>JAUMIR010000002.1:4697500-5947500 GCA_030847615.1 Gambelia wislizenii | reverse complement strand
CCCCCACAAGATAACCTATCCCACCACCACACCACAACCCCCCCCCTGTCCACACCGCTGTTGCCATCCACAGATAATTGAATCAGCGGATGGTGGGGTGCTACTATATATATATATATATATATATATATATATATTGCCCTAATTCTCAAGCAGAACTCCCTAGTGTGGTTTAATACAATACAACTTCTACCTTGTAGACAAAGAATCAGAAATGTAGCAAATCCAAAGACTTGGGGGCATGAAATCAAATATTATGTTGTTGTATTAATGTCACAATTCACAAAACATTTAAAAAACAGCAACAAATGTTTAAGTCTCTGGTTATATCCATATAGGATTATGAAGTGACTCTGTCATGATGGAGTTTCCATCATCCTGCCTCACGGTTGATTGCAACTAACATCATTCTGCCAGAGAACTACATTTCCCTTGATTTACAAATAGTATTGTCTTGCCAACATGGCATCAGGTATGGAAAGGGTTAACGGAAGGGAGGGTCTAAAACACCACCTCCACAGGAATTCATGAGATGGCATCATCAGTGACATCACACCAACAGACCAGAAATGGCCAATCACAACTCTTGAACCGGGAATCCCAACTAAGGTATAACTGCTTTTGTGTGAAGGGATTGCAGAGTCAGACCATGTGGCTTTGGAAAAAGACAAAAGGACCCCAGATTTTGGAATACAGTTGTCCCATCATATTTGCTGGGGTTTGGTCTCAGGAACCCCCGTGGATACCAAAATCCATGAATACTCAAGTCCCATTATATGCAATGGCATAGCATAATCGTGTCCCTTATATAAGATGGCAAAATCAAGGTTTGGTTTTTCAATTATTATTTTTTAAAGAATATTTCCATGCCGTGAATACTTAAATCCGTGAATACGGAGGGACAACTGTACACTGGAAAGGCACGTGTTTATACCTCTTGGTTTTACTAGAATTCTCTGTCTCTCTCGGGATAGGAGGAAAGAATTGGTTGGTTCACAGTGGCAGGTAGTCCCCCTGGGTATCCAGTCTCTCTCTGGGCTGGTTATAAATACTGCCCTGAGTGGTGGCAGCTTTTGGCCTGTAGGGGGCACCCTTGAGTGAGGCACTTGGGGTTACCTCTACAGGGAAGCTACTTTGCAGTTTGAAGGCAAGAGCCTCAGATTAGCTTTAACAGACTCTCAGGAAACAGTTTGGATTAGTATATGGACAGAGCTTTACTACTTTATGGAAATAACCAAGGCCCATGAGTGGTATAGTTATTTCAACACCAAAAATTCACTATTCCTTCTGCATCTGTCCCACTCTTAGCTATAAATCAGGCCTAGGTCCCTTAAGTCTCTCTTCAAGAATCTATGATTCTGATTTTTATATCTTTCTCCTATTCCAGAGAGGGGAAGTAAGCCAGAAGATCAAAGGTGAAGGTGTAATAAAGAATTAGAGGTTGCTGTGTTTCCTTCACACATGTTGCAATGCCAGCCTTCTTCCTGGTTTGCCAATCTGTGTGATACACATACAGTTGTCCCTTCATATCTGCTGGGGTTTCATTCCAGGACCCCCATGGATACCAAAGGCCAGTTTTATTCATGGATTCCAAAGGGGTGGGGAGACCCCCAGTCCAATCCCACCTGAGGCCCTGGTGGCAAAATTAAGGTTTGCTTTTTGGATTATTATTTTTTAAAGAATATTTTCAAGCCATGAATATTTAAATCCATTTGTGGATACGGAGGAACAACTGTACACTACCATGGTAAATCCAAGAACAGCCATTGGCTTTGCCCTGCCTTATACTTTAGGGCTAGGCAGACAACTTACTTGCTACATAAAAAGCACCAGACTTATATATTAATTCTTTGTTTGGAAAAACTATCTTTAAAATTGAAGTCTCATGGGGGTCAGATACAGATTTGGCTTTTAATATGTTCTGGTGATGTTACAAGTGCTAAGACATGAGCACCACCTGCAACCAGGTTTTCCTGCAAAGTTACAGAGACATTTTTTCACCAATATTCAGGACTATAGACAGGAAATGTGTTGATTCTGTTCCTGACACTTTTCTTCACAGTCCAGCTTTCCAATCCTACTTTCCTACTGAGAAATCAGAAACATTATGGCACAGATGCTCCAACTGTCCCAGTCTGGCAGAGAGAATCCCAATTAATCCTCTGTCATCCCAGTTTTTCAGTTGCTTTGAAAATGTCCCAGTTTCTCTCTCCCTCTACCACTTTTCCCCTTTTGTGCTCAGCTTATTACAGTTGTTGCACGCTTGAGTTTAGATTGCAAAAGTACAGTAGGACTCCTGTATCCACTGATTCATTATTCACTGATTCAATTATCCACGGGACAAAACACTACACCTACCATAGAGTCATCTCTAGCCATTTTCTAGGTCCTCCAAGGCAACTCTGTGGTATTTTAAACTGGAAGGCCCATTATTTTAAATGGTGCTTGTTATTATCTTCAGTTTTCAGGATCCACACACATACCCAGAACTAATCCCCAGTGGATACAGGGGTCCTACTGTAATGAGCAATCAATTGACTCAGACAGCGAAACAGGACTGGGTAGGAGCAGAATCTATTATTTTATTTTATTTTATTTATATGCTGCCTTGCTCCCAGAATGGGACCCAGGGTGGGTCACAAAATTTCGTATGAAACACAATTTAGCATAATTTAAAATACCACAATATAAAAATCTAAAACAGATAAAATTTCAAAGATAAAAATAAAGAAAATAAAAAATAAAAAAACATCTCATAAAAAGCCTCCGTAAGCCCAGCTATGTATTAAAAGCCTAGTTGCATGAAAATATCTTTGCCCTTCCTAGTCAGCTCAATAAACTCCTTCTCTTGTAGATCTCTCAACAGTTGATACTTCACATCAACGTGCTTCGTACGTGAATTGACTCTCCAGTTTGTGAGAGTTTATGCATCTTTAGTTTTTTTTCACGGAGCTCTACATGCTTTGGTTCAATTATTCCAAGTTCCTCTAGCAGTTGGCATAGCCACATAAGTTCCTGACATGCTTGTGTAGCTGATGTAGATTCTGCTTCAGTAGAGGAGAGCGCTACAGCCTGTTGCTTCATGCTCACTCACCTCACTGCTCCACCTCCATAGAAGAACAGGTTCCCACTGGTGGATTTGCAATCTGTAAGGTCTTCAATGCAATCTGCGTCTATGTAAGCTACTAGTCTGGGACTGCTAGTGGCTTGTAGCTTTGCCTTTTCAGTATTGGCCCACTCTCTTTGCTGCATTCTAATCCTTCCTTCTTGGTGAGTTGGTTTTTCTACAGAGAATTCCAACTTCTGAAGCAATATCTGGTCCCATAGAGGTGGCTAGGTACAGCAGCTTCCCTATAGCACTTCTGTATATATTATTATTTGGTAGAGGCTCACTGTTCTCATCTTTCTTAAAGTAGTCTGTTTCCATAGGTGTGGCCACTGGATTGGCCTCCTTGAGTTCTAGGTATTCCACGAGTTCATGAATCTTTTGCTCGTGACTGAGGAGATACTTCCATCTTCCTCTCTCTCTACTTGCATTCCCAATTAATAACTGATGTCTCCTAGTCTTTTCACTTCAGTCTCATTGTTTAGATGGCTCAAGATTTCTTCACAATCAGTCTCATCTTGGTAAGCCAAAATCAAATCATCAACATAAGTCAAAACATAAGTCCATTTGTCATCTTTGGCCTCACATCCCCACCCTCTTTCTTTCCCCTCTATTTTCTCCCCGGCATTTTCTATTTCAAAGAAAACCCATTTCTTAAGGTGTAAATAGAGCACGACAGACAGGGAAGGGATAAAATTATTATCCAGCAACACTAAAAACCACACCAAAAATTATTTCCTAAATTTCAGATTTGTACCATTAGTTTCCCCCCTAGTAAAACCATCACTTACAAAAAAGTTATTATAATTATTACCCATAATTTGCAAATATACATAGATAGTAAATGAAAAAATGTTACAACAGGAAGTGATATTACATTTACTGTAGTAACTGGATTTATTAAGTCTACAAATTTTACTTTTTGAAAGTTAAATACAACAACGGCTAAATCAACAGAAATGCACAATACAAAGCAACATTGAACAATAAATACAAAAGAACACCTATCTATTGTGAATACATCCAATCAGAAATAGCAGAATGGACAACCTCCCTCCTGTCCGCATATGGATGGAAAGGTTCAGCTAACACACATTGGAAACTGTTTAATGCAGTGTAGATGTGTAAATAGCTATTGCTTAAAATAATTTGTAAGCCGCTCTGATAGCCTTGTGGCTGAAGAGCGGGGTATAAATAAATAAATAAATAAATAATAAATTCATCATCCCATGGTAACACCACTTCAGTTTGTGGTTCTCCTATATATTCGAGAACATGTCCCCTAGTCTCATAAATGTTGTGTAATAACACACATGCTGACACGACAGGAACAAAGTTCTCCTCGCCAACAGTTAGTCTTGAGGACTTCTTCTGTTTCTCAGCACCAACAATTGAACACAAGAGGTTGAGAGCTTCTTGCCTCTCCCTCTCCTGAATCTCAGGTTCTGGGGGTCTCACTAGCAATTTTAAGGACCTTGTCCTGGGTTTGGGGGTAGGTTTGGTGGGAATTCCTGCCCTTTCAGTCCCTATGTCTGCCTCTGTCATAGGCTTCCTCACTGAGGTGTGCTCAAGTGGGGTTGTAATGGACTATGGGCTCTCCTAATAGGAGTTTCCAACACACAGGGTGTTCACAGGCTGGGGTCCTGGGGCGTTGCTAGCTTGGTACTGTAATTTAAACAATGCTGCAATCAATTCAGAAGTGGGACGCATATGGAACTGGCCCATGTCTACATCAGTTCTCCTTAACATTTCCCAAACTTGGTGACGGTCATCAGAGGGCTGGGTTCTCCTGTTATTAAATCCTGCAAGTGTATTAAAAGAGCTGGCAAATGTAATCTCAGAGCAATTGGCAATTATATTTGAGAATTCCTGGAGAACAGGAGAAGTCCCAGCAGACTGGAGGAGGGCAAATGTTGTCCCCACCTTCAAAAAGGGGGAAAAAGAGGATCCCAATAATTATCGTCCAGTTAGTCTGACATCAATACCAGGGAAGATTCTAGAGCAGATTATTAAACAGAGAATCTGTGAACATTTAGAAGGCAATGCCGTAATCACAAAAAGTCAACATGGGTTTCAGAGAAACAAGTCATGCCAGACTAATCTGATCTCTTTTTTATATATAAAATTACCAGCTTAGTAGATGAAGGGAACATTGTGGATATCACATACCTTGATTTCAGTAAGGCCTTTGAGCTGGGCCAAAACTAACAAAATGAAATTCAATATGGAGAAATGTAAGAAATGTAAGGTACTGCACTTAGGGTGAAAAAACGAAATGCATAGATATAGGATGGGGGAGACCTGGCTGAACGAGCCTACATGCGAAAGGGATCTAGGAGTCCTAGTAGATCACAAGTTGAACATGAGTCAACAGTGTGATGTGGCAGCTAAAAGGGCCAATGCGATTTTGGGCTGCATCAATAGAAGTATAGTGTCTACATCATATTGGAGCGTGTCCAGAGGAGGGCAACTAAAATGGTGAAAGGTCTGGAAACCATGCCTTATGAGGAAAAACTTAGGGAGCTGGGTATGTTTAGCCTGGAAAAAAGACAGTTAAGGGGCAATATGATAGCCCTGTTTAAGTATTTGAAGGGCTGTCACATTGAGGATGGAACAAGCTTGTTTTCTGCTGCTCCACAGACTAGAACACGGAGCAATGGATGCAAGCTCCAGGAACAGAGATTCCACCTCAATATTAGGAGGAACTTTCTGACAGTAAAAGCTGTTCAGCAGTGGAACACACTCCATTGGAGCGTGGTGGGGTCTCCTTCCTTGGAGGTCTTTCAACAGAGGCTGAATGGCCATCTGTCGGGGGTGCTTTGATTGTGTATTCCTGCATGGCAGGGGGTTGGACTGGATGGCCCTCGTGGTCTCTTCCAAACTCTACAATTCTATGATTCTAAGGGGAAAGAACATTCTGCTGTCAGAAATAACCTCTCCTTAGAGATGTTCCTTTTCACACACAGAGAGAGAACCTCCCCGTACCCCTCTTTGTTCCCATGACTCAAAGCTGGCTAAAAATCTAAAAAAGCAAAGTAGCAGCAGACCCCAAATGCAAACTTCCTTCCTCCTATCTTACATTGAGAAATTACTTTAAATTTTCCAGTGGCTGTTTCTTGCAAGACTTGCTCTAAATGTCAACATTCAAAAATGCTAGGAGTGTCTGTTAAATTTTGTGAGAACTGCCTGTTTAGATAATGATTTTTCCAGCTGTTCACTTGTTCACTTATGGATGTATATAGATTTATATTTTTTAGGTACTCACGAAGTTTGACCAAGCTGAAACTGGTTCCTTATTCCCAGTTCTTTGTTTGCAGGAAAATTTAGATAATGTTTTTCCCAGCTGTTCACTTGTTCACTTATCAATGGATATACATTTATCCTTTTTAGATACAAAATTTGGCCAAGTTGCAACTGGTTCCTTATTCCCAGTTCTTTCTTTGCAGGAAAATTAAAAAGGCAGCTAATTTTCATTCAGATGAATAAAAACAGAAAGTATGAATATCCTTACACCCTCAAAACGTATTTTAAACACCCCAGGTTGCATATGTGACCTGGGAATAAGGAGCCAGCTTCAGCATTGTGAAAAACTCTCCCACTGCTGTGGCCGCCAAAGTGGGGACCTACTAGCTGCCCTCAAGGTCCCTTTGCAGGATACAATGCAACTTTCATCCCCACTGAACACCAATTCTCTCTCTTCTCTGCTGCCACCACAGAAACCCTGCCTGAATCTATCTATCATATGTCTCTCTATCTCATTCCTGGAGACCAAAAACATATAAAACAGAAATAAAATACTCTCCTATTAGCAAAAGTTGAACATAAAAAGGAGATTATTAATTATTTAACACAATTAAAGCAAATGTTTCACCCACACATTCTTCTCTAAACTAACCTAGACTCTTAAAGGCCACTCCTTCATTCCTAAAGCAGACTGACGCTGTATTTGCAGTGCAGAAATAATACAGTTTGACGCAAGGCTTTAACTGCCATGGCTCAGTGCTATGGAATTTTGGGATATTTTGTTTTGTGAGCCTCTCCACTGACCACCCCCCTTGTCGTGGGAGAGAGGCTTGCATACCCTAATGACCTAGGAGAAGGAAAACTCTAATCCCAAACCCGGGCAGATGGTGCTCGTCCAACCCTGTAAGGTCAACCATCTAAGAGAAGGAAACTCTAATCAAACCTATGGCCCGAGGACTCACTGCTACATCCATGCTTGCAAGGCCATGGCAGATGAACCTTTGGTTTAAAGGGTGAGGCCAGTTCTGTGCACGCTGCACTCCACCAGAAAAATCCATTGCACAGGCTCGAAGGACAAATCCAGTTCCAAAAAACCCTGTAGCAATAGGCGAGGGATGAAACGGCAGGTGTAAAGATGCACTGGAAGCCGCAGCCCCAACCCTGCATGCAGGCGGTTCAGGGCATTGGTCACTCGAGGCTGACCCAGGAGATGACAGTCTTGTTCGGCAGCATCCTGAATGACCAAGCAGCCTTTTTTAAGGAGAGCACTGCTTGCTCCATATGGAGAGGGGCCTAGAAAAGGTGGCCTAACGAAAGCTCATCCCCAACTACCTGGTTGGCTAGCTGCGGCCAACGGGAATCTTCTGATGCTGTCAAAGCAAAGCAAAGAAACAAAGGCACACACCGGCCTCCAAAGGTGTAAATAAACTGACGCTTGCATGCTGGAACATCAGAACCATGTGAGACTCTGCAGATAGTGGACGGTCTGAGCGGCATTCTGCTCTAATAGCCCATGAACTATCACGACTTAATATTGACATCCGGTGCAAGGGTGTTGCGGTCTGGCTGTGAGAAGCAGGAGCTCTCGCAACAGGGCTTGAGAACTGGTAGATTTCGGGGTACAAAGAACTCCAATTTTCCCCCCCAGTAAGGGGGAAAGTGAAGCTTCGTAGGGAGTCATTTCCAGGTCCTGTGCCCCTCTGCAAAGAGGTTGACACGCACGGACCTGAGGGACCGAAGAACCTTTCTCCCAGCTCAAGCTACCCACCAGAGTGGGCTCTAGCAATGCCAGCACAACTTTTAAAGAAGTAACAATACAATACAATACAACAGCACTAAATCTTTTCTACTTTACCTGAAGAACAACATTCCCTCGGCTTTTTCTTCTAAGAACTGTAGAAGCAGAAGCGACAAACAAGAAAGGTAAAAAACAAAAAAAATCATAAAATTACAAAACAAAAGAAGGAGGAGGAGATACGTTAAGCAAGAGTTTGAGCAGAAACTGAAAGCGGAAAGCGAATTGAGACAGAAGCAGCGGAGGTATTCAGGGACAGAGGGAGAAGGAGAACACAACGAGGCGGAGTAGGATAGACAAGGGAGATCAACAAAATGGACTAAAACATCATAGATACTCAGAGAGAACGTGGAGGAGCGAGGTTGATTGACAGAGGCTGCGGATTTGGGCAGGAGGAGCAGAGAAAGGAGAGCTGGAGAGTCAGAGTCGGAGAGTCGGAGTTTGGGGCTTGGATTTTCAAATTTGGAAGGTGACTGAAATTGAAATTGCCTTTTACAGTAGAGATACTCTGGGGAGGAGAGAACGGAGGAGGCCAACTTAAGCTTGGAGTATAAGGGGTTACACTGAATTTGAATCAGAGGCTGTAAGTGCCCAGATATCTAGAAAAAATGGACTGGACTGGACTGAAATAGAGGGAGACAGTTAGGCGGAATGTGGAGGAGAGGCTGGGAGATAACGCTAGGATTTTGAACACAGGGGAACTTTCTGAACTTTTCAAAACTGAAACAGATTAAAAAAGAAGTACTCAGAAAGCAGAAACTGATTAGGATAAGGAGAAAGAGACCAGTAGAGTGCACGGAGAAAGCGGAGAAAGAATAGCTGAGGCCCCGGATAGAAACATAACAGAAGAAACACATAAAGGAGAAAGGTGAAGAAAAGCGAAGAAATTCCTGCAATTTTTCTTTTTTCTTTTGGTGCAGATAACGGTGTAGTTAAGAGTGATAATAGTTCACTTTTGATACATGTATATTTTGCCTCTTTATTATCTCCTTCAAACCCTTTTTTTCCCCAACAGTTGTTATTACTTAAGAAGAGAAACTGGGCTCTGAGTTGAGATAATATTTAACTCTGATTTTCTTATATTTAGCTTATATCTTAGCCTTTGTTACTGTGATTATTATTGTCATCTTCTATAATCTTAATTTTCTTTAATCCTCTTGGTTATTTAGTATAATTCTGTATCATCTTACTATAATTTTGTAATATTTCTGCTAATAATTGGAAGCTGATATAATCTGGCTACAGAATACTGTTCAAAATAATAACAAATTAACAGCTGGTAATAAGGTCTTGGGAGAAAAAAAGGATAAGGAAAAAAGGGGGGAGATAAATTAAGCTGAAGTTGGGGTAAAGGAGTGACTAATTTCTCTTAAAAGTTGAAACAGGTGCAAATATTTGGGTTATTTTTTCTGTTTTTTTAAAGAGTACAAACATACAAAACATAAATTATATAGTTAAAATTATATGTAAAGAATTCAACATGGCCACATCAAAGAAAAGCGGCAGTTCAGGCCCAATCAGAGTTGACATCTCAAAGATGTTCCTCAATTGAAGGACCTATTAAAGCAACAGACATCACTGTACTGCTAGAGGAAATGAGAAGGGAAATGAAAAAGATGAAATTAGAGGTGAGAGAGGAAATGAAGGAAATTAGAGCAGAAATAAAATCGGATTTAAAAAAGGAACTGAATAATTTTGGGGAAAAACGAAAAAAAGTACGGAAGATATGAATAAAATAAAACAAGAAGTGGAAACTATTAAAGGGCAATTGAAAGAGCTGCAACAAAATACTCAGTGTTCAGCAGAAGAACAAGAACTGGTTAAAAAAATCCCTGATCATTACTGAAGCTAGATATCGGGAGAAATACTTGAAACTAAGAGGCATACCAGAAGAATTAAATGAAAAATTGGAGGAAAGAGTGATCCCAGCATTGGCTAACTTTATGGAAACATCAGAACAAAAATTGGACCTTGAGGTGGATAAGCTCTTTAGGATTAACTCGGTGATAGCAAAAGAAAAAAAGATTCCAAGAGATGTAGTGATAACATTTACAAGGAATAGATTAAAAGACCAAATCATACAAAAAAGCTACATAAGTAAATTTAAAATGGAAGGAAATGAGATAAAAATATTTAAAGATATTCCACCACAAATACTGAAAAAACGGCAAGAATACAAATTTTTAACACAGGAACTAACAAGAAGGAGCATAAATTATGGATGGGAAAGGTTGGAAGGAGTATCTTTTACCTACCAACAAAAAAGATATAAAATTAATACAGTGAAGAAAGCAAATGAATTTTATAAAAGAATTCAAAGAGATACCATAAAAGGAAAAACACGAGAGAAGGAACATCAGACAGATCGGGCAATTACAGCAGAAGAATTCGAGTTAGATCTACAGAGAGAAAATTTAGAGGAAGAAGCAGAAGCAGAGGAAGGTGAGGAAGAAGATAAAGAAGAAGATGAAGAGGCACAAGATACAGAAGAAGAGATAACGCAGGTAAGAGATAAGGAAAAAGAGGACGAAAATTGATGATATAGAAGAAATAAGATATATATTTTTAAAAGAACTCAAAGAAATGAAAATGGATTGTAGAGTCTTATCATGGAATGTAAAAGGCATTAACTCCAATCATAAAAGAAGACAAATACTGTATCATTATTTAGAGAAATCAAATAATGATATTGTATGCCTCCAAGAGACGTGCATTAAAAATACCAATATTAAATATCTAAAAAACCCGAAACTGGGACAAAACTTTATATCTTCAACCAATAAAAAGAAAAAAGGTGTGGTTTTATACATTAATAAAAAATACCCATCAAAAGAGCAGTTTAGAGATTCAGACGGTCATTATGTGGGAGTAGAAGTTAAAATAGGGAAGATGAATATACTATTGGTGGGCGTGTATGCTCTACTGGCAAATAAAGATCCCTTTTTTAGAAAACTGGCAATAGAAATAGAGAAAACTAATCAAGAAAATATTTTGTTATTGGGGGATTGGAATGGGGTGATAAACCCAGTAATAGACAGAATGTCTGATAGACAAATCAAAAAGAACCAAGGTAAGCTACCTAAGAAATTCTTCGAATTATGCAGTGACTTCAACTTGATGGACGTTTGGAGATGGAAATATGGTAACGCAAAGAGTTACACATTTTATTCAGACGTCCATCATACATTCTCTAGAATAGATATGTTTTTAGCATCCAAGCATTTGATCTTAAATATTAAAGGTGTTGATGTACTCCCCAAATGTGTATCAGATCATAATCCGATTCAATTAAAAATACAAGGAGAAAGGAAGGAATGGAGTTGGCGATTGAATGACCCTAATTGATGGATGACAATATATTGAAAAAGGCAAAAGAAACATTGAAGTTATACTTTATGGAAAATACAACAGAAGGTATGAATCCCAAAACCATTTGGGAAGCCAGTAAACCAGTTATGAGAGGTTTCTTCATAAAACAAATGATAGAAAAGAAAAGACAAGAAAAAAGGAAACTACAAGAATGGTTAGATGAAATAGGAATTAGAGAAAATAAACTTATTGATACACCAAATGACAAAGTACTAGAAGAAGAGTTGAACTTATTAAGAAAACAGGTCCAATCACTGATGAGACAAGAGGTAGAACTTAAAATTAGAATATTGAAACAAAAATACTTTGAATCAGCCAACAAAACAGGAAAATGGATGGCACAAAAACTAAAGGAAATCAGAGAGAGAAAAATAATTACAGAAATAAAATATAAAGGGAAATTGGAGACAGACTCAAAGGTAATTAAAAAATGTTTTCACAAATACTATATGAAACTTTACAACCAAACATCTTCATCACAAGCAGAAAAAGAGAAAATAGATCTATATCTGGCAAAGCAAAAATAATAAGATTAAATAAACAGCAGAAAGAAAGCTTGAATGCCAATATCTCTATGGCAGAAATATCATATGCGATCAGTAAACTAAAAACAGGGAACGCTCCAGGACCTGATGGGTTTACCTCTTTATATTATAAAAAAATGGAAGAAGAATTGCTTATTCCTCTAAAAAAGACCATCGACAACATAACAGAAGATGGAATACCAGAATCCTGGAGGGAGGCACATATAACACTCATACCCAAAGAAGGAAGAGATCTAAAAGACCCCAAAAATTATAGACCTATTTCCCTATTAAATTGCGACTATAAAATATTTGCTATTGTTCTCACACAAAGACTGAAGAAGATCCTTTCTCAAGAAATCCATGAAGATCAAAATGGTTTTTTAACAAATAGACATCGTAAAAATAATATAAGGACCATCTTAAACCTAATAGAACATTATGAAATACATAACGAGAAAAAATTGGCTATGATCTTCCTAGATGCGGAAAAAGCATTTGATAGGGTAAATTGGGTCTTTATGAAAACAGTTCTATCAAAAATTGATGTAGGGGATAAGTTTTCATGACGGATTGACCAAATTTATACAAATCAATCGGCACAATTATTAGTGAATGGCGAAAAAACAGATAAGTTTAATATAAAAAAGGCACTAGGCAGGGATGTCCACTCTCCCCCCTGTTATTCATAGCTACCATAGAGATACTAATTGACGCAATCAGATGGAATGAAAATATCAGAGGTACAAGAATCAAGACTTATGAATACAAAATTAAGGCATATGTTGACGACATAGTAGTAATTTTAGACAATCCATTGGAATATTTAGATCAGTTGGGAGAGACCATCCACGAATATGCAGAGGTTTCAGGATTCAAAATAAATAAGGAAAAAACAGCGGTAATTACAAAGAATATAGACAAAAAACAAGAACAGATTTCTAACATAACAGGTTTCACTATTGAGAAAAAATAAAATATTTGGGTATCTGGATCACTAAAAGGAATGCAGACTTATTCAAAAATAATTATGAGAAAATATGGAACAAAATTAAAAAGGATATGATGAAATGGTCAAAAATCAACCTATCCCTGCTGGGGAAAATTGCATCAGTGAAAATGAATATACTTCCCAGATTCATGTTTATATTTCAGAATTTGCCCATTTTATTTTTTTTTCATATATATTTTTATTGAGTTTACATGTTCATATACATAACAGACTAAGAATACAAAGATATTGGAGGTAACCCTTCCCCTCCCCCCTCCTTCTCAATTCCTTGTCTTCACTTGTTGCTATAATTTGAGTTAGAAAAATTAAAATTCTTAAAACTAAAACTACGACTTCCTTTGTAATAAATACCTCTAAGAGTTTGTTTTATTTATTTTCTCTAACTTCTCGTCCTTCTTAATACTCCATTTTCCTCCTTTTTATTTCATAATAAGTTCAAAACTGTATTTTAACGCTAACTCCTTTATCTCACCCTAGTTCTTATGATATCTCACGTTTCCTCTTATAACTCCCTCCTTTTGCTTAATACTTTTCTCACAAATCCTGATTCTATATTCCTAAACCAATTAACCATATTTGATTCTCTTGTTAAAAGTCGATATCATCCGCTATATTCCACCTTTTTCTACAATATTTAAGCACTGGTAGCCACTCCCCTTCTATCTTCTCCACTGATTTATGATTAAGTATAGCAGTTAGCTTGTCATTGACTCTCATTTCATTTATCTTATTGAACCAATCTTCCATTCTCGGTTCATCACTACTTCTCCATTTAGCAGCTAAAAGTAAACATGCTGCTATGCAGAGGTATAGGATAACTCTCCCAAATTGTTTTTTGACTTCTTTTGTTAGCATTGTTGTAATGTTTAACAAAAACAGTTTCGGATTTAAGTCTATTTCTATGTCAAACATTTTTTGAATAGTTTTGTGAATCTTAATCCAGAATTTACGTATCTTCGGGCACATCCACCACATATGTATTAATGTTCCAGTTGGTTTCCCACAATTCCCACAATTCTTATCTTTAGTTCCAAACATTTTGTTCAGTCTTGATGGGGGTTAGATACCACCTATTACATATTTTAAAATGATTTTCCTTTAGGGATTGGCATGCTGTGAACTTTTTGGTTGCGGTCCATGCATCTTGCCATTCGTCTATTGTAATGGTCTCCCCTATATCCCTTGACCACTTAATCATTGAGTCTCTCACCACCTCTTCCTCTAATTGTCTTGGATTGAGAGTTTTATAAATTCTTCCAATTTTCTTTTTATTGTTGTCCAGTATTATTTTTTCTATTTCTGTCTCTTCCTCTAAAAGACCTGGTTCTTCTTTGTCTTTATTAAATCTGTGTATCTGCTGGTATGTAAACGAATTAAAGTTCCATCCTTCTGCCTCTAGCTCTTCTTTCGATTTTATTGCCATCTTACTGTCCCCCTTCTTTTTACATAGATCCTTATATGTGACCCATTTGTCTGATTTTCCTTGACAGCCCCATCTTCTGCTGAATGCCTCTAGTGGTGATATCCATCTTGAAAGCTTCCCGAACTGATATCTTTGTATTTTTTTCCAGGTCTGGAGTAATGCTTTTCTTATTATATGGTTGTTAAAGTCCTTGTGTATTGTGCATTTGTCATAACCTAAATAGGCATGCCATCCAAATCTCAGACCTGACCCCTCTAGTTGCAACAGCTTTTGGTCATGGAGCTTGAACTATTCTCCTAGCCATACTAGACTACAGGCTCGATAGTAGTTTTGAAAGTCCGGTAGGTCCAAGCCACCCCACTCTGATTGTTCAATTAAAGTTTGCCACTTTATTCTGGCTTTTCTTTCCCCCCATATAAAGTCACTAAGATCTTTTTTCCAAATTTTAAAGGGTTTATCATTTGTAATAATCGGTAAATTTTGAAATAGAAACATCATTTTCGGAAGGATGGACATCTTAATGGCAGCCACTTTACTGGAGATTGAAAGGTTCAGTTTTGACCAGACTCTTAAATTGTTTTTTATTTTCCCCCATATTTTCTTGTAGTTATTGTCATAGAGATCCAGATTTCTGTTTGAAAGCCAAATTCCCAAGTATTTAACATTGTTTTCCAATCTGCATTCAGATTTGTCTTTTAAAATAACCTGATCTTTCCTTGATATGTTTTTTGTTAAAATTATAGTTTTTTCTTTGTTTATCTTGAAACCCGCATATTTTCTGAATTCCCCTATCGTTTCCATTAAATAATTTATATTTTCTATAGGATCTTCTAAAATTATAGCCAAGTCGTCTGCAAATGTGTGAACCTTATACTCCAAATTCTTGATTTGTAATCCCTGTATCCTGCTATCTGTCCTTATTTTGTTCATCAGTATTTCCAATACTGTTATAAAGAGTAGAGGGGATAGAGGACAGCCCTGTCTAGTTCCTTTCTGGATTGAAATTTCCCGTGTTCTTTCTCCATTGATGATGATTGATGCTTTCTGTTTTGTATAATTTTTTTCGATGTGTGATGTAATAAACTGCCCAAAGCCCAATACCTCTATTGTCTTGTTTAGACAGGGCCAATTAATATTGTCGAATGCCTTTTTTGCATCGGCGAAAATTATCGCTACCTTTCGTTCATTATTTTTTTCCAGGTACTCTAATATGTTTATTATATTCCTTATGTTTGCTGTTGAAGATCTTCCTGGCAGGAACCCAGTCTGGTCGGTGTTAATTATGGATTTCAATACCCCTTTTAATCTGTTTGCAATCATAGTTGCATAGATCTTATAATCAACGTTAAGTAGGGAAATTGGACGATAGTTTTTCACGTCTGTTTTATCTTTCCCTTCCTTCCATAGCATAACAATGTTGGCGGTCTTCCATGTATCTGGGGTTCCTTCGATACATACCAAGTTAATCACTTCCAATAAAGGTCTCAATATATCTTTTTCAAATGTTTTATAGAAGAGTTCGGTGAATCCGTCTGGACCCGGAGCTTTTCCTCTCTTTAGACTTTGTATTGCCTCCATAATCTCTTCCCTCTCAAAAGGTTTAGATAAGTCTGCCCTGATATCCTCAGATAATACTGTGAAGCTGTTCAACTCAATAAACTTGCACAACTTCTCCATCCAATCCACCTCATGATTTTGTTCTGTATATAGTGAAGCATAATAATCAGTAAATTCTTTTTTATTTCTTCTTGATTTGTCAAAATCCTCCCCGATGATTTGATCTCTGTTATCATCTGTTTCTCCTTTGATTTTTTCAATCTGTATGAGAGCCATCTTCCAGATTTATTAGCTTGCTCAAACGTTCTCTCTTTCCTTCTTCAATTTTTCCCCTATCTCCTCTATCATAGTAGCATTAATAGATTTTTTTAAAAGTTCAATTTCCTTAATAACAGCTTTATTCTGGGGCTTCTTCCTCAATTTCTCTTCTGCATCCTTCAGTTTTTGTAAAATGGTCTGTTATCTATCTCTCCTTTTTTTTGCATTTTCAGCTCCTTTTTGTAGGAAGAGGCCCCTCATTGTAGATTTAAAGGCATCCCATATTAACTTCATTTTTGTATCTTCCTTTCTGTTCTCCTTGAAGAAGTGTTTAATTTCAGCTTTTATTTTATATATAAAAGCTTCTTCCCTTAATAGATCATCTCTCAATTGCCAGTTATATTGTTTTTTAAAAGATCTAAATTTCATGCTTATCGGGTTGTGATCCGATATGATTTTGGGTATTATTACCATCTCTGATATTCTTGGAATTAATGGTAACGAAGTCCAGAACATATCTATTCTTGACATCGTCTTATGGACCTCGGAATGAAAGGTAAATCCCTTTTCATCCCGATATTTTATCATCCAAAGGTCCTTTAAATTAAATTCTTTCATCAAATCGTAGCAAATTCTGGGTAGTCTGCCTTGATTTTCTTTAGAATTTCCAGATCTAGCCTGTTTCCCATTCAGAACTCCATTAAAGTCGCCTGCGAGTATTATAGATCCTTTTTCTAGCTTTGCTAATTGCAGACTTAAGTCTCTGTAGAATTCTTCTTTTCTTCTGAATGGGCCGTACACCCCGATTATATACAACTTTTCATTAATTAAGTTGACTTCTACTCCAATCAAGTGACCCTCTTTATCTTTGAATATCTGTCTTGCTTCATATTTTTTCTCTCTCTGGCTTTTCTTCGCAAACGAAGATTCAGGAAGGACTCATCCCGCGCTTTCTGCAAGCGTGCTGATGACTAAAAAGGCCAATCCGAGATAAACAGGTCCGGTTGCAAAAAGCACAGCAGAAGGTCTCCTTGGGTGATGTTTTTGGGTTGTGATTCTTTCTGCGTTGTCGTTTCTCTTCAAGACTTGTTCGTCGTGAGTTCTCAAATAAGGCTGCAGCATTGTGGATAGTGCGTCTCCATGCCTCCCGATGTGAGGCCAGGGCGGACCACTGTTGGTGATCAATTTGGCCAAGCCTGAGATGTTGTTTCAGGGAGTCTTTGTATCGCTTTTTTGGAGCGCCCCTCTTACGCTGACCCGTGGCGAGTTCACCGTAGAGTAGTATTTTTGGGAGGCGATGGTCCTCCATCCTAGAAACGTGCCCTGCCCAGCGCAGCTGTGTTCTCAATATCATGGCCTCAATGCTGGTGATCCCTGCTTGCTCAAGGACAGCAACATTCGTCACATAGTCAGTCCAGTGTATATTTAGGATTGTGCGTAGACAGCGCTGATGAAAGCACTCGAGGAGTCATAGGTGGTGGCGATAGGTGACCCATGTTTCAGATGCATAAAGGAGGACAGACAGTACGATGGCTCTATACACACTGATTTTTGTGCTTTGCCTCAGGTGTTTATTGCTCCAGACTCTTTTGTGAAGTCTTCCAAATGCACTATATGCCATTGCTAATTAGTGATCGATCTCTTTGTCAATCTTGGCATCTGAGGAGATGATGCTTCCCAGGTAGGTGAACTGCTGAACGGACTTGAGCACAGATTTGCCGATGGCAATGTGGGGATGGTGGTGTTCGTCCTGTGGTGCAGGCTGGTAAAGAACTTCTGTTTTCTTCAGGTTGACTTCTAGCCCAAACAGCTCTGCAGCTGTTGCAAAGCAGGATGTTAGGCGCTGCAGAGCTGCTTCTGTGTGGGCAACAAGGGCAGCATCATTGGCGAAGAGCAGCTCACGGACTAGATAGTTTAGAGTCTTAGTGTGAGCCCTCAGACGGCTTAAGTTAAACAAGCTACCATAAGTACGGTACCGTATATAGATGCCGTCGTCTTCTTCAAGCTCTGCCATAGCCCTTTGGAGCATCGTGCTAAAGAAGATTGTAAATAAAGTTGGTGAAGAACACAACCTTGCTTCACTCCATTAGTTATTAGAAAGGGCTCTGAAAGAGTATCGCCATATCTGACTTGACCACGCTGTCCCTCGTGTAGCAAGATAATCATTTTAAGGAATTTGGGGGGACATCCTAGTCTTTCCAGGATCTGCCACAGACCTTTTCTACTTACAGTGTCAAAGGCTTTGGTGAGGTCGACAAATGTTACATAGAGACTCTTGTTCTGCTCCCTACATTTTTCTTGCAGTTGCCTAAGGGCAAATACCATGTCTGTAGTACTCCTATTGGCTCTGAAGCCACATTGGCTTTCAGGAGAAGTTCTTCTACTAACATATATAACCACTCCCTTTTTCTTTTTTAGTGACAATGAAGCGAATTCTTGGCCCAATTTAAACTTCTTAAGGTATTTACTTTCATTCTGACGTATTCTAACTTCTTGAAGGCACGTAATGTCTGCTTTATTCTTCTTGAGGAAGTGATAAACTCCTCTTCTTTTGATCTTAGTATTTAATCCTTTAACATTCCATGATGTTATGTTCATGATTTTAAATTATTGGATATCCTCCTGCTCTTCCTCTTCTCCTCCTTCTGCTCTAGCTTTCTTCTTATCTTCTTTCTCTCCCTCTTCCTCTTCTTCGCCACTCAGAACTTCTTCCTCTTGTGGGATCGTCTCATCTTCTTCAGGACCTTTGTCGCTACCCAGTCTTCTGTCTTCTTCTTGGCTCCTTTTATCCGTTAATACATCCTTTGTCTCCCATCTTTCTCTCTTCCTTCTCCTATCAGCCTCTTTTTGTTCATCATCAGTTAATTTTCTGAGGGCTTCCTTTGCTTTTTCCACTGTATTAATTTTATATCTTTTTTGTCGATAAGTATAGGACAATCCTTCTAATCGTTCCCATCTAAAGTTCACTCCCATGCTATTAAGCTTTTCCGTAAGTTGTTTGTAGTCCTGACGTTTTCTGAGTATTTCTGTTGGGATGTCTTTAAATACGCGTAGTTCCTTCCCCTCCAATATCAGTTTTTGTTGATAACTCTCTTGAATTATTCTATCCCTGTATTTAGATCTTGTAAATGAAATCACAATATCCCTTGGGAGATTTCGCTCTTTGGCTAGTGCCGAGCTTGCTCGGAACATCTTATCAATTTCCTTTTCCACATTCGATTCGGAGTCGTCAATATAATTTGCCAATGCTGGTATTATTCTTTCCTGGAGGTTTTCATATGGTTTTTCTGGTAGGCCTCTCAATTTCAGACATTTATCTCTATATCTGATTTCCTGTAGTAGGTTTGTCCGTTTCTCTTTTTCCAAATCCTTTGTAATGGTTTCTGATTGGATCTCTAGTTTAGCCGTGGTATGCTTCACCTTGTCTACTTCAGCTTTTATCTCTTTCATCTCAGTTGTCATCTTATCTAGTCTTTTCTCTATCTTTTCAAAGTCATGTTTCATTTCTTTCTTCAAATTATGGATCTCATCCTTTATCTCCCCCTTGAAAGATTTGAGTTCTTCCAGGATTTGAATATTGATGTCAGGTTGTTTTGGCGGCATTTCCGTCGAGCCCCTCCTTGAGGTTGAAACTTGAGATGTAGTATATGCTCTTGGTCTCAATCCTGAAGCCATCAAACAGCGTTGCGATTTAGATAACAGTTCAAAATTATAAGCAGAGTATAACTGGTTATGATATATTCAGTAATATGTGACGCTTAGATCACTTAGAACTTAATTTTTCCGTTTCAACAACAATGCACACAAATTAAATTTTTGGGAAGTTTTTCTGTTCCTCTTTTTATAAATTCCCACATATTTATATATATATATATATATATATATATATATAATTTAATTATGTGGTGCTAGCACCCT
This sequence comes from Gambelia wislizenii, assembly GCA_030847615.1. Lineage (NCBI taxonomy): Eukaryota > Metazoa > Chordata > Lepidosauria > Squamata > Crotaphytidae > Gambelia > Gambelia wislizenii. The sequence continues at coordinate 5,927,295 of JAUMIR010000002.1, read as the reverse complement.
TTGACAGAAAAGGCTAAGGGCTTTATCAAAACCATTTATATATGTGTGTATATATATATATATTATTTATTTATTGTATTTATAATATATATTATATTTATATTTTCTCACCTTCCTTTCCTTTCCTCTCCTCTATTACTCTCGCATAGGACTGTTTGTACTCTTGGCTTGGTTATCCTGCCCTATATTACCCCTTCTAATCTCTGCCCTTGCGTAGCCTTTCCGCTCAGTGTCAAATACAAATGTCGCGGCTGCCTCCCTTTCGATCCTTCCCCCAGTCTTTCTTAGCGCTCCTCTTAGCCCTCAGGGATCCCGTCTGCTTAGCTGATGATCTTCGCCACCAACTCCAACTGTAGCCACTCGTCTCTGCCCCGTCTGTATCCACGCGTCACCAGCCCCGTCTGTGCCTCCCGTCAGCATCACCGTTTGCCCCCTCTCCGTCTTTGTCCTTCCGTCACCTCACTTCACTCCATCTGCGCCCTCTTAACACCTACGCTTTCACTCTGCTTGCTTCTTCACCCACTCCATTTGGCTCCTCGCTCCTCCATCCCTTCCCATCTGATTCCTGTCATCTCCAGCCCCAGCTGGACCACCTATCAATGTCTCCGCCTACTGCCTTTCCGTCTGATCCACACTCCATGCTCCTCTGTTCCATCTGTTTCCACTTGCCTCCTTGCTCATCTCCGTCACCATCAAGTTTCTCTATCACTGGACTCCTGCCCGCTCAGAGCGCCCCTCCTCTCTTGTCCTCGTCTCCTTCTCTCCTTCCCCCTGAGACTATTACCTAGCTCAGGTATTACCTCTCAGATTTGTCCATCTGGCAATTAGACCATCAAAAGTCCATCGACAGTCACTGAAGGGACTCTCAATCCTATTCTCACTGAAGAAATCCAGTCCGGAGTCCACTCCACTCCACGCCACCTGCCCTTTCCTTTAGTTTCCTCTCCCGGCTTTCTTCTCACTCTGTCTCCATTATTATCACTCTCCTATTATCCTCCCCTGCTACTCAAACTGCAGCTGCACTTGCTTTTCTAGCTTTTCTAGCTGCGTAGCTGGCTTTTTTTTTTTTCTTTAAGTCCAGGCCTAACGAAGCAGCTTATTCACGCAGATTCTGAGTATCCAGGGTAAGGAATGTATTTGTATTGCTGGTAGATTAAAACTGGTCTTATTTGTTAGTAATATTTAGTATAATTTTTTCCCCCTTCCTCCTACCTCCTCCGCCTCAGAATAATCTAAGCAGTTAGGAGAGAGTATATAGAACTGCTGCCTGTACAAGATCTCTCCAAATTAAATGAAGAGCCTCTTCTCCAGTAATGCCGGATGGGATCTTACTGTTGAAGGTATTCCCGCACTCTTAGGGATATTCAATTTAACTATTCTCACGCCTTATACAATGGATATTTGCTTTAAAACAGGGGGGAAAGTAGGACTCAATGCCCAAGGCACTAAAAGCAGCAATGGCTGCTCAGACTGTCACTTTTGAACTGGGTGTGGGAATCCTCCCAACTCTTTCCCAGCCTCAATTTTGACAGCTACTGCGAGCCCCAATCTTCTATTACCTTCCCAGGTATGAAGTTGGGGTGGCTCCTTGCAAAAGCCTCCCCCTTTGCTGCCTTAGATGACAGGTCCCCACGGAGCCCGTCGGTTCCTGTCCTTCATCCTCGCGCCCCCTGCTGGAAGTCCAGAATTTGCCCATTTTAAACAATGATAAATACTTCAAGATATGGCAATCTGAAATATCCAGGTACATCTGGTCAGGCAAGAAACCGCGTATTAGGTGGAAGCTACCTCTAGATAGAAAAGAGAAAGGAGGTTGTGCATTGCCAGACCTACAATTATATTATCAATCCTGTTCACTTCTATGGCTAGAAGAGTGGATATTTCTCAAAGACATCAAACTATTAACATTAGAGGGATCAGGCAACAGATTCGGGTGGCACGCACACCTCTGGTATGGGAAAATCAAGGAGAATAAGGATTTTAATAACCACTATGTCAGGAAAGCTCTTATAAAAACATGGTTGAAACTAAAAACAATTTTTTACAGGAAGATTCCACTTTGGATTTCAACTGAGGAAGCTTTTTTTGGAAGGACCAAAAATAAAGAAGAAAGCTGGTTGACTTACAAGGATATTGTAACAAAGGATAGATTAGAAGTTGGGATAAAGACGAGAGAGCAATTAGAAGTGGAAGGCCATAACATGAATTGGTTCTTATATAAACAGATCTACAAACGTTTTAAGATGGATAAGAAACTAGAAAACTTTGAAATGGATAAAAATCAATTAGATGAAATTATTTGGGATAACAAAAACCATCATATAAAGAAATACTATAACATCTTACTAGAAAGGAAGCTAGAAAAGGATTATATTAAAGAACCAATGGTCAAATGGGCCCAAGTCATAGGACATATTATTAAGTTAGATAGATGGGAGAAAGCATGGATCAATACGAATAAATTTACTATGTCCCAAAACTTAAAAGAAAACTTTATGAAGTTGTTTTATAGGTGGTATTTGACCCCTGCAAAACTGCATAAGATATATAATACACGCAACAATTTATGTTGGAAATGCAAGCAAGCCAAGGGCACTCTAATACACATTTGGTGGAACTGTCAATGGGCAAAAAAATTCTGGAAGAAAATTCACCATGCTATTTCTGAGATGTTAGGAATAATATTTCCTATGGAACCCGAAATATACCTATTAAATATGATAGATTAAGATTAAGGAGAAAAATATCAATTCTAAATGGAAAATTTTATTATACTTGATCTCAGCAGCAAGAATAACCTATGCCTCAAAGTGGAAGGTGAAGGAACACCCCATTGAAGAGGAGTGGCTAATTAAATTACAGGAGATGAAAGATATGGCTATTTTAACTACTACAATAAAAGAGAGGATGATTACTGAAACTAAAAAAGATTGGGAGCCGATAGGGGATTACTGGAGGAGGAAGTGGAAAAACGTAGAGAAATTAGACATACAGATTGAAATTTTAGTGATAAGAGTATAGAATGTAAGTCAAATTTGTGATTATTGTGATTATGGAGTTTTTATATTGTAAGCCGCCCCAATTGCGTTGCAGAGGGGCGGGATAGAAATAAAATTTAATTATTATTATTATTATTATTATTATTATATAAATTTGGTGTTTAACTAAAGGTTAGACTTAGAAGAACAGTAAAAGATGTAAGGAATGGGAAATAAGATTTTATTGTACATGGATAAATTACTTTGGGAAAAAAGAACAGTCAGGGTAAGTATTATTTTGTAAAAACTAGAGAAAGAAATAGCATGAATATATGATGTATAATATACGATATAGATTATGGTGATAAGAAGAATTTTGTTTTAATAATGAAATATGTCTGGATTATGTTCGTGTAATCTTTGTTGTGACAACCTCATAAAAAATATCAATTAAAAAAAATATTGACATCGCTGCTCTTAGTGAAGTTCGTCTCCATGAGGAAGGCAGCCTTAAAGAACATGTCGCCGGCTACACACTTTACTGGTCTGGCAAACCCAAAACCGAAAAACATCTTTCAAGAGTAGGCTTTATGATTAAAAACTCCATTGCCTCCAAACTCGAAACCTTGCCAACAGGACACTCTGATCGCATTATTTCCTTATGCCTCCCACATGTTGTTCTTTTTAGTATATATACCCCAACTATGCAAGCCGACCCTGTAGAGAAAGACAAATTCTACACAGACCTACACCACCTCATACAAAAAGTCCCTGTAGAAGATAAAATTATTATCCTTGATGACTTCAATGCCAGAGTAGGAAAGAACTCTGAACCCTGGAAAGGTGTCTTACGCAAGCATGGTGTTGGAAATTGCTCCCATTTTGGAAGAGACTCTTAAGGCCATACAGCAGATGAAAAACAGCAAGGCAGCTGGGATTGATGGAATCCCACCTGAAGTTGGGAAACACGGAGGTCATGTACTCCACAATAAATTCCACGAATTCCTTGTGAATTGCTGGGGAAAAGGGTAACTGCCATTAGACCTCCGAGATGCAGTCCTCATCACCCTGTACAAGAAAAAAGGAGCAAAATCCGATTGCTCAAATTATCGAGGTATAACACTGCTCTCTATTGCTGGAAAAATCCTTGCAAGGATACTCCTGAACAGATTAGTTCCTGCTATTGCAGAAGAACTTCTCCCTGAAAGCCAATGTGGCTTCAGAGCCAATAGGAGTACTCTCTGGCTTTTCTTCGCAAACGAAGATTCAGGAAGATAGGAGTACTACAGATATGGTATTTGCCCTTAGACAACTGCAAGAAAAATGTAGGGAGAACAACAAGGGTCTCTATGTAACATTTGTCGAACTGACCAAAGCCTTTGACACTGTGAGTAGAAAAGGTCTGTGGCAGATCCTGGAAAGACTAGGATGTCCCCCCAAATTCCTTTAAATGATTATCATGCTACACGAGGGCCAGCGTGGTCAAGTCAGATATGGCGATGCTCTTTCAGAGCCCTTTCTAATAACTAATGGAGTGAAGCAAGGTTGTGTTCTTGCACCAACTTTATTTACAATCTTCTTCAGCATGATGCTCCAAAGGGCTAGGGCAGATCTTGAAGAAGACGACAGCTTCTATATACGTTACCGTACTGATGGTAGCTTGTTTAACTTAAGCCGTCTGAGGGCTCACACTAAGACTCTAAACTATCTAATCCGTGAGCTGCTCTTCGCTGATGCTGCTGCCCTTGTTGCCCACACAGAAGCAGCTCTGCAGCGCCTGACATCCTGTTTCGCAACAGCTGCAGAGCTGTTTGGGCTGGAAGTCAACCTGAAGAAAACAGAAGTTCTTTACCAGCCTGCACCACAGGATGAATGCCACCATCACCCCCACATTGCCATTGGCAAATCTGTGCTCAAGTCCATTCAGCAGTTCACCTACCTGGGAAGCATCATCTCCTCAGAGGCCAAGATTGACAAAGAGATCGATCACAGATTAGCAATGGCATATAGTGCATTTGGAAGACTTTACAAACGAGTCTGGAGTAATAAACACCTGAGGCAAAGCACAAAAATCAGTGTGTATAGAGCCATTGTATTGTCTATTCTCCTTTATGGATCTGAAACATGGGTTACCTATCGCCACCACCTACGACTCCTCAAACACTTTCATCAGCACTGTCTATGCACAATCCTAAATACGCACTGGACTGACTATGTGACGAATGTTGCTGTCCTTGAGCAAGCAGGGATCACCAGCATTGAGGCCATGATACTGAGAACGCAGCTGCACTGGGCAGGACATGTTTCTAGGATGGAGGACCATTGCCTCCCAAAAATACTACTCTACGGTGAGCTCACCACGGGTAAGAGGGGCGCTCCAAAAAAGCGATACAACATCTCAGGTTTGGTCAAATTGATCACCAACAGTGGTCCGCCCTGGCCTCACATCGGGAGGCATGGAGATGCAGTATCCACAATGTTGCAGCCTTATTTGAGGACTCATGCTGAACAGGTCTTGAAGAGAAACGAGAACGCAGAAAGAATCACAACCCAAAAACAGCCCCCAAGGAGACCTTCTGCTGTGCTCTCTGCAACCGGACTTGTTTATCTCAGATTGGCCTTTTTAGTCATCAGCGCACTTGCAGAAAGTGCGGGATGAGTCCTTCCTGAATCTACGTTTTCAAAAAAAAGCCAGAGAGAGAGAGTTTTGTGAGATATGTAGCTCTCTCCACCCTCATCCTCACTCACTCATCCCACACTCCACTGGACCTCCTCCAGAACAACAGCCAATCACTGAGCCTGTGCAATGGATTTTTCTGGTGGAGCGCAGCACGCACAGAACTGGCCTCACCCTTTAAACCAAAGGTTCATCTGCCGTGGCCTTGCAAACATGGATGTGGCAGCGAGGTCCTCGGGTCGTAGGTTTGATTAGAGTTTCCTTCTCTTAGATGGTTGACCTTACAGGGTTGGACGAGCACCATCTGCCCGGGTTTGGGATTGGAGTTTTCCTTCTCCTAGGACGGTTGCCACAAGGCTAGAGAGCCCATCCTTCCCTTTGATGCTCTTTGTCAAACCCTTCGGTTTTGACCTGTCTGGCATGGGAGACCCTACCAGTGGCTATTATGCCACCAGCAGCATAGCTCAAAACATCATTAGGGTACGCAAGCCTCTCTCCCATGACAAGGGGGCATCAATGGAGAGGTCTTCCTTTGCGAAGCCAATCACCAGCCGTATGCAAATCCCCCCAAACCTTCCACCACCAATCCCCTCTCACCCTCTGCCTCCCACTCTCACCCCTCCCTCCGCGACTGCCTCTACTGTGACACAGGACAGACCTTCTCCAAGGACCCCCACCTCTAATGCCAACCCCCCCCAACATCTCCCACTGAAGATCCATGGTCTCCCAAGGCTAGGAAAAAGCAAAAATGAGATTGGAGGAGGCGGAGAAAACAGGGGCAGATGGGGGGGGTTGGAAGGGGGAGGATTTTGGGGAGGGGAGTTACGTGAAGGAAATAAAGTGCCCCCCTTTCCCCTGTTTTGCTGGGGGGCTCCTGATCCCTTGAAATTGAACATCCCCCCCATCCATTTGATTGCAAAGCCACCCCCATTCCCCCCTCCCAGCCCAATCCTCTTCCAAGCAGAGGCAAAGGGGGGGGGGGGCTGAAGGATTAAACAAGTGAAGAACAGCATATAAACAAGAAAAACAATTAAAACCCAGAGACAGATTTCCATTTTTGGAACACAGCAGTCAGACCAGCGCCCTGCTCCCAATACCACTAAAGAAAAAGGCTCAGAGGGGGAGGCGCTTGTAAAATGCATTTATTGCATAGAATCCTAGCGCTGGAAGAGACCCCCAAGGGCGATCCAGTCCACCCCTTCTGCCCCTCAGGCCTCCAAAGAGCACTGAGCCCCGCTTCCTAGAGAGGCAGGAAAATGGGAATGAGGGGAAGGAGAAGAGTGAGGCAAACTCCCAGCTCTGCCTCATTTCCATGGGGCGGGGGGGGGGAGGATCTTTCTGAATTTTCTTAGCGGGAAAAGGAAGGCGTTTCGGGCAGGAGGGAGAAGGTAAGGGGGGAGGGAGTGGGGACCCCACACTGGCTTCTTTTGTGGGGGGAGGAGGGAGAGGGGTCCCTCTTTGGGGTCAGGGTGGGGGTGGCTGGAGGGTCCTTTGGGGGAGGGAGCCTGGGGGGTCATTGGGGGTGGAAGCAGGGAAACCCCCTCTTTCTCTCCCCCCCCCATTTAAGACCCGGGGTCTCCTCCGGCTGCTTTGAGGCCCCCCTCCCCTCTTGTGGGGCTGAGCTCCTTCGTGGAGGGGGCTCCAGGGGAAGAAGAAGGGCAGCCTTGTTTGCCTTGCTGGGTGAATGGGGGGTCTTTGGCTTGGGGGTCTTTCCTGGGTCCTGTGGAGGGCTGGGGGGCTATTATGGGATGCCAAAAGGCTAGCATGGCGACGAGTGGGGGGAATGCCTTGCGAAAGGGGAGGGAGAGCAAAAGGGGGCTTTGAGGCAGAAAATGGGGGGATTGGGGGGAGAGGAGAGGAGAGGGGGGAGCTCTGGCGTTTTCTTGGGGGGAGAAGAAGGGAAAAGGCTGCGCCAGGAGGGAGGAGGGAGACCCCAAGTCTTTTGGGGAGAGGCCGGAGGCAGGCATGACTTTGGGGGAAAGGCAGGGGGATGGGGGGATATGGAATATAAGTTACACATTACAATTATACATATTTGGAAGAGAAAGAGAGACCCCCTTCCTCGAAGTCCAAAGGGGGGGACGTTGGTTTCCACCCCTCCCTCCCTCCCCCCCAATGATGCCAAAGGGGGCCCCTGCCTCTGCCCCACTGCCAGGGGGAGGACTGGGACCCCTCCTCTCCTCTCAATGGGGACTCCTTTGGCATTTTGGGCTGCCTCTGCCCCTCCCCCAAAAGAGGGGGCTCTGCCAGGAGGAGGGAAAGGAGGGGAGCCCCAAAGCAAGGCTGGAGTTTTGGAGGGGTGGGTGGGATCTTTCCCTATTTTAGTGTAAAGGTGTAAATATGCTGTTTATTAAAAAAGAAAAGAGAGTGATTATAGTGTGTTCAGATTAAAAGGAAAAATATATTAGTGTTATAATGGATAATTTTATTTTTGTAAAATAAGGAAGGCAAGCCTTCTCTGAATAGAACAGACCATTTTTTATGGATGCTTCTCCCTCTTTTTATGTTTATGTTTTTATGTCTTTATGTTTTGATATTTAGTTTTAAAGTCTTAGGGTAGTTATTTTATTTCACTGGTGAAGTTGCTCATTATTTTAAATATATATACTATTATATGTAATTTTAAGGGGGGTAAATTGTTTTAAGTTATTACTGTTGTTATGGATCTGTTTGTTTTATATCCAATTGTTGTGAGACGCCTTGATTGCCTAACTGGCAAAAGCCGGGGTACAAATATAAAGTTATTATTATTATTATTATTATTATGTATTAGTAAGAAAAGAGATTGAGGGGGAAATTGCATTATTGTTATGGGCTTTTGCAGTTGGGTGTATTATTCTTAAGAATGCTGTGATTTTTTAAAAAATTCTAATCCCCCCCCCAAAAAAATTCCTTTTAGTGCTGTAGCTCCATCCTATGGAATCCTGGGATTTATACTTTTGTAAGGTCTGCAGACTTCTCTGCCAAAGCGTACTAGAGAAAACTACAAATCCCAGGATGATTCTGTAGGATGGAGCCACAGCTGTTAAAGTGGTGTCAAACTACACTCTTTCTAAAGAGGAGATGCACCCTTGGAGGAAAATCAAAGCTCCAGTAGTAGCTGCCCAGTCTGGCTTCAGAGAGGGTGACTACCGCTGGTATTTCGCTTGTGAGTAACAGCTTTGACTGAGAACCCAAATAAAAATCCACAGGCAGATTCAGGCTTTGTCAGGCATGGCACTTAAATCTGGGCCAGAATAGCCTGAATTTCATGCCATGGCAGCTCCGAGCCAAAGTAGCCTGCATCTCATCCAGTCCCCCCCACTCCATGTAGTCAAGCGCTGAGTTTTCGGGGGCAGAGACAAAACTCAGCTACCCTCCAAAAACAAAGGGATCTTGTAGGCTTAGTCGACTGCCTCAGATGTCCCTATGGAAGCTCGTGCTCTGCTACAACTTCTTTCTCTCTTTTGGGCTCAGAGGTGCTACAGGATCCCTTTGCATACTCATATTCCAGGCTAACACGGCTGTGTCTTTGGATTCTGGAAATAAAGGAAGGAGACAGAAGTCCTGAATTACAAATGGGTAGAAAGGGCCACCATTCTCCCATCATCCCCTGAAGGTCGAACAAGGGCTTCTGGGTCTCCTTCCTCTTTGGTCCACATGGAGATGCAGAGACGGCCTCCTTCAGTCTCTCTTTCTCTTCCCTGCCAGGAGCACCATGGCTTCAGAGGCCAGATCGGGATCCTATCTTCTTTGCAATGAAAGGGAAACATCCATCCCAGAGAACCCACTTTCCCTTCATTTGGGCACTACAAGATCTCAAGAGAGCCAAGTAAGAAATTTCCGTTTTCTCTCCTTATGAAATCCTTTGACCAAGGTAAATTGTTTCAGGTTAGGAAAAGCCAAAGCAAATAGCGACTGGGCCCCTCCTGGTGTCTTTGGCCTGTGGAAGTTCCCCTGTGGAAGCCATGGGATGGTTTGGTCTGATCTGGAACATCTGCCTTCAGTCCAAGGTTACAGAAGGAAAATTTCCCATGTGCTGTTCTTGTCCATGTTGGAGCTCATGCAGCGTGGATGGATTTGTTGTGCTTTTGGTTGCCCTTTGGTGGCTTGATTCAGTTGTCCAGTGTGGCCATTCACCACGAGGGTTGTGTCCAACTCGACATGTGTAGAATTGAGCTATGCGACACCCAGGTATGAATTCACCCCAAATTTCCTAATTTTCCTTCCTCCGTCCAATCCTTCTGAGCAGTGGGGTGCAAAGAGTGAATGTTTCTGTGTGGAGAGCATCAGAGTTGGAAGAAATTGCAGTCAGACCCACATATTCACCTGGGTTGGGTTCCTGGATCTTACCATGGATAACAGGAAACCCTTTTAAAATAAAATAAACAACTTCTAAAGCAAGCATACCATTTAGTTGCTTTGGAGGAGTTAGAAGATGCCTAGAGAGGGCACCTCTTTAGGAATTTTCCAGCGCGATTCTATGTTATATTTCCCTACTTTTCAGCTGTGGATAATTGAAATTACACATATTGGTCCCATGGATATGAAGATATGACTTATTTCTGATCAGTAAAGTGTTGTCAGTGTTGTTGTTTTCTCTTTTCTAGCCTCTGGTCTCCTTTGAGGAGGTGTCCATCTATTTCACCAAGGGTGAGTGGGAACTTCTGGATCCAGGCCAGAGAGCGCTCTACAAGGAAGTCATGCTGGAGAATTATGGGAACATGGCTTCTCTGGGTAAGAATGCTTTTCTCCATCTGGGGATTCAGGCTGAAGGGGTGGAACTCCTGTTTGGGGCATTTCCCCCTGTATTGAGGAGTTCCCAGTGAGGAAGCATCCAGGTCTGTCCAGTGTGCTGTTGCCATTAATATAATGTTTCAGAAATCTCATGTGGTTTCTTTTGGTTGCTTTGAGTGAAAGGAGCATAAACAGAACTGTTTCCAATAGCTTGAGGAGATACCTCCATATCCTTTGACACCCCTGTAAGCAAAGCTTGCTTGCACCCCACTTCCATTGCACCCTAACTCTAACGCACCCCACTCCTGGAATGTTAGCATTGGCTATAGGCCTCAGAAACCGGGCAACTTGGTTCATTATTGTGGCCTTTTACAAGGGAAAAGACAGGATGGTCTCAGAAAAGGTCATTTCTGGTTTTTCCCTGGAAAGGAAGTCCTGGGTATAAGAGTCCAAAAGACACATTCCACATAAAGGGGAGATTAATGGATGGAGAAACCCTTTTGTGCTTGCTGATTGTGAAATTTCCTCTCCTCTGCTCCCAACCTAAAAGAAGTTGCTCAAAGCTGTTAAAATCCAATCATTGGACATTAAGAAACACATTTAGCATCTTCCTCACCTTTCGTCAATACCAGGAAACTCATTGTGCAATCCATGAAGGCTCATGGAATTCATTGTTTCAACCCATGAAGCAACCAATCCCCTCAGGTGTATTTGGAGGTATAAAAGACCCTCCAAAGCATGCCTCATGGGCGCACATCCAGTAACAGGGGGACACTCTGTTGCTATGTGCTGCCACATGCAGTTTCCTCCATCCACTCTGCCAGATTGACTACAGGACAGATCTGTATCACCTCAACAGAACCTTCTTGCACCTCAATCCAAGTTTTCCCACGGTTTCTTTCTATAGCCTTGAGTGAATGCTTCTTCTGGGTGAATGTGTGTATGTTTGGTGTTATTTTTGAACTCCTTAATAAAAAAACATACTTAGTTTTAAATCTGTATGTATTCCATCTAGACGAGTACTGGTATAATTGGTTTTCAGATTCCCTTGTTACCCCCTCTTTTGCATAGCTAAGTCGAGTTGCTGCTAATTTCCCAAACATATTAGAAACTCGATATTTTCTTGGAATTTTCCAAGGAGCATTTTGGGTAACACCCCCAGCCAATCCATCCAACTTCTTACCCTAGCTTTACTTCTCTGAATATCTTGATGTGACCCATGAAGCTGTGTGAGTATTCTCTCTCTTTGAAATAGGAGAATGACCCAACCATCCACTGTCCCATAAAAAGAATACATCTCAGGTCCATAAGTAGTCCTTTGCAAGTAAAAAGGACTTCGCCAGGGAGCCATATTTCACTACTCACTGTCATCTTTCTGTTTTCTTTAGAAGAATGTCCCAAACCAGACCTCATTGCCTGCCTGGAAAAAGGAGAAGACCCCTTTGTCCAAGGCTGCCTGGAAGGAGAGAGACTTGCAGGTACCTGCCTGGATTGTGTGGTTGAGGTATTTCTTTTCTGGGGATTAAGAGGAGGGGAGTGTGCTTGGTGAAGGTTTCAGCTTCTACTTAATTTTATAACAATAGGTCGCAGAAGAGCAGGATAATATCTCTAGTCCTGGTTTTTGTCCACCTTCCCTTTTGTGTCTTATTACTGACTCATTATCACTGGGGACAGATAGAAAGGACTTGCATTAGGAAGTTAGTTTCCCCATTTCAATGTACCTTCCCTTCTAACCCTACCCTTTCTACACCTGTGAGTTTCCTTCAGTTCTCAGAAATGTACGGAAATGGAAACATCCTTGTTTTTCCTTGTAATTCCTGTTAGTGGCATTTCCCCCTGTATTGTGGAGTTGCCAGTGAGGAAACATCCCAACCTGCCATGTCTGGTGTTGCCATTAACATAAGATAGACTCACAAGCTGATAAGACCCCAAAGGCAGCAGGGAACGTGTTTATTTCATCACAAGCTTTGGCACAGCATTGTGGATGAAGTCTGGGAAACAGGTGCCTCCTCCACCCATGAAATACTCTGCAGCAGCAGTTAAAGCACATCAGGTGTAAAGAAACAAAAACCCCAGTTTTTCAAATCCAGAGGGGACTTCCAGACACTTTCAGAATGAGTTGGGTTTTATTTTTGTTTTGTTTTGGGTTCTTTTGGAAGCCCATACATCTCTCAGATAGCTGCAGAGGGAAAAACTGGTCCTCAGACGCACCACAAGGGCCATCTCTACTAATTTAGGTAAGAATTCTGACTGATATCAGATCCCTAAATGAAAGTAATTCCCTATTACCTTGCCATTGTAAGTAGTTCTTTCATGCTCAGTAAATACATCATGATGTTCATTTTTTTTTTAAATAGTTCACAGGCATATTTCACCGTCGATAGAGGAGCAAGTCGTCGCCTGTCAGCAGTGTCCCTTCTATGAGATGACTTTCAGTTCCAAAGATTATCTGAACCGAGACATGAAGTGGAAGCATTCGAGGAATGGCATACAGGCTGAAGAGGCAGAAAATGTACAAGAAGAGAATTATCTATTCAGAACTGTGGCTTCTGCTTCCCACAGGGCTGCACTGCAGGGCCCAAAGCCAGGCCATGTAAAGAAAAGTAAAGAGGAGGAGAGACCATGTATAAAAGATATAAAGGCAAAGGCACTGAGCAGGAATCTTCATGATAACAACAGAGAAAAGCTTTTCCACCTGGTCAGTGATAAGAGAACACACACAGGAATGACGCTGTATTCATGCGGGGAGTGTGGGAAGAGCTTCAGCCGGTCATCAAACCTGGCCAGACACAAGCAAACACACACAGGAGAGAAGCCGTATTCATGTAGGGAGTGTGGGAAGAGCTTCAGCCAGTCATCAGATCTGGCCAGACACAACCGAACACACACAGGTGAGAAGCCGTATTCATGTAGGGAGTGTGGGAAGAGCTTCAGCCAGTCATCAGTCCTGGCTATACACAAGCGAACACACACAGGAGAGAAGCCATATTCATGTAGGGAGTGTGGGAAGAGATTCAGACTGTCATCAGTCCTGGCTATACATACCCGAACACTCACAGGAGAGAAGCCATATTCATGTAGGGAGTGTGGGAAGAGATTCAATTATATATCACTCTTGGCCGTACACAAGCAAATACACAGAGGAGAGAAGCCATATTCATGTAGGGAGTGTGGGAAGAGTTTCAGCCAGTCATCAGACCTGACCAAACACAAGCGAACACACACAGGAGAGAAGCCATATTCATGTAGGGAGTGTGGGAAGAGCTTCCGCTGTACATCAAACCTGGCTGAACACAAGCGAACACACACAGGAGAGAAGCCATATTCTTGTAGGGAGTGTGGGAAGAGCTTCAGCCGGTCATCAAACCTGGACATACACAAGCGAACACACACAGGAGAGAAGCCATATTCATGTAACGAGTGTGGGAAGAGCTTCAGCCGGTCATCAAACCTGGCCACACACAAGCGAACACACACAGGAGAGAAGCCACATTCATGTAGGGAGTGTGGGAAGAGCTTCAGTCAATCATCGCACCTGGCCAAACACAAGGGAACACACACAGGAGAGAAACCATATTCATGTAGGGAGTGTGGGAAGAGCTTCAGTCAATCATCGCACCTGGACAAACACAAGGGAACACACACAGGAGAGAAGCCACATTAGTGTAAGACACTAAAAAGACTTGCCAGTCCCCCAACACACCGTAGATCTTTTATTCAGGGGCATCCGTAAAGGAAGCAGTGGTTGCATTCCTCTGTCCCATTGGTGTTACATCCTCATTTCCAGAAGTGTAAGCAAATGGACAGTAGCCATGCTGTAGGACTCCCTGATGATCCCAGTGCTTCACTGCCTTGAAACTCTTAAAAACAGGGATTGGATGTGGTCCTGGTGACCTCAGCATGGAGGCATAAAGTCATTGTGTGCACTTCTGTCTGCATTGAAACACTCTTAGTAAATGATTTTCTTCAAGAAACAGCTGTTAGTGTAATGTGCAGGAATTAGGGAACATATTTTTGTGTAGTTGTCATGATAAAGTGGAAATGTCTCTGGCTTTGTTTGAAAATATTGGATCTAAGGAGAATAAACACATTGTATGCAAATAAAAGAGAATGTGTGTGCATCTGCCAGGCATTGCTGCTGAACACCTGAAACTGGCTCTGCACATTAAGGTGATACTAGTGATGTGATATTAAAAACACAGTAATTATTTAATTTTAAAGTGATCCTATGTTTGAATAATCCCATTTTATTTTCTAAGAGGTAGTCTTCTCTAATCAGCAGTTAATATTTTTGCAGTTAATATTTTTTGAAGCCAGAGTATAATAGTATGAGAGAAAGAGCTACAGGAGTGCCCCTCTTTCCTGATGTGATAAGCCCCCGCCTGTCCTTAGAATTCATTGGAACGATCTCCTTTGGGGCTGAAGGGTTACACCGTGGTGGGAGTTATACTTAGATGTGCCACTGTCCCATACTGCTCCCCTCGATTGAGGTGGTCAGGATGTGTGCATCTCTTACAGCTGCACCATTTTTGCTTGAAGGTTCTGGCAGTGAGGTCACCTTCAGGCTAAAGTTACAATGGTGTGTGTGTTTGTGTGTGCCTTGAAGGCAAAGGGGGCAGGTGAGTGACAGGGAACCAAGAGGTGGACCTGCATGGCCAAGCTGGAGTGGGGTTCTGACACACTTTTCTGCATCTGTGTTCCCATAACCCAGCCCACTGGAGCAGTATCTAGAACCCTGCTTTAAACCATGCAAATATATCTGGAAACCTGCAGGGGAAATGCAGGTTGGAGAGGACACAGAAAACTATGCCATCGAAAGGGATAAGCACCTCTCCTCTGGAAACTGCCCCTGCCAAGGCCCCCCCCCTTACCAAAAGAACCAACCACACAGATGTTGACTACATACATGCATTTTCATCATAAAGAACGGCAAACCTCAAAACTTAAAGGTTGATACTCTGGATGGTGACCCACAATTGGTTGGAGTAAAATCTGGTAAGGCTGTTTAGAACTGTTGCAACTGCAATCTTATTTTTTTTTTTAATTAATTAATTTTTTTATTTATACCCCGCTCTTCAGCTACAATGCTATCAGAGCGGCTTACAAATTGTTTTAAGCAATAGCAATTTACATATCTACACTGCAATAAGCAGCTTCCAATGTGTGTTAGCTAATTGCCCCCACAAGCCAGGTACTCATTTTACCGACCTACAAAAGAATGGAAGGCTGAGTGAACCTTGGAGCCCGCTGGAATCGAACTTGCAACGTGGTGGTGACTTGCAGTACTGGCATTTAACCACTGTGCCACCAGGGCAATCAACATTCATGTATAAATTTCTGTGCTGTAGAGACTTTTATTTTGATCTCTCTTGTTTCTAGCTTCTCAGTTTGGTCAGCATCCCAAATTCTATTATTCTGATCCAAACACAACCTGCTCATCAACAAGATCTGACACATCCCCACTGCCTCCATCAGAAGGAGTTCCCTTAAATACAGTATTTGAGTCTCTCTTGCTCCACGCAGCATCACTTACAACTTTCTTTGGTGCCCTATGCATTAGTGAGCAAGTAGTAGCATCTAAAGGGGACAACTCCGGTAGGGCCCTACAGGTGGGGGACTTGTACTTGGGTATACTGAAGTCTCATTGTTTATCAGGCATTCAATGTATTCCAAGACCTATCAGCTTGGGAAGGGAAGCTGAATGGATGGGACCGTGGGGACCATCAGCTTCATCCGGTCCTGCACTGAGTCTCCCCTTTGGGTTCACATACCCCAAGAAAGAAAGAAATAGATAAATAAAGTGGCCCATATTTGAACCCATCTCTTGTGTCTTGTCTCGTTATTCCATATGTTAATCATTAACCAATTCCCAGAGGATACAGGAGTAAAAATCTTCAAATACATATTAGTCTTCTGTTGGATCTGCTGAGATGGATTCTGTTTCCTGGTCTTGTTCTTCTTCTGATTGTTCTCCTCTCTCTACCTTTCTCTCTTTTTCTCCTTCCTCACTTTCTGTATCCTCTGTAGACACTATACCTTCTTTTGTTTCTTGTGTTCTCTCGCCTTTTCTGTCTTTATACTCAGGTTCATCTTTCTGAGTATTCTTCAACTTGTATTTGTATCTCTCCATAAACTCTGTTGCTTTTTGAATAGTATTAATTACATCACATTGTCTAAATCTGAATGATATTCCCTCTAATATTTCCCATCTGTAAAAGATCCCATTTGCTTTTAATATTGTTGTCAGAGGTTTGTAATCTCTTCATTTCCTTAGCAATCTTACTGGAATATCTTTAAAGATTGCAATCTCTTTATCATCAATTAGAATACTTTTTTCTATGTTTTGTTGCAATAATAAGTCACATTTTTTTTCCCTAACAAAATATATCACAATGTCTCTTGGGAGTTCCTTGCTTTTAGCTGTTTGAGAGCTAATTCTATACAGTTTGTCTATCTCCCATTCAAGTTGTTCTGTAGAATAGAATAGAATCTTTATTACGGTCATAGACCAGCACAGGTAAAAAGGTGATACAGAATAAAGGTAAAAACACAGGATAAAAACAGGCTAAAAGCAGTATTTAAAATGTTAGCTCCAGTATAACAAGACTAGGTTGATACTATTCTACTGCTGAGGACATTGTCTGTCGAATTTTAACCGCAACTGCGCAGAATCTGGCAACATTATAAGTTGTTCCTGGGTTGGTGTCTAAAAGCAACAAATTTATGTAGAATTGTCCAGTGTGCCCTTGATATTTATGCAACAGGGGTGAAATTAAGGTGAGACGTATGTCCCTGTAATATGAGCACTGGAGTAATACATGCTCTGTTGTTTCTATTTGGCCCGAATTGCAGGGGCACAGTCTGTCTGAGAAGGGGATCTTCTTGTATCGGCCTTCAAGGACAGCTGAAGGGAGGGCACGACACCGTGCAAGAGTAAAGGCTCTTCGATGTTTAGGTATTTCAAGTGTTGCTAAGTATGCCAAAGGAGAGGCCAGATATCTATTGGAGTCACTAGCAATGAAGGTTGGAGTACTGGCTAGATCCAGTTGTCGCTCTATATCTGCTACCCGTTGTTTGATAGTAGCTTTCGCCCTATCATATCCCAGGCTGAGCAGAAGATCTGGAGAAAGGCCCAGCGTTGAAATTTTAGTCATCACTGTCTGCTTCCAGCTGGATTGGAAATCATCACTTAAGGTTAGTGGAGCAAGGCCAGTGGGAAAGAGGGATAGTCTGAGCCAGTAGCTGAATATGGTCACCCACACTCTGGCCTCCACTTTCATAAATTCTGACTCCAGTCTCAGAGCTGCGTTAGAGACACATTTTGGAGTTTGGAAAGCTGATCTTAAAAATTTGGATTGGACAAGTTCTAATGGAGCAGGGTTGGGGAAGGGTCCCAATTGGGATCCATAAAGCAGTTGTGCTACTGGTTTGGCTTCAAAGAGTTTGAACGCTGCAGGTAAATAGTGGCCTCCTCTTGTCTTGAGAAATTTGAGAATGGTTGTTGTACTCCTCTGCGCATTGCAAGCAGCATACTCCCCATGTGCTTTCCTACTACCAGTGGCTTGAAAAATTACCCCCAGGTATTTGAAGCAAGAGACCTGCTCAATCTTGTGGCCATCTATATTCCAGTTGTAGTTCTTAGGCCTGTTAGCAAATGCCGTGATTGTAGGTTTTTGATAGTTGAGGTTTTATTATTTATTTATTTATTTATTTATACCCCGCTCTTCAGCCTCAAGGCTATCAGAGCGGCTTACAAATTGTTTATAATAATTACATTACGTAGTGCTACTGACCCACATTAATTGATAATGTTTTCATGGCATTTTCAAGCACTTGTTTGATAATCTCCCCAGAAAAAAGACAGGAATGAAGAAAACATCCACCCAAAGGGAAAGTATTTTTACCATACATCAAAGGAGTCACAGACAGAATATGGAAATTGATGAGGAAACACAACCTCCAAACAATCTACAGACAAACCAAGAAAATCCAAGAAATGCTATGCTCAGCGAAGGACAAAAGATACCCACTCACAGCTGCAATAATTTACCACATACCATGCAGCTGTGGACATGTTGACACAGGGACCACTAAACACAGTGTGCAAACATGAATCAAGGAACATGAGAGACACTGCAGGCTGGGTCAGCCAGAAAAATCAGCAGTAGCAGAACATGTTATAAACCAAGCGGACACAAAATGTTATTTCAAACACCAAAATTCTGGACCAGGCCAACAACTATCATGTCAGAATGCACAGGGAAGCTATTGAATCTGCAAACACCTGGACAGGAAAGAAGAAATCTAACAAGAAAGAAGAAGCTCTAAAAGTAAACAAAGTTTGGCTACCTGTCCTGAAAAACACCAAAATCAAAACTCAGCATATGCAAATGAACTTCACCCAGGGACAGGGGGATTTCCGGCAGGCAATGGACCATTAGCCAAACAGACACTAATCCTCCTTGCATATCTCCACCCAGGAACTAGCCATTCAAATAAACATATATACATATCTGCTCACAGTATATAGACCTCACAAACCCCTACCCAACCATTCTCTGAAGATGCCAGCCACAGATGCAGGCGAAATGCCAGGAATAAACTCTTCCAGAACTCGGCCTAACAGGCCAGAAAAAAACCACGGAAAAACCATGGATGCTGGCTGTGAAAGCCTTCAACTTCACAAACCTTTGGTTTGTTTTTTAAAAGACTGGGGTGCCAGTTACACGACAGAAATTGTTGCGGTGTTTACCGTGATTTTGTGATCGCAAATCCGTCCCTCGCTGTTTATACGATTTATGTCACTGATCTGGATATCCCACGTGGTCCCGTGACTGATATTTACACGTCCAAAGTTCCGTGTTTTTTTTTTTAGGTTGTAGTTGTTGTTGTTTTGGCTGTCAATCAAGTATGCGATTACTTGTGTTTTCACAACCTCGGTGACACACTCGTGCCACGAGCGATGCTATTGGCTGGCTGGGGGGGGAACAGGGGGGCAGAGGTTTGGTATTCCCCTTGCTTCTTTAAAATGTTAACCCTTGAAGCAGAGGCAGAGGGCACTTTACAAAGACCTCAGACGGAGGAACAATTAAACCATCTCCTTTCCTTTTGAAAGCAAGCTGAGTAGAGGCTTGGAATTTCTTTCACTTTAAGCAGAGGCAGCATGGGAGGCTTGGTATTTATTCCCTTTTCCTCTTTAAAATGTTAAGCCTTACTTCAGAGATTCAGCAGTATTAAGGCATTTTGAAAGGCACAGACACAGAGGGGGAATTAAAAGGTGTTCATTCGCTCAGAGGCTGGAATACCAGGAAGGTGATCAAGGCAGGGGATGAATGGGTGACCCTCTGCCCACCGCGGTCTCTCTGTAACATGCAGTTGAGGAAGAGGTTAAAGCTGAAGGGTTTGCAGTGTAGAAATCCATTTAAAAAGGTGATTGAGTACACGCACGCACACACATCAACCTTTGTGCAGCTGCAAGGGATGCCTTTGTTTTCGGCTGGTGAGGCTGGATCTGTTGAACGGGTGACTGACCCCTCCTTTTCTGGTCCCTGATCTCTAAGCCCGCCCCCAGTCACCATTTCCGGTCATCCCTAGTACCAAGACATTTTGTCCCAGCTGTTTACATTTCCGATTTTCCGAATCCTCCAGCGACTTTTTTTAAAAAACGGCACAAACCGCAGGACTGGAAGTCCCGCAGGTTGAGTGATAAAAGGTGGCCCCCTTCCAAAAATCACATACCCGACCCAATGTACGTGTAAACTACCAGGGATCGACATGAATTCTTCCCAGGACATTTTCATCATGTAAACGGCACCTGGGATTTGTTTATCACTTTATTGCAACAAAGTAAGGGGTTTGAAAAACAGGATGGTTTCGATTAAAAGTAGAAACAGGAATATTGTATCACTAAGTGGAAGGATTTTATTAGTTGAACAGAATCATTCATTGGGGTCAAGGGGGGGGTCATTCCTAGTTCTTTGTAGGACTTTGTAGTTCTATTTGTTTGAGATTGTTTTAAGTTTGACAGGTTTTTTTGTCTCTTTGTTTGTGTGTTTTATGCATTGAAATTAAGCCTCTGTTTATGTCTTTTGTAGGCATGTTAATAATCTTAAAAAAAAAAAAAAAAGGCTAGTCCCATGCTGGGGGAGAGCCCTTTCTTTCCGAGTGATCCATAGCTTCTCCCAGTCTCCCCCATCCAAGGTTTCAATGGAGAGTCTCTAAAGCCCTGGCTGGTTTTCCGGAGGCCACGTTCCCACCATCCTCCATTCTGACTTCTTTGAAGAGAACCCTCTGGGCCAGATCCAGGAGATTCCACGCCTTCCCTGCAAGATTCACAGCCACTTTCTCAAAGGAGACCAGATGCTGAAAGAAGGGAAAAGAACATTCCTGTCAGAAATAACCTCTCCTTAGAGATGTTCCTTTTCACACACAGAGAGAGAACCTCCTGTACCCCTCTTTGTTCCCATGATTCTAAGCGTGGCTAAAAATCTGAAAAAGCAAAGTTGCAGCAGAGCCCAAACGCAAGCTTCCTTCCTCCTATCTTACATGCAGAAATTACTTTAAATTCTCCTGCGGCTGTTTCTTGCAAGACTTGCTCTAAATGTCAACAGTCAAAAATACTAGGAGTCTCAGTTAAATTTTGTGAGAACTGCCTGTTTAGATAATGATTTTCCCAGCTGTTCACTTGTTCACTTATGGATGGATATAGATTTATCTCTTTTAGTTACTCACAAAATTTGACCAAGCTGAAATTGGTTCCTTATTCCCAGTTCTTTCTTTGCAGGAAAATTAAAAAGGCAGCTAACTCTCATTCAGATGAATAAAGACAGAAAGTACAACTATCCTTACACCCTCAAAACGTATTTTAAACATCCCAGGTTGCATATGTGACCTGGGAATAAGGAGCCAGCTTCAGCATTGTGAAAAACTCTCCCACTGCTGTGGCCACCAAAGTGGGGACCTACTAGCTGCCCTCAAGGTCCCTTTGCAGGATACAATGCAACTTTCATCCCCACTGAACACCAATTCTCTCTCTTCTCTGTTGCCACCACAGAAACCCTGCCTCTATCAATAACGTACCTAGAGACCAAAAGCATATAGAACACAAATAAACATAAAAAGGGGATTATTAATTATTTAACACAATTAAAGCTAATGTTTCATCCGCACATTCTTCTCTAAACTAACCCAGATTCTTAAAGGCCACTCCTTCATTCCTAAAGCAGACTGACACTGTATTTGCAGTGCAGAAATAATCCAGTTTGACACTGGGCTTTAACTGCCATGGCTCAGTGCTATGGAATTTTGGGATCTCTAGTTTTGTGAGATATGTAGCTCTCTCCACCCTCATCCTCACTCACTCATCCCACACTCCACTGGACCACCTCCAGAGCAACAGCCAATCAGCAGCAGTATGCAAATCCCCCCAAACCTTCCACCAATCCCCTCTCACCCTCTGCCTCCCACTCTCACCCCTCCCTCCGCGACTGCCTCTACTGTGACACAGGACAGACCTCCTCCAAGGGCCCCCACCTCTAATGCCAACCCCCCCAAAAAACATCTCCCACTGAAGATCCATGGTCTCCCAAGGCTAGGAAATAGCAAAAATGCTTGGAGATTGGAGGAAGTGGGACAAAGCAGGGGCAGATGGGGGGGGGGTTGGACGGGGGAGGGTAGTTATGTGAAGGAAATAAAGTGCCCCCCTTTCCCCTGTTTTGTTGGGGGGCTCCTGATCCCTGGAAATTGAACACCCCCCCATCAATTTGATTGCAGAACCTCCCCCATTCCTCCCTCCCAGCCCAATACTCTGCCAAGCAGAGAAAGGCAAAGGGGGGGGGCATTTTAAAACGCTGAAGGATTAAACAAGTGAAAAGCACCCTATACACGTGAAAAACAATTAAAACCCAGAGAAACGTTTCCATTTTTGGAACACAGCAATCAGACCAGCGCCGTGCTCCCAATACCACTAAAGAAAAAGGTTTAGAGGGGGAGGCGCTTGTAAAATGCATTTATTGCATAGAATCCTAGCGCTGGAAGAGACCCCCAAGGGCCATCCAGTCCACCCCCTTCTGCCCCTCAGGCCCCCAAAGAGCATTGAGCCCCGCTTCCTAGAGAGGCAGGAAAATGGGAATGAGGGGGAGTAGAAGAGTGAGGCAATCTCCCAGCTCTGCCTCATTTCCAGCGGGGGGGGGGGAGGATCTTTCTGAATTTTCTTAGCGGGAAAAGGAAGGCGTTTCGGGCAGGAGGGAGAAGGTAAGGGGGGGAGAGTGGGGACCCCACATTGGCTTATTTTGTGGGGGGAGGAGGGGTCCCTCTTTGGGGTCAGGGTGGGCGTGGCTGGAGGGTCCTTTTGGGGTGGGAGCAAAGAAGCCCCCCATTTTCTCTCCCCCCCCCATAAAAGGCTTGGGGGCTCCTCGGGCTGCTTTGAGGGCCCCCTCCCCTCTTGTGGGGCTGAGCTCTTTCGGGGAGGGGGCTCCAGGGGAAGAGCAAGAAGCAGAGCCAAAGTGGGGAGTGGGGGGTCTTTGGCTTGGGGGTTCTTTCCTGGGTCCTGGGCTGGGCTTGGGGGTTATCATGGGATGCCAGAAGGCTAGAATGGCCATGAATGGGAGGGAATGCCTTGCGAAAGGGGAGGGAGAGCAAATGGGGGCTTTGAGGCAGGGAAGGGGGGTTGTGGGGGGGAGAGGAGAGCAGGGAGCTCTGGGGTTTTCTGGGGGGGAGAAGAAGGGAAAAGGCTGAGGGGGGGGAGACCCCAAGTCTTTTGGGGAGAGGCCGGGGGCAGGCATGACTGTGGGTGAAAGGCATGGGGATGGGGGGTTATGGAAAGGGAACTTCCCACCCCACAAAAAAATATCCAGCCTTGCTTTGGGGCTCCCCTCCTTTCCCTCCTCCTGTCAGAGCCCCCTCTTTGTGGGGAGAGGGCAGAGGCAGCCCAAAATGCCAAAGGAGCCCCCATTGAGAGGAGAGGAGGGGTCCCAATCCTTCCCCTGGCAGTGGGGCAGAGGCAGTGGCCCCCCTTTGGCATATTTTCGGGGGAAGGAGGGAGGGGTGGAAACCGACATCCCCCCCCCCCATTTTGACTTCAAGGAAGGGGGTCTCTCTTTTCCAAATATGTATAATTGTGATGTGTAACTTCTAGTTTTAGTATAAAGGTGTAAATATGATGTCTTTTGGAAAAGAAAAGAGAGTGATTATAGTGTGTTTAGATAAAAAGGAAAAATGTATTAGTGTTAGGATGGGTAGTTTGCACTTTTGCAAGGTCTGTATCCTTCTCTGCCAAAGCATACTTGAGAAAACTACAAATCCCAGGATGATTCTGCCAGATGGAGCCACAGCTCTTAAAGTGGTGTCAAACTGCACAATTTCTACAGTGGAGATGCACCCTTGGAGGAAAATCAAAGCCCAAGTGGTAGCTGCCCAGTCTGGCTTCAGAGAGGGTGACTACCACTGGTACTTTGCTTGTGAGTAACAGCTTTGACTGAGAACCCAAATAAAAATCCACAATCAGATTACAGCTTTCTCAGGTGTGGCACTTAAATCTGGGCCAGAGGAGTCTGAATTTCATGCCATGGCAGCTCCGAGCCAAAGTAGCCTGCATCTCATCCAGTCCCCGCCACTCCATGTAGTCAAGCGCTGAGTTTTCGGGGTCAGAGACAAAACTCAGCTGCCCTCCAAAAACAAAGGGATCTTGTAGGTTTAGTCGACTGCCTCAGATGCCCCTACGGAAGCTCGTGCTCTGCTACAACTTCTTTCTCTCTGTTGGGCTCAGAGGTGCTACAAGATCCCTTTGCATACTCATATTCCAGGCTAACACGGCTGTGTCTTTGGATTCTGAAAATAAAGGAATGAGACAGAAGTCCTGAATTGCAAATGGGTAGAAAGGGCCACCATTCTCCCATCATCCCCTGAAGGCCGAACAAGGGCTTCTGGGTCTCCTTCCTCTTTGGTCCACATGGAGATGCAGAGACGGCCTCCTTTAGTCTCTCTTTCTCTCCCCCGCCAGAAGCACCATGGCTTCAGAGGCCAGATCTGGATCCTATCCTCTTTGCAATGAAAGGGAAACATCCATCCCAGAGAACACACTTTCCCTTCATTTGGGCACTGCAAGATCTCAAGAGAGCCAAGTAAGAAATTTCCGTTTTCTCTCCTTATGAAATCCTTTGACCAAGGTAAATTGTTTCAGGTTAGGAAAAGCCAAAGCAAATAGCGACTGGGCCCCTCCTGGTGTCTTTGGCCTGTGGAAGTTCCCCTGTGGAAGCCATGGGATGGTTTGGTCTGATCTGGAACGTCTGCCTTCAGTCCAAGGTTGCAGAAGGAGAATTGCCCATGTGCTGTTCTTGTACATGTTGGAGCTCATGCAGCGTGGATGGATTTGTTGCGCTTTTGGTTGCCCTTTGGTGGCTTGATTCAGTTGTCCAGTGTGGCCATTCACCACGAGGGTTGTGTCCAACTCGACATGTGTAGAATTGAGCTATGCGACACCCAGGTATGAATTCACCCCAAATTTCCTAATTGTCCTTCCTCCGTCCAATCCTTCTGAGCAGTGGGGTGAAAAGAGTGAATGTTTCTGTGTGGAGAGAATCAGAGTTGGAAGAAATTGCAGTCAGACCCGCATATTCACCTGGGTTGGGTTCCTGGATCTTACCATGGATAACAGGAAACCCTTTTAAAATAAAATAAACAACTTCTAAAGCACGCATACCATTTAGTTGCTTTGGAGGAGTTAGAAGATGCCTAGAGAGGGCACCTCTTTAGGAATTTTCCAGTGCGATTCTATGTTATATTTCCCTACTTTTCAGCCATGGATAACTGAAATTACACATATTGGTCCCATGGATATGGGGATATGACTATATTTCTGATCAGTAAAGTGTTCTCAGTGTTGCTCTTTTCTCTTTTCTAGCCTCTGGTCTCCTTTGAGGAGGTGGCCATCTATTTCACCAAGGGTGAGTGGGAACTTCTGGATCCGGGCCAGAGAGCGCTCTACAAGGAAGTCATGCTGGAGAATTATGGGAACGTGGCTTCTCTAGGTAAGAATGCCTTTTTCCTTCTGGGGATTCAGGCTGAAGGGGTGGAACTCCTGCTTGGGGCATTTCCCCCTTTACTGAGGAGTTCCCAGTGAGGAAGCATCCAGGTCTCTCTTGTATGACATTGCTATTAATATAATGTTTCAGGAACCTCATGCGGTTGCTTTTGATTGCTTTGAGTAAAAGGAGCCTAAACAGAAATGTTTCCAATAGCCTGAGGAGATACCTCTGTATCCTTTGACACCCCCAGCAATCCATCCAACTTCTTACCTTAGCTTTATTTCTCTGAATATCTTGATGTGACCCATGAAGCTGTGAGAGTATTCTCTCTCTTTGAAATAGGAGAATGACCCAACTATCCTCTGTCCCATAAAAAGAATACATCTCAGCTCCATAAGTGGTCCTTCGCAGGTCAAATGGACTTCGCCAGGGAGCCATATTTCACTACTCACTGTCATCTCTCTCTTTTCTTTAGAAGACTGTCCCAAACCAGATCTCATTGCCTGCCTGGAAAAAGGAGAAGACCCCTTTGTCCAAGGCTGCCTGGAAGGGGAGAGACTTGCAGGTACCTGCCTGGATTGTGTGGTTGAGGTATTTCTTTTCTGGGGATTAAGAGGAGGGGAGTGTGCTTGGTGAAGTTTTCAGCTTGTGCTTAATTTTATAAGAATAGGTCACAGAAGTGCAGGATAAAATCTCTAGTGCTGGTTTTTGTCCACCTTCCCTTTTGTGTCTTATCACTGACTCATTATGACTGGGGACAGATAGAAAGGACTTGCATTAGGAAGTTAGTTTCCCCATTTTGGTGGGCCTTCCCTTCTAACCCTAGCCTTTCTACACCTGTGAGTTTCCTTCAGTTCTCAGAAATGTACGGAAATGGAAACATCCTTGTATTTCCTTGTAATTCCTGTTTGTGGCATTTCCCCTTGTATTGTGGCATTGCCGGTGAGGAAACATCCAAACCTGCCATATCTTCTGTTGCCATTAATATGAGATGGATTCCCAAGCTGATAAGACCCCAAAGGCAGCAGGGAATGTGTTTATTTTATCACAAACTTTGGCACAGCATTGTGGATGAAGTCTGGGAAACAGGTGCCTCCTCCACCCATGAAATACTCTGCAGCAGCAGCAAAACCAGATTTGGTTTAAAGAAACAAAACCCCCAGTTTTTCAAATCCAGAGGGGACTTCCAGACACTTTCAGAATGAGTTGGGTTTTATTTTTGTTTTGTTTTGGGTTCTTTTGGAAGCCCATACGTCTCTCAGATAGCTGCAGAGGGAAAAACTGGTCCTCAGACCCACCACAAGGGCCATCTCTACTAATTTAGGTAAAAAGTCTGACTGATATCAGATCCCTAAATGAAAGTAATTCCCTATTACCTTGCCATTGTAAGTAGTTCTTTCATGCTCAGTAAATACATCATGATGTTCATTTTTAAAAAAAATAGTTCACAGGCATATTTCACCGTCGATAGAGGAGCAAGTCGTCGCCTGTCAGCAGTGTCCCTTCTATGAGATGACTTTCAGTTCCAAAGATTATCTGAACCGAGACATGAAGTGGAAGCATTCGAGGAATGGCATACAGGCTGAAGAGGCAGAAAATGTACAAGAAGAGAATTATCTATTCAGAACTGTGGCTTCTGCTTCCCACAGGGCTGCACTGCAGGGCCCAAAGCCAGGCCATGTAAAGAAAAGTAAAGAGGAGGAGAGATCATGTATAAAAGATATAAAGGCAAAGGCACTGAACAGGAATCTTCATGATAACAACAGAGAAAAGCTTTTCCACCTGGTCAGTGATAAGAGAACACACACAGGAATGAAGCTGTATTCATGCGAGGAGTGTGGGAAGAGCTTCAGCCGGTCATCACACCTGGCCAGACACAAGCAAACACACACAGGAGAGAAGCCATATTCATGTAGGGAGTGTGGGAAAAGTTTCAGCTGTACATCACATTTGGCCAGACACAAGCAAACACACACAGGAGAGAAGCCACATTCATGTAGGGTGTGTGGGAAGAGCTTCAGCCAGTCATCAGACCTGGCCAGACACAACCGAACACACACAGGTGAGAAGCCGTATTCATGTAGGGAGTGTGGGAAGAGCTTCAGGTGTACATCAAACCTGGCCATACACAAGCGAACACATACAGGAGATAAGCCATATTCATGTAGGGAGTGTGGGAAAAGCTTCAGGTGTACATCAAACCTGGCCACACACAAGCGAACACATACAGGAGATAAGCCATATTCATGTAGGGAGGGTGGGAAGAGATTCAGACTATCATCAGTCCTGGCTATACATACCCGAACACTCACAGGAGAGAAGCCATATTCATGTAGGGAGTGTGGGAAGAGATTCAACTATACATCAGACCTGACCAAACACAAGCGAACACACACAGGAGAGAAGCCATATTCATGTAGGGAGTGTGGGAAGAGCTTCCGCTATACATCAAACCTGGCTGAACACAAGCGAACACACACAGGAGAGAAGGCATATTCTTGTAAGGAGTGTGGGAAGAGCTTCAGCCGGTCATCAAACCTGGACATACACAAGCGAACACACACAGGAGAGAAGCCACATTCATGTAACGAGTGTGGGAAGAGCTTCAGCCGGTCATCAAACCTGGCCACACACAAGCGAACACACACAGGAGAGAAGCCACATTCATGTAGGGAGTGTGGGAAGAGCTTCAGTCAATCATCGCACCTGGCCAAACACAAGGGAACACACACAGGAGAGAAGCCACATTAGTGTAAGACACTAAAAAGACTTGCCAGTCCCCCAACACACCGTAGATCTTTTACTCAGGGACATCCGTAAAGGAAGCAGTGGTTGCATTCCTCTGTCCCATTGGTGTTACATCTTCATTTCCAGAAGTGTAGCAAGCAGGACTGTACTCTTTCTCAGCCAGCTGTTTCGGCTGGTGCAACAGAAGTGTAAGCAAATGGACAGTAGCAAGCAGGGATCTAGTCTTTCTCAGCCACGTGTTTAGTCCCGTGCAACAGAAGGGTAAGCAAGTGGATAGTAACCTTGTTGATCAATGCTTTGAAACGATTAAAAGGACAGGGATTGATTGTGGTCTTGGTGATGTCAGCACGGAGGCATAAAGTCATTGTGTGCACTTCTGTCTGCACTGAAACACTTAGTAAATGATTTTCTTCAAGAAATAGCTATTAGTGTAATGTGCAGGAATTAGGGAACATATTTTTGTGTACTTGTCATGATAAAGTGGAAATGTCTCTGGCTTTGTTTGAAAACATTGGATCTAAGGACAATAAACACATTGTATGCATATAAAAGAGAATGTCTGTGCATCAGCCAGGCATTGCTGCTAAACACCTGAAACTGGCTCTGCACATTAAGGTGGTACTAGTGATGTGATATTAAAAACACAGTAATTATTTAATTTTTAAGTGATCCTATGTTTGATTAATCCCATTTCATTTTCTAGGAGGTAGTCTTCTCTAATCAGCAGTTAATATTTTTGCAGTTAATATTTTTTGAAGCCAGCGTATAATAGTATGAGAGAAAGAGCTATAGGACTGCCCTCTTTCCTGATGTGATAAGCCCCCGCCTGTCCTTAGAATTCATTGGAACGATCTCCTTTGGGGCTGAAGGGTTACACCGTGGCGGGAGTTATACTTAGGGGTGCCACTGTCCCATACTGCTCCCCTCGATTGAGGTGGTCAGGATGTGTGCATCTCTTACAGCTGCACCATTTTTGCTTGAAGGCTCTGGCAGTGAGGTCACCTTCAGGCTAAAGTTACAATGGTGTGTGTGTTTGTGTGTTCTTTGAAGGCAAAGGGGGCAGGTGAGTGACAGGGAACCAAGAGGTGGACCTGCATGGCCAAGCTGGAGTGGGGTTCTGACACACTTTTCTGCATCTGTGTTCCCATAACCCAGCCCACTGGAGCAGTATCTAGAACCCTGCTTTAAACCATGCAAATATATCTGGAAACCTGCAGGGGAAATGCAGGTTGGAGAGGACGCAGAAAACTATGCCATCGAAAGGGATAAGCACCTCTCCTCTGGAAACTGCCCCTGCCAAGGCCCCCCCCCTTACCAAAAGAACCAACCACACAGATGTTGACTACATACATGCATTTTCATCATAAAGAACGGCAAACCTCAAAACTTAAAGCTTGATACTCTGGATGGTGACCCACAATTGGTTGGAGTAAAATCTGGTAAGGCTGTTTAGAACTGTTGCAACTGCAATCTTATTTTTTTTTAATTAATTTATTTTTTTATTTATACCCCGCTCTTCAGCTACAAGGCTATCAGAGTGGCTTGCAAATTGTTTTAAGCAATAGCAATTTACATATCTACACTGCAATAAGCAGCTTCCAATGTGTGTTAGCTAATTGCCCCCACAAGCCGGGTACTCATTTTACCGACCTACAAAAGGATGGAAGGCTGAGTGAACCTTGGAGCCCGCTGGAATCGAACTTGCAACGTGGTGGTGACTTGCAGTACTGGCATTTAACCACTGTGCCACCAGGGCAATCAACATTCATGTATAAATTTCTGTGCTGTAGAGACTTTTATTTTGATCTCTCTTGTTTCTAGCTTCTCAGTTTGGTCAGCATCCCAAATTCTATTATTCTGATCCAAACACAACCTGCTCATCAACAAGATCTGACACATCCCCACTGCCTCCATCAGAAGGAGTTCCCTTAAATACAGTATTTGAGTCTCTCTTGCTCCACGCAGCATCACTTACAACTTTCTTTGGTGCCCTATGCATTAGTGAGCAAGTAGTAGCATCTAAAGGGGACAACTCCGGTAGGGCCCTACAGGTGGGGGACTTGTACTTGGGTATACTGAAGTCTCATTGTTTATCAGGCATTCAATGTATTCCAAGACCTATCAGCTTGGGAAGGGAAGCTGAATGGATGGGACCGTGGGGACCATCAGCTTCATCCGGTCCTGCACTGAGTCTCCCCTTTGGGTTCACATACCCCAAGAAAGAAAGAAATAGATAAATAAAGTGGCCCATATTTGAACCCATCTCTTGTGTCTTGTCTCGTTATTCCATATGTTAATCATTAACCAATTCCCAGAGGATACAGGAGTAAAAATCTTCAAATACATATTAGTCTTCTGTTGGATCTGCTGAGATGGATTCTGTTTCCTGGTCTTGTTCTTCTTCTGATTGTTCTCCTCTCTCTACCTTTCTCTCTTTTTCTCCTTCCTCACTTTCTGTATCCTCTGTAGACACTATACCTTCTTTTGTTTCTTGTGTTCTCTCGCCTTTTCTGTCTTTATACTCAGGTTCATCTTTCTGAGTATTCTTCAACTTGTATTTGTATCTCTCCATAAACTCTGTTGCTTTTTGAATAGTATTAATTACATCGCATTGTCTAAATCTGAATGATATTTCCTCTAATATTTCCCATCTGTAAAAGATCCCATTTGCTTTTAATATTGTTGTCAGAGGTTTGTAATCTCGTTCGTGCTACAATTCTAATTGTTCTGTTCTTTCTTCTAAATGTTTTATTTTATCTTCAACTTTTTCCACTCTCATATTTAGTTTCTTGGAGTCTTTTACGACGTGATCAAACGATTCTTTAATTCCCTCCAGCAACATTTTCATATCCTTCCTTATGTCTGCCTACATCTCTTTCAGTTCTGTCCTCATTAATCTAATTTCTTTTAATATTGAACTTTGATCTTCAGCTTTTGAGGGTGTTCCAATGATGGTCTCCTATGTGCCTGAGCGTGTGCTTGTGCTTGCATTCTTTCTTTTCTCAGGGTAGGCATATTATTATTAATATTATTTATTTGTTGTTATTGTAATTTTCATATTGTTTTGTTTTTGCCTTTTGGTCTTTTAAATTTCTGTACACTACCGGAATTTCATAAATTACTTCTTATTTTCCGGTTTTCAATTTTTATATTTATCAGTACTCACATGAGTTACACATTTATTTAGCCTTCTATACCTTTGTATTTTGTCAGCCTAGGGTCAGTATTTTATATTCTTTTCTATATTCTCATATATTGTAAACTTTTTTTCCCCAATGAATTACAATTTTCCTTTATATATTAACTTGTGAACATCAAATGTCTCAGTTCTGCAGTGAATATTACTCCAGTTCTATCAACTTTCCCAAATAACAACTTATTTATATACAGTTGCCCCTCCACATTCGCGAACTCGGCATTCGCGGTTTTGATTATTCGCGGTTTGGGGAGGGCCCCCCCGCCCTCCCAAAACAGTGACACGGGGCCTCCGGAGGCCCCATGAAGGCCATGGGAGGGAGCGGGGAGGGCTGGGGAGGCCTCCACGGGGCCTTCAGAGACCCTCCGGAGGCCCCGTGAAGGCCCTGGGGGGGAGGGGGGAGGGCTGAGGAGGCCCCATGAAGGCCTTGGGGGGAGTGGGGAGGGCTGCAGAGACCTCAATGGGGCCTACAGAGAGTCTCCGTAGGCCCCATGAAGGCCCTGGGCGGGAGGGGGGAGGGCCAGGGAGGCATCCACGGGGCCTCGGGAGGGTCCTGGAGGCCCCATGAAGGCCTTGGGAGGGAGTGGAGAGTCTGGGGAAAGCGACTATGGGGCCTCCGGAGGCCCCGTGGTTGCTTTGGTGGGGGACGGGGGGCAATCAATATTCACAGATTTTTCAATTCCTTCTCTTATTAACACCAATATCTATTTTCTTATAATTATGACTTATTCCTTAATTCCAAATAACAATGTTAAATATAATGTTTTTCCAGTTTATTCTATCAGCTTCTATTCCACTCTTTCCCCGCTTGACTTCAAAATCCACAGAGCATTCAAAATAAACTCAAAAATATATTTTATATTCTTAACCACTAGATGTCCCTCCTTCCCCAACTCTTTCATTTCCCAATCCTCCCCTTCAACTTGCTTTAAGATCCTCTTCCTCTTCTTTGTGATGCAGTCCAGGATTGTATGTTAACTCCTTCTGTCCTTCTGCAGGACCAGAATGCTGTCCTTGGCAGATAAGAGTCCTTATTCAGTCTAAGCAGAGCAGGCAATTTAGTTTCAAAGTTCCCTTTCTATCTTTCCCTCTCCCTTTCTAAATATTCTAAATAGTTCAAAGTCTCAGAATCCTTTCATCATCCTTATTGTTTAAAAGTCTCCCACAGCAGGTTCCTCCTGGAGTCTTCTCAAAAGTCAGCCTTGTAAATATCTCCAAAAATGGGAAACAGACAACAAATAGACAGGAAGAGGAACTAAAGCTATTTTCCCACTTTTCAGTATATAAAGCCTATCTACGTTTCCTTAAGGGGAAAAAAATGGGAGTGGGAGGTCAGGAAATCTTTCACTTTGTTCTGTTCAGTCCTGAACATTTTGTTAGCTTTGGCCCAGCTCTCCAGTTTATCCAGGTCATCTTGAATTTTGATCCTGTCCTATAGGGTATTAGCTACTCCTCCTAATTTGGTGTCATCTGCAAATTTGGTAAGTATGCCCCTAATTCCCTCATCCAAGTCATTGATAAAGATGTTGAATAGCACTGGGCCCAGGACAGAACCCTGTGGCACCCCACTGGTCACATCTTTCCAAGATGAAGAGGAGCCACTGCTGAGCACCCTTTGGGTTCGGCCGGTCAACCAATTACAAATCCATTGAACTGTTAACTTGTCTAGCCCACAGTTTACAAGCTTGTTTGCAAGAATGTCATGGGGAACCTTGTCAAAGGCCTTACTGAAATCAAGGTATGCGATGTCCACAGCGTTCCCTTCATCTATCAAGCTGGTAATTTTATATATAAAAAAGATCAGATTAGTCTGGCATGATTTGTTACTCTGAAACCCATGTTGACTTTTTGTGATTATGGCATTGCCTTCTAAATGTTCACAGATTCTCTGTTTAATGATCTGCTCTAGAATCTTCCCTGGTATTGATGTCAGACTAACTGGACGATAATTGTTGGGATCTTCTTTTTTCCCCTTTTTGAAGATGGGAACAACGTTTGCCCTCCTCCAGTCTGCTGGGACTTCTCCTGTTCTCCATGAGTTCTCAAAGATTATTGCCAATGGCGCTGAGATTATATTTGCCAGCTCTTTTAATACTCTTTCACTTTGTTTTGTTCAGTCCTGAACTTCCCATCTGGTTGCTGTAAACCACATTATTTTGTATCCATTCATAGGGGAAGCAAAATAGTATCAAACTAACTTCCAACAGGGGGAAAGTATATTAGATTGTGCTAAGCCATATAAATGAGCCTCTGTGTAGGGTTCAGAAGCAAAAATAAAACAAAAAGTCTGCAGGTTCAAGGCAAGAGGATATGGAGAGAGAAAGGGGAGATAAGAAAAACAAAAAGAGTCCATCTCTTTCACTTCAGTCATTTCTAATATCAGTTTCTTCCACAAAGTCTCCTTTCCCCTTTCTCTCTTCTCACATAGGCAGGATTTATGCTTTTTAAATCACCACTCCTCACTTGAACATAAATTCACTCCCCTCTCCTTAATTAATAAAAGTTGCCAGCCATAATCCAGTAAGGTAATGAAATGAAATTGATGTATGAAAAGTTCCGAAATTATACCGTTACAACGTAAGCATATGAATAATTACATTACGTAGTGCTACTGACTCGCATTAATTGATAATGTTTTCATGGCATTTTCAAGCACTCGTTTGATAATCTCCCCAGAAAAAAACACAGGAATGAAGAAAAACATCCACCCAAAGGGAAGG
Source organism: Gambelia wislizenii (assembly GCA_030847615.1). NCBI lineage: Eukaryota > Metazoa > Chordata > Lepidosauria > Squamata > Crotaphytidae > Gambelia > Gambelia wislizenii. The sequence continues at coordinate 5,893,237 of JAUMIR010000002.1, read as the reverse complement.
TATTTTTACCATACATTGAAGGAGTCACAGACAGAATATGGAAATTGATGAGGAAACACAACCTCCAAACAATCTACAGACCAACCAAGAAAATCCAAGAAATGCTATGCTCAGTGAAGGACAAAAGATACCCGCTCAAAGCTGCAATAATTTACCACATACCATGCAGCTGTGGACATGTTGACACAGGGACCACTAAACACAGTGTGCAAACATGAATCAAGGAACATGAGAGACACTGCAGGCTGGGTCAGCCAGAAAAATCAGCAGTAGCAGAACATGTTATAAACCAACCGGACACAAAATGTTATTTCAAACACCAAAATTCTGGACCAGGCCAACAACTATCATGTCAGAATGCACAGGGAAGCTATTGAATCTGCAAACACCTGGACAGGAAAGAAGAACTCTAACAAGAAAGAAGAAACTCTAAACGTAAACAAAGTTTGGCTACCTGTCCTGAAAACACCAAAATCAAAACTTAGCATATGCAAATGAACTTCACCCAGGGACAGGGGCATTTCCAGCAGGCAATGGACCATTAGCCAAACACACACTAATCCTCCTTGCATATCTCCACCCAGGAACTAGCCATTCAAATAAACAAATATATATATCTGCTCACAGTATATAGACCTCACACACCCCTACCCAACCATTCTCTGAAGATGCCAGCCACAGATGCAGGCAAAATGTCAGGAACAAACTCTTCCAGAACACGGCCTCACAGCCCAAAAAAAACCCCACGGAAAAACCATGGATGCTGGCTGTGAAAGCCTTCAACTTCACAAACCTTTGGTTTGTTTTTTAAAAGACTGGGATTTATTTATCACTTTATTGCAACAAAGTAAGGGGTTTGAAAAACAGGATGGTTTTGATTAAAAGTAGAAACAGGAATATTGTATCACTAAGTGGAAGGATTTTATTAGCTGAACAGAATCATTCGTTGGGGTCAAGGGGGGTCATTCCTAGTTCTTTGTAGGACTATTTGTTTGAGATTGTTTTAAATTTGACAGGTTTTTTTGTCTCTTTGTTTGTGTGTTTTATGCATTGACATTAAGCCTCTGTTTATGTCTTTTGTAGGCATGTTAATAATCTTTTTTTTAAAAAAAAAAAATTAGGCTAGTCCCATGTTGGGGGAGAGCCCTTTCTTTCCAAGTGATCCGTAGCTTCTCCCAGTCTCCCCCATCCAAGGTTTCAATGGAGAGTCTCTAAAGCCCTGGCTGGTTTTCCGGAGGCCACGTTCCCACCATCCTCCATTCTGACTTCTTTGAAGAGAACCCTCTGGGCCAGATCCAGGAGATTCCACGCCTTCCCTGCAAGATACACAGCCACTTTCTCAAAGGAGACCGGATGCTGAAAGAAGGGAAAAGAACATTCCCGTCAGAAATAACCTCTCCTTAGAGATGTTCCTTTTCACACACAGAGAGAGAACCTCCCTGTACCCCTCTTTGTTCCCATGATTCTAAGCGTGGCTAAAAATCTGAAAAAGCAAAGTTGCAGCAGAGCCCAAATGCAAGCTTCCTACTATCTTACATGGAGAAATTACTTTAAATTCTCCTGCGGCTGTTTCTTGCAAGACTTGCTCTAAATGTCAACAGTCAAAAATACTTGGAGTCTCAGTTAAATTTTGTGAGAACTGCCTGTTTAGATAATGATTTTCCCAGCTGTTCACTTGTTCACTTATGGATGGATATAGATTTATCTTTTTTAGTTACTCACAAAATTTGACCAAGCTGTAACTGGTTCCTTATTCCCAGTTCTTTCTTTGCAGGAAAATTAAAAAGGCAGCTAACTCTCATTCAGATGAATAAAGACAGAAAGTACAACTATCCTTACACCCTCAAAACGTATTTTAAACATCCCAGGTTACATATGTGACCTGGGAATAAGGAGCCAGCTTCAGCATTGTGAAAAACTCTCCCACTGCTGTGGCCGCCACCAATCCCCTCTCACCCTCTGCCTCCCACTCTCTCACCCCTCCCTCCACCTCCCTCCCCGACTGCCTCTACTGTGACACAGGACAGACCTCCTCCAAGGACCCCCACCTCTAATGCCAACCCCCCCAAAAAACATCTCCCACTGAAGATCCATGGTCTCCCAAGGCTAGAAAATAGCAAAAATGCTTGGAGATTGGAGGAGGTGGGACAAAGCAGGGGCAGATGGCGGGGGGGGGGTTGGACGGGGGAGGGTAGTTATGTGAAGGAAATAAAGTGCCCCCCTTTCCCCTGTTTTGTTGGGGGGCTCCTGATCCCTGGAAATTGAACACCCCCCCATCAATTTGATTGCAGAACCTCCCCCATTCCTCCCTCCCAGCCCAATACTCTGCCAAGCAGAGAAAGGCAAAGGGGGGGGGCTTTGCCTTTCTCTGCTGAAGGATTAAAACGCTGAAGGAAGGATTAAAACGCTGAAGGATTAAAACGCTGAAGGAATAAAACGCTGAAGGATTAAACAAGTGAAAAGCACCCTATACACGTGAAAAACAATTAAAACCCAGAGAAACGTTTCCATTTTTGGAACACAGCAATCAGACCAGCGCCGTGCTCCCAATACAACTAAAGAAAAAGGTTTAGAGGGGGAGGCGCTTGTAAAATGCATTTATTGCATAGAATCCTAGCGCTGGAAGAGACCCCCAAGGGCCATCCAGTCCACCCCCTTCTGCCCCTCAGGCCTCCAAAGAGCACTGAGCCCCACTTCCTAGAGAGGCAGGAAAATGGGAATGAGGGGGAGGAGAAGAGTGAGGCAATCTCCCAGCTCTGCCTCATTTCCATGGGGGGGGGGGAGAGAGGATCTTTCTGATTTTTCTTAGCGGGAAAAGGAAGGAGTTTCGGGCAGGAGGGAGAAGGTAAGGGGGGGAGAGTGGGGACCCCACATTGGCTTATTTTGTGGGGGGAGGAGGGCGAGGGGGCTTCTTTGGGTCGGGGTGGGGGTGGTTGGTGGGTCCTTTTGGGGAGGGAGCCGGGGGGGGGTCATTGAAGGGTGGAAGCACAGAAGCCCCCCATTTTCTCTCCCCCCAATAAAAGGCCTGGGGGCTCCTCAGGCTGCTTTGAGTCCCCCTCTCCCCTCTTGTGGGGCTGAGCTCTTTCGGGGAGGGGGCTCCAGGGGAAGAAGAAGGGCATCCTTGCTTGTATGGTTGGGGGAGTGGGGGGTCTTTGGCTTGGGGGGGGGTCTTTCCTGGGTCCTGTGCAGGGCTGGGGGGCTATTATGGGATGCCGAAGGCTAGAAGGGCCACGAATGGGAGGGAATGCCTTGTAAAGGGGGAGGGAGAGCAAAAGGGGGCTTTGAGGCAGGGAAGGGGGGTTGTGGGGGGAGAGGAGAGCAGGGAGCTCTGGGTTTTTCTGGGGGGGAGAAGAAGGGAAAAGGCTGAGGGAGGAGTGAGACCCCAAGCCTTTTGGGGAGAGGCCGGAGGCAGGCATGACTTTGGGGGAAAGGCATGGGGTGGGGGGATATGGAAAGGGAAAGTTCCCACCCCACAAAAAATCCGGCCTTGCTCTGGGGCTCCCCTCCTTTCCCTCCTCCTGGCAGAGCCCTCTCTTTGTGGGGAGGGGCAGAGGCAGCCCAAAATGCCAAAGGAGCCCCCATTGAGAGGAGAGGAGGGGTCCCAATCCTCCCCCTGGCAGTGGGGCAGAGGCAGGGCCCCCCTTTGGCACAATTGGGGCGGAGGGAGGGAGGGGTGGAAACCGACATCCCCCCCCCTTTGACTTCAAGGAAGGGGGTCTCTCTTTTCCAAATATGTATAATTGTGATGTGTAACTTCTAGTTTTAGTATAAAGGTGTGGACGGCCTGAGAGTCGTTCTGCCCTAATAGCCCATGAACTATCACGGCTTAATATTGACATTGCTGCTCTTAGTGAAGTTCGCTTCCATGAGGAAGGCAGCCTTAAAGAACATGGCGCCGGCTACACACTTTACTGGTCTGGCAAACCCAAAACTGAAAAACATCTTTCAGGAGTAGGCTTTATGATTAAAAACTCCATTGCCTCCAAACTCGAAACCTTGCCAACAGGACACTCTGATCGCATTATTTCCTTACGCCTCCCACATGTTGTTCTCTTTAGTATATATGCCCCAACTATGCAAGCCGACCCTATAGAGAAAGACAAATTCTACACAGACCTACGCCAACTCATACAAAAAGTCCCTGTAGAAGATAAAATTATTATCCTCGGTGACTTCAATGCCAGAGTAGGAAAGAACTCCGAAGCCTGGAAAGGTGTCTTAGGCAAGCATGGTGTTGGAAATTGCAATGATAACGGATGCCTCCTGCTAGAGTTCTGTGCAGAGCAAAAACTGACTATTACAAACACTATCTTTCAGCAGAAAGACAGCTTGAAGACAACCTGGATGCATCCCCGATCCAAACATTGGCACCTCATTGACTATGTTCTAGTCCGCCAGAGAGACATTCGTGAAGGCCGTCATACCCGAGTGATGCCCAGTGCAGAATGCCAAACAGATCATTGCCTCGTCAGATGTAAACTAAATCTTCATCTTAAGTTCAAACCTAAGAGGGGTGGCATCTTAAAGAAGAGACTCCAAGTCAACAATCTTCAACAAGCCACCATGAGAGACAACTTCCAGGTAGATCTACAAACGAAACTTGAAGACCACCGTACAGATCCTTCTCCTATAGTGCTTTGGCAACATATCAAAAACAGTATCCTCCAGTCTGCAGAAGAATCCCTCAGGTTCTCCCACAAGAAAAATCAAGACTGGTTTGATGAAAACAACCAAGAGATCCAGGAGCTGTTGGCAAAGAAGAGAACTGCTCACCAGGCATACCTTGCCCAGCCAACCTGCCATGTAAGAAAAGCAGCTTTCCGCCTCACATGTAGCAAACTACAACAAAAAGTCCGAGACATGCAGAACAAGTGGTGGATCAATATAGCAGAAAAGACACAACGCTGTGCAGATCTGGGTGATCATAGAGGATTTTATGAAGCTCTTAAAGCAGTGTATGGACCTACTTATCAGGTCCAAAGCTCCTTATACAGTACAGATGGTCAAACATTAATTACTGATAAAGCCTCCATCCTGAATCGTTGGGCTGAACATTTTCAAAGTCTCTTTAGCGCCAACCGAGTAGTCCAAGCCTCAGCTATCCAACATATGATACAAAAACCAATGAAAAATGAATTGGACATAGCTCCCACTTTGGAAGAGACCCTTAAGGCCGTACAGCAGATGAAAAACGGCAAGGCAGGTGGGATTGATGGAATCCCACCTGAAGTTTGGAAACACGGAGGTCATCTACTCCACGAAAAATTCCACGAACTCCTTGTGAATTGCTGGGAAAAAGGGGAACTGCCATCAGACCTCCGCGATGCAGTCCTCATCACCCTGTACAAGTAAAAAGGAGCAAAATCCGACTGCTCAAACTATCGAGGAATAACACTGCTCTCTATTGCTGGAAAAATCGTTGCAAGGATACTCCTGAACAGATTAGTTCCTGCTATTGCAGAAGAACTTCTTCCTGAAAGCCAATGTGGCTTCAGAGCCAATAGGAGTACAACAGACATGGTATTTGCCCTTAGGCAACTGCAAGAAAAATGTAGGGAGCAGAACAAGGGTCTCTATGTAACATTTGTCGACCTCACCAAAGCTTTGACACTGTAAGTAGAAAAGGTCTGTGGCAGATCCTGGAAAGACTAGGATGTCCCCCCAAATTCCTTAAAATGATTATCTTGCTACATGAGGGCCAGCGTGGTCAAGTCAGATATGGCGATGCTCTTTCAGAGCCCTTTCTAATAACTAATGGAGTGAAGCAAGGTTGTGTTCTTGCACCAACTTTATTTACAATCTTCTTTAGCATGATGCTCCAAAGGGCTATGGCAGAGCTTGAAGAAGACGACGGCATCTATATACGCTACCGTACTGATGGTAGCTTGTTTAACTTAAGCCGTCTGAGGGCTCACACTAAGACTCTAAACTATCTAGTCCATGAGCTGCTCTTCGCCAATGCTGCTGCCCTTGTTGCCCACACAGAAACAGCTCTGCAGCGCCTAACGTCCTGCTTTGCAACAGCTGCAGAGCTGTTTGGGCTGGAAGTCAACCTGAAGAAAACAGAAGTTCTTTACCAGCCTGCACCACAGGACGAACACGACCATTCCCACATTGCCGTCGGCAAATCTGTGCTCAGGTCCGTTCAGCAGTTCACCTACCTGGGAAGCATCATCTCCTCAGATGCCAAGATTGACAAAGAGATCGATCACAGATTAGCAAAGGCATATAGTGCATTTGGAAGACTTCACAAAAGAGTCTGGAGCAATAAACACCTGAGGCAAAGCACAAAAATCAGTGTGTATAGAGCCATCGTACTGTCTATTCTCCTTTATGGATCTGAAACATGGGTCACCTATCGCCACCACCTACGACTCCTCGAGCGCTTTCATCAGCGCTGTCTACGCACAATCCTAAATATACACTGGACTGACTATGTGACGAATGTTGCTGTCCTTGAGCAAGCAGGGATCACCAGCATTGAGGCCATGATATCAAGAACACAGCTGCGCTGGGCAGGGCACGTTTCTAGGATGGAGGACCATCGCCTCCCAAAAATACTACTCTACGGTGAACTTGCCACGGGTCAGCATAAGAGGGGCGCTCCAAAAAAGCGATACAAAGACTCCCTGAAACAACATCTCAGGCTCTGCCAAATTGATCACCAACAGTGGTCCGCCCTGGCCTCACATCGGGAGGCATGGAGACGCACTATCCACAATGCTGCAGCCTTATTTGAGAACTCACGACGAACAAGTCTTGAAGAGAAACGACAACGCAGAAAGAATCACAACCCAAAACATCACCCAAGGAGACCTTCTGCTGTGCTTTTTGCAACCGGACTTGTTTATCTCGGATTGGCCTTTTGAGTTATCAGCGCACTTGCAGAAAGCGCGGAATGAGTCCTTCCTGAATCTTCGTTTGCGAAGAAAAGCCAGAGTAAATATAATGTTTATTGGAAAAGAAAAGAGAGTGATTATAGTGTGTTTAGATTAAAAGGAAAAATGTATTAGTGTTAGGATGGGTAGTTTGCACTTTTGCAAGGTCTGTTTCCTTCTCTGCCAAAGCATACTTGAGAAAACTACAAATCCCAGGATGATTCTGTGGGATGGAGCCACAGCTCTTAAAGTGGTGTCAAACTGCACAATTTCTACAGTGGAGATGCACCCTTGGAGGAAAATCAAAGCCCAAGTGGTAGCTGCCCAGTCTGGCTTCAGAGAGGGTGACTACCACTGGTAGTTGAATGAGAACCCAAATAAAAATCCACAGGAAGATTCAGGCTTTCTCAGGTTTGGTGCTTAAATCTGACCCAGCATAGCCTGAATTTCATGCCATCGCAGCTCCGAGCCAAAGTAGCCTGAATATCACCCAGACCCCCCACTCTATGTAGTCAAGCACTGAGTTTTCAGGGGAAGAGACAAAACTCAGCTACCCTCCAAAAACAAAGGGATCTTGTAGGCTTAGTTGACTGCCTCAGTTGCACCTACGGAAGCTCATGCTCTGCTACAACTTCTTTTTCTCTGTTGGGCTCAGAGGTGCTACAAGATCCCTTTGCGTACTCATATTCCAGGCTAACATGGCTGTGTCTTTGGATTCTGAAAATGAAGGAAGGAGACAGAAGCCCTGAATTCCCAAAGGGTAGAAAGGGCCACTGCTCTCCCATCATCCCCAGAAGGCTGAACAAGGGCTTCTGGGTCTCCTTCCTTTGTGGTCGACATGGAGATGCAGAGATGGCCTCCTTTAATCTCTCTTTCTCTCCCCCGCCAGAAGCACCATGGCTTCAGAGGCCAGATCGGGATCCTCTCTTCTTTGCAATGAAAGGGAAACATCCATCCCAGAGACCCCTCTTTCCCTTCATTTGGGCACTGCAAGATCTCAAGAGAGCCAGGTAAGAAATTTCCGTTTTCTCTCCTTATGAAATCCTTTGACCAAGGTAAATTGTTTGAGGTTAGGAAAAGCCAAAGCAAATAGTGACTGGGGCCCCCCTGGTGTCTTTGGCCTGTGGAAGTTCCCCTGTGGAAGTCGTGGGATGGTTTGGTCTGATCTGGAATGTCTGCCTTCAGTCCAAGGTTACAGAAGGAAAATTGCCCATTTACTATTCTTGCACATGTTGGAGCTCATGAAGCATGGACGGATTTGTTGTGCATTCGGTTGCCCTTTGGTGTCTTGAGTCAGTTGTCAAGTGTGCCCATTCACCACGTGTGCCCAAGTCGACATGTGTAGAATTGAGCTATGCAACACCCAGGTATGAACTCACCCCAAATTTCCTAATTGAAAGAATTTTCCAGTGCAGTTCTATGTTATGTTTCCCTACTTTTCAGCCATGGATAACTGAAATTACACATATTGGTCCCATGGATATGGGGATACAACTATATTTCTGATCAGTAAAGTGTTGTCAATGTTGTTGTTTTCTTTTTTGTAGCCTCTGGTCTCCTTTGAGGAGGTATCCATCTATTTCACCAAGGGTGAATGGGAACTTCTGGATCAAGGCCACAGAGCACTCTACAAGGAAGTCATGCTGGAGAATTATGGGAACGTGGCTTCTCTGAGTAAGAATACTTTTTCCTTCTGGGGATTCTTCCTGAAGGGGTGGAGGTCCTGTTTGGGGCATTTCCCCCTGTATATATAGGTAGTTTAGAGTCTTGGTGCAAACCCTCAGACGGCTTAAGTTAAACAAGCTACCATCAGTACGGTAACGTATATAGATGCTGGCTTCTTCTTCAAGCTCTGCCGTAGCCCTTTGGAGCATCATGCTGAAGAAGATTGTAAATAAAGTTGGCAGAAGAACACAACTTTGCTTCACTCTATTAGTTATTAGAAACTTAGGCTCGGCAAAATTGATCACCAACAATTGTCCGCCCTGGCCTCACATCGGGAGGCATGGAGATGCACTATCCACAATGCTGCAGCCTTAATTTAGAACTCACGCCGAACAAGTCTTGAAGAGAAACAACAATGCAGAAAGAATCACAACCCGGAAACATCACCCAAGGAAACCTTTTGCTGTGCTTTCTGCATCTGGACTTGTCTATCTCGGATTGGCCTTTTTAGTCATCAGTGTGCTTGCAGAAAACGCGGGCTGAGTCCTCCCTGACTCTTCGTTTGCAAAGAAAAGCCAGAGAGGAAGAGCTCCCAGTGAGGAAGCATCCATTCCTGTGTCTTGTTGCCATTCATATACAGTTGCCCCTTCACATTCGCGGGGGTTACGTTCCACGGACCAGCACGAATGTGAAAAATCCGTGAATATTGTTTGCCCCCCCCTCCCCCGCCATAGCGACCATGGGGCCTCCGGAGGCCCCATAGTCGCTTTCCCCCGCCTCCCCACTCCCTTCCTAGGCCTTTGCGGGGCCTCCGGAAACCCTCCCAAGGAGCCGTGGATGCCTCCCCAACCCTCCCCCCTCCCGCCCAAGCCCTCAACGGGGCCTCCAGAGACCCTCCGGAGGCCCCGTGGAGGCCTCCCCAGCCCCTCCCCAAGGCCTTCGCGGGGTCTCCGGAGGGTCTCCGAAGGCCCCGCAGAGGCCTCTCCGGCCCTCCAAAGGCCTTCGCGGGGCCTCCAGAGGGTCTCTGAAGGCCCCACGGAGGCCTCCCCGGTCCTCCCCGTCCCTCCCAAGGCCTCCGCGGGGCCTCCGGAGGGTGTCCGGAGGCCCCGTGGAGGCCTTCCCTGTCCTCCCGCCTCCCCCCCAAGGCCTTTGCAGGGCCTCTGGAGGGTCTCCGAAGGCCCCGTGGAGGCCTCCCCAGCCCACCCTGCTCCCTCCCAGGGCTTTCACAGGGCCTCTGGAGTCCCCGTGTCATGGTATTGGGGGGGCCCAGGGGGCCCTCCCAAAACCGCGAATAATCAAAACCACGAATGCCGAGTTCGCGAATGTGGAGGGACAACTGTAATGTTTCAGGAATCTCATGTGGTTGCTTTTGATTGCTTTGAGTAAAAGGAGCCTAAACAGAACTGTTTCCTATAGCTTGAGATACCTCCGTATCTTATGACACCCCCAGCCAATCCATCCACTTTCTTCCCCTAGCTTTACTTCTCTGACTATCTTGATGCGACCCATGAAGCTGTAATAGTATTCTCTGTCTTTCAGATAGGAGAATGACCAACCATCCTCTCTCCCATAAAAAGTATACATATCAGCACGATAAGAGATCATTCACAAACCAAAAGGACTTTATCGGGGGGGGGGTGCACTTTTCACTACTCACTGTCATCTCTCTGTTTTCTTTAGAAGATTGTCCCAAACCAGATCTCATTGCCTGCCTGGAAAAAGGAGAAGACCCCTTTGTCCAAGGCTGCCTGGAACGGGAGAGACTTGCAGGTACCTGCCTGGGTTGTGTGGTTGAGGTATTTCTTTTCTGGGAATTAAGGGGGCAGTGTGCTTTGTGAAGGTTTCAGCATGTGCTTAATTTTATAAGAATAGGTCGCAGAAGTGCAGGATAAAATCTCTAGTGCTGGTTTTTGTCCACCTTCCCTTTTGTGTCTTACCACTGACTCATTATGACTGGGGACAGATAGAAAGGACTTGCATTAGGAAGTTAGTTTCCCATTTTAGTGGATCATCCCTTCTAACCGTAGCCTTTCTACACCTGTGAGTTTCCTTCAGTTCTCATAAAAGTACGGAAATGGAAAAAACCTTATATTCCCTTGCAATGTTTGGGATATTTCCCCCTGTATTCTGGCATTGCCAGTGAGGAAACTTCTCAACCTGCGATGTTTGCTGTTGCCATTAATATAAGATGGACTCACAAGCTGATAAGACCCCAAAGGCAGCAGGGGCCATGTTTATTTCATCACAAACTTTGGCTTGGCATTGTGGACAAAGTCTGGGAAACAGAGGTGCCTTCTCCACCCATGAAATACTCTGCAGCAGCAGCGGTAAAACCAGATTTGGTTTAAAGAAACTAAAACCACAGTTTTTCAAATCTGAAGAGGACTTCCAGACACTTCCAGAGTTCGGTTTTATTTTTGTTTTGTATTGGGTTCTTTTGAAAGCTCATAAATCTCCCAGATGACTCCTGGAGAAAAAAATAAACAAACTGGTCCTCAGAGCTGCCAGGAGGGTCATCTCTATTACCTTAGGTTAAAACTCTAACTGATAGCAGATTCCTAAATGAAATTAATTCCCTAAGACTTTGCCATTGTGTGTAGTTCTTCTTTCATGCATTTAAATATATAATAATGCTGATTTAATTTTTTAATTTTAATTTTTTATAATTAGATCACAGGCATAATTCACCGTTGATGCAGGAGCAAGCTGTCGCCTGTCATCAGTGTACATGCTGTGAGATGGCTTTCAGTTCCAAAGGTTATTTCAACCAACACATGAAGTGGAAGCATTCTGGGAATGACATACAGGCTGAAGAGCCAGAAAATGTATATTATCTATTCCGAACTGTGGCTCCTGCTTCCCACAGGGCTACGCTGCAGGGCCCAAAGCCAAGACATGTAAAGAAAAGCAAAGAGGAGGAGAAAGATATAAAGGCAAAGGCACTGAATAGGAATCATCATGTTAGCAATGGAAAAAAGCTTTCCCACCTGGTCAGTCATAAGAGAGTGCACACAGGGGTGAAGATGTATTCATGTAGGGAGTGTGGGAAGAGCTTCAGGCAGTCATCATCCCTGGCCAGACACAAGCGAACATACCCAGGAGAGAAGCCATATTCATGTAGGGAGTGTGGGAAGAGCTTCAGGCAGTCATCATCCCTGGCCAGACACAAGCGAACACACACAGGAGAGAAGCCATATTCATGTAGGGAGTGTGGGAAGAGCTTCAGCCAGTCATCAGTCCTAGCCAACCACAAGCAAATACACACAGGAGAGAAGCCATATTCATGTAGGGAGTGTGGGAAGAGCTTCAGCTGTACATCACACTTGTCCAGACACAAGCAAACACACACTAGAGAAAAGCCACATTCATGTAGGGAGTGTGGGAAGAGCTTCAGCCAGTCATCACACCTGACCAGACACAAGCGAACACACACAGGAGAGAAGCCACATTCATGTAGGGAGTGTGGGAAGAGCTTCAGCCGGTCATCAAACCTGGCCAGACACAAGCGAACACACACAGGAGAGAAGCCATATTCATGTAGGGAGTGTGGGAAGAGCTTCATCCAGTCATCAGATCTGGCCAAACACAAGCGAACACACACAGGAGAGAAGCCATATTCATGTAGGGAGTGTGGGAAGAGCTTCAGCTGTACATCACACCTAGCCATACACAAACGAACACACACAGGAGAGAAACCACACTAGTGTAAAACACAAAAAAGACTTGCCTGTTCCCCAAGAGACCATAGAGCTTTTGCTCAGGGGCAGCCGTAAAGTAAGCAGAGGTTGCATTCCTCTGTCCCATTGGTGTTTGATCCTCATCTCCAGACGCTGTAGCAGGCAGGATGTTAGTCTTTCTGAGACAGCTGTTTAGGCCATAGCCATGCTGAAGTGACCCCCACCAATCCCAGTGCCTCACTGCCTTGAAACTCTTAAAAGAACAGGGGTTGCGTGTGGTCCTGGTGATGTCAGCACAGAGGCATAACGTCATTGCATGCACATCTGTCTGCATTAACACACACTTAGTAAATTATTTTCTTCAAGAAATAGCCATTATTCTAAAGTGCAAGATTTAGGGAACATATTTTTGTGTAGTTGTCATGATAAAGTGGAACTGTCTATGGATTTGTTTGAAAACATTGGATCTAAGGACAATAAACACATTGCATGCAAATGAAAGAGAATGTGTGTGCATCTGCCAGGCATTGCTGCTAAACACCTGAAAATGGTCTGCACATTAAGGGGATACTAGTGATGTGATTTTTAAAACACAGCAATTAACTATTTAATTTTAAAGTGATCCTATGTTTGAATCATCCCATTTCAGTCTCTAGGAAGTAGTCTTCTCTAATCAGCATATGGTGCGAACACACACAGGAGAGAAGCCACATTCATGTAAGGAGTGTGGGAAGAGCTTCAGCCGGTCATCAAACCTGGCCAGACACAAGCGAACACACACAGGAGAGAAGCCATATTCATGTAGGGAGTGTGGGAAGAGCTTCATCCAGTCATCAGCAATCATTTATGGTGTGACTGCTGTAAGTGGGACCTGGAACTGTCACGGATGATGCTGGGAGAGGGATGGTGGCATTAGAAAAGGAACCCCGGCCGCGGCATAGCCGCGTACCTCTCCTGGAGTCTTCTTGCACGGTAACACTTGTCTGAAAAAGTCCTTTGTTAATAAAGATTGTTACAGTTACTGTGTTACTTCACAATTGTTTAAGGTATGTTCTATGTTAAGTACCAAAATTTTCAGTTCTATGATGGATTGTACCCAGCAAACTCAAAACCAACTGTGCTAAATTAAAATGCCTTATCTGTAAGAGTTATCTTTGTTGGGATGTCTTGTTTGTAGAAGTTCCCAAATGTACTAAGCCATATTATCAGTGAAGGCTTTCTTGTTGGGACATCTTGTTGTAAGATTTTCCCTTTTATCGTGACTCAGAGTGAAGGTGATTTACAACTACTTACTTAGTTTGATCTTTAGCCAACTAAATCAGTGTGTCTCTCCTAGGTAGAATCCCATGTATAGGCAGAGATGAATAGTTTTAAAGAAAAACTGTCAAGTCAAGTTGTTCGTTTAGCCCTGAAGGTTTTAATGATTTTAATCTGTGAATCCCAAAGGATTCCCTTTGTAACAAGTCCATAGCTATGTTGGACTTAGGAAGGACTCATCCCGCACTTTCTGCAAGCGTGCTGATGACTGAAAAGGCCAATCCAAGATAAACAAGTCCGGTTGCAGAAAGCACAGCAGAAGGTCTCCTTGGATGATGTTTCCTGGTTGTGACTCTTTTTGCGTTGTCGTTTCTCTTCAAGACTTGTTCGGCATGAGTTCTCAAATAAGGCTGCAGCATTGTGGATAGTGCATCTCCATGCCTCCCAATGTGAGGCCAGGGCGGACCATTGTCAGTGATCAATTTGGCCAATCCTGAGATGTCATTTCAGGGAGCCCTTGTATCGCTTTTTTGGAGCGCCCCTCTTACGCTGACCCCGGCATCTGAGGAGATGATGCTTCCCAGGTAGGTGAACTGCTGAACAGACTTGAGCACAGATTTGCTGACAGCAATGTGGGGATGGTGGTGTTCGTCCTGTGGTGCAGGCTGGTAAAGAACTTCTGTTTTCTTCAGGTTGACTTCCAGCCCAAACACCTTCCATCTGCAGCTGTTGCGAAACAGGATGTTAGGCGCTGCAGGGCTGCTTCTGTGTGGGCAACAAGAGCAGCAGCAGCAGCGAAGAGCAGCTCACGGACTAGATAGTTTAGAGTCTTAGTGCGAGCCCTCAGACAGCTTAAGTTAAACGAGCTACCATCAGTATGGTAACGTATATAGATGCCATCTTCTTCAAGCTCTGCCATAGCCTTTTGGAGCATCATGTTGAAGAAGATTGTAAATAAAGTTGGCGCAAGAACACAACCTTGCTTCACTCCATTAGTTATTAGAAAGGGCTCTGGAAGAGGATCACCATATCTGACTTGACCGCGCTGGCCCTTGTGTAGCAACATAATCATTTTAAGGAATTTGGGGGGACATCCTAGTCTTTCCAGGATCTGCCACAGGACTTTTCTACTTACAGTGTCAAAGGCTTTGGTGAGGTTGACAAATGTTACATAGAGACCCTTCTTTTGCTCTCTACATTTCTCTTGCAGTTGTCTAAGGGCAAATACCATATCTGTAGTACTCCTATTGGCTCTGAAGCCACATTGGCTTTCAGGAAGAAGTTCTTCTGCAATAGCAGGAACTAATCTGTTCAGGAGTATCCTTGCAAGGATTTTTCCAGCAATAGAGAGCAGTGTTATGCCTCGATAGTTTGAGCAATCGGATTTTGCTCATTTTTTCTTGTACAGGGTGATGAGGACTGCATCTCGGAGGTCTGATGGCAGTTCCTCCTTTTCCCAGCAATTCACAAGGAGATAGTGGAATTTATCATGGAGTAGATGACCTCCGTGTTTCCAAACTTCAGGTGGGATTCCATCAATCCCAGCTGCCTTGCCGTTTTTCATCTGCTGTAAGGCCTTAAGGGTCTCTTCCAAAGTGGGAGCTATGTCCAATTCATTTTTCATTGGTTTTTGTATCATATGTTTGATAGCTGAGCCTTGGACGACTTGGTTGGCACTAAAGAGACTTTGAAAGTGTTCAGCCCATCGATTCAGGATGGAGGCTTTATCAGTAATTAATGTTTGACCATCTGTACTGTATAAGGAGCTTTGGACCTGATAAGTAGGTCCATACACTGCCTTAAGAGCTTCATAGAATCCTCTATGATCACCCAGATCTGCACAGCATTGTGTCTTTTCTGCTATATTGATCCACCACTTGTTCTGCATGTCTCTGAGTTTTTGTTGAAGTTTACTACATGTGAGGTGGAAAGCTGCTTTTCTTACATGGCAGGTTGGCTGGGCAAGGTATGCCTGGTGAGCAGTTCTCTTCTTTGCCAACAACTCCTGGATCTCTTGATTGTTTTCATCAAACCAGTCTTGATTTTTCTTGTGGGAGAACCCAAGGGTTTCTTCCGCAGACTGGAGGATACTGTGTTTGATATGTTGCCAAAGCACTGTAGGAGAAGGATCTGTAGGATGGTCTTCAAGTTTTGTTTGCAGATTTGCCTGGAAGTTGTCTCTCATGTTAGCTTGTTGAAGATTGTTGACTTGGAGTCTCTTCTTTAAGATGCCACCCCTCTTAGGTTTGAACTTAAGATGAAGATTTAGTTTACATCTGACGAGGCGATGATCTGTCTGGCATTCTGCACTGGGCATCTCTCGAGTATGATGGACATCACGAATGTTTCTCTGGCGGTCTAGAACATAGTCAATGAGGTGCCAATGTTTGGATCGGGGATGCATCCAGGTTGTCTTCAAGCTGTCTTTCTGCTGAAAGATAGTGTTTGTAATAGTCAGCTTTTGCTCTGCACAGAACTCTAGCAGGAGGCATCCGTTATCATTGCAATTTCCAACACCATGTTTGCCTAAGACACTTTTCCAGGCTTCGGAATTCTTTCCTACTCTGGCATTGAAGTCACGAAGGATAATAATTTTATCTTCTACAGGGATTTCTTGTATGAGTTGGCGTAGGTCTGTGTAGAATTTGTCTTTCTCTACAGGGTCAGCTTGCATATTTGCGGCCTCTCCATTGATGCCCCCTTGTTGTGGGAGAGAGGGTTGAGTACCCTAATGATATTTTGAACTATGCTGGCAGTGGCATAATAGCACCGGTAGGGTCTCCCATGCCAGACAGGTCAAAACCGAAGGGTCTGACCAAGAGCATCAAAGGCAGGATGGGCTCTCTAACCTTATGGCAACCATCCTAGGAGAAGGAAATCTCTAATCCCAAACCCAGGCAGATGGTGCTCGTCCAACCCTGTAAGGATGGTTGGAACCATCTAAGAGAAGGAAACTCTAATCAAACCTACGACCCGAGGACCTCACTGCTACCGTCCATGCTTGCAAGGCCACAGCAGCTAAAGTAAGCAACAGCCTTATGGTACTATGTTTCACCACTGGGGCAAATACTTCATCATAATCAACTCCAAACTTCTGTGAAAAACCTAGAGGAACCAAACTTGCTTTATAGCATTCTACCCACTTGCATCCTATGGCTTTCTTTCCTTGTGGAAGTTCAGTAAGAGTCCATGTTTCATTCTTGTGCAGCGCCTCTATTTCCTCTTGTGCTGTCTTCTTCCATTGAGCTGCCTCATTCAGCGGCATCTGCTCAATCTCTATTTTCCTTTTGGTCCTTGGGTAACACCAACCCTGCAAGGTAGCCAAGTGTCTGTGGAGGGACTCTTCTGTTAGGTCTCAATTCATACCTGGGAGGTTCCTGATTCAGATCCTGGTTATTATCTTCCTGTTCAGTTTCTTCATCACTGTCCAGATCGATCAGATCAGCTCCCACATGGCTCTCTGCAACATGAAACTGCATAGAAGATTCACTCTCTTTTTCTGAAATCACAGGCATGTTATCCATTTGTTCATCCTGAACATAAAAATCAACATTATCCTCTTCTGGGAAATCAATCACATTTCCTGTTCAATCAGCTTTTCTGCTTTCATCAAAGTACACCACATGTCTACAAAATACTTTGCCAGTCTTTAAATTCATCACTCTGTAATTCCTTGTAGCACTCTCATAACCAACTAGTATGGTATCTTGAGTCAAGGGATCAAGCATCCCACAAAGCTGCCTGGGTATGTATGCATAAGCTATGCACCCAAATGTTCTGATGTGCTTAACTGCTGGGGGTCTCCCATGTCAAATCTCAAAAGGAGTTTTCTCTGAACTCTCTTGGTAGGCAGTTCTGTAGATAATTAGCTGTGACAATAGCATTGCCCCACATTTTGTTAGGTAGTCCAGTGTCTGCCAAAAAACATCTTTTCCTCTCAATTAAGGAGTGAAATTTAATCTCAGCAATAGAGTTAATTTGTGGGTATAAGGAACAGTCTTAATATGTTGTATCCCATTTTCCTCTTAAAATGTTTGTGTAGTGTTTGCCATGTACTCACCACCTTGGTCACTGTTCAAGGCACCTGGATTCCTTCCAAACATATTTCTCACCATGGCAACATACACATGCAGTGCATCACACATCTGGCTCGTTTCCTTGAGCAGGTAGATCACAGTGTATCTGGAGAAATCATCTATAAAAGCTAGAATATATCTGTTTCCTCAAACGGAGGGCATTCTCATAGGTCCCATTATATCTCTATGAATGAGATCCAGGACTCTGCTGGACCTTTTCTCAGTTCACAAAGGAAATGAAGGCCTTGTTGCCTTTTACTCAACGCACACTATGCATCTGTCTGCATTATTACTGCTTTGTTTCTGTTTTACCTTGATTCCTGTTGTCCAACCTCCATTTTGAAGCTACATAATTGCATTTCAGTCACGATGTTCAAAGCATCTATGCCACAGTTCAATGATTTCTTCTTTCATTCTGGATTGGTCCTCAGATGCTTTGGCTACATAGGCTTGTTTTTCTGAAACAGTAAAAAGTTTGAAAAGACCATCAGCATCTTTATTTGCCTTTAAATATATAATGCCGCTTTTATCATCAAATATTGTGCATACACCTCTTTGAAACAATACAGAAAACCCTTTAGCATCTAGGGCTGGGACTCTCAGAAGCCTTGTTTGGAGCCTTGGTACATAGTCAACATTCTCCAGTATCTGTGATTCACTTCCATTGTGTGTTTCTAGATTTAAATTGCATGTTCCCACTCCTCGAATTGAAATCAAAGAAGCATCTGCAGTTTGCAAATTTCCAACTTTATTATTATTTAACTCTATGAAATTGCTTTCAATGTTTTTTGGGCAGTGGGCTGTGCACCCAGAATCAATTATCCATTCCTTTGGATCATTCTCTGTCTCTCTATTATTGTTGCTCACAGCTTTAAAAACTTTCCTTAAAGCAAGCATGTTCCTTTTCTCTTTGTTAGAATTCTGTGAAAACTGCTGCCCCCTCTGGACAGAATCTGATTCTGTAAACTCACTTTGCCTGTTTGCTGTGTTTGTTTGAGCAAACATGCTCCTGTCCTTTCCTTTGTTCCCAGTTTGGGGAAGTTGCTGCCCCCTCTGGACAGAATCTGCCTGTGCCTCTGATCTGCAGTTTCTTGCCATGTGGCCTTTCATGTTGCATTTAAAACAGCGAATTTCTGATTGGTTAGTGGGAGGAGGTTTCCTCTATTGTTTCTTAGCCATGTAACTTGAGCCAGAATCTTGTTCAACCTTCCTGCCTGGAGTTTGTCTGTGATCTAGGCATTCCAGCCTAAAACGTGCTAAGACCTCATTAAGTGTGAGTCCATTCAAACTATCAATCACACTCTGAAATGTAGTAAAATCACTTCCTAAAGCCCCAGTAAAATAAGCAATTTTCTGTCCTTCGCTTGTAATTAAATCCAGAGCACTCATTCTTTCTAATATTTCTAGGAATTCCCGGATATGGGATTCACAGTATCTTTTAGAAGTTAACCTTAGATTCACCATTTCTCTAATCACAAGATTTTGTACTTTGGGAGAGTTTGCATGGTAAATCTCCTTCAGTGTCGTCAGCATGCTACTGGCTGTGGAACATTTTAAAATGTAAATCACCTGATCTGGCCTAAGGTTTTGAAAAATTATCTCTCTCGCTCCTGCATCTTTAATGAGCCATGCCCTTTTATCATCCTCATTCTGTGGCTGAGATTTCCTTATTGCATCTAATAACTTATTTGCTTCCAATCTTGTTTCCACAACTTTCAACCACATCTGGTATGTGCTTTCTTCCAAATTTACAATTCTTTTAAAACTGTCCCTCTGCTGCAGCCATTTCTCACTCAGCTCGTCTCTTTTATCTGTTATGTCAACAAGGCTGTTAACTGCTCTGTGCTTTTACTGCCCTGAGCTGTACAACAGCTCCCTGACACTCTGATCTGAAAAAATCATTTGTTCCCTTTGGAGAGAGGGGGAAAAGGAATAACTTGCCTTTTAAATTCAGTTTGACTGACTTGGGAAAGGGTGAAACGAAATGCTTTCAACTTTTAAAAATAACACACCCTGAAAAAATTTGGTTATCTAAGCAAAACACAAAAATCCAAAACACTTCAAAATTCAATGATCAAAAACATGCAGCATGGAATTCTTTAATAACTGGGCCCATGACCTATTGGAAGTGTTTAATTACAGATTTCCAATATCCCCTTTTAAACATGAGAACCTTTAGCAATGCTCCCCCACTGCACATCACTCCTTGGAAGTACAGCCAATTAGCAGAGTAAAACACACAGCAGTGTTAGCATAAAAATTCCAGCATGCACAAAGAGATAGCTTACAGATAACCAACACCTTTTCCTATCCCAAGTTATTTGTTTATCCAAAGAAGTACTCAAGACACATAAAAGTAGTTTAAAAAGTATACAGTTTCAGAGCATGATACATAGCAGTAAGTCAGCACAGCTTCAAAGAAGACTAAAATCTACTTAAAATGACTAAAAACTACATGGTTACAAAAAAATATGCAGGACCCCTGAGAGGGAGGTCCTCCCTCCAAGAAAACATGGCAAAAGAGTGGCAAGTCACAATAACCTCGTGGCTGGCTTCTAAGACAAAGAGAACACTTAAACACTCCTCTTTCCTTAAAAGCCCAATCAGAATCTAATAGGAAGTTACATCAGCCATTCTGTTTGCTTCTATCAGTTAACCCTTCAATAGTAAAACATTTCCACTTATTGGATTGCAAACTATATATTCCAACAAAGTCTTCCTCTCCTTGGTCCTCTTGACATGGGCCCTCTGAGCATGTTAAGAGTTCTGAGTTGGAGGGGGGAGGGGATGTTGGCCAGGAGAGACCCGCAGCTCCTCTTGGGATTGGCAGCCCCATCATCCTGCCTTCTCCCCTCAGCTCCTGGCACTTTAATGGGTGTTGTGCAAAAGTAAAACTAGTTTTTTTCATATATATGTTTATTTAAAAAGGAAAACTATTGATCACAAGGAATAATCCTGAAGGTGGGGGGTAGATTTGCATCTCAGGGTTTGGGGCAGACCAAGGTCAAAATTTGGGGAGGAGCTGGGGGTCAAGGAAGGCAAACCCTGGGTGTTGGGGGCACAGAGGGAGGAGGAGGAGAATCACAGCCCATGATACAAAGGGGGTGGAGAGCTTTGGGGCTATGAGTCTGGGAGCAAGAGACCCCTGCCCTGCTCCCCTTATCAGGGCCTCTGGTTGGATTGGACTGGGTGTCTTCCCTACCAGTTTTCTCTACCAACAAACCGCCACCAGAGGGAGAAGAGGGAAATGCCCAGACTGGTTGGCTCAGGATTTTATGAGCCGTGAAAGCTTTTATGGCCGCAGATTGTTTGAGTCTAAGTCGAGAGGGGCTCTTAACAAGCAGCAAACTGGGCAACTTGTCCCTCTGGTGTGAATCTTTTCTTTTGAGCTGTGGATTTTGGAGGCTGTTTTGAAGCTGTTGGGGTTTTCTTTTGTCTGCGCCTGGCAAAAGCTGACAAGCCCAGCACAGAGGGGATCTGGAATTTGAGAACACCTGTGAAGAGCTGCTGAGACAGAACCATTTATAATGCCCGGCTGGTAAGCTACCTGTGTTAGGGCAGCAGATATTGAGCTGAGAGGGGCTAGAAAGTTTATGGACAATGTCTCAGAGCGTGGCAGTTTTTCCCTTCCAAAAGCTAAATGATAAGAACTATCATTTGTGGGCTGTGAAGATGGAAGCTTATTTGCATCAACGATTGATACATGCCCCTATTGTAGCTACCCCTGCTCAGGGTGCTGCTCTTGCACAGATCCAGGCTGAAGAGAGAGCAAAAGGTTCACTCATTTTGGCAATTGAGGACAGTCAGTTGATTTATGTGCAAGGCTGTGCCACGGCCCGGGAAATTTGGCAGGCACTGCGGCAAGTCTATGTCCATGCTGGGACTGGTTCACAGCTTATGTTAACAAGAAAGCTGTATAGACTAAAGCTGCAGCCAGATGGTGATGTGGCAACACATATTGCAATTTTAAGACAGTACTTTGACCAGAGTATCAGGAAGTTAATGTGAACTTTACTGAACAGGATAAGTGCTATATTCTCTTGTCCAGTCTTTCAGAAAAATATGATAGCCTAGTATATTCTTTCGAAAATCTTCCTGCAGCAAAGTTGACCATTAATTTCATTACTGGTCCTTTGTTGGAAGAAGAGGCAAAATGGCTGGAGAGAAGGCAGACTTCCCCATTTCAAAAGGCTTCACAGCCAAAGACCCGCAATTCTACAAATGGCCCAGTAGATGGCTCCAAAGACTCCAGTAAGGGTGAAGTTCCTGCCTTTGCTGTGAAGGTGAAAAATTGCTGGAACTGTGGAAAGGAGGAGCACCTTTCCAAAGACTGCTAGGCTAAGAAAGGCAAGAATACTAAGACCAAGAAATCTACTTCCAGCATGACTGTTTCTGCAGTTGTTTTGCAAACTGCAAAGGAACAAAAGGCACATTTAAGCTTTTGGGCTGTGGATAGCAGTTGTAACAAACACATCTCCAATAATAAAGAACCTTTTAAGGACTTTAAAGAGACTGGCCCCTCAAGTGTGAGTTTGGCTGATTGATCCAAGTCAGAATGTTTGGGTAAAGGTACATGTTTTGTACAATGTTTGAACATGGATGTAAAAAATGTTCAGCATGTTCCTGGTTTAAAAATGTGTTTGATCTCTGTTGCCAAGTTGACATAGGAGGGTTGTGAAGTACAATTTAAAGGGAACAAATGTTTTATTTTGAAGGATGGTGCCATTCTGGCTGAAGGTGTTTTCCACGACCAATTGTATTATATGTATGATTGTGTACAGGAACCTCAAACTGGTACTGTGATGGCAAATTCTCCCATGCATGATAATTGTGTGCATCTGATGCATCGGAGATTTGGCCATGCTAGCTTTAAGGTTCTCAGGCAGATCCCTGAGATGGTGGATGGGCTGAGTTTGATGGCATGTCAGAAGTACCTGGACTGTCAGAAATGTAAGAGATCAAAATCAAAGGTCCATCCTTTTCCCAAACATAGTGACAGAAAGTCAAAAAGAATTCTTGAGTTGATCCATATGGACCTGTCTGGCCCCTATCCAGTATCCCTGGGAGGAGCCAAGTACATTTTGGTCTTGGTCGATGATTATTGTTTTGTATTCTTACTCAAGAGTAAGGATGAAACTTTTCAGACCTTTAAAAATTGGGTGGCTTATGTTGAGAGACATTTCTCTCATAAGCTGTCATCTCTCCAGTCAGATAGGGGAGGGGAATTAATGTCAAATGAGTTCCAGAACTTGCTGAAGCAAAAGGGAATTTTCCACAGGTTGTCGGCCCCTTTTTCTCCCAGCCAGAACGGCATAGCAGAGAGAAAGATGATGTTTTGCAAACAATTAAAGATAGCCTGATGTTTGATGCAAACATTGAACAGAAGTACTGGGGAGAGGCCATGTTGACAGCTGCTTATTTGAGTAACCGCGTGCCAAGTTCTGTGGTCTCAAATGCTCCCTTTTTCATGTTTTATGGCAAGAAGCCATCTGTGAAGCATATTAGGACTTTTGGGTCCTATGCATGGGTAAATATCCCTAAAGCAATCAGAAAAAAGGGGGAGCCCAAGGCCAGGAGGCTGAGATTCCTAGGGTATGAACAATCTTCAAAGGCTTGGCATTTTGCCTTAAAAGATGGAAGAGTTTGATTTCCAGGAGTGCTGAGTTCGAGGAGCAAGCTAACTGGAATTACATTCATTCCAACCCAGATGTGATTTTGCCTTTGTTTGTAGGTGAAACTCAGCCTGATCAGCAGCAACACCAGGCTGCTGAGTCAGGCACTGACACTTCCCCAGATTTGGGAGGGGAGGGTTCAAAGCATGAGTCCTTTGATGTAGAGAGTGATTCAAATGCAGATTCTGACAATGATCAGGCCCAGCCTGTCATTCCCCGTCGCTCTACTAGAGAGACAAAGGGGATGCCTCCTCTAAGATTCACAGCACAGAATGTAAAGGTATGTCAGGTGACTTTTGAACCTGATAGTTTTACTGATGTTTTGAAGTTGCCTCAAGATGAGCAATAGAAGTGGCAGCAGGCAATGGAAAGTGAAATGGAATCCATCAAAAGTCATGATGTTTTTCATATTGTGGCATTGCCACGAGGAGAAAGGGCTGTAGGTTGTCGTTGGGTGTCTAAATGAAGCAGATGCAGGATGGGAGTGTCAAGTACAAAGCACGCTTGGTAGCAAAGGGGTATTCACAGATAAAGTATTTGAATTATGACCAAGTTTTTGCCCCCACTGCTAAAGTACAAAGTATTAAAATTGCTTTGTCTATTGCAAGTCTACACCAGCTCAAAGTTAATCACTTTGATATAGAGACTGCTTATTTGAATGCCCCACTGGATGAGAGTATATATGTGGAACAGGCCCTTGGGTTTCATAGTAGGGGACCAAACCATGTATATAAGCTTGATAAAGCGTTATATGGTTTGAAACAAAGTGGCCGATGTTGTTACCTTTGTTTGGATGAACAGCTGAAAAATGTTGGTTTTCAGAACAGCATTGCTGATCCATGTTTGTACACAAGGGGTGTCAATCAGAATTATGAAATTCTCCTTGCTTTTGTCGATGATCTCTGTCTGATTACTCGAACTGACGCTCAGGTGCAAAGATTTAAACAGGAATTGAGTTTAAAGCTCAAATTGAAAGACCTTGGTCAAATTAAAAACTATTTGGGAGTGGATTTCCAAAGGTTTGAAAATGGTGCTTTTAAGATGAGTCAAGTTCAGAAAATTGAAAAGATTTTAGATCTTTGTAACATGTCTCAATGTAAACCTGAACGAACTCCTATGTGTTCTGATTTCATAAATATTACAGATACTAGGCTGTTTGAATGCCCTGAACTTTTTCATTCTGTAATTGGAAGTGTATTGTATATTGCAAGATGGTCACGCCCAGATATTCAATATGCTGTCAATGTTTTGTCCAGAAAGGTGTCAAAGCCAACTCAACATGATTGGCAAGGTTTAAAGAGATTGTTAAGATATTTATGTGGAACCATAAATTATGGTGTAAAAATCAGTTCACAAGGTTGCCATGAGTTGAGAGCTTTTGTTGATGTCAATTTTACCAACGAAATTTTAAATAGAAGATCTGATTCAGGGATGATAATTTTCTGTGCTGGTACTGCTATACATTGGGGATCAAAAAAGCAATCCACCATTGCTTTAAGTTCTGCAGAGGCAGAATTTGCAGCCCTGTTGAGCCTGGTGACTGAACTGATCTACCTGAAGCAGATTTTCAGTGATTTGGGTATGCCAATTTCAGGAGCTATTAAAGTTTTTGAAGATTCCCAAGCATGTATAACAATGGCAACAGCACAAGGGGTAAAAAATAGAACAAAACATGTTGCTGTAAAATTTCAGAATGTCAGAGAAGCTGTCCAAGATGGTTTGATTTGATTTGTCCCAGTGAAGAAAATGTAGCAGATTTGTTTAACAAAGCATTGGGTCAAATTAATCATGACCTTTTGTGTGACAAGCTGGGTATGATATCTAAAGTGTGAAATACATTTGCTTGGATGAAAAAATTAGAGGGGTGTCAGGAAAAATAGATATTGTAATTAGAAGTTTATCCCCCCCCTTTGGGTAATTTTATTCACCAAGGCATTGAAAACGCCAGCTTGTCTACTAGAACTCATAAATCTGTCTCTTGTTGTTTTCTCTGTCCTTCAGAGCCGGAAAGCGAGAAACGAAACTAAGACCTCTAGGTTTCTTGTTGCTTCTCAGAAGGATTGAATGTTTTGGAAAAGTATATAACTGGGAGGGGATTTTCGAGCTGGTTAGTGCCTCCTGCATTTTGGGGGCTCCTTTTTCTTTTCTCTTAGCTCCTGAGGAACTTTGGAGCACACAGAAGCATGGATGAATGCCTTCTGTTGTTTATTTCATTTTTACTTTGCTTTTAATAAAACCATAAAAGAAAAAACAGTCTATCTTTCTTTTACACCAGAGGTGTGCATGGCTTTGCCCAAAAGCCCACACTATTTCACTGCATGCATCTCTGCTCGGATGGGCAGAGAGTGAACACGCTCTGCATATTTTACAACAAAAAGCACCTCCTGTTTTCTGGATGTCAAAACACTCTGTGAGTATTCTTGGGAACAGGTTGCTACTAAGCTCTACTGAGACAGTTTTTTGCTTTTTTCGGGGATCGAATGTCCTATCATCCCCTGACAATGGTTATGGGCCCAGCTGATTGATCTCAGATTAGATAAGGTGCACCCGGGAAAGTTCCCAGAAACTCTTGTTTTGAGTGTTTTTGGCTAGGTGGCTGAGAAACAGTTAAATTTTTAACTAGGCTCTGTTTCAGCCAAGCTTTATCTTCAGATAACCTTGGAGTACTGCCAGCTGCCAGCTGTTTGTGTTTCATAGCTGGAGAATTATTTGTTTATTCAGGCAGTGCAATGGCAGGTACTAGAGATACTAGCCTCATTCTCATTGAGAAATTGATTAATGGCAATTATCCACCATGGAGCATGTAAATGGAGGCTTTATTAATTAAGAACAATTTGTGGCATGTTTTGGAGAATGAAAGTATGATCCCAGAGGGTTCAGAAGATGAAATTGCAGTGTTCAGGCTGGTGGACCAGAAAGCTAGAGCTGCAATTTTCTTATCTCTAAGTCCCTCACAGCTGATTCATGCAACACAAACACAGACAGCCTTTCAGCCTTGGATAGCTTTAAAAACTGTTCATCGGAGTTCCTCTTGCCTCTCATTGATGATTTGGGCTAAGAGACTTTATAACACAATGCTGTGCCCTGAAGGATGTGTAAAAACACATTTGGGCAAAATGAGGCGGCTTTTACAAGAGCTAGCCAAAAGTGGGTTGACATTCCAGAAGCCCATATGTGTTTTACATTATTGGGCAGTTTGCCAAAGGAATGGGATTTCCTAATCTACAGTCTGCAGAACACCAGAGAGTGTGATTTGTCTGTAGACCTGGTGGTTGGGCGTATTCTGGAAGAGGTCCGATGCAAGGAATTTGATTCCCAGATGGAGGGGAATCAGCCACAAATTACCAGACACAATCAGGAGAGCACTGAAACACACTCAGAGGCATCTGATGTGGAGGAGGGAGCCTGCAGCTACATGAGACGCTGTTTCAGATACAAAAAGCCTGGGCATTTTCAGAAGGACTGTAAGATGCTTGCACAGGTCAGGAGGGGCAGCAGAGCTACAGGGAAAAGGAGGAGTGCATCCTCTCAGGCTGCAAGCCATGCCTCAGTAGCAAAGCACCATCCTGATGGTACCGATATTACACTTACAGATGATATTACACTTGCAGATGGTGCTCCCAACAAGGTGCAGAAAATGGGCACTGCATATGTGCCATCTTTTGGTAAATATTTTGAGGATGTGTTATGTGTTAACAAACTGGAAATTGTATATTGAGTGTGTCCCAAATCACCACTGATGGTTATAAAGTAATTTTGGAGAGGGACCAATGTACAATAACACAAAGACATAACATGAACAATGTCTGTGCAAAAGGGATAAAGAAACATGGGTTGTCTTACATGTTACCTAAAGGGAAGGTGGCAAATGTGAATCCTGCAGACAATGTGCCCCTATATGATAAGTGTGTTCATTAGTACCACAGGCTAATGGGCCATGCTACTTACAAAAGGTTAAAGGAGCTAGCAAAGGTTTGCCCTGGTCTAAATATGAAACACTGCCCAAGATTTTTAGAATGTGCTATGTGTAGGAAAGTTAAGGTGAAGGCTCTCCCTGTTGCCAAAAAGACCCAGTGTGTCACTAAAAGACCCTTTGAGGTTGTCCATGCTGACTTGGCAGGCCCCTATAAGACCACTGAAGGGGGTATTTATATATTTGTAATCGTGGACAGAAACACTAGGTACACCTATGTGTATTTACTAAGGGAGAAAAATCAGGCTGCAGACAGGTTCTGTGAGTGGGTAAACATGGTGGAATGCAAATAATTTCCTTCTCATAAGTTTTCCAGTCTACTGATGGATAGGGGAAGGGAATTTTTATCCAACAGTCTGCTGATCTGGATGCATAGGAGAGGCATCAGATACAAGACCACAAACTCAGTGTCTCCAGGGGAGGATGGGCTTGGAGAAAGGAAAACTGGGTTGTTGAAGTGTATGATCGGGTGCATAATGGAAGATGCACAAGCCCCAGCTGGACTGTGGGGGGAGGCAGTGAAGACTGCTGCTTACCATTTAGATAGACTGTGGACATCCAGTGTCAATCAGACCCCATATTTTCTATTGTATGGTAGAGCACCAAACCTCAAGCACCTGAGGATTTTTGGACAATTTGTAAATGTACTAATTCACCCTAGCCTAAGGAAGCCTGGGCAGCCTAAAACCAGGAGGCTGCATTTCCAAGGTTATGAAGGTAATAAGTACATATTTTCTCTCCATCCTGGATTGGTGATGTTCTCCAGGAGTGCAAAATTTGAAATGCACTCAGGGTGGGATAGATTGCATTGTAATCAGGAGGTTTTTGTTCCCTTAGGGGGGGATGTGCCAACAACTTCCACAAGCCCCACAAATAGAGGAGTGGTTAAGACTGATGATGATGAAGGGGAGGCTGAGAAAGAAAAGCCTAGTACTTCAACACACATACAAACACAGATTGAGCCCAACATATTTTCTCAGGAGCGCTACACCAATTTTATCAAAACTTTTTTGCCGTAGCAAAGCCAGAAAATTTTAGGTTAGTGTTAGCAATGGGTGGGGTCCAGTCACCTCCTGGGGGGCCTGTCCCTGCCGGTTCCCAGTCCTCCAGCACCCCCAGCAGGCATTGGACTGGTTGAGCTTTGGCTGCGTCCATGTGGCCTCAAACATTGAGAACTGAAGGCAACGTTCAATGGGGATGCCACAAAGCTACCGTTCTTCCTCACCCAGGTGATGGGATTCATGACTCATTGGGAGGAAGAATTCCAGAAGGAACGCGAGAAGGTCCAGTATGTCTCCAACAAACTGGAAGGTGAGGTTGCACAGTGGCTGGTGGGCTCTAAGACATGGGGGCCGCAAAGTTAGAAAGCTTCCACAACTTCATGATGGCACTCTGGGCCCAGTTCGAGGACCTGTTGCAGAGGAAGTGGGCATGCACAGACTTACAGCAACTACAACAAGTGTCACAATATGTAGCTGAATACGCTACGGAGCTTCGCCATCTTGCCAGTCAGTTCCCTGACTGGACCAAAGCCACAAAGGTGTAGTATTTTCAAGATGGCTTCAATGCTGATATCCTAGAATGGGCCCTAGTCCAATGAAACCCATAAACTCTCTTGGGATGGGTCCATCTGGCCAGTGAGGTGGAAGCCCTGAGACAAAGTGTGAAGCTGGCAAAGCAGCGCCAGGGGCTGACTGACAAACCCAGCAGCGGGACAACCAAAAAGGCCAAGGAAGCACAACCAGAAAGCACCCCTGCAGCTGAGATGGAGAGTGGCAGATGTGGAAAGGGCTATGACTTCACTGCGGGAGGAGCGGTCACCGCATAGCAGAGGGCCTGGGAAAGCAACCCAGGGGTAGCCAGTGAGAGGAGCCAACCAAGAAACCGGAGGGAAAACAGATGGCCCAGAAAACGCCTGCCAAGCCAAAAACCAAGGTGACAGTACGCACCCTAGTCCCCAGCCACCTGGCTGAGGAGTCTTCCTGGGAGTCAGGGACAGTGGATCCCCCTCTTACATTGAGCCAGTGGGAAACAGATCCAGCCCACCCTATTAAGCGCCCGAGGGCGGGCTAAACCCGAAGGGTGCCCAAGTGGAGTCAAAGGCCATTTTTTTATAAAGGCCAAGATAGGAGTCAACGGGAAGGGGACCCCCTGCAAGGTCATGGTAATGGTGAATTGTGGGTGTACACAAATGCTAATCCACCCATCCTTAGTGAGGGAACAAGCCCTGGGCACAGTGAAGGTAGACAAGCCCATATGGCTCTGCCAGATGGACAGAGGAATGATGAGGGGGCCCCCGCAAGGCGAATGACTAAATCAGTGGGAATGAGTATGGCAGATCACAAAGAACTCCAGTTCTAGTGCCTGCAGCAGTGGTTGGCCTGAATTGGCTGAAATTCCACACCCCCTCTATAGATTGGGTCAAAGAAATTTTTACTTTCACAGATCCCTCTTGCGTCCAAGAACATTGCCTGGTCGATTCAAACAAAGAGGGATTCCTTAGTTGAAAGCCCCAGAGATACTTTAGTAACCTTGGTGTGGGGGGAGGTAAAAGACCTACCCGTGGAATACAAATGATAGCACATTGTATTTGAAGAAAAAGAATGTGTCATCTTACCTCCCCACAGATCTTTTGACTGTGCTATTGAACTTGTTCTGGGGGGCAACCTGCCCAAACCCAAGATCTACTCCATGAACCTGCAGAGTTGGATGCTTTGAGTGAATACATAGACAAAAACCTGGCATGGGATTTCATTAGTCCTATGACCTCCCCTTTGGGGGGCCCTGTGCTATTTTGGCGCAAACGAGATTCATCTCTAAGGCTGTGTCTGGACTATCGCAGCCTCAACGCAGTGATTGTTACCAACAAGTACCCTCTGCCCCTGATGAACGATATGCTGGCTCATTTAGCCAAAGGCAAAATCTTCACCAAACTGGACTTGAGGGAAGCTTACTATTGGGTGCGGATCAAAGAGGGGGATGAGTGGAAAACTACTTTCAATTGTAAATTGGGGACATTTGAATTTCTTGTAATGCCTTTTGGGTTGTGTGGGGCCCCGGGTGCATTTATGAACTTGATTAATGGTGTACTAGACCTGGCTGGGAAGGGTGAGTTTTTGCCTGGGAGCCATGCCCCCTTCTTCCACCCTGAAGCTATAACAACTGTTTACAAGCTGAGTGTCAAGACCTGGCTGGGAAGGGTGAGTTTTTGCTTAGGAGCCACACTCCCTTCTTCCACCCTGAAGCTATAACAAATACTTAGTAGCTGAGTGTCAAGACCTTTGCAGATAAAATCTCTCAGATAAGAGCCAACTTAGATGCCAGTGTTATGACAGAATCTGTAGATGAGGTATCCAGCAACTCTGTTGATGAAATTTTATTGGATCTGCTTCAATTTCTGAGTACTGATGACATGGACAAGCTCCCTGGTAGAGTGAGGAAGACAACCTGTCCACTGGATCCTTGTCCATCATGGCTGGCCACCCAAGGGGGTGACACATTGAGAGTATTCCTTAGGGACATTATCAGTGCATCTTTCAGGGAGGGGTCCGATCCATCTTGTCTGAAGGAAACGGTGGTTAAGCCGCTCCTGAAAAAGCCTTCCCTGGACCCCTTGGACAGGAATAACTATAGGCCAGTCTCCTTGCTCCCTTTTTTAAGCAAGGTGATTGAGAGGCCGGTCACTTCCCAACTCCAAGCTGTCTTGGATGAAACTGATTATCTAGATCCATTTCAAACTGGCTTTAGGGCAGGATATGGAGTTGAGACTGTCATGGTTGCTCTGGCTGATGACCTTCGCTTGGGGATCGACAGGGGTAGTGTGACCCTGTTGGTGCTCTTGGACCTTTCAGTGGCCTTTGATACAATAGACCATTCCATCCTCTTGGACTGCCTGAGAAGGTTAGGAATTGGAGGCACTGCCTTGCAGTGGTTCCGTTCCTTCCTCTCGGGTAGATCCCAGAGGGTGAGGCTCGGGGACAGTTGCTCTACTAGAATAGAGCTTAATTGTGGTGTCCCTCAGGGCGCCATCTTGTCCCCAATGCTATTTAACATCTATATGAAGCTGCTGGGAGAGATCATTTGGAGGCATGGAGTGTGGCTGACTTCTTTTACCAATTCAACTTCACTCTGAAGTTTCTCCTGGGAAAGAGGAATTTTCTGGCAGATACCTTGTCTAGGCTTCTGCAGCATGAGAGCAAATGCAAAGAGGCAATTGACACTGTCTTCTCCCCCTCACATTTGGGCCTTGCAATCTTCACACACAGCCAATCTAAACAGGAAAACGCTGAGGTGGGCCCCACCTTGGACTTTCCCCTAGATTGGGATCCGGGCCCTGCTATGCTGGGCTGCCCTTTGTCCCCACATCTGCCCTCCTGCCGATGGTCCTGCCTAGGCTCCCCAGACTCCAATCTTGCCCAGTGTCATACCCAAGGAGGGGGGTTGGCACACCTAAATGTGGGAAGCCCTCTCCCAAGATCTGTGGTTTCTAGCCCATCCTTCCAAAGTGGGGATGAAGGAGGGATTGGCTTGAAACGGGAAGTGCATGTATTTACCTGCAGGCATGAGGTCCTCAGTTCTCAAGCAATGCCACAATGTAAAAAGTGCAGGCCATTTTGGCTATGTCAAAATGTTACACCTCACCAGGAGGCAGTTTCGGTGGCCTTGCATGAGAAAGGAGGTGGAGGAGTATGTGAAAGGGTGTCACATTAGTGCCATGGCCAAGAGGGGCGCAGTAAAGCCAAAAGGGTTGCTGATGCCATTAACCACCCTGGGTAAGCCCTGGGAAGTGGTTAGCATGGATTTCATTGTGGATCTCTCTGAAAGTGAAGACGAAACTGTCATTTGGGTTGTGGTTGACATGTTCTCTAAGCAGGCCCATTTTGTCACTTGTAAGAGCATCCCCGCAGCCCAACAACTGGCCAAACTGTTTTTCAACACATTTACAGACTTCATGGTGTCCCCTCCCAAACTGTCTCTGACAGGGGGTGCAGTTCACCTCCCAGTTTTAGAAAGCTTTCACTAAGTTATTGGGCATTGAACATGGTCTGAGAAGCAGTCATCATCCTGAATCTGATGGTCTGACAGAATGTTTGAACTCTACTTTGGAACAGTATTTAAGGTGCTACATCAATTTCCAACAGTCGGACTGGGTGGGCTTGTTGCCCTTTGCTGAGGTGGCTTACAACAATGCAGTGCATCAAAGTACTGGACTATCCCCCTTCAAGGTTGTTTTTGGCCAGGAATTCAATCCCTTGCAATTGGGAGATGTAGACTCCAAGGACCCTGTCCCTTTAGTCCAATGGAGTACTCGGATAAAGGATGCGTGGCCTAAGGTGGTGGCCACTTTGGACTTTGCGAAGGCCAAATACAAATGACAGGAACACAAAAAGAGGGACCCTACTCCCCCCTATGCTGTGGGGGACCAAGTATATCTCTCCACTAGATTTCTCAAGAGTCCTCAAACGTCAAAGAAATTGGGCCCCGAGTATATTGGACCTTTTCCTATTGTGCATCAAATCAATCCTGTTGCTTTTGAGTTGTCTCTACCTAAAGTGTATCGTAATGTGCACCCTGTCTTTCATTCTAGCCCCCTGAAGCCCACAGCTCCACCGAGCCTGCTACATCTGGCGTCTGATAGGCCCATGCCAATCATAGTTGAGGATGACCAACATCTTGAGATCTCTGGCATTCTGGACTCTAGATGTTGGTGGGGGTTGATTCAATACTCTGTCAAGTGGAAGTACCTTCCATTGGGCCATGCTGAATGGGTTAATGTTGAACATGTACAAGCACCCCACTTGTTAGCAAAGTTCCATGCTCGCTTCCCTGACAAGCTAGGTTGATCTGGGGATTTGTTTTGCTTCTGTTTTCTGTTAGTTATCTGTTTGTTGTCACCAGGGTTGCTTCTCGTTGGGGGTGCGGTTTGTCATGACCTGCCCTGGATGTTGGAAATAATAATGCTCGCAGATCCAGGCCAGGCCTCAACATGAGTTTGGCTCTCTCAGGAACTTTCCCAGGATGCCTTAATTGCTGGATTCCAGCCAGTCCAACTTAAAGACTGGGAGGGGGATTCTTTCCTCCTAGCTGCCCAAGGACAACAGCTGTGGTATTCTATCCTCCTCTAGTCTGGAATGCATCCTCCCTGTCCCTCCCCTTTCTCAGGTTCCCTTGCAACTGAGGGGAATCAAAACTTAGTCTGACCTTTCTAGAACAGATGAACACACACGCAGAAAGGAGAGATGTAGTAGTGATGGGTGATTTCAACTATCCTGATATTTGCTGGAAATCTAACTCAATCAAAACTTCAAGGTCTAGCAAATTCCTTACTTGCCTGGAAGATAATTTCATGGTCCAAAATGTGGAAGAGGCGACAACGGGGTCAGCTATTTTAGATCTGATCCTAACCAACAGGGATGACCTGGTTAATGTGGTGCAAGTGGTGGGATCCTTAGGTGAGAGTGATCATGTTCTCCTGGAGTTTGTTATACAATAGAAAGGAGAAGCCAGGCATAGTCAGACACGCATTCTTGACTTTAGGAGAGCTGATTTCAATAAACTCAGGGAAATACTGGGGGTGATCCCATGGTCAGGAATACTAAAAGAGAAGAGACCTCAAGATGGATGGGACTTTCTCAAAAGGGAGATACTGAAGGCACAATTTCAAACAGTACCAATGAGGAAGAAAAATGGGAGGCATCTCAAGAAACCAGGATGGATAGCTAAAGAACATTCAATGGAGCTAAGTTTTAAACGGAACATGTATAGGAAATGGAAAAAGGGGGAAATCACCAAAGAAGAATTCAAACAGATTGCAAACACGTGTAAGAGTAAAGTCAGAAAAGCTAAAGTGCAGAATGAGCTCAGGCTTGCTAGAGAAGTTAAGAACAATAAAAAGGGTTTTTTTGGGTATGTCTGCAACAAAAGGAGGAAGAAGGAAATGGTAGGGCCACTACGTGGAGAAGATGGCAAAATGCTAAGAGGGGACAGAGAAAAGGCAGAATTACTCAACACCTTCTTTGCCTCAGTGTTTTCACAAAAAGGAAAGGGGGACCAACCTGAGGATAATAGAACAGAGGACACAATAGGGGAAATCCAGCACAGAATAAGCAAAGAGGTAGTACAGGAATACCTTCTTAATCTAAATGAATTTAAATCTCCAAGACCAGATGAACTACATCCAAGAGTATTAACAGAGCTGGCAAATATAATCTCAGAGCCATTGGGAATAATCTTTGAGAACTCCTGGAGAACAGAAGTCCCAGCAGACTGGAGGAGGGCAAATGTTGTCCCCATCTTCAAAAAGGGGGAAAAAGAGGATCCCAACAATTATTGTCCAGTTAGTCTGACATCAATACCAGGGAAGATTCTAGAACAGATCATTAAACAGAGAGTCTGTGAACATTTAGAAGGCAATGCCATCATCACAAGAAGTCAACATGGGTTTCAGAGAAACAAGTCATGCCAGACTAATCTGATCTCTTTTTTTTGATAAAATTACCAGCTTGGTAGATGAAGGGAACGCTGTGGATATCGCATACCTTGATTTCAGTAAGGCCTTTGACAAGGTTCCCCATGACATTCTTGCAAAGAAGCTTGTAAAATGTGGGCTAGACAAGTTAACTGTTCAATGGATTTATAATTGGTTGACCGGCCGAACCCAAAGGGTGCTCAGCAGTGGCTCCTCTTCGTCTTGGAAAGATGTGACCAGTAGGGTGCCACAGGGTTCTGTCCTGGGCCCAGTGCTATTCAAAATCTTTATCAATGACTTGGATGAGGGAATTAGGGGCATACTTTTCAAATTTGCAGATGACACCAAATTAGGAGGAGTAGCTAATACCTAGAGGACAGGATCAAAATTCAAAATGACCTGGATAGACTGGAGAGCTGGGCCAAAGCTAACAAAATGGAATTCAATACGGAGAAATGTAAGGTACTGCACTTAGGGTGGAAAAATGAAATGCATAGATATAGGATGGGAGAGACCTGGCTGAACGAGACTACATGCGAAAGGGATCTAGGAGTCCTAGTAGACCACAAGTTGAACATGAGTCAACAGTGTGATATGGCAGCTAAAAAGGCCAATGCGATTTTGGGCTGCATCAATAGAAGTAAACTGTGTAGATCAAGGGAAGTAATAGTGCCGCTGTATTCTGCCTTGGTCAGGCCTCAACCTAGAATACTGTGTCCTGTTTTGGGCACCACAACTCAAAAAGGATATTGACAAATTGGAGCATGTCCAGAGAAGGGCAACTAAAATGGTGAAAGGTCTGGAAACCATGCCTTATAAGGAAAGACTTAGGGAGCTGGGTATGTTTAGCCTGGAAAAAAGACGGTTAAGAGGCAATATGATAGCCCTGTTCAAGTATTTGAAGGGGTGTCACGTTGAGGATGGAGCAGGCTTGTTTTCTGCTGCTCCAGAGACTAGAACACGGAGCAATGGATGCAACCTCCAGGAACAGAGATTCCACCTCAACATTAGGAGGAACTTTTTGACAGTAAGAGCTGTTCGTCAGTGGAACACACTCCCTCGGAGCGTGGTGGGGTCTTTTTCCTTGGAGGTCTTTAAACAGAGGCTGGATGGCCATCTGTCGGGGATGCTTTGATCGTGATTTCCTGCGTGGCAGGGGGTTGGACTGGATGGCCCTCGTGGTCTCTTCCATCTCTACAATTCTATGATTCTATGATTCTATGACCTTATCAATTTGCTATGTTCCCTTGATCACCAGAACTGGCTTTGCAATGTTACCGTGCATATCCTAGTCAATAAACTGCTCTAACAATATTGGTTCAGTGTGTGTTACTAGTTCATCACAGCTGAATTCACAGCCTTGTTTGAAATGGCAAGTGAGGTAGAATGGGTAAGGCAGATGCTTTCAGACCTTGGGGAGCCGTGCCAAATGAATGTTGAGGTGCACGAGGACTCTCAAGCCTGCAAAGCTATGGCGGAAGCAGAAAACCTGAAATGTAGGACAAAATACATTGTGGTATGTTACCAAAATGTGAGGTAGTTAATACAAGAAGGTGTCTTGTGTCTGATGTACTGTCCATCAGAGGACAATTTTGCAGACCTGCTTACAAAAGCCCTTCCAGCAGGAAGCCAGGAGGAGATGGAAAAGAGGCTGGGACTTGTCACTAATGTGTGAAGTGAAAGGTGTCAAAGAAGGAAAAGTCAATCGACCAACGATTCACGTCTAACAATGTATGTAAATGATGTTATGTTGTAAATGATAATGTGTCCTGCACGGTAATTTGATCATTTTGGAGGGGATTGTCAGGAGTTAGAGACTGAACTCCATTTTAAAATGATCAAACAACTGCAGAAATCATGCTGAGTCATGATGGCTGACTCCACAAACTGCCAAGTCATGCCTAGTCATGCCATAGCTGCATGAGAAGCGTTACTAGAGTGCAAGATCTGATGCAATGTAGCCATGTGGTTAACTAAGCCAATGCCATGCTGAGGTGTATATAAGTGAGCCAGACCAGTGTCCATTCTCTTCCTGTGATTCTATGGTGTCTGGCATAGCACTTTGACTGATGAATATAAATATTGTGAATTTCTGCAACTGCTGAAGATAAAAGCACCTCCTGTTTTCTGGACGTCAAAACACTCTGTGTGTGAATATTCTTGGGGATGGGTTGCTACTAAGCTCTACTGAGACAATTTTTGGTTTCTACCATGGATTGAATGTCCTATTATCACCTAAAAGGTTTTCTTTTTTTTTTTTAAAGGAGGGGGATATTTCTTATTAAGTGCTGTTGTGTCCAATGCCTTTTACCTTCCAAGCATTCTTGTCTTTTCTCATGAATCATGTCTTCTCATGATATGGCCAAGAACGACGGTCTCAGTTGAGTCCTCTTGACTTCCAGGGAGATTCTGGGCTTGATTCGTTCTGGGACCCTTTTCTTTGTATTTTTGGCGTCCACAGGACCCACAGAATGCCTTCAACCCACATCAACACCATGAATGAGAGACCTCCAAGTCCCCCTCTCCTCCACAGCCATGCTCACTTTTGCAGATCCAGGGCAGACGCTGTGGCTTCCTCGAGGATGTCTCTCCATCTGGAAGGTGGTCTCACTCTTCTCCTCGTGCCTTCCATTTTCCCAAGCATTACAGGTTGACCCCTGTATTCATGGGGGATAGGCTCCAAGACCACCTCTGGATCCCTTAAACTGTGGATGGTAGGGAACCATATCCTTTTCAATGAGAAGAATACTGGAAGTTGACCACAGAATCACATTGGAGGACCTAGAAATGGCTAGAGATGACATATGTTTTTTGGAGGTGTATAAGTGAAACTGTGGATTCTGAATCCATGGATGAATGTCTTTTCTAGTCAGTCCTGTTACCTCGTGATATGGCCAAAGTACAGCAGCCTTAATTGAGTTGTTTTTGGTTTTTTAGGAGAGTTTGGACTTGATCTGCTCTCTTGTTCCTTTTCTACGCCATCAAGCCCACGTTGACTTTTGACAGAAGCACTCCTTTGGCCGGGAGACTCCACCCCACTGCCTGGCTTTCTCCTGGGGACAAAGCAGAGGAAATTCAGCCACTTTCCCCTCGATGAGGCAGCAGGTGAGCAGAGAGCAAATATAGAGCATTTGCTATTACCTGCAGTTTCACGTATCCACGGGAAGTCCTGGAATGTATGGTATTCTCCCGCAGACACAGGGGTTGACCTCAATTCTGCCTTGGTTTTCTTACAGGAAATTGAATGATCCAAGATGGATAAAAAAATACCAGGGATTGAAACAAATGTATCTGAATTCGAAACACAATTATATACAAAAGATGAATGTTTGGTAACTCAAACGTATACATTGTTGTTGAGCTTTGAGATGGAAGATGAGCAGGTTTAAGACTGGATGGTAAAGTGGCCACAAAATGTAAGATCACAAATTCCGATGGCCCAACGGCAGAGAGGTTGGATAAAAAGCTTGACATGTCCCCTGTGTTTTGATTTGAAAGAGACTGTTTATAAAATGATGCACAAATGGGATTTGACTCCTGAGAAGCTTTCTAAAATATAAAAGAATTGCTCTAACAAGTGTTGGAAATGTGAATAGAAAACTGGCTCCTTCTTTGCCATGTGGTGGAGTTGTGATGAAGCCCAGAAGGACTGGACTCAAATCCAGCAGTCTTTGGAGGAGATTCTTAAAGTCAGATTCCAGATGAAACCTGAGACTTATTTACTTAGGATGATAATGGAAGAGGAGAGAAAGCATGGGATAAATTTCCAATATTTGATCACACTACGTGACTTTTGCATGCTCAGAAATGGAGGGAGGCATTGATCCCATGCAGAGAAGATGGGCTGACTGAGGCCTAATCCACGCTACACAAATAACCCAGTGGATGATTTCCCATGGGTCCTTCCTATGGAATCCTGGGATTTGGAGTTTCATGAGATCTTTAGCCTTCTCTGCCAAAGAGTGTGGGTGCCACACCAAACTACAAATCCCAGGATTACATAGGAAGGATCTATGGCAAAGAATCCAGTTTCAAACTGCATTGTTTGTGCAGTGCGGATGCACCCAATGACAAGCGACTGGGCTGAAATGCTTAAACTGACTGTGTGGCTCGAGGAGAAATCTTTGATTCATTTTTAAAAAGATTGGGACTTGCTGATCACCTTTTCTTGCAACAAAGTCAGAGGTTTGTATCAACTTTGGGCTTTTACAAATAGTATTGAGTTCTGCTTAAAAGTAGAAGAAGGAATCACTTTAGGGAAGGATTTTATTAGTGCTCCAGAAGGAGGGCCCCCCAGCCTCTCTTTAGAAGCCTCTTCCAAAGGAGGTGATGCCTTCATTTCTTTATTTTTTCCCTGGTTTGTTTGTTTGTTTCTCCAGCCTCCCTCCTTTCCCCTGGGATCCTCTTCTTTCAGGGGCAGAATTGCAGACAGAAATAAGAAAGAAGGAAAGAAAGAAAGAAGCCCCTTCCCTCCCTCCCTAAGTCCTCCAAAGAGCACTGAGTTCCGCTTCCTAGAGTGGTTTGAAAAATGTTAATGAGAGGAGGGGAAGAGTGACGCAACCAGTCATTTGCATAGGAGGGGGCAGAGAGGATCTTTCTGAATTTTCTTGACAGGAGGAGGAAGGCGTTTCGGGCAGGAGGGAGAAGGTAAGGGGGGGGAGTGGGGACCCCAAATTAGCTTCTTTTGTGGGGGGAGGAGGGGGAGGGGCCCCTTTGGGGTCAGAGTGGGGGGAGGGCTGGGGGTCTCAGGGAGGGAGGGAGGGGCTCTTGTTGGGGGGTCATTGTGGGGGTGGAAGCAAGGAAGCCCCGCTTTTTCTCCTTGCTCTTTCGGGAAGGGGGCTCAAGGGGAAGAAGAAGAAGCACAGCCAGGGGTGAGTTGGGGGGTCTTTGGCTTGGGGGGGGTCTTTCCTGGGTCCTGTGCAGGGCTGGGGGGCTATTATGGGATGCCAGAAGGCTAGAAGGGCCACGAATGGAAGGGAATGCCTTGCGAAAGGGGAGGGAGAGCAAAAGGGGGCTTTGAGGCAGGCAAGGGGGGATTGGGGGGGGAGAGGAGGGAGCTCTGGGGTTTTCTGGGGGGGAAAGAGGGGGAAAAGCTGCTGCAGGAGGGAGGAGGGAGACCTCGAGCCTTTTGGGGAGAGGCCAGAGGCAGGCATGACTGTGGGGGAAAGGCAGGGGGTGGGGGGATATGGAAAGGGAAACTTCCCACCCCACAAGCCTTGTTTTGGGCTCCCCTCCTTTCTCTCCTCCTTGCAGAACCCTCTCTTTGTGGGGAGGGGCAGAGGCAGCCCAAAATGCCAAAGGAGCCCCCATTGAGAGGAGAGGAGTGGTCCCTGTCCTCCCCCTGCAGAATCCCCTCCTCCCCCTGGCAGTGGGGCAGCCCTTCAGCATCATTGGGGGGATGAGGGAGGGAGGGGTGGAAACCGAGGTCATCCCCCCTTTTGACTTCGAGAACGGGGGTCTCTCTTTCTTTTCCAAATATGTATAGTTGTAATGTCTAACTTCTAACTTTAGTATAAAGGTGTAAATATGATGTCTTTTGGAAAAGAAAAGAGAGTGATTATAGTGTGTTTAGATTAAGAGGAAAAATGGATTAGTGTTAGGATGGGTAGTTTTATTTTTGTATTAGTAAGAAAAGAGATTGAGGAAAAATTGCATTATTCCTATGGCCTTTTGCGATCAGGTGTATTATTCTGTAGAATGCTTTTATTAAAAAAAAATTCCTAATCCACCCCCCCACCCCAAATTCCTTTTAGGGCTGTAGCTGCAGCCTATGGAGTCCTGGGCTTTGTACTTTTGCAAGGTCT
The DNA here is from genome assembly GCA_030847615.1 of Gambelia wislizenii. NCBI lineage: Eukaryota > Metazoa > Chordata > Lepidosauria > Squamata > Crotaphytidae > Gambelia > Gambelia wislizenii. Next base: position 5,852,767 of record JAUMIR010000002.1, on the reverse strand, counting down.
GTAGCCTTCTCTGCCAAAGCATACTGGACAAAACTACAAATCCCAGGATGATTCTGTAGGATGGAGTCACAGCTGTTAAAGTGGTGTCGAACTGCACTGTTTCTACAGTGGAGATGCACCCTTGGGGAAAAATCAAAGCCCCAACAGTCACTGCCCAGTCTAGCTTCAGAGAGGGTGACTACCGCTGGCACTTTGCTTGCGAGTAACAGCTTTCAATGAGAACCCAAATAAAAATCCACAGGTAGATTACGGCTTTCTCAGGCATGGCACTTAAATCTGGGCCAGTGGAGTCTGAATTTCATGCCATCACAGCTCCGAGCCAAAGTAGCCTGCATCTCATCCAGACCCACCAACCCCCATGTAGTCAAACACTGCATTTTCAGGGGCAGATACAAAACTCAGCTACCCTCCAAAAACAATGGGATCTTGTAGGCTTAGTTGACTGCCTCAGATTCACCCATGGAAGCTCATGCTCTGCTAAAACTTTTCTGTCTGTTGGGCTCAAAGGTGCTACAAGATCCCTTTGCGTGGCAGGGGGTTGGACTAGATGGCCCTCGTGGTCTCTGACAACTCTACAATTCTATGATTCTATGATTCTCCCATCATCCCCTGATGGCCAAACAAGGGCTTCTGGGTCTCCTTCCAGTTTGGTCCACATGAAGATGCAGAGATGGCCTCCTTTAGTCTCTCTTTCTCTTCCCTGCCAGGAGCACCATGGCTTCAGAGGCCAGATCGGGATGCTCTCTTCTTTGCAATGAAAGGAAAAGATCCATACCAGAGCACCCTCTTGCCCTTCGTTTGGGCACCACAAGATCTCAAGGGAACCAGGTAAGAAATTTCTGTTTTCTCTCCTTATGAAATCCTTTGACCAAAGTAAATTGTTTGAGGTCAGGAAAAGCCAAAGCAAATAGCGACTGGGCCCTTCCTGGTGCCGTAGGCCTGTGGAAGTTCCCCTGTGGAAGCCGTGGGATGGTTTGGTCTGATCTGGAACGTCTGCCCTCAGTCCAAGGTCGCAGAAGAAGAATTGCCCATTTGCTGCTCTTGCACATGTTAGAGCTCATGAAGCACAGACAGATTTGCTGTGCATTCGGTTGCCCCTTGGTGTCTTGCTACCATTGTCAATCTGGCCGTTGAACACAAGGGTTGTGTCTAACTCGACATGTGTAGAATTGAGTTCTGCAATACCCAGGTAAGAACTCATTCCAAATTTCCAAATTGTCCTTGCTCCGTTCAATCCTTCTGGACAGTGGGGTGAGAAGAGTGAATGTTTCTGTGTGGAGAGAATCAGAGTTGGAAGAAATTGCAGTCAGAAGGAGAAACATGCCCAGCTCCCGAAACCACCCCTCAGAGGGCATAATGGTTCTTGGACCTTACCACAGATACAGGATGCTATGGATAACAGGAAACCCTTTTAAAATAAAATAAACAACTTCTGAAGCAAACATACCATAGAATTGCTTTGGCAGACTTAGAAGATGCCTAGAGGTCACCTCTCTAGCAATTTTCCAGCACTATTCTATGTTATGTTTCCCTATTTTCATCCATGGTGAAAACAGATATTGGTCCTAGGGAGATGGGGATACAACTACATTTCTGATCAATAAAGTGTTGTCGGTGTTGTTCTTTTCTCTTTTTCAGCTTCTAGTCTCGTTTGAGGAGGTAGCCATCTATTTCACCAAGGGCGAGTGGGAACTTCTGGATCCGTGCCAGAGAGCGCTCTACAAGGAAGTCATGCTGGAGAATTATGGGAACGTGGCTTCTCTGGGTAAGAATGCCTTTTTCCTTCTGGGGATTCAGGCTGAAGGGGTGGAACTCCTGTTTGGGGCATTTCCCCCTGTATTGAGGAGTTGCCAGTGAGGAAGCCTCCAGGTCTGTCCTGTTTGCAGTTGCCATTAATAGAATGCTTCAGAAATCTCATGTTTTTGATTGCTTTGAGTAAAAGGAGCCCAAACAGAACTGTTTCCAATAGCTTGAGTAGATATTGCCATATCTTTTGACAACCCCAGCCAATCCATCCACCTTCTTGCCCTAGCTTTAGTTCTCTGAATATCTTGATGCAACCCATGAAACTGTGAGAGTATTCTCTCTCTTTCAGATAGGAGAGTGATCAACCATCCTCTCTCCCATGAAAAGAATACATCTCAGCACCATAAGTGGTTGTTCACAGACCAAAAGAACTTTGCTGGGGGAGGAATATTTTAGTACTCACTGTCATCTCTCTCTTTTCTTTAGAAGACTGTCCCAAACCAGATCTCATTGCCTGCCTGGAAAAAGGAGAAGACCCCTTTGTCCAAGGCTGCCTGGAAGGGGAGAGACTTGCAGGTACCTGCCTGGATTGTGTGGTTGACGGATTTCTTATCTGGGGATTAAGGAGGCAGTGTGCTTTGTGAAGGTTTCAGCATGTGCTTAATTTTATAAGAATAGGTCACAGAAGTGCAGGATAAAATCTCTAGTGCTGGTTTTTGTCCACCTTCCCTTTTTTTGTCTTATTACTGACTCATTATGACTGGGGACAGATAGAAAGGACTTGCATTAGGAAGTTAGTTTCCCCATTTTGGTGGGCCTTCCCTTCTAACCCTAGGCTTTCTACACCTGTGAGTTTCCTTCAGTTCTCATAAATGTACGGAAATGGAAACAACCTTGTATTCCCTTGTAGTTCCTGTTTGGGGTAATTTCCCCCTGTATTGTGGCATTGCCGGTGAGGAAACATCCTGAACTGCCATGTCTGGTGTTGCCATTCATATAAGATGGACTCCCAAGCTGATAAGACCACAAAGCCAGAAAATGCCAGCTTTAAGGCACTAATTCTGACACAGCATTGTGGACGAGGTCTGTGAAACAGAGGTACCTTCTCCACCCATTAAATACAGCAGCAGCAGTAAAACCAGATTGGGTTTTAAGAAACAAAAAGCCCAGTTTTTCAGCTCCAGAGTGGTCTTCCAGGCACTTTCAGAGTGAATTGGGTTTTATTTTTGTTTTCTATTGGTTTCTTTTGAAAGCCAATAAGTCTCCCAAATGGCTTCAGGAGCAATAAACTGTAGCAACAAACCCACCACAAGGGCCATCTCGACTACCTTCGGTAAGAATTCTGACTGATAGCAGATTCCTAAATGAAACTAATGCCCTAGATTTTGCCATTGTGAATAGTTCTTCTTTCATGCAAATTAAACAAATAATAATGTTGATTTTTTTTTAATTTTATTTCTTTTCAAATAGTTCACAGGCAGAATTCACCCTGGATACAGGAGCAAGCTGTCACCTGTCAGCAGTGTCCCTGTTGTGAGATGGCTTTCAGTTCCAAACATTATCTGAACCGACACATGAATTGGAAGCATTCTAGGAACAGCATACAGGCAGAAGAGCCGGATAATGTACAAGAAGAGAATTATCTATTCAGAACTGTGGCTTCTGCTTCCCACAGGGCTACACTACAGGACCCAAAGCCAGGACATGTAAACAAAAGCAAAGAGAAGGAGACAGATATAAAGGCAAAGGCACTGAATAGGAGTCCTCATGATAGCAATGGAAAAAAGTTTTCCCACCTGGTCAGTCATAAGAGAGCACACAGAGGAGTTAAGCTGTATTCTTGTAGAGAGTGTGGGAAGAGCTTCAGCTATAAATCAAACCTGGTCATACACAAGCGAACACACACAGGAGAGAAGCCATACTCATGCAGGGAATGTGGGAAGAGCTTCAGCTATATATCACACCTGGTTGGACACAAGCGAACACACACAGGAGAGAAGCCATACTCATGTAGGGAGTGTGGGAAGAGCTTCAGCTTTTCATCAGTCCTGGCCAGACACAAGCGAACACACACAGGAGAGAAGCCGTATTCATGTAGGGAGTGTGGGAAGAGCTTCATACACTCATCAGACCTGGCCAAACACAAGCGGACACACACAGGAGAGAAGCCATATTTGTGTAAGGAGTGTGGGACAAGCTTCAGCTGTACATCACACCTGGTTGGACACAAGCGAACACACACAGGAGAGAAGCCGTATTCATGTAGGGAGTGTGGGAAGAGCTTCAGCTGTTCATCAGTCCTGGCCAAACACAAGCGAACACACACAGGAGAGAAGCCATATTCATGCAGGGAGTGTGGGAAGACCTTCAGTTGTTCATCAGTCCTGGCCAAACACAAGAGAACACACACAGGAGAGAAGCCATATTCATGTGGGGAGTGTGGGAAGACCTTCAGCCAGTCATCAGTCCTGGCTGGACACAAGCGAACACACACAGGAGAGAAGCCGTATTCATGTAGGGAGTGTGGGAAGACCTTCAGCAGTTCATCAGTCCTGGCCAGACACAACCGAACACACACAGGAGAGAAGCCACATTCATGTGGGGAGTGTGGGAAGAGCTTCAGCTGTTCATCAGACCTGGCCAGACACAACCGAACACATACAGGAGAAAAGCCGTATTCATGTAGGGAGTGTGGGAAGAGCTTCAGCTGGTCATCAGTTCTGGCCAACCACAAGCGAATACACACAGGAGAGAAGCCATTTTCCTGTCGGGAGTGTGGGAAGAGCTTCATCCAATCATCACACCTGGCCAAACACAAGGGAACACACAGGAGAGAAGCCACATTAGTGTAAGACACTAAAAAGACTTGCCAGTCCCCCAACTTTTCATCTTTTGCTCAGGGGCATCCGTAAAGTAAGCAGTGGTTGCATTCCTCTGTCCCATTGGTGTTTGAGCCTCATTTCCAGAAGCTGTAGCAAGCAGGACACTCTAGTCTTTCTCAGCCAGCTGTTTAGGCTGATGCAACAGAAAGGTAAGGAAATGGACAGTAGCCATGCTGAAGGGATCCCTGCTGATCCCAGTGCCTCACTGCCTTGAAACTCTTAAAAGGACAGGGATTGAGTATGGTCCTGGTCACCTCAGCACGGACACATAAAGTCATTGCTTGCTCTTCTGTCTGCATTGACACACTTAGTAAATGATTTTCTTCAAGAAATAGCTGTTAGTGTAATGTGCAGGAATTAGGGAACACATTTTTGTGTAGTTGCCACGAAAAAGTGGAACTGTCTATGGCTTTGTTTGAAAACATTGGATCTAAGGACAATAAACACATTGCATACAAATAGAAGAGAATGTGTGTGCATCTGCCAGCCATAGCTGCTAAACACCTGAAACTTGGTCTGCACATTAAGGGGAGGGTAAGGAGAGGAGAATCCCTCCATCTTTATCACAAGGTCCAAGCAGGGGAATGCGTGGATGTGATCTACAACCCTTTCAAGTGTTATTCTTTCAGACTACTCCCACAGTTCCACAATTAGGTCAAGGTGGCAGGGGAATCACATATCCCATCCACCCACTCCCTCTGGGTTTGGGGAGGGTGGGTAGAGGAGAATCCTTCCATCTTTATTATGAGGTCTAAGCGGGGGAATACAGCAACCCTTCCACAGGCTTGGGAGGCAGGTTGGGATTGTTACACATATCTTCACCGTGCCTGTGGATAAGGACAAATTATAGGAAATAACTAGCTCCAACTGTCCCAATTTGTGCTGTCCAGCTTTTAGCTGTAAAAGCCAGGGTGCCATTTACACGATGAAAATGTAGTGGGATGGATTCTTGTCAATCTTTGGTTGTTTAGAAGTACAGTGTGATGGTCTTGAGATTTTTGGAAGGGGGGGCCACCTTTTATCCCTCAACCAGTGGGACTTTCCATCCTGTGATTTGTCCCATTTTTTAAAAAAGTCACAGGAGGATTTGGAAAATTGGAAGTGTAAAGAGTCCGGGACAAGATATCTTGGTACTAGGTGATGACCGGAAATTGTTGTGGGCAGGGGCGGGCACTTGGGTCAAAGAGGGAGGGCTACCTGCCCCTTTTTCAAATTCCTCCAAAAGTTGATTGTTCTCCTGCCCATCACCTGTGTGGTCGCCAAGATGGATGGCGAAAGCATTCCTCATCCCAGGAAAGGTGGCCATGGGATCTCCTGGTCCTACATGAGACCATAGACTTGTTAGCGATATGGGGTGAGCAGAAGGTGCAGGAACAGCTGAAGGAGTCCCATAGAAGTATTGACCTGTTTGAAAAAATTGCAGCCGACATGAGACACAAAGGGCATGATCACAGCACGGAAGAGTGTAGGACGAAGATGAAATTAATGAGGAAGAATTATCGCCAGGTAATCGACCACAACTCAAAAAGTGGCAATGATGCCCCTTTTTAAAGAGCTCCACAATATTCTTGGTGGTGATGCCAACTACCATCCAAAGCGCCTGGGTAACACCACCGACATGGTTTGAGTGCCACGTGGGTCAGTGACTCCCCATCACACTTCCATGCAGGGCATGGCTATAAAAAGGCCTGACAGAGAGTGAGTGGGGGGTTTAGTTGTTTTGAGGTCTGACTGGAAAGAAAGGAATTTGAGAATTCCTGGAGAACAGGAGAAGTCCCAGCAGACTGGAGGAGGGCAAAAGTTGTTCCCATCTTCAAAAAGGGGAAAAAAGGGATCCAAGCAATTACCGTCCAGTTAGCCTGACATCAATACCAGGGAAGATTCTAGAGCAGATCATTAAACAGAGAGTCTGTGAACATTTAGAAGGCAATGCCATAATCACAAAAAGTCAACATGGGTTTCAGAGAAACAAGTCATGCCAGACTAATCTGATCTCTTTTTTTGATAAAATTGCCAGTTTGGTAGATGAAGGGAATGCTGTGGACATTGGTATTCCTGACCATGGGATCACCCCCAGTATTTCCCTGAGTTTATTGAAATCAGCTCTCCTAAAGTCAAGAAGTCGTGTCTGACTATGCCTGGCTTCTCCTTTCCATTGTATAACAAACTCCAGGAGAACATGATCACTCTCCCCTAAGGATCCCACCACTTGCACCCCATTAACCAGGTCATCTCTGTTGGTTAGGATCAGATCTAAAATAGCTGACCCCCTTGTTGCCTCTTCCACCTTTTGGACCATGAAATTGTCTTCCAGACAAGTAAGGAATTTGCTAGACCTTGAAGTTTTGGTTGAGTTAGATTTCCAGCAAATATCAGGATAGTTGAAGTCACCCATCACTACTTTGAGTTCTGCAGAGGAGGAATATGCGCCCCAGACACTGGCAGCTTCCCCTATGGCTGCCCCTCCCAGGCCTGCAGAAGAACCAATGCAGCTGGGAGGGGCACCGCCTTTACACCAAGTTGGAGAAGTGTGCCTTCAACCTCCGGGAGGTGGACTTCCTCGGCTAATGAGTCTCCGCTCAGGGGGTGGCCATGGACAACTCCAAGATGGAGGCAGTGTTATCATGGCAAACTCCTCGCTGCCGGAAGGATGTCCAGCGGTTCCTGGGGTTCACAAAATTCTACAGGAAATTCATTGCGGATTATGCAGCCATGGTGAGCCCTCTTTCCCAACTGCTGCGGGGGAAGGCCCGCTTTCAGTGGACACCTGCGGCCCAGAAGTCATTTGAGGTCCTAAAGAAGAGGTTCACGTCAGCCCCAATCCTGCAGCACCCTGATCCATGGACGCCTTTTTTTGGTGGAGGCAGATGCCTCAGATGTGGCGATTGGGGCTGTCCTACTTCAGCCCACAGGGGCCGAGGGATGCCTGTTTCCTTGCGCCTTTTATTCCCGTCAGCTGTCTCCTCCTGAACACAACTACACCCTTTGGGAGAAAGAGCTGTTGGCAATTAAGGCCGCCTTTGACATGTGGCGGCATCTGTTGGAGGGGGTGGCTCATCCCATCCGGGTTCACACTGACCACAGGAACTTGGAGCATCTCCAGACGGCCCAGAAATTGTCTCAGAGGCAGAAGCGGTGGTCCCTGTTTTTTGGCCGCTTCAATTTTCAGCTCCAGTATGTTCCTCGGGCCCAGAATCAGCAGGCCGATGCTCTCTCCCGGAAGCCAGAGTATGCCACGGAACCAGAGGGGGAGCTTCGGTTTACCATTCTGCACGCAGAGAATTTTGCTGCCGCTCTGAGAGATGCTACACTGCTGGACCAGATTCGTGACCTCCAGAGCCAGGACTCGTTCATGACCCAGCATTTGGTGGAGGGGGATGCCTCTCCTTTTGAGTGTAGAGACAGCCTGCTCTACCTCCAGGGCTACCTTTATGTACCAGCAGGCCCATGTCAGGAGACGGTTCTGCAGTTGTGCCATGAAGCTAAGCCGGTGGGGCACTTCAGGTTTTGCAAGACCCTGCACCTCCTCACCCAGGAGTTTTGGTGGCCTCGGGTCTGTGCAGAGGCGGCCCAGTATGTGGACACTTGCCCTGTGTGTTGCTGTGCTAAGGATCATCCAGGGCGACCTGCAGGCTCACTACTGCCTCTGCTGACACCTTTGGGGCCCTGGAAGATTGTCTCGATGGACTTCATCATGGACCTGCCCCCTTCTGCTGGCTGTACCACCATTTAGGTGTTGGTGGACCTGTTCTCCAAGATGGCTCACTTCGTGCCTTGCGCTGGCCTTCCCATGGCAAAGGAGATGGCCCGGATGTTTGTACAGCACATCTTCCAGCTCCATGGCGTTCCTGAGGGAGTAGTCTCTGATCAGGGAGCCCAGTTTACTGCCCGGTTCTGGACTAGTGTGCTGCGGCTCTTGGACATCATGCCTCACCTGTCCTCAGCACACCATCCTGAGTCCGATGGCCAGTCAGAACGCACGAATGGGACACTGGAGCAGTACCTCTGCTGTTACTCCAGTTACCGCCAAGAGAACTGGGTTGACCTACTGCCGTTGGCCGAGTTTGCTTCAACCCAGCAGATGCCCTTCTTTGCCACCGGCGGCTACCATCCACGGGGATTTCCGGCTGTAGCCCCTGTCTCGGCGGTCCCTGCAGCAGACCTGTGGCTCCAGGAACTCCAGGCTGCACAGTCCTTGCTACAGGAACAGCTTGAGGTGGCCAAGGAGGCATATAAGTGGGGCGCGGATCGACGGCAGGAAGGTCCTCATTTGCAGGTGGGGGATCCGGTCTGGCTGTCCACATACCATCTCCAGCTCCAGCAGCCGTGTCAGAAGTTGGATGCTCTATTTGTCGGGCCTTACAAGTTAGTAGCCCACGTGAATCCCATGGCTTTTCGGCTCCAGCTTCCACAGACGTGGTGGATCCACCCAGTCTTCCATCATTCCCTATGGCTTCCGGCTTCAGGGGTTCATCCTGACGCTGGTCCCACAGCTCCATCCGATCCGGTTTTGGTGAATAGTGAACAGGAGTTTGAGATGGCCCAGATCCTGGACTCTCGTTGCTGTCGGGGCCGTCTTTAGTATCTGGTCGACTGGGTTGGCTATGGGCCAGAGGACCGCTCCTGGAAAGATGCCTCTGATGTGCATGCTCCCCGCCTTGTTTGGGTGTTTCACCACCACTTCCCGGATGGGCCTTATCCTCCTCCGGGTGAGGGGGAGGATAATGGGGGGGCATGATGTCATGGTCAGCCAGGACTCTGGGGACTCAGAAGGTGAGGAGGCTGAGCCAGTTGCAGAAAGGCTGGCTGAGTCTGAGTCTAGCTCTGAAGAACCCAGGTCTCAGCAGCCTAGCCTTCCCCAGCACAGGGTTAAAGCCTGGGAGATATAGCTGAGGAACAGCAAGAGGTAGAAGAGCAGGTACCTACCTTTAGCCAAAGAAGAGCAGAGAGGGAGGGGTGTCATCGCTCCCAGAGACTAAGAGAAAGATGCTCATTAATAACCTAGCAGCTGTGAGTGGGACCTGGGCCAACATAAGCAGTTGGGGGAGATGCTGGATTACTTGTCTCAGGCTATCTGCACTCCCTGGAGGAAGCCTCTGCCTTTGACTCTCCTGGCTCTTGAAACCTTGCTTTCTTGAAACCCCGGAGTATCTTGACCCTGGACTGTCTTTGTTGACCCACCTGCCGGAATCCTTTTGACCTCGGTCTGCCTCTTCGTTCTTCGCTCTCTCTGGACTCCTGACTTTCTAGGACTGCTATTGACAACACAAGGTACTGTGCTTTGCAACTGAGTTGTTGCCGAGCCAGGCTGTCTTATCAGCTATTTGACTTGGTGGCTTTCCTGACACTTGGTAGATGAAAGGAATGCTGTGGATATCACATACCTTGATTTCAGTAAGGCCTTTGACAAGGTTCCCCATGACATTCTTGCAAACAAGCTTGTAAAATGTGGGCTAGACAAGTTAACTGTTCAATGGATTTGTAATTGGTTGACTGGCTGAACCCAAAGGGTGCTTTGCAATGGCTCCTCTTCATCTTGGAAAGATGTGACCAGTGGGGTGCCACATGGTTCTGTCCTGGGCCCAGTGCTATTCAACATCTTTATCAATGACTTGGATGAGGGAATTAGGGGCCTACTTATCAATTTTGCAGATGATACCAAATTAGGAAGAGTAGCTAATGCCCTAGAGGACAGCACAAAATTCAAAATGACCTGGATACACTGGAGAGCTGGCCAAAGCTAACAAAATGAAATTCAATACAGAGAAATGTAAGGTACTGCACTTAGGGTGGAATAATGAAATGCATAAATATAGGATGGGGGAGACCTGGCTGAAGGAGACTACGTGCGAAAGGGATCTAGGAGTCCTAGTAGACCACAAGTTGAACATGAGTCAACAGTGTGATGCAGCAGCTAAAAAGGCCAATGCGATTTTGGGCTGGATCAATAGAAGTATAGTGTCCAGATCAAGGGAAGTAATAGTGCCACTCTATTCTGCCTTGGTCAGGCCTCACCTGGAATACTGTGTCCACTTCTGGGCACCACAATTCAAAAAGGATATTGACAAATTGGAGCATGTCCAGAGAAGGGCGACTAAAATGGTGAAAGGTCTGGAAACCGTGCCTCATGAGGAGAGACTTAGGGAGCTGGGTATGTTTAGCCTGGAAAAAAGATGGTTAAGGGGCGATATGATAGCCTTGTTTCAGTATTTGAAGGGGTGTCACATTGAGGATGGAGCAGGCTTGTTTTCTGCTGCTCCAGAAACTGGAACACGGAAGAATGGATGCAAGCTCCAGGAACAGAGATTCCACCTCAACATGAGGAGGAACTTTTTGACAGTAAGAGCTGTTCGGCAGTGGAACACACTCCCTCGGAGCGTGGTGGGGTCTCCTTCCTTGGAGGTCTTTAAAGAGAGGCTGAATGGCCATCTGTCAGGGATGCTTTGATCACGATTTCCTCTGTGGCAGGGGGTTGGACTGGATGGCCCTCGTGGTCTCTTCCATCTCTACAATTCTATGATTCTATGGATAGAGGAACCAGAAAAAGGGATCATAGCACCCTTGGTGCTTTGTTATACATATTTAGCGTAGCCAAGAGAGGAGAGTTAAATGTGGGTTTTTTTCTTTTTTAAAATAAGAACTACGTATAGTAATATTGATTGTACTTACAAAAGAGAACAACTTTTCCAAATATAAACAAAAACCAGATATCTTTTGTATATTGTTAAGTACAGTAAATAAAAAGAATGCCTATGGCATGGGATTAAAGACAGACCTAAACCTTTTTGTAATATTCTTCCATTATCTTCATTTGCTTCTCCATTTCCAGGTGCTTTTTCTTGATTTTCGACAGTCTCATCTCCATGCTTTCTCTCAGTGTTCTCACTGGAAGTGTTATATAAGAATAAGGGATTTATTTACACCCATTTATATCTTGTTACACTGAACAAGGACTGTACCAGCTCTAAGAAAGTTTTACATCCTTGAGTACAGTTAGCCTACAAAGGTCATTAATGTCATTACCTATCTATCTAGGAATAACTTCAACCATCAATATAGTGTGGAGTGCTAACATTTTTAACCCATGATGAATTTTTGGGGCTTCTCTCCTGAAATCTATTTTTATATAATTTAATTAGCATTGAGACATGAGTAAATTAAAATCCATACTCCAAGGGTATGGATCACCAATTTGATCTCACAATGGAAATCACTTTGTTAGTAGAAAAGTATAGTGGTGAGCAGGATGGTCAATTGTGTAAAAAGAAAGGCACAATTTTCATGCTTCTATTTCAGTAATAAAATGTGTTTTATAAACAAGTAAATTTCTCTAAACTTTTGAAATAAATGTTGAAAAACTAAAATTATCAAAATATTCATAGTTGAAATCTGTGCAAAAGAATTTCGAGTCATCAGACTACTTCAAATTCCTTTAAGGCAATGATGGATATGTACATTCTGTTCTTAGTGTCATCATTGTCTCCCTCGTCTTACGGCAGCAGGGGGGAAGCTCCATGGGATCTGCATTTTTTTCTGGTGTTTCCGGAATTGGATCTGAAAAGGATCCTGTGTTTATATAGGAGAGGGAGTCTATTTAACATGTATTAAAGGGAGTATAGATGTATTGGTTGTAAAACAACTGTTTTGTTTTTAAAAGAAAGTGATGTAACAGGGTAAAAATAAAACATATTGTTTTACTTCACGTTATGGTTTTTCAGTCTCTCCATATTCCCTTTCTAACATTGGTACACATTAACTATAGCTTTGTGATATCTCTACAGTCCCTAAAAATAATAACCTACCACTTGTTTCTGGGTTATCGAAGCTGGGATCATAGAGGTTTATCATATCCTGTGGGGACCTGGAGGGGGAACATGTCTCCTTTTGTGGATCCTCATCATTTGGCCCCTCTTTATTCTGCTTTCCCACAAATTCATCAACACCTTTTTCTTCCTCTGTTGCTCCTGGCACCTCTCCAATCGATGATTCCACCTCACTTTGATCTTCAGAAATCTTTTCCTGAGGTTCAGGTGGTGAACTGCATGCCTAGCTCGTCGATGCACTGGAACATTCTCCTGGAATGTTGAGAAATTCGTGAATCATAGAATCATAGAATCATAGAATTGCAGAGTTGGAAGAGACCACGAGGGCCATCCAGTCCAACCCCCTGCCACGCAGGAAATCACAATCAAAGCATCCCCGACAGATGGCCATCCAGCCTCTGTTTAAAGACCTCCAAGGAAGGGGACCCCACCACGCTCCGAGGGAGTGTGTTCCACTGACGAACAGCTCTGACTGTCAAAAAGTTCCTCCTCATGTTGAGGTGGAATCTCTGTTCCTGGAGCTTGCACCCATTGCTCCGTGTTCCAGTCTCTGGAGCAGCAGAAAACAAGCCTGCTCCATCCTCAGCGTGACATCCCTTCAAATACTTAAACAGGGCTATCATATCGCCTCTAAACCGTCTTTTTTCCAGGCTAAACATACCCAGCTCCCTAAGTCTCTCCTCATAAGGCATTGTTTCCAGACCTTTCACCATTTTAGTTGCCCTTCTCTGGACACGCTCCAATTTGTCAATATCCTTTCTGAATTGTGGTGCCCAGAACTGGACACAGTATTCTAAGTGAGGTCTGACCAAGGCAGAATAGAGTGGCACTATTACTTCCCTTGATCTAGACACTATACTTCTATTGATACAGCCCAAAATTGCATTGGCCTTTTTAGCTGCCGCATCACACTGTTGGCTCATGTTCAACTTGTGGTCTACTAGGACTCCTAGATCCCTTTCGCACATAGTCTCATTCAGCCAGGTCTCTCCCATCCTATATTTATGCATTTCATTTTTCCGCCCTAAATGCAGTACTTTACATTTCTCCGTATTGAATTTCATTTTGTTAGCTTTGGCCCAGCTCTCCAGTCTATCCAGGTCATTCTGAATTTTGATCCTGTCCTCTAGGGTATTAGCTACTCCTCCCAATTTGGTGTCATCTGCAAATTTGATAAGTATGCCCCTAATTCCCTCATCTAAGTCATTGATAAAGATGTTGAATAGCACTGGGCCCAGGACAGAACCCTGTGGCACCCCACTGGTCACATCTTTCCAAGACGAAGAGGAGCCACTGCTGAGCACCCTTTGGGTTCGGCCGGTCAACCAATTACAAATCCATTGAACAGTTAACTTGTCTAGCCCACATTCTACAAGCTTGTTTGCAAGAATGTCATGGGGAACCTTGTCAAAGGCCTTACTGAAATCAAGGTATGCAATGTCCACAGCATTCCCTTCATCTACCAAGCTGGTAACTTTATCAAAAAAAGAGATCAGATTAGTCTGGCATGACTTGTTTCTCTGAAACCCATGCTGACTTTTTGTGATTATGGCATTGCCTTCTAAATGTTCACAGACTCTCTGTTTAATGATCTGTTCTAGAATCTTCCCTGGTATTGATGTCAGACTAACTGGACGATAGTTGTTGGGATCCTCTTTTTTCCCCTTTTTGAAGATGGGAACAACGTTTGCCCTCCTCCAGTCTGCTGGGACTTCTCCTGTTCTCCAGGAGTTCTCAAATATTATTGCCAATGGCTCTGAGATTATATTTGCCAGCTCTTTTAATACTCTTGGATGTAGTTCATCTGGTCCTGGAGATTTAAATTCATTTAGATTAAGAAGGTATTCCTGTACCACCTCTTTACTTATTTTCAGCTGGATTTCCCCTATTGTGTCCTCTGTTCCATTTTCCTCAGGTTGGTCCTCCTTTTCCTTTTCTGAAAACACTGAGGCAAAGAAGGTGTTGAGTAATTCTGCCTTTTCTCTGTCCCCTGTTAGCATTTTGCCATCTTCTCCACGTAGTGGCCCTATCATTTCCTGCTTCCTCCTTTTGCTGCGGACATACCCAAAAAAACCCTTTTTATTGTTCTTAACCTCCCTAGCAAGCCTGAGCTCATTCTGCACTTTAGCTTTTCTGACTTTACTCCTACACGTGTTCGCTATCTGTTTGAATTCTTCTTTGGTGATTTCCTCCCTTTTCCATTTCCTATACATGTTCCGTTTAAAACTTAGCTCCATTGAAAGTTCTTTAGTCATCCATCCTGGTTTCTTGAGACACCTCCCATTTTTCTTCCTCAATGGTACTGTTTGAAATTGTGCCTTCAGTATCTCCCTTTTGAGAAAGTCAAAACCGTCTTGAGGTCCCTTCTCTTTTAGTATTCTTGACCATGGGATCATCCCCAGTATTTCCCTGAGTTTATTGAAATCAGCTCTCCTAAAGTCAAGAATGCGTGTCTGACTATGCCTGGCTTCTCCTTTCCATTGTATAACAAACTCCAGGAGAACATGATCACTCTCACCTAAGGATCCCACCACTTGCACCCCATTAACAAGGTCGTCTCTGTTGGTTAGGATCAGATCTAAAATAGCTGACCCCCTTGTTGCCTCTTCCACTGTTTGGACCATGAAATTGTCTTCCAGGCATGTAAGGAATTTGCTAGACCTTGTAGTTTTGGCTGAGTTAGATTGCCAGCAAATATCAGGATAGTTGAAGTCACCCATCACTACTACATCTCTCCTTTCTGCATGTATGTTCATCTGTTCTAGAAAGGCAACATCCAATTCCTCCGTCTGATTTGGGGGTCTGTAGTAGAGTCCCACAATAACATCCCTGTTGTTTCCCTCCCCTTTAATTTTTATCCAGATGCTCTCCACCTGGCTTCCAGTATTAATGTCATGGATCACTTCACTGGTGTAAATATCCCTGACATATAATGCTATTCCTCCTCCTTTCCTGTTTGGCCTGTTTCTCCTATAAAGGTTATACCCCTCTATTCCTACATTCCAATCATGAGACTCGTCCCACCAGGTTTCAGTAACGCCTATTATATCATATTTGTTTTGTAGTGCAAGGAGTTCTAGTTCATCTTGCTTATTTCCCATGCTCTGTGCATTAGTGTAGAGACATCTGAGACCATGTGTTCCCTTTACTTGCTCCCTGTGCAAGTTTTTTTGCCTCCCACTGTTGGGTCCTTGCGCTGTTTGCCTTGTTCCCTCTATGACAGTTTGACTATTTTCTCCAGCCCTTTTGCCTTCCAGAATACTGTCTCCCTCCCCCATTTGACTCAGTTTAAAGCCCTCCTGATCAAATTCTTGAGAGTGTTGGCAAAAATGTTTCTTCCAACTGTTGTAAGATGCACCCCATCTCTTGCCAGAAGTCCCCCTGCATGGAAGCGCAGTCCATGATCCAAGAATCCAATTTGTTCTCGGCGACACCATCTACGGAGCCAGTTGTTTACGTCGGCTATTTTCCTCTCCCTTCTTGGACCATGCCCTTCAACTGGCAGAAGAGACGAGATGACCACCTGTGCGTTCATTTCTTTCAGCTTCCTCCCCAGCGCCTCATAATCTCTTCTGATCTTGGGAAAGCTGTGCCTTGCAGTATCATTGGTTCCCACATGGACCAAAAGGAAGGGGTAATGATCCGTAGGCTTGATGAGTCTTGTCAGCCTCTCGGTCACATCACAGATCTTTGCCCCAGGGAGACAACACACCTCCCGAGTCATCTTGTCAGGCCCACATACCACTGCTTCTGTACCCCTCAGCAAGGAGTCCCCCACCACCACCACACGCCTCCGCTGAGGCTTCGCAGCTGCTGTTCCTTGCGGTGGTCCTCTCAAGGTCCCCTGCTCTACCCCTGAAGTCTGTCCATGCTGTTCTTCCTCATTGTCCTTGATAAGGGAAAGGGCTTCAAATCGATTCTGTAGCTGCAAGCTGCTGGAAGAATCCCTGGATTTTCTTGTTCTGTGTGTGACATTCCTGTGTGTGACAAGAAGGCTTGTCTTTTTTTAAAAAAAGCATCATAACTTGTCAAAATAATCATTTTCTTCAGGGAAACATGGCAGCAAACACAGGTCATGGAAATAACATTGGTTGGGAATAGATGTGGGGCTACATTCACTCCTCATTTCTTACACCATATTGACATAACATCACATTTGGTGCATCGAGAGGGCAGAAATTGACATTACAAAATCTTATTAGGCCATCTTGCATGAGATGACTTTCTTAAAAATTTAGGCAGTATTTGGAGTTTAGAGACTGTCATATGGCTCACACTAGATCATATAGAGATAGAAAGCATGAAAGGATATACTGGTTGAAGAAGGAGAGCGGTAAATGCAAATGAGTCATGAGAGTCCATATGTACTTTGATATTATGTTTGTTTCTCTCTGACTTTACTGTAGAAAAAGACACAAAAATTACTTTAACAATATCTTTCCTTTTTCTTTGAAATGACAAGTTCTATATTCTATTGGAATAATTACATTGCACACTATATAACCTAAAGTTGTTACAGCGGAACAAACTATAATGCTTTGTTGGACCCAGAGCTTTGGTAAACAAATCTGCAATGTTCTCTTCACTGGGGCAGTAGTCCAGACTGATTAGACCATTTTGAATGGCTTCTCTAACATTCTGAAACTTTACAGCACCGTGTTTGGTTTTACTTTTCACCCCCTCTGAACTCTCCATTTGTATGCATGCTTGTGAGTCCTAATAAACTTTAACTGGCCCCTGTATTGGAATACCCAGATCATCAAATATTTGCTTTAACTATGTCAGTGCAGAAACCAAAGATGACAAAGCAGCATATTCCGCCTCTGCAGAACTCAAAGCAATAGATGACTGCTTTCTGGATCCCCAATAAATGGCATTGTAAGCATAAAAAATGACCATTCCTGTATTGGACTTTCTATCACGGATTTCACTGGCGAAATCGGCATCTACAAAACACTTTAACTCATGGCATCCTTGTGAACTGATTATCACACCATGGCCCAGAGTGCCACGCAAATATTTGAGCACCCTTTTCAGACCTAGCCAATCATGTTGAGTTGGCTTTGACACCTTTCTAGACAGAATATTGACAGCATATTCAATATCAGGGTGAGACCACTTTGCAATGTACAACAGACTTCCAATTACAGAATGAAAAAGGTCAGAACATTCAAACAACCTATCATCAGTAACATTGACAAAATCTGTACACATAGGGGTTTTAGCAGGTTTGCATTGAGGCATATTACACAGGTCCAACAACTTTTCAATTTTCTGGGTTTGGCTCATCTTGAAATGACCATTCTCAAGCCTTTGAAAATCTACTCCCAGATAAAGTTTTGTATTTCACCAAGATCTTTGAGTCTGAGTTTTGAACCCAGCTCCTCTTTGAACTTCTCCACCTGAATGTCAGTTTGTGTAATCAAACACAGTTCACCCACAAAAGCTATCAGGATTTCATAACTCTGGTTGGAACCTCTTGTGTACAAACATGGATCAGCAATGCTGTTCTGAAAACCAACACTCTTCAGCTGTTCATCCAAACAGAGATACCAACATCTCCTGCTTTGTTTCAAACCATACAAAGCCCTTTTAAGTTTGTACACATGGTTTGCCCCACCACTATGAAGTCCAGGAGCCTGCTCTACATAGATGCACTCATTCAGTGGGTCATTTAGACAGGCAGTTTCCACATCAAAGTGATTAACTTTGAACCTGTGCAGACTTGCAACAGACAAAGCAATCTTGATACTTTGGACTCTGGCAGTGGGTGCAAATACTTGATCATAGTTCAGATACTTTATTTGTGAATACCCCTTTGCCACCAAAGATTTGTTGAAATGAGTACAAAAATACAAGGAATACAAGGAGATATTCTTAATATAGTAAAAGAGAACAAAGGGAGGTCACTTTTTGGAGCCAGAAAATCTTATAGAAAATGCAATAAGGAATCTAATGGTTAATAAATTAAAGATACCAACTTTAAATGTTCATGGCCTTGGCATGGTAATAAAACGAAAAAGGATTGAAGCATTATTGAAGAAGGATCAAGCGGATATAATATTTTTGCAAGAGACACATCAAAAAAGAGAAGGAGTAAATGAATTGAAATTGAATTGGGTAAGAGTTTATGAAAAAGCATATGGGAATTCAAAAGCTAGAGGAGTGGCAATATTAATAGCAAAAAATGTAATTTTGTCATTAAAAAGATGAAAATGGTAGATATATTATAATGCAAGGTGAAATGGGAGAAGATAAATATGTTCTAATGAATGTATATGCTACAAATGAAAAACAAGAGGAATTTTATGAGAAAGTATTTAAAGAAATGGAGAATATGCAAGAACAAAATATTGTTGTGGCAGGAGATTTTAATATGCAAATGGAAAGAATAAAATTTAAATCAAATTATTCATTAAGGGATAAATATGATAATACTACAAATTTAAATAAAATAATAAAAAGAAAGGGGTTGAAAGATGTGTGGAGATTGGTAAAGGGAGATGAAAGGAAACATACATATTTTTCAATGGTACATAAGAGTTATTCAAGAATTGATTATATTTTTGTATCAAAAAATTTGCTCATGTGTTGGATAAGGAACCACTCAATAGAAAAATTTAGAAACGATTGGAAAATGTTAATTGATTATTGGAAGTCACAATGGAACGGATATATGGTGACCTGGTTAGAAGATTAACTTCTTTTTTTTTAACAGAAGCACAATGATAATAGTATGACAAGAAACTTGATGTTCCATGAAGGAGCTATTCACCTGGTTCTTTTTCCTCACCAAAAGTCTCTGTTGGTAATTCTGCAGGTTTAAACATAACATTAGAGTGGAGAGATCAGTAAGGCTTTATTTGTTGTTATGCAAATATGAAGTGTGGTAACATCAGTATACTGAATGGAAGTAAAAGAATTTCTAATACTTAAGGGGCAATGTTATGTGTAATTATGCATATGTATATGTAATTATGTATTTACGTAAAAACGTAATATGAAAATGATGTGTTATGGTGTAATAACCTGCATTATTTTATGTAATCGGTATAGTAACTTTTAAGGCTAAATGATGTTTGTTTCTTTTTTTTTTTGAAAGCCGAATAGCTTTGTAAAGCTGCTTCAAGTCAGTTGAGTAAGGAAGTCGTAAAGTTCATAACCGCAATGAAGGTTATGATTGTATTTAAAAATGGATTTAAATATAATAAATAAAAAAAACAAAAAACAAAAAATTTGATTGATAAAATCATAAATTCAGAGATAGAAAATATAAAAGTAACAGACCATGCCTTGGTCAATGTGGAGATTATAATGAAGAGAGATTATGAACAGGTGAAAAGGTGGAGGTTGAATACAAAGAAGATTTTAAATTATAGAGAAATAGTAGAAAAAATTGAGCATGAATGGCAAGAATTATGGGAATTAAATGATAAAGAAGTATCAAAACGAATTTTGTGGGAAACTATGAAAGCTGTGACAAGGGGGATATGCATAAAAGAAACCTTTAACTTAATAAAAAGGCAAGAAGAAAGAAAAGGGAAATTAGAAAGGGAAATAGAATTATTGGAAAGTAAATATATATTAAACAAGGAAAAACAAACTTATATTGAGTTACTAGCAAAGAGGGGGGAATTGGATAAAATGGAAGTAGATGAAGTACAGGAAAATTTAATTTATTTAAGAAGGGAGTATTTTGAATTTAGTAATAAAAATTCAAAAAAGTTGGCTAGATCCACACAGAAGAAGAAAATGGAAAATATGATAAATGGGATTAGAGATAAAACAGGTAAAATGTGTAGAACAATGAAGGAAAAATTAACAATTTTTGAGGAGTTTTATAAAGACCTGTACCAGTCAGGGAATAAATCAGTGGAACAAATAGAAAAATATGTAGGGGAAAATTGGAAGATTAAAATAGAAGAGGTAGATAGAGATGTATTAGAAAAAACAATTACAAAAATGGAAGTAGAGGAAGCAATAAACAATTTAAAAAGTGGGAAAGCTCCAGGAATGGATGGGTTAGGACCAGATTATTATAAAGTACAGTTGTCCCTTGACATTCGCGGGGGTTACGTTCCACGGACCCCCGCGAATGTAAAAAAACCGCGAATATGGATTGCCCTCCCCGGGGCCTTCACGGAGCCTTCGAAGGCTCTGTGAAGGCCTCCGCGGCCTCCCCCCACCCTCCCCCCTCCCTCCCCGGGGCCTTCACGGAGTCTTTCAAGGCCCCGTGAAGGCCTCCACGGCCTCCCCCCACCCTCCCCAGCCCTTCATGGAGCCTTGGAAGGCTCCATGAAGGCCTCCACCCATCCTCCCCCCTCCCTCCCCGGGGCCTTCACGGAGCCTTTCAAGGCTCCGTGAAGGCCTCCGCGGCCTCCCCCCACCCTCCCCAGCCCTTCACAGAGCCTTCCAAGGCTCCGTGAAGGCCTCCCCCCACCCTCCACCCTCCCTCCCCGGGGCCTTCACGGAGCCTTTCAAGGCTCCGTGAAGGCCTCCGCGGCCTCCCCCCACCCTCCCCAGCCCTTCACGGAGCCTTCCAAGGCTCTGTGAAGGCCTCCCCCCACCCTCCACCCTCCCTCCCCAGGGCCTTCACGGAGCCTTTCAAGGCTCCGTGAAGGCCTCCGTGGCCTCCCCCCACCCTCCCCAGCCCTTCACGGAGCCTTGGAAGGCTCCGTGAAGGCCTGCACCCATCCTCCCCCCTCCCTCCCCGGGGCCTTCACGGAGCCTTTCAAGGCTCCGTGAAGGCCTCTGCGGCCTCCCCCCACCCTCCCCAGCCCTTCACGGAGCCTTGGAAGGCTCCATGAAGGCCTCCCCCCACCCTCCACCCTCCCTCCCCGGGGCCTCCCCCACCCTCCCCAGCCCTTCACGGAGCCTTCCAAGGCTCCATGAAGGCCTCCCCCCACCCTCCACCCTCCCTCCCCGGGGCCTTCACAGAGCCTTTCAAGGCTCCGTGAAGGCCTCCGCGGCCTCCCCCCACCCTCCCCAGCCCTTCACGGAGCCTTGGAAGGCTCCATGAAGGCCTCCACCCATCCTCCCCCCTCCCTCCCCGGGGCCTTCACGGAGCCTTTCAAGGCTCCGTGAAGGCCTCCGCGGCCTCCCCCCACCCTCCCCAGCCCTTCACGGAGCCTTGGAAGGCTCCGTGAAGGCCTCCCCCCACCCTCCCCCCTCCCTCCCCGGGGCCTTCACGGAGCCTTTCAAGGCTCCGTGAAGGCCTCCGCGGCCTCCCCCCACCCTCCCCAGCCCTTCACGGAGCCTTCCAAGGCTCCGTGAAGGCCTCCCCCCACCCTCCCCCTCCCTCCCCGGGGCCTTCACGGAGCCTTTCAAGGCTCCATGAAGGCCTCCGCGGCCTCCCCCCACCCTCCCCAGCCCTTCACAGAGCCTTCCAAGGCTCCGTGAAGGCCTCCCCCCACCCTCCCCCCACCCTCCCCAGGCCTTCACTGGGCCTCTGGGGGGTCTCCAAAAGCCCCGTGTACGCCTAGCCGGCCCTCCCGGCTCCTTCCCACAGCTTTCAAGGGGCCTCCGGAGGCCCCTTTTTGTGGTTTTGGGGGGGCCCGGGGGGGCCCTCCCAAAACCGCGAATAATTAAAACCGCGAATGCTGAGTTCGCGAATGTGGAGGGGCAACTGTATTTAAAAAGACGTTGATACCTAAATTATTAGAATTATATAATAATATAATAATGGGAGATAAAGTCCCTCTATCATGGCAACAATCATTGATAATATTGATACCAAAGCCAGATAAGGATTTGTTGGAACCTGGATCATACAGGCCTATATCATTGATAAATCAAGATGCAAAGTTATTATCTGCAATAATGGCAAATAGAATGAATAGTTGTATGTATAAATATATATTAAAGGACCAATGTGGATTTGTGAAAGGAAGACAAATGTCAAATTTAATACGAAGGGTGTTAAACAAAATACATATAATTGGCAAAAAAAAAAAAGTAAAAGCAGGGATATTAGCATTAGATATATTTAAAGCATTTGACTGTGCGGAATGGCCAACATTAAAAATAATATTGAAGTAATTTGGAATGGGGAAGAGGTTTAGAGGATTAATAGATCAATTGTATTCCCAAAACACAGCTATAGTGATGGTTAATAACGGAATAACAAGAGAAATAAAAATAACGAGAGGAACAAGACAAGGTTGCCCACTTTCTCCAATGTTGTTTGCAATGGTAATAGAAATTCTAGCAATGTGATAAGAAATGATAATAGTATGGAAGGTATTGGAGTAGAAACAAAACATAAGATAAGCTTGTTTGCTGACAATACATTGCTAAAAATTAAGGAACTGATTAACGGAATAGGAAAAATTAAAGAACATTTAAAAGTATTTGGGGAGATGACAGGCTTACAGGTTAATTGGAACAAATCAGATATGATGTTGTTTAACTATACTAAGGAAGAAGAAAATATATTTGTAAAAGAGAAAAAAATAGAAGTAAGATTAAAAAGTAATATTAAGTATCTAGGAATAAATATTACAAAAGATTTAAAAGAACTAGAAGAGAAAAATATTATGGTACTAAGGAAAGAAATGGAAAAGAAATTGGAAGAATATAAAAATATTCAACTATCATGGTTTGGAAGAGTAGCTTTAGTAAAAATGAAAATATTACCTAAATTAAATTTTTTGTTTAGAATGTTACCAACAAAAGTATCAGAAGTAGAACTGAAAAAAATGGCAAAATATGTTGAATAAATCTCTCTCTCTCTCTCTCTCTCTGGCTTTTCTTCGCAAACGAAGATTCAGGAAGGACTCATCCCGCGCTTTCTGCAAGCGCGCTGATGACTAAAAAGGCCAATCCGAGATAAACAAGTCCGGTTGCAAAAAGCACAGCAGAAGGTCTCCTTCGGTGATGTTTTTGGGTTGTGATTCTTTCTGCGTTGTCGTTTCTCTTCAAGACTTGTTCGTCGTGAGTTCTCAAATAAGGCTGCAGCATTGTGGATAGTGCGTCTCCATGCCTCCCGATGTGAGGCCAGGGCGGACCACTGTTGGTGATCAATTTGGCCAAGCCTGAGATGTTGTTTCAGGGAGTCTTTGTATCGCTTTTTTGGAGCGCCCCTCTTACGCTGACCCGTGGCGAGTTCACCGTAGAGTAGTATTTTTGGGAGGCGATGGTCCTCCATCCTAGAAACATGCCCTGCCCAGCGCAGCTGTGTTCTCAATATCATGGCCTCAATGCTGGTGATCCCTGCTTGCTCAAGGACAGCAACATTCGTCACATAGTCAGTCCAGTGTATATTTAGGATTGTGCGTAGACAGCGCTGATGAGAGTCCTCTCCATTGACGCCCCCTTGTCGTGGGAGAGAGGCTTGCGTACCCTAATGATGAGTTGAATAAATATTGTAATGGAAAAGGACAAGATTAAATAAATTATTTTGGTATATATCACAGAAGGAGGGAGGACTTGGTCTTCCTAAAATAAAAGGATATTATGAAGCTAATCAATTGAGATATGTTATAGAAGGAATTGTAGGAAGGGGGATTTAGAATGGTTAGAGACAGAAACAGGGAGAATAGAAAAGAGAATATGGAACATATTTTTGATAATTTTACAAAAAAGGAAATTAAAGGAATTGAGAACCCATTTCTGCAAAATATATGAGAAATATGGTATAAATATAAGAGAGAATTTTTGCCTATTGATTCAGTATTAACACCGGTAATAATGGGGGGGGGGAATTCCCAAATAATTTGAAGGGAAAAATGGGAAAGGAATTAAAGAAAAGAGGACTAGACAAAATAGAAGGATGGATAGGATGGATGAATGAGAAAGGGAGTATAAGAGAGAAATTATGTGTAATGAAAATTTCATGGTTTAATTGTATACAGTTAGAACAATGGATTAAAAATTGGAAAAAGAATCATAAAGAAACAAGGGAATTTACAAAATTTGAAAATTTGGTGAAAAAAGGTGAAAAGAGGGATGATAATGAAAGTATGAAAGGTATTACAAGTGAATTATATAAAATACTGATAAAAAATTAGGATAAAAAAGACAAAGGGGAATATCTAAGGAGAATATGGGAGGAAGATTTGAAACAAAAAATGGAGATCATGAATAGGATAAGATACGGAAACAAAGACATCTAAAAATATGTTGGTACGGATAAAAGAAAATTATTATAAAATAATATGGAGATGGTATTTGACACCAGCAAGATTGCATAATATAGATAAGAAAAACTCTAAATATTGTTGGAGAGGTTGTCAAGAAATAGGTACATATATGCATATGTGGTGGAACTGTAAATTTGTACAGCAGTTTTGGGAAATGGTTTTCATAGAAATAGAGAATATTCTGAATAGAAATATAGAAAGGAAACCGAGCATAGCATTGATGTCATTTTATAATGGAGAGAATGGGAATCGAGCAGAAAAGGATTTAATAACAAATTTATTAACGACAGCAAGATTAATTATAGCAAGACATTGGAAAATGCAAATAAATGTACAAGGGGAGGAGTGGTATAAAGAAGTTTGGAAAATGGCAATAAATGATAAGTTAACATGAAGAATTAAAGTAAGAAGAGGAAGTTGGAAAGAAAGTGATTTTGATAAAATTTGGAAAGTATTTGTTAAAAAAGTATTACAGACAAAAGATGGGAGGTTACCTCCACGAAAAGAAATGAGATTCTGGAAAGATTAGGTAAGGGATAATGGCTCCGGTGAAGGGGCGTACAGAGGTGGGGGGGTATGGGAATTAATATTTTTGAATAGAATTATAGTAAAGCATCTATGTTAACCTTTGAAATTAGTTAATAGAAAAATTGCGATGTTTATAGTAAATTTATGTGTTATACTAACTAAGTATTGATTGCATAATATAATGTATGATTATAAAATTAATAAAAATATATTTTTTTAAAAATGAGAATATGTTGACATATTATCCCTGTAATATTGGGAGCTGGATAAAAAAGAGAAGGATGATTTGGACGATAGGGAAAAGGGGAAAATTAAAAACAGTGCATTGATAAAACATGGTCTAACTGGTTGGTTGGATTCCTAATCTACGAGGGAGTTGTCTCCCACATCAACCACACAGGGCCTATGCCCTCATTAGGTATCTTGATATTATATATAGGGCATATATAGACTTGGCAGGCCCTACGTGGTTACAATCACTCTCTCTCTGTCTGACTTTTCTTCGTAAATGATGATTCAGGAAGGACTCATCCTGCACTTTCTGCAAGCACACTGATGACTAAAAGGGCCAATCTGAGATAAACAACTCCGGTTGCAGAAAACACAGCAGAAGGTCTCCTTGGGTGTTGTTTCCAGGTTGTGATTATTTCTGCATTGTCCATTTCTCTTCAAGACTTGTTCGGCCTGAGTTCTCAAACAAGGCTGCAGTATTGTGGATAGTGCGTCTCCATGCCTCCCGATGTGAGGCCAGGGCGGACCATTGTTGGTGATCAATTTGGCCGAGCCTGAGATGTTGTTTCAGGGAGTTCTTGTATCGCTTTTTTGGAGTGCCCCTCTTACGCTGACCCATGGCGAGTTCACCGCACAGTACTATTTTTGGGAGGCGGTGGTCCTCCATCCTGGAAATGTGCCCTGTCCAGCACAGCTGTGTTCTCAATATCATGGCCTCAATGCTGGTGATCCCTGCTTGCTCAAGGACAGCAACATTCGTCCCATAGTCAGTCCAGTATATATTTAGGATAGTGCGTAGACAGCGCTGATGAAAGCATTCGAGGAGTCGTAAGTGTTGGTGATAGGTGACCCATGTTTCAGACCCATAAAGGAGAATAGACAGTACAATGGCTCTATACACACTGATTTTTGTGCTTCGCCTCAGGTGTTTGTTACTCCAGACTCTTGTAAAGTCTTCCAAATGCACCATATGCCTTTGCTAATCTGTGATTGATCTCTTTGTCAATTTTGGCATCTGAGGAGATGATGCTTCCCAGGTAGTGATTTAGGTAGATGGCTGCATCGTAGCCGTCCATGCAATGGGACATGATCAATTTCTACCTATGGCTGCAGGTAATGTCCCCAGCTTGCCCTGTCTTAGAAGAGAGAGCGCAGAGTGGGCATCTTATCCAGAATGCCAGATCTGGCAATGTTCCCTGACATACTGCCCAACTTTCTCAGCCAGCAAGCAACAATGCCGGCACCTGTGCTGGGAGTTTGGTGCCAAAGGGGCATGTTCTCATCACCCATGTAACTTTCACCATGAATTCTCAATTTGTGGTGGGGGCCATTCCTTTCCAAACTGTTCAAACTGTTCAAAAAGGAACATGAGTCAACAGTGTGATGCAGAAGCTAAAAAGGCAATGCGATTTTGGGCTGCATCAATAGAAGTATATTGGCGAAATCAAAGGAAGTAATAGTGCCACTCTATTCTGCCTTGGTCAGCCTCACCTAGAATACTGTATCCAGTTCTGGGCACCACAATTCAAAAAGGATATTGACAAATCGGAGTGTGTAAAGAGAAGGGCAATTAAAATGGTGAAAGGTCTGAAAACGATGCCTTATGAGGAGAGACTTAGGGATCTGGGTATGTTTAGCCTGGAAAAAAGACGGTTAAGAGGCAATATGATAGCCCTGTTTAAGTATTTGAAGTGGTGTCACATTGAGGATGGAGCAAGCTTGCTTTCTGCTGCTCCAAAGAGGGAGTGTTGCGGGGTCTCCTTCCTTGGAGGTCTTTAAACAGAGGCTGGATGGCCATCTGTCAGGGATGCTTTGATTGTGATTTCCTGCATGGCAGGAGTTTGGACTGGATGGCCCTTCTGGTCTCTTCCAACTCTACAATTCTATGATTCTATTATTCTAAAGGGACATTTTAGCAAAGAGCAGCAGGGTGGAAAGAAGGGATCTGGTAACCCTCCCCCACATGCAAAAGGGGCCCAGTCCAATTAAATTGGACAACCTAGCTGCCTGGCTAGCCTTATATCCCAATACACAGGCAGCTTTATATTTGTTGGAAGGATTTCAGTTTGGATTTCGCATCCTGTATCAGGTGGAGCGCAATTCTTTTATGGCTTCTAAAGTCAGTACGCGGGTTGGAGCATATAGTTCAGCAAAAAATTCAGAAGGAGGTAGATGAGGGCAGAGTTATCAGGCCATTTCTTGCCCTAGATGTGCCCAACATAAGGGTTTCACCATTTGGGATTGTTCTAAAGAAAACACCAGGGGAATATCACCCTTTACGTTATCTATCTTATCCAAAGGGGGAGTCTGTAAATCATTTTATTCCACATCATCTATGCTCGGTTCACTACACCTCTTTTGATTCAGCAGTTAAGGAGGTTAGACGCCATGGCCTGGGGGCTGAGCTAGCAAAATGTGATATTAAGTCAGCTTTTCGATTTTTGCCAGTGCACCCTCACGATTTTGAGTTATTGGGCTTCTCATTTGACGGCATGTTTTACATGGATTGGGCAATGCCAATTGGCGTCTCTGTCTCCTGTTCGGCATTAGTGAAGTTCAGTACATTTTTGGAATGGGCTATAAACAGGACAGGGTGTAATGGGGTTGTTCACTACTTAGATGATTTTCTATTTATTGGAAAATTTGGCTCTAGAGTATGTCACTCCCTTATGGAGGAATTCCAGTTGCTCATTATTTTGACTCCCATTATTTTGGAGTCCCCCTTGCACATGAGAAGACTGAGGGTCCAGCTCACCAATTAACCTTCCTTAGCATCAAAATAGACACAGTGGACCAATTTTGCAGACTCCCTTGGGGTAAGATAGAGGATCTGACAGGCAGGGTGGGTCAATTCCCGACACACAAAAAGGCAATCCTCAAAGCACTCCAGGAGCTGATTGGGCATTTAAATTTTGCTTATAGGGTATAACTCCTGGGAGGGCGTTTCTTTGGTAATTGTGTGATGCAATTTCTGGGGTCTCTCAGCCGCATCACAGAATCAGGATCATACATGAAATTAGGAGTGACCTTGTGATTTGGCACAATTTCTTAGAACAGTTCAATGGTATATCCTTCTGGAGGGACGAAATCAAGTTGAAGGATATCCTTCAGGTGCCTTCTGATATATCAGTCTCCCTTGGTTTCAGTGTTTATTTTTGCGGTCGATGGTCTGCCCAGCAGTGCCTGCAGGATTGGGTGGATTCTGGGGTCACTACTGACCTGACTTTTTTAGAACTATTCCCAATATTGGTTGCAGTTTGCATAGAGGCTATGGAATTTGCCAATTCTGCGGTGCACTTTTGGTGTGATAACACAGCCACCATGCAAGTTATTAATTCTTTGACATCTAGATCCCAGAGGGTCATGAGGCTGGTCAGGGCATTTATACTACATTGCTCGAAATTTAATATGTTGTTCACTGCTACCCACATTGCTGGAGTTGACAACAGAATAGCCGATGCTCTCTCGCACATGCAGATAGAACACTTCAGGCAATTAGCACCAGGAGCCACCAAAAATCCAGATCTGATGCCAGGATTTGTGGGACCTTGGACGAATGAAATAGTCAGGGCTATAGGTTTGTCTGTCACCCCCAGCACAAGGAAGATTTATATGAGAGCTATTAATCAATTTTTTGAATTTTGTAACGATTCACAACTGGATAATATTTGGCCTGTCCCCATTCCTCATCTCCTATACTTTTGTGTCCTTCTAAAGGGGAAGGGCCTTGCCCCACAATCTATAAGATCACGTTTGTCGGCCTTGACCTTTTGGAGTAATGCACAAGGCCTACGAGACAACACTGCAGATTTCAGAATAAGGAATGCCCTTGAGGGAAAGGGGGAGGACGGTGGACAATAGGCATGCCCTTACCCCAGCTGTTCTGAATGGTTTATACCAGACCTGGCTGAGCATTTGTGCCACCCGTTTTGGGGTTCTCTTGCTCCACACGGCATCACTTACAGCTTTCTTTGTTGCCCTACGCATTAGTGAGCTGGTGATAGCATCTAAAGGGGACAGCTCCGGTAGAGCCGTACAGGTGGGGGACTTGTGCTTGGGTATGCTCAAGTCTCATTGGTTATCAGGCATTCCAAGACAGATCAGCTTGGGAAGGGGGCCACAATTGTATTGAACAAATGTCATGACGGGTCCCTTTCCCTGTTAGTGCATTAAATGAGTACCTGAAGGTGTGTCCTCATGAGTTGGGGCCCTTATTTTGTCATGCGGGCGGGTATCCCTTAACCCACTACCAGTTTTGTGCATTAACAGCCAAGGCGTTGGCCTGTTTAGGGTTGGATGGAGTGTGTTTCTGTACACATTCCTTCAGAATTGGTGCTGCATCAACAGCAGTGGCAATAGGCATGCAACCCAAGGGAATCCAAAACTTGGAAGGTGGATGTCCAGGGCCTACCATAAGTACGTTCACTCAATTTGTTATTAATCTGTTGGTGTTTTGTTTTACAGATATTAAGGTGTGGTCAACAAGATACCGAGTATTGATCTGCGGTCAGTTTTGTTTATTTGGTGGCAAGACATGCCAAGACAAGCCATCTAGGCGCTCACTTGGGTCTGGGTGAAATAGTTACAATTGAATGGTTGGGCAAGAGAGGCTGGAAATGGAACGGTTTAATTCATATGTTGTTTCAGAAGCATCGTGGAACTGCTCCACATGTGTTGGTGATACACCTGGGTGGAAATGATTTGGGCATTGATCCAGGCACTGGCTGATATGCAGCACATTAAGTCAATATGGCCTCACGTTCTTCTGATTTGGTCTGACATCATTCCCGGCAGTTTTTCCCTGGTGACAGAGACACAAAGCGTCTGGATATAGCCCGCAAGAAAGTTAACAGAAAAATGCAAAGGGCAATGGCCGGTGGTCTAGGCCAGTTCATCGAATACCCAGATATTTCTTAGAAATGGTTGGAGCTTTATAGGGTTGATGGGGTCCACTTGTCGGAGGAAGGGATACAGTGATTTCTTGACAGTATACGAACTGGTGTGACGGCCGCATTGGCCTCTCTGGTGGGGGATATGGGCTAAGTAGACACTTATCCTTTATCTGTGGCAGGGAATGGGGAGACAGGGTATTCGGCATTCACGTATGGAACCCCCATTGTGGGTTGCAGGACTGGGTTATCAAACTGCACCCACATATCATGCGGATGGGGTGCAGGGAGATAGGCTATCCTTGAGACCGGTGCTAGGATGGAACCTTTGATAGAAGTCATGTGGCTTGAGGTTTTACATCCTGGTGTCCTGCCTTCCAGTAGATGGTGCCTGGGAGGCATTCCAGTTCCTGGGATCCCCCTCAGGACTCAGGTGTTTCACCCAGGGAAGCTGTAGGGATGGGTCCATGGGGACCATCAGCTTCAGCCGGTCCCGCACTAAGTCTCCCCTTTGGGTTCACATACCCCAAGAAAGAAAGAAATAAAGAGATAAATAAAGTGGCCCATATTTCAACCCATCTTTCGTGCCCTGTCTCATTATTCCATGTGTTAATCATTAACCAATTTCCAACGGTTACAGGGGTCCTACTATAATGTGCAATCAATTGACTCAGCCAGCAGGAGAGGACTGGGAAGGAGCAGAATATTTATTATTTTATTATTTTACTTATTTAATTTATATGCTACCTTTCTCCCAGAATGGGAACCAATGCAGCTCACAAAATGTCACAAAATGTGAGGTAGTCTTCCTATAGTGCAGAGGGGTTGATAGCCAACACATAGTAATTGCAACCCTATCTTCAGGAGATATAGGCTCTCGCATCATAGTCCACTCATGCTGCAAATGACATCTCTGACAATAGGCAATTTCAAAAAGAGTCTGATGTGTCATTCTGAAATTCCGTATCCACATCTGGTCATCCCAACGCTTCAGCACCTCTTCTTTCCACCACTCTGTGTTCTTCTGAGGTCTCACCCATCAGCATCTAGGAGCAGGACAGGTACTAAACCAAGGGAGCAGGGAGGAATCCAAATAAATGTGTGCATTAGTCCCCTTCTTCCCCCTGAACACATACCTCTTAATTTTTGCAATGCGAGAGAATAACAAACAGAGCAAGGCTACCCTCCTGAGTTTTCTATGACTCTCACCTTGTAGATGAGAAGTCCCTGCTGCATTAAGTTGAAAAGCAATAGCAGGATTAGGAAGCCATTCAGTCCACAAAGATTGGCGTCAGGCATTTTGAAAAGAGTAGAGAAATGCTTGGCACAGCTCTATGAACATCACAACATGTGGACGTAATGCCGTTCACCGGAATCAGCTCCTCCAAGTTCTCACAAGAACTTGTCATGAGCCCAAAACCAAATTAAAAATGAACATCATCAGTGTACTCATACATACTGACGCACAGGCACTTTCCAGTCAACATTGTGCGCACTCCACTATCATTAGAACTGTGAAAAGGAAAACTGTTGTAGCAGTAGGAGAAGGTGCCAGCCATAATCCAGTAAGGTAATGAAATGAAATTGATGTATGAAAAGTAAGTTCTGATATTATACCATTATAATGTAAACGTATGAATAATTAAATTATCTTAGCGCTACTGACCCGCTTTAATTGATAACATTTTCATGGCATTTTCAAGCACTCGTTTGATAATCTCCCCAGAAAAAACCACAGGAATGAAGAAAAACAACCACCCAAAGGGAAGGTATTTTTACCATACATCAAAGGAGTCACAGACAGAATAGGGAAACTGATGAGGAAACACAACCTCCAAACAATGTACAGACCAACCAAGAAAAGCAAATAATGCTATACTCAGCAAAGGACAAAAGATACCCTCTCAAAGCTGCAATAATTTGCAGCTGTGGACAAGTTTACACAGGGGCCACTAAATGCAGTGTGCAAACACAAATCAAGGAACATGAGAGACACTGTAGAGTGGATCAGCCAGAAAAATTACCAGTAGCAGAACATGTTATAAACCAACCTGGACACAAAATGTTATTTACAAACACAGAAATTGTGGACCAGGCCAACAACTATCATGTCAGAATGCACAGAGAAGCTATTGAAATCCACAAACACCTGGACAACTTCAACAGGAAAGAAGAAACCCTAAAAGTAAACAAAGTTTGGCTACCAGTCCTGAAAAACTGTGATAGACATACAATTGTCCCTTCGTATCTGCTGGGGTTTTGTTCCAGGACCCTCGTGGATACCAAATTCTGTAAATACTCAAGTCCCATTATATGGAATGTCATAGCAAAATGGTATCTGTTATATATATACTTTAGGGCTAGGCAGACAACTCACTTACTAAAAAAAAAAAAGCACCAGACTTATATATTAATTCTTTGCTTGGAAAAACTATTTTTAAAATCAAACTCTCATCTGACTTACATATAGATTTGGCTTTGAATATGTTCTGGTGATGTTACAAGTGCTAAGCCATGAGCACCGCCTGCAACCAGGTTTTGCTGCAAAGTTACAGAGACATTTTTTCACCAATATTCAGGACTATAGACAGGAAATGTGTTGATTCTGTTCCTGACACTTTTCTTCACCATCCAAGTGGGATATATATGGGACTGTTGAAATAAGCTTTGAAAACAATTTATAGAAGAATGAACTGGGATAGGATAGAGGGGATTGCTGCCCCTTTCAATATCCCTAGAAAGGACTTTAGCTCTGTGTAGGCTGTTATCTCCAACTGGACAAAAAAGAGGTTCAATAATAAATGCTTCTCCCCAGGCTTCTCGGAGCTACCAAGGAAACCTCCTCACCTCAGCATTGCTGACTCCGGGCATCCTAGAGCTGCTAATGGTGAATCAGCAACAAGCAGCCTCTCCCAACAGTTTAAAAAAAAATTCAAACTCACAGAAGCTCCACCCCACTCAGCAACAAGCAGCCTCTCCCAAAAGTTTAAAAAAATTCAAACTCACAGAAGCTCAACCCCACTCAGCAACAAGCAGCCTCTCCCAACAGTTTAAAAAAAAAATTCAAACTCACAGAAGCTCCACCCTACTCAGCAACAAGCAGCTTCTCCCAACACTTTAAATTCTTTAAACTGTTAATTCTTTGCTTGGAAAAACTATTTTTAAAATTGAAGTCTCATGGGGCTTAGATACAGATTTGGCTTTGAATATGTTCTGGTGATGTTACAAGTGCTAAGCCATGAGCACCACCTGCAACCAAGTTTTCCTGCAAAGTTACAGAGACATTTTTTCACCAATATTCAGGACTATAGACAGGAAATGCATTGAATTTGTTCCTGACACTTTCTTCACAGTCCAGCTTTCCCATCATACTTAGAAATCAGAAATATTATGGTACAGATGTCCCAGTCTGGCAGAGAGAATCCTGATTCATCCTCTGTCATCCCAGTTTTTCCATTTTAAAATCTCCCAGTTTCTTTCTCCCTCTCCCACTTTTCCCCTTGTGTCCTCAGCTTATTACAGTTGACGTGCAGAAGTGACCCTTTTTCATAATGCATTGTACATAAAATAATGGGCCCCTTTTATCTCCAGAGTTTTGGGGGGTCTTTATATCGACCCCCTCCCCGCCTCCTCCCTCTGCTTAGGACCTTTCACAGTTAACATCCTCCCAGATAAAGCCAGGGGAAAGGAGGAAGAGGCGATTGTGGGGTTTTGGTGCTGGTGAGAACTGGAAAAGATTATGTTAGATCAGCCCAAAATAGGTGGCAGGGGTGGGTAAAAGGCACTATGTAGATAGGATGTGGTTGATGGACCTCAATTTCCTTCCTGTTCAGTCTCTGCTTCACCACCGTCCAGACTTTGCCTTCCTCCTTCCCCTTCCTCAACCCCTTGACCACAACCTTGGGCGGGAAAAGCCATGGAGGGAGCAAATCAGCAGCCTGTTGGGGGAGGAGGCGTCCTAGTCCCTGGGGATGATCTTCAGGTGGATTGAACTGGGGCGGAAGGGAGAGAAAATTGGGGAGGGGGGTCAGACAAGGGGTTCCCTGGAAAAGGAGTCTGCATACAGCCCTGCAGAGTAGACCACCACCACCCTTTAAGAGAGGGTGACTGTGGAGCAGCCTGTCACGGGAGTATGGGGGGTCTGTAGTCCCCCTGCATTGGAAGGAGAAGGCAGGGCCCACCCCTATCCCTTCCACCCTCCCCAAGAAGACCCCCTTCCTCCTCCTCTGCTCCCCTCTTCTCTCTTGCCTGTGGCAGCTCTGGCCGGGGAAGTTCGACCTGGCAACAGCCTCGTCGTAGCCGGTCCTTTTTTCTCATTGGCTGGATTTCCACTCGCCTTCCCTTCCACACTCCCCCAGAGCCAGAGCCCCCCTCCCCTAATTCGGCCAAGGGGGAAGAGGGAGGGAGGGGGTCTGGGCCGCTATGATTCCTCTCTTCCTCCCAGAGCCCCCCACCTGGGTCTCCCCACCCCTCCTTCCCACCCCTCCCTTCTGCCTGGGGGGTCATGGGGGTCTCACTGGGAGGGGGTCTCTCTCCCCCCAACCCCCCTCCCTTGGAGGATCCCCAACCAGTAAGAGAAGCAGCACCCCTGCTGCCCCCTGGAGGGAGCCCCCGTGGTGGCTCCTGCCCACATCAGAGGGGGCAAGGGGACACAGAGAGACCCCCAAACTGGGAAAAGACTTGGTGGGAGGAAGGCTCATTAAGTTTTAGGTTTTCTTTGCCTGAAAAATTTAAAGCACCAGATTATTTGAAAGACTTTGTTTTTTACATAAAGAAATATAGAATTCATGCTGAGGAGTTGAAGGGGGAAGACAGACCAGGGAGATTTTCACACTACACTGTTACAGTGTTACTATTCCACTTTATTTGCTATGGCTGCCTCTTGTGGAATTCTAGGGTATGTAGTTTAGGGAAGGGCATTTAGAACTCTCAGCCACAGAGATCTTAGGCCTCACTAAACTACAAACCCCAGAATTCCACAGGAGGAAGACAGAGCAGTTAAAGTGGAATAGTAACACTATCACAGTGTAGTGTGAAAATCTCCTAGGTCAGAGCATCAAGAGAAGTTTGTACAGGAAAATAGTGGAGGAGATTTATGTTAACCCATTTCTGCAAAAGTGTTAGGCCAAACTAGATTTATCAGAATACCTAAATCACCAGACTAACCCAATTGAGTATTTCATGGACAAAAGGGCCCCCAAAAAGTTGTGGGACTTGAGGTGGAGACTCTACCATCAGGTTCTTAATCTGAGGGGAAAGAGACCATGGACTGCAGAGGATGAGCAGACTTGTCCTCGTATGAAATGTAAAAAGGCTGAGATTTTGAGTGGCGTGGCACAAAAGGAGACGATCAGACATTTTGTCCAGGACTGCCCAAGTGCCCGGGAAACATGGGAGGAGGTGGCCCGGGTCCTGGATTGGCCAGATTTGGCAC
Source organism: Gambelia wislizenii (assembly GCA_030847615.1). Lineage (NCBI taxonomy): Eukaryota > Metazoa > Chordata > Lepidosauria > Squamata > Crotaphytidae > Gambelia > Gambelia wislizenii. The sequence goes on along the minus strand of JAUMIR010000002.1, from coordinate 5,817,094 downwards.
AGCAGGCTTGGGAGACAGTGCTTTCGGGGACTGAACCTCCAGAGGGTGTCAGGGGACCCACAAACCCAGTGGGCCAAAAGAGGAAGAGGAAGGAGTCTGGTTCCATGGCTGAGAGTTTTTGGAAAGTGCCCTGGTCCACAGTGCGCCTGGTAAACCTCTATGTGATGTTAGGGTTAGTTTTCCAAAGACAAAAGGAGGTGAAAAGTCAAAATCTGCAGGATGTAAAAGGCTCTGCTCATTATATTAAGAACGTAATTGAAAATTTAGATCTGAGTGAAAAAGAGAAATTGCCAAGCTGTCGTTGGAAAAAGTTTTGGCCGTGGTTTAGTGAGACGACCCCAGCAATAACATAAAATGATATTTTAAATAAATATTTTATTATTATTTTAGTATTTTTGTATTATTTTGTATTATTATTTTTAATTAATCTTTTATTGATATTTTCATTACCAAAGGAGTATAATTGTAATGTGTAAATATAATGTGATAATAGTGTGTTTAGATTAAGAGGAAAAATACATTAGTGTTAGGATAGATTTATTTTTGTATTAGTAAGAAAAGAGGAAAACAATTAGTATTATTTTTGCGTTGTTGTTATGGCCTTTTGTGGTCGGGTGTATTTTTTAGTAGAATGGTCTTATTCCAATAAAAATTCCAAATTCCAAATCCCAAACTCCGGGCTCCCAGAAGCTAAACGGGGGTTCTGCAGATGGGGGCGGGCGGGGCGCAGAATCATCCAATGAGAATTCGCCCTCTGGAGGCAGTGACGTCATCGGTCTCTGGGCAGAACAGCTCTTGACTTCTTCTTTTGGAGAACAGCCAACCTTGGCATGAATCGGGGCCGGAGGAGCGACAATTGAGCCCCCAATTGAGCCCCCCACCCTGTATCCCATGGGGCCCTCCCCTCCTGTTGAGCCCCCCCAGTCTTCCTCTCTTTGATCCTCTTGGCACGGGCCCTCTGAGCATGTTAAGAGTTCTGGGTCAGAGGGAGGGAGGGAGGGAGACCCCCAGCTCCTTTTGGGATTGGCAGACCCATCATCCTGCCTTCTCCCCTTGGCTCCTGGGGCATTAATGGGTGTTGTGCAAAAGTGACCCTATTGATCATAAGAAATAATCGATAGACTTTTGGTCCTGAAGGCGCGGTGCTGGGAGGTTTGTCGCTCAGGGTTTGGGGCAGACCGAGGCCGAAGTTTGGGGACGAGCTGGGGGGTCGAGGAAGGCAAAGCCTGGATCTTGGGGGCACAGAAGGAGGGGGAGGAGGAGAAGCGGGGGCCCAGATGCAAAGGGGGTGCAGAGCTTTGGGGCTATGAGTCTGGGAACAAGACACCGCCTCCCCACTCCCTCCACCAGGGCCTCTGGTGGGATTGGACTGGGGGTCTTCCCCACCCCTTTTCTCTACCAACAACATGCCACCAGAGGTGGGAGATGGAGGCGAATTGTGGGGGCTCTCCCCAGTAGAAGAAGCCCCCTAGGACCCCTCGGTATGGGGCTGAGCATGGCTCTCCTTCCCTCTAGGCTTGGCCTACCTTGCAAGGTTATTATGAGGATTTAAAAATGCAGGAGGAGAGTAGTTTAGGCTCCCATCAGTTCACTAAGAGAGTATAGCTAGTAGGCAAGATGCCCTGGCTCTCCCCTTCCAGCTCTACAATTCTAGGACAAGAAAATGCAGCAGGGCAAAATCCCGGAACCTTAATGTTGGGAGGGACCAAAAAGGCCAATGCAATTTTGGGCTGTATCAATAGAAGTATAGTGTCTAGATCAAGGGAAGTAATAGTGCCACTCTATTCTGCCTTGGTCAGACCTCACTTAGAATACTGTGTCCAGTTCTGGGCACCACAATTCAGAAAGGATATTGACAAATTGGAGCGTGTCCAGAGAAGGGCAACTAAAATGGTGAAAGGTCTGGAGACAATGCCTTATGAGGAGAGACTTAGGGAGCTGGGTATGTTTAGCCTGGAAAAAAGACGGTTTAGAGGCGATATGATAGCCCTGTTTAAGTATTTGAAGGGATGTCACGCTGAGGATGGAGCAGGCTTGTTTTCTGCTGCTCCAGAGACTGGAACACGGAGCAATGGGTGCAAGCTCCAGGAACAGAGATTCCACCTCAACATGAGGAGGAACTTTTTGACAGTAAGAGCTGTTCGGCAGTGGAACACACTCCCTCGGAGTGTGGTGGGGTCTCCTTCCTTGGAGGTCTTTAAACAGAGGCTGGATGGCCATCTGTCGGGGATGCTTTGATTGTGATTTCCTGCGTGGCAGGGGGGTTGGACTGGATGGCCCTCGTGGTCTCTTCCAACTCTGCAATTCTATGATTCTATGATTCTATGATTCTATGACCCTAGAGACCATCTAGTCCAACCTCTTGCCATTATGCCCAAGAACAATCTTAGGGTCAGCATTGTCAAGATCCATGGCACTTTTAGAAGCACTAAGTGGAAGGGAAAAGATGAGTTTGAGGCAAGTGAGGATCTGTGAGAGGAAAGGGGGCCATCTGTTCATTGATAGGGCTGAGAAAGAAGTCCTATGAAGGCTGTGACCACAGAAAACAGCTGGGATATTTCCAGCAGAATCAACCATGGTGCCAGGAGCAAAGGATTTCAAGGCAGTGGCCTTCCTCTCTGAAAACTGGGCTCCTCCTTGATATTTGGGGTGGAGGGGGGCTGAGTGGAGGGACCCCTCCCCAGGGGTCATGGTGGGGGTGGGAAGAGGAGCCCACAGGGCCTGTGAGGAGGAGGAGAAGAAGGAGGGGAGAGGTGGGGGAGACACACCCCTCCCCGTTCACACCCTTCCACCCATTTGGGGTGCAAACAGAGCCAGAGGGCGGGTGGGAGGCCCCATAGCTTCCTCAGAAGAAACATAGCCATGCATGGAGTGAATCCCGTAGAATCAATAGGATTATAAAGAATTTTGGATCCCAAGGCAAGGGAGAGGTTCAGCCCTGAGGGACCCTTGTGAGCAAAGAATATTTTGTCAGGAGTTAGAGACTGACCTTCATTTTAAAATGACCAAACAAGTGCAGAAATCATGCTGAGTCATGATGGCTGACTCCATGAACTGCCAAATCATGCCTAGTCATGCCACAGCTGCATGAGAAGGGTTACTAGAGTGCAAAACTATGTAGAACAAGATCTGATGCAATGTAATCATGTGGTTAAGCAAGCCAATGCTATGCAGATGTGTATATAAGTGAGCCAGACCAGTTTCCATTCTCTTCCTGCGATTCTATGGTGTCTGGCATAGCACTTTGACTGATGAAATTTCTGCAACTGCTGAAGAAAAAAGCACCTCCTGCTTTCTGGACGTCAAAACACTCTGTGTATGAGTATTCTTGGGAACGGGTTGCTACTAAGCTCTACTGAGACAGTTTTTGTCTTCTGCTGGGGATTGAATGTCCTATAATCCCCTGACAATGGTTATGGGTCCAGTTGATTGATCTCAGATTAGATAAGGTGCACCTGAGGAAGTTCCCAGAAACTCTTTTGTTTTGAGTGTTTTTGCCTAGGTTGCTGAGAAACAGTTAAGTTTTTAACTCGGCTCTGTTTCAGCCAAGCTTTATCTTCAGATAACCTTGGAGTACTACCAGCTGACAGCTTTTTGTGTTTCATAGCTAGAGAATTATTTTTTTATTCAGGCAGCGCAATGGCAGATACTAGAGATACTAGCCTCGTTCGGTTTGAGAAATTGACTGATGGCAATTATCTGGGGTGGAGCATGTACATGAGGCTTTACTAATTAAGGATAATTTGTGGCATGTTTTGGAGAATGAAAGTGTGATCCCAGAGGGTTCGGAAGATGAAATTCTAGCTTTCAGACTGGCGGATCAGAAAGCTAGAGCTGCAGTTCTCTTATCACTAAACCCTAACAGGTGATTCATGTAGCACAAACACAGACAGCCTTTCAGCCTTGGACAGCTTTAAAAACTGTTCATCGGAGTTCCTCTTGCCTCTGAAAGATGATTTGGAGTAAGATACTTTATAACACAAGGCTGTGTCCTGGAGGCTGTGTAAAAGAACATTTGGAGGAAATGAGGTGGCTTTTACAAGAGGTAGGCAATAGCGGGGTTGGCATTCCAAAAGCCCATAAGTGTTTTATATTATTGGGCAGTTTGCCAAAGGAATGGGATCTCATAGTCTACAGTCTGCAGAACACCAGAGAGCATGACTTGTCTGTAGACCTGGTAGCTGGGCATATTCTGGAAGAGGTCCAATGCAAGCAATTTGATTCCTGGATGGAGGTGAATCAGTCACAAATTACCAGACACAATCGTGAGAGCGTGAAACACACCCAGAGGCATCTGATGTGGGGGAGGAAGCCTGCAGCTACGTGAGATGCTGTTTCAGATGCAAAAAGCCTGGACATTTTCAGAAGGACTGTAAGATGCTTGCACAGGTCAGAAGGGGTGACAGAGTTACAGGGCAAAGGAGGGGTGCATCCTGTCAGGCTGCCAGCCATGCCTCAGTAGCAAAGCACCATCCTGATGGTACTGAGGGGAAAATTTGGTTATTAGATAGTGGGGCAACCCACAATATGATAAATGATAGAAAGATGTTACGCAATGTTAAAAATGCTTCTATTACCAATATTACACTTGCAGATGGTCCTCACAGCAAGGTGCACAAAATGGGCACTGTATATGTGCCATCTTTTGGTAAATATTTTGAGGATGTGTTATGTGTTAACAAACTAGAAAATTGAATAATGAGTGTGTCCCAAATCACCACTGATGGTTATAATGTAATAATAATAATAATAATAAAATTTATTTTTACCCCACCCCTCTGTTAAAAACAATGTAATATTGGAGAGGGACCAATGTACAATAACAGAAAGACATAACATGAATAATGTCTGCAAAAGAGATAAAGAAACATGGGTTGTATTACATGCTACCTAAAGGGAAGGTGGCAAATGTGAATTCTGCAGTGCCCCTATATGATAAGTGTGTTTATTATATGATAAGTGTGCCCCTATATGATAAGTGTGTTCATTACTACCACAGGCTAATGGGCCATGTTACTTACAAAAGGTTAAAGGGGCTATCAAAGGTTTGCCCTGGTCTAAACATGAAACACTGCCCAAGATTTTTAGAATGTGCTTTGTGTGGCAAAGTTAAGGTGAAGGCTTTCCCTGTTGCCAAAAAGACCCAGTATGTCACTGAAAGACCCTTTGAGGTTGTCTATGCTGACTTGGCAGGCCCCTATAAGCCCACTGAAGGGGGTAATTGTTATTTATTTGTAATTGTGGACAGGCACACTAGGTACACCTATGTATATTTGCTGAAGGAGAAAATAAGGCTGCAGACAGGTTCCGTGAGTAGGTGAACATGGTGGAACATGAATTTCCTTCTCATAAGGTTTCCAGTCTAGTTACTGATAGGGGAGGGGAATTTTTATGCAACAATCTGCAGAACTGTATGTGTAGGAGGGGCAGCAGACACAAGACCACACACCCAGTGTCTCCAGGGAGGATGGGCTTGCAGAAAGGAAAACTGGATGTTGAAATGTATGATAGAGTACATGATGTAAGGTGCACAAGCCCCAGCTAGACTGTGGGGGGAAGCAGTGAAGACTCCTGCTTATCATTTAAATAGACTGTGGTCGTCTAGTGTCAATCAGTCCCCATATTGTCTATTGTATGGTAGAGCACCGAAACTCAAGCACCTGAGGAATTTTGAACAGAATGCAAATGTACTGATTCACCCAAGCCTAAGGAAGCCTGGGCAGCCTAAAACCAGGAGGCTGTGTTTCCTAGGCTATGAGGGTAATAAGTACATATTTGCTCTCTATCCTGGAAAGGTGATGTTCTCCAGGAGTTAAAATTTTGCAATGCACTCAGGGTGGGATAGATTGCACTGTAAATCAGGAGGTTTTTGTTCCCTTAGGGAGGGATGTGCCAACAACTTCCAAAAGTCCCACAAATGGAGGGGTGGTTAAGCCTGATGATGATGAAGGAGAGGCTTAGGAAGAAAAGCCTAGTACTCCAACACACACCCGAACACACATTGAGCCTAACATGTTTTTGAATAGGGAACTTGACACAAGGAGAGAAAGCAGCAGTGCAAGTGAGGATGAGTCAGGCAGAACTAGGATGGTCATCCCCAGAAAGTCAAGGAGGATCAGAAAGGCTCCTGACAGATTTGCAGTTCAGGAGGCCAGGCTGTGCAATGTCATGGCAGAGCAGCCTGCAAGTTTTCAGGATCTCCTAAAACTTCCCCAAGAAGAGCAGAGAAGTGGAACTCAGCCATGGACTCTGAGTTTGAGTCATTGGTGGAAAGGAAAGTGTTTCAGGTAGTAGAAAGGTAGTAGAAAGAGCGTTCACTATTACCCACAGTTTCACGTATCCACGGGAAGTCCTGGAATGTATCGTATTCACCCACAGATACAGGGGATGACCTGAATTCTGCCTTTGTTTTCTTACAGGAGATTGAACGATCCAAGATAGATAAAAAGATGCCGGGGATTTAAACAAATGTATCTGAATTCGAAACAGAATCATGTACAAAAGATGAACAGTTGGTAACTCAAATGTATACATTGTTGTTGAGCTTTGAGATGGAAGATGAACAGGTTTAAGACTGGGTGGTAAAATGGCCACAAAATGTAAGGTCACAAATTCAGATGGAGCCATGGGAGAGAGGTTGGATGAAAAGCTTGAAATGTCCCCTGTGTTATGATTTGTAAGAGACTGTTTATAACATGATGTACTAATGATTCCCTAGAAGCTTTCTAAAATATAAAAGAGTTGCTCTAACAAGTGTTGGAAATGCGAAGAGAAAACTGGCTCCTTCTTTCCCATGTGGTGGAGTTGTGATAAAGCCCAGAAAGACTGGACTCAAATCCAGAAGAGTTTGGAGGAGATTCTTAAAGTCAGATTCCAGATGAAACCTGAGAGTTATTTACTTGGGATGATGATAGAAGAGGAGAGAAAGCATGGGATAAGTTTCCAATATGTGATCACAGCTACATGAATTTTGTATGCTAAGAAATGGAGTCATCGATCCCATGTGGAGAAAATAGGCTGACTGAGGCCTAAGCCATGCTACACAAATAACCCAGTGGATGATTTCCCATGGCTCCTTCCTATGGAACCCTGGGATTTGTGGTTTAAAAGATCTTTAGCCTTCTCTGCCAAAGAGCGGGGGTGCTTCAACAAACTACAAATCCCAGGGATTACATAGAAAGAAGCTATGGCAAAGAATCCAGTTTCAAACTGCATTGTTTGTGCAGTGCAGATACACCTAAGGACAAACGACTGGGCTGAAATCCTTAAACTGACTGTGTGGTAGCAATATTAAGAGTAAGACTAGGGAGCCCCACAATGCCGCCCAAATAACTCTAAAATGCCATCTTTGACTTACCTCTGAAAGCCTGGCTTTGGCTTTAAGTGTAATCTTTAACTCGCAAGCATTAAGGGTCAGTGGCCTAACATGCTTATCTTATATTCTTCCTAACATCATGTGTCCTGAGGGGTGGAAATGGAGGTCTTTAAACAGAGGCTGGATGGCCATCTGTCGGGGATGCTTTGATCGTGATTTCCTGTGTGGCAGGGGGTTGGACTGGATGGCCCTCGTGGTCTCTTCCAACTCTACAATTCTATGATTCTATGACTATAAAAACTGATTGCAATCATCATTCGGGGCTCTCTGGGTTTTTCTGGAAACGATTCCACCCTAAGAGCCTGCGCCTAATAAACCTCGCTTTTTGAATCTCTGTTGGGTCTGGTGTTTCTGCTACAACTGTGTGGCTCAAGGAGAAATCTTTGGTTGTTTCTTTGGGGTCTCGGTGGGGCTGAGAGGTTTAGGGGAGGGGGCTCAAGGGGAAGAAGAAGCAGGGTCTTTGGCTTCGGAGGGGGTCTTTCCTAGCTCATGTGCAGGGCTGGGGGGCTATTATGGGATGCCAGAAGGCTAGAATGGCCATGAATGGGAAGGAATGGCTTGCAAAAGGGAAGGAAGAGCAAAAGGGGGCTTTGAGGCAGGGGAGGGGGATTGTGGGAGGGGGAGAGGATTGGGGGTCCCAGTTCTCCCCTCTTCCAGAGTCCCCGCCTTCCCCTGGCAGTGGGGCAGAGGCAGCCCCCCCCCTTCGGCATCATTGGGGGGAGAGACGGAGGGGTGGAAACCGACGTCCCCCCCTTTTGACTTTGAGGAAGGGGGTCTCTCTTTTCCAAATATGTAGAATTGTAATGTGCAACTTCTAATTATTGTATAAAGGTGTAAATATGATGTTAATTGGAAAAGAAAAGGATGATTATAGTGTATTTAAATTAAGAGGAAAAATGTATTAGTGTTAGGATAGATAGTTTTATTTTTGAATTAGCAGGAAAACAGATTGAGGGGGAAATTGCATTATTGTTATGGTCTTTTGTGGTAGGTTATATTATTCTTTATAATGCGTTTCCCCTCCCAAAATATTCCAGCCAACCCCATTCAAAAAAATTCCTTTTAGTGCTGTAGTCCCATGCTATGGAGTCCTGGGGTTTATACTTTTGTAAGGTCTGTAGCCTTCTCTGCCCAAGCATACTAGAGAAAACTAAAAATCCCAGGATGATTCTGTAGGATGAAGGCATGGTAGTTAAAGTTATGTCGAACTGCACAATTTCTAAAGTGGAGATGCACCCTTGGAGGAAAATCAAAGCCCACGTAGTAGCTGCCGTCTGGCTTCAGAGAGGGTGACTACCGCTGGCACTTTGCTTGTGAGTAACAGCTTTGAATGAGAACCCAAAGAAAAGATTCGGGCTTTGTCCGGCGTGGCACTTAAATCTGGGCCAGAGTAGCCTGAATCTCATGCCATCCCAGCTCAAACCAAAGTAGCCTGAATGAATCTCATCCAGATACCACCACCCCCTGGTGCATGTAGTCAAACACTGAGTTTTCAGGGGCAGAGACAAAACTCAGCTTGTGGGTCTCCTTCCTCTTTGCTCCACATGAAGATGCAGAGACAGCCTCCTTCAGTCTCTCTTTCTCTCCCTGCCAGGAGCACCATGGCTTCAGAGGCCAGATCAGGATGCTCTCTTCTTTGCAATGCAAGGGAAAGATCCATCCCAGAGTGTCCTCTTGCCCTTCATTTGGGCACTGCAAGGTCTCAAGAGACCCAGGTAAGAAATTTGGGTTTTTTCCTTATGAAGTCCTTTGACATACAAGGCAAATACTTTGAGGTCAGGAAAAGCCAAAGCAAATAGTGACTGGGCTCCTCCTGGTGTCTTTGACCTATGGAGGTTCCCCTGTGGAAGGCGTTGTAAGGTTTGGTCTGACTTGGGATGCTGCCTTCAGTCCAAGGTTGTTGAAGGAGAATTGCCCATGTGCTGTTCTTGTATGTGTTGGAGCTCCTGAAGCATAGACGGATTTGATGTGCACTCGGTTGCCCCTTTGGTGTCTTGATTCCGTTGTCCAATGTAGCCATTCACCACAAGGGTTGTGTCTAACTTGACAAAAATTCTCTAGGAATTTTCCAGTGCAATTCTATGTTATGTTTCCCAACTTTTGATCCATGGATAACTGAAACTCCTGATATTGGTCCTATGGATATGGGGATACAACTATATTTGTGATCAGTAAGGTTTTGTCATTGTTTTCTGTTTTCCAGCCTCCGGTCTACTTTGAGGAGGTATCCATCTATTTCACCAAGGTCGAGTGGGAACATCTGGATCTGGGTCAGAGAGTGCTCTACAAGGAAGTCATGCTAGAGAATTATGGGAATGTGGCTTCTCTGAGTAAGAATGCCTTTTTCCTTCTGGGGATTCAGCCTGAAGGGGTGGAACTGCTGTTTGGGGCATTTCCCCCTGTACTGAGGAGTTGCCAGTGAGGAAGCCTCCAGGTCTGTCCTATATGCTGCTGCCATTAATATAATGCTTCAGGAATCTCATAGAATCATAGAATTGCAGAGTTGGAAGAGACCACGAGGGCCATCCAGTCCAACCCCCTGCCATGCAGGAAATCACGATCAAAGCATCCCCAACAGATGGCCATCCAGCCTCTGTTTAAAGACCTCCAAGGAAGGAGACCCCACCATGCTCCGAGGGAGTGTGTTCCACTGACGAACAGCTCTTACTGTCAAAAAGTTCCTCCTCATGTTGAGGTGGAATCTCTGTTCCTGGAGCTTGCATCCATTGCTCCGTGTTCCAGTCTCTGGAGCAGCAGAAAACAAGCTTGCTCCATCCTCAATGTGATATCCCTTCAAATACTTAAACAGGGCTATCATATTGCCCCTTAACTATCTTTGTTCCAGGCTAAACATACCCAGCTCCCTAAGTCTCTCCTCATAAGGCGTTGTTTCCAGACCTTTCACCATTTCAGTTGCCTTCTTCGGGACACGCTACAATTTGTCAATATCCTTTTTGAATTGTGGTGCCCAGAACTGACACACATGTGGTTGCTTTTGATTGCTTTGAGTAAAAGGAGCCCAAATAGAACTGTTTCCAAAACGGATACCTCCATATCCTTTGACACCCCCAGCCAATCCATCCACCTTCTTGCCCTAGCTGTACTTCTCTGACTATCTTGATGATACACATTAAGCTGTGAGAGTATTCTCTGTCTTTGAGATAGGAGAATAGCCACCCTCTTTCCCATGAAGATAATACATCCCAGCGCCATAACTGGTCCTTCACAGGCCAGAAGGACTTTGCCGGGGGATCAATATTTCACTACTCACTGTCATCTTTTGGTTTTCTTTAAAAGAATGTCCCAAACCAGATCTCATCGCCTGTCTCGAAAAAGGAGAAGACCCCTTTGTCCAAGGCTCCTTGGAAGTGGAGAGACTTGCAGGTACCTACCTAGATGTGTGGTCAAGATATTTCTTCTCGGGGGATTAAGAGATGTGGAGTGTGCTTGGTGAAGCTTTCAGCTTGTGATTAATTTTATAAGAATATGTCCGGGAAGAGCAGGATTAAAACTCTAGTCCTGGTTTTTGTCCACCTTCCCTTTTGTGTCTTCCACTGACTCATTATGATTGAGGACAGATAGAAAGGAGTTTCATTAGGAAATTAGTTTCCCCATTTCAGTGGGTCTTCCCTTCTAACCCTAGGTTTTCTACACCTGTGAGTTTCCTTTAGTTTTTATCAATGTATGGAAATGGAAACTACTTTTCTATACCCTTGTAATTCCTATTTGGGGCATTTCCCCCTGTATTGTAGGTTTGTGAGCGAGGAAACATCCCGACCTGCCATGTCTGCTGTTGTCATTAATATAAGATGGACTCACAAGCTAATAAGACCCCAAAGGCAGCAAGGGGCAGGATTATTTATTTACAAAATCTGAAAAAAAAAACATGGTGGATGAAGTCTGGCAAACAGAGAAGCCTCCTCCACCCATGCAATACTCAGCGGCAGCAGTAAAACCAGATTAGATTTAAAGAAACTAAAACCCTGGTTTTTCAAATCCGAAGGGGTCTATCAGACGTTTTCAGAGGGAGTTGCATTTTATTTTTGTTTCGTTTTGGGTTCTTTTGGAAGTCCATATATCTCCCAGATAGCTCCATATATCACCGACCTGGCCAGACACAAGTTCCAGGAGGAATAAACTGGCCCTCAGACCCCCACAAGGGCCATCTCTACTACCTTAGGTAAGAATCCTGACTGATAGCAGATTCCTAAATGAAAGTAATCCCCTATTACCTTACCATTGTAAGTAGTTCTTCTTTCCTGCACAGTAAATACATCATGATGTTCATTTATTTTTTAATTTTTTTAAAAAAAATAGTTCACAGGCAGAATTCTCCGTCGATACAGGAGCAAGCTGTTGCCTGTCAGCAGTGTCCCTGCTATGAGATGGCTTTCAGTTCCAAAGATTATCTGAACCGACACATGAAGTGGATGCATTCGAGGAATGGCATACAGGCTGAAAAGCCAGAAAATGTACAAGAAGAGAATTATCTATTCAGAACTGTGGCTTCTGCTTCCCACAGGGCTACGCTGCAGGACCCAAACCCAAGCTGTATAAACAAAAGTAAAGGAGAATGGAAACCATTTATGAAAGATATGAAGGCAAAGGCACTGAATGGGAATCTTCATGATAACAATGGAAAAACGCTTTCCCACTTGATCAGTCATAAGAGAGCACACAGAGGAGTGAAGCTGCATTCATATAGGGAGTGTGGGAAGAGCTTCAGCTGGTCATCAGTCCTGTCTACACACAAGCGAACACACACAGGAGAGAAGCCGTATTCATGTAGGGAGTGTGGGAAGAGCTTCAGCCGGTCATCACCCCTGGCCATACACAAACGAACACACACAGGAGAGAAGCCATATTCATGCAGAGAATGTGGGAAGAGCTTCAGCTGGTCATCACACCTGGGCAGACACAAACGAACACACACAGGAGAGAAGCCACATTCATGTAGGGAGTGTGGGAAGAGCTTCATCTCTTCATCAGTCCTGGCCATTCACAAGCGAACACACACAGGAGAGAAACCATATTCATGTAATACACACACACACACACATAGTAGCACCCCACCATTTGCTGGTTTGCCAACCGCTGATTCAATTATCCAATGCAATGTGGGCAGTCAGGGTTGTGGTGTGGTGGTGGGAGGGAGTAGGTTATCTTATGGGGGGATTCTGGCATGGCAGGCACATGGCAGTGGGTGGCTGGCAGTGGCACAGCAGAGCTGGTGGAGGAGGAGGGAGGAAGCTACCTCATGGGGGGGGGGTCCAGCACAGTGGGCGGGAGGAGGAGGAGGGATCCAGCAGGGCTTCGGTGTCGCTTCAATCTTCACCTTCCACAGTAGGGCTCACAACCAATCCCCCGTTGAAAGCAGGTAATTTTTATTGCACACTCCAAGGAACTGTAGGGGCTGTTCTTATCTAAATGAAACCAATGCACAAGTTTATTAAGGTAAACTGGGGACAATACATCAAACAGTACATGTGTGCATGCTCTCAAAGCATTTTCTGTGGTTAGGCAAAGCCATACGCTTACAATACAATCAAAAGCCTTATGACACAATAAGTACTAAATAGTGTCAAGAACAAAGTGAACTAACATTTCCCCTTTCCCCCACAATGTCACCTTTTATAGAGAAAGTAAAAATGTTCAGCAGTCATCTTTCATCATCTGATGGGAGAAAACAGCCAGAGTCATTTGTCACTGCAGCTCATATTATGGGACCAATCAAAGCTAGATTTAGATAGTTAAAGACAATAATCACTTCAGCTGTCAATGTTTAACTCACTGTTTCCCATTCAGAAAATATTTCTAACGCAGCAATAATTGAATCAATATTTCTAAGACTCTAAACTATCTAGTTCGTGAGCTGTTCTTCACTGATGATGATGCTGTTGTTGCCCACACAGAAGCAGCTCTGCAGCGCCTAACATCCTGCTTCACAACATCTGCAGAGCTCTTTGGGCTTGAAGTCAACCTGAAGAAAATGGAAGTTCTTTACCAGCCTGCACCACAGGATGAACACAACCATCCCCACATTGCCAAGCACAACTCTGTGGTTAGGTCCATTCAGAAGTTCACCTACCTGGGAAGCATCATCTCCTCAGATGCCAAGATTGACAAAGAGATTGATCACAGATTAGCAAAGGCATATAGCGCATTTGGAAGACTTTACAAAAGAGTCTGGGGTAATAAACACCTGAGGCGAAGCACAAAAATCAGTGTGTATAGAGCCATTGTACTGTCTATTCTCCTTTATGGATCTGAAACATGGATCACCTATCGCCACTACCTACGACTCCTCGAGCGCTTTCATCAGCGCTGTCTACGCATAATCCTAAATATACACTGGACTGACTATGTAACGCCTGCATGGCAGGGGGTTGGACTGGATGGCCCTCGTGGTCTCTTCCGACTCTGCAATTCTATGATTCTATGAATGTTGCTATCCTTGAGCAAGCAGGGATCACCAGCATTGAGGCCATAATATTGAGAACACAGCTGCACTGGGCAGGGAACATTTCTAGGATGGAGGACCATCGCCTTCCAAAAATAGTACTCTACGGTGAACTCACCATGGGTCAGCGTAAGAGGGGCACTCCAAAAAAGCGATACAAAGACTCCCTGAAACAACATCTCAGGCTCGGCCAAATCGATCACCAACAATGGTCCGCCCTGGCCTCACATTGGGAGGCATGGAGACGCACTATCCACAATGCTGCAGCCTTATTTGAGAACTCTTGCCGAACAAGTCTTGAAGAGAAACGACAACGCAGAAAGAATCACAACCCAAAAACATCACCCAAGGAGACCTTCTGCTGTGCTTTCTGCAACCGGACTTATCTCAGATTGGCCTTTTTAGTCATCAGCGCGCTTGCAGAAAGTGCAGGATGAGTCCTTCCTGAATCTTCACTTGCAAAGAAAAGCCAGAGAGAGAGAGGGAGAGATCACTCCACCATCCGCTGGTCTGCCATCTGCTGATTCTATTATCCATGGATGGCAACAGCGGTGTGGACAGGGGGGGTTGCGGTGTGGTGTAGGTTATCTTGTGGGGGGATTCTGGCATGGCAGGTGAGGGAAGGAGGTTACCTCATGGGTGGGTGGTGGCACAGCAGAGCTGGGTGGGAAAGGAAGGCAACCTTGGGGGGGCTCAGGTGCAGTGAGCGAGCGGCTGGCTGACTGGCCGTGTGAGTGACTGGCTGGGAGAGTGGGGGAAGGAGATACACTCATGGGGGGTGCATTGTCACATGGCGAAGCTGGTGGGCAGGGGAAGGGGGGAGGTGACCCTGGAGATGGGGTTTCCCACGTGGCAGAACTGGCAGGCATCTTCTCCATGGGGTGCTGGTTCTGGTTTGGTGGGAGGGTGAGGTGGGAAGGAGGTGATGTCAGGGGGGCGTGCCCAGCACAGTGGGCAAACAAGAGGAGGAATCCGGCAGGGCGTCGGTGTCGCTTGTATTATCTCCAATTTTCGCCTTCCGCAGTGGGGCTTGCAACCAATCCCCCGTTGAAGGTGGGGGGTGCTACTGTATTTAAGGGAACTCCTTCGGATGGAGGCAGTTGGGATGTATCAGACCTCATTGATGAGCAGTTTCATTTGGACCAGGATAATAGAATTTGGGACGCTGACCAGACTGAGAAGCTAGAAACAAGAGATCAAATTAAAATTTCTATGGCACAGAAATTTATACACCAATGTTAATTGCAGTGGCAGCAGTCCTAAACAGCCTTACCTGATTTAACTCCAACCAATTGTGGGTCAGCAGCCATAGGATCAAGCTTTATGTTTTGAGAAGATTTGGAGTTCTTTACAAATGCATGTAGTCAACATCTGTGTGGTTGTTTCTTTTGATAAAGGGGGGCTTTGGCAGGGGCCGTTTCCAGAGGAGAGGTGCTTATCCCTTTCCATGGCATAGTTTTCTGCATCCTCTCCAACCTGCTTTTTCTTTACAGGTTTCCAGACATGTTTGCATGGTTAAAAGGGAGGGGGGGATCTAAATACTTCTCCAGTGGGATGGATTATGGGACCACAGATGCAGAAAGTACATTGGAACACCGTTCCAGCTTGGCCCTGCAGGTTCACCCCTTGGGTCCCTTTCACACACCTGCCCCCTATGCCCTCAACACACACAAAACGCACACACCATTGTAACTTCAGTCTGAAGGTGACCTCATTGCCAGAGCATTCAAGCAAAAATGGTGCAGCTGTAAGAGATGCACACAGCCTGACCACCTCCTCTAAGGGAAGCACTATGGGACAGTGGCACCTCAAAGTATAACTCCTGCCATGGTATAACCCTTCAGCCCCAACGGAGATCCTTCCAATCAATTCCAAGGATAGATGGGGGCTTACCACATGAGAGAGGGGCAATCCTACAGCTCTTTCTCTCATACTATTATCTGCGGCATCCAAAAAACATTAACTGCAAAGCAGCATGCTGATTAGAGAAGACTGCCTCCTAGAAACTGAAATGGGATGATTCAAACATAGGATCATTTTAAAATTAAATAATTACTGTGTTTTTAAAACCACATCAGTAGTATCACCTTAATGTGCAGAGCAAGTTTCAGGTGTTTAACAGCAACGACTGACTGACGCACAAACATTCTCTTTTATTTGTATGCAATGTGTTTATTCTCCTTAGAGGTAATATTTTCAAACAAAGCCATATTTACTTCCACTTTATCATGACAACTACACAAAAATATGTTCCCCTTTTCCTGCATGTTAGAATAACAGCTATTTGTTGAAGAAAATAATTTACTAAGAGTGTTTCAATGCAGACAGAAGTGCACACAATGACTTTATGCCTCCATGCTGAGGTCACCAGGACCACATCCAATCCCTGTCCTTTTAAGAGTTTCAAGGCAGTGAGGCACTGGGATCAGCAGGGATCCCTTCAGCATGGCTACAGTCCATTTGCTTACCCTTCTCTTGCACTGGCCTAAACACGTGGCTGAGAAAGACTAGAGTCCTGCTTGCTACAGCTTCTGGAAATGAGGATCAAACACCAATGGGACAGAGGAATGCAAGCACTGCTTACTTTACAGATGCCCCTGAGTAAAAAGATAGACTGTCTGTTGGGGGCTGGCAAGTCTTTTTAGTGTCTTACACTAATGTGGTTTCTCTCCTGTGTGTATTCCCTTGTGTCTGGCCAGGTGTGATGACCGACTGAAGCTCTTCCCACACTCCGTACATGAATACGGGTTCTCTCCTGTGTGTGTTCGCTTGTGTCTGGTCAGGACTGATGACCGGCTGAAGCTCTTCCCACACTCCCTACATAAATGTGGCTTCTCTCCTCTGTGTTTTCGCTTGTGCGTTGCCAGGTGAGATGAACAGCTGAAGCTCTTCCCACACTCCATACATAAATGTGGCTTCTCTCCTGTGTGTGTTCGCTTGTGTATAGCCAGGTTTGATGAATGGGTGAAGGTCATTTCACACTCACTACACGAATATGGCTTCTCTCCTATGTGTGTTCGCATGTGTCTGGCCAGGAGTGATGTACAGCTGAAGCTCTTTCCACACTCCCTACATGAATACGGCTTCTCTCCTGTGTGTGTTCTCTTATGAGTGACCAGGTGGGAAAACTTTTTTCAATTGTTATCATGAAGATTCCCATTCAGCGCCTTTGCCTTTATATCTTTCATAAATGATCTCCCCTCTCCTTTACTTTTGTTTATATGGCCTGGCCTTGGGTCCTGCAGCGTAGCCCTGTGGGAAGCAGAAGACACAGTTCTGAATAGATAATTCTCTTCTTGTACATTTTCTGGCTTTTCAGCCTGTATGCCATTCCTCGAATGCTTCCTCTTCATGTGTCGGTTCAGATAATCTTTGGAACTGAAAGTCATCTCACAGCATGGACACTGCTGACAGGCAACAGCTTGCTCCTGTATTGACGGTGAATTCTGCCTGTGAACTATTTTTTTAAAAAAATTTAAAAAATAAATGAACATCATGATGTATTTACTGTGCATGAAATAAGAACTACTTACAATGGCAAGTTAATAGGGAATTAAAGCTGCCCCTCCACTTTTGCGACTTTCACATTCGCAGTTTCAACTATTCGCGGTTTGCTCAGGAAGCACCTCATTTAAATCAGCTTCACTCCCTTGCACACAAGGGAGAGGGGCCAATTTAAATGGAGTCCTCCCTGACCAAAAAGTCAGACTACAACTACATAAATTAATGATAGCAATAAAATAAAATAATGCCACAAGTATGTTGTAATAAGGAAAAACTCATGACATCATTGCAATGCCTAGGTTTCTTTATTTTGATCCATAGGGAGAGGCATGTAAGAAATAAATACAGTGGACCCTCAGTGTTCACTGGGGTTTGGTTCCAGGACTCCGCGTGGATACCAAAATCTGTGGATGCTCAAGTCCCATTTTATACAGTGGCGAAGTACAACAGTGTATCTTATATAAAATGGCAAAATCAAGGTTTGCTTCTTGGAGTTTGTTTTTGGGGAATATTCTCAAGCTATGGATAGTGGAATCCATGGATGCCAAATCAGTGGATACAGAGGGCATACTGGATTATGCTTATGAATATGATTGTGATTATTACATACTGGGCTGCTATGTTGGTGTAGAACAGCCAGAAATAACAAAAAACTGAAGATTACCTGAACCAAGTGAAAGTCTTAAAGAAATGTCAAAAGAGATCAGTGTTGTAGAGGCTTATGAAGAATGAGGCAGTGACAGAAGGAATCAAGGGTGGGGGGTTAGGGTAGGGGTGGCTCAGTGGAAGGCCAAGAAAGTGGGGCTGGGGAATGGATAGAGGGAGATGGGGGGGTCCTGTCACTCATCTGCCCCCTTTGCCCTCAAGACATACACTCGCAGGAGCAAACATACACACACACACATGAGCACACAGGCTTATAAGTTCGCCTTACAATGATGACCTCATTGCCAGAGCCTTCAAGCAAAAATGGTGCAGCTGTAAGAGATGCACACATCCTGACCACCTCCTCAGAGGGAAGCACTATGGGACAGTGGCACCCCTAAGTATAACTCCTGCCATGGTATAACCCTCCAGCCCCAACGGAGATCATTCCAATCAGTTCCAAGGATAGGCGGGGGCTTAACACATCAGGAGAGAGGGGCTGTCCTATAGCTCTTTCTCTCATACTATTATCCCCTTGCTTCCAAAAATGTTAACTGCAAAGCGGTATGCTGATTAGAGAAGACTACCTCCTAGAAACTGAAACGGGATGATTCAAACATAGGATCACTTTAAAATTAAATAGTTAATTACTGTGTTTTTAAAATCACATCACTAGTATCACCTTAATCTGCAGAGTATGTTTCAGGTGTTTAAGCAGCAATGCCTGGCAGATGCACATTCTCTTTTATTTGCATGCAATGTGTTTATTGTCCTTAGATCCATTGTTTTCAAACAAAGCCATAGACAATTCCACTTTATCATGACAACTACACAAAAATAGGTTCCCTAATTCCTGCACATTACAATAATGGCTATTTGTAGAAAAAAAAATTATTTACTAAGAGTGTGTTAATGCAGACAGAAGTGGACACAATGACTTTATGCCTCCATGCTAAAAAGGCTGACTGTCTGTTGGGGGCCGGGCAAGTCTTTTTAGTGTCTTAGACTAATGTGGCTTCTCTCCTGTGTGTGTTCCCCTGTGTTTGGCCAAGTCTGATGACTGGCTGAAGCTCTTCTCACAGTCAGTACATGAATATGGCTTCTCTCCTATGTGTGTTTGTTTGTGTTTGGCCAGGTGTGATGTGCAGCTGAAGCTCTTCCCACACTCCGTACATGAATGTGGCTTCTCTATGTGTGTTCTTTTGTGTATAGCCAGGTTTGATGACCGGCTGAAGCTCTTCCCACACTCCCTACATGAATACAGCATCTCTCCTGTGTGTGTTCGCTCGTGTGTGGCCAGGTCTGATGACTGGTTGAAGTTCTTCCCAGACTTCCTACATGAATACGGCTTCTCTCCTGTGTGTGTTCGCTTGTGTCTGGCCAGATGCGATGACTGGCTGAAGCTCTTCCCACACTCCCTACATGAATATGGCTTCTCTCCTGTGTGTGTTCGCTTGTGTCTGGCAAGGACTGATGAAGAGCTGAAGCTCTTCCCACACTCCCTACATGAATGTGGCTTCTCTCTTGTGTGTGTTCGCTTGTGTATGGCCAGGTGTGATGAACAGCTGAAGCTCTTCCCACACTCCCTACATGAATATGGCTTCTCTCCTGTGTGTGTTCGCGTGTGTATGGCCAGGTGTGATGAACAGCTGAAGCTCTTCCCACACTCCCTACAGGAATATGGCTTCTCTCCTGTGTGTGTTCGCTTGTGAATGGCTAGGTTTGATGAACAGCTGAAGCTCTTCCCACACTCCCTACAGGAATATGGCTTCTCTCCTGTGTGTGTTCGCTTATGTACAGCCAGGACTGATGACTGGATGAAGCTCTTCCCACACTCCATACATGAATATGGCTTCACTCCTGTGTGTGTTCTCTTATCACTGACCAGGTGGAAAAGCTTTTTTCCATTGCCGTCATGAAGATTCCTATTCAGTGCCTTTGCCTTTATATCTTTCATAAACGGTCTCTCCTCCCCTTTGGTTTTGTATATACAGCCTGGCTTTGGGTCCCGCAGTGTAGCCCTGTGGGAAGCAGAAGCCACAGTTCGGAATAGATAATTCTCTTCTTGTACATTTTCTGGCTCTTCAGCCTGTATGCCATTCATTGAATGCTTCCACTTTATGTGTCGGTTGAGATAATCTTTGGAACTGAAAGCCATCTCACAGCAGGGACACTGCTGACAGTCAACAGCTTGCTCCTGTATCGAAGGTGAATTCTGCCTGTGAACTATGCAAAAATAAACAAATAAACAATTAAATCAACATTATGATGTATTTACTGTGCACGAAAAACAACTTCTTACGATGGCAAAGTCATAGGGAGGTAGTTACATTTAGGAATCTGCAACAAAACAAAAATAAACCCAACTCATTCTGAAAGTATCTGGAAGACCAGTTTGGATTTGAAAAATGGGGTTTTTAGTTTATTTAAACCAAATCTGCTTTTACTGCTGCTGCAGAGTATTTCATGGGTGGAGAAGGTATCTCTGTTTCCCACACATCATTCACCATGCTGTGCCAGATTTTGGGAAGAAATAAACCTGACCTTTGCTGCTTTTGGGGTCTTATCAGCTTGGGAGCCCATCTTATATTAATGGCAACACCAGACATTGCAGGTAAGGGTTAGGGTTAGGGTTAGGGATATGGCAGGTTTGGATGTTTCCTCACTGGCAATTCCACAATACAGGTGGAAATTACCCCAAACAGGAACTACAAGGGAATACAAGGTTGTTTCCATTTCCGTATATTTATGAGAACTGAAGGAAACTCACAGATGTAGAAAGGCTAGGGTTAGAAGGGAATACCCACTGAAATGGGGAAACACACTTCCTAATGCAAGTCCTTTCTATCTGTCATAATGAGTTACTGGTAAGACACAAAAGGTGGACAAAAACCAGAACTATAGATTTTATCCTGCACTTCTGCGACCTATTCTTATAAAATCACGCACAAGCTGAAACCTTCACCATGCACACTCCCCCTCTCCTTAATCCCTAGACAAGAAATATCTTGACCGCACAATCCAGGCTGGTACCTGCAAGTCTTTCCCCTTCCAGGGAGCCTTGGACAAAGGGGTCTTCTCCTTTTTCCAGACTGGCAATGAGATCTGGTTTGGGACATTCTTTTAAAGAAAACCGAAAGATGACAGTGAGTAGTGAAATATTCCCCCCCCCCAGCAAAGTCCTTTTCGTCTGTGAACAACCACTTATGGTGCTGAGATGTATTTTTTTCATGGGAGAGAGGATGATTGGTCATTCTCCTATCTCAAAGACAGAGAATATCCTCACAGCTTAATTGGTCACATCAAGATATTCAGAGAACTAAAGCTAGGGCAAGAAGGTGGATGGATTGGCTGGGGTGTCAAAAGATACGGAGGTATCTCCTCAAGCTATTGGAAATATTTCTGCTTGGGCTCCTTTTACTCAAAGCAATCAAAAGCAACCACATGAGATTCCTGAAGCATTATATTAATGGCAACAGCACACAGGACAGACCTGGAGGCTTCCTCACTGGCAACTCCTCAATACAGGGGGAAATGCCCCAAACAGGAGTTCCACCCCTTCAGGCTGAATCCCCAGAAGGAAAAAGGCATTCTTACCCAGAGAAGCCACGTTCCCATAATTCTCCAGCATGACTTCCTTGTAGAGCGCTCTCTGGCCCGGATCCAGAAGTTCCCACTCGCCCTTGGTGAAATAGACAGCCACCTCCTCAAAGGAGATCAGAGGCTGGAAAAGAGAAAACAACAACACCGACAACACTTTAGTGATCACAAATATAGTCGTATCCCCGTATCCCTAGGACCAATACCTGTAGTTTCTTTTATCCATGGATGAAAAGTAGGGAAACATAACGTATAATTGAGCTGGAAAATTCCTAGAGGCACCCTCTCTAGGCATCTTCTAAGTCCTCCAAAGCAACTCTATGGTATCTTTGCTCAGAAGTTGTTTATTTTATTTTAAAATGGTTTCCTTTTATCCATGCTTTTCTGTATCCATGGTAAGGTCCAGGAACCAAACCTAGGCAGATATGTAGGTCCGACTGCAATTTTTTCCAACTCTGATTCACTCCACACAGAAACATTCATTCTTCTCACTCCACTGCCCAGAAGGATTGAACAGAGGAAGGACAATTTGGAAATTTGGGATAAGATCTTACCTGGGTGTTGCAGAGCTCAATTGTATACATGTTGAGTTAGTCACAAGCCTTGTTGTGTCCACATTGGACAAATGTAGCAAGACAACAAAGTGGCAACCGAACGCACAACAAATCCATCCGCGCTTCATGAGCTCTAACATGTGCAAGAACAGCACATGACCACTTCTCCTTCTGCAATCTTGGAATGAAGGCAGACGTTCCAGATCAGACCAAACCATCCCACGGCTTCCACAGGGGAACTTCCACAGGCCAAAGACACCAGGAGGGGCCCAGTCGCTATTTGCTTTGGCTTTTCCTGACCTCAAACAATTTACCTTGTATGTCAATGGATTTCATTAGGTGAGAAAAAGGAAATTTCTTACCTGGTTCTTTTGAGATCTTGCAAAGCCCAAATGAAGGGCAAGAGGTTGCTCTGGGATGGCTCTTTCCCTTTCACTGCAAAGAAGAGAGCATCCTGATCTGGCCTCTGAAGTCATGGTGTTCCTGGTGGGGGAGAGACGGAGAGACTAAAGGAGGCTGGCTCTTCATATCTATGTGGACCAAAGAGGAAGGAGACTCAGAAGCCGTTGTTCGGCCTTCAGAGGATGATGGTTGAATGGTGGACCTTTCTATCCATTTGGAATTCAGGGCTTCTGTCTCTTTCCCTCATTTTTAGAATCCAAAGACAACAGCTGTGTTAGCCTAGAATATGAGTACGCAAAGGGATCTTGCAGCAGCTCCGAGCCCAACGGAGAGAAAGAAGTTGTAGCAGAGCACGAGCTTCCGTAGGGGCATCTGAGGAAGTGCTTGACTACATGGGGGGTCTGGATGAGATTCAGGCTACTTTGGCTCAGAGCTGTGACAGCATGAAATTCAGGCTATGCTGGCCCAGATTAAAGTGTCACACCTGAGAAAGCCCGAATCCTCCTGTGGATTTTTATTTGGGTTCTCATTCAAAGCTGTTACTCACAAGCAAAGTGCCAGCGGTAGTCACCCTCTCTGAAGCCAGACCGGGCAGCTACTGTTGGGGTGGGATCTTTCCCTTTCTCTATCCCTATCCCCCCATCCCCCTGCCTTTCCCCCACAGTCATGCCTGCCTCTGGACTCTCCCCAAAAGACTGGGGGTCTCCCTCCTCCCTCCTGCAGCAACCTTTTCCCTTCGTCTCCCCCCAAGAAAACGCCAGAGCTCCCCCCTCTCCTCTCCCCCCCCACAATCCCCCCATTTTCTGCCTCAATGCCCCTTTTGCTCTCCCTTCCCTTTTGCAAGGCATTCCCTCCCATTCGTGGCCCTTCTAGCCTTCTGGCATCCCATAATAGCCCCGCAGCCCTCCACAGGACCCAGGAAAGACCCCCCACTCCCCCAACCATACAAGCAAGGCTGCCCTTCTTCTTCCCCTGGAGCCCCCCTCCCCGAAAGGGCTCAGCCCCACAAGAGGGGAGAGGGGGACTCAAAGCAGCCCGAGGAGCCCCCAGGCCTTAAATGGGGGGGAGAAAAAGGGGGGCTTCTTGCTTCCCCCAAAAAAGAGCCCCTCCGTCCTTCCCTAACACCCCCAGCCCTCCCCCATTCTGACCCCAAAGGGGCCTCTCCCCCTCCTCCCCCCACAAAAGGAGCCACTTTGGGGTCCCCACTCTCTCCCCCCTTACCTTCTTCGTCCTGCCCGAATGGCCTTCCTCCTCCCGCCAAGAAAATTCAGAATGATCCTCTCCCGTATGCAAATGAGCAGAGATGGCGTCACTCTTCCCCTCCCCTCATTAACATTTTCCAGCCTCTCTAGGAAGCGGAGCTCGGTGCTCTTTGGAGGACTCAGGGAGGGAGGGAGGGAGGGGGCTTCTTTCTTTCTTTCCTTCTTTCTTATTTCTGTCTGCAATTTTGCCCCTGAAAGAAGAGAGAGAGAGAGAGAGAGAGAGAGCTAGGGACAGGAGGGAGTTCCTAGGGCAGTGATGGGCAACCTTTTGAGCTAGGTGTGTCAAACTTCACCAAAAAACTGAGCATAACTCGGGTGGTGTGTCACTTTGAGGAAAAAACATTATTTCACGACATTTATTGTTTAAATAACATAAATGTATACAGTTGCCCCTCCACATTTGCAGCTTTCACTCTCACAGTTTTGATTATTTGCAGTTTGCTCAGCAAGCACCCCATTTAAATCAGCTTTTCTCCCTCCCACTCAAGGGACTGGAGCTGATTTAAATGGAGTGCTTGCTGAGCAAGCCAGGAGCTCAACTCCCCACTCTCCTGGGGCTGGGCTCCATTTGGGGACGGGGAGCAGACAGTTGGCGGAAAAGGTGCTTTTTAGCACACACCCCCCTTGCCAAAGCTGCTATTGAAGGTTCCAAGGTTCACTCAGCCTTCCATCCTTTCGTAGGTCGGTAAATTGAGTACCCAGCTTGTGGGGGCAATTAGCTAACACACATTGGAAACTGCTTAATGCAGTGTAGATGTGTAAATAGCTATTGCTTAAAACAATTTGTAAGCCGCTCTGATAGCCTTGTGGCTGAAGAGCGGGGTATAAATAAATAAATAAATAAATAAGCCTTGTTGCGGCTTTGGGAGTGTGGGGGTGGCTGAAAAGCTTCTACGCAGCACTCCCTCCACCCCTCCCAACCTTCCCGAAGAGGCTATATGGGGCTCTCCATTCCCAGAGCCCCTTTGGGAAGCCTGGGTAGAGGCCGGCCAGACTCCCTCCCGCTCTCCTGTCACCTTCTCCGGCCTTCTCGAGGTGGCTCCGGGGTTTCAAAGCCTTGGAGCCCCCTCAGGAAGGCCGGGGAGAGGCTGGGCAGACTCCCTTCCACCACCTTCTCCGGCGTTCCTGAGGAGGCTCTGGGGTTTCAAAGCCCCGGAGCCCCCTCAGGAAGGTCAGGGAAAGGTGGGGCAGACTCTCACCCACCTGCCCGCTGCCTCCCTGAGGCAGCTCCAGGGCTTCAAAGCCTGGAGCCCCCTTGGGAAGGCCGGGGAGAGGCCGGGGAGACTCCCGGCCACCTGCCCACCCACTGCCTTCCCTGGCCTTTCCGAGGCAGCTCTGAGGCTTCGACGCCTCAGGGCCCCCTCAGGAAGGCTGGGGAGACTCCCATCCACCCGCTGCCTTCCCCAGCCTTTTCGAGGCGGCTCCAGGGCTTTGAAGCCTTGGAGCCCCCTTGGGAAGGCTGGGGAGAGTCCAGGCAGAGTCCCTCCCTCCCGTTGCCTTCCCTGGCCTCCCCGAGGCGGCCCCAGGGCTTCAAAGCCTCAGAGTGCCCTCGGGGAGGCCGGGGAGAAGCTGGGCAGACTCCCGCCAGCCCACCCGCCGCCTTATACGGCCTTTCCGAGGCAGCTCCGGGGAAGCATGGCAGGCCTCGGGGGGGGTGGCCAGGTGGGAGGAGGCTCCACCCCCCTGCCTCCCTAATGTGGTGATCAGGGCTTTGTAGCCCCGCTCACCACTTTAATCGACCCACCCACCCTCCCTAAAGTGGTGACCGATCGCCACTTTAGGGAGGGTGGCGAGGTTGCGGGGGAGGCCTACGGCCACGTGTCAACCCAAATGGCTATGCGTGTCAGTGCTGACATGCGTGTCATAGGTTCGCCATCACTGTCCTAGGGGGAGACAAAACAAGAGCCAAGGGTCCCCTTTACCTCCTCTCTCCTGCCTGCTCCCCCCACTAGGTATCCTTTCCTCCTACTCCTCTAGGAAGCTGAACTCTGTGCTCTTAACCCTGGAGGACCCAAGGGAGGACTGTTCCCCTCCCTCCAAAGATCCAATATTCCCACTTCTACTTAGAACTCAATACTATTTCAAAAAGCCCAAAGTGGATACAAACCCCTGACTTTGTTGCAAAAAAAGGTGATCAGCAAGTCCCAATCTTTTTAAGAATGAACCAAAGATTTCTGCTTGAGCCACACAGTCAGTTTAAGCATTTCAGCCCAGTCGCTTTTCTATCTGCACTGCACAAACAATGCAGTTTGAAACTGGATTCTTTGCCATAGCTCCTTTCTGTGGAATCCTGGGATTTGTAGTTTGGTGAGGCACCTGCACTCTTTGACAGAGAAGGCTGAAGATCTGGTAAAACTACACATCCCAGGATTCCATAGGAAGGAGCCATGGAAAATCATCCACTAGACCATTTATGTAATGTCGATTAGGCCTCACTCAGTCAGTCTTCTCCACATGGAAGCAATGCCCCTCTATTTCTTTTTTTTTTTAAACCATATAATTTTTATTGTCCAATTCTCCACTATTAAGTACAGTCAATACAGTTGCCCCTCCACATTCGCGAACTTGACATAAGCAGTTTTGATTATTTGCGGTTTTGGGAGGGCCCCCCCGGGACCCCCCAAAACCGCGACACGGGGCCTCCGGAGGCCCCGTGAAAGCCCTGGGAGGGAGCGGGGAGGACCGGGGAGATCTCCACAGGACCTTCGGAGACCCTCCGGAGGCCCCGCGAAGGCCTTGGGAAGGAGGGGGAAGGCCAGGGAGGCCTTCACGGGGGCCCCGGAGATGCTCTGGAGGCCCCATGAAGGCCCGGGGAGGGGGTGGGAAGGGCTGGGGAGGTGATCATGGGGCCTCCGGAGGCCCCATGAAGGCCTGGGGAAGGGCTGGGGAGGGCCGGGGAGGCCTCCATGGGGCCTCCGGAAATGCTCAGGAGGCCCCATGAACGTCTAGGAGGGAGAGGGGAGGGCCGGGGAGACCTCCATGGGGCCTCTGGAGACACTCCGGAGGCCCCATGAAGGCCCGGGGAGGGGTGGGGAGGGCTAGGGAGGCAATCATGGGGCCTCCAGAGACGCTCCGGAGGCCCCATGAAGTCCTGGGGAGGTGGTGGGGAGGGCTGGGGAGGCCTCCATGGGGCCTCCGGAGATGCTCCGGAGGCCCCATGAAGGCCTGGGGAGGGGGTGGGGAGGGCCGTGGAGGCCTCCATGGGGCCTCCGGAGACTCTCCAGAGGCCCCATGAAGGCCTGGGGGAGGGGCAGGGGAGGCCTCCGCGGGGCCTTGCTAGGCCCCACGAAGGCCCAGGGAGGGAGGGGGGAGGGAGGGGGAGGGCCGGGAGAGGCCTATGTGGGGCCTTGCTAGGAACCCCGCGAATGTGAAAAATCCGCGAATAACGACTGCCCTCCCTCTCCCCCACCATAGCGACCATGGGGCCTCCTGAGGCCCCATAGTCGCTTTCCCCAGCCTCCCCACTCCCTTCCTAGGCCTCCCGGGGCCTCTGGAGACCCTCCCGAGGCCTCGTGGATGCCTCCCCAGCCCTCCCCCCTCTCACCCAAGCCCTCAACTTGGGCTCTCCCAATGCCTCCCCGGCCCCGTCACTCCCCTCCAAGGCCTTCGTGGGGCTCCGAGGAGGCCTCCCTGGCCTTCCCCCTCCCTCCCAAGGCCTTTGTGGGACCCCGCAGAGGCCTCTTCCGGCCCTCCCCCCTCCCTCCCAAGGCCTTCGTGGGGCCTAGCAAGGCCCCGCGGAGGCCTCTTCCCTCCCTCCCCAGGGCTTCGTGGGGCCTAGTAAGGCCCTGCGGAGGCCTCTCCCGGCCCTCCCCCTCCCTCCCCGGGCCTTCGTGGGGCCTAGCAAGGCCCTGTGGAGGCCTCTCCCGGCCCTCCCCCCTCCCTCCCGGGGCCTTCGTGGGGCCTCCGGAGACGCTCCGGAGGCCCCATGGAGGCCTCCTCGGCCCTCCCCAGCCGTTCCCCAGGCCTTCATGGGGCCTCCGGGGCGTCTCCGGAGGCCCCATGGAGGCCTCCCCGGCCCTCCCCAGCCCTCCCCCAGGCCTTCATGGGGCCTCCGGGGCATCTCCGGAGGCCCCATGGAGGCCTCCCTGGCACTCACCACCCCTCCCCGGGCCTTCATGGGCCCTCCCCAGCCCTCCCCAGCCCTTCCCCAGGCCTTCATGGGGCCTCCGGAGCGTCTCCGGAGGCCCCATAATCGCCTCCCCAGCCCTCCCCAGCCCTTCATGGGGCCCCCGGAGTGTGTCCGGGGGCCCCGTGAAGGCCTCCCCGGCCCTCCCCCCTCCTTCCCAAGGCCTTCGCCGGGCCTCCGGAGGGTCTCCAAAGGCCCCGCGGAGGCCTCCCCAGCCCTCCCCCCTCCCTTCCAAGGCCTTTCCGGGGCCTCCGGAGGGTCTCCAAAGGCCCCGTGGTGACCTCCCCAGCCCTCCCCGCTCCCTCCAAGAGCTTTCACGGGGCCTCCGGAGGCCCGTGTCGCGGTTTGGGGGGGCCAGGGGGCCCACCCAAAACCGCAAATAATCAAAACCGCCATCTGTCGGGGATGCTTTGATCAAGATTTCCTGCGTGGCAGGGGGTTGGACTGGATGTCCCTCGTGGTCTCTTCCAACTCTACAATTCTATGATTCTATGATTCTATGATTTCTTACATTAACCTCTCACGGACTTGCCTATATAATAACTAGTGACAGGTGATTCCATCAGCCTTTAACTCCTCTTGTGTTTTAATTTCTGGTCTACTCCCTTCCCATCTTATCAAATCTTCATATTTTAGCCATTTAACATCTCACACTTTCCCCGTCTTATAGAAGGCTTCATGCGGAGATATCCAGATTGGGGTTTTTGATAAACACCGGCTTTTATATTTCTTCCACACTCGAAGGAGTGGTTTCCGTAAGTAGTGGTCATTGAAGTCCTTATTTACTGATTCCTTGTTAAACCAAATATAGACATGCCATCCAAATCTCAATTTATCGCTTTCAATCATTAATATCATTTCATCTTTTAAGTCACACCATTTCTTAAGACAGCTTAAACAACTCGCATGTAAATGTAATTTTAAATTGGGGAGACCTAAGTCTCCCCTTTCTTTTATGTCTTGTAAATATTTTAACTTTATTCTTGGTTTATGGCCTGCCTAAATGAATTTACTCAGTTCCTTCTGTCAATCATACAAGATACCATCGTTGCTTATTATAGGGATCATCTGGAATAAAAATAGTGCTTTAGGTAATATATTCATTTTTATAGCTGCTAACCGACCAAGAAGTGAGAGTTTCAATCTAGTCCAGCTTTCAAGTCATTTCTTTGTTTCATTCCATATTTTATGGTAATTATTCTTGATTAAGTAACTATTATTTTTGTTAATATTATTCCCAGATATTTGATCTTATTTTCCCATTTAAACTCCGTCTTTGTTCTATTTTCTCCTTTTCTTGCCCACTCAAATTAAATGGGAACATGGATTTTTGCTCCTATTTATTTTCAATCCAGACACTTCCTCAAAAGTTTTCAATATACTCATAATTTCTTCAATATTTTCATGTGGATCTTCTAAGATTAAAACTAAATCATCAGCATATGCTCTTATTTTAATCTCACACTTTCCAATTTTTAATCCCTTTATCTTCGTGCTGTTTTTAATATTGTTGATAAGGAGTTCCATTACTATTATAAAGAGGAGTGGAGAAATTGGACAACCTTGTCTAGTTCCTCTAGAGATTTTTATCCTCTCTGATTGGTCTCCATTTATTTTTATAGTTGCTCCTTGCTCCTTATAAATTGCTTTCATCCAATTAAGGAAATTGTCCCCACAATTCATCTTTTTAAATGTATTCAATATTAGACTCCAGCTCACGCTGTCAAAAGCCTTTTCAATGTCAAGGTTTTTTCTGGGTGTTTCCTATAATATTCGATGACATTTAATATCATCCTCGTGTTTTGTTTAATCTGTCTCTTTGGGAAGAATCCATTCTGTTCCTCACTAATCATTCCCAATAATATTTGTCTCAGTCTCCTCGCCATAATGTCTGTATAGATTTTATAGTCTTGGTTCAATAATGAGATAGGTCTATAATTGACTACTTCTCTTGGGTCTTTTCCTTCTCACAATTTGTGCCTGACTCCATGAGTTTGGCATTCCTTTTTCTTTAATCGTATTTAATAATTCTACCATAGGAACTATTATTGAACCAGCCAAGACTTTATAATATTTCATTGTCAGACCATCTGGACCTGGCAATTTGCCCAGCTTCCCTTTACCGATGACCTCTAAAATTTCTTCAATACTTATTGGTTTATCTAAATCTCTTTTCTGCTCCTCCGTCAATTTTTTATACAAAATGTTTTCTACATATTCTATCATCTTACTTTCATTAATTTCTTTAACCTTAAATAATTGAGAATAAAATCTAACAAAGGCTTCCTTAATGTTCTCCTGATCATTATATTCCACCTCATTTATTTTAATTCCTGTTATACTATTTCTTTCCCTCTTTTTCCTTAGTTGATTAGCTAATCTCTTTCCTATATTATTTGCATGTTCAAACCAATTCTGTTTATTTTCTCTCAATTTTTCCCCCCAATTCCCCTACCAGGGTCATGTCTAATTGTTTTTGTAATACCTTAATTTCATCATTTACCCTCCTATTTGCTGGGTTTTGTCTTAGTTCTTCTTCCTTATTTTTAATTAACAAATTTATCTTCTTTATTTTTTTCTTGATCCTTTCTTCTCCTTCTTATATTCTGCTGTATAAAGAAACCCCGCATAACTGTTTTTCCGGCTTCCCAAATTGTTCTTATATCCATTTCTTCAGTCCAATTTTCTTTAAAATATAGGTCTAATGTTTCTTTTTCCTTTCTTAAAATTTCAGTGTCTTCTAATAATGACTCATCGACTCTCCAATTTATGTTCCTTTTTTTCCCTAGCTATTGTCATCGACACTGCATTGTGATCTGCTAAATTCCTAGGGACAATCTCCACCTTTTTTACCCTTGAAGCCCAACCTCTTGATACTAGGAACATATCTAGCCTGGCTAATAATTTGTGTCGATTTGAATGAAATGTGAATTCCTTCGATTCCTTGTTTACCACTCTCCACATATCTAATAACATTAAGTCATTCGTCATATTAAAGAATTATTTTGGAAGTTTTCCTTGATTATCTTTGATTTTCTTAATTGACTGCCTATCCAACAATGGATTCACTACCCCATTATAATCACCCATCATTATTAAGTGATTGGATTCACAATTTTTGAATCTATTCATTAACATTTCATAAAATTTATTTTTATTCCCAAGTGGTCCATATATTCCAACAATAATATATATTTCATTCTCTATTTTAATTTCCACTGCTACAGAGTGCCCTTCATTATCATTAAATACTTCTTTAGCATGAAACCTCTTATTCACATATAAAATTACTCCTTTTCTTTTTTTACTGGTTGAAAACACAAATTCATTACCCAATTTCTTGTTTCTTATTAGATGCTTATCTGATGCCTTAATTTTAGATTCTTGTAAATAGACAAAATCCCATTTTTGTTTATTCAAATAATGAAATATTTTATTTCTTTTCTGGGGAGAATTAAGACCTTTGATATTCCAAGTTAATAATTTCCAACATTCCATTATCTAACGTTGTTAATTGTCCAATCCACCTAACTCCTATCTTCTTCTTCAATTTCTTCTCCTTCTTCTCCTTCTTCTTCTGTCTCTCCTGGATCTGTCTCAATCTCTTCTTCCACTTCCTCCCTACCTCCAGTTGCCTCATCCTCCTCGATATTTTCATTCTCACTTCCTTTGTCACTTCCTTGTTTATCTAATTGGTCTACTTGAACTAAGTCATCTTTTTTCCTCTGTCTTCTGCTTTTTGTTTGTTGTGTCACCAAATCTGAAGTCTCTTCTTTCATCTTTGATCCTCTACTCCCCTCATCTTTCCATCCTTCTTTTTTCTCATTAAAGTCTTTTTTGTACTTTTCCCAAAATTCTGGAACTTCATCTAAGTTCTTTAACAAGATATTCTTTTGATTGTATCTAAATGATAAACTGTCTATTTTAATCCATCTATACTTTATGTTTCTTTTTCTTAACTGTGTTGTTAACATTCTGTATTCTTTTCTTCTTTTTAATATTTTCCCCGGTATATCTTTTAACAGAATTACATTTTCACCTTCAATCTGAAACTGACTCTCATAATTCTTTTTAAGGATTTGGTCTCTGATATTTTTTCCTAACAAAATATATGATAATGTCACCAGGTAATTTCCTTTGAGACAAACTTCTATTTTTAACTCTATAAATTCGATCCACCTCTCTATCAATATTTTCTACACTATCTTGTAAATATTCTGCTAGTGGTTCTATTATTCTTTCCACCAGATCCTCATCTCATCTTTCCGACACCCCTCTGATCTTAATACAATTCTCTCTTGATTTCATTTCCAACAATAGTTTTTCATCATCCTGTTGTTTCATCTTCTCAATAAATTTCTTTAAACTTTCTTCCAGTTTCTCTGTTTTCCCCTCCACCTCTTTTAACTTCTAGTCAGTTTTTTTACCCAATTTGCAACTTCCTCTAAGTTTTTTCTCAATTCTCTAACCTCCGTTCTAATCTCCTGTTTTATTTCTGCTTTTAAATCTCTCATCTCTTTTCTAAGATCTTTCACTTCCTCACTTAAGTCTTGTCCTATCCTTCTAATCTCCTCCAATAAAGGAGATTGGTCAACGGTCTTAGGAGGCATCTCTAATGAAGGTCTTCTAGCAAATTGCAATTTTGCTTGCTCTGTTTTTTGTCTAGTTGTTCTCGACATTGTATACACAATATATCCCCCTAATATAATCACCTAAACCAATACTTCGTCCCTTTAGAATAAACTAGCCTTCAACTTTCCTCCCAATTTCTCCTAATCCACTCTTTATCAGTAACAGTTTCTTTTGATATTATCCTTTTATTTTTCCCAACTAAACTATCACCTATCCTCAATTAATTGATTAATTACTCAATTAAATGATTTTTACACTCCTTCATTCAGTTATACATTTCCATTATCTTTAATGTTATCCATATATCACATTTCCTATATTCTCAACATTTTTAATCTCCCCTCTTCACAATTCACACATAGTATTCAATATTTAGCTTTGCTCAACATAAGATGATCTACCAACCCATTTGTTTATATACCTTTGCTATACCTTAATCAATATCTCCACATTTCATCAAAAGAAAAAAAAGGAAAAAAACCCTTAGTCTCCAACTCTTTCCTTCTATATCTTATAGTTTCTATTTTCTTAATCCTGTTATCTCTGTGATTTTTCCCACACTCAGCAGTTTCTTCCTCTCCAGGCTCCCTTTCCTTGGACTCTCAATCTCTGGGGTCACTTATCTCCACTTCTCTTTCCTCCAGTCTTCTTATCTTCGTTGCACTCTGCCCTTCCCCAGGTTCTGCAATAACTTTATCTTCTTATTTCCTGTTCCGTGCCATCAGGGATTTCCTTCCCCACTTACTCCAACATCCAAAATGGCTGCCTTAAAGTCACCATGGACCTCCTCTCACCATAAGTCCCATCCAGGATTTATTACATTAATAAAGAGATTGGAACACGAAGCAATGGATGCAAGCTCCAGGAACAGAGATTCCACCTCATCATTAGGAGGAACTTTCTGACAGTCAGAGCTGTTTGGCAGTGGAACACACTCCCTCGGAGCATGGTGGGGTCTCCTTCCTTGGAGGTCTTTAAACAGAGGTTGCATGGCCATCTGTCGGGGATGCTTTGATTGTGATTTCCTGCATGCCAGGGGGTTGGACTGGATGGCCCTCGTGGTCTCTTCCAACTCTGCAATTCTATGATTCTATGATTAATACTTGTTATCCTTGAACTTTCACTTTAGTCAGGAAACCACTTTTAAACTCTGCTAAGCTCAGTCCAGTTTAATCTTAAATAAACACTGAGAGGCAAGTCTCTTTAAATTGCATTACCTCAAACAGTTCACTCATCTCCTCTTCTCTTAGTACCAACGGGTTACACCATAGTTCTTTTTCATAATACCTTAACCATTTCCTATTATATATTATTCTCTTTACTACTCTGCCTCCACCTTAAGACGATATCATTGTGATTCCAGAGATGAGGACTTTCAATGAGGATTCTCAATTATTTTTAAAAATCAGCGACAAGGCTTGTGCCATATAATGGTTGCATTTGTTGCGGGGCGGTAGATCTCGGTTCCCTCAGGCTCCCATCACATTCCAAAGGACACAAATACCTTGTTCCTTTAGGTATGGAGCCTGGAATGAGCCTATGAGAGCACCTCAACCCCTTCGCTCCTCGAAGGGGGTTTTAGTCTGATTTTCAAGACTTTTACTCTACAACACATGAGTTTTTCCCCAGGCTTCTTGGGGCTACCAGGGAAACCTCCTCACCTCACCATTGCTGACTCCGGGCGTCCTAGAGCTGCTAATGGTGAATCAGCAACAAGCAGCCTCTCCCAACAGTTTAAAAAAAATTCAAACTCACAGAAGCTCCACCCCACTCAACAACAAGCAGCCTCTCCCAACAGTTTAAAAAATTCAAACTCACAGAAGCTCCACCCCACTCAGCAACAAGCAGCCTCTCCCAACAGTTTAAAAAATTCAAACTCACAGAAGCTCCACCCCACTCAGCAACAAGCAGCCTCTCCCAACAGTTTAAATTCTTTAAACTGTTAATTCTTTGCTTGGAAAAACTATTTTTAAAATTGAAGTCTCATGGGGTTTAGATACAGATTTGGCTTTGAATATGTTCTGGTGATGTTACAAGTTCTAAGCCATGAGCACCACCTGCAAACAGGTTTTCCTGCAAAGTTACAGAGATATTTTTTCACCAATATTCAGGACTATAGACAGGAAATGCATTGAATTTGTTCCTGACACCTTTCTTCACTGTCCAGCTTTCCAATCATACTTAGAAATCAGAAACATTATGGCACAGATGTCCACCCTCCAACTGCCCCAGTCTGGGAGAGAGAATCCTGATTCATCCTCTGTCATTCCTGTTTTTCCTTTTTAAAATCTCCCAGTTTCTTTCTCCCTCTCCCACTTTCCCCCTTTTGTCCTCAGCTTATAACAGTTGCTGCAAACTTGAGTTGAAATTGCAAAAGTACACTACGACCCCTGTATCCACTGATTCATTATTTACTGATTCAATTATCCATGGGACAGAAAACACCACACCTACCATAGAGTCTTCCTAGGAAAGGTGTCATCTCTAGCCATTTTCGAGGTCCTCCAATGCAGCTGTACAGTATTTTAAACTGGAAGGCCTATTATTTTCAATGGTGCTTGTGATTCTCTATGGTTTTCAGTATCCACACCCCAGAGCCAATTCCCAGTGGATACAGGGGTCCTACTGTAATGAGTAATCAATTGACTCAGTCAGCAAAACAGGACTGGGTAGGAGCAGAATCTATTTTATTACAGTCGTCCGTTCACATTCGCAGGGGTTACATTCCATGGACCCCCACGAATATGAAAAATCTGTGAATATTGTTTGCCCCCTCTCCTGCCAAAGCGACCAGGGGGCCTCCGGAGGCCCCATAGTCGCTTTCCCCCACCTCCCCACTCCTGTCCTAGGCCTTCCCGGGGCCTCCGGAGACCCTCCTGAGGCCCCATGGATGCCTCCCCAGCACTCCCCCCTCCTGCCCAAGCCCTCAACGGGGCCTCCGGAGTCTCCGGAGGCCCCGTGGAGGCCTCCCCGGCCTTCCCCAAGGCCTTTGTGGGGCCTCTGGAGGCTCTCTGAAGGCCCCGCAGAGGCCTTCCAAGCCCTCCCCCCTCCCCCCAAGCCCTTTGCGGGGCCTCCAGAGGGTCTCCAGAGGCCCCACGGAGGCCTTCCTGGTCCTTCCCCCTCCCTCCCAAGGCCTTTGCAGGGCCTCCGGAGGGTCTCTGAAGGCCCCACAGAGGCCTCACCAGCCCTCCCAAAGCCTTCGTGGGGCCTCTGGAGGGTCTCCGAAGGCCCCATGGAGGCCTCCCTGGCCCTCCCAAGGCCGTCGTGGGGCCTCCAGAGGGTCTCTGAATGCCCCGCGGAGGCCTCCCTAGTCCTCCCCCTCCCTTTCAATGCCTTCGTGTGGCCTCCGGAGGGTCTCCGGAGGCCCCACGGAGACCTCCCTGGTCCTCCCCTTCCTCTCAAGGCCTTTGTGGGGCCTCCAGAGGGTCTCCGGAGGCCCCGCAGAGGCCTTCCTGGTCCTCCCCCTTCCCCCAAGGCCTTCGTGGCACCTCCGGAGGGTCTCCAGAGTCCCTGCGGAGGCCTCCCCGCTCCTTCCCCTCCCTCCCAAGGCCTTCGCCGGGCCTCCAGAGGGTCTCTGAAGGCCCTGTGGAGGCCTCCCTGGCCCTCCCTGCTCCCTCCCAGGGCTTTCACAGGGCCTCTGGAGGCCCGGTGTCACGGTATTGGGGAGGCCTGGGGGGCCCTCCCAAAACCGCGAATAATCAAAACTGCGAATGTCGAGTTCACTAATGTGGAGGGACAACTGTATTTTATTTAATTTATATACTGCCTTTTTCCCAGAATGGGAACCAAGGTGGGTCACAAAATGTCATATAAAACACAATTTAGCACAGCTTAAAACACCACAATATAAAAATCTAAGACAGATAAAAGTTCAGTGATAAAAATAAAGAAAATTAAAAAAGCCTCCACAAGCCCAACGATCCAATTGCTCAAACTATCGAGGCATAACACTGCTCTCTATTGCTGGAAAAATCCTTGCAAGGATACTCCTGAACAGATTAGTTCCTGCCATTGCTGAAGAACTTCTCCCTGAAAGCCAATGTGGCTTCAGAGCCAATAGGAGTCCTACAGACATGGTATTTGCCCTTAGACAACTGCAAGAAAAATGTAGGGAGCAGAACAATGGTCTCTATGTAACATTTGTTGACCTCACCAAAGCCTTTGACACCGTGAGTAGAAAAGGTCTGTGGCAGATCCTGGAAAGACTACGATGCCCCCCCAAATTCCTTAAAATGATTATCTTGCTACACAAGGGCCAGCATGGTCAAGTCAGATATGGTGATGCTCTTTCAGAGCCCTTTCTAATAACTAATGGAGTGAAGCAAGGTTGTGTTCTTGCTCCAACTTTATTTACAGTCTTCTTCAGCATGATGCTCCAAAGGGCTACGGCAGAGCTTGAAGAAGACGACGGCATCCATTTACGTTACCGTACTGATAGTAGCTTGTTTAACTTAAGCCGTCTGCGGGCTCAGATCTTGGTTTACATAGCTTTGCCCTCTAGTAACTCTTCTCATGCAGCTGTGGCATGACCAGGCATGATTTGGCTCTCAACTATCTAGTCTGTGAGCTGTTCTTCGCTGATGATGTTGCCCTTGTTGCCCACACAGAAGCAGCTCTGCAGGGCCTAACATCCTGCTTCACAACAGCTGCAGAGCTGTTTGGGCTAGAAGTCAACCTGAAGAAAACAGAAGTTCTTTACCAGCCTGCACCACAGGACGAACACCACCATCCCCACATTGCCGTCAGCAACTCTGTGCTTAAGTCCGTTCAGCAGTTCACCTACTTGGGAAGCATCATCTCCTCAAATGCCAAGATTGACAAAGAGATCGATCACTAATTAGCAATGGCATATAGCACATTTGGAAGACTTTACAAAAGAGTCTGGAGTAATAAACGCCTTACATCAGGAGGCATGGAGATGCACTATCCACAATGCTGCAGCCTTATTTGAGAACTCACGCCGAACAAGTCTTGAAGAGAAACGACAACGCAGAAAGAATCACAACCCGGAAACATCACCCAAGGAGACCTTCTGCTGTGCTTTCTGCAACTGGACTTATTTATCTCGTATTGGCCTTTTTAGTCATCAGCGCACTTGCAGAAAGTGTGAGATGAGTTCTTCCTGAATCTTCATTTGCGAAGAAAAGCCAGAGAGAGGGGGGGCAATGCATGTGCCCTACCCTGATCCTGAGGGGAGAGGTGGGTAATACATAGATATTATTATTTTTATTATTATTATTAAATATAATCACAGTCAAGTTTAGGCCTATTTAAAATAATTAGCAGCCACCTGTATATCTTGTAGCTTAACCATTGGTTTGGTTTGGGGATGACCAGGACATCCAAGAATGGTAATATTCATACCTTTTCTTTTACCATTGCTAATTGGCCTTTCCTTCGACTTCAGATTCTAAGGTTCTTACTCCACTCCACAGAGGCCGGACTGGCAAAGCTGGCATGCTCCACCTGGCAGGCCTAGATGTCCAGTTTCCTCTCCATTATAACCTGGTTCTGGTAAGTCCAGTCTCCCTTCAGGGTGAGATCTGTGGTCGTGACTTTGCCTTCCTCCTTCCCCTTCCTCAACCACTTGACCTCAACCTTGGGTGGGAAAAGCCATGGAGGGAGCAAATCAGCAGCCTGTTGGGGGAAGAGGCATCCTATTCCCTGGGGATGATCTTCAGGGTGGATTGAACTGGGGAGGAAGGGAGAGAAAATTGGGGAGGGGGTCAGAGGAGGGGTCCCTGGAAAAGGAGTCTGCAGACAGCCCTGCAGAGTAGACCACCCCCCTTTAAGAGAGGGTGACTGTGGAGCAGCTGGTCCCAGGAGTGTGTGTGAGGGCTATACCCCCCTGCATTGGAAGGAGAAGGCAGGGCCGCCCCCTCTCTGCCCTCTGCCCCTCCCCAAGAAGACCCCCTTCCTCCTCCTCTGCTCCCCTCTCCTCTCCCCTCCTCTAAGATCATCCTGGCAACAGCCTCGTCATAGCCGGTCCCTTTGTCTCATTGGCTGGGTTTCCACTTACCTTCCCCTCCAAACTCCCCTGAGCCAGAGCCCCCTCCTCCCCCCAATATGTCAAGGAGTCAGAGGGAGGGAGGAGGGAGTGGGTCTGTGCCACTATGATTCCTATCTTCCTCTCAGAGCCCCCCTGCCTGGGTCTCCCTCACCCCTGCCTTTTGCCTGTGGAGGGTCATGGGGGTCTCACTGGGAGGTGGGGGTCTCTCTGCCCCCCAACCCCCTCCCTCTTCTCATGGAGGACCCCCAACCAACAAAAGTTGGTTCCTCGACTTGGAGAAACACCCCCTTGGCTTGAATCGGGCAGGAGGAGAGACAAACCTCCTCCCAAATGAAGCTGGGAAAACCCCCACCCCGTATCCCATGGGGCCCTCCCCTCCCGTTGAGCCCCCCAAGTCTTCCTGTTCTTGGTCCCCTTTGCACAGGCCCTCTGAGCATGTTAAGAGTCCTGGGTCAGAGGGAGGGAGGGGGAGTTGGCCTGTGGAGACCGCCAGCTCCTCTTGGGATTGGCAGACCCCTCTTCCTACCTTCTCCCCTGGGCTCTTGGGGCATTCATGGATGTTGTGCAAAAGTGACCCTATTGATCACAAGGAATAATCTCCTTTCCTCTAGGTTTGGCCTACTTCACAGGGTTGTTGTGATTTTTTTAAAAATGCAGGGGGAGAGTAGTTTATGCTCCCATCAGTTCACCAAGAGAGTATAGCTGGTATGCAAGCTCTCCCTTTCTAGCTCTAAAATTGTAGGGCAAGAAAATACAGAAGGGCAAAATCCCGGAATATTAGAGTTGGGAGGGACCCTAGAGACCATCTAGTCCAACCCCTTGCCATTATGCCCAAGAACAATCTTAAGGTCAGCATTATCAAGATCCATGTCATTTTTAGAAGCACTAAGTGGAAGGGGAGAGATGAGTTTGAGACAAGTGAGGATCTGTGAGAGGAAAGGGGGCCATCTGTTCATTGATAGGGCTGAGAGAGAAGTCCTATGAAGGCTGTGACCACAGAAAACAGCTGGAATATTTTCAGCAGAATCAACCAAGCTGCCAGGAGCAAAGGATTTCAAGGCAGTGGCCTTCCTCTCTGAAAACTGGGCTCCTCCTTGGTATTTGGGGTGGAGGGGGGCTGAGTGGAAGGACCCCTCCCCAGGGGTCATGGATAGGGTGGGAAGAGGAGCCCACAGGGCCTGTGAGGAAGAGAAGGAGGGGAGGGGAGACACACCCCTCCCTGTTCACACCCTGCAGCCCATTTGGGGTGCAAACAGAGCCAGAGGGATAGGTGGGAGGCCCCATAGTTTCTTCAGAATAATCAAAGTCCATGTACGGAGTGAATCATGTAGAATCCATAGGATTATAAAGAATTTTGGATCCCAAGGCAAGGGAAAGGTTCAGCCCTGAGGGACCCTCGTGAGCAAAGAAGATTTTGTCAGGAATTAGAGATGGAACTCCATTATAAAATGGCCAAACAACTGCAGAAAGCATGCTGAGACATGATGGCTGACTCCATAAACTGCCAAATCATGCCTAGTCATGCCCCAGCTGCATGAAAAGGGTTACTAGAGTGCAAAGCTATGTAGAGCAAGATCTGATGCAATGTAACCATATGTTTAAGCAAGGCAATGCTATGCTGAGGTGTATATGAGTGAGCCAGACAAGTGTTCATTCTCTTTCTGCGATTCTATGGTGTCTGGCATAGCACTTTGACTGATGAATGTAAATATTGTGAATTTCTGCAACTGTTGGAGATAAAAGCACCTCCTGTTTTCTGGATGTCAAAACACTCTGTGTATTAGTATTCTTGGGCACGGGTTGCTACTAAGCTCTACTGAGACAGTTTTTTACTTCTTTCGGGGATCGAATGTCCTATAATCCCCTGACAATGGTCATGGGCCCAGCTGATTGATCTCAGATTAGATAAGGTGCACCCGGGGAAGTTCCCAGAAACTCTTTTGTTTTGAGTGTTTTTGGATAGATGGCTGAGAAATAGTTAAATTTTTAACTCGGCTTTGTTTCAGCCAAGCTGTATCTTCAGATAACCCTGGTGTACTGCCAGCTGCCAGCTTTTTGTGTTTCATAGCTGGAGAATTATTTTTTTATTCAGGCAGCACAATGGCAGATACTAGAGATACTAGCCTTGTTCGCTTTGAGAAATTGACTGATGGCAATTATCTGGGGTGGAGCATGTACATGAGGCTTTATTAATTAAGGACAATTTGTGGCATGTTTTGGAGAATGAAAGTGTGGTCCCAGATGGTTCAGAAGATGAAATTGCAGTATTCAGGCTGGTGGACCAGAAAACTAGAGCTGCAATTCTCTTATCTCTAAGTCCCTAACAGCTGATTCATACAACACAAACACAGACAGCCTTTCAGCCTTGGACAGCTTTAAAAACTGTTCATCAGAGTTCCTCTTGCCTCTCAAAGGTGATTTGGACTAAGACACTTTATAACACAAAGCTGTGTCCTGTAGGCTTTTTAAAGGCATATTTGGAGGAAATGAGGCGGCTTTTACAAGAGGTAACCAGTAGGCGGGTTGACATTCCAGAACC
The DNA here is from genome assembly GCA_030847615.1 of Gambelia wislizenii. Classification (NCBI taxonomy): domain Eukaryota; kingdom Metazoa; phylum Chordata; class Lepidosauria; order Squamata; family Crotaphytidae; genus Gambelia; species Gambelia wislizenii. The sequence continues at coordinate 5,775,985 of JAUMIR010000002.1, read as the reverse complement.
CCATAAGTGTTTTATATTATTGGGCAGTTTGCCAAAGGAATGGGATTTCCTAATCTACAGTCTGCAGAACACCAGAGAGTGTGATTTGTCTGTAGACCTGGTGGCTGGGCATAATCTGGAAGAGGTTCAATGCAAGCAATTTAATTCCCAGACAGAGGGGAATCAGACACAAATTACCAGACACAATCACAAGAGCACTGAAACACACCCATGGGCATCTGATGTGGAGGACGGAACCTGCAGCTACATGAGATGCTGTTTCAGATGCAAAATGCCTGGACATTTTCAGAAGGACTGTAAGATGCCTGCACAGGTCAGGAAGGGTGACAGAGCTACAGGGCAAAGGAGGGCTGCATCTTCTCTGGCTACAAGCCATGCCTCAGTAGCAAAGCACCATCCTGATAGTACTGAAGTGAAAATTTGGTTATTAGATAGTGGGGCGACCCACAATATGATAAATGATATAAAGATGTTATGTATTGTTAAAAATGCTTCTATAACAAATATTACCCTTGCAGATGGTGCTCCCAGCAAGGTGCAGAAAATGGGCACTGCATATTTGCCATCTTTTAGTAAATATTTTGAGGATGTGTTATGTGTTAACAAACTGAAAAATTATATATTAAGTGTGTCCCAAATCACCACTGATGGTTATAAAGTTATATTTGAGAGGGACCAATGTACAATAACAGAAAGACATAACATGAATAATGTCTGGGCAAAAGGGATAAAGAAACATGGGTTGTATTACATGTTACCTAAAGGGAAGGTGGCAAATGTGAATCCTGAAGACAATGTGCCCCTATATGATAAGTGTGTTCATTACTACCACAGGCTAATGGGCCATGCTACTTACAAAGGGTTAAAGGAGTTAGCCAAGGTTTGCCCTGGTCTAAACATGAAACACTGCCCAAGATATTTAGAATGTGCTGTGTGTAGGAAAGTTAAGGTGAAGACTTTCCCTGTTGCCAAAAAGACCCAGTGTGTCACCAAAAGACCCTTTGAGGTTGTCCATGCTGACTTGGCAGGCTTCTTTAAGCCCACTGAAGGGGGTAATCATTATTTATTTGTAACTGTGGACAGACACACTAGGTACACCTATGTGTATTTGCTGAAGTAGAAAATAAGGCTGCAGAAAGGTTCCGTGAGTGGGTGAACATGGTGGAACACGAATTTCCTTCTCATAAGGTTTCCAGTCTAGTTACTGATAGGGGAGGGGAATTTTTATCCCAGTCTGCAGACCTGGATGCAGAGGAGGGGTAGCAGACAGAAGACCACAAACCCAGCCTCTCCAGGGGAGGATGGGCTTGCAGAAAAGAAAACTGGGATTTGAAGTGTATGGTGGAGTGCATGATGGAAGATGCACAAGCCCCAGGGAGGCAATGAAGCTGTCGGGGGAGGCAATGAAGACTGCTGCTTACCATTTAAATAGACTGTGGTCGTCTAGTGTCAATCAGACCCCATATTGTCTATTGTATAGTAGAGCACCAAACCTCAAGCACCTGAGGATTTTTGGACAATTTGTAAATGTACTAATTCACCGTAGCCTAAGGAAGCCTAGGCAGCCTAAAACCAGGAGACTGTGTTTCCTAGGCTGTGAGGGTAATAAGTACATATTTTCTCTCAATCCTGGGAAGGCAATGTTCTCCAGGAGTGCAAATTTTGAAATGCACTCAGGGTGGGATAGATTGCACTGTAATCAGGAGATTTTTGTTCACTTAGGGAGTGATGTGCCAACAATTTCCAAAAGTCCCACAAATGGAGGGGTGGTTAAGCCTGATGATGATGAAGGGGAGGCTGAGGAAGAAAAGCCTAGTACTTCAACACACACCCAAACACACATTGAGCCTAACATGTTTTTGAATAGGGAACTTGACACAAGGAGAGAAAGCAGCAGTGCAAGTGAGGATGAGTCAGGCAGAACTGGGGTGATCATCCCCAGAAGGTCAAGGATAATGTCATGGAGAGTTCATCTACAAAATCTACAGGTCCCAGCAACTGGAAAATTCCACTCTTTGATTTCCATAGCACCAGGTATTGTAGAGGGTGGGACCCCTCATTGCCTAAACATGACATCACATCATCTGACTGAAGAGCCAATCCAGATCTGAAAAGGCAGACCCAATCAAATCTGACCAAAGACTTTTAAGTTCTGACTTCCCTTTTTTCTGGGAAAGCCACATGGCTTGGGGGGGAGATGGAGTGAGACACATGTTAGGGACCCATCCGTGGGCCTCATGCTGGAGTCACATGGCTTGACCAGCAAGATAACTAGACATGATAAAGGAGGTTGGGGGCCTGATAACATCAAAGGGCCTAAATGATATCTGAGGTCTAAGGTGAGATTTCCATCCAAAAGGACTCTGAATTTCCATCTCCAGAGCCAGCTAGGCTGGCTAGGATGAGCCTGGCCTAGCCATCCCAATATGGGATATGGACTTTGCATGGACATCAGAATTGTAGCTTAGGGAACACGTCTAGCTAGTATTATGATTTAATTTTGGAACTATGACTGAATGTATTCTGTAAACCTAAGCTGAAATCCTGGAGGCGTGATTTCCCTCCATGGTAGACTTAAGCATTTGGAACTAAAATAAAGTCTACTTTCTTTTCTCTACAAGCTTGCCTCACGTGCCTTTTTTGGTCAGCTATCTTGCTTCTTCTCTGGGGGAATTGAGAAGGGGGGTTGGGAATCCCCAACAGAGTACGTGTTTAATTGATTAGCCAGAGAATTGTCCCAGTTTCCCACTGAACTGGGCCTTGAGTGACAAGCAGTGGGTGGTGGCGACTTCTACCTTAGAAAGGGATTTTCTAGACTAGAGGAACCCTTGGGAGTGTGTTTTCAGATTGTACAAAAAGATTGGGAGCCTTCCCTTCCTTATCTGTGAAACTGGATTGCACAAAGAAGGAAGAGAGGGGCCCAGCCTAAGTCAGAAGAAGAAGATTGACAGTCTTGTGGCCAAGTGTGGGATAAATGAGGCAAAAGTGGTCAGGAACCCAATGACCACTGATTTTGTGAACCTAGAGGCAGAACAGGAGTTTGAGAGGCCAGACCTGTAACACTCAGTGGTAGGCAGTCTGTTGTTTATTGCAAACAACACAAGGCCTGACATCAGTTTTGCAGCTGGGGTGCTCAGCAAAAGAGTCTCCAAGCCAAGGAGGGCAGATTGGGAAGACCTGAAGAGGGTAGTTAGATTTCTTAAGGGGACCAGGGACATGCGTTTGAAGCTGACAGGAAGTCAGATGGCCCTGGAGTGCTATGTGGACAGTTCATTTGCTGCAGAGACTTTAGACAGGAAGTCAGTGACCGGGATGGTGGTCAGGTATACAGAGAGTCTCAGTGGGGGATGAAGGAAGCAGAACTGTGCAGCCATTAGTACCACTGAAGCTGAATTCGCAGCCTTGTCTGAGATGGCAAGTGAGGTACAATGGGTAAGGCAGATGCTTGCAGATGTTGGGGAGCTGTGCCAAATGCCTGTTGAGGTGTATGAGGACTCTCAAGCCTGCAAAGATACGGTAGAATCAGAAAACCTGAAATGTAGGGCAAAGTACATTGCAGTACGTTACCAAAATGTGAGGCAGTTAATACAGGAAGGTGTCTTGTGTCTGAGGTACTGTCCATCACAGGACAATTTTGCAGACCTGCTCACAAAAGCCCTTCCAGCAGGAAGCCATGAGGCAAAGAGGCTGGGCCTTGTCACTAGAGTGTAAAGTGAAAGGTGTCAAAAAAGGAAAGGTCAACTGACAAGACGATTGATGTCTAACAATGTATGTAAATGATGTTATGCTGTAAATGATAATGTGACTTTCACAGTAGTTTGATCATTTTGGAGGGGATTGTCAGGATTTAGAGACTGAACTCTATTTTTAAATGACCAAACAACTGCAGAAATCATGCTGAATCATGATGGCTGACTCCATAAACTGCCAAGTCATGCCTAGCCATGCCACAGCTGCATGAGAAGGGTTACTAGAGCGCAAAGCGATGTCGAACAAGATCTGATGCAGTGTAGCCATGTGGTTAAGGAAGCCAATGCTATGCTGAGGTGCATATAAGTGAGCCAGACCAGTGTCCATTCTCTTTCTGTGATTCTATGGTGTCTGGTGTAGCACTTTGACTGATGACTGTAAATATTGTGAATTTCTGCAACTGCTGAAGATAAAAGCACCTCCTATTTTCTGGACGTCAAAACACTCTGTGTGTGATTATTCTTGGGAACAGGTTGCTACTAAGCTCTACTGAGACAGCTTTTGGCTTCTGTCAGAGATTGAATATCCTATCATCCCCTGACAGGTTTTCTTTTCTTTTTTTAAAGGAGGAGGATATTTCTTATTAAATACTGTTGTGTCCACTGCCTTCTACCTTCCAAGCATTCTTGTCTTTTCTTATGAATCCTGTCTTCTCACGATATGGCCAAAGGACGATGCTCTCAGTTGAGTCCTCTTGACTTCCAGGGAGAGTATGGGCTTGATTCGTTCTGGGACCCATTTCTTTGTATTTTTGGCAGTCCACAGTACCCACAGAATAACTTCAACCCACATCAACCCCATGAATGAGAGAACTCCAACTCCCCCTTTCCTCCACAGCCCTGTTCACGTCTTGCAGACCCAGGGCAGCTGCTGTGGCTTCCTCAATGGTGCCTCTCCATCTGGAAGGTGGTCTCCCTCTTTTCCTCCTGGCTTCCATTTTCCCAAGCATTACAGATTGACCCCTATATTCATGGGGATAGGTTCCAAGACCCCCTCTGGATCCCCGAAACTGTGGATACCTGGGAACCGTATTCTTTTCAATGAGAAGAATACTGGAATTTGACCACAGAACACATCTGAAGACCTAGAAATGGCTAGATAGGACATATATTTTTAGGATGTGAATACATGAAACTGTGGATTCTGAATCCATGGATGAGTGTCTTTTCTAGTGAGTCCGATAGCCTCGATTGAGTCATTTTTGGCTTCTTGGGAGAGTTTAGGTTTGATCTGCTCTCTTGTTCCTTTTCTATGCCATCAAGCCCATGTTGACATTTGATAAAGGCACTTCTTCACCAGGGAGACTCCACCCCACTGTATGGCCTTCTTCTGGGGGACAAAGCAGAGGAAATTCAGCCACTCTCCCCTCTATGGGGCAACAGGTGAATGGAGTGCGAAAACAGAGTGTTCACTATTACCCGCAGTTTTACGTATCCATGGGAAGTCCTGGAATTTATCGTATCCTTTTGCAGATACAGGGGTCAATCTGAATTCTGCCTCAGTTTTCTTACAGGAAGTTGAATGATCCAAGATGGATAAAAAGATGCCGGGGATTTAAACAAATGTATCCAAATTTGAAACACAATTATATACAAAAGATGAACATTTGGTAACTCAAACGTACACATTGCTGTTGAGCTTTGAGATGGAAGATGAGCAGGTTTAAGACTGGATGGTAAAATGGCCATAAAATGTAAGATCACAAATTAAGATGGAGCCACGGGAGAGAGGTTGGATAAAAAGATTGAAATGTCCCCTATGTTATGATTTGAAGGAGACTGTTTATAAAATGATGTACAAATGGGATTTGACTCCTGAGAAGCTTTCTAAAATATAAAATAATTGCTCTAAGAAGTGTTGGAAATGTGAACAGAAAACTGGGTCCTTCTTTCCCGTTGCAGACGAGCAGAGTATAAATAACTAATAAATAAAATAAAATAATAAATGTGGTGGAGTTGTGATGAAACCCAGAACGACTGGACTCAAATCCAGAAGACTTTGGAGGAGATTCTTAAAGTCAGAGTCCAGATGAAACCTGAGACTTATTTATTTAGGATGATGATGGAAGAGGAGAGAAAGCATGGGATAAGTTTCCAATATGTGATCATAGCTATGTGACTTTTGCATGCTCAGAAATGGAGAGAGGCATTGATCCCATGCGGAGAAGATGGGCTGACTGAGGCCAAATCCACCCTACACAAATAACCCAGTGGCTCCTTCCCATGGAATCCTGGGATTCGTAGTTTCACAAGATCTTTAGCCTTCTCTGCCAAAGAGTGGGGGTGCCTCACCAAACCTCAAATCCCAGGATTACATATTAAGGAGCTATGGCAAAGAATCCAGTTTCAAACTACATTGTTTGTGCAGTGCGGATGCACCCAAGGACAAGTGAAACTGGGCTGAAATGCTTAAACTGACTGTGTGGCTTAAGGAGAAATCTTTGGTTCATTCTTAAAAAGATTGGGACTTGCTGATCACCGTTTTTTGCAACAAAGTCAGGGGTTTGTATCCACTTTGGGCTTTTTGAAACAGTATTGAGTTTTGCTTAAAAGTAGAAGTGGGAATATTGCCACACTGAAGGGAAGGATTTTATTAGTGCAACACAATTGTCAGTTGGGGGGGGGGTAGGGGACTTTGCATGAAGTTTGTTTTCTGTTCCTGGTTTCCTCTCTCTCCATTTGCGTGTTTCATGCATTGAAAGGAAGTCTCTGTTTATGCTTTTTCCTATGTGTGTTAATGTTTTTGCAGGACAGTCCAATGTTGTGGGAGAGCCCTGTCTTCTCCTGATCTCCTCCCTCCCCAAGGCTTGGCTTTGCAGTCTGGGAAGCCCTGGCTGGCTGGTTTTTCTTTGGAGGGAGGGGAACAGTCCTCCCTTGGGTCCTCCAGGGTTAAGAGCATAGAGTTCAGCTTCCTAGAGAGAGAGGAGGGGTGCCTTCATTTCTTTACTTCTCCCCCCCCCTCCTTCCTTCCTTCCTTTCTTCAGCCTCCCTCCTCTTCCCTGGGATCCTCTTCTTTTAGGGGCAGAATTGCAGAAAGAAATAAGAAAGAAAGAAAGCAGCCCCTTCCCTCCCTGAATCTCCAAACGGCACTGAGCTACGCTTCCTAGAGAGGCTGGAAAAATGTTAACGAGGGGGAGGGGAAAGTGACGCAATCACTCATTTGCATAGGAGGGCGGGCAGAGAGGATCTTTCTGATTTTCTTGACAGGAGAAGGAAGGCATTTGGAGCTGGAGGGAGAAGGTAAGTGGGGGAGAGTGGGGACCCCAAAGTGGCTCCTTTTGTGGGGGGAGGAGGGGAAGGGGACCCTTTGGGGTAAGAGTGGGGGAAGGCTGGGGGTCTCCTGGAGGGAGGGAGGGAGTGGGTCTTTGTTGGGGGGGTCATTGGGGGTGGATGTAAGGAAGCCCCCCTTTTTCTCCCCCCCCCAATAAAAGGCCTGGGGGTTCCTCGGGCTGCTTTGAGGCCCCCCTCCCCTCTTGTGGGGCTGAGCTCTTTAGGGGAGGGGGCTCCAGGGGAAGAGGAGGAAGCACAGCCAGGGTGGGTAAGTGGGGGGGTCTTTGGCTGGGGGGTCTTTCCTGGGTCCTGTGGAGGGCTGGGGGGCTATTATGGGATGCCAGAAGGCTAGAAGGGCCACGAATGGGAGGGAATGCCTTGCAAAAGGGGAGGGAGAGCAAAAGGGGGCTTTGAGGCAGGGAAGGGGGGGTTGTGGGGGGGAGGAGAGGGGGGAGCTCTGGCGTTTTCTTGGGGGGAGACGAAGGGAAAAGGTTGCTGCAGGAGGGAGGAGGGAGACCCCCAGTCTTTTGGGGAGAGTCCAGAGGCAGGCATGACTGTGGGGGAAAGGCAGGGGGATGGGGGGATAGGGATAGAGAAAGGGAAAGATCCCACCCACCCCCCAAAATCCAGCCTTACTTTGAGGCTCACCTCCTTTCTCTCCTCCTGGCAGAGCCCTCTCTTTCTGCGGGAGGCGCAGAGGCAGCCCAAAATGCCAAAGGAGCCCCCATTGAGAGGAGAGGAGGGGGTCCCAATTCTCCTCTCTTCCACAATCCCCTCCTTCCCCTGGCAGTGGGGCAGAGGCAGGGCCCCCCTTTGGCATCATTGGGGGGGAGGGAGGGTGGAAATTCTTTGGACTTTGTGAAAGAGGGTCTCTTTCTTTTCCAAATATGTAGAATTGTAATGTGTAACTTCTAATTTTAGTGTAAAGGTGTAAATATGATGTTAATTGGAAAATAAAAGCGAGCGATTATAGTTTACTTAGATGAAGAGGGAAGTTGTATTAGTTTTAGAATGGATAGGTTTATTTTTGTATTAGTAAGAAAAGAGGTTGAGGGGGGAAATGCTTTATTGTTATGGCTTTTCTAGCTCGGGTGCATTATTCTGTGGCATGCTTTTATTTAAAAATAAAATTCCTAATCCACCCCCCAAAAATTCCTTTTAGTGCTGTAGCTTCATCCTATGGAGTCCTGGGGTTTGTACTTCTGCAAGGTCTGTATCCTTCCCTGCCAAAGCATACTGGACAAAACTACAAATCCCATGATGATTCTGTAGGATGGAGCCACAGCTGTTAAAGTGATGTCGAACTGCACTATTTCTACAGTGGAGATGCACCCTTGGGGAAAAATCAAAGCTCCAGCAGTATCTACCTGGTCTGGCTTCAGAGAGGGTGACTACCGCTGGCACTTTGCTTGTCACAGCTTTCAATGAGAACCCAAATAAAAATCCACAGGAGGATTCAGGCTTTGTCAGGCATGGCACTTAAATCTGGCCCAGTATAGCCTGAATTTCATGCCATCGCAGCTCCAAGCCAAAGTAGCCTGCATCTCATCCAGTCCCCCCCACTCCATGTAGTCAAGCACTGATTTTTGGGGGGCGGAGACAAAACTCAGCTACCCCCCAAAAACAAAGGGATCTTGTAGGCTTAGTCGCCTGCCTCAGATGCCCCTACGGAAGCTCATGCTCTGCTACAACTTCTTTCTCTCGGTTGGGCTCAGAGCTGCTACAAGATCCCTTTGCATACTCATATTCCAGGCGAACACGTCTGTGTTTTTTGATTCTGAAAATGAAGGAAAGAGACGGAAGCCCTGAATTCCAAATGGATAGAAAGGGCCACCATTCTCCCATCATCCCCTGAAGGCCGAACAAGGGCTTCTGGGTCTCCTTCCTCTTTGGTCTACATAGATATGCAAAGCCAGCCTCCTTTAGTCTCTGTTTCTCTCCCTGCCAGGAGCACCATGGCTTCAGAGGCCAGATCAGGATGCTCTCTTCTTTGCAATGAAAGGGAAGGAGCCATCACAGAGCACCCTCTTGCCCTTCATTTTGGCACTGCAAGATCTCAAGAGGGCCAGGTAAGAAATTTCCTTTTCCCCACCTAATGAAATCCTTTGGCATACAAGGTAAATTGTTTGAGGTTAGGAAAAGCCAAAGCAAATAGCGACTGGGCCCCTCTGGTGTCTTTGGCCTGTGGAAGTTCCCCTGTGGAAGCCGTGGGATGGTTTGGTCTGATCTGGAACGTCTGCCTTCAGTCCAATGTTACAGAAGGAGAATTGCCCATTTGCTATTCTTGCACACGTTAGAGCTCAAGAAGTGCGGACGGATTTGTTGTGTATTCGGTTGACCCTTTGGTATCTTGCTTCAGTTGTCCAATCGGACCGTTCAACGCAAGGGTTTTGTCTAACTCAACATGTCCAGAATTGAGTTCTGCAACACCCAGGTAAGAAGAACTCATCCCAAATTTCCAAATTGTCCTTTCTCCATTCAATCATTCTGGGCAATGGGGTGAGAAGAGTGAATGTTTCTGTGTGGAGAGAATCAGAGTTGGAAGAAATTGCAGTCGAACCCACATAGGGTCTAGGGTTTGATTCCTAGACCTTACCTGTGGTTTTTCTTTGAAAACGAAGATTCAGGAAGGACTCATCCTGCGCTTTCTGCAAGCGCGCTGATGACTAAAAAGGTTGCAGAAAGCACAGCAGAAGGTCTCCTTGGGTGATGTTTCCGGGTTGTGATTCTTTCTACGTTGTCATTTCTCTTCAAGACTTGTTCGGCGTGAGTTCTCAAATAAGGCTGTAGCATTGTGGATAGTGTGTCTCCATGCCTCCCGATGCAAGGCCAGGGCGGACCATTGTTGGTGATCAATTTGGCCGAGCCTGAGATGTTGTTTCAGGGAGTCCTTGTATCGCTTTTTTGGAACGCCCCTCTTACGCTGACCCATGGCGAGTTACCCGTAGAGTACTATTTTTGGAAGGTGATGGTCCTCCATCCTAGAAACATGCCCTGCCCAGCGCAGCTGTGTTCTCAATATCATGGCCTCAATGCTGGTGATCCCTGCTTGCTCAAGGACAGCAACATTCGTCACATAGTCAGTCCAGTGTACATTTAGGATTGTGCGTATACAGTGCTGATGAAAGCATTCATGGAGTCGTAAGTGGTGGCAATAGGTGACCCATGTTTCAGACCCGTAAAGGAAAATAGACAGTACAATGGACAGTACAATAGACAGACCTTACCACAGATAAAGGAAACCATGGATAACAGGAAACCCTTTTAAAATAAAATAAACAATTTCTGAAACAAACATACCATAGAGTTGCTTTGGAGGACTTAGAAGATGCCTAGAGTGCACACCTCTCTCAGAATCCAGCATGATTCTATATTATGTCTCCCTACTTTTCATCCATGGATAACTGAAACTACAGATATTGGTCCTATGGATATGGGAATACGACTATATTTGAGATCAGTAAAGTGTTGTCGGTGTTGTTGTTTTCTCTTTTCCAGCCTCTGGTCTCCTTTGAGGAGGTGTCCGTCTATTTCACCAAGGGTGAGTGGGAACTTCTGGATCCAGGCCAGAGAGCTCTCTACAAGGAAGTCATACTGGAGAATTATGGGAACGTGGCTTCTTTAGGTAACTGCTTTTTTCCTTCTGGGGATTCAGCCTGAAGGGGTGGAACACCTTTTTGGTGTATTTCCCCCTGTATTGAGGAGTTGCCAGTGAGGAAGCATCTAGGTCTGTCCTGTGTGCTGTTGTCATTAATATAATGTTTCAGGAACCTCATGTGGTTGCTTTTCATTGCTTTTTTAAAATATATATATTTATTAAGGAAAATTAACAGAAAAGAAAAATTTTAAACAACTCAAAATGTGATTCTTCTACCCCATTCATAAAATCATACATTCATATTCTTGTCTCAGTTTCCCTTTTTTCAAACATAGTAATAATACAATCCAAAATGTCACATACCAGTCCCATTCATGTACCCATTAATCACAATCTTCTCAGTCTATCTTTTTACGATAACGCTTTTCAATAAACTTGTACAGCTTCTATGCATAACAAATATTTGACATTATTTTAAATTGATCTAATAAAAATAACATATATAACTTGTCCAATACCTTTCATTTCCATAAGTTAACTCTACACTTTAGTACTTATTGATTTAAAAGATTCGTGAGTTGACATCCTTCAAAAGTTTTCTTGTCTTCCATAAATCTAGTGTGTAGTTGTAAGTATTTAAACCAGTTCATTGAGCTTCCTGTTGCCTCAAGGGTTTCTCTAGATTTAAGTTTTACATTTCCTCCATTTATCCAAAGTTCATAGTCAATTAGATCTTTATATCTCAGCCAATTAGTTGTATTTTCCCATCATCTCATGAACACTTCAAGGGGGGAATCCAAGTAGGCAGTTTCATGTAAAAATGTTTTATTATGTTCCATATTCACAGCAAAGCTTTCCATAATGTGTGATTTTCAAAATCTTTTGTTAATTCTGGCTCTGTTGTAACCAATATAGGCATGCCAACCATAGCATATGCAGTAACCTTCTAATAAAATTAATCTAGAATTGGAAAGTTTGATTCAGTCCATTATACAATTTAATACACAAGGCTGGTAGTAAAGTTTTAAATTGGGTAAAGAAGTGCCACCTCAAGATTTTGGCACCATTAATGTTGACCATTTTATCCTGGATTGTTTTCTCCCCCGTATGAATTTCTTCAATTCAAATGTCCATTGTTGTATAACTTTGTCATTCTGTATGATCAGGAGATTTTGAAATAAAAACAATAATTTTGGTAATATGTTCATCGTTATGGTATTAATTCGCCCCAATAAAGAAATCTCCCATTTGCTCTACCTTGCCAGATCCTTATTTATTTATTTATTTCATAAACTTTCTTTTTTATTTTACATCCAATTATCTTTTTTAGATTATCATCTTCTGATGCTGGTATATTCTTTGTTAGTATAACAGTTTTTTTTATTTATTGTGAATCCAATAATTTATTGACCAAATTCCTTTATAACCTCAAACAAAATTTCTATATTTTCAGTTGGATTCTCCACAATTATTGCTAGATCATCCATGAATGCTTTTCTTTTATATTCTTGATCCTTAATCTTTAAGCCTGGAATTTCCACTTTTTTTCTTATTTTGTTGTTCAGAATTTCTAGAGCAATAATAAAAAGTAAGGGGGATGGGGACAACCATGATGTGTTCATTTCTGAATCAAATGATATCGTTCTTTCTCCGTTAATCTCCAAGCTTGCTTTTTGAAATTTATATATAGCTTTCACATTATTGATAAATCTAGTTCCAAAGTTAAAATTTTGCATGACCTTCATTATGAAGGGCCATCTCACCTTATCAAAACCTTTCTCGGCATTGAGAAAGGTTAGTGCCACCTTTTTGTCATTAGCCTTTCCGTAGTACTCAACGACATTTAGCATTGTCCTTATATTGTCTGACATTCATCTATTTTTAATAAAGCCACTTTGGTCTTCATGGATAATCTCTGTAACAATAATAATCAATCTATTAGTAAGCATAGTTGCAAATATTTTATAATCAACGTTTAAAAGTGATATTGGTCAATAATTGGTGACATTTGTTTTATCTTTGCCCTCTTTTGGAATTAGTATAATATTCATCATTTGCCAAGAATGCGGAATACCCTCATCAGGAATCCTATTTATTGTCTTCACCAGTGGCTTTATTAGATCGTCTTCAAATAATGTCTAGAATTCTGCCGTATATCCATCTGGGCCTGGTGATTTCCCAGATTTTAATTGTTTAATGTCCCTGGAGACTTCCTCCTATGCAAAAAGGTTTAGACAGTTCCGCTCTCTCCTCTTCTGTTCCGGCTTCATATATATTGTTTTGAATATGTATCCATCGCTTCATCCTGTTCATGATTCACTTCAGTGTCTTCATACAACCTTTTATAATATTATAAAAAATATTTTTTTAATTTCTTCTTGAGTCTTGCACATTTTTTTCGTTTGACCTAATTTCAGTTATAAACTTACTATCTTTTTCTTTTTTTAAACTTGTATGCTTACCATCAACTGGATTTGTTAGCGGATTCAAAGTATCTCTGTTTCATTCGTTTCAATTTAGGGCCTATTTCTTCAGTCACACTAGAATTAATTGTCTTTTGAATTAATTGAATTTCTTTTTGCAATTTATGACTCATAGGATTATTTCTTAACATTTCTTCTTTCTTTTCCAATTCCCAGATTAATTTTTTAGTTTTTTCTAATTTTTGTCTTTAATTTCTGCCCTTCTTTGCAGAAATATGCCTCATTGTACCTTTAAATGCATCCCAAACTGTCTTTGTAGTAATTGCACCGACATCATTTGTCCTAAAGTACTCTTTAATTTCTTTCTTGACTCTTGTCATAAAATCTTTGACTTTTATCATATACTCATTCAATCACCATGAAAAAATGTTTTTAGAGTTTTTAACTTCATTGTTACCAAATTATGATCAGATATTAATTTGGCATCAATGTCCATGTCCATGATTTTTAAGTATAAGTCCTTTGATGCCCAAAGCATATCTATTCTTGACATGGTCCTATGTGCAGCTGAATAGAAAGTGAAACCCCTGTTTTGGTTATACTTTGTAGACCACACATCTAGCAAATAGAAGTCTTCCAAAATATTCTCGCAAATCTTTGGCAATTTGTTTCCTAGGTTTGCTGGTAGTTGATCTATTGCCTTTATGCAACACTCCATTCAAATCTCCAGTTATTACTATATTCTGGCAATCTAGATTCACAATTTCATTGTTTTCTGTAAAACTGATCTTGTTTTTCCAGAGGAGCATATTGTCAGGATAGGGAGCCTGTCTAGGCATACTGCATGCTTAGAGGGAACTATAGCAAAAAAACAGCAGAAATGTGATGAATAGTCACTTCCAATCATATCCAGGTGTGTGAAACATGAAAATAGGCAAAAATAAGATTTTCCAGTTTATTTTTAAAGTTCAAATTCACTACAAAACAGATTACATGTTGGCTGCATCAGAGCATGCGGCCGTCTAGCTATAGAACTAAAATCATTTTTCTGTGTCTGCCTCTGTCTCAGCAGACAAACAAAGCAGCTTCTTGCTTCCTGCTTCACAAAAACACAGTGAAAGCAGATAACAGGGAAAATAAAACATAACATGGAAGTTTCTCAGGCCGGCCATGAGACCTTGGCTGTTATCCCAATGAGATAGTACAGCTGTTTGAAGAAAAGGTTCCCAGACTAATGAATTGTTTACATTTGTCTAATGTTTGAAAGTCAAAGGCAGGCCTGTGTTGAAAGTCAGGACAAGCTTGCATTTACCTACAGTGAAAATTTATTCTCAGGGACTTAGGATATACTAGCATTACAGAAACCATTTCCCCTGACACTCATCTCAATTTTCACTTGGGTAAATGTATTTCACACATCAGACATTACATCCAGATTGTTACATAGGTAGTGATGCTTTGTGGGACTGAGAGCCTTGATAAAAAAACTCAACAATCTTTTCCTCAGTTGGACAATATGTCAATTTGACCAGCCCACTTTGGACAGCTTCCCTGACATTTTGAAACTTGACAGCAACATGTTTGGTTCTGGATTTATTCCCCTCAGAACACACCATTTGAATGAAAGTTTGAGAATCTTCAAAAATCTCTACAGGCTCCTGTATAGGAATGTCCAGGTCAGTGAATACTTCGTTCACTCAAATAAGTTCATAGATCAGATTAGATAAGGAAGTATATTCAGCTTCAGCAGAACTTAAAGCAACAGTTGTTTGCTTCCTTGACTTCCAAAATATAGGACTGCCTGAATACATGATAACCATCCTGGTTGTGGATTTTCTGTCACTGATTTCATTGGCAATATTGGCATCTGAAAAACACTTTAACTCATGGCATCCTTGTGAAAAATGATTATCACACCATGGTTTAAGGTGCCTTGCAAATATCTAAGAATTCTCTTTAAACCTTGCCCATCATGTTGAGTTGGCTTTGACACCTTCCTGGACAAAACATTGACTGCAAATTCAATGTCAGGCCTAGTCCATATTGCAATGTACAGCAAACTCCCAATTACTGAATGAAACAATTCAGGACATTCAAACAACCTTTTATCAGTTACATTAACAAAATCTGTACAAATGGGGGCCTTAGCACTTTTGCAATCAAACATGTTACAGTCAGACAATAATTTCCCAATTTCGTGGATTTGGCTCATTTTGAAACCACCATTTTCAAGCCTTTGAAAATCTACTCCCAAGTAGTGTTGCATTTCACCAAGATCTTTGAATCTGAGTCTTGACCCCAGTTTCTCTTTGAACTTCTTCACTTGATTTTCAGTTTTTGTGATCAAGCACAGATCATCCACAAAAGCTATCAAAACATGGATCAGCAATGCTGTTTTCAAAACCAACATTCAAATAGAGTTACCAACACCTGTCACTCCGTTTTAAACCATACAGAGCCTTTTTCAGTTTGTACACACAGTTTGACCCACCACTATGAAATCCAGGAGCCTGCTCTACATAAATGCACTCATCCAGTGGGGCATTCAAATAGGCAGTTTACACATCAAAGTGATTAACTTTGACCCTGTGCAAACTTGCAACAAACAAAGCAATCTTGATACTTTCGGCTCGGGTAGTGTGTGCAAACACTTGATAAAAAATCAGATATTTTATTTGTAAATAACCCTTTGCCACCAAATGTGCCTTATATTTGACATTCCCATCATGCATTTGTTTCTTTTTGTATACCCAGCAGCACCGAACAGCCTTTTCCCCTTTGGCAATGGTACCACTTCATACACTCCATGGTCTGCAATGGATCTCATTTCATCTTCAGTTGCACATTTCCACCTTTGTTACTCATCCTGAGGCGACTTCAGGTCTTCAGTGTAACTGTCAGGTTCAAAAGTTACCTGACACACTCTTACATTTTGCACAGTAAACCTCTGAGGTGGTACCGCCTTTGTCTCTCTGCTAGAATGCTGGGGAATGACAGGTTAACTTTCAGTGTCACTTTTGGACTCACTATCTGTGTCACTTCCCTCCCGCTTTGGAGCTCTCCATTCATTTTTGGAGGAGAAGATGGGCATGGCAGGAGTTTGGATTTCCTGCATGGCAGGGGGTTGGACTGGATGGTCATTGTGGTCTCTTCCAACTCTACAATTCTATGATTCTAAGGTTTGTGTGAGCCTGGACTGGAAGAGCTAGCACCTGACCCAGCGGCTTGTTGCTGGTGGTCAACTTGTGCCTCATCCCCACTCAAAGGCAGAAGCACTTCTAGGTTAGAATGCACATGGCTCCAATTTGCATGCTCCTCAAATTCAGCATTTCTAGACATCAAAACTTTATAATAATAATAATAAAAATTATTTATACCCCGCCCCTCTGTTAAAACAATCGGGGCGGCTTACAATAATTAAAATACAATACAGATAAAAATCCCAAAACACCACCCACCCCCACCCTCCCCCATAAAAAGATATTAAACAAATATAAATCAAAAGCAACTATCTAAAATCACATTTAAAAACAATAAGTACAATAAATAGCCAGCAGACTAAAAGAGGCCAGGAGCCTCTGAGGCCGGGATCTAATCAGGAAAGGCCTGCCGAAAGAGATCCGTCTTTAGTGCTTTTTTAAAGCTACTCAGGTTTGTCATCTGACGGATCTCGTTCGGCAGGTCATTCCACAATTTGGGGGAGATTACTGAAAAGTCCCTCTGGGAGGTTGCAGATAGCCTAGATTTTTATGGCTGAAGCAAATTCCTCCCAGAGGACCAGAGTGCATGGGAGGATTGTATGGGAGGAGGCAGTTCCGGAGATAAGTTGGACCCAAGCCATTTAGGGCTTTAAAGGTAATAACCAACACCTTATACTGGGCCCAGAAACTGATAGGCAGCCAATGGAGAGATTTTAATACTGGAGTTATATGGTCTCTCCGAGATGTTCCCGAAACCACTCTGGCTGCCATATTTTGTACCAACTGAAGTTTCCGCACCAAGCATGAGGGTAGCCCCATGTAGAGCGCATTGCAGAAATCTAGACGAGAGGTTACCAGCGCATGCACCACAGTCTCGAGCTCCCTTACTTCCAGGAAAGGGGGCAGCTGGCATATCAACTGAAGCTGATAACAGGCACTCCTGACCATCACATTCACCTGAGTAGTCATCTGTAGCAATGAATCAAGGAGCACCCCCAGACTGCGAACACAGTCCTTAACGGAGACCGTGACCCCATCCAGGACTGGCAGTTGCAACCCAACTCCTGGTTTTGGGGCCGCTACCGTGAGCACCTCCGTTTTGTCTGGATTTAATCTCAATCTGTTTTTCCTCATCCAGCCCATTACTGCTTTAAGACAGTCATTAAGAGGAGAGACGCTATCAGAATTTGAGACTGACAATCGGGACAAGGAGAAATAGATCTGGGTGTCATCCGCGTACTGATAACACCCAGCCCCATAACTCCGAATAATCTCCCCCAACGGCTTCATATAGATGTTAAACAGCATCGGGGACAGGATGGTGCCCTGCAGAATGCCACAAGTAAACTCCTTTCTGCTGGAGCAGCTGTTCCTGAGCAACACCCTCTGGGACCTGCCCGAGAGGAAGGACCGGAACCACTGGAGTGCAGTGCCTCCAATTCCTAACCCTCTCAGGCGATCCAAGAGGATGCTATCATCTATCGTATCGAAAGCCGCTGAGATGTCTAAAAGCACCAACAGGGTCACACTACCCCTGTTGATGCTTAGACGCAGGTCATCAGTCAAGGCAACCATGGCAGTCTCAACTCCAAATCCTGACCTAAAACCAGTTTGAAATGGGTCTAGATAATCGGTTTCATCCAAGACCACTTGGAGTTGAAGCGCAACTGCCCTCTCGATCACCTTGCTCAAGAATGGTAACATAGAAACTGGCCTATAGTTGTTCATATCAAGGGGGTCAAGGGAAGATTTTTTCAGGAGCAGCCTAACGGCTGCTTCCTTTAAGCAAGATGGAACACACCCTTCTCTGAGGGATGTATTGATGATGTCCTTAAGGAACACCATCAAGGCACCCCCCCCCAGATGGCCAGCCATGGAGGGCAAGGATCGAGAGGGCAGGTCATCTTCCTCACCCTACCAAGTAGCTTGTCCATGTCCTCGGTACTCACGGATTGAAATTCATCCAGTAAAATTGCATCAACGGAGTTGCTGGACACCTCGTCAATTGTTTCTGTCAAATTGCTGGCATCTAAGTCAGCTCTTATCCGAGAGATTTTCTCTGCAAAGAAGTTGTTAAACGCATCACAGCAGGCCATCGTTGGGTTAAGCAATGGGTTCTGCGCAGGAATAACCTGTCATCTCCCTTACACCCTAAACAGCTCTGCTGGACGGGATCCTGCAGACGCAATACATGCAGAGGAGAAGGATCTCTGTGCTGCACGTATTGCCTCTCGATAGGACCAAAGAAAATTCCTATGACGAGTCCTGTCAGATAAGAGTCGAGTTTTCCGCCAGTTGCGCTCTAGTCATTGTCCCACTCGCTTCATTTTCCTAACCTCTGCTGTATACCATGGCTTACGGTTTGAAGCGGGTTGGAAAGGACGCTTGGGAGTGATCGTGTCCATAGCCTTGGTAAGGTCGATGTTCCAGGTATTAACCAAAGCTTCGACAGGGTTACCGGCGTTACCATCCATTAACCCCTCCAAGGCTTTCTGGAATCCTCTTGGTTCCATTAGACTTTGAGGGCGGACCATTCTAATGGGTCCACCACTCCCGGTTGTTGTTGACTTGTTGTCTCTTTTTTGGCAAATTTAATCCTTCTATATTCCAGGATTTAATTGATACGTCCATTTTAGTATTCTAGAAGATTTTTAATTTCTCCTAATTCCATATCTCTCAATTCCAAAATTGGTATTTCTTCTTCTGGCAATCCTTCACTTTCTTTCTCCTTTTCATCATTAGACCTCTTCTGTGACAGCTCTGTTATGTTCTCAAGTTGTTCTTTGAAGTAGAATATACTTCTGGTTGTCCTCCTGGTTGCCCTCCTTGTTTGTTTTCATCATTCTCAATCTAGTGGCTACTCTCCTCTTACCCTCATCATCCAGTCTCTTCAGGAAGTCCTTAGCTTTTTCCATCATATTAATTTTATATCTTCATTGATGATATTTAAAGGATATTCCCTCTATCTTTTCCCATCTATATGTCACTTTCCTTTTCAATTGTCTTTGTGCCAAAGGTCGATATTCTTGACACTTTCTTGAAATTTCTATTGGAGTGTCTTTGAAAAATTTGATTTCTTTGCCCTCTATTATTTATCTAAGTAGCTATGTTGAATTATTATCTCTCTGATTCTTGCTCTCGTGAGATTATGACATCTCTTAGGAGGTTTCTTTGTTTGGCTATAGAAGAGTTTCCTCTGAATAATTTGTCTGTAGGTTGCTCCAATTTTTCTTCTTGTATCTCAATAAAATTTGCTAGATTTGGTATAACTTTCTCCCATAAATCTCCATGTGATGATTCCAGAACACCTCTCAATTTAATACATTTATCGCAGTATCTTAGCTCCTGATTGATAGAATCATAGAATCATAGAATCATAGAATTGCAGAGTTGGAAGAGACCACGAGGGCCATCCAGTCCAACCCCCCTGCCACGCAGGAAATCTTGATTAAAGCATCCCCGACAGATGGCCATCCAGCCTCTGTTTAAAGACCTCCAAGGAAGGAGACCCCACCACGCTCCGAGGGAGTGCGTTCCACTGCAGAACGGCTCTGACTGTCAAAAAGTTCCTCCTCGTGTTGAGGTGGAATCTCTGTTCCTGGAGCTTGCACCCATTGCTCCGTGTTCCAGTCTCTGGAGCAGCAGAAAACAAGCCTGCTCCATCCTCAGTGTGACATCCCTTCAAATACTTAAACAGGGCTATCATATTGCCTCTTAACCGTCTTTTTTCCAGGCTAAACATACCCAGCTCCCTAAGTCTCTCCTCATAAGGCATCGTTTCCAGACCTTTCACCATTTTAGTTGCCCTTCTCTGGACACGCTCCAATTTGTCAATATCCTTTCTGAATTGTGGTGCCCAGAACTGGACACAGTATTCTAAGTGAGGTCTGACCAAGGCAGAATAGAGTGGCACTATTACTTCCCTTGATCTAGACACTATACTTCTATTGATACAGCCCAAAATCGCATTGGCCTTTTTAGCTGCCGCATCACACTGTTGGCTCATGTTCAACTTGTGGTCTACTAGGACTCCTAGATCCCTTTCGCACGTAGTCTCATTCAGCCAGGTCTCTCCCATCCTATATTTATGCATTTCATTTTTCCGCCCTAAGTGCAGTACTTTACATTTCTCCATATTGAATTTCATTTTGTTCGCTTTGGCCCAGCTCTCCAGTCTATCCAGGTCATTTTGAATTTTGATCCTGTCCTCTAGGGTATTAGCTACTCCTCCCAATTTGGTGCCATCTGCAAATTTGATAAGTATGCCCCTAATTCCCTCATCCAAGTCATTGATAACGATGTTGAATAGTACTGGGCCCAGGACAGAACCCTGTGGCACCCCACTGGTCACATCTTTCCAAGACGAAGAGGAGCCACTGCTAAGCACCCTTTGGGTTCGGCCGGTCAACCAATTACAAATCCATTGAACAGTTAACTTGTCTAGCCCACATTTTACAAGCTTCTTTGCAAGAATGTCATGGGGAACCTTGTCAAAGCCTTACTGAAATCAAGGTATGCGATGTCCACAGCATTCCCTTCATCTACCAAGCTGGTAACTTTATCAAAAAAAGAGATCAGATTAGTCTGGCATGACTTGTTTCTCTGAAACCCATGTTGACTTTTTGTGATTATGGCATTGCCTTCTAAATGTTCACAAACTCTTTGTTTAATGATCTGCTCTAGAATCTTCCATGGTATTGATGTCAGACTAACTGGACGATAATTGTTGGGATCCTCTTTTTTCCCCTTTTTGAAGATGGGAACAACGTTTGCCCTCCTCCAGTCTGCTGGGACTTCTGTTCTCCAGGAGTTCTCAAATATTATTGCCAATGGCTCTGAGATAATATTTGCCAGCTCTTTTAATACTCTTGGATGTAGTTCATCTGGTCCTGGAGATTTAAATTCATTTAAATTAAGAAGACATTCCTGTACTACTTCTTTACTTATTTTGAGCTGGATTTCCCCTATTGTGTCCTCTGTTCCATTATCCTCAGGTTGGTCCTCCTTTTCCTTTTCTGAAAACATTGAGGCAAAGAAGGTGTTGAGTAATTCTGCCTTTTCTCTGTCCCCTCTTAGCATTTTGCCATCTTCTCCTCGTAGTGGCCCTATCATTTCCTTCTTCCTCCTTTTGCTGCGGACATACCAAAAAAAAACTTTTTATTGTTCTTAACCTCCCTAGCAAGCCTGAGCTCATCCTGCGCTTTAGCTTTTCTGACTTTACTCCTACACGTGTTCGCTATCTGTTTGAATTCTTCTTTGGTGATTTCCCCCTTTTTCCATTTCCTATACATGTTCCGTTTAAAACTTAGCTCCATTGAAAGTTCTTTAGTCATCCATCCTGGTTTCTTGAGACACCTCCCATTTTTCTTTCTCAATGGTACTGTTTGCAATTGTGCCTTCAGTATCTCCCTTTTGAGAAAGTCCCATCCGTCTTGAGGTCTCTTCTCTTTTAGTATTCCTGACCATGGGATCACCCCCAGTATTTCCCTGAGTTTATTGAAATCAGCTCTCCTAAAGTCAAGAATGCATGTCTGACTATGCCTGGCTTCTCCTTTCCATTGTATAACAAACTCCAGGAGAACATGATCACTCTCACCTAAGGATCCCACCACTTGCACCCCATTAACCAGGTCATCTCTGTTGGTTAGGATCAGATCTAAAATAGCTGACCCCCTTGTTGCCTCTTCCACCTTTTGGACCATGAAATTGTCTTCCAGGCATGTAAGGAATTTGCTAGACCTTGTAGTTTTGGCTGAGTTAGATTGCCAGCAGATATCAGGATAGTTGAAGTTCCCCATCACTACTACATCTCTCCTTTCTGCATGTGTGTTCATCTGTTCTAGAAAGGCAACATCCAATTCCTCCGTCTGATTTGGGGGTCTGTAGTAGAGTCCCACAATAACATCCCTGTTGTTTCCCTCCCCTTTAATTTTTATCCAGATGCTCTGTACCTGGCTTCCAGTATTGATGTTGTGGATCACTTCGCTGGTGTAAAGGTTATACCCCTCTATTCCTACATTCCAATCATGAGACTCATCCCACCAGGTTTCAGTAATGCCTATTATATCATATTTGTTTTGTAGTGCGAGGAGTACAAGTTCATCTTGCTTATTTCCCATGCTCTGTGCATTAGTGTAGAGACATCTGAGACCATGTGTTCCCTTTACTTGCTTCCTGTGCAAGCTTTTTTGCCTCCCACTGTTGGGTCCTTGCGCTGTTCGCCTTGTTCCCTCTATGACAGTTTGATTATTTTCTCCAGCCTTTTTGCCTTCCAGAATACTGTCTCCCTCCCCCATTTGACTCAGTTTAAAGCCCTCCTGATCAAATTCTTGAGACTGTTGGCAAAAATGTTTCTTCCAACTGTTGTAAGATGCACCCCATCTCTTGCCAGAAGTCCCCCCGCATGGAAGCGCAGTCCATGATCCAAGAATCCAATTTGTTCTCGGCGACACCATCTATGGAGCCAGTTGTTTACGTCGGCTATTTTCCTCTCCCTTCTTGGACCATGCCCTTCAACTGGCAGTAGAGACGAGATGACCACCTGTGCATCCATTTCTTTCAGCTTCCTCCCCAGGGCCTCATAATCTCTTCTGATCTTGGGAAAGCTGTGCCTTGCAGTATCATTGGTTCCCACATGGACCAAAAGGAAGGGGTAATGATCCGTAGGCTTGACGAGTCTTGTTAGCCGCTCCGTCACATCACGGATCTTTGCCCCAGGGAGACAACACACCTCCCGAGTCATCTTGTCAGGCCCACAAACCACTGCTTCTGTACCATGCAGCAAGGAGTCCCCCACCACCACCACACGCCTCCGCCGAGGCTTCGCAGCTGCTGTTCCTTGCGGTGGTCCTCTCAAGTTCCCCTGCTCTACCCCTGAAGTCTGTCCATGCTGTTCTTCCTCGTTGTCCTTGATAAGGGAAAGGGCTTCAAATTGATTCTGTAGCTGCAAGCTGCTGGAAGAATCCCTGGATTTTCTTGTTCTGTGTGTGACATTCCTCCAGCTGTCTACTTCCTGTGTCTGTGAAGTGACCCTCTCCTCCACAGCCACTTCCTCTGTGCGGTCCCCATCCAAGAGTGTTCGTTCTGTTCTGTCCAGGAAAACCTCTTGCTCGCGAATCTGTTGAAGTGTAGCTACCCATGTCTCCAGCTGCTGTACTTTCTCCTCCAAGAGGGCTACCAGCTTGCACTTGGTGCATGTGAAGTTCTCCACGTCTGTAGACAAGAAGACAAACATCGCACAAGTGTTGCAAGTGACTGCTGCAATCCCCTCAGTGTCCATGGTGAGAGCTTTTAGGTAATCTAGGAACTCTTAGGTAATGCTGAGAATGCTAAGCTGTACTTTTAGGTCTGCTGTATTTTTGTTTGGTTACTGAAATTCGCGCGCCGTTAGGCTTGCGCCTCAGCTACAAGCAGCCTCTCCCAAGAGTTTTAAAAAAAAATTCAATCTCCCCAGTCAGAATGGCTGTCCAGAAGCTGCTCTCCTTCTTCTCCCTGGCAGAATATTAATATTCTTTTCCTTTTCTTGCTCAGTCATCAAGTTTGTTTCTTGATTTTCCAGTTTTTCCATACGACCTTTAATATCATCCAGGTTTAACTTGAAATCTTTCAACTCTAAGTCCATTTTATCTAATTTTTGTCATTTTTTTCTATATCCCGCCTCACGTCTTGCTTGAAAGATAGAAGTTCATCCTGCATTTCACATTTAAAATTCTTTAATTCCTCCAGAATCTACATACTAATATCAGTTTGTTTAGCAGGTGCATGTATAGAACCTCTCCTGGGTAATGCTGTTTGGCTTTGACTTCCTGCCATTTTAGATCTTATGCTTGATGCCATCATAATCTTATATTATAGTAAATTGTTTTCTCTTCTGAGTTCCTGTATTGAATTCTCTAATAAATTTCTGTATTAATTTATATTTGACACTTAACAAACAAGATATAACTACCTGTAACACAGTCTTCCCCAATTATCAATTATTTCTTCAGTTTCTCTCAGTTGCTTTCTATTAAGTATATATTAAATATGTATTAAGGTATGTATTTTTCAATGACGTATTACCATTAAACAATTATTAGTGTTCACAATAATCAGTTTCCCCACAAAATGTCACAATTGGTTTACAAAAGAATCAGAAAAGAGTCTCCAATATAATTACATCCCCTTTAAGCAGTCAGACTTAAATAAACAATCACAGAGACCTTGGAAACGCCAAACTCTAGGATAAGCACCATGCAGCTGTGCCTTCTAACTGTACTGATCTAAAGAGATTATATTATATTGTCCTATTCTCACCCACTTTACAATTCTAGATGGAGGGAAAACTACCAATCTTGTAGTATCCTGTTGTAACAATGCGTAGCTAACCTGTAAAATTAAATCAGAATTTCCTCTTGTTAACAATGTAACACTGGTCTACTATGTAGCAAAAACAGTATCAATATCACTTTAAGTATAGAAGATAGCTTTGACCCTCCCCAATACTATAATAGAATGTGGTTCTTTTATGATCTACCAGTCAAGTTAGTAAGTAGTAGATTTTCCTTGGGTTTTTTCCGGGCTGTGAGGCCGTGTTCTGGAATAGTTTCTTTCTGACGTTTCGCCTGCATCTGTGGCTGGCATCTGATGCCACAGATGCAGGCGAAATGTCAGAAAGAAACTATTACAGAACACAGCCTCACAGCCCAGAAAAAACCCAAGGAAAATCTATGGATGCTGCCCATGAAAGCCTATGACTTCACTTAGTAAGTAGTACTTTAACACCACACACTATTCACATTCTACTTGCAGAACCCCCTCTTATGACATGACCTTTCTTCTTTCCTTCTATAGTCTATCTCTTAATTGCACAGTCTTCGCTGCTTTTCTCCCTCCCTTCTTATCTTTAGCTCTCTTTTAGGACCTAATCCAAGAGTGGTAAATTTTACAATTTAATATGTATTCCTAGCAATCCGGCCATTTAATTTAGATCTATACACCTTAGTACAGCCCAGTCCAGTATTATCAGCCCGTCTTCAGCCCTCTTATAGAGCTTAATCCAAATCGAAAGTTTCTCCCCAGTTTCAACAGTTTGTCACTATTTATTCATATTCACGGTAAATATTCAGTTACCCCACAAGATGTCGCAATTTGCCACTATTTGCCACTGGTTTTAGCCATTTCTATTGTCTTATACCAAGTCAAAACAGAAATTAAGCTTCAGATCAGAGTCAAAGTCAGAGGACAGCAAGACAATTTATATTCAAATATACTCAGATCTTCCAATCGAATAGATGTCACATTCCACTCAAGAAGTATCTCTATCTCTCTTGAGTTTGTAGAAATAAATTCCCAAATGGTTAAATCATATACCTTAAAGCTGAGGAGATATAGGGTAAAGCCCACAGGCACCTTAATCCAGTAATGGCTGCCTATACTTCTTCTGTCATCCCTGTCTCCAGAAACGATCTGGATTTTTGTTCCGAACGCGTCCAAAGTCAGAACTGAACAGAGGAATCCACAAGCCCCATACAACTTGATTCTTCCTGGATTCAAGTCCTGTCTTGGGTTGAAGCCTAAGATTTACCAAATTAGGAGGGTGACCCAGAGCAAGACTCGCTCCGCACACCCGTTCCCTCTTCCCCTCAGCCGGAACCTCCTGCTTTTGATTGCTTTGTGCAAACAGAACTGTTCCAAATAGCTTGAGGAGATATAATGTATCTCAGCACCATAACTGGTCATTCACAAGCCAAAAGGATTTTGCCAGGGGAGTAATATTTTATTACTCGGTTTCATCTCTCTGTTTTCTTTAGAAGACTGTCCCAAACCAGATCTCATTGCCTGCCTGGAAAAAGGAGAAGACCCCTTTGTCCAAGGCTTCCTGGAAGGGGAGAGACTTGCAGGTACCTGCCTGGATTGTGTGGTCAAGATATTTCTTATCTGGGGATTAAGAGGAGGGGAGTGTGCTTGGTGAAGGTTTCAGCTTGTGCTTAATTTTATAAGAATAGGTCCCGGAAGTGCTGGATAAATCTCTAGTCCTGGTTTTTGTCCACCTTCCCTTTTGTGTCTTACAACTGACTCATTATGACTGGGGACAGATAGAAAGGACTTGCATTAGGAAGTTAGTTTCCCCATTTTAGTGGGTCTTCTCTTCTAACCCTAGCCTTTCTACACCTGTGAGTTTCCTTCAGTTCTCATAAATGTACGGAAATGGAAACATCCTTGTATTCCCTTGTAATTCCTGTTTGTGGCATTTCCCCTTGTATTGTGGAGATGCCGGTGAGGAAACATTCTGACCTGCTGTGTCTAATCTTGACATTAATATAAGATGGACTCACAAGTTGATAAGACCCCAAAGCCAGAAAAGGCCAGGTTTATTTCTATACAAACTTTGGGACAGCATTGTGCACAAGGTCTGTGAAACAGACGTACCTTATCCACCCATGAAATACAGCAGCAGCAGTAGTAAAAGTAGATTGGGTTTAAAGAAATGAAAACCCCCATTTTTAAGACCCAGAGTGGTCTTCCAAACACTTTGAGAGGGAGTTGGGTTTTATTTTTGCTTTGTATTGGGTTCTTTTCGAAGCCGATAAGTCTCCCAAGTGGCCCCAGGGCTAATAAACTGGCCCTCAAACCAACCACAAGGGCCATCTCTACTATCTTAGATAAGAATTCAGACTGATAGCAGATTCCTAAATGAAACTAATTCTAGACTTTGCCATTGTGAGTAGTTCTTCTTTCATGCACACTAAACAAATCATAATGTTAATTTAATTTTTTAATTTTTTTTACATAGTTCACAGGCAGAATTCACCTTCGTTACAGGAGCAAGCTATTGCCTGTCATCAGTGTCCCTGCTGTGAGATGGCTTTCAGTTCCAAAGATTATCTGAACCGACACATGAAGAGGAAGCATTCTGGGAATGGCATACAGGCAGAAGACCTAGAAAATGTACAAGATGAGAATTATCTATTCAGAACTGTGGCTTCTGCTTCCCACAGGGCTTCACTGCAAGACCCAAAGCCAGGCCATGTAAACAAAAGCAAAGAGGAGAAAGATATAAAGGTAAAGGCACTGAATAGGAATCTTCATGATAACAATGGAAAAAAGATTTCCCACCTGGTCAGTAATATGAGAGCGCAGACAGGAGAGAAGCTATATTCATGTATTGAGTGTGGGAAGTCCTTCAACTATACATCCGTGCTGTCCAACCACAAGCGAACACACACAGGAGAGAAGCCGTATTCATGTAGGGAGTGTGGGAAGAGTTTCAGCCAGTCATCACACCTGGCTAGACACAAGCGAACACACACAGGAGAGAAGCCATATTCATGTAGGGAGTGTGGGAAGAGCTTCAGCTGTACATCACACCTGGCCAGACACAAGCGAACACACACAGGAGAGAAGCCATATTCATGTAGGGAGTGTGGTAAGAGTTTCAGCTGGTCATCATACCTGGCCATACACAAGCGGACACACACAGGAGAGAAGCCACATTCATGTAGGGCGTGTGGGAAGTGCTTTAGCTGTACATCACAACTGGCCATACACAAGCGAACACACACAGGAGAGAAGCCATATTCATGTAGGGAATGTGGGAAGAGCTTCAACTGTTCATCAGTCCTAGCCAACCACAAGCGAACACACACAGGAGAGAAGCCGTATTCATGTAGGGAGTGTGGGAAGAGTTTCAGCTCTATATCACACCTGTTTGGACACAAGCGAACACACACAGGAGAGAAGCCATACTCATGTAGGGAGTGTGGGAAGACCTTCAGCCAATCATCAGTCCTGGCCAGACACAAGCGAACACACACAGGAGAGAAGCCATATTCATGTAGGGAGTGTGGGAAGACCTTCAGCCAGTCATCAGTCCTGGCCAGACACAAGCGAACACACACAGGAGAGAAACCACATTTATGTAGAGAGTGTGGAAAGAGCTTCAGCTGTAGATCACACCTGGCCATACACAAGCGAACACACACAGGAGAGAAGCCATATTCATGTACGGAGTGTGGGAAGAGCTTCAGCTGTTCATCAGTCCTGGCCAAACACAAGCACGCACACACAGGAGAGAAGCCATATGCATGTAGGGAGTGTGGGAAGAGCTTCAGCTCTACATCATACCTGGCCATACACAAGCGAACACACACAGGAGAGAAGCCATATTCATGTAGGGAGTGTGGGAAGAGCTTCAGGTGTTCATCAGTCCTGTCCAGGCACAATCGAACACACACAGGAGAGAAGCCGTATTCATGTACGGAATGTGGGAAGAGCTTCAGCCAGTCATCAGACCTTGCCAGGCACAAGCGAACACACATAGGAGAGAAACCATATTCATGTATGGAATGTGGGAAGAGCTTCAGCCAGTCATCAAACCTGGCCATACACAAGCGAACACACACAGGAGAGAAGCCATTTTCCTGTAGGGAGTGTGGGAAGAGCTTCATCCAATTATCACACCTGGCCAGTCACAAGCAAACACACACAGGAGAGAAACCACATTAGTATAAAACACTAAAAGACTGGCCAGTCCCCCAACAGTCAATCTTTTTACTCAGGGCCATCTGTAAAGGAAGGAGTGCTTGCATTCCTCTGTCCCATTGGTGTTTGATCCTTATTTCCAGAAGCTGTAGCAAGCAGGACTCCAGTCTTTCAGAGTC
Organism: Gambelia wislizenii; assembly: GCA_030847615.1. NCBI lineage: Eukaryota > Metazoa > Chordata > Lepidosauria > Squamata > Crotaphytidae > Gambelia > Gambelia wislizenii. Next base: position 5,747,104 of record JAUMIR010000002.1, on the reverse strand, counting down.
AGCTGTTTAGGCCGGTGCAACAGAAGGGTAAGCAAATGGACAGTAGCCATGCTGAAGGGATCCCTGCTGATCCCAGTGCCTCACTACCTTGAAACTCTTAAAAAGGACAAGGATTGAATGTGGTCCTGGTGACCTCTGCATGGAGGCATAAAGTCATTGTGTGCACTTCTGTCTGCATTGAAACATTCTTAGTAAATGATTTTCTTCAAGCAATAGCTGTTTGTGTAATGTGCAGGAATTAGGGAACACATTTTTGTGTAGTTGTCATGAGAAAGTGGAACTGTCTCTGGCTTTGTTTGAAAACATTGGATCTAAGGACAATAAACACATTGCATGCAAATAAAAGAGAATGTGTGTGCATCGGCCAGCCATAACTGCTAAACACCTGAAACTTGGTCTGCACATTAAGGGCCTACTAGTGACGTGAATTTAAAAACACAGTAAAATAACTATTTAATTTTAAAGTGATCCTATGTTTGAACCATCCCATTTCAGTTTCTAGGAGGTAGTCTTCTCTAATGAGCATACCACTTTCCAGTTAATATTTTTTGAAGCGAGGCGATAGTAGGATGAGAGAAAGAGCTATAGGACTGCCCCTCTCTCCTCATGTGGTAAGCCCTGTTGGAATTGATTGGACGGATCTCCATTGGGTCTGGAGGGTTATACAACTGCAGGAGTTATATCTGTATCTGTGAGTGTATGTCTTGAGGGCAAAGGCGGCAGATCAGTGACAGGAGCCTGAAAGTTATCTTTCAGACTACACTCACACTTCCACAAGCTGGCCAGGCAGCTGGGGATCCCACAAACCATCCACCCACTCACTGCGGACCTGGGGAGGGTGGGGAGAGGAGAACCCTCCATCTTTATCACAAAGTCCAAGCAGGGGACTGCATGGATGGGATCTATAATCCTTTCAAGGGTTATCTTTCAGACCACACCCACACTCACACAATCTGTCCAGGTAGCCAAGCATCATGGTTCCCATCCACACACTCCAAGCAGGCCTCGGGAGGTTGGGGAGAGGAGAACCCCTCCATCTTTATCAGGAGGTCCAAGCAGGGGAAGGCATGGATGGGAACTACAACCCGTTCAAGGGTTATCTTTCAGACTACTCCTAAAGTTCCACAATCAGGTCAAGGTGGCAGGGGAATCATGTATCCCATCCACCCACTCCCTCTGGGTCTGGTGAGGGTGGGTAGAAGAGAATCCCTCCATCTTTATCATGAGGTCCAAGTGGGGGAATACAGCAACCCTCCCACAGGCTTGGGAGGCAGGTTAGGACCGATACACATATCCTCACAGTGCCTGTGGATAAGGACAAATTATAGGAGATAACTAGCTCCAACTGTCCCAATTTGTGCTGTCCTGGAAATATGCAGAACTTTTAGCTGTAAAAGCCAGGGCGCCGTTTCCAAGACCAAGAGGAGCCACTGCTGAGCACCCTTTGGGTTTGGCCGGTCAACCAATTAGAAATCCATTTAACAGTTAACTTGTCTAGCCCACATTTTACAAGCTTGGTTGCAAGAATGTCATGGGGAACCTTGTCAAAGGCCTTGCTGAAATCAAGGTATGCGATATCCACAGCGTTCCCTTCATCTAGCAAGCTGGTAACTTTATCAAAAAAAGAGATCAGATTAGTCTGGCATGACTTGTTTCTCTGAAACCCATGTTGACTTTTTGTGATTATGGCATTGCCTTCTAAATGTTCACAGACTCTCTGTTTAATGATCTGATATTGACCTAATGATACTTTATGAAAAGTTAGGATATCAAGTTTAGTAACATTGATACTTACTGGACCGTCTTCTGTCTTCCCAGTCAGAATTTCCAGCAAGTTTAAACATACCATCAAAGTGGGGGCCCTTTTCATCCTTGGGTGGGTCCCCATTGAATAACTGCATGATCTTAAAGAACATTAATTTCATTATTTTGAACTTAGAGGTTACCTGTGTGGGAATCCTCTTGTAGCCCTTTCTTGCCAAGAAAAGGGTGACCTTCAAATAAAACTTTATATTTGGGATGGAGGTACACCTCATTCAGAGTTCTACCCCTCCACTTTTACTTACGCCTTGCAATAGGTAGGACACCTCATTTCCGCCCCAATAAGTATCGTTACGTGACATCCTAAGACTCCTTGGGGAGCACTCCATTTAAATCAGCTACTCTCCTTTGTGTGCAAGGCAAAGAAGCTGATTTAAATGGGGTGCTTGCTGAGAAAACAGTGAATAGTCAGAACCGTGAAAGCAAAAGCTGCAAATGTGGAGGGGCAACTGTATATTTGTGCGTATATCTGAAAGGACTTCCAAATAAAGACAACCCTTTATTTTGTTAATCTTGCGATTGTCGTACCCATACTCCCTGCTTCTAAAGTATGTTATTATTCTTATTTTGATATAAAATAGAAATAATGTGATGCAAGCAAATTTAAATTCAATTACGAACATACTCTGGGGTGCTTACAAATAGGAGGAGCTTATAACCTGTTTAGTCAAGGGTACAGCAAGTTAATATTTTATTCCTCTTTCAATTATGAGCCCATTACTAAGAACTGTCATTGCTAAGAACTCTCACAGCTGTAGGAGTTTACCACATACCATGCAGCTGTGGACAAATTTACATAGGGACCACTAAACGCAGTGTGCAAACACGAATCAAGGAACATGGGACACACTGCAGACTGGGCCAGCCAGAAAATTAGCAGTAGCAGAACATGTTATAAACATGTTTTAAACTAACCTGGACACAAAATGCGATTTAAAAACACAGAAATTCTGGACCAGGTCAACAACTATCATGTCAAAATGCACAGGGAAGCTATTGAAATCCACAAACACCTGGACAACCTCAACAGGAAAGAAGAAACCTTAAAAGTAAACAAAATCTGGCTTCTAGTTTTTGAAAAGCAATAGGATGAAAATTCAACACTTACAAAGGAATTCCACCCAGGGACAGGGGGATTCCAGCAGTTAATGGGCCATCAACCAACCATTAGCCAAACAGACACTAACGAGACTTGCATTTCTATACCCAGAAACTAACCATTCAATTACACAAATTTACATAGACCCTCTAACAGGTGTCACAGCATATAAACTCCACACACACTCCTGCCCAACCATTCTCTGAAGATGCCAGCCACAGATGCAGGTGAAACGTCAGAAAGAAACTATTCCAGAACACAGCCTCACAGACCGGAAAAACCAAGGAAAATCTATGGATGCCAACCGTGAAAGCCTTTGACTTCATAGACTGTGATTGCTATTGTTTAAGTTGCTAAGATAAAAGTAGAATTGTGCAGCACATGAATCCATGCTGATTGCTGTAATCCAATGGTCTTTCAGTCACGGAAGACTATGTATCAGATAGCCAGGTGGACCAAACCCCTTTCCATATTACCTTTATGTAACAAATTACACTGCTTGGCTATATTGTTCCTGGCACCCATGAAGTGTAAATCCCTTTTTCCAATGTGTTTCAAGGTAATTTTCCATCTGTCTAAATTTCAGAAAGGAAAAGTGCAGGACACAAAATTATAGGTTTTTAATTGATGGAGGGCAGCTAAAAGTACTCCCTATTCACAGTATCTTGTTTGGAAAAAGTGCAGCTGGCATATCAGCCGAAGCTGATACCAGGAACTCCTGACTCTTGCATTTACCTGAGTCGTCATCTGGAGCGACGAGTCCAGGAGTACCCCAGACTGTGAACACAGTCCTAATAATATATTTCCCTAATGCAACTGTTCAGAAAGACCATTGACTTTTCCCATACTTGATTGCGAGATAGTAATCTTCTAGACAACTATTTGCATATTTGCGACAAATTAATATCTAAACAAAAAAGCATTACTGCCACTTCTAATATTTCTCCTCATAAGATCCCCAAAGTATCACATCTCCAGTCATGTCATCATGGGTTCTAGGGAAAGCTCTGGTCTTATTTTCTCTTTGGTCCATTTATTTCTCTTTGTAGCCATCCACCGGATCCACAAAATTATTCTCCATCAACAAATTTCTATTTATTTGTCAATTACTATACCCTATCTTGACTGTCCAGCTATCACAACCACATATTAAAATTGGAACCCAGTATGATGGTGTTGACAGTTCCTAACTATTGTGTAATATGATATATGTTACCACTAGAATATAGAATCATAGAATTGTAGAATTGGAAGAGACCACAAGGGCCATCCAGTCCAACCCCCTGGCACGTAGGAATCATGATCAAAGCATCCCTGACAGATGGCCATCCAGCCTCTGTTTAAAGACCTCCAAGGAAGGAGACCCCACCATGCTCCGAGGGGTGTGTGTTCCACTGCCAAAAAGCTCTTACTGTCAAGAAGTTCCTCCTAATGTTGAGGTGGAATCTCTGTTCCTGGAGCTTGCATCATCTAGCTCTTTTCTAGCTGCTCTTCAAAGTCGTTGTCATCAGTTTTATTGAGTGCAGTATCCATAATTCTCTTTTTGTAGCAGTCCACAGAATCCACATAATTATTCTCCATCAACAAATTTCTATTTATTTGTCAATTACTATACCCTATCTTGATTGTCCAGCTATCACAACCGCATATATGTTACCACTAGAATATCTTGTCTAGCTCTTCTCTACTTGCCCTTCAAAGTCATTGTCATCAGTTTTATTGAGTGCTGTATCCATAATGATAATACATCAAGCCAATATTGAAAATCTGGATCTATTTCTTATTGTCTCTGAAGGTTGCCAAGTCACTGTCACCCAACAGTACTGATACTGCTCATTAGTTGTTTAACATATACAACTGTGAAGACAATAGGAAAGAGATGGTTGGTTGTCCTCAGTTCTTATTGGCCAGTGTCTGTTTTGATATTACTGTCAAAATGGTCGCAGTGAGATGGTTGTTTGTCCTCTGTCGTTCTTGCCTTGTAGCTGGATCACTTATACTGCAGTACTTATGGAATCAATGAGATGGTTATTTTCCAACTAATACTGCTACTCTGTTGCTACCGTAGGACTACTGTATGCAATGAGTCATAGTCCACTGAATTAATAATCCATTGGGCAAAGTTCAGCACACCTACCACACAGTCTTCCAATAAAATGTTGACCCTTAAGCTTTTTGTTACATCATCCAAGGCAACTCTATGATATTTTAAACTAGAACTCCCACCATGTACAGTTCTGTTTGCTATTTTCCATTCTTTTCTATATCCACATGCACCCCTTAATCAATCCCCAGCTGATACAGGGGTCCTAATGGAAAACATTCATTTGAACACATGGAAATTGATAGATTAAGTAAATTATAGAGTTAACAGATGATGGCTATGGAATTATGCTGGTTCAGGTAGTGCCATAAATGAAAGGTGTTTACGAAATGACATTTTTGCACACAATTGTAGACGTTCCAAACTAGTTTTCAAGGCTTTTATTAAATTCATAGTATAATTGTTACTGGGTGACCAGAACAAAATGTACTATAAGACAATTTCTCTCTCAACTTAATATCCAAAACGTATTTTTTAATAAACAAAGGTTGGTTTAAAAGATGTAATTTTTCTGTACATGGAGGGATAATTTCATAGAATCATAGAATCATAGAATTGCAGAGTTGGAAGAGACCACAAGGGCCATCCAGTCCAACCCCCCTGCCACGCAGGAAATCTTGATCAAAGCATCCCCGACAGATGGCCATCCAGCCTCTGTTTAAAGACCTCCAAGGAAGGAGACCCCACCATGCTCCGAGGGAGTGTGTTCCACTGCCGAACAGCTCTTACTGTCAAAAAGTTCCTCCTCATGTTGAGGTGGAATCTCTGTTCCTGGAGCTTGCACTCATTGCTCTGTGTTCCAGTCTCTGGAGCAGCAGAAAACAAGCCTGCTCCATCCTCAGCGTGACATCCCTTCAAATACTTAAACAGGGCTATCAGATCGCCTCTTAACCGTCTTTTTATCTTGTGTTAAGTGTTTATTAGGAACATGTTAGAGCTAGGTTTGTACATGGAGGGATAATTTATCTTGTGTTAAGTGTTTACTAGGAATATGTTAGACCTAGGTTTGTAAGTATCGCAGTCAGCATAAATAGATAGTCATATGTAAAAGAACTATACTGCAATTTTTAACTACTTTGTGACTCGTGGCTATCTAAAATAGGAAACTCTACTGACTAGCACATTATTATAAGGTGTAGCCCTTTTTAATATGTCTAATTTCAAATAGGAAAATAAGAAATATAAAAACAGAAAGCCTTTGCCAAATAGCAAATCTGAATGGCTTCACAACCTTGTGAATGTGAGTAAACTTATTTTCTTTTATAGTTTTCTCTACTTTCCAGCCACAAAACCATGGATAGACCTACTGAGGGGAGAAGGATTTAAGGAAGGGGAATTTCATGGAAAGACAGATGAGATAAGGGGCCTTTTGAATATATGGGGAGGGGCAATGATTCCAAGATGGTTTAAAGGCCAGCCACTAGAACATAGGTATTTTTGAGTCAATTGCTAAAGAGATGTCAAAATGGAATCACAGATGGTCTGCAGAGGAATGCAGAAGGAAAACCAAGGTGATGAGGTTGGAGTACAAGAGAGTGGTTGCGCATAACAAGTTTAGTGGGAGACAGCTTGCCACATGCCCTTTTAAAAAAGAAAGTTGACCTTATATTAAGGCAGGACACCAGTGTCATCCCAAAACAGCTGTGTTGAAGCCTCCCCCTGAGAAGAGAGAATACATCAGGAGATGGCCAGGCATCTTCCAGTGAACTAGACCAGCCTGAACTCCCTTAGTGTCATAGAGCCATTACTAACAATCGACCCTTCACATATTCTTGAGGAAGGTAAGTATATTCTGCTATTCATCTATAACTGACAACTTTTTCAGAGGTTCTGTTAGTGTTGCTATCTTCAGATATGATTATGTACTTTATAGATACAGAACAAGGGAGCCTTTGAGAACTGATAGAGGCCAAAGAGGAAGCACGGCATAAAGAGAGGCAGCAAGCAATTCTTCAATCTTTACAGAGACAAGAGGAATAATTCATTGAAGAAACCATGGCTTGTGATGGTAAAATATGTTTACATACCCTCCAGCTTTCTGACACGATGTTGGTGCTTGCCGATGTATGGCTTACTGCAGAATTTTTTCCACAAAAAAAGTAACTAACCAGGAATAACCATTGAACCTAGAAAGTAAATATCTCCAGTCTGAGATGCCAGTGTTGAGATATCAACTAGGTTGGTCATCATGGCAAGACGCATACACTTCAAGTGCATGCTACAGTTTCCACCCTTCCAGCGAGATACCTAAGGAATCATACCTTTTTTTTCTACCCTAGTACAGAAACAAAAGGGGAGATTTTTTTTAAAATAGAGATTGGCATCTCAGGGGGCACTATAGTAATTCTGTTTTTGCAGTGTATGATAACTTATAATGTTCTATTTTTTTACTATAAAAAAAGAAGAACCTACTGCTGAATCTGCAGAGGAAGAAGCCACACAACATATCAAAGGAGATGTGAAGCAGGGAAAAGATTGGTATATTTTAAACATGTTGAAATCCAGTTCATCCCTTTATTTTTTTCTTAGAGAATAAAAGGCTTTTCTATTAATTATTTACAAATGTATTCTTTATAAAATAGATGCATGCTGTAAAACTTAAGATTTCCATGTTTTAGTGCAGATCAAAAGCTTACTGCCAGTGCTCATTATGTAGATATAATTCTCTCCATGATACATAATATAGCAGCATGTTGTGATTTGCTCAAACCTTACACTTTGCTTTCCCCTAGAACTGCATAGTCTGTGATATCAGAGTTAGTACTATCATGGAATTAGAGTAGCATGTCCATAATTAACTGTTATCATATGTTGACATTGCACAGATCCCCAAGCCACTCTTGAGATTGCTTACTCTCCCCTGGTACTCGTCTCAAAAGGTTCCGTAACAAAGAGAGGAGGGGTCAAAGAGGTGAGGCAATAGCCCTCACAGTCATCAGAAATGCAAACAACCAAACCAGACATGCAGGAAAGACACGACCAGCACTGCCAGGAACAAATGAATGCTGACAAGGAAGTTCTTGGTAGAATAGAGGACATTCTTAGACAAGATTGTATTGATAGCAGGGAGTTAGAGAGGGAAATTGTACAATGTTTCTGGCCTGTGGTCGATCTGGCTAGAAATTTGATGGAATCATTTATAACAAATGCACAACATGGGGAAAACAGTGGCCAACCACATCCAAGCACAAGAATGGGTAGAGCCTCAAACAATCAAGGCACATGCTGTAATCTTGGAGCTCAAAGAAAGCTCATTCCAGCAAGCAATGTAGATGAATGTCCTTCGTGGATGATACCCAGCAGCTACACCCAATGGTAACACCTTTGACAGGCGTGGGGGAAATAGCAAGCACATCACAAATTATTGAGGGTCAAGATGATGTTTCAGAAACAGCTTTCCAGGAAAATAATCCTTCAGTTAAGAAGAAGACAGCCTTTAGCCCCTGAACTATATATTTTTCAGCTCACAAGAGTGTTATCCAAAGAAAAGCACTACAGTGTAATATATAAAGCTTGCAAGTTTCTACCTCTAAATCTTTTATAATTTGGGTTATAGCAGTACAGTTTAATATATAAAGCATTCATGTTTATACCTCAAAAATTTTTATAATGTATCTAAAAACTTATAAAGCTTGTTCCTTGCTATATGTTTTCTATAGCTTACTGTTTCAGTTTGATAATCTTAATGTATGTATCTAGCAGCTCTATTTTGGCACAATAAGGTTTTTCTAATCCAAATTCAGAAAGGCAAACCAAATTTGAATACAAGTTACGGTGTACTGTTAATCTACCTCATTTATGAGACTGTTCTGAGAGGCCGAAGAAATGGCAATGTTTAAAAGTGTTACCTAATAAATATTCTAATCCCGCTACAAATTGGAATAAATCTTTCATTAAAAACGAGATGCCTCCCTCTGTTGTGGGGAGTGTAAACTGACACCTTCTTGTTTTTTATCTAAATATGTGGTTTAACTAATGTTTAAGCTGTAAATCACGTTCGATATCCATTGAAAGTTCCCAAGAAGCCAAAAGAGCCATTCATTTGCATAACTGTTACTTTCCCAATTTCCCGCACCACACAGATGCCTTTCTCTTTGAAGACTACAGGGCTATGTATTTCCTGATAGTGCACTTTTATTCCCCCTTCACCCGCATAAGAGGTCAAATTATTACCTCTACTAATATTTCTCGATGCCCTCTTTCCACCCAACCATGTTTACTTCCCATCGTATGAAGTATAGGATGTATACCTCCATATATTGTTGTAAGTTTCCAACCGGAAGATGCAGAGGGGGTCAAATTTCAACCTATACACATCCTTTCACTGGCCGCTTTCTTCAAGCCTTTTTTTTTTGTACCCCTTGTATGTCTTCATGTGTTGCTCATTGATGTGCTATAAGGATACCCCTTTAAGCTGCATAGGGGATGCAAGTAGCACTTCTTCAAATATGACTCATGGGTACCTTTTTTTCAACCAAGGTTTCTTACAGCTATGTCAAGTAATGGGTTTTGTAGTTCCATGGGTTACTCTAAGTTTCCCAAAAAAAGTCACAGAGGGGATCCAAGTAGCATCTCAACAAATGTGCATGTTTGTCCTCTATTCCCCTCATTGATGAATGTTATATATACTTCCTACTGATGCTCTTAAGTTTACCCAAGACAGCTGCAGATAGGGTCCAATTTCCACCTCTACACACATGTTTCATAGTCCCCTTTCTTTTAAACACTGTTCTTCTGTCCCTATTTTGATTTTTTGGCTCTGTTGTTAGTAGTGGATGTCTCATTCTCCCCAGTAATACTGCAGCTCTCTTCTTTCTTTCAACCCTGGATTTCTTCACGTTCCAGGTGTAACAGAATATGTATTTTCAAGTGGTGCTAAAGTATTCCCCCCAAAGCCACAGAAGGTGTCCAATTACTTCCCCAACAAATGTGTCTCTCAGGCCCCTGAAACCCACATTTATTGTCTTCCTCTCGTGGGGGGAATAGGATAATTACTTCATAATGCAGCTTAAGGTTTCACCCTGCAAAAACTGCATATATGGTACAACTTACTCCTTTTGGCAAATGTTTTTCAGCCACCTCTCCTCCGACCCCAGTCTCATTCCCGTTGGGGTTTTATGGAATCTATAATTCCTTGTGGTGCTTTGTCACCCCCCCCATTCACTGCAGATGGGCTGAATATAGCACCTCAATGAAATAAACTTTTCGCCCCCTTTCTCCCAAAGCAAATATGCATCCGTCTAAGGAGAAATTTGATATATGGCTCCTTTTTTGCAACCAGTATAACCACCAAAGCCAAATCTGTTATCAAAACATAAAATGTAAAAATGCACATTGCTACCCTCTTGCCTTCAACCCTTATTTTCCACCCCACACAGGAGGCAGTTTATGTTATTTTCGTACTGTTGCTTTAAGATCAACCCTAAAGCTGATAATGGTGGCAAAGTAACACACAAATGTATGTGTCTCACCTCCCTCCTTCAAAACACCCAGGATTAGTAGAACCTTGAAGAGTAAATGGATATATATTTTCCTATTATTGCAGTCATGTTCCCCCTAAAGCCACAGAATCACACAAAGGAGCACCTCTACCAACGAATGACACTTCCCTCTTTCCCCACACACTCTTGTTTTTTGACACTCAGATCATAGAATTGTAGAGTTGGAAGAGACCATGAGGGCCATCCAGTCCAACCCCCTGCCATGCAGGAATACACAATCAAAGCATCCCTGGCAAATGGCCATCCAGCCTCTGTTTAATGACCTCCAAGGGAGGAGACCCCAGCACGCTCCGAGGGAGTGTGTTCCACTGCCAAACTGTTGTAAAATATGCAGAGCGCGTTCACTCTCTGCCCATCCGAGCAGAGATGCATGCAGTGAAATAGCGTGGGCTTTTGGGCAAAGCCATGCACACCTCTCATGCAAAAGAAAGATAGGCTGTTTTTTGGTTTCCTTTATGGTTTTATTAAAAACAAAGCAAGAAAGAAATAAACAACAGAAGGCATTCATCCATGCTTTTGTATGCTCCAAAGTTCCTCAGGAGCTAAGAGAAAAGAAAAGAGCCCCCAAAATGCAGGAGGCACTAACTAACTCCAAAATCCCCTCCCAGTTATATACTTTTCCAAAACATTCAATCCTTCTGAGAAGCAAACAAGAAACTGGACCCTTAGTTTTGTTTCTCGCTCTATGACACTTTGACTATTTCCTTCAGCCCTTTTGCCTTCCAGAATACTATCTCCCTCACCCATATCACTCAGTTTAAAGCCCTCCTGATCAAATTCTTGAGACAGTTGACAAAAACGTTTCTGCCAACAGTCATGAGGGGCACCCCATCCCTTGCCAGAAGTCCCCCCTCATGGAAGCGCAGTCCATGATCCAAGAATCCAAATTGTTCTCGGTGACACCATCTACAGAGCCAGTTGCTTACATCAGCTATTTTGCTCTCCCTTCCTGGACCATGCCCTTCAACTGGCAGAAGAGACGAGATGACAACCTGTGCATCCATTTCTTTCAGCTTTCTCCCCAGAGCCTCATAATCTCTTCTGATCTTGGGAAAGCTGTGCCTTGCAGTATCATTCCCACATGGACCAAAAGGAAGGGGTAATGATCCGTAGGCGTGACCAGTCTTGTCAGCCTCTCTGTCACATCACGGATCTTTGCCTTAGGGAGACAACACACCTCCCGAGACATCTTGTCAGGCCCACAAATGACTGTTTCTATACCCCTCAGCAAGGAGTCCCACCACCACCACCACATGCCTCCGCCGAGGCTTAGCAGTGGCTGTTCCTTGCGATAGTACTCTCAGGGTCCCCTGCTCTGCCCCTGTAGTCTGTCCATGCTGCTCTTCCTCAATGTCCTTGATAAGGAAAATTCCTTCAAATTGATTCTGTAGCTGCAAGCTGCCAACACATTCCCTGGTTTTTCTACTTCTGTTTGTGACATTCCTTAAGCTGTCTACCTCCTGTGCATGTGAAGTGACCCTCTCCTCTGCAGCAATTTCCTCTGTGTGGTCCCCATCCAAGACTGTTCATTCTGTTCTGTCCAGGAAAACCTCTTGCTCACGAATATGGTGAAGTGTAACTACCTGGGTCTCCAGCTACTGGACTTTCTCCTCCAAGAGGGTTACCAACTTGCATTTGGTGCATGTGAAGTTCCCCACCTCTGTAGACAAGAAGACAAACATCCCACAAGTGTTGCAGGTGACTGCAGCAGTTCCCTCAGTGTTCATGCCGAGAAGTCTTATATAATCAGTTCTGCTTATGCTGTACTTTTGCTTGGTTGATAAAATACCCACTCCAAATGGCTGCCCAGAAGCTACTCTCTTTTTCTCCCTGGCAGGGAACTGGCGTGGAAAGCCTCTGGAAGGAGTTATATACAGCTAGGCTCCCACCTCCACCCCCTAGTGACTCACAGATGTGACTCACAGAAGCTCCTCTTGCTCAGCAACAAGCACATACTGCCAAGTTTTTAAAAAAATCAACCTCACAGAAGCTCCATCCCCTCAGCAACAAGCACACTCTCCCAAAAGTTTTTTTAAAAATTCAAACTCACCCACTCAAAATGGCTGCTCAGAAGCTGCTTTCCTTCTCCCTGGCAGGAAACCAGGGACGATGATTTGCCATGTTTGATTTATCTTTTCCTAATTCAGGTATCAACATAATGTTAGTGATTTGCCAGGAGTTTGGAATTCCTTCTTCTGAGACCTTATTCATAACTTGTTGAAGATGTGGAATCAATTCCTCATGAATTTTTTTGGTAAAACTCCACTGTAAAGCCATCTTGTCCCGGCGATTTGCCTACCTTCATTTGGTTGATAGCTTGTAATATTTCATCTGCGGCAATAGGTTGTGCTAACTCTTCCACATCTTCTGTTAGTTTTCTTCTTGTATTCTTCTTTATAGAATCATCCATTTCATTTTCCTGATATTCAGATAGTTCTGGTTTTACATATAGAGATTTGTAAAATTCCATAAAGGCCATCTTAATTTCTTTCTGTTTTGTAAGTCTTATATCTCCTAGTTTTAGTTCTGTGATTAATTTTTTTCAGTCCCTTTTTTAAGTCAATACACCACCCATCTACCTGCTTTGTTTGCTTTTTCAAAATGTTTTTGTTTGGTTCTTTTTAATTTGTTCTCAATCATCTCTGTTAGGTCTGTTTTTAATGCTTCTTGAATCAGTTTTAATTCCATCAGAACTTTTGTATTTTTTGGATTTCTCCTTAAATCCTCTTCTCTGTCTTTTAAATCATATGTCAACTTTTGATTAGTCTCATGCTTAGTTCTTTTAATTTTACCACCCCTCTGAAGGAACACACCTCTGACTGTCACTTTAAATGCATCCTATATTGTTTTGTGAGTTATGCTGTTGTTTTATTGCTTTTTTAAAAAAAAATCCTGTATTTCCTTTTTAACTATTCACAAGATTTTCATCCTTCAGCATATTTGCTTTTAGTCGCCATGTACACTATCTTTTAAAATTGATAATTTGATCTCTATGGGGTTGTGATCTGAAATTAACTTTTCGACTATTTCCATGTCTTGAATTTTATATATTTGTGGGCCTCTGAATAAAAAGTGAATCCTTTTTTGCCATCATATGTTGTCTACCACACATCTATAAGATTATAATCTTCTAAAATATTTTTACAAATTTTCGGTAGTTCTTCCTGATATTTTTTTATTTGAGGATATTGTTCTGTCCTGTTTCGCATTCAAAACTCCATTAAAGCCATCGGCTATTATGCTATTGTTCTCATTTCTCTTCCCAAGGTCATCTAATTCTTGGAAAAAAATATACAACTGTTTTTTCCCCAATGGGGGGAGGTAAGTTGCAATTAGAATTATTTTAATGTTAATCATGTTTAATTCCACTCCAACATAATGGCCTTCTTTGTCATTCAAAATTTCAGTGGCTTCGTATCTATTATTTACATATATTGCCACCCCTTTTTCTTCTTATTAGCATTTGAGAAGAAACCTTGCCCAATCTTTGGCCTACTCATTAGCCTATAATCTTTCTCACATATCTTTGTTTCCTTCAGACAAACAATTTCTGTTTTACTTTTCTTTAGTAAATGAAAGGGATCTAGGAGTCCTACTAGACCACAAGTTGAACATGAGCCAACAGTGTGATGCGGCAGCAAAAAAGGCCAATGTGATTTTGGGCTGTATCAATAGAAGTATAGTGTCCAGATCAAGGGAAGTAATAGTGCCACTCTATTCTGCCTTGGTCAGACCTCACTTAGAATACTGTGTCCAGTTCTGGGCACCACAATTAAAAAAGGATATTGACAAATTGGAGCGTGTCCAGAGAAGGGCAACTAAAATGGTGAAAGATCTGGAGACGATGCCTTATGAGGAGAGACTTAGGGAGCTGGGTATGTTTAGCCTGGAAAAAAGACGGTTAAGAGGCAATATGATAGCCCTGTTTAAATATTTGAAGGGATGTCACGCTGACGATGGAGCAGGCTTGTTTTCTGCTGCTCCAGAGACTGGAACACGGAGCAATGGATGCAAGCTCCAGGAACAGAGATTCCACCTCAACATGAGGAGGAACTTTTTGACAGTAAGAGCTGTTCGGCAGTGGAACACACTCCCTCGGAGCGTGGTGGGGTCTCCTTCCTTGGAGGTCTTTAAACAGAGGCTGGATGGCCATCTGTTGGGGATGCTTTGATCGTGATTTCCTGCATGGCAGGGGGGTTGGACTGGATGGCCCTTGTGGTCTCTTCCAACTCTGCAATTCTATGATTCTATGAAAGATCTGTTTTCTTTCTTTTTTCTTCTTCTTTTTTTTGATATGAGGGTGATCTGGCTGCGACATCTGTCACCCCATTGATCACCAGGGTTGATTTGGCTGATCTAGCTGGCTAGGCGGGTGTCGCCTTCCTCCCTCACCACTCCATGAGCGTTCCTCCTGAAGCTACGTGCTCAGTGGAAGAGGACGACCATCCCAGATTTCTTTTTTAGGGGCATTTAAGCTTTGAACATTGGACATTCTTATTCTTAATGCCATTTTATCACTCAGCCGGTCTTGTTTCATCTCCTTCTACAGTTCCCACCACTTCATCGTCTGGTTCTTCCTCACTATACGATTTTCCTTCTCCCTCTATTTCTTCTTCCTCCTCTTTTTCTTGTTGATCTTGTTTATTACAGCTTCTCTTTCTGCTTGGGATTCCTTCTTTAAATTTGTTGGTATCTCTTTCTCTTTGTTTTTCTTTTCTTTTCTTTTTTTGGATCTTTTTTTGGCTCTTTTTTAACCCTCAACTTCCAGCCTTTTAACACATTTTTCCATTTTTTCAATTGTATTTACTCTGTGTCTTTTTTGATTGTATGTAAATGTTACTCCTCCCACACGTTCCCATCTATATATAATGTTCATCTTCTTTAAGTTTTGGGTTAGATGATGGTATTCTTGTCTTTTTCTTAACACCTCAATTGGTATGTGTTTGAAAATTTGGATATTTTTCCATCAATCTTCAACTTATCTGTATGCTGGTTTGAATCATTCTTTCTTTCATTCTCATGCATGTGAAGGAGATTATTACATCTGTAGGTAATTTTTTCTTTCTCGCTGTCACTGACCTGGTCCGGAAAAGCTTGTCTACTGTTTATTCTAATTCTTCCTCTTTCACATCTATGAAGTTTGCTAGTTTGGGAACTACTTTTTCCCAAAGATCCTCTTTCAATGTCTCTGGAATTCTTCTTAATTTAATACACTTATCTTTATAACTTAACTCTTGTATCAAGATACCATGCTTTTCCCTTTCTTGTTCTTTGGATGTTATTACCATATGCCTTTCTAAATTTTCCATTCTTTCTCTAACATCTTTGACATTTGTTTTTAACTCTTTCATCTCAATTTTCAAGTTTTCCAATTTGTTACCTATTTTTCCAAAGTCTGTCTTTATTTCTTTTTTAAACTATTTAAAATCTTCCCAGATCTCTCTCTTAAAATTTTGGAGTTTTTACGAGTATTTGGAGACCAATATCTCATTGCTGCATTGGGTTGTCTGACAATCCTCTTCTCATGGTCAATGTTTGAGTTTGTGTTTGGCTACCCCCCATTTTTGCTCTTGTGCTGGCTGCCCATTTAGAAGGCAATGCCATAATCACAAAAAGTCAACATGGGTTTCAGAGAAACAAGTCATCCCAGACTAAACTGATCTCTTTTTCTAATAAAATCACTGGCTTGGTAGATGAAGGGAACACTGTGGATATTGCATACCTTGATTTCAGTAAGGCCTTTGACCAGGTTCCCCATGGCATCCTTGCAAACAAGCTTGTAAAATGTGGGCTAGACATGTTAACTGTTAAATGGATTTCTAATTGGTTGACTGGCCAAACCCAAAGGGTGCTCAGCAGTGGCTTCTCTTAGTCTTGGAAAGATGTGACCAGTGGGGTGCCACAGGGTTTTGTCCTGGGCCCAGTGCTATTCAACATCTTTATCAATGACTTGGATGATTGAATTAGGGGCATACTTATCAAATTTGCAGATGACACCAAATTAGGAGTAGCTAATACCCTAGAGGATAGGATCAAAATTCAAAATGACCTGGATAGACTGGAGAGCTGGGCCAAAGCTAACAAAATGAAATTCAATATGGAGAAATATAAGGTGCTGCACTTAGGGCTGTTCAGCAGTGGAACACATTCCCTCCGAGTGTGGTGGGGTCTCCTTCCTTGGGGGTCTTTAAACAGAGGCTGGATGGCCATCTATCAGGTATGATTTGATCATGATTTCCTGCATGGCAGGGAGTTGGACTGGATGGCCCTTGTGGTCTCTTCCAACTCTATAATTCTATTATTCTGTTGCTAAGAGGTAGACATTTATTTTGGCTTCTGGGAATGGATTTTTTTTTCTTTTTTAGATCATGGATGGATTCTTGCAAATGGGTTTTCCACACTGCATTTGTGCAATTGACAAAACACATATTCCTGTTCGTCCACCTCTAGGAAAGGGTAATGAATATATTAACCATAAACAAGGTTTCTCCATAGTTCTTCAAGGTACAACAGACCACACAGGCCATTTTATTCACCTAAAGTGTACACTGGGAGGCATCACAATGCACATGTATTTAAGCATTCAGCCTTGTGTCAGGCTATGTATGCTGGGGTATTTGTTCTTGGGATCCCACACACTGTTATAAACTGTGTACGTGTTCCACCACTAATTATAGCAGATGGGGCATATCCCATGCAGACGTGCTTATTGAAGCCATATACTGGTGCCCTCGACACAAGTAAGGTTGCCTTTAATAAGGTTCTGTGTCAAGCTAGGAATGTTGTCGAGCATACTTTCAGATGTCGAAAGTCATGTTGGGGCTGCCTTTCCTTAAGACTGTTGGCAAGGAGAACGTTGTTCCTATCATGTCAGCAGGGTTTTGTCCTGGGCCCATTTCTGAGACTAGGGGACATGTTCTTAAATATATGGGAGAACCACAAGCTGAAGTGATGTTACCATGGGATGATGAAGCTTTCCATCCATATTCAGACAGGCGGGCAAAGGAGGGGGAGGTTGTCCATTCTCTATTTCTGATTGGATGTAGTCACAATAGATATCTGTTCTTTTGCATTTGTTGTTCAATGTTCCTTTGTATTGCTCATTTCTGTTGTTTTAGCCATTGTTGTATTTAACTTTCAAAAAGTAAAATTTGTAGACTTTAATAAATCCAATTACTACAGTAAACATAATATCACTTCGTGTTGTAATATTTTTTCATTTACTATCTATGCATATTTGCAAATTATGGGTAATAATTATAATAACTTTTTCATGAGTGATTATTTTACTAGGGGGGGAAATAATGGTTTAATTCTGAAATTTAGGAAATAATTTTTGGTGTGGTTTTGGTATTGGTGGATAATAGTTTTAATACTAGCTTGTCTGTTGTGCTCTATTTACACCATAAGAAATGGGTTTTCTTTGAAATAGAAAACACTAGAAAACAATGGGGAGAAAGAAAGAGGGTGGAGATGTGAAATTCAATAAGTGTTCTTTGACCAGCTCTATAGGTTTCTGGGAGAGAAGTAGAAGTTGTTTGATGACATAGATCTCTTAAAATAAAAAAGGGACATAAAACAAGGGTGGAGGAAACATGGAAGTGTTGCAACATCATATAAGTTAGACTCAGTCCATAGACATACCTTCATGGTTAAATTTTTCTCCACAACTAGTAACTACGTGTGTAGTCAAAGTCAACATGGGTTTCAGAGAAACAAGTCATGCCAGACTAATCTAATGTCTTTTTTTGACAAAGTTGCCAGCTTGGTAGATGAAGGGAATGCTGTGGATATCGCATACCTTGATTTCAATAAGGCCTTTGACCAGGTTCCCCATGACATTCTTGCAAACAAGCTTGTAAAATCTGGGCTAGGCAACTTCACTGTTACATAGATTTCTAATTGGTTGACTGGCCGAACCCAAAGGGTGCTCAGCAGCAGCTCCTCTTCTTCTTGGAAAGATGTGACCAGTGGGGTGCCACAGGGTTTTGTCCTGGGCCCAGTGCTATTCAACATCTTTATCAATGACTTGGCTGGGCCAAAGCTAACAAAATGAAATTCAATACGGTGAAATGTAAGGTACTGCACTTAGGACAGAAAAACAAATTGCATAGATACAGGATGGGGGAGACCTGGCTGAACAAGACTATGTGCAAAAGGGATCTAGGGGTCCTAGTAGACCACAAGTTGAACATGAGTCAACAGTGTGATGCGGCAGCTAAAAAGGACAATGCAATTTTGGTATCAGTAGAAGTATAGATCAAGGGAAGTAATAGTGCCAATCTATTCTGCCTTGGTCAGGCCTCACCCAGAATACTGTGTCCAGTCCTGGGTACCACAATTCAAAAAGGATACTGACAAGTTGGAGAGTGACCAGAGAAGGGCAACTAAAATGGTGAAAGGTCTGGAAACCATACCTTATGAGGAAAGACTTAGAGAGCTGGGTATGTTTAGCCTGGAAAAAAGATGGTTAAGGGGCGATATGATAACACATTCACTGTTTGTTTAGCATTAAAAGAAAATCATCTAGAATTAGTAAACAGGTAGTATTTAACACCATCAAGAATCAGTAAAATCTATAAAACAAAAATTCAATGAAATGCAAATAAATGACAGACTAACACATATCATAAATAAGAAAAAGATAACAAAAATAAAAGAGGAATGGTCTCTGGTTCAACATACTGGAAAAAAGTTGTAACATAAAGACGAAGTTATAGTCTAGACCATAAGGACAATGATGACAAAGCAAAGGATATAATATACTGAGTATAGACAGCACTGAGTAGAGGAAGCAAAGCTTCATTATAATCGTTATATTTTTAAACAGTTGAAATAGGAATTAAAATTTATGAAAAGGGAATGATAATTTTAAAAGACATCACAAATAAGAACAAATAGGGAAGAGGATGAAAAGATGAAATATAAAACAACTCTAACGGGAGGCGGGTTGAGGGAAGTCAAAAGGATGGAAATGTGTATAAGAAGGGATAGTATGTGTGAGGGTGAGAGAAAGTGAAGAATGGAAAGTTGGAAGGGAAGGAAGAATGAATGATAAAGGAGTTTGGATGATAGTTAAGAAACTATATGAGAAAGGGTGAGAAGTGATAGATGTGTATAAGGGAAAAAGCTGGAATATGGTAGGGAGTATTTCACTGTAAATCAATGTAAATATGTTAAGCACAAATTATTATAGTCAAAATATTTGTATAATTAGTAATGATTACTGTAAGCAATAAAAAAGAAAAATTAAAAAAAGAAAAAAGAAAATGTTGATTGGGCTTATCGAACTAGAAATCCATAGTGTTAATAGGAATGAGCCTTTCTACCTAATTGGGTGTTTAACCAGATTGTTCAGTGTACAGAACAGTTGGACAATAGGCTAGATACCCACAGTACAGAAGTGGTCCATTTACTGATGAGTTCATTTACCTGGGTGTCTCTTTCCATGGTCTTTGTGGGTGTGTTAGCCTCTTATGGTACCCTCTTTCTTTTGGAAAGAATTCTGAATACACATGCGAACTAGTAACCGAACACTTACATAGGAATGATCCATGAATAGTAGTCCAATTACCAACCTGGTTGCGTTCTCAAAGTAACACACGGACAAGAGGTTGGATCACAACAGTACAGAAGTGGTAAATGTACTTTCCAACTCTATTGACAAGGTGTCCCTTCCCATGGTCAACCATGTTTTTTTAGTCTGGCAAGGCACCCACAGTCAATGGTCGAGAATGCAAACGGCCTTACTGAACTATAAACCAAAGTTTTGGTAGGGAAGTTGCCCAGACCAGTAATTCAGTTTCCTTCCCCCCCCCCCCATTAGGCATAATTGGATAAGAGCCAGCAGCCAGAGAGGATGCATACCTCTTTGCCTTGTAGCTGTGCCACCCCTCCTGTCTGGTGCAGGCATTTTACAATCCCTCTGAAAATGCCTGGGCTTCTTGCATCTGAAGCAGCGTCTCACATAGCTGCAGACTCCCTCCTCCATTTCAGATGCCTCTGGATCTGTTGCTGTGCTCTTTTGATTACATCTGGTTATCTGTGGCTGTGTCCTCCTCTCCATCTGGGAGTCAAACTGCTGGCATTGGACTTCTTCCAGAATGGGCCTGGTTACTAGCTCCATGGACAAATCCCGTTCTCTGGTAGTCTGCAAACTTGTACATAAGAAAGTCCCACTTTTTGGTTAAATTGTCTAGGAGTACAAAACACTTGTGGGCTTCTGGGATATCCACCCTCTGCTATCCACCTCCTGAAACAGCTGCCTCACTTCCATCAGATGGGCTTTCACACAGCCCCGGGACGCAGCTCTGTATTATAGAGTCTCTTATGAACATTTGGTAACTCAAACGTATACATTGTTGTTGAGCTTTGACATGGAAGATGAGCAGGTTTAAGACTGGATGGTAAAATGGCCATAAAATCTGAGATCACAAATCCAGATGGAGAAACAGGAGACAGGTTGGATAAAAAGATTGAAATGTCGCCTGTGTTATGATTTGAAAGAGACTTTTTATAACATGATGTACAAATGGGATTTGACTCCTGAGAAGCTTTCTAAAATATAAAATAATTGCTGTAACAAGTGTTGGAAATGTGAACAGAAAACTGGCTCCTTCTTTCCCATGGCAAATCTGTGCTCAAGTCCGTTCAGCAGTTCACCTACCTGGAAACCATCATCTCCTCAGATACCAAGATTGACAAAGAGCTCAATCACAGATTAGCAAAGGCATAGAATGCATTTGGAAGGCTTTACAAAAGAGTCTGGAGCAGTAATAAACACCTGAGGCAAAGCACAAAAATCAGTGTGTATAGAGCCATTGTACCATCTATCCTCCTTTATGGATCTGAAACATGGGTCACCTATCGCCACCACCTATGACTCCTCGAATGCTTTCATCAGCACTGTATATGCACAATCCTAAATATACACTGGACTGACTATGTGACGAATGTTGCTATCCTTAAGCAAGCAGGGATCACCAGCATTGAGGCCATGATATTGAGAACACAGCTGCGTTGGGCAGGGCACGTTTCTAGGATGGAGGACCATCACCTCCCAAAAAGAGTACTCTACGGTGAACTCGCCATGGGTCAGCGTAAGAGGGGTGCTCCAAAAAAGCGATACAAGGACTCCCTGAAGCAACATCTCAGACTTGGTCAAACTGATCACCAACAATGGTCCACCCAGGCCTCACATCGGGAGGTATGGAGACACACTATCCACAATGCTGCAGCCTTATTTGAGAACTCACGCCGAACAAGTCTTGAAGAGAAACGACAACGCAGAAAGAATCACAACCCAAAAACATCACCCAAGGAGACCTTCTGCTGTGCTTTTTGCAACCGGATTTGTTTATCTCGGATTGGTTGTTTTAGTCATCAGCAAGCTTGCAGAAAGTGTGGGATGAGTCCTTCCTGAATCCTTGTTTGCGGGGAAAAAGCCAGAGAGAGAGAGAGCCTTTTCTGCCAAAGAGTGGGGGTGCTTCACCAAAGTACAAATCCCAGGAATACATAGGAAGGTTCCTTTACATATGGCAAAGAATCCAGTTTCAAACTGCATTGTTTGTGCAGTGGGAATGCACCCAAGGACAAGCAACTGGGCTAAAATGCTTAAACTGACTGTGTGGCTCAAGGAGAAATCTTTGGTTCATTCTTAAAAAGATTGGGACTGGCTGATCACCATTGTTTTTGTTTTGTTTTTTGCAACGAAGTCAGGAGTTTGCATCAACTTTGGGCTTTTAAAAATAGCACTGAGTTCTGCTTAAAAGTAAAAGCGGGAATATTGCCTCACTGAAGGGAAGGATTTTATTAGTGCCACAGAATTGTCAGTTGGCGGGGTAGGGGACTTTGGATAAATTTTGTTTTCCGTTTGTGGTTTCCTCTCTCTCCATTTCTGCGTTTCATGCATTGAAAAGAAGTCTCTGGTTATGCTTTTTTCCCCTATGTGTGTTCATCTTTTTAAAACAAGGACAGTCCAATGTTGTGGGAGAGCCCTTTCTTCTCCTGATCTCCTCCCTCCCCAAGGCTTGGCTTTGGAGTCTCTGAATCTCAGCTGGCTGGTTTTTCTATGGAGGGAGGGGAACAGTCTTCCCTGCGGTCCTCCCAGGGTTAAGAGCACAGAGTTCAGCTTCCTAGAGTGGGAGGGAGGGCGGGAGGAAGAGGGGGGAAGGAAGCCTAGTGGGCAGAGCAGACAGGAGAAGAGGAGGTAAAGGGGACCGTTGGCTCTTGCTTTGTCTCCCCCCAGAGCTCCCTCCTGTCCCTTCCTGGCCATAGGAGGCCTTCTTAGCAATGGAAGCTCCCCTGGCAGAGGCCCCCAGCCCCCTTTAAAAGCCTCCGTCAAAGGAGGAGGGGGCTTCATTTCTTCACTTCTCCCCTGGGCTTCTTTCTTTCTTGCCTTAATTTCTTCACTCCCCCCACCTACCTCCCTCTCTCTTTTTCCAGCCTCCCTCCTTTTCCACGGGATCCTCTTGTTTCAGGGGCACAATTGCAGAAAGAAAGAAAGAAGCCCCCTCCCTCCCTCAGTCCTCCAAAGAGCACTGAGCTCCCCTTGCTAGAGAGGCAGGAAAAATGTTGATGAGGGGGAGGGGAAGAGTGACGTGATCACTCATTTGCATAGGTGGGGGCAGAGAGGATCTGTCTGAATGTTCTTGGCGGGAGAAGGAAGGCATTTCGCGCAGGAGGGAGAAGGTAAGGGGGAAGTGGGAGACCCCAAAGTGGCTTCTTTCGTGAGGGGAGGGGCCCTCTTTGGGGTCAGGGTGGGGAGGGCTGGGGGGTCTCCTAAAAGGAGGGAGGGAGTGGGTCTTTGTTGGGGGGGTCATTGGGGGGAAGCAAGGAAGCCCCACTTTTTCTCTCCCAACAATAAAAGGCCTGGGGGCTCCTCGGGCTGCTTTGAGGCCCCCTCTCCCCTCTTGTGGGGCTGAGCTCTTTCGGAGAGGGGGCTCCAGGGGAAGAAGAAGAAACACAGCTGGGGGGGGAGTGGGGGGTCTTTGGCTTGGGGGGTCTTTCCTGGGTCCTGTGCAGGGCCGGGGGGCTGTTATGGGATGCCAGAAGGCTAGAAGGGCCACGAATGGGAGGGAATGCCTTGCGAAAGGGGGCTTTGAGGCAGAAAATGGGGGGATTATGGGGAGGGAGAGGAGGGGAGGGAAGAAGAAGGGGAAAGGCTGCTGCAGGAGGGAGGAGGGAGGAGGGAGAACCAGAGCCCCAAGCCTTGGGGGGAGAGGCTGGAGGCAGGCATGACTGTGGGGGAAAGGATGGGGGGTTATGGAAAGGGAAAGTCCCCACACCCAAAAACCCCTGCCTTGCTTTGGGCTCTCCTCCTTTCTCTCCTCCTTGCAGAGCCCCCTCTTTGTGGGGAGGGGGCAGAGGCAGGAGTTCAAAATGCCAAAGGAGTCCCCATGGAGAGGAGAGGAGGGGTCCCTGTCCTCCCCCTGGCAGTGGGGCAGAGGCAGGGCCCCCCTTCAGCATCATTTGGGGGGATGAGGGAGGGAGGGGTGGAAACCAACGTTCCCCCCCCCTTTGGACTTCGAAGAAGGGGGTCTCACTTTTCTTTTCCAAATATGTATAATTGTAATGTGTAACTTCTAATTTTAGTGTAAAGATGTAAATATGATGTTTCTTCAAAAAGAAAAGAGAGTGATTATAGTGTGTTTAGATTAAGAGGGAAAATGTATTAGTGTTAGGATGAGTAGTTTTATTTTTGTATTAGTAAGAAAAGAGATAGAGGAAAAATTGCATTATTCCTATGGCCTTTTGCAGTCAGGTGTATTATTCTGTAAAATGCTTTTTTTTAAAAAAAAAAATCCTAATCTACCTCCCAAAATTCCTTTTAGTGCTGTAGCTCCATCCTATGGAGTCCTGGGCTTTGTACTTTTGCAAGGTCTGTAGCCTTCTCTGCCAAAGCGTACTGGACAAAACTACAAATCCCATGATGATTCTGTAGGATGGAGCCACAGCTGTTAAAGTGCTGTCGAACAGCACTGTTTCTACACTGGAGATGCACCCTTGGGGAAAAATGAAAGCTCCAGCAGTATCTGCCCAGTCTGGCTTCAGAGAGGGTGACTACCGCTGGCGCTTTGCTTGATACAGCTTTCAGTGAGAACCCAAATAAAAATCCACAGGCAGATTCAGTCTTTGAAAGGCATGGCACTTAAATCTGGCCCAGTATAGCCTGAATTTCATGCCATCACAGCTCTGAGACAAAGTAGCCTACATCTCATCCAAACCCGCCCTCTCCCATGTAGTCAAACACTGAGTCTTCAGGGGCAGAGACAAAACTCAACTACCCTCCAAAAACAAAGGGATCTTGTAGGCTTAGTCGACTTCCTCAGTTGCACCTATGGAAGCTCATTCTCTGCTAAAACTTCTTTCTCTCCACTGGGCTCAGAGGTGCTACAAGATCCTTTTGCATACTCCTGTTCCAGGCTAACATGGTTGTATCTTTGTATTCTGAAAATGAAGGAAGAAGACCGAAACCCTGAATTTCAAATGGGTAGAAAGGGCCACCCATCATCTCCAGAAAACTAAACAAGAGCTTCTGGGTCTCCTACCTCTTTGGTCCACATGAAGACACATAGATGGCCTCCTTTAGTCTCTCTTTCTCTCCCCCGCTAGGAGCAACATGGCTTCAGAGGCCAGATTGGGATCCTCTCTTCTTCAAAGTGGAAGCAAAACATCCATCCCAGAGTTCCCTCTTGCCCTTCATTTGGGCACTGGAAGATCTCAAGAGAGCCAGGTAAGAAAATTCCGTTTTCCCTCCTTATGAAATCCTTTAACATACAAAGTAAATTGTTTCAGGTCAGGAAAAGCCAAAGCAAATAGCGACTGCGTCCCTCCTGGTGTCTTTCGCCTGTGGAAGTTCCCCTGTGGAAGCCGTGGGATGGTTTGGTCTCATCTGGAACATCTGCTTTCAGTCCAAGGTTGCAGAAGGAAAATTGCCCATGTTCTGTTCTTGTACATGTAGGAGCTCATGAAGTGTGGACGGATTTGTTGTGCGTTCGGTTGCCCCTTTGGTGTCTTGCTTCAGTTGTCCAATGTGGCCATTCACCACAAGGGTTGTGACTAACTCCAACATGTATACAATTGAGCTCTGCAAGACTCAGATAAGAACTCATCCTAAATTTCCAAATTGTCCTTGCTCCGTTCAATCCTTTTGGGCAGTGGGGTGAGAAGAGTGAATGTTTCTGTGTGCAGAGAATCAGAGTTTGAAGAAATTGCAGTCAGACCCACATATCAGCCCAGATTTGGTTCCTGGACCTTACCATGGATACAGGAAACCATGGATAACAGGAAACCCTTTTAAAAAAAAAAAACAACTTCTGAAGCAAACATACCATAGAGTTGCTTTGGAGGACATAGAAGATACCTAGAGAGGGCGCCTCTAGGAATTTTCCAGCACAATTCTATGTTATGTTTACCTACTTTTCATCCATGGATAACTAAAAGTATAGATATTGGGCCTGTCGATACGGGGTTACAACTGTATTCGTGATCAGTAAGGTTTGTCCTTGTTGTTTTCTCTTTTCCAGCCTCTGGTCTCCTTTGAGGAGGTGTCTGTCTTTTTCACCAAGGCTGAGTGGGAACTTCTGGATCCGGGCCAGAGAGCGCTCTACAAGGAAGTCATGCTGGAGAATTATGGGAACGTGGCTTCTCTAGGTAAGAATGCCTTTTTCCTTCTGGGGATTCAGCCTGAAGGGGTGCTCCTGTTTAGGGCATTTACCCCTGTATTGAGGAGTTCCCAGTGAAGAAGCCTCCAGGTCTGTCTTGTGTGCTATTGCCATTAATATAATGTTTCAGGAATCTCATGTGGTTGCTTTTGATTGCTTTGAGTAAAAGGAGCCCAAACAGAACTCTTTCCAGTAGCTTGAGAAGATACCTCCATATCCTTTGGTACCCCGAGCCAGTCCATCCAACTTCTTGCCCTAGCTTTAGTTTTCAAATATCCTGATGCAACACATGAGGCTATGAGGGTGCTCTTTGCCTTTGCGATAAGAGAATGACCAACCATCCTCTCTCCCATGAAAAGAATATATCTCAGCGCCATAAGTGGTCCTTCATAGGCCAAAAGGACTTTGCCGGGGGAATCAATATATCACTACTCACTTTCATCGTTCTATTTTCTTTAGGAGAATGTCCCAAACCAGATCTCATTGCCTATCTGGAAAAAGGAGAAGACCCCTTTGTCCAAATCTCCATGGAAGGGAAGAGACTTACAGGTACCTGCCTGGATTGTGAGGTCAAGGTACCATATATTCCGGCGTATCCACCCCCCTCCCTGAAAGAAGCGGAACCGCTGCTTTCAGGGAGGGTGGGCGGAGAAGCCCCCTCCTCCCTTCCCCCCGCCCACCCCCCGCGCATCCACCCCCCTCCCTGAAACCAGCGGAACCGCTGCTTTCAGGGAGGGGGGGTGGCGGAGAAGCCCCCTCCTCCCTTCCACCCCCCCACCCCCTGCGCATCCACCCCCCTCCCTGAAACCAGCGGAACCGCTGCTCTCAGGGAGGGGAGATGGAGAAGCCCCCTCCTCCCTTCCACCCCCCCACCCCCTGCGCATCCACCCCCCTCCCTGAAACCAGCGGAACCGCTGCTCTCAGGGAGGGGAGATGGAGAAGCCCCCTCCTCCCTTCCACCCGCCCACCCCCCGTGCATCCACCCCCCTCCCTGAAAGCAGCGGAACCGCTGCTTTCAGGGAGGGGGGCAGAGAAGCCTCCTCCTCCCTTCCCCCCACCCACCCCCCCGCACATCCACCCCCCTCCCTGAAAGCAGTGGAACCGCTGCTTTCAGGGAGGGGGGTTGGCGGAGAAGCCCCCTCCTCCCTTCCCCCTGCCCACTCCCCATGCATCCACCCCCCTCCCTGAAAGCCGCAGAAACGCGCTTTCAGGGAGGGGGGGTGGCGGAGAAGCCCCCTCCTCCCTTCCCCCTGCCCACTCCCCATGCATCCACCCCCCCTCCCTGAAAGCTGCGGAAACGCGCTTTCAGGGAGGGGGGGTGGCGGAGAAGCCCCCTCCTCCCTTCCCCCCGCCCACTCCCCATGCATCCACCCCCCCTCCCTTAAATCCGCGGAACTGCGGCTTTCAGGGAGGGGGGTGGCGGAGAAGCCCCCTCCTCCCTTCCCCCCGCCCACTCCCCATGCATCCACCCCCCCTCCCTGAAAGCCACGGAAACACGCTTTCAGGGAGCGGGGGTGGCGGAGAAGCCCCCTCCTCCCTTCCCCCTGCCCACTCCCCATGCATCCACCCCCCTCCCTGAAAGCCGCAGAAATACGCTTTCAGGGAGGGGGGGGTGGCGGAGAAGCCCCCTCCTCCCTTCCCCCTGCCCACTCCCCATGCATCCATCCCCCCTCCCTGAAAGCTGCGGAAACGTGCTTTCAGGGAGGGGGGTGGCGGAGAAGCCCCCTCCTCCCTTCCCCCCGCCCACTCCCCATGCATCCACCCCCCCTCCCTTAAATCCACGGAACTGCGGCTTTCAGGGAGGGGGGTGGCGGAGAAGCCCCTTCCCCCCACCCACACCCTGTGCATCCACCCCCCCTCCCGAAAGGGAGGGGGGCTGGGAAGCCCCCTACTCCCTGCCACCCGCCCACCCTCCGCCCTGCCACCCCCCTTCCCCAAAGGCTCGCTTTGGAGAGGGGGGGTGGCTGCGAAGCCCCCTCCCCCCAGCCACCCTCCGCCCAGCCTCCCCCCTTCCCCAAAGCCCCTTTTGGGCGCACAGCCTCCGCATCCTCCTCCTGCGCTCCCTCCTGGAAGGGAGCGCAGGAGGGGCATGCGGGGGCTATGCGTTGGAAGAGGGGGGTCGTCTTATAGGGCGAATATATCACAAACTCTGCATTTTACCTTAAAAATTGGGGGGGGTGTCTTATACGCCGGGTCGTCTTATACGCTGGAATATACGGTATTTTTTTGTCTGGGGATTAAGGGATGGGGAGTGTGCTTGGTGAAGGTTTCAGCTTGTGTTTAATTTTATAAGAATATGTCCGGGAAGAGCAGGATTAAAACTCTAGTCCTGATTTTTGTCCAATTTCCCTTTTGTGTCTTACCAGTAACTCATTATGACTGAGGACAGATAGAAAGGACTTGCATTAGGAAGTTAGTTTCCTCATTTCAGTGATTCTTCTCTTCTAACCCTAGCCTTCCTGGGTTAGATTCCTTCAGTTCTCATAAATGTACGAAAATGGAAATTACTTTTTTGTATACCCTTGTATTTCCTGTTTGGAGCATTTCCCCCTGTATTGTGGAGTTGCAGGTGAGCAAACATCCCAAAATGCCATGTCTGCTGTTGCCATTAATGTAAGATGTACTTACAAGCTAATAAGATCCCAAAGGCAGCAGAGACCATGTTTATTTCTTCATGAACTCTGGCACAGCATTGTGGACGAGGTCTGGGAAACAGAGGTAACTTCTCCACCCATGAAATACTCTGCAGCAGCAGTAAAAGCAGATTAGGTTTAAAGAAACTAAAACCGCAGTTTTTCAAATCTAAAGGGGATGTCCAGACTTTTTCAGAGTGAGCTGGGTTTTATTTTTGTTTTGCTTTGGATTCTTTTGAAAGCCCATTAGTCTCCCAGATAGTTCCAGGGGCAATAAACTGGCCCTCAGACTCACCACAAGGGCCATCTCTACTACCTTAAGTAAAAATTATGACTGATAGCCGATTCCTAAAATCCCCTATGACTTTGCCATTGTGCATAGTTCTTCTTTAGAAACTAATCCCCTATGACTTTGCCTTAGTGCATAGTTCTTCTTTCATGTACACTATACACAACATAATGTTGACTTCTTTTTTAAAAATAGTTCACAAGCAGAATTCACCGTCAATACAGGACCAAGCTGTCGCCTGTCATCCGTGTCCGTGCTGTGAGATGGCTTTCAGTTCCAAAGATTATCTGAACCGACACATGACGTGGAAGCATTCGAGGAATGGCATGCAGGCTGAAGAGCCAGAAAATGTACAAGACAATAATTATCTATTCCGAACTGTGGCTCCTGCTTCCCACAGGGCTACGCTGCAGGGCCCAAAGCCAAGACATGTAAAGAAAAGCAAAGAGGAGGAGAAAGATATAAAGGCAAAGGCACTGAATAGGAATAATCATGTTAGCAATGGAAAAAAGGTTTCCCACCTGGTCAGTCATAAGAGAGTGCACACAGGGGTGAAGATGTATTCATGTAGGGAGTGTGGGAAGAGCTTCAGGCAGTCATCATCCCTGGCCAGACACAAGCGAACGCATACAGGAGAGAAGCCATATTCATGTAGGGAGTGTGGGAAGAGCTTCTGCCGGTCAGATGGCCTGGCTGTACACAAGCAGACACACACAGGAGAAACACCATATTCATGTCGGGAGTGTGGGAAGAGCTTCAGCCGTTCATCAGGCCTGGATGTACACAAGCAAACACACACAGGAGAGAAGCCATATTCATGTACGGAGTGTGGGAAGAGTTTCAGCTGGTCATCAAACCTGGCCATACACAAGCAAATACACACAGGAGAGAAACCACATTCATGTAGGGAGTGTGGGAAGAGCTTCACCCGGTCATCACATCTGGCCAGACACAAGCAAACACACACAGGAGAGAAGCCATATTCATGTAGGGAGTGTGGGAAGAGCTTCACCCGGTCATCACATCTGGCCAGACACAAGCAAACACACACAAGAGAGAAGCCATATTCATGTAGGGAGTGTGGGAAGAGCTTCAGCCGGTCATCACACTTGGCAAAACACAAGGGAACACACACAAGAGAGAAGCCACATTAGTGTAAGGCACTAAAAAGACTGGCCAGTCCCTCAACAGACAGTCGATCTTTTTACTCAGGGGCATTGGAAAAGGAAGCAGTGGCATTCCTCTGTCCCATTGGTGTTTAATCCTCATTTCCAGAAGATGTAGCCAGCAGGCATCTAGTCTTTTCGGGTCAGCTGTTTAGGCTGGTGCAACAGAAGGGTAAGCAAATGGACAGTAGCCATGCTGAAGCGATCCCCGCTGATCCTAGTGCTTCACTGCCTTGAAACTCTTAAAAGGACAGGGATTGAATGTGGTCCTGGTGACCTCAGCATGGAAGTGTAAAGTCATGTGGTGCGCTTATATCTGCATTAACACACTCTTAGTAAATGATTTTCTTCAAGAAATGGCTGTTGTAATGTGCAGGAATTAGGGAACATATTTTTGTGTAGTTGTCATGAAAAAGTGGAACTTTCTATGGCTTTGTTTGAAAACATTGCTTCTAAGGACAATAAACCCAATGCAAATAAAAGAGAATGTGTGTGCATCTGTCAGCCATTGCTGCTAAATACCTGAAAATGGTCTGCACATTGGACTTCCGGTCCGTGAGCCAAGGGGAAAAGGACCTCGAGACGGGGCTCCGCTCGAGTTTTGTCCATCCTACACCTCAAATTTGGGGGCTACCCAAACCGTGGTGTAATCCAGTAATGATTACAACCCAGTGGGGCTGGCTGATCCCGGCTGATCCCTCAAACCCGGGTAGAACGGAGGTTCTGGCTGGGGGAGAGTTTGATCGGCAGGAGAGGACTGGCACCCATTGAGGTATAGTGAAGATCTTCAGATCAAACCTTCATAAACTCTCGGATGGTATAAGCACTGAAATCTAGCTTCAGAACACGGCATCTGTACAGAGGTAGACTTTTAAATCCTCTATGGGAAGGTCAGTAACTTTCAGTTAGTGGGAGCATGGGAAGAAAGGCTGAGCAGAGAAAATTGAAACTTTTGAAGCATTGTTGCAAAGTCTTATTAAGAAAGTGAAAGAACGGAACAGAGGGAGCGACGGAGGAAAGAGAGGCGAATTGAAATACAGAGACCAAGAAATTGAGAGCGACACAAATCATTAACTTAATAAAACTATTGATCTATTGAATAGAACAAGACGGACTATTGATCTATTGAATAGAACAAGACAGACTAGATAAACAGACAACGTGGTTTTTTTCAAGAACATGCGTCATGGTGGTGAATATGGCATAAACTTAGCCAGAAAAGGGATTAGTCCAGCAAGAGGATGAAGAGGATGCCATTTACCAGAGGACGAAGGAGGGCGACAACAAAGGGGTGGACATAGTAAAAACTGAACGTAATAAGGATTAGTCTTACAAGAGGACGAAGGAAAGCGACAAGGGACAAGCACAATAGGAGTAATCTGGGGCCATTTGGACTTTCTCAAACTACAATAAAACAGGATTAGATCCAACAAGAGGATTGAAGACAGAAGAGGAGAAGGACGACGTGAAGTAGCGACACTGGACATAAGGGGGAGAGATAGCATCTTCAAGGACGAGCAGAGTGGTGAGAGAAACTATCAGGGACGATTAGAGGTCACGCTTAAAGGCAATAAATAGAAATAGGAGAACGTGGTATAGTAGAATTGAACTTATTAATGAAATTGACAAGGGCTAATACATTTGTTGGAAGCTAAAAACTGAAGAAGTGCATCAATTAATTAATCACAAGGTCTGCGCTATAAATTTTGTGTTATATTTTGAATCTAGAAACTGAAAGAGGTCTATTGCTTAATTGATTAATATAAGTTTAAGTGAAAACATCTACAAAAATAAGGATATAAATATATATACATATATATAGATGGATATTTTTACATTACTTTGATAAAGGATTATTACAGTATAAACATTATATCCTACACTGAGAAGGTGCTAGTGCAATTAAATTGATAATTGAAAACTGATAAAGTGCTATTGTAATTAACGGTTTAAATTGAAAATTGATAATTGAAATAAGACTTAAATGGAAATTAATTGATGGAAACATTACCTAAGAAGTATTGATCTAAGTACTAATGATTAACTACGATTGATGTATTATAAGATTCAAGATACATATATATTGATAAAATAAGACAGACGCAACAAGACATATAAACATATAATATATACAATATAAATGTTTTGTGATCTGGAAATCTGAAAATATTATACCTTACAAATGGCGGCAAGCACGAGAGCCAAAATGACTGGCAGCCAAACTCAAACACAAGTAATAACCTCAAGAAGAGGATCAACTGAAAATACTGCTAAACATACGGACATTGGCCTCCAAATTCTTGAAGAATTGAAAATTTTTTAAAAGGAGATTCAGGAAGATTTAAAATCTTTTTTAAAAGAGGTGAGGACTAATATTGAGAAAATAGATAATAAATTGGATACCCTGAGGACTGAGGTAAATGACGTCAAAACGAAGATGGAAAATGTTAAAGATAAGACAGAAAAATTAGAGAAGCAAATGGAAGCAACAATTAGAGAACAGGAGAAGGGAAAAATGATATTTTACTACAAGAAATAAGATACAGAGAAAAATGCATCAAATTAAGAGGAGTACCAGAAACAATGAGAGAAGATTTATGGGAGAAAATAGTCCCGAATCTGGCAGAATTTGTGGAAGTTAAACAAGAAGAAGTAAACCAATCTATAGATAAATTATTCTGCGTTAATTCAGTAATAGCAAAGGATAAAAAACTCCCGAGAGACGTGGTAATAGCTTTCAACCAAACAAGAATGAAAGAAAAATAATACAAATGAGCTACACAGACAAGTTGAGGATCGACGGGAAGGACATTCAAATTTTTAAAGATATTCCAAATGAAATCTTGAAGAAGAGACAAGAATACCAACAGTTGACCTGACAATTGAAGAAGAGGAACATAACATACAGATGGGAACGAGTGGAAGGAATGACGTTTACATATCAACAAAGAAGATACAAGATAAATACGATCGGAAAAATGCATGAATTTCTAACTAAATTAGAAAATGAAGAAAAGAAAAAATCAGAAGCTAAGTTTAGAAGAAAGAGAAACAAACAAGAACAATCAAAAGATTCAGAAGAGGAAAGACAAAGAGAAGAACCTATTGAGACACGGGATCAGTAAGAGGAGGAGGAACGAGAAGAAGAGGAGGAACAAGAAGAGGGAAAAGATATAGAGGAGGACAAAGAACAACAAAGCCAAGAAGAGGACTCAGAAGAGGAGGAATTATAAAAGAAACACGAAACAGAAGACTAGATAGAATATAAAGATGGCGATAAGGATAAGATCATGGAATATTAAAGGCCTAAACAGCCCTCAAAAAAGAAATCTGATTTTCCAGCCATTAGAAAAGAGTAAAGCAGAAATTATTTGTTTACAAGAAACAAGAATAAGAGAAAAGGATAATAAATTATTAATCAGACAAAAATTAGGCCAGGTTTTCTCCTCGAGTTCAAATAAGAAGAAAAAAGGAGTAGTGATTTACGTCAACAATAGATTTGAAGCCACAGAAATTATAAACGACAGAGAAGGACACTATGTTGGCGTAGAACTAAATTTGATTAATAGGAAAATAAACTTAATTGCAATTTACTCCCCAACTCAAAAGAAAGATCATTTCTGTAGAAAACTAAATCAAGAACTTGAAAAATTAGAAGAAGGCAGTGAAAAGGAAATGATATTAGTTGGAGACTTTAATGGAGTGTTAAAAGCGAAACGAGCGAGATCATCTCCATCTGACAAAACCAGCAGTGGAAACTTACCAAAAATCTGTGAAAATATTTTAGAAAACTATAATTTAGAAGACATTTGGACTTCAAAGTACAAAGATTAAAAAAGGCTTCACTTTTTATTCAGATGTTTACAAATCAATGTCCAGAATACACATGTTCTGGGTTTCATCAAGTCTACTAACAAAAATTCAAGAAATGGAAATATGTGAGAGTATTATCAGATCATAATCCTATAGAAATCAAATTAATGATTTGGAAAAGAGAATATACATGGAGATTGAAAGCAGATATGTTGAAGAATGAAAACTTTGTAAACAGAATAAAGGAAGAAATACGGCAATTTTTCAGGATAAATAAAGAATCAGAAACATCCTGTAAAGTAAGATGGGACGCATTCAAGGCAACGTTAAGGGGCATATTTTTGCAGAGAGGAGCTGAAATAAAAAGACTTAAAGAAGAAAAAGACAGGAAACTTACACAAGAGTTGAAAAAGAAAGAAGACCTAAGGAAGAATCCAAAAAATAAAAGAATTCAAAGAGATATAAAATTGATTCAAGATGAGTTAAAAGCGGACATGATAGAGACAGTAGCAAAAAAACTGAAGCGGGCAAAACAAAGATACTTTCAAAATGCCAACAAAACCGGAAAATGGTTGGCACATCGATTGAAGAAAGAGAGAAGAAATTAATCACAGAAATAAAGATTGGGAACATGAAATATACACAAAAAGAAATCAAAGAAATTTTGTTAAAATATTACAAATCATTATATGCCAGACCAAAAGGTAACTAAAAACCAAGAAAGAACCATAAATGAATATATAGAAGAAAACCTGAACATGAAGATGTCAGAAGAAATGAAAAAGGAATTATCACAGCCCATAAGCAAAGAGGAAATGATACAAGCAATCAACCAAATAAAGACAGGGAGATCTCCAGGCCAAGACGGATATATTGCAGAATTTTATAAAGTTTCAAGAAAAACTGGTAAACCCGCTTCAACAAGTTATAAATAACATTTCAAAAGAAGGAATTCCAAATACTTGGCAAACAGCGAACATTATTCTGATCCCGAAAGAAGGCAAAGATAAATCAAATCCAGCAAACTATCGACCGATATCACTCCTTAATACAGACTATAAGATTTATACAACAATATTGCCAAATAGGTTAAATAAAGTATTAAAAGAAATAATACCCGATGACCAAACAGGGTTTTTAAAGGGCAGACACATGCAAGATAACATAAGGACAATGGTTGATGCCATAGAATATTATGAAAGGGTAATTAATAAGAAAGCTTCTTTGATATTCATTGATGCCCAAAAGGCGTTTGACAACATAACTTGGACATTTATGATAAAATTACTGGGAAAATTAGAATTGGGTGAGGTTATTGTCAAAGGCATATGAAACACAAAAAGCACAAGTGATAATAAATGGAGAAAAATCAGAAATATTCAATATACATAAAGGAACTCGACACGGATGCCCCCTATCCCCGTTGCTTTTCATAATGGTTTTGGAATGCTTAAACAATAAAGTAAGGAGTGAAAAACAAACACCAGGTCTAAAAATAAGAGGACAAGAATACAAACTAAAAGCCTTTGCTGATGACCTGGCAATGATATTAGAAAACCCTATAGAGAACATCACAACCTTGCTGGAACAAATTAAAATATTTGGAGATATTGCTGGATTCAAACTAAACAAGGAGATAACAGTTATTATAACAAAAAATCTAACAGCAAAAGAAGAGGAGAAATTAAAGAAATATCAGGTTGCAGAACTGAAAAGAAAGTGAGGTATTTGGGAATCTGGTTGAGCAAAAGGAATATTGACTTATACGGTAACAACTACAAGAAATTGTGGGGCAAAATTAAATCGGATTTGAAGAAATGGGATAGTTTAGACCTATCTTTATTCGGAAAAATAAACACAATTAAAATGAATGTATTGCCAAAAATCATGTTTATATTTCAAAATTTGCCAATACTCCAAAATGATAAAATACTGCAACAATGGACTTTTGAATTGAACAAATTTATTTGGAGGGGGAGAAAAGCAAGGATAAAGTGGTCCATATTAACAGCTAATAAAGAGAACGGAGGAGCATCTCTACCCAATCTAAAACTCTACTATATTGCTTGTTGACTCAACTGGGTATTGACATGGATAAAATTGAATAACAACAGAATGTTAACTCTGGAGGGATATGGACTGCGCTATGGATGGCACGCTTATTTGGGATATGATAAAGTCAAGTCAACAAAGATTTCGAAAATCATATAATTAGAAAAGCCTTGTATAGGATATGGAATAAGATTAAAAAACAATTCTATTTCAAACTTTCAATTTGGTTATCCCCACACAAAGCTTTTTTGGGAAGATGGGAGAACACAAAGAATTGGCTGAGTTATAAAGATTTAATTGACGAGGCAGCATGGAAAAGAGGAGAAGGTATTAAATTGCAACTTCATGAAGAATTGGAAGGGAAAGGTATTGAGATGAACTGATTTAAATATTTGCAGATAAAAAACGATTCCAAAGTGATAAAGAAAAATACGGTTTTGAAATATCCGACACAGAGATAGATAATTTGGAACAAGGAAAATAAAAAAAATCAAAATTTTATAAACTACTATTAGAAAGAGAGTTAGAAAAAGAAAGGATTATGGATGCAATGACAAAATGGGTTCAGGAGATAGGAGAGATAATAACCATGGAAGAATGGGAAACAGCATGGAAAAACACAAATACGTTCACAGCATGTTTAGCATTAAAAGAAAATTATTTTAAACTGACGGACAGATGGTATTTAACCCCGGCAAGAATCAGTAAGATTTACAAAACAAAAGAAAATAAATGCTGGAGGTATGAAAAAGATGTTGGTACGATGCATCACATGTGGTGGGGGTGTCCAAAAATTCAGACATTTTGGATGAAAATTCACAAGACAATTCAAAATATTTACAACACTCAATTGGTTGTGAGCCCAAAATTATATTTATTCAATATAACATCTGAATTGGAAACAAAATTTAAACAAAAATATTAGAGAACATTATTATATGCGGTAACAGCGGCAAGATTAATAATTGTGGCAAAATGGAAAAATAAAGAAATTCCATCAATAGAGGATTGGTTGATGAAACTCAGAGAAATGCAAGAAAATGACAAATTAACATACATGTTAAATAAAACAAATATGGAAAAACAGGAAGAAGAATGGTCTCTGATCCGAGAATTTTGGGAGAAAAGATGGAATAGAAAGATAAATTAAAATACGGACTACAAGGCCAACATATTCAACAAGGAAAAACTATATAAGTATAACATAACCAAGGAAGAAGAGACTGAACTTTAAAGTATAAGCTACAAATTAAACAAAAATTTCAGGAAAATATATAAATGGTCAAGAAGTACAAATAACAGGAGAAAAGAGAGGGAAAGTAAGGACCAGGAAATAGTGAGATATTAAAGGATACAGGACATGATGATAAGCAATAAGACAGGGAGGATAAAAGGAAGAGACAAATACTTAAAATACCTCTTACAGGTGATGCTTTTAAGGAAGTTAGTAAAGTGGAAGAAGGAAGCAAGGAAGAAAAGATAGAAGATAGAAGTAAATAAATGAGTAATGGGATAGGAAAGGAGGGGGTAATGAAAGACTGAAGGGTTAGGTTGGAGGGAAGAAATGACAGGGAATAGAAATTGGGAAAAGGAACTGGAATTAAAAAGATGGAACGAAGATTGTATCAACTTGAATATATTTTTCTAAGATATGTACCGTATATTCCGGCGTATAAGATGACTTTTGAGCACTCAAAAGTGCCCTCCAAAATTGACAGTCGTCTTATACGCCGGATACACTTTGCTTCACCTGCCTGCCTATCTCCTGCCTCTTCGCAAACGGAGCGAAGAGGCAGGAGATCGGGCAGGGGGTGAAGCAAAGTGCTCCACCCTGCCACCCGCCCCCCCGCGCTTCCACCCTCCCTCCCGAAAGTCGCGGAATCGCGGCTTTGGGGGGTGGCTAGGAAGCCCCCTCCTCCCTTCCCCTGCCCACTCCCCGTGCATCCAACCCCCCTCCCTGAAAGCAGCGGAACCGCTGCTTTCAGGGAGTGGGGGGGCGGAGAATCCCCCTCCTCCCTTCCCCCCACCCCCCGCTCATCCACCCAGCAGCTTCAATATAGCATTTCTGTATTATTATTTGGTAGAAGCTCACTGTGCTCATCTGTCTTAAAGTAGTCTGTTTCCATAGGTGTTGCCACTGGATTGGCCTCCTTGAGTTCTAGGTATTCCACGAGTTCATGAATCTTTTGCTCTTGACTGTGGAGATAGCTTCCATCTTCCTCTCTCTACTTGCATTCTACTTGCATTCCCAAATAATAACTGATGCCTCTTAGTCTTTTTACTTCAGTCTCATTATTTAGGTGTCTTAAGATTTCTTCACAATCAGTCTCATCTTGGTAAGCCAACATCAAATCATCAACGTAAGTCAAATGTCATCTTTGTATCATGTGTAGAGACAGGGGTCAGCTTTGCCTTGTGTAAAGCCTTCCTTGATTAGCATCTTCTTTAGTTTTTCATTCCAAGCTTTTGCAGTGTGTTTTAGACCATACATGCCTTTCTGAAGTTTGCAAACAAGTGATTTGTTTCCTTCTTTTTCAAATCCATTAGGTTGTTCCATGTAGATGTCTTCCTTGACTTGTCCATGTAAGAAAACTGTAGAACTCCTGTGAATCTGGAAATATTAAAATTTCTAATGTGCGGAGCCTGCCTGTGAAGGGGCAGTGTCCAGAAAAGCAACTCAAAATTGCCAGGAAGATAAACAATAGCTGGGAAAGCAGCCAAGCCCCAGTCTTAGCTAAGCAACGTTCTGTTTCTGGGAGACACAGCAGTACAGGCAAGAATGTTGGGGCTGTGTCCACCACAACCACCTGCAGGATGCCAAGGAGAAGGTTTCTGGAGAGACTTCTGCAAAAGACTTCATGCTGAGAAGGAAAAATTCCTTCACTCCAGCACACTGCCTTGAGCTCTGGCTTGCCAAATAAAGATAGCAACAAGGCCAGCCTTCATTCAACTTGAGGGCTTTAATCTTTGTTTGCAGTATATTTACAATAAATATACAGAGTATAGGACAGCCGTCTCTAATACTCATAAATCTCTCTTAAACCAACAAACTGCTTCGCCAACCACCATCCACAACAAACCCACACTGGAGATAATCCCCATCTCCTTTTTATAGCCAGTTAAACAATGCCTGTTACATCAGGCATCTCAGGTGTGCGTACTCTCAAGTGCTAACTCACACACACACCTGCCACTGGAGCTTAACTACTTTCATTACTAAGCTTACAGCTCCATCTTGTGGTCACATCCATGTCATTTCCTAACATTCCCCTCCAAATGACATGTGGTGTGTCCCATGTGTCATTTACACCTATCCTTTTATATGCTCTCACCTTACTCGCTGATACCTATAGGGTCTGAGACTCCGTTCCCATTATTTACAATGTCACAGTGTTTTCCTAGACCTTGATAGCCCATGCTACTTATCCACCCAGCTCTGGCTTCCTTGGTGCTACCATTTGTCAATTTCCTTTTACTTACAGGCCTGACCATCCCACCAAACATATCCTGGCTATACTCTGCCACACACACCAGAGCTTTGGTTTTATTCCACCCCTCCTGCTTAGTGCATGTTCTCCTGGCTCTTTCTGGAGTGTTTTCGGTTCTTTTTACTGCTGCCACAGAAGAGGCTTGTCCCTGCTTTACTATGAAGAACTTTCCTTTCTGAGACCTCATGGGAATCAGGAATGTACCTTGACCACCCTCAGTGTCACTGCTACTAACACTGGCCTGATTGTCTTACCCATGAGTCTCAACTTGTTCTTGTTTCACAGTCACTATCTCTGGCTTTGGTTGCAAGTCTAATGAAGTGCTAGGCTCTTCTGGAGTACCAGGCACCTTCAAAGTGCCGTGTTTACTCAAAATTCCAGGCTGTTGTGACACACCTGGTTTCTCATCTAAGACATCCCTGGATGCATGTACCCCTCCATTTCCATTGTTCTTATCTACCACACTGGCTTTTTGTTCTACAACAACATTCTGGTCAGGGTACACTCTCTTCCACCCCACATGAGCCTCAAAACTAGCACTCCTTGTATACAAAATCCTATTCCCATCCATCAGGAACCTGTACTTGTTCCCCTCATAGCCCACAAAATGCAACCTTTGGCTTTTGGGCTGATTCTTTTTCCTGAACTGAGGAGGAATGTACACTGATGCAAATTGTCCAAACACTCTTAAGTACTTTAGGTTTGGTGCTCTTCCATACAATAAGTAGTATGGCATTTGGTTTATCGCACTGCACCATGACCTATTTATAATATGACAAGGGGTTCTTGTGGCTTCTCCCCACAAATTAGCTGGCGCTCCAGAATCCTCTAACATACAATCCCTTATTTGGTTTATCATCCCAATCCTACGTTCAGCCAAACCATCCTCAGCTGGACATCCGGGATTTGTAGTTTTATGTTGGATCCCTTCCCACCCAAACCACTGCTGCATATTACTACTTAAGAATTCCCCACCTTTGTCAGTCACAAGAGTGCCAACCTTGTAGGGAAACTCCCTTTCAACAGAATTGACCCATTTTTTGATCATATCAGCAGCCTCATTTTTGGTTTTGAGCATTGCCACATAGGTAAATCTGGTATGCCTATCTACTATCAATAGGGTAAACCTGCATCCCCCTATACTCTTTACTTGATGTGGTCCTGATAAATCTGCATATACAACCTGAAAAGGCCTCTGGGTTATGCATTTGCTCACCTTGGCTATAGGGTAAGCCTTGACCTTTACCTTTTTGCAAATAGCACAGTCCAGGTAACTTTTACAGTTCTCTACCTTGAACTCTGGGCAAACCTCCTCTAGGTTTCTCAAACCTTTGAAGCTTATATGGCCCATAACTCTATGAAGGTAATGAGCACACCCATCATGCAGTGGCTTATTTGTTACATTCCCACACTGCACCTGTGCTACCATTTGATAAATGTGATTTTTCTTTATGGCTTTACCACATACTACTCCCTCCTTGGACACAATCCCCTCATCTCCTTTGAAAAGCATTTCATATCCATCACTGGTTAGGGATGTCACACTTACAAGGCTATTTTGTAGTTTTGGTGCACACAGTACATTAGGAAATACCTTGTTTAAACCAGGAATTAATGCAGACCCTTGAATCTCTACACTGCCAGAATCACCATCTGCAAATACTAGTGTCCACTGGTGCTGGCTTTAGGCTCTGTAGTTTTTCCCTATCAGGGGTCACATGATGAGAACACCCACTGTCCAAAATCCAGACAGACTGGTCCTTTTTCTCATTTACAACTCCCTCTATAGTAGTTGCAAACCCCCTCCCATCTTGGGGCTTGTCTTTTCTTTTTCTTTGTGAGTTTTGTCCTTTCTTTGCTGCAGAGACCTTAGGACAGATCTTTATCAAATGTCCGGTCTCTCTACAGGAAAAATATCTCCGTGTTCTGCAGACAGCAGCACTCTCTTCCTCAGACAAGGACGTGGATTGGATGGTTGGTTGTCTCCTCCAGCTGGTCACTCTCTTGAAGCTGTCCGCTGAGTCTCTCCTCTGTGCCTCTTCCAATATTCTGGATGCCACGAGGTTGACATTTAAATCAGCTTGGCTACTCCTTGGAGATTGTACGTTAGAAAATCCCATTCACTGTTTAGACTACTCAGGAGTATAAAAGCTTTTTGGGTTTTTCTATTTGGATGCCATGCTCGCTGCACTCTGCAAAATTATCCTGTATCCTTTTTAAATGCACAAGCACGGATTCACCTTCCTGCTGTTTACAATACAGCTTTCTGCTGCACAGCATTTTTGACAAGGCTCGGTTGGTTGATATTCTCAAGAGCTTTCCAGACTTTAAACGCTGACCTCTTATCTCTGATATTATTCAACTGATTCAGTTCTACAGCTGTAATAATGGAAGCTGTAGCTTTTTCGTCACCTATTAATTCATGCTCATTAGCAGGGTCAGGTTGTTTCTTTACATAGTCCCATAAGTCCTGCTTTATTAGCAAAGCCTGCATGTAAATTTTCCAGGAAGCATAGTTCTTCTCAGACAGCTTTTCAAACCTAACTGCTGTTTCCATGTTTGCACTAAGTCTGCAACTTAAACAGATGCAAACACACTGATAACAGGCCGGGCAGGCTGCCAAAAACCATTAGTTTCCAAAGCAAACAGATAAGAGCAGAGTCCGTGACTAGACACACTTAGCTCACTCCTTTCCAGGACTTTTCTCTTCAGCCCTCCAGGAACACAAAATAGCTCACCAAATACAGAACTATATCTCCCACAGCTTCTCAAGCATTGTCCACATGGACACTGGGCCCATAATCCTTGTTGGGGTGTAGAAAGACGCACTGTGTCCACCATGACCACCTGCAGAATTGTTCCACATCAACAGGATGCCAAGGAGAAGGTTTCTGGGGAGACTTCTGCAAAAGACTTCATGCTGAGAAGGAAAAATTCCTTCACTCCAGCACACTGCCTTGAGCTCTGGCTTGCCAAATAAAGATAGCAACAAGGCCAGCCTTCACTCAACTTGAGGGCTTTAATCTTTGTTTGCAGTATATTTACAATATATATACAGAGTATAGGACAGCCGTCTCTAATACTCGTAAATCTCTCTCAAACCAACAAACTGCTTCGCCAACCACCATCCACAACAAACCCACATTGGAGATAATGCCCATCTCCTTTTTATAGCCAGTTAAACAATGCCTGTTACATCAGGCATCTGAGGTGTGCATACTCTCAAGTGCTAACTCACACACACACCTGCCACTGGAGCTTAACTACTTTCATTACTAAGCTTACAGCTCCATCTTGTGGTCACATCCATGTCATTTCCTGACAAAGAAGTCACACAGAGAGGGGTCCAGTATACACTTGCAAGCCTCCCCACTGCTTTGGAAGGGCAGTGGTGCAGACGGGTGGCAGGGAGATTTTCCAGTCCCTCCTGCCTTTTTTCCAGGAGAGGGCAGAGCAGAAAGTTATTCACATTTTTTTTCAATTTCACAGGGGTGCTTTGCCCAGAACCCCTGTGAATTGGAAGGGAGAACTGTATATGCTCCAGACTTGGATGGAAATGTTCGAAGTTTTTCTGTTCTAACAAAAGAAAGCCAAAACTGTTCTTTCAGTTGATAACCAGGCCTGCCTCCTCTCCTGGAAGTTATTGTTTTGCACCCTAGAAGACCAAGAAAATGATTATTTGCAAGCTGACAGTTAATTCTAGGCTTGACTCTGGGGCAGATTGGAGAATAGGAAAGGTCCAGTGAGTGAATCTCTGAGTGCCAGGTTTTTAAAAAATCAAAATGAAGAGTATACTTCTGGGTTCCAGCACTCAGAACCCGGCCCCTGACTCATTCTGTCCACCTCCAATTTGTTGGTATATAGATTCCATCCAATATGCTGACTTGTTTAACTACTGATAGGGTTAAATGGTAAATGTAAACAGAATGGATGAGATAAATTCCTGTTGTAATGTGAGTGCCTTCCAGGGGAAGAGGTGTGTCTTAAGTATCTCTTTGTTCTGGGAGACACCATGAGGAAAAAGACACCATGAATATGCCCTAATGGGCAGGAGCTCCAAGACATAGCTCCTGCATATTTTTGTTTTTAGAAATGTAGCTTTCAAGATATATTTTGCTATTCTAGTCTACTTTCAAGTTATTACTGCTGTTAACCTGAGATGCATATGAAGCTTGTGAGTATAGTGTTTTTCTGTTTTATAAGCTACATTTGGCTACTTTGATTCTTTTAAGGTAGAATGTAGAAAGTGGAGGGGGGCGAACTGGGTTAATGGTTATTTAAAACATGTGTGTTTGGAATCAGTTCATATTTCCTGCACATGTATCTTTAAACAGAACCTCTGCTAAGTATGCTTTCAAAGGGGATTAAAGCCAAGTGTTTTTTGACACCAAATTTAAAGGTCTCCCCAGTATAGCACAGGGGTAATATTACTAATCCCCGTTAGAGTTCTAGTGCTGTGCAGATGTTTAGATCTGGCTGGAAAAGGAAGACTTTTACTGAGTGGATAGGCTCAAAAGATGAAAGTCTGCCCCCTGCCCTAGAGCTTTTTTTTTACTACAACTCCCAGAATACAACTCTGGGAGTTATAGTCCAAAAAACTCCCCAGCTCTACTCTACAGGCCCATGACTTTTAGCTGAATTATTTCCTGCCTTTTTCTGCTGTCAGTGCCACTGATGTTTGATGCTGTCCACATGGTGTTGAGTGTCATCTGGGAACTGAACTGCAGCCAGGAGATGGGGGTCAAACCCCTGACCTGCACTTCGGCTAACATCTGGCAACACGGGACCAGCCTCATGAACTACCTGTGAATGGTGAGACATGGGTTCTTCCCAGAATGGAGAAGTTCTGGTTATTATTAGAATCAGTGGACATTTGCACATGATCAGGAGCAGTGATGGAGCAGATCCAGGGTCATAGCTCAGGATTTATTATGAGAAAGAAGCTGCAGTCCCCACAGTAGCTAGAGGGTGAAATGGATCCTCACAGCAATGATGTGTTGTTAGGAACCGTATCTTGGTTTCAGTCCAGAGTATTTGGGGTTGCTTGGTCTTGAGCGGGCAACAGCCATGAGCTTTACGAAAGATCTGTTCCTGGTGCTGGTGAGAACTGGAAGAGTCTTCAACAGCGACTCATAATATATAAAACCCACACACACCCAATGCCACCATTCTCTGAAGATGCCAGCCACAGATGCAGGCAAAATGTCAGAAAGAAACTCTTCCAGAACACGGCCTCAAAGCCCTG
The DNA here is from genome assembly GCA_030847615.1 of Gambelia wislizenii. Taxonomy (NCBI): domain Eukaryota; kingdom Metazoa; phylum Chordata; class Lepidosauria; order Squamata; family Crotaphytidae; genus Gambelia; species Gambelia wislizenii. The sequence goes on along the minus strand of JAUMIR010000002.1, from coordinate 5,702,228 downwards.
AAAAAACCCAAGGAAAATCTATTATTGGAAGGTTTTGAAATAAGTATAGTAATTTGGGGAGAATATTCATTTTTATGGTTGATATTTTACCTAGTATTGATAGATCTAGTTTTCCCCATCTTTTCAGATCTTCCTTTATTTCTGCCCAAACTTTTTTATAATTATTATCAAATAGGTCTAAATTTCTTTTCATTAAGCATACTCCCAAATATTTTGCATTCTTCTTAACATTGCAGCAAGATCTTTCTGTAAGTTCTTCATACTCTCATGATGTCATGTTCTTGGTATTATTGATTTTTCTTTATTAAGCCTAAAACCAGAGTACCCCGCCCCCAAATTCTCTCATTACCTTTAAAAGTTTTTCAATATGGTCATTTGGATTTTCCATAAAGATAATCATATCATCAGCGAATGCCCTTAATTTATATGAATGTCCCTTTATCTTAATTCCTGGAATATCAGTATCTGCTCTTAATTTTTTATTCAGTACTTCCAGGACCAAAATAAATAGAAGCTGAGAGATAGGGCATCCCTGCCATTTCACTTTCTTTATTTTTATTATGTCTGATTTTTTCCCCATTAACAATAACTTGTGCAGATTGGTTTTTATAGATTCTTTTTATTCTTTTACAAAAAATTTCTCCTAACCTCATCCTCTTCATCACTTCAAATAGGAAGTCCAAGTTAATATTAGCAAACGCTTTCTCCGTGTCTACAAAAATGATCCCCAGCTTTTTCTCATTATGGATTTCAAAATATTCTATTATATCCAATACCAATCTCATATTCTGTCTAATCTACCTTCCTGGTATAAAACCATTTTGATCTTTATGTATCACTTCCAGTAGAATTACTTTTAGTCTTTGTGCCAAAATTGTTGTATATATCTTATACTCTACATTCAGTAATGAGATTGGTCAATATTTAGTTAACTCACTCATATCTTTTCCTTCTTTAGTTAATAATACACTATTAGTGTTTGACCATGAATCAGGAGTTCTATTTTCCTCTATTTCATTAAATGTTTTGTAAAGAGGTAGAATTAGTTCTTCTAGGCATTTATAGTACAGGGCTGTAAGCCCATCGGGTCCTGGAGCTTTATTCTATTTCAACCCATGTATTGCCTTAGATAGTTCCGTGATTAAAATGGATGTGTTCAGTATTCTTACGTGTTCGCTAGACAATTCCTTAAAGTTATGTTTATCTAAATATAATTTCATATGCACCTTATCCATGTCCGTTCTTTCTTTTTGCTCAAACAGTTTACTATAAAATCCATGAAACAATCTCATTATTTCTTCATTTCCCATAATTCTTTTACCTTTATATTTAATTTCAGTAATCACTTTTTTCCCAATTTCATTTCTTAGGACTTTTTCAGACAAACCAAAAGTAACGCTAGCAGCCTCGCCAGGTTGCGAGGCTGCAGCACTAGAGGGCGTCCGTTTCACATGACACTCCTTCCCAGCGGTACTGTTGCAGTACCGCTGGGACATTTGACCGTCATATTTTGGATTTGACCATCATATTTTACTCACGATCACGATTAGAGTTGCTTCCCAACTCTAAGCTGTCTTGGATGAACCAAAAGGGTGCTCAGCATTGGCTCCTCTTCATCTTGGAAAGATGTGACCAGTGGGGTGCCACAGGGTTCTGTCCTGGGCCCAGTGCTATTCAACATCTTTATCAATGACTTGGATGAGGGAATTAGGGGCATACTTACCAAATTTGCAGATGACACCAAATTAGGAGGAGTAGCTAATACACCAGAGGACAGGATCAAAATTCAAGATGACCTGGATAAACTGGAGAGCTGGGCCAAAGCTAACAAAATGAAATTCAACACAGAGAAATGTAAGGTACTGCACTTACGGCAAAAAAAATGAAATGCATAGATATAGGATGGGGGAGACCTGGCTGGATGAGACTACATGCAAAAGGGATCTAGGAGTCCTAGTAGACCACAAGTTGAACATGAGTCAACAGTGTGATGCGGCAGCTAAAAAGGCCAATGCAATTTTGGGCTGCATCAATAGAAGTATTGTGTCTAGATCAAGGGAAGTCACTGGACTTTAAAAAAACCCATTTAGCATTTTCTACACCTTTTGTTGGGTATGCAAGCCTGTCTCCTACAGCAAGGGGGTTTCAATAGAGAGGTTTATCCTTATCCAAATTATTATCCTTGGTGACTTCAATGCCAGAGTAGGAAAGAACTCTGAAGCCTGGAAAGGTGTCTTAGGCAAGCATGGTGTTGGAAATTGCAATGATAACGGATGCCTCCTGCTAGAGTTCTGGGCAGAACAACAGCTGACTATTACAAACACTATCTTTCAGCAGAAAGATAGCTTGAAGACAACCTGGATGCATCCCCGATCCAAACATTAGCACCTCATTGACTATGTTCTAGTCCGCCAGAGAAACATCCGTGATGTCTATGATACGTGAGTGATGCCCAGTGCAGAATGCCAAACAGATCATCGCCTCGTAAGATGTAAACTAAATCTTCATCTTAAGTTCAAACCTAAGAGGGGTGGCATCTTAAAGAAGAGGCTCCAAGTCAACAATCTTCAACAAGCTACCATGAGAGACAACTTCCAGGCAGATCTACAAACGAAACTTGAAGACCACCCTACAGATCCTTCTCCTACAGTGCTTTGGCAACATATCAAAAACAGTATCCTCCAGTCTGCAGAAGAATCCCTCGGGTTCTCCCACAAGAAAAATCAAGACTGGTTTGATGAAAACAACCAAGAGATCCAGGAGCTGTTGGCAAAGAAGAGAACTGCTCACCAGGCATACCTCGCCCAGCCAACTTGCCATGTAAGAAAAGCAGCTTTCCGTCTCACATGTAGTAAACTTCAACAAAAACTCTGGGACATGCAGAACAAGTGGTGGATCAATACAGCAGAAAACACACAACGCTGTGCAGATATGGGTGATCTTAGAGGATTTTACTCATGTCCTGAAATTGCCTCAAGAAGAGCAACAAAAGTGGAAAGAGGCAATGGGGAGTGAAATTCAATCCATTGCAGACCATGACATGTATGTTGTGGTGCCATTGCCAGAGGGACAGAAAGCTGTGGGGTGTCGCTGGGTGTACAAAAGAAAACAGATGCATGATGGCAATGTTAAGTACAAAGCACGTTTGGTGGCAAAACGTTATTCACAGATAAGGTATCTGAATTATGATCAAGTTTTTGCCCCCACTGCCAGAGCACAAAGTATTAACAAGCCTGCAAAAACTCAAAGTTAATCACCTTGATATAGAGACTGCCTATTTGAATGCCCCACTGGATGAGTGTATATATGTTGAGCAAGCTCCTGGATATTACAGTGGGGGACCAGATCATGTGTACAAATTTAAAAAGGCTTTGTATGGATTAAAGCAAAGTGGGAGATGTTGGTACCTGTGTTTGGATGAACAGCTGAAAAATGTTGGTTTTCAGATTAAAACAAGAGGTTTTAATCAGAATTATGAAATTCTCCTTACATTTGTAGATTATTTATGTTTAATCACACAAACTGACATTCAGGTGCAGAAGTTTAAAGAGGAACTAGGTTCCAAGCTCAAACTTAAAGACCTAGGTCAAATTAAAAATTATTTGGGGGTAGATTTTCAAAGACTTGAAAATGGTGATTTTAAGATGAGCCAAATCCAGAAAATTGAAAAAGTCCTAGATCTCTGTAACATGTCCCAATGTAAACCTGCACGAACTCCTATGTGTTCAGATTTCATAAATATTACAGATGATATATTGTTTGAACATTCTGACCTTTTTCATTCTGTAATTGGAAGTTTGTTGTGTATTGCAAAATGGTCTCACCCTGATATTGAATATGCTGTCAATATTCTGTCCAGAAAGGTGTTAAGGCCAACCCAACATGATTTGCAAGGTCTGAAAAAGGGTGCTCAGATATTTGTGTCGACCGCTAAACCATGGTGTGATAATCAGTTCACAAGGCTGCCATGAGCTAAAATGTTATGTAGACAGAGATTACACCAATGAAATCTGTGATAGAAATTCTAATTCAGGGATTATTATTTTTTATGCTGGCACTGCCATTCATTGGGGATAAAAAAAAACAACTATTGCTTAAAGTTCTGCGGAGGCGGAATATGCAGCTTTGTCGAGTTTAGTTATTGAACTGATTTTTTGAAGCAAATTTTCAGTGATTTGGGTATCACAATTGAAGGTCCCATCAAATTTTTTTAAGATTCTCAAGCTTGCATAACAGTGGCAACTGCACAGGGGGTGAAAAATAGAACCAAACATGTTGCTGTAAAGTTTCAGAATGTCAGAGAAGCTATTCAAAATGGTTTAATTGATTTGGTTTATTGTCCTAGTTAAGAGAATGTAGCAGATTTGTTTACCAAAGCACTGGGTCCAATCAAACATAATTATCTGTGCAACATACTGGGTGTAATGTCTGAAGTGTAAAATGTATTTGCCTGGATGCAAAATTAGAGGGATGTCAGGGAAAATGGATGTTGTGATTAAATATCCATGGGCCCCTTTTAGATAATTTTAATCACCAGGCAAAAGCAGCCAGCTAATCTTGCTAGAGTTGTAAATCTGTCAGTTTGGTGACCTGTTTTGTGTTTCTGAATCTGGTCTCTTCAAGGCTAGATAAACAGAGTAGATGGGAATAGTTACTTTCGTTTCTCAGAGCAGACTCAATGTCTTGAAAGAATTTCATTATAAAAAGGGGGTGGTGGTGCTGCAATGCAATGCAAGCTCCATCTTTCCCTGCTAGTTTTGAAGAAACATTAGGAAGACACAGAAGCAGAAATGAATGCTCTTTGTATTTTTTGGTTTGACTTGTTAATCTTACAATACAGCTATGGAAGACTTTAGACTTTACTGAATCCTTACCAGAGATATAATTTTTTTGCTCAAAGCCCACATCTTTTGCTGAAACTCTGCAACAGTTTACTGCTTTGCTAAGCAAAGTGGGAGCAGACATTGTATTTTCCACAACATAAACGGGTCCTAATTCCTACTCACTACTTGCAGCCTGTGCCTTCAGATGGTATCCAGGCAAGCTGGGAGCCAAGCCAGATAGGGATGGCTTTGCTCTACCAGCCATACTTAAGTCCTCAAAGCCACATGGACTGTCTTGTTCTACCAAAAGCAGCTTCACACAAAAGCAGTTATATCTTAGTCAGAGTTCCTGGGTCTAAAGGTGTGATTGGCCATTTCAGGTCAGGTGCTGTCATTAATGATGTTATCTCATTAGCTTCTGTGGAGGTGGTGTTTTAGACCCTCCCTTCCCTTAATACGTTTCTTACCTGATATTATGCTGGCAAGACAATACTGTTTACACATAAAGGGAGTTGTAGTTCTCTGGAAGAAAGCTGGGAATTCCAATCAACCTTGAGCAAGACAATACTGTTTACACTTAAATAGAGTTGTAGATCTCTGGCAGAATGATGAGCGTTGCAAATTAGCACCATGTTGTGGCAGGAGGTGTGGTAGTCCATGGGGATGATCTTCAGGGTGGGTTGAACTGGGGAGGAAGGGAGAGAATCTTGGAGAGGGGTTGTCAAAGAAGGGATCCCTTAGAATCATAGAATTGCAGAGTTGGAAGAAACCACGAGGGCCATCCAGTCCAACCCCCTGCCATGCAGGAAATCACGATCAAAGCATCCCTGACAGATGGCCATCCAGCCTCTGTTTAAAGACCTCCAAGGAAGGAGACCCCACCACGTTCCGAGGGAGTGTGTTCCACTGCCGAACAGCTCTTACTGTCAAAAAGCTCCTCCTCATGTTGAGGTGGAATCTCTGTTCCTGGAGCTTGCATCCATTGCTCCGTGTTCCAGTCTCTGGAGCAGCAGAAAACAAGCTTGCTCCATCCTCAATGTGACACCCCTTCAGATACTTAAACAGGGCTATCATATCACCTCTTAACCGTCTTTTTTCCAGGCTAAACATACCCAGCTCCCTAAGTCTTCTCCTCCTTGAAAAAGGATTCTGCATACAGCCCTGCAGAGTAGACCACCACCCCTTTAAGAGAGGGTGACTGTGGAGCAGCCTGTCCCAGGAATATGTTTGGTGGTCTATAGCCCCCCTGCTTTGGAAGGAGAAGGCAAGGCCGCCCTGTCTCCCCCCTCCCCTCCCCAAGAAGACCCCTTTCCCCCTCGTCCGCTTCCCCTCCTCTCCCCTCTTCTCTCTTGCTTGTGGCAGCTCCAGTCCGGGAAAGTTCTACCTGGCAACAGCCTCGTCATAGCCAGTCCTTTTTTCTCATTGGCTGGGTTTCCACTCACCTTCCCCTCCACTCTCCCCCAGAGCTAGAGCCCCCTCCTCCCTCCATTAGGCCAAGGGGACACGGGTGGAGGGGGAGGGGGAGGGTGGTCTGGTCCACTATGATCCCTCTCTTTCTCTCAAAGATCCCTTGCCTGGGTCTTCCCCACCCCTCCCTTCTGCCTGTGGGGGGGTCATGGGGGTCTTACTGGGAGATGGGGGGTCTGTTTCCCCCAAAGCCCCCTCCCTCTTCCCTTGAAGGACCCCCAACGAACAAGGATGTAAAAAGCACTGCTTATTATGTGAAGAACGTAGTTGAAAATTTAGCTCTGTGTGAAAAAGAGAAATTGCCAAACCATCGTTGGGAAAATTTTGGCTGTGGTTTACTGAGACAACCCAGGTGCCGTTTACACGATGAAAATGTAGTGGGAAGAATTTGTGTCGAACCCTGGTTGTTTACACGTACATCGGGTCGGGTACGTGATTTTCGGAAGGGGAGCCACCTTTTATCCCTCAACTTGCAGGACTTCCAGTCCCGCAGTTTGTGCCGGTTTTTAAAAAAGTCACTGGAGGATTTGGAAAATCGGAAATGTAAACAGCCTCAGACAAAATATTTCGGTACTAGGGGATGACCGGAAATGGTGATGGGGGGCGGGCTTAGAGATTAGCAACCAGAAAAGGAGGGGTCAGTCACCCGTTCAACAGATTCAGCCTCACCAGCTGAAAACAAAGGCATCCCTTGCAGCTGCATGAAGGTTTGTGTGTGTGTGCGTGTACTAAATCACCCTGTTCAATTGATTTCTACACTGCAAACCCTTCAGCTTTAACCTCTTCCTCAACTGCATGTTACAAAGAGATCGTGGTGGGCAGAGAGTCGCCCATTCATTCCTTGCCTGGATCCCCTCTCTGGGTCTGAACGGATAATCAAACATTCATTCTCCCCCCAAGGCACAGTAAAATATTCCAGCATCTGAGCGAATGAACACACTTTCATTCCCTCCCCAACAAGGCAGTGTGAATTAAAGCCAACCAAAATGCCTTGTATGACACTGGCTTGAAATCTTCACTCCACAGCTGCCTCTGCTTTAAGGGTTAACATTTTACAGAGACAAGGGTAATCGCAAGCCTCTCCCCCACACACACACTCAGCTTGATTTTAAAAGGAAAGCACAGGGTTTAACCATGATCGTTCCTGCCTCCATCGAGCGTCTGGGTCTTTCAAAATGCCTTCTGTGTCACTGGCTTGAAATCTTCACTCTGCAGCTGCCTCTGCTTTAAGGGTTAACATTTTACAGAGACAAGGGCAATCACAAGCCTCTCCCCCCCCCCCGACTCAGCTTTATTTCAAAAGGAAAGCACAGGGTTTAATTGTTCCTGCGTCTGAGCGAAAGATCACATTCTGGGTCTTTCAAAATGCCTTCTGCATCAATGGCTTGAAAACTCACTCCACAGCTGCTTAAAGGGTTAACATTTTTAAGAGTCAGGACAAACACAAGCCTCTGCCCCCTCTCCACACACCCACCCAGCCAATAGCATTGCTCGTGGTGCGGAACTCTAAAGGAAGTACATCACCGAGGTTGTGAAAACACGAGTAATTGCATCCTTGATTGACAGCCAAAAATTTTTTACCCCGGTAGGCTAAACATGTGTAAACAGCAAAAGCATGGGATATAAGAGTGCAAGACCAATAAAAAGAAACTGAACTTTTGTAGTGTAAATATCAATCACAGGATCTTCCAGGATTTCCTAAAGAGTGACAAAATCGTCTATACAGCGTGGGACGAATACAGGATCAGGAAGTCACGGTAAGCCCTGCGACAAAAATTGCCATGTAACTCATACCCCAGGCAATAACTTAAGGGATATCTTTAAATAAATATTTTATTATTATTATTGTATTTTCATTATGTTGTATTATTATTTTTATTAATCTCTGATATTTTTTTCTTTTCCAAATAGGTATAATTGTAATGTGTAAATATAACGTTTATTGGAAAAGAAAAAAGAGTGATTATAATGTGTTTCGATTAAGAGGAGAAATGTATTAGTGTAAGGAAAGATAGTTTTATTTTTGTATTAGTAAGAAAAGAGGAAAACAATATTATTATTATTATTATTATTTGCATTATTGTTACCGCCTTTTTGCGGTCGAGTGTATTTTTCAGTAGAATGGTGTTATTGCAATAAAAAATTCCTAATCCCTTAAAAATTCCCAAACTCAGGGCTCCAAGAGGCTAAACAGGTGCTCTCCAGATGGGGGCAGGACAGGGCGCAGAATCCGCCAATGAGAATTTGCCCTGCGGAGTCGGTGACATCATCAGTCCCCGGGCAGAACAGCCCTCGACTTCTTCTTTTGGAGAACAGCCAACCTTGGTGTGAATTGGGGCCGGAGGAGTGACAATTGAGTCCCCCAATTGAGCCCCCCACCCCGTATCCCACAGGGCCCTCCCCTCCTGTTGTGCCCCCCCCAGTCTTCCTCTCCTTGGTCCTCTTGGCACGGGCCCTCTGAGCATGTTAAGAGTTCTGAGTCGGAGAGAGGAGGGTTGGCCCAGGGAGACCCCCAGCTCCTCTTGGGATTGGCAGCCCCATCATCCTGCCTTCTCCGCTCAGCTCCTGGCGCATTAATGGGCGTTGTGCAAAAGTGACCCTACTGATCACAAGGAATAATCGATAGACCTTTGGTCCCGAAGGCGGAGGGGGGAGGAGGTCTGCCGCTCAAGGTTTGGAGCAGACTGAGGTCCAGGTTTAGGGAGGAGCTGGAGGTCAAGAAAGGCAAAGCTTGGATGTTGGGGGCACAGAAGGAGGGGGAAAGGAGACTAGGGGCCCCTGATGCAAAGGGGCTGAGCTTTGAGGGCTGTGTGTCTGGGAGCAAGAGACCCCCACCCCGCTTCCCTCATCAGGGCCTCAGATGGGATTGGACTGGGGGTCTTCCCCACCCTTTTCTCAGTCAACAACCAGAGGGGGGAGATGGAGACGAATGGTGGTTGGCTCTCCCCAGTAGAAGAAACCCCCTAGGACCCCTCCCCATAGGGCTGGGCATGGCTCTCCTTCCCTCTAGGTTTGGCCTACCTCGCAGGGTTGTTGTGAGGATTTTTAAAAAGCAGGAGGAGAGTAGTTTAGGCTCCCATCAGTTCACCAAGAGACTACAGCTAGTAGGCAAGACACCATGGCTCTCCCCTTCCAGCTCTACAATTCTAGGACAAGAAAATCCCAGGCAAAATCCCGGAACCTTAGAGTTGGGAGGGACCCAAGAGACCATTTAGCCTAACCCATTGCCATTATGCACAAGAACAGTCTTAAGGTCAGTGTTATCAGGATCCACTGCACTTTTAGAAGCTCTAAGTGAAAGGGAAAAGATGAGTTTGAGACAAGTAAGGTTCTGTGAGAGGAAAGGGGGCCATCTGTTCATTGATAGGACTGAGAAAGAAATTGATAGGACTGAGGAAGGGCTGCGCTTCCATGAGGGGGGAGTTCTGGCAAGAGATGGGGTGCATCTCACACCAGTTGGCAGAAACGTTTTTGCCTACAGTCTCAAGAATTTGATCAGGAGGACTTTAAACTGAGTCATATGGGGGAGGGAGACAGTATTCTGGAAGGCAAAAGGGCTGGAGAAAATAGTCAAGCTGTCATAGAGGGAACAAGGCAAACAGTGCAAGGACCCAACAGTGGGAGGCAAAAAAACTTGCACAGGCAGCAAGTAAAGGGAACACATGGTCTTAGATGTCTCTACACTAATGCACAGAGCATGAGAAATAAGCAAGGTGAACTTGAACTCCTAGCACTACAAAACAAATATGATATAATAGGCATTACTGAAATCTGTTGGGACGAGTCTCATGATTGGAATGTAGGAATAGAGGGATATAACCTTTTTAAGAGAAACAGGCCAAACAGGAAAGGAGGAGGAACAGCATTATATGTCAAGGATATTTACACCAGTGAAGAGATCCATGACATCAATACTGGAAGCCAGGTGGAGAGCATCTGGATAAAAATTAAAGGGGAGGGAAACAACAGGGATGTTATTGTGGGACTCCACTACAGACCCCCAAGTCAGACGGAGGAATTGGATGATGCCTTTCTAGAACAGATGAACACACACACGCAGAAAGGAGAGATGTAGTAGTGATGGGTGACTTCAACTATCCTGATATTTGCTGGAAATCTAACTCAACCAAAACTTCAAGGTCTAGCAAATTCCTGACTTGCCTGGAAGACAATTTCATGGTCCAAAAGGTGGAAGAGGCAACAAGGGGGTCAGCTATTTTAGATCTGATCCTAACCAACAGGGATGACCTGGTTAATGGGGTGCAAGTGGTGGGATCCTTAGGTGAGAGTGATCATGTTCTCCTGGAGTTTGTTATACAATGGAAAGGAGAAGCCAGGCATAGTCAGACACGCATTCTTGACTTTAGGAGAGCTGATTTCAATAAACTCAGGGAAATACTGGGGGTGATCCCATGGTCAGGAATACTAAAAGAGAAGTGACCTCAAGACGGATGGGACTTTCTCAAAAGGGAGATACTGAAGGCACAATTTCAAACAGTACCATTGAGGAAGAAAAATGGGAGGTGTCTCAAGAAACCAGGATGGTTGACTAAAGAAATATCAACAGAGCTAAGTTTTAAATGGAACGTGTATAAGAAATGGAAAAAGGGGGGAATCACCAAAGAAGAATTCAAACAGATAGCGAACACATATAGGAGTAAAGTCAGAAAAGCTAAAGCACAGAATGAGCTCAGGATTGCTAGAGAGATTAAGAACAATAAAAAGGGTTTTTTTGGGTATGCCCGCAGCAAAAGGAGGAAGAAGGAAATGGTGGGGCCACTACACGGAGAAGATGGCAAAATGCTAACAGGAGACAGAGAAAGGGCAGAAATACTCAACACCTTCTTCACCTCAGTATTTTCAAAAAAGGTAAAGGGGGACCAACCTGAGGATAAAAGTACAGAAGACACAACAGGGGAAATCCAGTACAGAATAAGGAAAGAAGTAGTACAGGAACACCTTCTTAATCTAAATGAATTTAAATCTCCAGGACCAGATCAACTACATCCAAGAGTATTAAAAGAGCTGGCAAATATTATCTCAGAGCCATTGGCAATAATCTTTGAGAACTCCTGGAGAACAGGAGAAGTCCCAGCAGACTGGAGGAGGGCAAACGTTGTTCCCATCTTCAAAAAGGGGAAAAAAGAGGATCCCAACAATTATCGTCCAGTTAGTCTGACATCAAAACCAGGGAAGATTCTAGAGCAGATCATTAAACAGAGAGTCTGTGAACATTTAGAAGGCAATGCCATCATCACAAAAAGTCAATATGGGTTTCAGAGTAACAAGTCATGCCAGAGTAATCTGATCTCTTTTTTTGATAAAATCACCAGCTTGGTAGATGAAGGGAACACTGTGGACATAGCATACCTTGATTTCAGTAAGGACTTTGACAAGGTTCCCCATGACATTCTTGCAAACAAGCTTGTAAAATGTGTTAGACAAGTTAACACTTCAATGGATTTGTAATTGGTTGACCAGCCGAACCCAAAGGGTGCTCAGCAATGGAGCATGGTGGGGTCTCCTTCCTTGGAGGTCTTTAAACAGAGGCTGGATTGCCATCTGTCAGCTTTCCATGTGGAAAGATGTGACCAGTGGGGTGCCACAGGGTTCTGTCCTGGGCCCAGTGCTATTCTATGAATGGATGTCTTTTCCCAAACATAGCTTTTTAAAATGGCATGCAAATCAATGCACATTTAATTAACTAGGATTGCTATGCTTGACCTGCTACGCTCTTGTTAACAGAGCGATAGCTCTAACTTTGGCTAACCAGATGCTTGGCAAAACCCCATTGGGGGACCTGACAGAAAAAGCAGGTGGTTTCCCAAGTTGCATTTGGTTTGATGGACTAAAAAAAATTCTATGATTCTATGATAAGTCCTATGAAGGCTGTGACCACAGAAAACAGCTGGAATATTTCCAGCAGAATCAACCAAGGCACCAGGAGGAAAGGACCTCAAGGCAGAGGCCTTCCTCTCTGAAATCTGGGCTCTTCCTTGGTATTTGGGGTGGAGGGGGGCTGAATGGAGGGACCCCTCCCCAGGGGTCATGGTGGGGGTGGGAAGAGGAGCCCACAGGGCCTGTGAGGAAGAGGCCCCATTTCTTTGTATTTTTGGCAGTCCACAGGACCCACAGAATGACTTCAACCCACATCAACGCCATGAATGAGAGACCTCCAAGTCCCCCTCCTCCTCCACAGCCCTGCTCACATCTTGCAGACCCAGGGCAGATGCTGTGGCTTCCTCAATGGTGCCTCTCCATCTAGAAGGTGGTCTCCCTCTTCTCATGCCTTCCATTTTCCCAAGCATTACAGGTTGACCCCTGTATTCAGGTGGGGGGGAGGGTAGGCTCCAAGACCCCCTCTGGATCCCTGAAACTATGGATAGTAGGGAACCGTATTCTTTTCAATGAGAACAATACTGGAATTTGACCACAGAATCACATCGGAGGACCCAGAAATGGCTAGACAGGACATATATTTTTTGGATGTGGATAAGTGAAACCGTGGATTCTGAAACCATGGATAAATGTTTTTCTAGTGAGCCCTGTTCTCTCGTGATACAGCCAAAGTACGATAGCCTCAATTGAGTCATTTTTGGCTTCTTGGGAGAGTTTGGACTTGATCTGCTCTCTTGTTCATTTTCTACACCATCAAGACCACATTGACTTTTGATAAAGGCACTTCTTCGCCAGGGAGACTCCACCCCGCTGCCTGGCCTTCTTCTGGGGGAGAAAGCAGAGGAAATTCAGCCACTTTCCCCTCGATGGGGCAGCAGGTGAGCAGAGTGCAAATATAGAGCGTTCGCTATTACCTGCAGTTTCACGTATCCACGGGAAGTCCTGGAATGTATCGTATTCTCCCGCAGATACAGGGGTCAACCTCAATTTTGCCTTGGTTTTCTTACAGGAAATTGAATGATCCAAGATGGATAAAAAAATACCAGGGATTTAAACAAATGTATCTGAATTCGAAACACAATTATGTACAAAAGATGAACACATCCCAGTATTACATAGGAAGGAGCTATGACAAAAAAAATCAGTTTCAAACTGCATTGTTTGTGCAGTGTGGATACACCTAAGCACAAGCGACTTGGCTGAAATGCTTAAACTGACTGTGTGGCTCAAGGAGAAATCTTTGGTTCATTTTTTAAAAGATTGAAACTTGCTGATCATCTTTTTTTGCAACAAAGTCAGGGGTTTGTATCCACTTCGGGCTTTTTGAAACAGCATTGAGTTTTGCTTAAAAGTAGAAGCAGGAATATTGCATCACTGAAGGGAAGGATTTTATTAGTGCAGCACAATTGTCAGTTGGGGTGGCGGGTAGGGGACTTTGCATGAATTTTCTTTTCAGCTCCTGGCTCCCTCTCTCTCGATTTTGCATTTCATGCATTGAAAAGAAGTCTCTGGTCATGCTTTTTCCTATGTGTGTTCATGTTTTTTGCAGGACAGTCCAATGTTGTGGGAGAGCCCTGTCTTCTAATCTCCTCCTTCCCTTCCCAAGGCTTGGCTTTGGAGTCTGCGAAGCCCTGGCTGGATGGTTTTTCTTTGGAGGGAGGGGAACAGTCCTCCCTTGGGTCCTCCAGGGTTAAGAGCATAGAGTTCAGCTTCCTAGAGAAGGGAGGGAGGAAGAGGAGGGGGAAGGAGGCCTAGTGGGAGGAGCAGGCAGGAGAGAGGAGGTAAAGGGGACCATAGGCATTCCTTTGTCTCCCCCTCCCCCCCCTAGAGCTCCCTCCTGTCCCTACCTGGCCATAGGAGGCCTTCTTAGCAATGGAAGCTCCCCTGGCAGAGGTCCCGAGCCCCCCTTTAAAAGCGTCTGCCAAAGGAGGGGGTCTTCATTTCTTCACTTCACGTGCCCTAGCTGTACTTCTCTGACTATGAAGTCCTTTCATAAGGTCTTTAGCTTTTTCTGCCAAAGAGTTCTGGAGCTTCACAAACCTACAAATCCCAGGATGATTCTGTAGGATGGAGTCGTGGTAGTTAAAGTGGTGTCGAACTGCACAATCAGGTGGGGTTGAGGGTAGGGGACTTTGCATGAATTTTGGTTTCAGTTCCTGGGTTCCTCCGTCTTCATTTGCCTGTTTCATGTATTGAAAAGAAGTGTTTATTTATTTTTATATGTGTTAATCTTTTTTAAAACAAGGGCAGTCCAAAGTTGTGGGAGAGCCCTTTCTTCTCCTGATTTCCTCCCTCCCCAACCAAGGCTTTGCTTTGGAGTCTCTGAATCTCAGCTGGCTGGTTTATCTTCGGAGGGAGGGGAACAGTCCTCCCTGCGGTCCTCCCAGGGTGAAGAGCATAGAGTTCAACTTTCTAGAGGGGGAGGGAGGAAGAGGGGGGGAGGAGGCCTAGTGGGAGGAGCAGGCAGGAGAGAGGAGGTAAAGGCGACCATTGGCATTGCTTTGTCTCCCCCCAGGAGCTCCCTTCTTAGCAATGGAAGCTTCCCTGGCAGAGGCCCCCAGCCCCCCTTTAAAAGCCTCCGCCAAAGGAGGGGGACCCTTCATTCATTCCCCTCCCCGGGGCCTGCCTTTCTTTCTCCAGCCTCCCTCCTTTTCCACGGGATCCTCTTGTTTCAGGGGCACAATTGTAGAAAGAAAGAAAGAAAGCAGCCCCTTCCTTCCCTCAGTCCTCCAAAGAGCACCGAGCTCCGCTTGCTAGAGAGGCGGGAAAAATGTTAATGAGGAGAAGGGTGACGCCGTCTCTGCTCATTTGCATAGAGGGAGAGGATCTTTCTGAATTTTTTGGCGGGAGAAAAAGAAGGTGGGAGGAGTGTGATGAGCCCAAATTGGCTCCTATTGGGGGGGGAGGGGCCCCTCTTTAGGGTCAGGGTGGGGGAGGGGTGGGGGTCTCAGGGAGGGAGGGAGGGGCTCTTATTGGGGCGTCATTGTGGGGGGGGGAAGCAAGGATCCCCCACTTTTTCTCTCTCTCCCCCCCCATCCAATAAAAGCCTGGGGGCTCCTCGGGCTGCTTTGAGCCCCCCTCCCCTCTTGTGGGGCTGAGCTCTTTTGGGGAGGGGGCTCCAGGGGAAGAGGAAGGGCAGCCTTGCTTGTATGGTTGGGGGAGTGGGGGGTCTTTGGCTGGGGGGTCTTTCCTGGGTCCTGTGGAGGGCTGGGGGGCTATTATGGGATGCCAGAAGGCTAGAAGGGCCACGAATGGGAGGGAATGCCTTGCGAAAGGGGAGGGAGAGCAAAGGGGGGCTTTGAGGCAGGGAAGGGGGGATTGTGGAAGGGAGAGGAGGGAAGATCTTGTGCTTTCTTGGCGGGAGAAGAAGGGAAAAGGCTGCTGCAGGAGGGAGGAGGGAGACCCCAAGCCTTGGGGGGAGAGGCTGGAGGCAGGAATTATTGTGGGGGAAAGGCACGGGGATGGGGGGATATGGAAAGGGAAACTTCCCACCCCCCAAAAAATCCAGCCTTGCTTTGGGGCTCCCCTCCTTTCCCTCCTCCTTGCAGAGCCCTCTCTTTGTGGGGAGGGGCAGAGGCAGCCCAAAATGCCAAAGGAGCCCCCATTGAGAGGAGAGGAGGGGTCCCAATCCTCCCCCTGGCAGTGGGGCAGAGGTAGGGCCCCCCTTTGGCATCATTGGGGGGGGGAGGGAGGGGTGGAAACCAACATCCCCCTCTTTGGACTTCAAGGAAGGGGGTTTCTCTTTCTTTTCCAAATATGTATAATTGTAATGTGTAACTTCTAATTTTAGTGTAAAGGTGTAAATATGATGTTAATTGGAAAATAAAAGAGAGCGATTATAGTGTACTTAGATTAAGAGGGAAGTTGTATTAGTTTTAGAATGGATATGTTTATTTTTGTATTAATAAGAAAAGAGGTTGAGCGGGGAAATGCTTTATTGTTATGGCCTTTCTAGGTTGGGTGCATTATTCTGTGGCATGCTTTTATTTAAAAATAAAATTCCTAATCCACCCCCCTCCCAAATTCTTTTTAGTGCTGTAGCTCCATCCTATGGAGTCCTGGCGTTTGTACTTTTGCAAGGTCTGTAGCCTTCCCTGCCAAAGTCCACTGGACAAAACTACAAATCCCAGGATGATTCTGTAGGATGGAGCCACAGCTGTTAAAGTGGTGTCGATCTGCACTATTTCTACAGTGGAGATGCACCCTTGGGGAAAAATCAAAGCTCCAGCAGTATCTGCCCAGTCTGGCTTCAGAGAGGGTGACTACCGCTGGCACTTTCTTGTTACAGCTTTCAATGAGAACCCAAATAAAAATCCACAGACAGATTCAGGCTTTATAAGGCACTTAAATCTGGGCCAGAATAGCCTGAATTTCATGCCATCGCAGCTCCAAGCCAAAGTAGCCTGAATCTCATCCAGAAACACTCCCCTCCATGTAGTCAAGCACTGAGTTTTCAGGGGCAGAGACAAAACTCAGCTACCTTCCAAAAACAAAGGGATCTTGTAGGCTTAGTCGACTGCCTCAGATGCCCCTACGGAAGCTCATGCTCTACTTCTGCAAGTCCTTTCTGGGCTCAGAGCTGCTACAAGATCCCTTTGCATACTCATTGTCATGCTGGCTTGCTATGCCAGCATGGGAGCTCACCTTCACAACTCACAGGATCAGTATTGGCGAATTCCACTCCTTATTTGGAAATGGGGAGTGGATGGGAGACCCTCATTAAATAAACATGATGTCACATCACCTGGCTAGATAACCACTCTGATTGGGCACTGGCAGAGCCAACCAGGAATCAACAAGAAGGACTTTTAAAAGTTCTTTATCCTTCCTTTGTTCTGAGTCAGACTGGCTGAGCACATGGCCAGCTAGATGGAGCTAGCTAAGATGGACTCTGACCCCATGGCCTAGCTCTGGGCCCGATGGCCTACACAACCATGAAATGTCCCAAAAGACAATCTGTGATACCAAAGGGTTGGGAGGAGCCAACCTTATCCAGAGGCCTCCAAAAAGGATCCAAAAAGACTCTGATTCCATCTACAGAGACTGTAAGTTAGTCTACATGTAGTAGTTAGGGAATGTGTAGTTAGATTGTGTTAGATTTTATGGTTTTATTTCTAGTGCTCTGAATGAATGTATTGGTATAATCCTTAAACTGAACCTGGGAATGTTTTACCTTCTCAAGTGACATAAGTCCTAAGATTGAAATAAAAGCTTCTGTTATTTCTCAACCTTGCCTCGAAATCGCCTGCTTTGGTCAGCTATCAAGAACCTTCTCTAGAGTAGAGAAAAGAGTTATTATTGTTCCTTGATTTCATCTTGTCTATGATCTCCCTGCCTAGACAAGAAAAACCAGCAAGACTGGGAGTGGTGGCAACGAAGAGGAATCCCTGGGTTTGGGATAAGAACAAGGGCCAACCCTGGACTTCAGGCAGCAGAAGTCCATGGGTGGGCCGTTGTGACACTCATATTCCAGGCTAACATGGCTGTGTCTCTGGATTCTGAAAATGAAGGAAAGAGATGGAAGCATTGAATTCCAAATGGGTAGAAAGGGCCAACATTCTCCCAACATCCTCTGAAGGCCGAACAAGGCTTCTGGTTTCCTTCCTCTTTGGTCCACATGGAGATGCAGAGATGGCCTCCTTTAGTCTCTCTTTCTCTCCCCCACCAGGAGCAACATGACTTCAGAGGCCATATCGGGACTCTCTCTTCTTTGCAATAGAAGTGATATGTCCATTGCAGAGTGCCATCTTGCCCTTCATTTGAGCACTGCAAGATCTCAAGAGAGCCAGGTAAGAAATTTCCATTTTCTCTCCTTATGAAATCTTTTAACATACAAGGTAAATAGTTTGAGGTCAGGAGAAGCCAAAGCAAATAGCGAATGGGCCCCTTCTGGTGTCTTTGGCCTGTGGAAGTTCACCTGTGGAAGCCGTGGGATAGTTTCGTCTGATCTGGAATGTCTCCCTTCAGTGCAAGGTTGCAGAAGGAGAATTGCCCATGTTCTGTTCTTGCACATGTAGGAGCTCATGAAGCACGGATGGATTTGTTGTGCGTTTGGTGTCTTGCTTCAGTTGTCCAATGTGGCCATTCACCACAAGGGTTGTGACAAACTCAACATGTATACAATTGAGCTCTGCAACACTCAGATAAGAACCCAACCCAAATTTCCAAATTGTCCTTGCTCCGTTCAATCCTTCTGGGCAGTGGGCTGAGAAGAGCGAATGTTTCTGTGTGGAGAGAATTAGAGCTGGAAGAAACCGTAGTAGGACCCACATATCCACCTGGGTTTGATTCCTGGACCTTACCACGGATACAGGAAACCATGGATAACAGGAAACCCTTTTAAAATAAAATAAACAACTTCTGAAGCAAACATGCCCTAGAGTTGCTTTGGAAGACTTAGAAGATGCCTAGAGAGGGTGCCTCTCTAGTAGTTTTCCAGTGCAATTCTATGTTATGTTTCCCTATTTTTCAGCCGTGGATAACTGAAACTACAGATATTGGTCCTAAGCATATGGGGATACAATTATATTTGTGATCAGTAAGCTTTGATGATTGTTGTTTTCTCTTTTCCAGTCTCTGGTCTCCTTTGAGGAGGTGTCCATCTATTTCACCAAGGGGGAGTGGGAACTTCTGGATTTGAGCCAGAGAGCGCTCTACAAGGAAGTCATGCTGGAGAATTATGGGAACGTGGCTTCTCTGGGTAAGGATGCCTTTTCCTTCCGGGGATTTGACCTGAAGGGTGGAACTTCTGTTTGACACATTTCCCCCTGTATAGAGGAGTTGCCAGCGAGGAAGCCTCCAGGTCTCTCCTGTATGACGTTGCCATTCATATAATGTTTCAGGAATCTCATGTGGTTGCTTTTGATTGCTTTGAGTAAAAGGAGCCCAAACAGAACTGTTTCCTATAGCTTAAGGAGATACCTCCATATCCTTTGACAACCCCAGCCAATCCATCCACCTTCTTGCCCTAGCTTTAGTTCTCTGAATATCTTGATGTGGCACATGAAGCTGTAATAGTATTCTCTGTCTTTGAGATAGGGGAATGACTGTCCTCTCTCCCATTAAAAGAATACATCTCAGCACCATAAGTAGTCCTGAACAGACCAAAAGGACTTTGCCGGGGAATCAATATATCACTACTAACTTTCATCTCTCTATTTTCTTTAGGAGTATATCCCAAACCAGATCTCATTGCCTGTCTGGAAAAAGGAGAAGACCCCTTTGTCCAAGGCTCCCTGGAAGGGGAAAGACCTGCAGGTACCTACCTAGATGTGTGGTCAAGATATTTCTTGTCGGGGGATTAAGGGGAGGGCAGCGTGCTTGATGAGGGTTTCAGCTTGTGCTTAATTTTATAAGACTACGTCACAGAAGTGCAGGATAAAATCTCTAGTCCTGGTTTTTCTCCACCTTCCCTTTTGTGTGTTATCACTGACTCATTATGATTGAGGACAGACAGAAAGGACTTGCATTAGGAAATTAATTTCCCCATTTTAGTGGGTCCTTCCTTCTAATCCTAGCCTTTCTACACCTGTGAGTTTGCTTCGGTTCTCATAACTGTATGGAAATTGAAACATCCTTGTATCCCCTTGTAATTCCTATTTGGGGCATTTCCCCCTGTATTGTGGAGTTGCCAGTGAGGAAACATCCCGACCTGCCATGTCTCTCTGTTGTTGCCATTAATATAAGATGGACTCACAAGCTGATAAGATCCCAAAGGCAGCAGAGGCCAGAGTTTTTTCTTCACAATCTCTGGCACTGCATGGTGGACGAAGTCTGGCAAACAGAGTCACCACAAGGGCCATCTCTACTACCTTAGGTAAGAATTCTGACTGATAGCAGATTCCGAAATTAAAGTAATTCTGTATTACCTTACCATTGTAAGTAGTTCTTCTTTCATGCACAGTAAATACAACATGATGTTCATTTATTTTTTTAATTTTTTACAAAATAGGTCACAGGCAGAATTCACCGTCGATACAGGAGCAAGCTGTCGCCTTTGAGCAGTGTCCCTGCTGTGAGATGACTTTCAGTTCCAAAGATTATCTGAACCAACACATAAAGTGGAAGCATTCGAGGAATGGCATACAGGCTGAAAAGCCAGAAAATGTAGAAGAAGAGAATTATCTATTCAGAACTGTGGCTTCTGCTTCTCACAAGGCTACACTGCAGGACTCAAAGCCAGACTGTATTAAAAAAAGTAAAGGGGAGGAGAGATCATTTATGAAAGATATAAAGGCAAAGGCACTGAATGGGAATCTTCATGATAACAATAGAAAAAAGGTTTCCCACCTGGTCAGTCATAAGAAAGCACACATAGGAGAGAAGCCGTATTCCTGTAGGGAGTGTAGGAATAGCTTCTCCTGTTCATCATATCTGGCTGTACACAAGCAAACACACTCAGGAGAGAAGCCATATTTGTGCAGGGAGTGTGGGAAGAGTTTCAGCCGGTCATCAGTACTGACTATACACAAGCGAACACACACAGGAGAGAAGCCATATTTGTGTAGGGAGTGTGGGAAGAGCTTCACCCATTCATCACACCTGGCTGTACACAAGCGAACACACACAGGAGAGAAGCCGTATTCATGTATGGAGTGTGGGAAGAGCTTCATCCAGTCATCAGACCTGGCCATACACAAGCGAACACACACAGGAGAGAAGCCACATTTATGTACAGAGTGTGGGAAGAGCTTCAGCTGTTCATCAGTCCTGGCCATACACAAGCGAACACACACAGGAGAGAAGCCATATTCATGTAGGGAATGTGGGAAGAGCTTCAGCCGGTCATCACACCTGGCCAGGCACAAGCAAACACACACAGGAGAGAAGCCATATTCATGTAGGAATTGTGGGAAGAGCTTCAGCAGGTCATCAAACCTGGCCAGACACAAGCAAACACACACAGGAGAGAAGCCATATTCATGTAGGGAGTGTGGGAAGAGATTCAGCTGGACATCACACCTGGCCAGACACAAGCAAACACACACAGGATTGAAGCCACATTCATGTAGGGAGTGTGGGAAGAGCTTCAGCCAGTCATCAGACCTGGCCAGACACAACCGAACACACACAGGTGAGAAGCCGTATTCATGTAGGGAGTGTGGGAAGAGCTTCAGCCAATCATCACACCTGGCCAGACACAAGGGAACACACAGAGGAGAGAAGCCATATTCATGTACTGACTGTGAGAAGAGCTTCAGCCAATCATCACACCTGGCCAGACACAAGCGAACACACACAGGAGAGAAGTCACATTTGTGTAGGGCAGTGGTTCCCAAATGTATTTGGCCTACCGCCTATTTTCCAGAAAAAATATTACTCAGCCACCCCTGGTAATTAATTTTTAAAAAATTTTAATAGCTATTAAACAGAAGGATATATGTATTAATGTTTCTACCTTTTTCATAAAATATGGTAAAGAAAGGTGTAAATTAGAAACATTGAAGTTTGAAATTATGAAACTATTGAACTCAGAATAGAAAGGTAATACAAAAAAAGTTAAAACATCCGAAGTCATCTTAATGAGAAGGATGAACCTGGTATGCTGCTACCAATTTAGTAAACCTCGGCTCTATTTTCGTCAGCAGTAATCTTAAATCACTGCAATTGACTATTTGCAATCGGTTTCTTTCTTTCTTTCTTTCTTTTTTTTGTTAATAAATTGGTTACCGCACTGAATCCACGTTCCACTAAATATGATGAAGGAAATGCAATTAAGAACTTTTGAATTACAGCCCATATTTCAGGATAAGCCATAGGGATCTCCTTTTGCAGTCAGAATTGTTGGTAGCCCCTTCTGAATTTAAATTTCAATTCATCATTTGTAGTTACTTCCATCAGTTCTTCTTATAACTGTGGAGATTTTTCTGTGTTTGCACTTGAAAAATGATAAAAATCCAATCAGGTATGTTCATTTTCAAAATATCATCAAATCGTTGATTAAAATCTGAATGGAGAGCACCCAAGTGCTCACAATAAGAAAGTATGTCTTCATCTATTTTTTCTGCTCCTGATAAATTTGGGAACTGGCTGAATTCCCCTTGTCCAAAATTTCGTTTGTACAGAAGTTTTGTCACAAATGCAGTAATAACAGATTTTGTTTTTTATTAAATTCAGTTCATCACCTTGAAGCTGAAGCTTGCTTTCATTAAATTTTTGAAACAAGTCAGTCAAGTAAGCGATGTCACTTTTGGATTGAATTAAATTGGATTGTAAAGCATCATTTTTATCTTTCAAGAACTCCAGCACCGAGTTAAACAGCTTATAAAACCTAACTAAACAGGCACCCTTTGACAACCAACGAACTTCTGTATGAAGCAGCAAACGATTAAATTCTTCATCATTTTCAATACAAAGCTGTTTAAATAATCTGTCATTCAATGATTTGCTTCTGATTGTGTTGATAGCTTTAATTACATATTGTAATGAATTACGTAGGCATGCACTTAAATTTTTGGCAACTAGATGTTGACGATGGATGATACAGTGTACTGTGAATGCATTCGGCACCTCCTTTTTTAAATATGTAAGAAAACCCGTATAGCGCCCTACCATTGCTGGAGCACTATCTGTGGCTACTTATATTACTCAGAGGTATTTCTTTTTCTTTAAAAAAACTCATCCAATGCATGAAATATTGATTCTCCTTTAGTATCAGTTTGCAAATATTTAGCAAGTAATAATTCTTGGCAAATTTGTTCATCAAGTTGAATAGAAAACCGAGATGTTTTTAAATAGCCACACAATGAATCTTCAACATCTTGAGCCATTTCATCAATTCTTCTTTGCACTGTATTATTGCTCAGTGAAATTTTCTTGATAATATCAGATGCTGGCTTGTGTAGCACAGTACGTATTACTTCACTTATAGCTGGTATAATTAGTTCTTCACCAATAGTATGAGGTTTTCCCGATTTGACAATCATTAACAAAATATTGTAAGAAGCAAGCAAGCCATTGCCATCTTGTGTGGTTGCGGTTGAAAAGAGTTTTGCCAATGTCGGTTGTTTGATAAATTTTTCTCTTAGTGTTTGAAAATAAGATAAATCCTTATCTTTTTTTATCTCCATGAATTTTAGTTAAATGTTCTTGTAGTCTGGAAGGCTTCATAAGCTTCGTTTGAGCCCTGGTGGCGCAGAGGTTAAATGCCAATACTGCAAGTCACCACATTGCAAGTTCGATTCCAGCGGGCTCCAAGGTTCACTCAGCCTTCCATCCTTTCGTAGGTCGGTAAAATGAGTACCCAGTTTGTGGGGGCAACTCGCTAATACACATTGGAAACTGCTTAATGCAGTGTAGATGTGTAAATTGCTATTGCTTAAAACAAATTGTAAGCTGCTCTGATAGTCTTTGTAGCTGAAGAGCGGGGTATAAATACCTAAATAAAAAAAAAAAATAAAAAAAAAATTTTCTGGCAAATCAGGCACATTGGTAATGTATTGTTTACAGGCGACCCAATAAAGCCATATTTCAAATATTCGATATTATATTGTCTACATTTTTTCTTTGGTTGAGCCACTATTTGTAGAAAAAAATAAAAATTTTATGAAGGTATTTTTAATTATTTTTTTGTAATTTTTTGAAATATTTTTGTAAAAAACAAACTAACATAAATACTAATGAAATAAATAAACATGATATTATTCATTGTAAAGCGCATATAATTATTACAAAATAAATAAATAATACTCATCAATTATAGTCGCACTATTTGTTGGTTAACTTTAACTTGTCACAATATCACAACAATCAAACTTAGGACTTTTTTGGATGGAAAAATACACCACAAGAAGGGTTGTCCCTCTTGTGACGCTGCTGCACCAATCACACGAGTGGCAGTTGCCCGCAGCAATGCTTGTAGTGCTCACGTGTTTTGGAATGGCAATTCAGTGGCACCCCATGAACGGTAGCAGTGCGCGATTGCACATACCTCAATGCAAGTGAGGGAGTATGTGGGAACCAAGCCAACATCCAGTACATTGTTCAAAGAAAAATTAAGCGTTACGAGCGAAATTCATAAATCAATTTTTCTAAATCTTCTTTTATGCTTTCACTGCCCCCTTACAGTTATTCATCACCCACAAATGCACCTGTGGCCATCACCGCCCCCCCCCTGGATCACTGCAGTGCCCACCAGGAGGCGGTAGCGCCCACTTTGGGAATCACTGCTGTAGTTGGTAGTTTGTTGTTCACTGCCAACACCACCAGACTTGACATAAGTTTTGCTGTTAGCGTGCTTAGCAGGAGGGTCTCCAAGCATAGGAGGGTGGATTGGAAAGCCCTGAAGAGGGTAGTTAGATTTCTCAAGGAGACCAGGGACATGCGTTTGAAGCTGACAGGAAGTCAGGTGACCCTGGAGTGCTATATGGACAGCTCTTTTGCTGCTGAGACTTCAGATAGGAAGTCAGTGACCGGGCTGGTGGTCAGGTATGCAGAGAACCTCATAGTGTGGAGATCAAGAAAGCAGAACTGTGTACCACTGAAGCTGAATTTGCAGTCTTGTCTGAGATAGCAAGTGAGGTACGATGGTTAAAGCAGAAACTAGCAGATCTTGGAGAGTTGTGCCACATGCCTGTTGAGGTGCACGAGGACTCCCAAGTCTGCATAGCTACGGCAGAAGCAGAGAACCTGAAGTGTAGGACAAAATACATGGTGGTATGCTACCAGAATGTGAGGCAATTAATACAAGGTGTCTTGTGTCTGCGTTAGCTTCAGCTCCACATCATGCCTGGCCATATACAAGTGAACACACACAGGAGAGAAGCCACATTCATGTAGAGAGTGTGGGAAGAGATTCTCTTGTTCATCAGACCTGGCTGTACACAAGCAAACACACACAGGAGAGATGCCACATTCATGTACGGAGTGTGGGAAGAGCTTCTCTTGTTCATCAGACCTGGCTGTACACAAGCGAACACACACAGGAGAGAAGCTGTATTCATGTAGGGAGTGTGGGAAGAGCTTCAGCTATATATTAAACCTGGCCAAACACAAGCGGACACACACAGGAGAGAAGCCACATTCATGTAGGGAGTGTGGGAAGAGCTTCATCCAATTATCACACCTGGCCAGACATAAGCGAACATGCACAGGAGAGAAGCCACATTAGTGTAAGACACTAGGACTGGCCAGTCCCCCAAAAGACAGTCTATCTTTTTACTTAGGGGCATCCATAAAGGAAACAGTGGTTGCATTCCTCTGTCCCATTGGTGTTTGATCCTCATTTCCAGAAGCTGTAGCAAGCAGGACTCTAGTCTTTCTCAGACACGTGTTTAGGCCAGTGAAAGAGAAGGGTAAGCAAGTGGATAGTAGCCATGCTGAAGGGATTCCCGCTGATCCCAGTGCCTCACTGCCTTGAAACTCTTAAAAGGACTGGGATTGAATGTGGTCCTGGTGACCTCAGCACAGAGGCATAAAGTCATTGTGTGCACTTATGTCTGCATTGAAACACTCTTAGTAAATGATTTTCTTCAAGAAATAGCTGTTATTGTAATGTGCAGGAAAAGGGGAACATATTTTTGTGTAGTTGTCATGAAAAAGTGGAACAGTCTAGGGCTTTGTTTGAAAACATTACATCTAAGGAGAATAAACACATTGCATACAAATAAAAGAGAATGTGTGTGCATTTGTCAGCCATTGTTGCTAAACATCTGAAACTTGCTCTATACATTAAGTTTATACTAGTGGTGTGATTTTAAAAACACAGTAATTATTTAATGTTAAAGTGATACTACGTTTGAATCATCCCATTTCAGTTTCTAGGAGGCAGTCTTCTCTAATCAGCATACTGCTTTGCAGTTAATATTTTGTGAAGTGAGGGTATGATGATGATGATGATGATGATAATACTTTATTCCCCACCCCTCTGCTAAAAATCGGGGTGGCTTCCAACAATTAAAACGCTACAATGCTGACTAAAAGGACCACCCACCCCCATAAAAAGTCATTAAACAGTATAAAATTGAAACTTAACTAAAATCACATTTTAAAAAACAAATACAAACAAAACTTT
Source organism: Gambelia wislizenii (assembly GCA_030847615.1). Classification (NCBI taxonomy): domain Eukaryota; kingdom Metazoa; phylum Chordata; class Lepidosauria; order Squamata; family Crotaphytidae; genus Gambelia; species Gambelia wislizenii. Next base: position 5,676,029 of record JAUMIR010000002.1, on the reverse strand, counting down.
AAAAAGGCCAGGAGGTGCAGCTCCTGAGGCCGGGATCTAATCAGGAAAGGCCTGCCGAAAGAGATCCGTCTTCAGTGCTTTTTAAAAGCTACTTAAGCCAGCATCATATGAGAGAAAGAGCTATAGGACTGCCCCTCTCTCCTGATGTGGTAAGCCCCCGTCTATCCTTAGAATTGATTGGAACAATCTCCTTTGGGGCTGAACAGTTACACCATGGTGGGAGTTATACTTAGGTGTGCCAGTGCTTCCCTCAGAGGAGGTGGTCAGGCTGTGTGCATCTCTTACAGCTGCACCATTTTTACTTGAAGGCTCTGGCAATGAGGTCACCTTCAGGCTAAAGTTAGAATGGTGTGTGCGTTTGTGTGTGCCTTGAGGGCAAAGGGGACAGGTGAGTGGCAGGGGCCCGAGGGATGGACCTGAAGGGCCAAGCTTGAACGGGCTTCCAACACACTTTTCTGCATCTGTGTTCCTGTAACCCAGCCTGCTGGAGCAGTATCTAGATTTCCCCCTTTTTAACCATGCAAATACATCTGGAAACATGTAAAGAAAAAGCAGCTTGGGGAGGACACAGAAAACTATGACATGGAAAGGGATAAGCACCTCTCCTCTGAAAACTGCCCATGCCAAAGCCCCCCTTTACCAAAAGAAGCAACCACACAGATGTTGACTACATACATTTTCATCATAAAGAACACCAAACCTTCTCAAAACTTAAACCTTGATCCTGTAGATGATGACCCACAATTGGTTGGAGTGAAATCTGGTAAGGCTGTTTAGAACTGCTGCAACTGCAATCAACGTTCCTGTATAAATTTCTGTGCTGTAGAGGCTTTATTTTGATCTCTCTTGTTTCTAGCTTGTCAGTCTGGTCAGCGTCCCAAATTCTATTATCCTGATCCAAACATAACCTGCTCATCAACAAAGTCTGACACATACCCACTGCCTCCATCAGAAGGAGTACCCTTCAATACAGTAGCACTCCAACGTCTGTGGGGGATTGATTCCGAGCCCCACCGCAGAAGGCGAACATTGCAGATAAATCAGCAAATAAAAGATAAATCCCCTCACAACCTTCTCTTCTCCAGACTAAACATGCCCAGATCCCTAAGCCACTCCTCAAAGGGCATGGCCTCCAGACCACCCACCATCCTGGTTGCCCTCCTATGGACACGTTGTGGCTTCTCAATATCCTTCTTGAATTGTGGTGCCCAGAACTGGACACAGTATTCCAAGTGAGGCCTGACTCTAGCAGAATAGAGTGGCACCATTATTTCCCTTGATCTAGACACTATACTCCTATTAATACAGACTAGAATTGCATTGGCTTTTTTAGCTGCTTCATCACACTGCTGACTCGTGTTCAGCCTGTGGTCCACTAAGACTCCTAAATCCCTTTTGCATGTACTGCCATCAAACCAGCTGTCACCCATCCTATATCTGTGCATTTCATTTTTACTGCCCAAGTGTAGTATCCTACATTTCTCCCTGTTGAAATTCATTTTGTTAGTTTCGGCTCAGCTTTCTAATCTGTTAAGGGGATCATTTTGGATTCTGATCCTGTCCTCTGGTGTATTAGCTACCCTTCCTAATTGGGTGTCATCTGCAAACTTCATAAGCATGCCCTCTATTTCCTCATCCAAATCATTGACAAAGACGTTGAATAGCACTGGGCCCAGGACACCCCACTGGTCACTTCTCTCCAGGATGAAGAGGAGCCATTGGTGACTGCCCTTTGGGTTCAGTCCATCAACCAACTAAAATTCCACCTAACAGTTGCATTGTCTAGCCCACAGGTTACTAACTCTTTTGCAAGAATATCATGGGGGACCTGGTCAAAAGCCTTACTGAAATAAAGATACACTACATTTACAGCATTCCCTCCATCTATCAAGTTGGTATCTCTATCCAAAAAAAGAGATAAGATTAGTCTGGCATGATTTATTTTTGAGAAATCCATGTTGACTTTTTGTGATCATGGCATTCCTTTCTAAGTGGTTACAGGCTGTCTGTTTCATGATGTGCTCTAGAATCTTTCCCAATATTGATGTTAGGGTGACTGGGCGATAATTATTTGGGTCTTCTCCCCCCCTTTTTTTAAAGATGGGGACATCTTTAAATATAAATAATACATTTTTAAAAAGAAAATACAGTATTAAAACATTTATAAACATTAAAAATAATTAAAATACAATAACTAAATAAACCTTAAAATGCAAACTGGACATATAAGCCCAGCATCAATCAGATTTAAAATTAAAACGCCTGATGGCATAAGAATGTTTTTACTTCTTGTGGAAAGGAGAGCAGAGAGGCGTGCTGGGCGCTCCAGGGAGGGAGTTCCAAAGTCTGGGAGCAGCCACTCAGAAAGCCTTTTGTGGCCCCAACAAATGTGCCTGTGAACGTGGTGGAACAGAGATCTTCTGATGGGCCCATAAAGGGAGATAACGGTCCTTCAGATAACCTGGACCCAGACCATATAAGAGTTCTTCTAATGTACATTGCAAATGGAATGATAAAGAAGGGTCATTTTATCATATAAATAATAATTTTAAAAATTAATAATTTTTTTATTTTTAACCCGCCCCTCTGCTCGGCAACCAGGGCGGCATACAACAGGATTAAAACAGCAGCAAGTTAAAACAGTCCTTCCCAATCCTAACTCTCCCACCCCTTAAAACTAAATTAAACTAATGGAGAATTAAAACAAAGATAAAATACAATACAATATATAAAAAAGAAAAAAAATGGCAATAGCGGCAGGGGGGCAGGTAAGCAATCAACTCCACTTGAGCCGGGAAGTTATTCTGAGAAGGCCTGCCGGAAGAGATCAGTCTTTAGTTCTTTCTTGAAGCTATCAAAAGTAGTGATAAGACGGATCTCGTCCAGCAGGCCATTCCAAAGTCTGGGAGCTATAGAAGAGAAGGCCCTCTGAGAGGTCTGTGACATATGTGGTGGATCTATGACAAAGCAAAAGATCATACTTTGATGGAAGAGATTTTGAAGATGGAGATTCAAATGAAGCCAGACCTTTGTTTATTGGGACTTTTGGATGAACAAGTGGAGAAGAAAAATAGAATAATAGAGACCAGTTATTGAGTACAGTGTGCCCACATATTACATGAGAGTTCCATTCCAAGATCCTTTGCGTAATACAGTTTAGGCATATCATTGGGGACCCTGTTTTTCTTACCTTAAGAGAAATGTCCTCTCTGGGATTCTCTAGGTCCTCTAGTAGAATTCTGTGGTATGCTTCTACAGGACGTTGACCACAGATTTATGCTGGAGGACCTAGCAAATGCCCAGAGGCAAATTTATAGGTAAACTTTGATCATGGCAAGGCCAACCGCATCCCTCTGGGCAGAAGGAAGAGTTTGTCCCTTTATCCTTCTAGAAAGTCACAGTAAGACCAGCTGTATCTCAGGCCAGAAGGAAGAGTTTCCCCCTTCCTCCGACCAGAAATTCACAGCAAGGCTGGGCGCATCCCTCTGGGCAAAGCAATGGGAGTTTGGGGGTTGCATTTAGATAACACCCCCCCCCCACATTCCTTCCCCCAGGTCATGCCTACGTCTGGACTCCCACACCTCAATTTCATAATCCCCCCCATTCCTCCTCCCAGTAGCAGCCTTTTCTCTTCTCCCTCCCTCCTAAAAAAAAACCCTCAGGAGTTCCCTTGGACCACTATTTGGACCACATTTCAGAAGTACAATGGTTCAGGAGTCACCTACACACACACACACACACACACACACAGCAATTCATACATACAGGCTGAGCTTTATCTAAAATCCTTGAGACCAGAGGTATTTGGAATTTATGAATACTTCAGATTTTTGAATACTTGCATATACACATAATGAGGTATCTCGGAGATGAGACCCAAGTCTGAACACGGAATCCATTTGTTTCATACACACCTGATACACAGAGGCTGAAGGTCATTTTCGACACAATAGTTTTAATAATTTTCTGCAGGAAACAATGTTTGTGTATATTGAACCATCAGGAAGCAAAAGGTGTCACTATATCTCAGCCACCCATGTGGACAATCTGAGATTTTGAAATTTTTCAGATTTTGTAATTCCATATAATGGAGACTCAACCTGTATGTCTGTGTGAGTGTGTGTGTGTGTATAGATATAATTTCAACATATATACAGTAGGACCCTGTATCCACCGATTCATTATTTACTGATTCAATTATCCACAAGACACAAAACAGCACACCTACCATAGAGTCTTACTATAAAATGTGTCATCTCTAGCCATTTTCTAGGTCCTCCAAGGCAAATCTATGGTATTTTAACCAGAAGTCCCATTGTTTTCAATGGTGTTCAGTATTATCCATGGTTTTTGGTATCCACCCCCACAAAAAAACAACAATCCCCACCAGATACGGAGGACCTACTGTATTTGGGATTTCAGAAACCGCAGATAACAGCAAACCCTATTAAAATAATGGACTTCCAGTGAAAGCATACCATAGAGTTGCATTAGAGGAGCTAAAAGATGACTCTCCAGGCATTTTTGTAGGATGATATTATGGTATGTGTACCTGTTTTGTGTCCCGCAGATAACTGAAACCAAGATATTGGTTCCTGGGATACGAGGGTCTAACTGTACAGTAGGACCCCAGTATCCACTGATTTATTATCCACTGATTAAATTATCCACAGGACACAAAAGAGCACACCTACCATAGAGTCCTCCTAGAAAATGTGTCCTCTCTAGCCATTTAAGTCCTCCAAGGCAACTCTATGGTATTTTAAACCAGAAGTCCCATTATTTTCAATGGTGTTCATTATTATCCACAGTTTTCCAGTATCCATGCTCCCCCCAAAACCAATCCCAAGTCAATACAGGGGTCCTACTGTATTTGTATGTGTGTCTTTATATTTGGCCCACTGTATCCATGCATTTGGCATTCACGGATTGCACCATTCAGAGCGTGAAAATATTCAAGATAAAATAAAATAAGTTCCAAGCAGCAAACCTTGATTTTCCCATTTTAGATAAGGGACACCATTTTACTGGGCCACTGTAATGGGACTTGAACATCCATGGATTTTGGTATCCACAGGTAGTCCTGGAACCCAAACCCAGTGGATACCGAGGGCCCATTCTATGTGTGTCGTTATGTGTGTGTGTGTGTTTCTAATTTCCAAATACATTAAAAACTACAAATACACATGTATATATACAGCAGAAAGAGAGAAAAATGAAAAGCAAGAAAATGCAAGGCTAATAAACTGGGGGATCCGAAACAAACCAAGGCATGCCAGTTTTCTTTCCAGTGGCTAGAGGTCAAAAACTACATACAGTCAACCCTCTCTATTCACAGATTTTGCATCAACAGAATCAACCAACCACGACTTGAAAATATTCCAAAGAGAAATATTCCAAAAAGCAAATTTTACTGTTGGCCATTTTCTATCAGGGGCGCTATTTTATTACACCACTGTATAGCATAGGACTGGAGCATACACTGATTTTGGTATCCATGGGTGTGTGGGTTTTTTTGGGGGGGAACCAAACACCCATGGATCCCAAGGGCCCCTGTAAACTCTAACTTCTCCACCTAAAAATTACTTACTGCACTTCTTCTGTTAAACAAACCCTGCAAATTGTCCAAACCCACAATTATATCATTCATTTAATTCTCCTATTTCCTGTCCCACCCACCTTTTAAAAACTGCATCCGCTCCCATTTAAGGCTACTCATGCCTTCTGGCATCCCATAATAATCTCTCCACCACCCCTCCACATACCCCATGGAGACTCCTGTTGCGATCTGTTCTGGATACTGGGTGTTATAGTGTATCCAGGGCCAGGCCTCGACATGAGTTTGGCTCTCTCAGGAATTTTCCCAGGATGCCTTAATTGCTGGATCCCAGCCAGCACACCTTAAGACTGGGAGGGGGGATTCTCTTTCCCAGGTTCCCTAACAACTGTGGGGAATCGAAACTTATTCTTGACCTTATCTGTGGGCCCTTTTCCCTTGACCGCCAGAGCTGGCTTTGGAATGTTACCGTGCATATCCTGATCAATAAATCTTTAATGGAGATTGCTTCAGTGTATGTTACTGAGTGCATCAGAGTAAGCGTGTGTAGTTGCTGCACCGATAGTCACAGGGCCAAGACTCTGTCCTGAGGGAGAGATACCCTCCCCACTTGAGTGTCTAGTCTTGCCCCCAGATGCTGGATACGTGTGACCAGTGTCAGAGATCTCTTCTCGAAATTCACCAAGAATCCGTGGTCCTGAAGAGAAGAACCTGCTGAACATCTCTGCACGCCTCTGACTCCGACGACGAGTGGATCAAAAGATTGTCCAGATAGGGATAGATGTGAAGACCTGACCTCCTCAGGTGAGCAACTAGCACCACCATGATCTTTGTGAAGACTCTCGGGGCTGAGGATAGAGCAAATGGAAGAGCCCTGTACTGGTAATGACTGTTGTTGTAGGCAAAGCACAAGAAATGGTGGTGGTTCAGCAAAATTGGAATGTGAAGTTACACATCCTGTAGGTCCAAAGAAGAGAGGAAGTCCCCTGGCCGAAGGGCCTCCAGGATGTTCTTCAAGGTTTCCATGCGAAAACTTGTTGAGCCCTTTTAAGTTGAGAATGGCTCTCCACGTGCCGTTCTCCTTTGGGACTAAGAAGAAGTTGGAGTAACAGCCTTGGGTCCACTGGGCACTCGGAACCTCCTTTATGGCGCCCAGAGACACCAACTTCTCTATGGCCTTCAGTAAAATTTGATGTTTCATTGAATCTCTGGAACCAGGTGTAGGACAGAAATGATTGGAGGACAGGTGGGAGAACTCTATACGGTAACCACATCGAAATGTCTGTAGGACCCACTTGTCTGAAGTTGATGCCTCCCATGTCTTTGTGAAAAATTTAAGCCTGCCCCCTACTGGGATGTCAGGCCTGCTGATTCTTGGGATGGAAATCATTTCCAGTAGACTGGTAAGCTCTCCCAGAAGACCCTGGCTGCCACCTGTGGTGGGCCTTGTTATCACCCCAATGCTGTTTGAAGTGTCTGGAGGCCCTTGAATGAAAGTTGGAGGAACCTGAGGTGCCCTGCTGGGCTCTGTAACTCCAAAAGGAATGATGCTGTCTAGAAAACTTCCTGTCCTCCTTTTTCTTGGCTGAGGCCAATGTCTTCTTATTTTTGTCCTCTAGCAAGACAGGTTCCAGCGATTTGCCAAAAAGCTTTCCCCCCCCCCAAAGGGGAAAACACAAAGTTCTGTTTTGACTTAAAATCTGCACTCCAACTCTTAAGCCAGACTTTTCTTCTTGAAGCAACAGCGGCGCCCTGAGCCCTGGCACAAAATTGGACTGAGTCCAAAGTACTATCAGCCAGGAATGCAGAGGCATGGACAATCTTATTGAGGGTCTGCCATCATTTGAACTCTGACTTCAGCACCTCTACCAGAACCTCCTTGGTCGATTGCATAGTGGCCCTGGCGATCATACTGGCCGTGGTAGAAGCTCAAATTGCCAAGGAAATCGCCTCATGAGAACGCTTGAGTGCCACGTCCATTCTTCTATCCTCCGGCACCTTCAGCGTGTCCTCTCCATTGCGACAGAATACCACGGATGATACCAGGGCTGAAACAGGAGCATCAATAAGTGGAACCTGTAGTTTTGTCATGACCTTCTTGGGCAGCGTGTATAGATTCCTTGCAGAAGCAGGCTGATTCTTATTAGCAGCTGGCAGATGCCACTCATCCCTTATCAGCTTCATCAGATTAGCAGGAACAGGCATCTTTATGGCAGGGATGTTGGAAAACATTCTCCTGACACCTGAGGAAGATCTGGGTCCAATTGTGCATCTCGACCCTGAGGAAAGCTGAGACCCAGCGTTTTAACAGTCTTTCGCAAAAGGGTAGGAAATTCCTCCATTCGAAATAGGTGAGCAGAGGAATGAGAGACCTCAATTCCCTCCCCCTCCTCAGCGGAGAATTCAGCCTCCTCTTTTTCTGAGATATCAGAGCCCTCTGGCTCAGAAGGAACATCAGAAATCTCGCCTTTCTCCCCAGACGAGTGGCTAGGCACCTCCTCACGTACTCACTCGGGGGGGGGGTGTGCTGGTCCGGGTCCATTTCAGACACAGAAGGCCAAGGATTGTCCTCCTCCTCTAGCCCCCCTGTGTCCTCCATGGCCCCAACCTCAGTGTCCGCCATGCCCTGGGGCTGTCGTACGATCTGGGATCCAGAGGTCCCCGCTTTGTTGCTCAACCCCCCGCCGCCTGGCAGGAGCCTGTGATCTCCCACTGACCCCTGCCCAAAAGCAGCCTCCTCAATCGCTGCCCATCTGCCGAGGCTGGAGGTTCTCGGCCGCTTGGTTTTCGTGCCCTTTCCAAGGTCTCCCAGCCGCTTTTTTCCTTTGGGCTTGGGCTGGACGGGGGGAGAGGGACTGGTAGAAGAGGCAGTAGCTGGCCAGTCTGTGTGGGCTAGAATGGGATCCCAGGGAAGGGTCACCGGAGCAAGGGGGGATTGGCTCCTAAGGTGCTGGGGATTTCCCCCCTGGAAGAAGCCAGAGAGACCCAGCAGTGCTGGCTGTGCCAAGCTGGCTGCTCAAACTCCCAGGGTCTCTCTGGCAACTAGATCCTTGACCCAGGCAGCCAGGCCTGGAGGTGGCCGCCCCCCGGGTACCAACATCCAGGGTCCCCCCCGTCATTCATGGTCTCGGTGTCTTCAGAGCTGGGGACATGACCAGGAGCAGCCATCTGAGCGCCGAAGGACTCCAATTCGCTCTGCACCTCATCCTCCCAGAGATTTAAAGGGACGGCTGCCTCCTGGCTGACTCCCAGACCTTGCAGGGGAGCGAAGCCAGGGAAGGATCATTGGTCGAGGCGGGGGGCTTGTTCCCCCTTTTTCGACATCTTGTTCTTCATTGATGGAGAAGAATAAAGGCAACCGATGCCCTCCAAAGACTGATGTTATTATCATTGAAGCTATTATTGTTATTGTTGTTCTTGTTTTAATCAGGCTAGAGAATCCACGTGGCCACGTGGAAGAACAAAGGGAGCACCGCAACACATGTCCACCAGGAGCAGTAGGCAGGAAACAACTGGCCAGTGCAGGGGTCACTCCTCCAGGATGACATCAGAGAAAGAGGCCGACCCAAAAGGTCTTTTGTTACCTGCTCACCAGGAGCAAGTGGGAGGAGCTTACCCAGAGATCTTGAGGATGCTCTGAGCCTCCCCACTGGGAAAACAAGGCAAGGGTGGGGCTTTGTTTTTAGGGGGTGGGGGGCTTTGCAATCAGAGTTGAGGGGCTGCATTCCCTCCCCATGCACCAGACACCCCCAAAAAACCCTCCCTCCAGAAAGAAGCCCAGGTATTTTTCATATTATCTCCCAATAAACCAAAAAATAAAGCCCAAATGGGGGTGTCTCTCTCCCCCTCCCCAATTCCTTTCCATGCACCCCAAATCTTACCCACTCTGGCTTGCAAAGTCCTCCTCCTCTTCCTGCCAAAGAAAAAAGCAAAGGCACCCCTCTCCCATCCCTAAATCTCCTCTTTTCTGGCCTCGCTAGCAGGCAGAGCTCTATGGCTTTAACCCTTGCAGGGCCGACTGGATGCTCTCAAGGCCTCCCTCCTTGTCCCAAATCCACAGGACACCAATATCCCAGTTGGAAAGTGGGCGATTTGCCCTGACTCCGTCCTAGGGAACCCCTGGGGTTTGTAGTTTTACAAGGTTTTTTTTTAAGCCTTCTATATGCCAAAGAGCCCTGGTGCCTGACCAAACTACAAGTCCCAGAAAGAAATAAGCGCCTTTGGAAATAATAATAATAATAATAAAATTTATTTATACCCCGCCCCTCTGTTAAAACAATCGGGGCGGCTTACAGAATTTAAAATACAATACAAATAAAATCCCTAAACACCCCCACTCCCACCCTCCCCCATAAAAAAACATTAAACAAATATAAATTAAAAACAACTAATCTAAAATCACATTTAAAACTATAAATACAATAAAATATAATAAATGGCCAGCAGCCTAGAAGAGGCCAGGATCCCCTGAGGCCGGGATCTAATTAGGAAAGGCCTGCCGAAAGAGATCCGTCTTTAGTGCTTTTTTAAAGCCACTCAGGCTCGTTATCTGACGGATCTCATTCGGCAGGTCATTCCACAATTTGGGGGCGACTACCGAAAAGTCCCTCTGGGAGGTTGCAGACAGCCTAGATTTTTGTGGCTGAAGCAAATTCCTCCCAGAGGACCGGAGTGCGCGGGGAGGATTGTATGGGAGGAGGCGGTTCCGGAGATAAGTTGGACCCAAGCCATTTAGGGCTTTAAAGGTAATAACCAACACCTTATACTGGGCCCGGAAACTGATTGGCAGCCAGTGGAGAGATTTTAGTACTGGAGTTATATGGTCTCTCCGAGATGTTCCTGAGACCACTCTGGCTGCCATATGTTGTACCAACTGAAGTTTCCGGACCAAGCATGAGGGCAGCCCCATGTAGAGCGCATTGCAGAAATCTAGACGGGAGGTTACCAGTGCGTGCACCACAGTCTCGAGGTCCCTTACTTCCAGGAAATGGCGCAGCTGGCGTATCAGCCGAAGCTGATAACAGGCGCTCCTGACTGTCGCATTCACTTGACTCGTCATCTGAAGCGATGAATCAAGGAGCACCCCCAGACTGCGAACACAGTCCTTAACGGAGAGTGTGACCCCGTCCAGGACTGGAGGTTGCAACCCAACTCCTGGTTTGGGGGCCGCTACCGTGAGCACCTCCGTTTTATCTGGATTTAATCTCAATCTGTTTTTCCTCATCCAGCCCATTACTGCTTTAAGACAATCATTAAGAGGAGAGACGCCATCGGAATTCGAGGCCGATGATCGGGGCAAGGAGAAATAGAAAGAAAGAAAGGAGGAAGAAGGTAAGTGGGGGGACAGTGGGGGGACCCCAAATTGGCTTCTTTTGTGGCGGGAGGAGGGGAGGGATCCCTTTTGGGGTCCTGGTGGGGAGGGGCTGGGGGAGGGAGGGAGCCTTTTGGGGGGATCATTGGGGGGTGGAAGAAAGGAAGCCCCCTTCTCCTCTTTCTCTCCCACCCCCCAATAAAAGGCCTGGGGGCTCCTCCAGCTGCTTCGAGGCCCCATCTCCCCTCTCCTGGGGGTCTCTGGGGGCGCCTGAGAGGTTGAGGGGTTTGGGGGGAGTCAAGGGGGGGAGGAAGAGAAAAAAGCACAGCCTGGTGGGTGGAGTCTTGGCTTGGGGGGGTCTTTCCTGGGGGGGCTATTATGGGATGCCAGAAGGCCAGAGTGGCCCAGAATGGGAGTGAATGCCTTGTAAAAGGGGAGGAAGAGAGAAAAGGGGGGTTTTGAGGCAGGGAATGGGGGGGTTGTGGTGGGGGGGAGAGGAGGGGAGCCTGACTTCACTTGGCAGTGGCCGAAGGGAGGGGAAATATCCGGGAAAGCGGGAGGGAAAGCAGCTTATCTTCTCCAAGTGCTGCTCTACCCCCTCCACCCTTCTTGTGCCACTCAGCAAAATGGCTCTTCGCTCACCCCCTCCAGCGCCAACCTGGGCAACACCCACCTGGGCACCTGGCCCGCTCTGCTCGCTCGCTCCCTCCACCCCAAGAGGCAGCATTGGGCCGCACAGGAGCCCTTACAGCAGCGCCAGGCTTCTCGCCCCATTGGCAACTCCTCTACTGCTGCTGCCGCCGCCCATTGCTCTCCCCTCTCCAGACCAACAGCCAACCAACAGCCGTATGCAAATCCCTTCAACCCTTCCACCAATCAGCTCTCTCTCTGAACGTTCCATTCCTTCAATCTCTTCCCACCACCTCCTTCCTTGGTTGCCTCTATTGTGACGCAGAACAGACACCAGCAGACACCCCAATTGCAACCACTCCACTTCTGCTGCTGCTGCCACCCAATGCTCTCCCATCTCCAGACCAACAGCCAACCAACAGCCTTATGCAAATCCCTACGACCCTTCCACCAATCAGCTCTCTCTCTTAACGTTCCATTCCTTCAACCTCTTCTCACCACCTTCCTTCCTTGGTTGCCTCTGTTGTGACGCAGAACAGACAACCCACAACACTGCTGCTGCCGCCCATTTCTCCCATCTCCAGACCAACAGCCAACCAACAGCCTTATGCAAATCCCAACCAACAGCCTTATGCAAATCCCGTTCCACCAATCAGCTCTCTCTCTTAACGTTCCATTCCTTCAACCTCTTCTCACCAGCTCCCTCCCTGGTTGCCTCTATTGTGACACCGAACAGACACCAGCAGACACCCCAATTGCAACCACTCCACTTCTGCTGCTGCTGCCACCCAATGCTCTCCCATCTCCAGACCAACCGCCAACCAACAGCCTTATGCAAATCCCTACGACCCTTCCACCAATCAGCTCTCTCTCTTAACGTTCCATTCCTTTAACCTCTTCTCACCACCTTCCTTCCTTGGTTGCCTCTATTGTGACACAGAACAGACACCAGCAGGTGACCTCAATCTCTAAGACCCCAAACACCCCACAACATTTCCCGCCAAAACTCCATGAGATGCCAATGGGGGGCGGGAATGGGGGGCAGAGGAAGCCATTGGAGGCTGGAGAAAGCCTTGGCATGTGGGGTGGCTGAAAAGGGGGGCATTTGGGGAGGCGAACCTGTTTGGTTGGTGGGGGGAGTCCTGATGCATGAAATTTGAATCTACGACGTCCACTTGGGGGCAAAGCATCCCCCCTACACCTCCCAGCCCAGTTCTCTTCTTCCAGATACAAATTTCCCTCTTGATGGGAAATAAGACTCTCTCTCTGTCCTCCAAAGAGCACAAAGAGCTCTGCTTCCTAGAGAGGCAGAAAAAATGTTAATGAGGTGGAGGAGAAGAATGACGCAATCTCTGCTCATTTGCATAGGCAGGGTGGGGGCAGAGAAGAGCTTGCATTTTCTTGGCTGGAGAAGGAGGGAGTCTCTGGCCTGAGGGAGGAGGTGGGGGAAGAGTGGGGGGACCCCAAATTGGCTTCTCTGGTGGTGGAGCGGTTGGGGGAGGGAGGGAGCCTTTGGGGTGGAAGCAAGGAAGCCCCCCTTATCTCTCCCCCCTTCCCCATAAAAGGCCTCCTCGCTGGGACTCCTCCTTCGAGACCCCCTCTCCCCTCTCCTGGGGGTCTCCGTGGGGGGGGGATGGGAGTTTGAGGAGTTTGGGGGGCTCAAGGGGGAGAAGAAGGAGAAGCCCAGCCTGGGGGAGTGAGGGGACTTTGGCTGGGGGGGAGCTTTACTGGGGGGGGACTATTATTGGATGCCAGAGTGGCCATGAATGGGAAAGAATGCATTGTAAAAGGAGAGGAAGAGAGAAAAAGGGGGGCTTTGAGGCAGGGGATGGGGGATTGTGGTAGTGGGGGAGAGGAGGCAGTTTTCTTGGGGGCAGAAAAGGGGGAGAGGGGAGGCAGACCCCAAGCCTTTGTGGGTGGAGGAATGGGGACGGGGTGTTAGGTAAAGGGAAATTCCCCCCAAAATCCAGCCTTACTTTGTATCTTCACTCTTTAAAGGCCTCCAGATATTTTTGGAGGAACCTCACTGTCTGTAAGTCTTTTTTGTGTGAAAGTGGGTCAGAACTGTGGAACAGCTGCTAGCTGAAGCCTTTGTTTTTGTGCCCTTTCAGCTGTGCAGTTCTGCTGTTTTGGCTACTCCTGGGTTAGTTTGTCCCCAGGCTGTGCCAGCTGCTTCTCAGTGGGCCTATATTGAGTGGACATGTTCTGCCCCAAGGAACTTACAGGCTGCAGAAAAAAATCCTGGAAAGGGGTGGGAGGGAGGTGGGAGGCTACCTTGGGGACCTCTTGCGGTCCTCTGGCCACCCCTGGCTATGATTCCCATGAGGAGAAAGAATTTCTTTACAAATGCTGCACCAAAGGGGCTGCCACCTGCTTAAAAAAAAACCCTCTGGCTAGTGGGAGGAGCCAAAATCATGCAGCATGTGGGCGGGGCAAAGGTGAGCTCAAAGACTCACGAAAAAGTTAGAGGTGACTGGTCTGCCCCTTGCTGGAGAGACTCCTTTACTCCCTTTTCTCTTCATTTCTATTTTAACAAGTGTTAGACAAGGGTCCCTGGACCCCCTTTTCTCTAAATGAGGCAGAGCTTTTGCATGCTACTTTTGCCATGTATCTAGACCAGTGCTTCTTAACCTGGGGTCCAGGAACCTTCCCAGGGGCCCACAATGTCCTCCCAGGGGGTCTACAATGGCTTGAAAACTGCTCAGACCACCTCCTGCCTGCAATGGAGTGGCCATGTGACAGGAGCCAAGACTAAGGCTGGCTGGCTGGCTTGGCCTGCACATTCCCATTCAATCCACTCCAGCCACAAACTTGCAAGAAGAAGCAGGAGAAAAGTCTTTCCTCCCACTCCAGTGCCTCTGAGGGAAGATTTCATGGATGGTGTAATTATATTGTTGCTGCTGTTGTTGTTGTTGTTAGGTATTATGGTTATTAAGGTTTTAAATCTAAAGTCTTGTGGGTCCATGGCAACAAAAGATATTTAAAGAGGCCCCAGGTAAAGAAAAGGTTAAGAAGGATGCTGTAATTGTATTACTATTGTTGTTATCAGTTATCTCGGATTGGCCTTTTTAGTCATCAGCGCGCTTGCAGAAAGCGCGGGATGAGTCCTTCCTGAATCTTCGTTTGCGAAGAAAAGCCAGAGAGAGAGAGAGAGGGGGTTGTTATCAGGTATTATTGTTGTTAGGGTTTAAAATTTTGAAATAAATCTTGGGGTACCATGGCAACAAAAGGTATTGAAAGGGGATCCCTGGTAAAGAAAAGGTTAAGAGCCACTGGTGTAATTGTATTAGTATTAGTATAGGTGTGTCCGATGTAACATACACCATTATGTTCCCTGCTTGGGTTTCAAGCGGTGGTTGCAGTGTGCAGCTTGGAGTGGCAATGTTCCTTTCAAACGGTTCAGCTACATGGTATTATTTTAGGGGGAAATATTGCATTTTTATTTACATGTGGGTGGTGATTGGCTGATGGAGTGAAACAAGAGAGGGGCCCTTGTGAGGCTGCGGGTGTAGATGCAGGCTGAGTGGCAGGGGTGGATTGTGAGGAGGAGAGGGAATTTGCATGTGGGTGGTGATTGGCTGAGGGAGGGGATTGGTTGAGTAAGTTTCCTAAGCTGCCAATCAGCACAGTGGGGGGGGAAACATACAGTATATGGTATATCTTGTAAGAATTGAGTCAATCAAAATGGACCTCCCAACTAATTAATTTGATTTTTGGAATAGTAGACATTATTCACTCTGTTATAGAACTAGGCTAACTTTGATATGGGTTTTGATATCGTCCAATGCCCAGGGGGTCACATCGCCACCCCTGCTGCCGCTGCAAAGACACTCAGGCAGTCAATTGGTGGTGTCAGTGGGGCAGGGCAACAGAGTGACTCACCCTTAACACACCACCGGCATATGTTACGTCAGGTACAGCTAGTATAGATTTAAGACTAATGAGGAATTCCTGGCTAAGGGCTACAATTTGCCATGGTGTCATTTTAAATGATTAATCAAAAGATATGAAATGGATGAAAAGTTATATGGTTTCAAGCAAGTAAAAACAGGATTTGTATTGCAACAATGTACAAATGGTGATCATTGGTTTGGATGGTTGACCCCCATATCTATGGGACTGGTATCTGTGGTTTCCCTTATCCACCCCTGAAAAAAAGTTATGTCCTCTCTAGGCATTTTCTAAGTCCTCCAGTGCAATTCTATGGTATGCTTCTGCCTGATGTGAGTCCGGAAATCATTCATTTCAATAGGGTTCGCTATCATCCAGAGTTTCATGTATCCACGTTAAGTCTGGGAACGTACCCCCCATGCATATGAGGTGTGTGACCTCTATTGTTATTCTTAGAAAATGGGTCAATATAGATCTAAAGCTATGAGCAGTTACTATCTGAGGGTGACAATTTGCAATGGTACCATTCTGGACAATAATCAAAACTATAACGTTGATAAAAAGTTATATAGTTCCCTGGAAATGAAAACAGAATTTGAATTGCAGTTATTTGACAATTTGGATATTTCTTTTGAAATTACTGTAAGCTGCAGAAAGGTGGGATAAGAATCCAATAAATACAGTGGGCCCTCTGTATCTGTGGAGGTTTGGTTCTGAACCCCCCTGTGGAGACAAAAAAACTGCAGATTGTTGCATCCAATATGATGAATGGGTGCCAACATTTTTTTTTATGGGCGCTACCATTTTAGATATGAGGCGGTGCCATTTTGGTCATAGGTGATACCATTTTAGGTATGTGGAGGTGCCATTTTTGATATCCAACAAAATGATCCATGGATACTGGAATCTGTGGATACCGAACCCTTGGATACGGAGGGCCCTCTGTCAGGAAATAAGATTTGATTGGTAAAAATGTACAAATTAGGCTTCGAGGAAGGTCAGGTTAAAGAAACATCTGGTGAAATGGGCTCAAAATTTAGGGTACAATATTGAGCTGGAAGAATGGGAATGAACATGGCAACAGGGATTGAAATGTACACGATGTTACGATTTAAAGGAGAATTTTGATACAATTTTGATACAACCCCAGTAAGAATATCTAAAATATATAAAGGTTTGTTGAAAATGTGAACTTAAAAGAAGGAGCATTTTATTATCAGGGGTAGACTTGTGAGCCTCTCCATTGACGCCCCCTTGTGGGAGAGAGGCTTGCGTACCCTAATGATGTTTTGAGCTACGCTGGCGGTGGCATAATAGCCACTGGTAGGGTCTCCCATGCCAGACAGGTCAAAACCGAAGGGTCTGACAAAGAGTGTCAAAGGGCAGGATGAGCTCTCTAGCCTTATGGCAACCATCTTAGGAGACGGAAAACTCTAATCCCAAACCCGGGCAAATGGTGCTCGCCCAACCCTGTAAGGTCAACCATCTAAGAGAAGGAAACTCTAATCAAACCTACAACCCGAGGACCTCGCTGCTACCATCCATGCTTGCAAGGCCACAGCAGATGAACCTTTGGTTTAAAGGGTGAGGCCAGTTCTGTGCACGCTGCGCTCCACCAGAAAAATCCATTGCACAGGCTCGAAGGACAAATCCAATTCAAAAAAAAAAAAAAAAAGCCCTGTAGCGATAGGCAAGGGACATATCGGCAGGTGTTAAGATTCACTGGAAGCCGCAGCCCCAACCTTGCATGCAGGGGGTTCAGGACTTTGGTCGCTCAAGGCTGACCCGAGAGATGACAGTCTTGTTTGGCAGCATCCTGAATGACCAAGCAGCCTTTTTTAAGGAGAGCACTCCTTGCTCCCTATGGAGAGGGGCCTAGAAAAGGTGGCCTAACGAAAGCTCATCCCCAACTCTCTGGTTGGCTAGCCGCGGCCAACGGGAATCTTCTGATGCGGTCAAACCAAGGCAAAGAAACAAAGGCGCACACCGGCCTCCAAAGGTGTAAATAAACTGACACTTGCATGCTGGAACATCAGAACCATGCAAGACTCTGAAGATAGTGGACGGCCTGAGTGTCGTTCTGCTCTAATAGCCCATGAACTATAATGGCTTAATATTGACATCGCTGCTCTTAGTGAAGTTCGTCTCCATGAGGAAGGCAGCCTTAAAGAACATGGCGCCGGCTACATACTTTACTGGTCTGGCAAACCCAAAACCGAAAAAACATTTTTCAGGGGTAGGCTTCATGATTAAAAACTCCATTGCCTCCAAACTCGAAACCTTGCCAACAGGACACTCCGGTCGCATTGTTTCCTTACGCCTCCAACATGCCATTTCAAACTGGCTTCAGGATGGGATTTAGAGTTGAGACTGCCATGGTTGCCTTGACCGATGATCTGCGTCTAAGCATCGACAGGGATAATGTGTCCCTGTTGGTGCTTCTGGACCTTTCAGCGGCTTTCGATATGATAGATCATGGCATTCTCCTGGATCGCCTGAGTGGGTTAGGAATCGGAGGCACTGTGCTCCAGTGGTTCCGGTCCTTCCTCTTGCGCAGGTCCCAGAGGGTGATGCTCGGGGACAGCTGCTCCAGCAGAAAGGAGCTTACTTGTGGTGTTCCACAGGGCGCCATCCTGTCCCCGATGCTGTTTAACATCTATATGAAGCCGCTGGGTGAGATTATTCGGAGTTATGGGGCTGGGTGTTATCAGTACGCTGATGACACCCAGATCTATTTCTCTTTGCCCCAATCATCGGCCTCGGATTCCAATGGCCTCTCTCCTTTTAATGACTGTCTTAAAGTAGTAAAGGGCTGGATGAGGAAATACAGATTGAGATTAAATCCGGACAAAACGGAGGTGCTCAAGGTAGCGGCCCCAAAACCAGGAGTTGAGTTGCAACTGCCAGTCCTGGACGGGGTCACACTCTTCCCACTTTGGAAGAGACCCTTAAGGCCATAGAGCAGATGAAAAACGGCAAGGCATCTGGGATTGATGGAATCCCACCTGAAGTTTGGAAACACGGAGGTCATGTACTCCATGATAAATTCCATGAACTCCTTATGAATTGCTGGGAAAAAGGGGAACTGCCATCAGATCTCCGAGATGCAGTCATCATCACCCTGTACAAGAAAAAAGGTGCAAAATCCAATTGCTCAAACTATCGAGGCATAACACTGCTCTCTATTGCGGGAAAAATCCTTGCAAGGATACTCCTGAACAGATTAGTTCCTGCCATTGCTGAAGAACTTCTTCCTGAAAGCCAATGTGGCTTCAGATGCAATAGGAGTACTATAGATATGGTATTTGCCCTTAGACAACTGCAAGAGAAATGTAGAGAGCAGAACAAGAGTCTCTATGTAACATTTGTCGACCTCACCAAAGCCTTCGACACCGTGAGTAGGAAAGGTCTGTGGCAGATCCTGGAAAGACTAGGATGTCCCCCCAAATTCCTTAAAATGATTATCTTGCTACATGAGGGCCAGCGCGGTCAAGTCAGATATGGCGATGCTCTTTCAGAGCCCTTTCTAATAACTAATGGAGTGAAGCAAGGTTGTGTTCTTGCACCAATTTTATTTACAATCTTCTTCAGCATGATGCTCCAAAGGGCTACGGCAGAGCTCAAAGAAGACGATGGCATCTATATAGGTTACCATACTGATGGTAGCTTGTTTAGCTTAAGCCGTCTGAGGGCTCGCACTAAGACTCAAAACTATCTAGTCCATGAGCTGCTCTTCGCTGATGATGCTGCCGTTGTTGCCCACACAGAAGCAGCTCTGCAGCACCTAACATCTTGCTTCACAACAGCTGCAGAGCTGTTTGGGCTGGAAATCAACCTGAAGAAAATGGAAGTTCTTTACCAGCCTGCACCACAGGATGAACACTACCACCCCCACATTGCCGTCGGCAATTTTGTGCTTAAGTCCGTTCAGCAGTTCACCTACCTGGGAAGCATCATCACCTCAGATGCCAAGATTGACAAAGAGATCGATCACAGATTAGCAAAGGCATATAGCGCATTTGGAAGACTTTACAAAAGAGTCTGGAGTAATAAACACCTGAGGCGAAACACAAAAATCAGTGTGTATAGAGCCATTGTACTGTCGATTCTCCTTTATGGGTCTGAAACATGGGTCACCTATTGCCACCACTTATGAGTCCTCAAACGCTTCCATCAGCACTGTTTACGCACACAATCCTAAATATACACTGGACTGACTATGTGACAAATGTTGCTGTCCTTGAGCAAGCAGGGATCACCAGCATTGAGGCCATGATATTGAGAACACATCTGCGCTGGGCACGGCATGTTTCTAGGATGGAGGACCATCGCCTCCCCAAAATCGTACTCTATGGTGAACTCGCCACCAGGGCCGGTTTAACCAGTCTGCCAAATCAGCATTTGCGGGGGGGGCCCGAGGGTGACGGGAGCCCCCTGCTGAGTGCTGCCCTTATCTGATGAAGGAGACAGCCAGGAGACAGCAGCCGGCTCCTCCGCTCCTTTGGAGCCCCTTCCTTCCCCCTCCCTCCTCAGGCAGGGTGTGGCAGTAGCACTAAGCTAGTGCGGGAGATAGAGAAAAGGTTTGGGAAGTTGTAATTTGGAGAAAGAGCCTGGCTGCATTGCTGTGGAGGAGGAAAGGCAGAGAAGCTGGTCGTGTGAGTGATTGACTGTCCTCAGGGGCCCATGGGGGATCTTGGGGGGGGGCTGCCATTCACAATGGGGTGGTTATTTTACTTTTTAACTTGTTGCTGGAGTCAAGAGACTTTCCCTCCCTCTCTCCTCGGTATCTTCCTGCTTGTTTGCTACAAGTTGCTGAAGAATCCACAGCTAGCCTTTTCGGGTCTGTGAGTGTGTGTATGTTCATTCCTTCTGCTGAGATCCGGTTTCTCTTTCCCTCCCTTCCCTCCTTGGGGAAGGTAGCCTTTTCTAGTCTCTCTCTCTCTCTCTCTGAGAATAGAGACTGAAAATCCTAGCAGCCAAGCAAGCTGCAGAGATTTTTTCCATAGCTAGTTTGATTACCTTACATAACTACATAACTCTCTCCTCTCTCTGGCTTTTCTTCGCAAATGAAGATTCAGGAAGGACTCATCCCGCGCTTTCTGCAACCGCGCTGATGACTAAAAAGGCCAATCCAAGATAGACAAGTCCGGTTGCAAAAAGCACAGCAGAAGGTCTCCTTGGGTGATGTTTTTGGGTTGTGATTCTTTCTGCGTTGTCGTTTCTCTTCAAGACTTGTTCGTTGTGAGTTCTCAAATAAGGCTGCAGCATTGTGGATAGTGCGTCTCCATGCCTCCCGATGTGAGGCCAGGGCGGACCACTGTTGGTGATCAATTTGGCCGAGCCTGAGATGTTGTTTCAGGGAGTCTTTGTATCGCTTTTTTGGAGCGCCCCTCTTATGCTGACCCATGGCGAGTTCACCGTAGAGTAGTATTTTTGGGAGGCGATGGTCCTCCATCCTAGAAACGTGCCCTGCCCAGCGCAGCTGTGTTCTCAATATCATGGCCTCAATGCTGGTGATCCCTGCTTGCTCAAGGACAGCAACATTCGTCACATAGTCAGTCCGGTGTATATTTAGGATTGTGCGTAGACAGCGCTGATGAAAGCGCTCGAGGAGTCGTAACATAACTACATAACTACCTTATGTATTCTTACTTATAGCATAAACCTAATATCTAAAGCAAAAGCAGCTGCACTAAATAGCATTATAGCATGAAGTGTACATCTTCTAGACTGTTTTGTAAAGTTGAAAAATGAACACAGAACTCACACACATCACATTCTTTAGATAAAGGCTGTAAATGTTTCAGATAATCAAAAACATTTTTCTCTCTGCACACATGAAGATGTAATTATTACAGTGGCAAAACACTCTCATGTTGTGGTTACTTAATTTTTGTCCTCTTCATCCTTCCCATCCTATAAATCACAGAGTTGGAAGAGACCTCAAGAGCCACCCAGTCTAACCCCCTGCCAGGCAAGAATACACAATTAAATCACTCCCAGTGACAGATGGCCATCCAGCCTCTGTTTAAAAACCTCTAAAGAAGGAGACTCCACTGCACTCTCAGGCAGCAGCAGATTCCACTTCCAAACAGCTCTTACTGTCAGGAAATTCTTCCTAATGTTTAGTTGGAATCTCTTTTCCTGGAGTTTGAACCCATTGCTCCGTGTCCCAGTCTCTGGAGCCGCAGAAAATAAGCTTTCCCCATCCTCAGTATGACATCCCTTCAAATATTTAAACATGGCTATCATGTCCCCTCTCAGCCTTCTCTTCTCCTGACTAAACATGCTTAGCTCCCTAAACCACTCCTCATAAGGCATCATGGCTTCTAGTCCTCCCACCATTTTGGTTGCCCTCCTCTGGAAATGTTCCATCTTCTCCATATCCTTCTTGAATTGTGGTGCCCAGAACTGGACACAGTCTTCCAGGTGAGGTCTGACCAAAGCAGAATATAGTGGCACTATTACTTCCCTTGATCTAATGATGAGTCAATTTGTTATTCAGTTTTGTTACCTACCCTGACACCCCCAGCCCCTTATCTATAGTAACATCTATAGTAATAATTGGCAATATTTAATAATTTGATCAACATGTGGCCTTACATGCAGTGTGGCCATTAATAAAAACCTGGGAAATTATTCATCTAGGAAACCCAAAGACAAGCACCACAGGGGCCCTTTGTGGCTATGGGTGCTGTGGGTGCTTTGGGTTTCTAAATGGCACTAAAACCTCATTCTGCTTGTGTGTGTGTTTGCCTTTCAATAATTATTAAGGTGCAGAGGGGCCCATTTATTTATAAAGGGGCAGGTTTGCAGTTTGCAGAAGGAACAACGTCACACCCTTCCTGCAACCTGGCTAAAAGAGGAGCATATCTTTCCTCTGAAGTACTTCTTACCTCTTGAAAATAATTTAGCAGCAATTTATTTTTTAAAAAAATGCAGAGACTGAGTGGGATGGGGTCTGGTATATAGCTTTCCCGGACACTGGGATAAACATAGGGGGCCCCCAAAACAAACCATTGCAGGAGGCCCCCAAATTCCTTAAACCAGCCCTGCTTGCCACGGGTCAGCGTAAGAGGGGCGCTCCAAAAAAGCGATACAAGGACTCTCTGAAACAACATCTCAGGCCTGGCCAAATTGATCACCAACAGTGGTCCGCCCTGGCCTCACATTGGGAGGCATGGAGACGCACTATCCACAGTGCTGCAGCCTTATTTGAGAACTCATGCTGAACAAGTCTTGAAGAGAAACGACAACGCAGAAAGAATCACAACCCGGTAACATCACCCAAGGAAACCTTCTGCTGTGCTTTCTGCAACCGGACTTGTCTATCTTGGATTGGCCTTTTTAGTCATCAGCGCGCTTGCAGAAAGCGCGGGATGAGTCCTTCCTGAATCTTCGTTTGCGAAGAAAAGCCAAGAGAGAGAGACTTGTAAGAAAGTGAAGAAAGCTTGGTGAATGAGTGAGTCACAATGTGCCAGATCCACTCTACACTATCCAGTTTGAAACTGGATTAACATTTACCATGGCTCCTTCCTATGGAATCTTGAGATTTGTAGTATGGTGAGGCACCAGCACCCTTGGGCAGAGAAGGCTGAAGACCTTGTAAAACTACCTATCCTGGGATCCCATAAATAGGAGCCATGGCCAATAATCTAGTTTCAAACTGGAGTATTCGTGTAGTGTGGACTTAGCCTCAGAAGATACTCCTACTTAAGTACCAAATTCCCTTTAAATTGTTCTCTTGCAGGCTATTGGATGACCAGACCAAACATCAACATGAAAAGATGTTTTCATATAGGACTAAAGCTGCAAGAATATTATATGTTGGAATGCCAAAGAATTTGGGGATCTCATCTATTGAACACTGGGTGCTGAAGATGTTCGAGATGGCAGAAATGGACAAATTATCTACGTTGGTAAGAGAAAAGTCAATACAGCTTGAGTCTCCCTTATCCGCAGTTTGAAGAAGTACTAGTCCTCCTACTAAAACAATTATTATTATTTTTGCGTTATTGTTACGGCCTTTTGCGGTCAGGTGTATTTTTCAGTAGAATGGTCTTATTCCAATAAAAAATTCCTAATCCCAGAAAATTCCACGGGGGCTCTTCCTTGCCCCGCTCCACTCATATAATGCTCAGCCAAGCCAAAACAGACATAGTAATTGCCAAGTATGTGTTTAGGATTATTATATCCAATATTATTTAAGTAAGGCAAACCAAATGCAGCTTTGGAAACCACCTGCTTTTTCTGTTAGGTCCCCCAGTGGGGGTTTGCCAAGCATCTGGCCAGCCAAAGTTAGAGCTATTGCTCTATTAACAAGAGCGTAGCAATTCAAGCATAGCAATCCTAGTTAATTAAATGTGCATTGATTTGCATGCCATTTAAAAAAGCCGTGTTTGGGGAAAGACATCCATTCTTCATAGCTCAGTACAGCAGAATCCCCCACAAAGCTTTCCCTCCTGTGAAAGAGAAGGGATTCCTCATTGAAAACAAGGGCATCACACACATGGATTTGCAAATACTTCAGGTGCATCTTTTAAGCTGCTCAGTCCACTAAATCCTTGGATTCCTACTCACAATGGAAGCTGCCCTTGCCCTTGTGGGTCTCCCCTGGGAGATAAGTTGGGCATGCACATCATTTTTGCTCCCTTCATCTATCAATGCTGATTTTCCCCAGTAAAAAAGCATTTAGGCTTTCTTGCTTTGCAGTCTGCCAAAACCAAATGCTCCCAAACTGCTCCTACTCTTCCAAAGGAATGGGGGGCATAGAGCTCTTCAGAGGGATCTCCCCTCACCACTGGTTAAGCTGACCAGGGCTTATGGAGGTTGCACTGAAGCCTACATTGCTTTCTTCTCCCAGATCATTATGGGATGGAGGCAGTGGGGGTCAGAAACAAGGACTGCCTCCCCCCCAAAAAAAAGGGGGAGGGAGGATCCATTTTTTTAAAAGCAACCAGGAATGAATTGGAGCAGGAGAAAAGTTTGCAAGGAGAGAGGCTGTGAGAGCATCCAGTCGGCCCTGCAAGGGTTAAAGCCATAGAGCTCTGCTTGCTAGAGCGGCCAGAAAGAAGGAGAGTTAGAGGTGGGGTAGGCTTTTTAGGATTTTCTTTGGCGGCAGAAGGAGGAGGAGGAGGACCTTGCAAGCCAGAGGGGGTAAGATTTGGGGTGCATGGAAAGGAATTTGGGAGGGGGTCCAAGTGTGGGTCAAAAAGAAAAAGGAAGGAGACCCCCCCCATGTGAGGTTTATTTTTATTTATTTTTTATTGGGAGGGAGAAAAAAGTCAGCATTGGGAGCTAAAATGAGAAACACCCCTGGGCTTTTTTTGGGGGGGGGGGTCTGGTGCCTGGGGAGGGAATGCAGCCCCCCCCTCCCAAGGCTGCTACTGGGGAAGTGTAATTATGCAAAGTGTATTTATTTCATTGGGTCTCAGTTGATTGATTTCCGTGGGCCTCCTTTCCTTTCTTTCTTTGCTCCCCCCCCCCTTTACCTGGGACCCTCCTTTGTGGCTTTGTACAAAGAAAGAAAGCAGCCCCTCCTCTCTCCCTCAGTCCTCCAAAGAGCAGCGAGCTCCGCTTCCTAGAGAGGCAGGAAAAATGCTAATGAGGGGAGGGGAAAGGCAATCTGCACATTTGCATAGGGGGCGGGGCAGAGAGGAGCTTTTTGGATTTTCCTGGCAGGAAAAGGAAGGTGTTTGGGGCAGGAGAAAGAAGATAGGGTGGGGAGTGTGGGGACCCCAAATTTGGCTTCTTTTGTGGGGAGGGTCTGGGGTCATGGCAGGGGAGGGTCTGGGGGAGGAAGGGAGCCTTCTGGGGAGCATTGTGGGGGTGGAAGCAAGGAAGCCCCCTTTCTCATTTTTCCCACCCCCCCATAAAAGGCCCCCTCTCCCCTCTTTGAGGTCTGGGGGGGGCTGAGAGGTTTAGGGCAGGGGGCTCAAGGGGAAGAAGAAGAAGCACAGCCTGCCTTGCCTTGCTGGGTGGGTGGCGGGGGTCTTTGGCTTGGGGGGGGTCTTTCTTGGGGGGGGCTATTCTGAGATGTCAGAGTGGCCATGAATGGGGGGGAATGCAAAGTAAATGGGGAGGAAGAGAGGGGGGAGGCAGGGGATGGGGGGATTGTGAGGGGGAGAGGAGGGGAGCTCTTGTGCTTTCTTGGGAGGAGAAGAAGGGAAAAGGCTGCTGCAGGGGGGAGGAAGGAGGGGGCAGGGAGGGGAGGAATGGGGTATTATGGAAAGGGAACGTTCCCACCCCCCAAAAAACCAGCCTTGCTTTGGGAGCTGGGTATGCTTCGCCTGGAAAAAAGACAATTAAGGGGCAATATGATAGCCCTGTTTAAGTATTTGAAGGGGTGTCACATTGAGGATGGAGCAGGCTTGTTTTCTGCTGATCCAGAGACTGGAACACGGAGCAATGGATGCAAGCTCCAGGAACAGAGATTCCACCTCAACATTAGGAGGAACTTTTTGACAGTAAGAGCTCTTCGGCAGTGGAAAACACTTCCTCGGAGCGTGGTGGGGTCTCCTTCCTTGGAGGTCTTTAAACAGAGGCTGGATGGCCATCTTTCAGGGATGATTTGATCGTGATTTCCTGCGTGGCAGAACGTTGGACTGCCTTCATCCTTCCAAGCATTGTTGGTTTTCTCATGAATCCTGTCTTCTCAAGATATGGCCAAAGGATGACGGTCTCAGTTGAGTCTTGGCTTCTAGGGAGAGAGTGTGGACTCGATTTCTTCTAGGCCCCATTCCTTTGTATTTTTGTCAGTCCACAGGACCCACAGAATGACTTCAACCCACATCAACCCCATGAATGAGAGACCTCCAAGCCCCCCTCTCCTCCACAGCCCTGCTCACGTCTTGCAGACCCAGGGCAGCTGCTGTGGCTTCCTTGATGATGTCTCTCCATCTGGAAGGTGGTCTCCCTCTTCTCCTTATGCCTTCCATTTTCCCAAGCATTGCAGGTTGACCCCTGTATTGGGGGGAGAGGGTAGGCTCCAAGACCCCCTCTGGATCCCTGAAACAATGGATAGTAGGGAACCGTATTCTTTTCAGTAAGAACAATAATGGAAGTTGACCACAGAATCACGTTGGAAAACCTAGAATTACCTAGAGAGGACATATATGTTTTGGGTGTGGATAAATCAAACTGGATTCTGAATCCATGGATGAGTGTCTTTTCTAGTGATCCCTGTTCTTTTATGATACAGCCAAAGTGCGATAGCCTCAATTGAGTCATTTTTGGCTTCTCTGGAGAGTTTGGACTTGATCTGCTCTCTTGTTCATTTTCTATGCCATCAAGCCCACGTAGACTTTTGATAAAGGCACTTCTTCACCAGGGAGACTCCACCCTACTGCCTGGCCTTCTCCTGGGGGAAAAAGCAGAGGAAATCCAGCCACTCTCCCCTCTATGGGGCAGCAGGTGAGAGGAATGTGAAAATAGAGCTTTCGCTATTACTCGCAGTTTCACGTATCCACGGGAAGTCCTGGAATGTATCGTATCCTTCTGCAGATACAGTGGTCGACCTGAATTCTGCTTTGGTTTTCTTATTGGAAATTCAATGATCCAAGATGGATAAAAAGATTTCGGGGATTTAAACACATGTATCTGAATTCGAAACACAATTATGTACAAAAGTGTAAGATCACAAATTCAGATGGAGCCATGGGAGAGAGGTTGGATACAAGGTTTGAAATGTCCCCTGTGTTATGATTAGTAAGAGACTGTTTATAACATGATGTACTAATGGAATTTGATTCCCTAGAAGCTTTCTAAAATATAAAAGAGTTGCTCTAACAAGTGTTGGAAATGTGAAGAGAAAACTGGCTCCTTCTTTCCCATGTGGTGGAGTTGTGATAAAGCCCAGAAAGACTGGACTCAAATCCAGAAGAGCTTGGAGAAGATTCTTAAAATGAGATTCCCGATGAAACCTGAGACTTATTTACTTAGGATGATGATAGAAGAGGAGAGAAAGCATGGGATCAGTTTCCAATATTTGATCACAGATACATGACTTTTCTATGCTAAGAAATGGAGAGAGGCATTGATCCCATGCGGAGAAGATGGGCTGACTGAGGGCTACCTAATGCAAGCTACACAAATTACCCAGTGGATGACTTCCCATGGCTCCTTCCTATCGAATCCTGGAATGTGTAGTTTCATGAGATCTTTAGCCTGCTCTGCCAAAGAGTGCAGGTGCCTCACCAAACTACAAATCCCAGGATTCCATACGAAGAAGCTATGGCAAAGGATCCATTTTCAAACTGCATTGTTTGTGTAGTGCAGATGCACCCAAGGACAAGCAACTGGGCTAAAATGCTTAAACTGACTGTGTGGCTCAAGGAGAAATTTTCGGTTCATTCTTGAAAAGATTGGGATTGCTGATCACCATTTTTTGCAACAAAGTCAGGGGTTTGTATCCACTCTGGGCTTTTTGAAACAGTATTGAGTTTTGCTTAAAAGTAGAAACAGGAATATTGCATCACTGAAGGGAAGGATTTTATTAGTGCAACACAATTGTCAGTTGGGGTGGCGGGTAGGGGACTTTGCATGAATTTTCTTTTCAGCTCCTGGATCCCTCTCTCTCGATTTCGCATTTCATGCATTGAAAAGAAGTCTCTGCTGATGCTTTTTCCTATGTGTGTTAATGTTTTTTGCAGGACAGTCCAATGTTGTGGGAGAGCCCTGTCTTCTAATCTCCTCCTTCCCTTCCCAAGGCTTGGCTTTGGAGTCTGCGAAGCCCTGGCTGGCTGGTTTTTCTTTGGAGGGAGGGGAACAGTCCTCCCTTGGGTCCTCCAGGGTTAAGAGCATAGAGTTCAGCTTCCTAGAGAAGGGAGGGAGGAAGAGGAGGGGGAAGGAGGCCTAGTGGGAGGAGCAGGCAGGAGAGAGGAGGTAAAGGGGACCATAGGCATTCCTTTGTCTCCCCCTCCCCCCCCCCCAGAGCTCCCTCCTGTCCCTACCTGGCCATAGGAGGCCTTCTTAGCAATGGAAGCTCCCCTGGCAGAGGCCCCCAGCCCCCCTTTAAAAGCGTCTGCCAAAGGAGGGGGTCTTCATTTCTTCACTTCATGTGCCCTAGCTGTACTTCTCTGACTATGAAGTCCTTTCATAAGGTCTTTAGCTTTCTCTGCCAAAGAGTTCTGGAGCTTCACAAACCTACAAATCCCAGGATGATTCTGTAGGATGGAGTTGTGGTAGTTAAAGTGGTGTCAAACTGCACAATTTCTACAGTGGAGATGCACCCTTGGAGGAAAACCAAAGCCCAGGCAGTAGCTGCCCAGTCTGGCTTCAGAGAGGGTGACTACTGCTGGCACTTTGCTTGTGAGCAACAGCTTGGAATGAGAACCCTAGAAAAATCCACAGGAAGATTCGGGCTTTGTCCGGCATGACACTTAAATCTGGGCCAGAGTATCCTGAATCTCATGCCATCCCAGCTCAAACCAAAGTAGCCTGAATCTCATCCAGATACCACCACCCCCTGGTGCATGTAGTCAAACACTGAGTTTTCAGGGATAGAGGCAAAACTCAGCTTCTGGGTCTCTTTCCTCTTTGGTTCACATGAAGATGCAGAGACGGCCTCCTTCAGTCTCTCTTTCTCTCCCTGCCAGGAGCACCATGGCTTCAGAGGCCAGATCAGGATGCTGTCTTCTTTGCAATGCGAGGGAAAGATCCATCCCAGAGTGCCCTCCTGCCCTTCGTTTGGGCACTGCAAGATCTCAAGAGAGCCAGGTAAGAAATCTGGTTGTTTTTTCCTTATGAAATCCTTTTACGTACAAGGGAAATACTTTGAGGTCAGGAAAAGCCAAAGCAAAGAGCGACTGGGCCCCTCCTGGTGTCTTTGGCCTGTGGAGGCTCCCCTGTGGAAGGCATTGGAAGGGATGCTCTCTTCTTTGCAATGAACGGGAAAGATCCATCCCAGAGTGCCACGTATCCTCCTGGGTTTGGTTCCTGGACCTTACCATGGATAACAGGAAACCCTTTTAAAATAAAAGAAACAACTTCTGAAGCAAACATACCACAGAGTTGCATTGGAGGACTTGGAAGATGCTTAGAGAGGGTGCCTCTCTAGGAATTTTCCAGCACGATTCTATGTGGTTTCCCTATTTTCCATCCATGGATAACTGAAACTACAGATATTAGTTGCATGGGTATACAGCTATATTTGTGATCAGGAAAGTGTTGTCGTTGTTTTCTCTTTTCCAGTCTCTGGTCTCCTTTGAGGAGGTGGCCATCTATTTCACCAAGGGTGAGTGGGAACTTCTGGATCCGGGCCAGAGAGTGCTCTACAAGGAAGTCATACTGGAGAATTATGGGAACGTGGCTTCTCTGGGTATGAATGTCTTTTTCCTTCTGGGGATTCAGGCTGAAGGGGTGGAACTCCTGTTTGGGGCATTTCCCCCTGTATTGAGGAGTTCCCAGTGAGGAGGCATCCAGGTCTCTCCTGTGTGCTGTTGCCATTCATATAATGTTTCAGGAATCTCATGTAGTTGCTTTTGATTGCTTTGAGTAAAAGGAGCCCAAACAGAACTGTTTCCAATAGCTTGAGAAGATATCTCCATATCCTTTGACACCCCCCAGCCAATCCATCCACCTTCTTGCCCTAGCTTTACTTCTCTGACTATCTTGATGTGATCCATGAAGCTGTAATAGTATTCTCTGTCTTTGAGATGGGAGAATGACCATCCTCTCTCCATTAAAAGGATACGTCTCAGCACCATAAGTAGTCCTGAACAGAATAAAAGGACTTTGCTGGGGGAATCCATATATCACTACTCACTTTCATTGTTCTGTTTTCTTTAGGAGAATGTCCCAAACCAGATCTCATTTCCTGTCTGGAACAAGGAGAAGATCCCTTTGTCCAAGGCTCCCTGGAAGGGGAAAGACCTGCAGGTACCTGCCTGGATTGTGTGGTTGAGGTGTTTCTTGTTGGGGGATTAAGAGATGGAGAGTGTGCTTGGTGAAGGTTTCAGCTTGTGCTTAATTTTATAAGAATAGTTCGCAGAAGTGCCGGATAAAATCTCTAGTCCTGGTTTTTGTCCACCTTCCCTTTTGTGTCTTACAACTGATTCATTATGACTGAGGACAGATAGAAAGGACTTGCATTAAGAAGTTTGTTTCCCCATTTCAGTGGGTCTTCCCTTCTAATCCTAGCCTTTCTACACCTGTGAGTTTGCTTCAGTTCTCATAAATGTACGGAAATGGAAACAAGGGAGAGCAGCCGGGTATACCCTTGTAATTCCTATTTGGGGCATTTCCCCCTGTATTGTGGAATTACCAGTGAGGAAACATCCTGACATGCCATGTCTGGTGTTGCCATTCAGATAAGATGGACTCACAAGCTGATAAGACCCCAAAGGCAGCAGAGGCTAGGTTTATTTCTTCACAAAATCTGACACAGCATGGTGGACGAGGTCTGGCAAACAGAGAAGCCGGTTCCACCCATGAAATAATCTGCAGCAGCAGTAAAAGCAGATTAGGTGTTAAAAAAACTAACACGCTGGATTTTCAAATCCGAAGGGGACTTCCAGACATTTTCAGAGTGAGTGGGGTTTTATTTTTGTTTTGTTTTGGGTTATTTTTAAAGCCCACAGGTCTCACAGATAGCTCCAGGGGAAATAAACTGGCCCTGACACTCACCACAAGGGCCATCTCTAAGACCTTAGGTAAGAATTCTGACTGATAGCACATTTCTAAATGAAAGTACAGTCATTCGTTCGCGGGGGTTAGGGGCAGCTTACCCCCATGAATGTGAAAAATATGTGAATAAGAAATGAACTGGGGGTGGAAGGCTTTTCACCCCCCCTTCCCAAGGCAGTGATCTGCCTTGGGAAGGGAGGGGTGGGAGGGAGGGAAGCTCTTCACATCCCCCTTCCTAAGGCAGTGATGGGCTTCACAAGAAGACCATCCTTGTTTTGGGAAGGGCAGATGTGTGTGGCTGAAAAGCATATCTGCCCCGATCTCCCTGATCGCTGGGGGCTTGGCTCTCCACCCCAAAGGGAGCCCAGCCCCAGGAGAGCAGGGAGTTAGGCAGCACGGTTTGGTCAGGGAGGGCTCCGTTTAAATCGGCAACTCTCCCTTGTGTGCAAGGGAGTGAAGCTGATTTAAATGAGGTGCTTCCTGAGCAAACCACGAATAGTTAAAACCGCAAATGTGAAAGTCGCAAAAGTGGAGGGGCAACTTTAATTCTCTATTAACTTGCAATTGTAAGTAGTTCTTATTTCATGCACAGTAAATACATCATGATGTTCATTTATTTTTAATTTTTTTTAAAAAAAATAGTTCACAGGCAGAATTCTCCGTCGATACAGGAGCAAGCTGTCGCCTTTGAGCAGTGTCCCTGCTGTGAGATGACTTTCAGTTCCAAAGATTATATGAACCAACACATAAAGTGGAAGCATTCGAGGAATGGCATACAGGCTGAAAAGCCAGAAAATGTACAAGATGAGAATTATCTATTCAGAACTGTGGCTTCTGCTTCCCACAGGGCTACACTGCGGGACCCAAACCCAAGCTATATAAACAAAAGTAAAGGAGAGGGGAGACCATTTATGAAAGATATAAAGGCAAAGGCACTGAATGGGAATCTTCATGATAACAATGGAAAAAAGGTTTCCCACCTGGTCAGTCATAAGAAAGCACACATAGGAGAGAAGCCGTATTCCTGTAGGGAGTGTGGGAATATCTTCAGCTATTCATCACAGCTGGCCATACACAAGCGAACACACACAGGAGAGAAGCTGTATTCATGTAGTGAGTGTGGGAAGAGCTTCAGCTGTTCATCATTGTTGGCCATACACAAGCAAACACACACAGGAGAGAAGCCATATTCATGTAGGGAGTGTGGGAAGAGCTTCAGCCAGTCATCACACCTGGCCAGACACAAGGGAATACACACAGGAGAGAAGCCATATTCATGTACTGACTGTGAGAAGAGATTTAGCCAGTCATCACACCTGGCCATACACAAGCGAACACACACAGGAGAGAAGCCACATTCCTGTAGGGACTGTGGGAAGAGCTTTAGCCAGTCATCACACCTGGCCAGACACAAGGGAACACACACAGGAGAGAAGCCACATTCATGTAGGGAGTGTGGGAAGAGCTTCAGCTATCCATCAGTCCTGGCCATTCACAAGCGAACACACACAGGAGAGAAGCCATATTCATGTAGGGAGTGTGGGAAGAGCTTCAGCCATTCATCAAACCTGGTCATTCACAAGCGAACACACACAGGAGAGAAGCCACATTCATGTAGGGAGTGTGGGAAGAGCTTTAGTGACTCATCAAACCTGGGCAGACACAAGGGAACACACACAGGAGAGAAGCCATTTTCTTGTACTGACTGTGAGAAGAGCTTCAGCCAGTCATCAAACCTGGCCAAACACAAGCGAACACACACAGGAGAGAAGCCATATTCATGTAGGGAGTGTGGGAAGAGCTTCAGCTTTTCATCAGACTTGGCCAGACACAAGCGAACACACACAGGAGAGAAACCATATTCATGTAGGGAGTGTGGGAAGAGCTTCAGCCATTCATCAAAATTGGCCAGACACAAGGGAACACACACAGGTGAGAAGCCATATTCATGTATGGAGTGTGGGAAGAGCTTCAGCCAATCATCACACCTGGCCATACACAAGCGAACACACACAGGAGAGAAGTCATATTCATGTAGGGAGTGTGGGAAGAGCTTCAGTTGTACATCACAGCTGGCCATACACAAGCGAACACACACAGGAGAGAAGCCATATTCATGTAGGGAGTGTGGGAAGAGCTTCAGCCAGTCATCAAAATTGGCCAGACACAAGCGAACACACACAGGAGAGAAGCCATATTCATGTATGGAGTGTGGGAAGAGGTTCAACCAATCATCACACCTGGCCATACACAAGAGAACACACAGGAGAGAAGTCATATTCATGTACGGAGTGTGCAAAGAGCTTCAACCAGTCATCACACCTGGCCAAACACAAGGGAACAAACACAGGAGAGAAACCACATTAGTCTAAGGCACTAAAAAGACTGGCCAGTCCCCCAACAGACAGTCGATCTTTTTACTCAGGGGCATCTGTAAAGTAAGCAGTGGTTGCATTCCTCTGTTTATCTATTTTTTAATTTGTAAATAGGGAAAGCACTGTAGATAAATGTGATCTTTCTCCATTTCCTTTCTTGTTTTAAGAATATATTTCCCATTTTCATCCCCTCTTTCCAAAGCGATCTGCCTTGGGAAATGAAGGGACAGGTGGGAGGGAGGCTCTTCACATCCCCCTTCCTAAGGCACTGATGGGCTTCACAAGAAGAGCATCATTGCTTTGGGAAGGGCAGATGTGTGTGGCTGAAAAGCACCTCTGCCCCAAACTCCCTGGTAGCTGGCAGCCTGGATCTCCACCCCAAAGGGAGCCAAGCCCCTGGAAAGCAGGGAGATAGGCAGCACGGTTTGGTCAGGTAGGACTCTTTAAATCGGCTCCTCTCCCTTGTGTGCAAGGGAGTGAAGCTGATTTAAATGAGGTGCTTCCTGAGCAAACCGCGAATGTAAAAGTCACAAAAGTGGAGGGGCAACTTTAATTCCCTATTAACTTGCCATTGCAAGTAGTTCTTATTTCATGCACGGTAAATACATCATGATGTTCATTTATTTTTTAATTTAAAAAAAAATAGTTCACAGGCAGAATTCACCGTCAATACAGGAGCAAGCTGTCGCCTGTCAGCAGTGTCCCTGCTGTGAGATGGCTTTCAGTTCCAAAGATTATCTGAGCCAACACATGAAGAGGAAGCATT
Organism: Gambelia wislizenii; assembly: GCA_030847615.1. Taxonomy (NCBI): domain Eukaryota; kingdom Metazoa; phylum Chordata; class Lepidosauria; order Squamata; family Crotaphytidae; genus Gambelia; species Gambelia wislizenii. Next base: position 5,641,875 of record JAUMIR010000002.1, on the reverse strand, counting down.
CGAGGAATGGCATACAGGCTGAAAAGCCAGAATCATAGAATCATAGAATTCCAGAGTTGGAAGAGACCACAAGGGCCATCCAGTCCAACCCCCTGCCACGCAGGAAATCTTGATCAAAGCATCCCAAACAGAAGATGTACAAGAACAGAATTATCTATTCAGAACTGTGGCTTCTGCTTCCCACAGGGCTACGCTGCAGGACCCAAACCCAAGCTGTATAAACAAAAGTAAAGGAGAGGGGAGACCATTTATGAAAGATATAAAGGCAAAGGCACTGATTGGGAATCTTCATGATAACAATGGAAAAAAGGTTTCCCACCTGGTCAGTCATAAGAAAGCACACATAGGAGAGAAGCCGTATTCCTGTAGGGAGTGTGGGAAGATCTTCAGCTATTCATCACAGCTGGCCATACACAAGCGAACACACACAGGAGAGAAGCCACATTCATGTAGGGAGTGTGGGAAGAGCTTTAACCACTCATCACACCTGGCTATTCACAAGCGAACACATACAGGAGAGAAGCCACCTTTGTGTAGGGAGTGTGGTAAGAGCTTCAGCTTTTCATCAGACTTGGCCAGACACAAGCGAACACACACAGGAGAGAAGCCATATTCATGTATGGAGTGTGGGAAGAGCTTCAGCTCTTCATCACAACTGGCCATACACAAGCGAACACACACAGGAGAGAAGCCATATTCATGTCGGGAGTGTGGAAAGCGCTTCAGCCGCTCATCAGACCTGGCTATACACAAACGAACACACACAGGAGAGAAGCCATATTCATGTCGGGAGTGTGGAAAGAGTTTCAGCCGGTCATCAAACCTAGCCCAACACATGGGAACACACACAGGAGAGAAACCACATTAGTGTAAGACACTAAAAAGACTTGCCAGTCCCCCAGCAGACAGTCAGTCTTTTTACTCAGGGGCATCAATAAAGGAAGCAGTGGTTGCATTGCTCTGTATATATTTTATTTGTAAATAGGGAAAGCACTGTAGATAAATGTGATATTTCTCCATTTCCTTTCTTGTTTTAAGGATGTATTTCCCATTTTCATCCCCTCTTAGAAGTTCTTTATAGGATAGCCAGTTTCTTGTATCAGCCCATCTTTTTTAAAACTGTTGGGAGAGGCTGCTTGTTGTGAGGCAAGCGCCTAACGGCACGTGAATTTCAGTAACCAAACAAAAATACAGCATACCTAAAAGTACAGCTTAGCCTTCTCAGCATTAACTAAGAGTTCTTAGATTACCTAAAAGCTCTCACCATGGACACTGAGGGGACTGCAGCAGTCACTTGCAACACTTGTGCGATGTTTGTCTTCTTGTCTACAGACGTGGAGAACTTCACATGCACCAAGTGCAAGCTGGTAGCCCTCTTGGAGGAGAAAGTACAGCAGCTGGAGACACGGGTAGCTACACTTCAACAGATTCGCGAGCAAGAGGTTTTCCTGGACAGAACAGAATGAACAGTCTTGGATGAGGACCGCACAGAGGAAGTGGCTGTGGAGGAGAGGGTCACTTCACGGACACAGGAAGTAGACAGCTGGAGGAATGTCACACACAGAACAAGGAAATCCAGGGATTCTTCGAGCAGCTTGCAGCTACAGAATCGATTCGAAGCCCTTTCCCTTATCAAGGACAACGAGGAAGAACAGCATGGACAGACTTCAGGGGTAGAGCAGGGGACCTTGAGAGGACCACCGCAAGGAACAGCAGCAGCGAAGCCTCAGCGAAGGCGTGTGGTGGTGGTGGGGGACTCCTTGCTGCAGGGTACAGAAGCAGTGGTATGTGGGCCTGACAAGTTGTCTCGGGAGGTGTGTTGTCTCCCTAGGGCAAAGATCTGTGATGTGACCGAGAGGCTGACAAGACTTGTCAAGCCTATGGATCATTACCCCTTCCTTTTGGTCCATGTGGAAACCAATGATACTGCAAGGCACAGCTTTCCCAAGATCAGAAGAGATTATGAGGCCCTGGGGAGGAAGCTGAAAGAAATGGACGCACAGGTTGTCATCTCGTCTCTTCTGCCAGTTGAAGGGCATGGTTCAAGAAGGGAGAGGAAAATAGCTGATGTAAACAACTGGCTCTGTAGATGGTGTTGCCGAGAACAAATTGGATTCTTGGATCATGGGCTGCGCTTCCATGAGGGGGGACTTCTGGCAAGAGATGGGGTGCATCTTACGACAGTTGGAAGAAACATTTTTGCCAACAGTCTCAAGAATTTGATCAGGAGGGCTTTAAACTGTGTCAAATGGGGGAGGGAGACAGTATTCTGGAACGCAAAAGGGCTGGAGAAAATAGTCAAACTGTCATAGAGGGAACAAGGCAAACAGCACAAGGACCCAACAGTGGGAGGCAAAAAAACTTGCACAGGGAGCAAGTAAAGGGAACACATGGTCTCAGATGTCTCTACACTAATGCACAGAGCATGGGAAATAAGCAAGATGAACTTGAACTCCTCGCACTACAAAACAAATATGATATAATAGGCATTACTGAAACCTGGTGGGACGAGTCTCATGATTGGAATGTAGGAATAGAGGGGTATAACCTTTATAGGAAAAACAGGCCAAGCAGGAAGGGAGGAGGAATAGCATTATATGTCAGGGATATTTACACCAGTGAAGAGATCCATGACATCAATACTGGAAGCCAGGTGGAGAGCATCTGGATAAAAATTAAAGGGGAGGGAAACAACAGGGATGTTATTGTGGGACTCTACTACAGACCCCCAAATCAGACGGAGGAATAGGATGTTGCCTTTCTAGAACACATGAACACACATGCAGAAAGGAGGGATGTAGTAGCGATGGGTGACTTCACATATCCTGATATTTGCTGGCAATCTAACTCAGCCAAAACTTCAAGGTCTAGCAAATTCCTTACTTGCCTGGAAGACAATTTCATGGTCCAAAAGGTGGAAGAGGCAACAAGGGAGTCAGCTATTTTAGATCTGATCCTAACCAACAGAGATGACCTGGTTAATGGGGTGCAAGTGGTGGGATCCTTAGGTGAGAGTGATCATGTTCTCCTGGAGTTCGTTATACAATGGAAAGGAGAAGCCAGGCATAGTCAGACACACATTCTTGACTTTAGGAGAGCTGATTTCAATAAACTCAGGGAAATACTGGGGGTGATCCCATGGTCAGGAATACTAAAAGAGAAGTGACCTCAAGACGGATGGGACTTTCTCAAAAGGGAGATACTGAAGGCACAATTTCAAACAGTACCATTGAGGAAGAAAAATGGGAGGTGTCTCAAGAAACCAGGATGGATGACTAAAGAACTTTCAATGGAGCTAAGTTTTAAACGGAACATGTATAGGAAATGGAAAGGGGGAAATCAGCAAAGAAGAATTCAAACAGCGAACACGTGTAGGAGTAAAGTCAGAAAAGCTAAAGCGCAGAATGAGCTCAGGCTTGCTATGGAGGTTAAGAACAATAAAAAGGGTTTTTTGGGTATGTCTGCAGCAAAAGGAGGAAGAAGGAAATGATAGGGCCACTACATGGAGAAGATGGCAAAATGCTAACAGGGGACAGAGAAAAGGCAGAATTACTCAACACCTTCTTTGCTTCAGTGTTTTCAGAAAAGGAAAAGGAGGACCAACCTGAGGATAAAGGAACAGAAGACACAATAGGGGGAATCCAGCTCAAAATAAGTAATGAGGTAGTACAGGAATACCTTCTTAATTAAATGAATTTAAATCTCCAGGACCAGATGAACTACATCCAAGAGTATTAAAAGAGCTGGCAAATATAATCTCAGAGCCATTGGCAATAATCTTTGAGAACTCCTGGAGAACAGGAGAAGTCCCAGCAGACTGGAGGAGGGCAAACATTGTTCCCATCTTCAAAAAGGGGAAAAAGAGGATCCCAACAATTATCGTCCAGTTAGTCTGACATCAATACCAGGGAAGATTCTAGAGCAGATCATTAAACAGAGAGTCTGTGAACATTTAGAAGGCAATGCCATAATCACAAAAAGTCAACATGGGTTTCAGAGAAACAAGTCATGCCAGACTAATCTGATCTCTTTTTTTGATAAAGTTACCAGCTTGGTAGATGAAGGGAACACTGTGGACATCGCATACCTTGATTTCAGTAAGGCCTTTGACAAGGTTCCCCATGACATTCTTGCAAACAAGCTTGTAAAATGTGGGCTAGACAAATTAACTGTTCAATGGATTTGTAATTGGTTGACCGGCCGAACCCAAAGGGTGCTCAGCAGTGGCTCCTCTTCGTCTTGGAAAGATGTGACCAGTGGGGTGCCACAGGGTTCTGTCCTGGGCCCAGTGCTATTCAACATCTTTATCAATGATTTGGATGAGGGAATTAGGGGCATACTTATCAGATTTGCAGATGACACCAAATTAGGAGGAGTAGCTAATACCCTAGAGGACAGGATCAAAATTCAGAATGACCTGGATAGACTGGAGAGCTGGGCCAAAGCTAACAAAATGTAATTCAATACGGAGAAATGTACAGTACTGCATTTAGGGCGGAAAAATGAAATGCATAAATATAGGATGGGAGAGACCTGGCTGAATGAGACTACATGCGAAAGGGATCTAGGAGTCCTAGTAGACCACAAGTTGAACATGAGCCAACTGTGTGATGCGGCAGCTAAAAAGGCCAATGCGATTTTGGGCTGTATCAATAGAAGTATAGTGTCTAGATCAAGGGAAGTAATTGTGCCACTCTATTCTGCCTTGGTCAGACCTCACTTAGAATACTGTGTCCAGTTCTGGGCACCACAATTCAAAAAGGATATTCATAAATTGGAGCATGTCCAGAGAAGGGCAACTAAAATGGTGAAAGGTCTGGAAACCGTGCCTCATGAGGAGAGACTTAGGGAGCTGGGTATGTTTAGCCTGGAAAAAAGACGGTTAAGAGGCGATATGAGAGCCCTGTTTAAGTATTTGAAGGGATGTCACGCTGAGGATGGAGCAGGCTTGTTTTCTGCTGCTCCAGAGACTGGAACACAGAGCAATGGATGCAAGCTCCAGGAACAGAGATTCCACCTCAACATTAGGAGGAACTTTTTGACAGTAAGAGCTGTTCGGCAGTGGAACACACTCCCTCGGAGCGTGGTGGGGTCTCCTTCCTTGGAGGTCTTTAAACAGAGGCTGGATGGCCATCTGTCGGGGATGCTTTTATCAAGATTCCTGCGTGGCAGGGGGGTTGGACTGGATGGCCCTCGTGGTCTCTTCCAACTCTGCAATTCTATGATTCTATGATTCTATCTTCCTAAGAAGGCTTCCTGCAGAGATATCCAGCTTCACAAGGAATAATTGATTTCCCGAAGGTGGGGTGGGGGTAGATTTGCAGCTCAGGGTTTGGGGCACACTGAGGTCAAAGTTTGGTGAGGAGCTGGGGGTCGAGGAAGGCAAAGCATGGATGTTGGGGGTACAGAAGGAAGGGGAGGAGGAAAATTGGGGGCCCTGATACAAAAGGGGTGGAGAGCTTTGGGGCTATGAGTCTGGGAGCAAGAGACCCATACCTTGCAACCCTCATCAAGGCCTCTGGTGGGATTGGACTGGGGGTCTTCCCCACCAGTTTTCTCTACCAACAACCCACCACCAGAGGGAGGAGGGGGAAGCGAATGGTGGAGGCTTTTCCCAGTAGAAGAAGGCCCTTAGGACCCCTCCCCATGGGGATGACCAAGGCTCTCCTTCCCTCTAGGATTGGCCTACCTCACAGGGTTGTTGTGAAGATTTAAAAATACAGGAGGAGAGTAGTTTAGGCTCCCATCAGTTCGCCAAGAGAGTATAGTTAGTAAGCAAGATGCTGTGGCTCGCCCTTTCCAACTCTGCAATTATAGGACAAGAAAATGAATAAGGTCAAAATCCGGAATCTTAAAGTTGGGAGGGACCTTAGAGACCATCTAGTCCAACCCTTTCCGATTATGCCCAAGAACAGTCGTAAGGTCAGTGTTATCAAGATCCATGGCACTTTTAGAAGCACTAAGTGGAAGGGAAAAGATGAGTTTGAGACAAGTGAGGATCTGTGAGAGGAAAGGGGGCCACCTATTTATTGATAGGACTGAGAAAGAAGTCCTATGAAGGCTGTGATCACAGAAAGACCACAGAAAACAGCTGGGATATTTCCAGCAGAATCAACCAAGGTGCCAGGAGCAAAGGATTTCAAGGCAGTGGCCTTCCTCTCTAAAAACTGGGTTCCTCCTTGGTATTTGGGGTGGAGGGGGGCTGAGTGGAGGCACCCCTCCCCAGGGGTCATGGAGAGGGTGGGAGGAGGAGCCCACAGGGCCTGTGAGGAAGAGAAGGAGGGGAGGGGAGACACCCCTCCCCATTTACACTCTGCAGACCATTTGGGTTGGAAACAGAGCCAGAGGGGTGGGTGGGAGACCCCATAGCTTCCTCAGAAGAAACAAAGTCCATGCATGGAGTGAGTGACGTAGAATCCATAGGATTATAAAGAATTTTGGACCCCAAGGCAAGGGAAAGCTTCAGCCCTAAGGGACCCTCATGAGCAAAGAAGATTTTGTCAGCAGTTAGAGACTGAACTCTGTTTTCAAATGACCAAACAACTGCAGAAATCATGCTGAATCATGATGGCTGACTCCATAAACTGCCAAATCATGCCTAGTCATGCCACAGCTGCATGAGAAGGGTTACTAGAATGCAAAACTATGTAGAAAACAAGATCTGATGCAATGTAACCATGTGGTTAAGCAAGGCAATGCTATGCTGAGGTGTATATGAGTGAGCCAGACCAGAGTCCATTCTCTTCCTGCGATTCTGGGGTGTCTGGCGTAGCACTTTGACTGATGACTGTAAGGAGAGAGGCATTGGTCCATGCGGAGAAGATGGGCTGACTGAGGCCTAATCCAAGCTACACAAATTACCCAGTGGATGACTTCCCGTGGCTCCTTCCTATGGAATCCTGGGATTTGGAGTTTCATGAGATCTTTAGCCTGCTCTGCCAAAGAGTGCAGGTGCCTCACCAAACTACAAATCCCAGGATTACATAGGAAGGAGCTATGGCAAAGGATCCAGTTTCAAACTGCATTGTTTGTGTAGTGCAGATGCATCCAAGGACAAGCAACTGGGCTAAAATGCTTAAACTGACTGTGTGGCTCAAGGAGAAATCTTTGGTTCATTCTTAAAAAGATTGGGACTGGCTGATCACCGTTTTTTGCAACAAAGTCAGGGATTTGTATCCACTCTGGGCTTTTTGAAACAGTATTGAGTTTTGCTTAAAAGTAGAAGCAGGAATATTGCCTCACTGAAGGAAAGGATTTTATTAGTGCAACACAATTGTCAGTTGGGGGGGGGGTAGGGGACTTTGCATGAGTGTTGTTTTCCATTCCTGGTTCCCTGTCTCTCGATTTGCCCATTTCATGCATTGAAAAGAAGTCTCTGCTGATGCTTTTTCCTATGTGTGTTCATGTTTTTTTGACCAAGGACAGTCCAATGTTGTGGGAGAGCCCTGTCTTCTAATCTCCTCCTTCCCTTCCCAAGGCTTGGCTTTGGAGTCTGCGAAGCCCTGGCTGGATGGTTTTTCTTTGGAGGGAGGGGAACAGTCCTTCCTGCGGTCCTCCAGGGTTAAGAGCATCGAGTTCAGCTTCCTAGAGAAGGGAGGGAGGAAGAGGAGGGGGAAGGAAGCCTAGTGGGCAGAGCAGGCAGGAGAGAGGAGGTAAAGGGGACCATTGGCTCTTGCTTTGTCTCCCCCCAGGAGCTCCCTGCTGTCCCTTCCTGGCCATAGGAGGCCTTCCTAGCAATGGAAGCTCCCCTGGCAGAGGCCCCCCAGCCCCCCTTTAAAAGCCCCCTCCAAAGAAGTGGGACTTCATCCCCCCCTCCGCCTCCCTCCCTTTCTTTCTCTCTCCAGCCTCCCTCCTTTTCCACGGGATCCTCTTGTTTCAGGGGCACAATTGCAGAAAGAAAGAAAGAAGCCCCCTCCCTCCCTGAGTCCTCCAAAGAGCACTGAGCTCCCCTTGCTAGAGAGGCAGGAAAAATGTTAATGAGGGGGAGGGGAAGAGTGACGCGTCGCTCATTTGCATAGGAGGGGGCAGAGAGGATCTGTCTGAATTTTCTTGGCAGGAGAAGGAAGGCATTTGGCGCAGGAAGGAGAAGGTGCGGGGGTGGGGGCCCCCAATTGGCTCCTTTTGTGGGGGGGAGGGCTGGGGGTCTCAGGGAGGGAGGTGGGTCACACTCTCTCAGCCTCGGAGGAAGGCATTAGAGGTACTATATATATATATATATATATATATATATAATATTTATTTATTTATACCCCGCTCTTCAGCCTCAAGGCTATCAGAACAGCTTATAAATTGTTTTTAAGCAATAGCTATTTACACACCTACACTGCGTTAAGCAGTTTCCAATGTGTGTACGCTAATAGCCCCCCACAAACTGGGCACTCAAAACCTCTCTGAACACATTCTAGCAAGAAAACTCCAAGCTAGGGTCGCCATAAGTCAGAAATGACTAGAATGGACACAAAAACAATCTTGACTTGCTTATGGATCTATTGTAGTTTGGACTTTGAATGAAAGAATTCTAGGGTTGGATGGGACCCCAAGAGCCATCTAGTCCAACCCTCTGCCATGTAGGAATATGCAAATAAAGCACCCAGACAGGCCTAATGGTTGTATCTTCCATTTCTTCCCATTGGAATTCATTGCGTTAGTTTTGGCCCAGCTCTTCAATTTGCGAATGTCCTTTTGGGTTCTGCAGAGTCCTCTGGGGTATTTGATGCCCCTCCCCATTCGGTGCCACCAACCCTGGTCTCCCAGAGTCTAGTCCAACACTCAGACCGCGAGGCAACCATTAGCACCTTTGGGACTAACTGCAAGAGAGAAAATGGTAGCATAAGGTTTCCTAAACTTGGTCTCCTTCCTCAGATGGTGGAGTGAACTGGTTCCCAGGAGCAAACCTTAGAAGCAGGCTGTTGAAGAGCCATAGAAATGCAATAATAATAATAATGCCAAAATAAGAGTTTGGGGATGGGGATCCTCCTTAGTTTAAGGATGGTCAAAGGACAAAGGCAGGAGGAAGGATGGAAGTCGCCTCAGGCCAGGGTGGCTGAATGACCATCTCAGTGATGGAGGGAGTTTGGCTATGGAGCTTGAGGCTAGTCATGAGACTAAGGTGTTAACTGGTTTTATGACATGGAACTCCTTTAACTAACTCCTTTTAGTGCTGTAGCTCCATCCTATGAAGTCCTTTCATAAGGTCTTTAGCTTTCTCTGCCAAAGCGTTCTTGAGCTTCACAAACCTACAAATCCCAGGATGATTCTGTAAGATGGAGTCGTGGCAGTTAAAGTGGTGTCGAACTGCACAATTTCTACAGTGGAGATGCACCCTTGGAGGAAAATCAAAGCCCAAGTGGTAGCTGCCCAGTCTGGCTTCAGAGAGGGTGACTACCGCTGGTACTTTGCTTGCGAATAACAGCTTTGAATGAGAACCCTAGAAAAATCCACAGGAAGATTCGGGCTTTGTCCGGCGTGGCACTTAAATCTGGGCCAGAGTATCCTGAATCTCATGCCATCCCAGCTCAAACCAAAGTAGCCTGAATCTCATCCAGATACCACCACCCCCCTGGTGCATGTAGTCAAACACTGAGTTTTCAGGGGCAGAGACAAAACTCAGCTTGTGGGTCTCTTTCCTCTTTGCTCCACATGAAGATGCAGAGATGGCCTCCTTCAGTCTCTCTTTCTCTCCCTGCCAGGAGCACCATGGCTTCAGAGGCCAGATCAGGATGCTCTCTTCTTTGCAATGCAAGGGAAAGATCCATCCCAGAGTGCCCTCCTGCCCTTCGTTTGGGCACTGCAAGATCTCAAGAGAGCCAGGTAAGAAATCTGGTTGTTTTTTCCTTATGAAATCCTTTTACGTACAAGGTAAATACTTTGTGGTCAGGAAAAGCCAAAGCAAATAGCGACTGGGCCCCTCCTGGTGTCTTTGGCCTGTGGAGGCTCCCCTGTGGAATGCATTGGAAGGGATGCTCTCTTCTTCGCAATGAAAGGAAAGATTTATCCCAGAGTGCCACGTATCCTCCTGGGTTTGGTTCCTGGACCTTACCATGGATAACAGGAAACCCTTTTAAAATAAAATAATCAACTTCTGAAGCAAACATACCACAGAGATGTATTGGAGGACTTGGAAGATGCTTAGAGAGGGTGCCTCTCTAGGAATTTTCCAGCATGATTCTATGTTGTTTCCCTATTTTCCATCCATGGATAACTGAAACTACAGATATTAGTTGCATGGGTATACAGTTGTCCCTTCACATTCGCTGGGGTTTGGTTCCAGGACCCCCCGTGAATACCCAAATCCGTGAATACTCAAGTCCCATTATATGCAATGGCAGAGCAAAATGGTGTCCCTTATATAAGATGGCAAAATCAAGGTTTGCTATTAGGATTGTTATTTTTTTAAGAATATTTTTCAAGCCGTGAATACTCAAATCCGTGAATGTCAAATCCGTGAATGTGGAGGGACAACTGTACAACTATATTTATGATCAGGAAAGTGTTGTCGTTGTTTTCTCTTTTCCAGTCTCTGGTCTCCTTTGAGGAGGTGGCCATCTATTTCACCAAGGGTGAGTGGGAACTTCTGGATCCGGGCCAGAGAGTGCTCTACAAGGAAGTCATGCTGGAGAATTATGGGAACGTGGCTTCTCTGGGTATGAATGTCTTTTTCCTTCTGGGGATTCAGGCTGAAGGGGTGGAACTCCTGTTTGGGGCATTTCCCCCTGTATTGAGGAGTTGCCAGTGAGCAGGCATCCAGGTCTCTCCTGTGTGCTGTTGCCATTCATATAATGTTTCAGGAATCTCATGTGGTTGCTTTTGATTGCTTTGAGTAAAAGGAGCCTAAACAGAACTGTTTCCAATAGCTTGAGAAGATATCTCCATATCCTTTGACACCCCCCAGCCAATCCATCCACCTTCTTGCCCTAGCTTTACTTCTCTGACTATCTTGATGCGATCCATGAAGCTGTAATAGTATTCTCTGTCTTCGAGATGGGAGAATGACCATCCTCTCTCCATTAAAAGGATACATCTCAGCACCATAAGTAGTCCTGAAAACAGACCAAAAGGACTTTGCCAGGGGAATCAATACATCACTACTAACTTTCATCTCTCTATTTTCTTTAGGAGTATGTCCCAAACCATATCTCATTGCCTGTCTGGAAAAAGTTGAAGACCCCTTTGTCCAAGGCTCCCTGGAAGGGGAAAGACCTGCAGGTACCTGCCTGGATTGTGTGGTTGAGGTATTTCTTGTTGGGGGATTAAGAGATGGGGAGTGTGCTTGGTGAAGGTTTCAGCTTGTGCTTAATTTTATAAGAATACAGTTGCCCCTCCACATTCGTGAACTTGACATTCGCGGTTTTGGTTAAAACCGCGACACGGGTCCTCCAGAGGCCCTGTGAAAGACCTGGAGGGAGCGGGGAGGCCCGGGAAGGCCTCCACGGGGCCGCCTGAGGCGCTCCGGAGGCCCCATGAAGGCCTGGGGAGGGGTGGGGAGGCCTTCGCGGGAACCCCCAGAGGCCCTCCGGAGGCCCCACAAAGGCCTGGGGCGGGAGGGAGGGAGGGCCGGGGAGACCTCCGTGGGGCCTAGCAAGGGCCCGCGAAGGCCTGGGGAGGGAGGGAGGAAGGGCCGGGGAGACCTCCGTGGGGCCTAGCAAGGACCCACGAAGGCCTGGGGAGGGAGGGGGGAGGGGAGTCGTTATTCGCGGATTTTTCACATTCGCGGAGGTCCGCGGAACGGAACCCCCGCGAATGTGAAGGGACGACTGTAGGTCGCAGAAGTGCAGGATAAAATCTCTAGTCCTGGTTTTTGTCCACCTTCCCTTTTGTGTCTTATCACTGACTCATTATGACTGGGGACAGATAGAAAGGACTTGCATTAGGAAGTTAGTTTCCGCATTTTAGTGGGTCTTCCCTTCTAACCCTAGCCTTTCTACACCTGTGAGTTTGCTTCAATTCTCATAAATGTACAGAAATGAAGACATCCTTATATACCCTTGTAATTCCTATTTGGGGCATTTCCCCCTGTATTGTGGAATTGCTACTGAGGAAACATCCCGACCTGCAATGTCTGGTGTTGCCATTCATATAAGATGGACTCACAAGCTGATAAGACCCCAAAGGCAGCAGAGGCCAGCTTTATTTCTTCACAAAATCTGACACAGCATGGTGGACGAGGTCTGGCAAACAGAGAAGCCGCTTCCACCCATGAAATACTCTGCAGCAGCAGTAAAAGCAGATTAGGTTTTAAAAAAACTAACACGCCGGGTTTTCAAATCCGAAGGGGACTTCCAGACATTCTCAGAGTGAATGGGGTTTTATTTTTGTTTTGTTTTGGGTTCTTTTTAAAGCCCACAAGTCTCCCAGATAGCTCCAGGGGAAATAAACTGGCCCTGAGACTCACCACAAGGGCCATCTCTAAGACCTTAGGTAAGAATTCTGATTGATAGCACATTCCTAAATGAAAGTACAGTCATTCGTTTACAGGGGTTAGGGGCAGCTAACCCCCAGTGAATGTGAAAAAAATGCGAATAAGAAATGAACTGGGGGGTGGAAGGCTTTTCACCCCCTTCCCAAGGCAGTGATCTGCCTTGGGAAAGGAAGGGATGGGTGCGAGGGAGGCTCTTCACATCCCCTTTCCTAAGGCAGTGATGGGTTTTACAAGAAGACCATCGTTGCTTTGGGAAGTGCGAATGTGTGTGGCTGAAAAGCACCTCTGCCCCAAACTCCCTGGTCGCTGGGAGCTTGGCTCTCCACCCCAAAGGGAGCCGAACCCCAGGAGAGCAGGGAGTTAGGCAGCACGGTTTGGTCAGGGAGGACTCTGTTTAAATCGCAGTGAAGCTGATTTAAATGAGGTGCTTCCTGAGCAAACCGCGAATAGTTGAAACCGCAAATGTGAAAGTCGCAAAAGTGGAGGGGCAACTTTAATTCCCTATTAACTTGCCATTGTAAGTAGTTCTTGTTTCATGCACAGTAAATACATCATGATGTTCATTTATTTTTTAAATTTTTTTTAAAAAAATAGTTCACAGGCAGAATTCACCATCAATACAGGAGCAAGCTGTCACCTGTCAGCAGTGTCCGTGCTGTGAGATGACTTTCAGTTCCAAAGATTATCTGAACCGACACATGAAGAGGAAGCATTCGAGGAATGGCATGCAGGCTGAAAAACCAGAAAATGTACAAGAAGAGAATTGTCTATTCAGCACTGTGTCTTCTTCCCACAGGGCTACGCTGCAGGACCCAAACCCAAGCTGTATAAACAAAAGTAAAGGGGAGGGGAGACCATTTATGAAAGATATAAAGGCAAAGGCACTGATTGGGAATCTTCATGATAACAATGGAAAAAAGGTTTCCCACCTGGTCAGTCATAAGAAAGCACACATAGGAGAGAAGCCGTATTCCTGTAGGGAGTGTGGGAAGAGCTTCTGCCGGTCATCAGTCCTGGCCATACACAAGCAAACACACACAGGAGAGAAGCCACATTCATGTAGGGAGTGTGGGAAGCGCTTCAGATTTTCATCACACCTGGCCATACACAAGCGAACACATACAGGAGAGAAGCCATATTCGTGTACTGACTGTGAGAAGAGCTTCAGCCAGTCATCAGACTTGGCCAGACACAAGCGAACACACACAGGAGAGAAGCCATATTCATGTACTGACTGTGAGAAGAGGTTTAGCCTGACATCACACCTGGCCATACACAAGCGAACACACACAAGAGAGAAGCCATATTCATGTAGGGAGTGTGGGAAGAGCTTTAGCCACTCATCATACCTGGCCATACACAAGCGAACACACACAGGAGAGAAGCCACATTCATGTAGGGTGTGTGGGAAGATCTTCAGCTATTCATCACAGCTGGCCATACACAAGCAAACACACACAGGAGAGAAGCCATATTCATGTAGTGAGTGTGGAAAGAGCTTCAGCTGGTCATCAGAACTAGCTGTACACAAGCGAACACACACAGGAGAGAAGCCACATTCCTGTAGGGAGTGTGGGAAGAGCTTTAGTAACTCATCAAACCTGGCCAGACACAAACAAACACACACAGGAGAGAAGCCACATTCATGTAGGGAGTGTGGGAAGAGCTTCAGCTATTCATCAGTCTTGGCTATACACAAACGTACACACACAGGAGAGAAGCCGTATTCATGTAGGGAGTGTGGAAAGCGCTTCACCCAGTCATCAAACCTGGCCCAACACATGGGAACACACACAGGAGAGAAACCACATTAGTCTAAGACACTAAAAAGACTTGCCAGTCCCCCAACAGACTGTCGATCTTTTTACTCAGGGGCATCTGTAAAGTAAGCAGTGGTTGCATTCCTCTGTATATCTATTTTTTATTTGTAAATAGGGAAAGCACTGTAGATAAATCTGATCTTTCTAAATTTCCTTTCTTGTTTTAAGAATATATTTCCCATTTTCATCCCCTCTTAGAAGTTCTTTATAGGGTAGCCAGTTTCTTGTATCAGCCCATCTTCCTTAGAAGGCTTCCTGCAGAGATATCCAGCTTCACAAGGAATAATCGATTTCCCGAAGGTGGGGGGGGGGTAGATTTGCAGCTCAGGGTTTGGGGCACACTGAGGTCAAAGTTTGGTGAGGAGCTGGGGGTCGAGGAAGGCAAAGCATGGATGTTGGGGTACAGAAGGAGGGGGAGGAGGAAAATTGGGGTCCCTGACACAAAAGGGGTGGAGAGCTTTGGGGCTATGAGTCTGGGAGCAAGAGACCCATACCTTGCAACCCTCATCAAGGCCTCTGGTGGAATTGGACTGGGGGTCTTCCCCACCAGTTTTCTCTACCAACAACCCACCACCAGAGGGAGGAGAGGGAAGTGAATGGTGGAGGCTTTTCCCAGTAGAAGAAGCCCCTTAGGACCCCTTCCCATGGGGATGACCAAGGCTCTCCTTCCCTCTAGGATTGGCCTACCTCACAGGGTTGTTGTGAGGATTTTTAAAATGCAGGAGGAGAGTAGTTTAGGCTCCCATCAGTTCACCAAGAGAGTATAGTTAGTATGCAAGATGCTGTGGCTCTCCCTTTCCAACTCTACAATTATAGGACAAGAAAATGCATAAGGTCAAAATCCGGAATCTTAAAGTTGGGAGGGACCTTAGAGACCATCTAGTCCAACCCTTTCCCATTATGCCCAATAACAGTCTTAAGGTCAGCATTATCAAGATCTATGGCACTTTTACAAGCACTAAGTAGAAGGGAAAAGATGAGTTTGAGACAAGTGAGGATCTGTGAGAGGAAAGGGGGCCATCAGTTCATTGATAGGGCTGAGAGAGAAGTCCTATGAAGGCTGTGATCACAGAAAGACCACAGAAAACAGCTGGAATATTTCCAGCAGAATCAACCAAGGTGCCAGGAGCAAAGGATTTCAAGGCAGTGGCCTTCCTCTCTAAAAACTGGGTTCCTCCTTGGTATTTGGGGTGGAGGGGGGCTGAGTGGAGGCACCCCTCCCCAGGGGTCATGGAGAGGGTGGGAGGAGGAGCCCACAGGGCCTGTGAGGAAGAGAAGGAGGGGAGGGGAGACACCCCTCCCCATTTACACTCTGCAGACCATTTGGGTTGGAAACAGAGCCAGAGGGGTGGGTGGGAGACCCCATAGCTTCCTCAGAAGAAACAAAGTCCATGCATGGAGTGAGTGATGTAGAATCCATAGGATTATAAAGAATTTTGGACCCCAAGGCAAGGGAAAGCTTCAGCCCTAAGGGACCCTCATGAGCAAAGAAGATTTTGTCAGCAGTTAGAGACTGAACTCTGTTTTCAAATTACCAAACAACTGCAGAAATCATGCTGAATCATGATGGCTGACTCCATAGACTGCCAAATCATGCCTAGTCATGCCACAGCTGCATGAGAAGGGTTACTAGAATGCAAAACTATGTAGAAAACAAGATCTGATGCAATGTAACCAAATGGTTAAGCAAGGCAATGCTATGCTGAGGTGTATATGAGTGAGCCAGACCAGAGTCCATTCTCTTCCTGCGATTCTGGGGTGTCTGGTGTAGCACTTTGACTGATGACTGTAAGGAGAGAGGCATTGGTCCATGCGGAGAAGATGGGCTGACTGAGGCCTAATCCAAGCTACACAAATTACCCAGTGGATGACTTCCCGTGGCTCCTTCCTATGGAATCCTGGGATTTGGAGTTCCATGAGATCACAGAATTGCAGAGTTGGAAGAGACCATGAGGGCCATCCAGTCCAACCCCATTCTGCCACGCAGGAATCACGATCAAAGCATCCCTGGCAGATGGCCATCTAGCCTCTGTTTAAAGACCTCCAAGGAAGGAGACCCCACCACGCTCTGAGGGAGTGTGTTCCACTGCCGAACAGCTCTTACTGTCAAAAAGTTCCTCCTAATGTTGAGGTGGAATCTCTGTTCCTGGAGCTTGCATCCATTGCTCCGTGTTCCAGTCTTTGGAGCAGCAGAAAACAAGCCTGCTCCATCCTCAACGTGACACCCCTTCAAATACTTAAACAGGGCTATCATATCGCCTCTTAATTGTCTTTTTTCCAGGCTAAACATACCCAGCTCCCTAAGTCTCTCCTCATAAGGCATTGTTTCCAGACCTTTCACCATTTTAGTCTCCCTTCTTTGCACGCGCTCCAATTTGTCCATATCCTTTTTGAATTGTGGTGCCCAGAACTGGACACAGTATTCCAAGTGAGGTCTGACCAAGGCAGAATAGAGCGGCACTATTACTTCCCTTGATCTAGACACAATACTTCTATTGATGCAGTCCAAAATCGCATTGGCCTTTTTAGCTGCCGCATCACAGTGATCTTTAGCCTGCTTGTCAGGCTCATCCCTGAATTCTGGGTATTGGAGTGGAATTCATGGAGGACCCTGACATGTTGCTAGTTCAGGCCTGGCACTTTCTCAGGCCTTGGAATGTCTTGGAGTGCGGCCAGCCCGCCTGGTCGCCATGGGAACGCTGATCTCTCCAGCGGCTCAATGACCTTGGAGCCCCAGGTGCAAGACATCTTCCTACTATCTGTGGTTCCCTCCCCTTTCTGCTTTTCTCATGCTTTGTGCTTTTATCTGAAGCCTTGTTTGCCTGTAACTTAGTTTTGGCTTTGCTAATGTTCCTGACACATGAATCCATGACAATAAAGAAATTTATTGGATACATGTGAGCGTGTGTTCTCTATACATCACACTGCTCTGCCAAAGAGTGCAGATGCCTCACCAAACTACAAATCCCAGGATTACATAGAAAGGAACTATGGGAAAGGATGCAGATTCAAAATGCATTGTTTGTGCAGTGGGAATGCACCCAAGGACAAGCAACTGGGTTAAATGCTTAAACTGACTGTGTGGCTCAAGGAGAAATCTTTGGTTCATTCTTAAAAAGATTGGGACTTGCTGATCGCCTTTTTTGCAACAAAGTTGGGTTTGTATCCACTTTGGGCTTTTAGAAACAGTATTGAGTTTTGCTTAAAAGTAGAAGCAGGAATATTGCCTCACTGAAGGGAAGGGTTTTAGTAGTGCAACAGAATTGTCAGTTGGGGTGGCGGGTAGGGGACTTTGCATGAATTTTCTTTTCAGCTCCTGGTTCCCTGTCTCTCGATTTGCGCGTTTCATGCATTGAAAAGAAGTCTCTGCTGATGCTTTTTCCTATGTGTGTTCATGTATTTTGAAGGACAGTCCAATGTTGTGGGAGAGCCCTGTCTTCTAATCTCCTCCTTCCCTCCCCAAGGCTTGGCTTTGTAGTCTGGGAAGCCCTAGCTAGCTGGTTTTTCTTTGGAGGGAGGGGAACAGTCCTCCCTTGGGTCCTCCCAGGGTTAAGAGCATAGAGTTCAGCTTCCTAGAGAAGTAGGAGTAGGGGGAAGGAGGCCTAGTGGGAGGAGCAGGCAGAAGAGGAGGAGGTAAAGGGGACCATTGGCTCTTGCTTTGTCTCCCCCCAGAGCTCCCTCCTGTCCCTTCCTGGCCATAGGAGGCCTTCTTAGCAATGGAAGCTCCCCTGGCAGAGGCCCCCCAGCCCCCCTTTAAAAGCCTCCGCCAAAGAAGTGGGGGGGCTTCATTTCTTCACTTCTCCCCTGGGCTTCTTTCTTTCTTGCCTTAATTTCTTCACTCCCCCCACCTCCCTCCCTCTCTCTCTTTTTCGAGCCTCTGTCCTTTTTCATTAGATCCTCTTGTTTCAGGAGCACAATTGCAGAAAGAAAGAAAGAAGCCCCTTCCTTCCCTCAGTCCTCCAAAGAGCAGCGAGCTATTAGCATCATGGTACGGCAGCCAGATTGGTTAATGGTACATCCAGGAGTGACCGTATCTCTGGCTTTTCTTCGCAAACGAAGATTCAGGAAGGACTCATCCCGCGTTTTTCTGCAAGCGCGCTGATGACTAAAAAGGCCAATCCAAGATAGACAAGTTCGGTTGCAAAAAGCACAGCAGAAGGTCTCCTTGGGTGATGTTTTTGGGTTGTGATTCTTTCTGCGTTGTCGTTTCTCTTCAAGACTTGTTCGGCGTGAGTTCTCAAATAAGGCTGCAGCATTGTGGATAGTGTGTCTCCATGCCTCCCGATGTGAGGCCAGGGCGGACCATTGTTGGTGATCAATTTGGCCGAGCCTGAGGTGTTGTTTCAGGGAGTCTTTGTATCGCTTTTTTGGAGTGCCCCTCTTACGCTGACCTGTGGCGAGTTCACCGTATAGTAGTATTTTTGGGAGGCGATGGTCCTCCATCCTAGAAACGTGCCCTACCCAGCGCAGCTGTGTTCTCAATATCATGGCCTCAATGCTAGTGATCCCTGCTTGCTCAAGGACAGCAACATTCGTCACATAGTCAGTCCGGTGTATATTTAGGATTGTGCGTAGACAGCGCTGATGAAAGCGCTCGAGGAGTCGTAGGTGGTGGAGGCGATAGGTGACCCATGTTTCAGATCCATAAAGGAGGATAGACAGTATGATGGCTCTATACACACTGATTTTTTTGCTTTGCCTCAGGTGTTTATTGCTCCAGACTCTTTTGTGAAGTCTTCCAAATGCACTATATGCCTTTGCTAATCTGTGATTGATCTCTTTGTCAATCTTGGCATCTGAGGAGTTGATGCTTCCCAGGTAGGTGAACTGCTAAACGGACTTGAGCACAGATTTGCCGACGGCAATGTGGGGATGGTGGTGTTCGTCCTGTGGTGCAGGCTGGTAAAGAACTTCTGTTTTCTTCAGGTTGACTTCTAGCCCAAACAGCTCTGCAGCTGTTGCAAAGCAGGACGTTAGGCGCTGCAGAGCTGCTTCTGTGTGGGCAACAAGGGCAGCAGCATCAGCGAAGAGCAGCTCACGGACTAGATAGTTTAGAGTCTTAGTGTGAGCCCTCAGACGGCTTAAGTTAAACAAGCTACCATCAGTACGGTAGCGTATATAGATGCCGTCGTCTTCTTCAAGCTCTGCCATAGCCCTTTGGAGCATCATGCTAAAGAAGATTGTAAATAAATTTGGTGCAAGAACACAACCTTGCTTCACTCCATTAGTTATTAGAAAGGGCTCTGAAAGAGCATCCCGGTATCTGACTTGACACCCCCTTGTCGTGGGAGAGGTCTGTCATGTAGGAATATGCAAATAAAGCACCCAGACAGGCCTAATGGTTGTATCTTCCATTTCTTCCTGTTGGAATTCGTGGGTTAGTTTTGGCCCAATTTGCGAATGTCCTTTTGGGTTCTGCAGAGTCCTCTGGGGTATTTGATGCCCCTCCCCATTCGGTGCCACCAACCCTGGTCTCCCAGAGTCTAGTCCAACACTCAGACCGTGATGCAACCATTAGCACCTTTGGGACTAACTGCAAGAGAGAAAATGGTAGCATAAGGTTTCCTAAAGTTGGTCTCCTTCCTCAGATGGTGGAGTGAACTGGTTCCCAGGAGCAAACCTTAGAAGCAGGCTGTTGAAGAGCCATAGAAATGCAATAATAATAATAATAATAATGCCAAAGTAAGAGTTTGGGGATGAGGATCCTCCTTAGTTTAAGAATGGTCGAGGGACAAAGGCAGGAGGAAGGATGGAAGTCGCCTCAGGCCAGGGTGGCTGAATGACCATCTCAGTGATGGAATTTTGTGAGAATTAGGAATTTTTTATTGGAATAATACCATTCTACTGAAAAATACACCCAACCACAAAAGGCCATAACAATAATACAAAAATAATATTGTTTTCCTCTTTTCTTACCAATACAAAAATAAAACTATCTATCCTAACACTAATACATTTTTCCTCTTAATCTAAACGCACTATAATCACATTATATTTACACAATACAATTATACTTATTTGGAAAAGAAAAAATAATAATAAAAGATTAATTAAAAGAATAATACAAAATTATACAAAAATTCAATAATAATCATAAAATATTTATTTATTTAAAATTTCCTTTTAAGTTATTGCTGGGGTTTTCTCACTAAACCACGGCCAAAACTTTTTCCAGCGATGGTTTGGCAATTTCTCTTTTTCACTCAGAGCTAAATTTTCAATTATGTTATTCACATAATAAGCAGTGCCTTTTACATCCTGCAGATTTTGACTCTTTACCTCCCTTTGTCTTTGGAAAACTAACCCTAACATCACATAGAGGTTGACCAGGCGCACCGTGGACCAGGGCACTTTACAAAACCTCTAAGCCACAGAACCAGACTCCTTCCTCTTCCTCTTTTGGCCCACTGACTTTCTGGGTCCCCTGACACCCTCTGGAGGTTCAGTCCCAAAAGCACCGTCTCCCAAGCCTGTTGTGCCAAATCTGGCCAATCCAGGACCCAGGTCACCTCCTCCCATGTTTCCCGGGCACTCAGGCAGTCCTGGCCAAAATGCCTGATCATCTCCTTCTGTGCCACGCCACTCAAAATCTCAGCCTTTTTACATTTCAGACGAGGACAAGTCTGCTCATCCTCTGCGGTCCACAGTCTCCTTCCCCTCAGATTAAGAACCTGATGGTAGAGTCTCCACCTCAAGTCCCACAACTTTTTGGGGACCTTTTTGTCCATGAATTACTCAATTGGGTTAGTCTGGTGATTTAGGTACTCCAATGAATCTAGTTTGGCCTGACGTTTTTGCAAACATGGATTAACGTAAATCTCTTCCATTATTTTCCTGTACAAACCTCTCTTAAAGCTCTTGATGCTCTGACCTGGTCTGTCTTCCCCCTTCAACTCCTCAGCATGAATTCTATATTTCTTCATGTAAAAAACAAAGTCTCTCAAATAATCTGGTGCTTTCAATTTTTCAGGCAAAGAAAACCTAAAACTTAATGAGTCTTCCTCCCACCAAGTCTTACCTCATCTAGTCCCCATCCAGCACTCACAAAACAAAACTAGCCAAGCCTGAGGTTGAATCTGAGCCTTTTGCAACAGAGAAACTTTCCCAAAATTTTGGGCAGAAAAGATGGCGATGAACTTAGGTCCCAGGGTTGGGAAGTCCAGGCCCCCTTGTTCTACCTGCCCATAAGCCACAGCCCTTGCCAGGGGGAACGTGGCCATTCCCCAAAGGAACTTGAAGAGAACCCGATCGGCTTCTTTAATCACTGAATCCGGAGGTGGGAAAACCGCCGCCAAGTTGGCTGCCACCGGAAGCAGGTAGGTATTTACAAAAGCAGCTCTCTAGTAAATGGTCACCTTCCATCTCTGCCAGAGGGCCACCCTCTCCTTCACTTTTTCCAACCAGCGATAGCAATTTTCTTTCCATCCCTCGGGAGCCACTGCAAAATTCAGCCCCAGGATCTTCACCATATCCATCGTTGCCTCTTGCTCTGCTTACCACCCTTCCTTTCCTTCAACTATGTGTTTTAGAGGAATAGCTACCATCTTGTCCTCTGCAGCAAAAATCCTGATCAAAAAACTCTTTTCCATGTTAAGTCAAGCACCAGAAACTTGACCGTAGGCCTCAAAAGCATCTTTAATCTTTCTAACTTCCATCCTGTCCTTAACCAAGAGGGACACATCATCAGCATGGGCAACAAATTTAACAGATTCACACAGAACCAACCACGAACTGTCCAACAGACGTGGGATTCGGATCCCCGACATGCTCTTGTCTAAACTAATCTTACACAGGATAGCATCCAAAGCAATAACATACAAGAGAGGGCTTAGGGGACAACCTTGCCTCACCCCAGAATTTAACTTAATCCTCCTTCCTCTATGACCATTGACTTGCAAAACTACCTCTGCATCCCTATAAAACAATTTAACTAAAGCAATAAATCTCTCTGGCACTCCTTTCCACTTGAGGGCTTCCCATAGGAACATATGATCTACATTGTCAAAAGCTTTCATCTGGTTGACCTGTAGGATTTGACCAGTCCAAGCTCCCTCCTTGCTGAGATGGAACACTTCCCAAAACAAGGAGAGTCTACCATAGTCCTACCTGGCACAGCACTGGACTGTGCTTCCATCACAATCTTATCAGCCACCTTAGCCAGCCGATTGTTCAGTATTTTTTGCCAACATGTGGTAGTCCACATTGGTCAGAGCTATGGGGTGCCAGGTTTTTGGGAGGGTAGGATCACCTTTCATAGAATCATAGAATCATAGAATTGCAGAGTTGGAAGAGACCACGAGGGCCATCCAGTCCAACCCCCCTGCCACGCAGGAAATCACAATCAAAGCATCCCCGACAGATGGCCATCCAGCCTCTGTTTAAAGACCTCCAAGGAAGGAGACCCCACCACGCTCCGAGGGAGTGTGTTCCACTGCCGAACAGCTCTTACTGTCAAAAAGTTCCTCCTCATGTTGAGGTGGAATCTCTGTTCCTGGAGCTTGCACCCATTGCTCCGTGTTCCAGTCTCTGGAGCAGCAGAAAACAAGCCTGCTCCATCCTCAGCGTGACATCCCTTCAAATACTTAAACAGGGCTATCATATCACCTCTAAACCGTCTTTTTTCCAGGCTAAACATACCCAGCTCCCTAAGTCTCTCCTCATAAGGCACCGTTTCCAGACCTTTCACCATTTTAGTTGCCCTTCTCTGGACACGCTCCAATTTGTCAATATCCTTTCTGAATTGTGGTGCCCAGAACTGGACACAGTATTCTAAGTGAGGTCTGACCAAGGCAGAATAGAGTGGCACTATTACTTCCCTTGATCTAGATACTATACTTCTATTGATACAGCCCAAAATTGCATTGGCCTTTTTAGCTGCCGCATCACACTGTTGGCTCATGTTCAACTTGTGGTCTACTAGGACTCCTAGATCCCTTTCGCACGTAGTCTCATTCAGCCAGGTCTCTCCCATCCTATATTTATGCATTTCATTTTTCCGCCCTAAATGCAGTACTTTACATTTCTCCGTATTGAATTTCATTTTGTTAGCTTTGGCCCAGCTCTCCAGTCTATCCAGGTCATTCTGAATTTTGATCCTGTCCTCTAGGGTATTAGCTACTCCTCCCAATTTGGTGTCATCTGCAAATTTGATAAGTATGCCCCTAATTCCCTCATCTAAGTCATTGATAAAGATGTTGAATAGCACTGGGCCCAGGACAGAACCCTGTGGCACCCCACTGGTCACATCTTTCCAAGACGAAGAGGAGCCACTGAGGCAAAGAAGGTGTTGAGTAATTCTGCCTTTTCTCTGTCCCCTGTTAGCATTTTGCCATCTTCTCCTCGTAGTGGCCCTATCATTTCCTTCTTCCTCCTTTTGCTGCGGACATACCCAAAAAAACCCTTTTTATTGTTCTTAACCTCCCTAGCAAGCCTGAGCTCATTCTGCGCTTTAGCTTTTCTGACTTTACTCCTACACATGTTCGCTATCTGTTTGAATTCTTCTTTGGTGATTTCCCCCCTTTTCCATTTCCTATACATGTTCCGTTTAAAACTTAGCTCCATTGAAAGTTCTTTAGTCATCCATCCTGGTTTCTTGAGACACCTCCCATTTTTCTTCCTCAATGGTACTGTTTGAAATTGTGCCTTCAGTATCTCCCTTTTGAGAAAGTCCCATCCGTCTTGAGGTCACTTCTCTTTTAGTATTCCTGACCATGGGATCACCCCCAGTATTTCCCTGAGTTTATTGAAATCAGCTCTCCTAAAGTCAAGAATGCGTGTCTGATTATGCCTGGCTTCTCCTTTCCATTGTATAACAAACTCCAGGAGAACATGATCACTCTCACCTAAGGATCCCACCACTTGCACCCCATTAACCAGGTCGTCTCTGTTGGTTAGGATCAGATCTAAAATAGCTGACCCCCTTGTTGCCTCTTCCACCTTTTGGACCATGAAATTGTCTTCCAGGCATGTAAGGAATTTGCTAGACCTTGTAGTTTTGGCTGAGTTAGATTGCCAGCAAATATCAGGATAGTTGAAGTCCCCCATCACTACTACATCTCTCCTTTCTGCATGTATGTTCATCTGTTCTAGAAAAGCAACATCCAATTCCTCCGTCTGATTTGGGGGTCTGTAGTAGAGTCCCACAATAACATCCCTGTTGTTTCCCTCCCCTTTAATTTTTATCCAGATGCTCTCCACCTGGCTTCCAGTATTGATGTCGTGGATCACTTCACTGGTGTAAATATCCCTGACATATAATGCTATTCCTCCTCCTTTCCTGTTTGGCCTGTTTCTCCTATAAAGGTTATACCCCTCTATTCCTACATTCCAATCATGAGACTCGTCCCACCAGGTTTCAGTAATGCCTATTATATCATTTTTGTTTTGTAGTGCAAGGAGTTCAAGTTCATCTTGCTTATTTCCCATGCTCTGTGCATTAGTGTAGAGACATCTGAGACCATGTGTTCCCTTTACTTGCTCCCTGTGCAAGTTTTTTTGCCTCCCACTGTTGGGTCCTTGCGCTGTTTGCCTTGTTCCCTCTATGACAGTTTGACTATTTTCTCCAGCCCTTTTGCCTTCCAGAATACTGTCTCCCTCCCCCATTTGACTCAGTTTAAAGCCCTCCTGATCAAATTCTTGAGACTGTTGGCAAAAATGTTTCTTCCAACTGTTGTAAGATGCACCCCATCTCTTGCCAGAAGTCCCCCCGCATGGAAGCGCAGTCCGTGATCCAAGAATCCAATTTGTTCTCGGCGACACCATCTACGGAGCCAGTTGTTTACGTCGGCTATTTTCCTCTCCCTTCTTAGACCATGCCCTTCAACTGGCAGAAGAGATGAGATGACCACCTGTGCATTCATTTCTTTCAGCTTCCTCCCCAGGGCCTCATAATCTCTTCTGATCTTGGGAAAGCTGTGCCTTGCAGTATCATTGGTTCCCACATGGACCAAAAGGAAGGGGTAATGATCCGTAGGCTTGACGAGTCTTGTCAGCCTCTCGGTCACATCACAGATCTTTGCCCCAGGGAGACAACACACCTCCCGAGTCATCTTGTCAGGCCCACATACCACTGCTTCTGTACCCCTCAGCAAGGAGTCCCCCACCACCACCACACGCCTTCGCTGAGGCTTCGCAGCTGCTGTTCCTTGCGGTGGTCCTCTCAAGGTCCCCTGCTCTACCCCTGAAGTCTGTCCATGCTGTTCTTCCTCGTTGTCCTTGATAAGGGAAAGGGCTTCGAATCGATTCTGTAGCTGCAAGCTGCTGGAAGAATCCCTGGATTTTCTTGTTCTGTGTGTGACATGCCTCCAGCTGTCTACTTCCTGTGTCCGTGAAGTGACCCTCTCCTCCACAGCCACTTCCTCTGTGCGGTCCCCATCCAAGACTGTTCGTTCTGTTCTGTCCAGGAAAACCTCTTGCTCACGAATCTTTCTCCTCCAAGAGGGCTACCAGCTTGCATTTGGTGCATGTGAAGTTCTCCACGTCTGTAGACAAGAATACAAACATCGCACAAGTGTTGCAAGTGACTGCTGCAGTCCCCTCAGTGTCCATGATGAGAGCTTTTAGGTAATCTGAGAACTCTTAGTTAACGCTGAGAATGCTAAGCTGTACTTTTAGGTCTGCTGTATTTTTGTTTGGTTACTGAAATTCGCCTCTGGCTCTTGAGGGTAAAAGGGCAAGGTCAGAAGTTCAAGCCCCTCAGCAACAAGCAGCCTCTCCCAACAGTTTAAAAAAAAAATCAATCTCCCCAGTCAGAATGGCTGTCCAGAAGTTGCTCTCCTTCTTCTCCCTGGCAGTAAACTGGCCTGGAAACTGGCAGGAAACTTGCTGTCCAGAAGCTGCTCTCCTTCTCTCTGGCAGGAAAAAAATCAGGACCCCTTGATAAAACATCTCAGGGAGCTCATTATTATCCCATAAAAAAATTAAACAAAGTGGTTAAAGGGGGAACAATCCACTTCCTGTAAACTTTATAAAAATTCCAACTGAGGCCATCTGGGCCAGGGGCCGACTTACCCTTCCCCTGAACTATGACCTCATGAACTTCTTGTTCTTCTATAGGAGAGACCAACCTCTTCCTGTCCTCTGGACTCAAACCCTTATAGATGGTGCCCATCTGGTCCTCTGAAAAAGCTTGGGAAAAAACCTTGATCTCTTCTATATCTATGTTCTTCCGAGCATATAACTGCCTGTAATATCCCCCCATGATATCCAGCATCTCACTTGGTCTAAATGCAGTAGGGTCTGACTCAGAGGCCCTCAAGCCAATTTTTACTCCTCTTTCTGTTTTGTCTTTGCTTTTGGCAAAATCTTGCTATCACTCCCTTCGCCCAGTTAAGCTCTTGTTCTGAAAAAGGAACACCTTGGTTCAAACGATAATGACACTTCAAAAAAAGATAAATGGCCAAATGATACTCCTGAATCTGTCTCCCATTAATGTTGGTCTCATAAGCCCGGCTAGTGGCCCGAACTGCGCGCTTCACACGTTCCCACCACCTGCACAAATCAGCCTTGTACATGTCAGCGAGAGTTAGGCTGTGGGCTAGTGCTGAGGCAATGCGCCCTTTACATGCCACATCTTCCAAAAATTTAGGCTGCAACCTCCAGAGAGGTCTCCCTTTGGGGTAAACCTGACCTATTCCAAACTCT
Source organism: Gambelia wislizenii (assembly GCA_030847615.1). Lineage (NCBI taxonomy): Eukaryota > Metazoa > Chordata > Lepidosauria > Squamata > Crotaphytidae > Gambelia > Gambelia wislizenii. The sequence goes on along the minus strand of JAUMIR010000002.1, from coordinate 5,614,995 downwards.
ACAGCCAAGAGCCCATGTTCCGACCAAGGAGTGATCATCACAGTACACTTTTCCACCTTCATTTCCTTCACTGTTCTAACACGGTCTATTCTGCTGGCTGAGGTTTTGTGATCATGAGTAAATCGAACTCCTTCCAATGGGGGAAAATCTGAACCAAAAGCCTTTCTGCAATAAACAGGAAAAAATTCTAACTCATTTTCTACGTCAAGAGCTGCATCCTTAAGACCTTTCCTCTCTACAAAAGACTCCAACTCTCTTTCCTCTGCTGTCTGGGGTTTGGGCAGGGACAACTTTGTCCACTCTTTCTGGTCTGAGTAAGCACTCCTGTCCATCATCCTTGCCGTGTTATTGAAATCTCCTACGATAATAAGATACCACCGAGTGTTACACTGATCTTTTAAATACCCCCAAACTTTTTCCGTTCAGCATATTTTACAGGAGCATAAAGCCCACACAACCTGAAAGCCTTCTTTTCTACTCTTCCATCTTTCTGCTTTTCCTCCATACTAAAATCCAACAACAACAACCTCCCCAAAACTACTTCTAACATGAAATCAATGGTCAAATTGTTCCTGGCCCTAAACAGGACCCCTACTCCCCAACCGCCACACTCCCCATATGACCATACAGAAGGTCCTTGTGTCCACAATCTCTGACACCGGCTCCGGTGTTGTTCGTTACAGATATGAGTTTCCTGCAACACAATGATGTCATAACGCAGGCCGCCAAGGCAGGGCAAAATCTCATTGCGCCTATCCTCAGTTCGCAAGCCACGAACATTCCACGTGGCAATGTTTAATGAACCCATTGTTTTATGTACCCAAAAATGTATTAAGGCCTCCGTTATAAATAACCAAAAAACTAACAGAAGTATATTGGCCATACCGATTGAAATAATTATTTTCCTACTAAAAATCTAACTTAATGTCTAACTTAACTGAAATCTAGCTTACAGTCTAACTTATTAAAAAACTCTCTTTTTTAACACATTCTTTCTCAACACAGCTCTGGTGACTGTATCTCTTGTTCCTCTGAGTGCATCACCTCTACCTCCTCAGGATTTTCCTGAGGCGTAGCCTTACAAGTGTTGGAGATGGAGGGAGGTAAGGATGGGGTGAAAGGGGGTTGGGATGAAAAAGAAGGGTCAGGAGCCAAGGGCCAGGGTCTGGAGGTTTAGGGAGTTCAGGGGTCAAAGGGTATGATACCAAAAGTTGCTCTGGGATCAAGGAGTCTTGGGTGCCAACTTTTGGAGTCAGAGAACAACCTTGTTCACTTGTATCCATCTCTTCCACTTTTTCACTCATTTCCTCCCCCAATTCCTTTGCAAACGCCTCCCTTTCTTTTTCTTTTTTCTCCAAACTCTCCTGATGTTCCATTTTCATGACTGTAGACTCCTGAAGCAATTCCTGGTCAGTCATTTCTCTTTCTGTACTTTCTCCTACACCCATAGCAGCCTGCTTCTCTTCTTTCCTCTCTGGAATTTGATCACCATCCCCAGTAGCCTCTTTCCCTTCCCTTTTTATCAACAATTCAAACCTGTTTTTCTGAGCCACCTCACCTATGAGATGCAACTCCCCCTTCTGTGGTGATTTCCTCCCCACTTTCTCTTTTTTCTTTTTGTCCACTGTACTCCATTCTCCCCTCCCCATCTGCTCCCTTTCTTCTGGTTTCCCTCCAATCCCTGTCAATCTTTGAATTCTTGGTTTGTTACCTTCTTCCTCCTTCTTTTCCCTTTCTTGATCAAGTTCTTGAAACTGACCTCCTCTCTCCCGGGACTGAGTTCTTACTTCCTTCTCCCGAGATTTCTCTCTACCAGACCTAGCCACCTGGTTTGCCTTTTCCAGACACTGTGTATCTTGACAATTACAAAAGGTCTTGGGACACCAAAAATAGGTGTGTCCAAATTCTTCACAAAAATTGAATCGAATGCTCGCCTGACAGGTGGCAGAGGGGTGACCTCTTGCTCCCAAGTGGGAACATAAGGGGGTGTGACAAGTACACCTTTGGTGCTCATAAGAGCCGCATTGAAAGCAGGTGGCCGGCTGCCCGCTGTATCTGGTGACTCCTCGGTCAGCCCCTAGGAAAAAATACTTGGGGATTTTACTTCTCTTGAATTGAGGGTCATCATTCTAGAAAGATACAATACAGCGGTACTCTCCATTCCTGAAACCAGCAGTATCTCTTACATTTTCAGGTCCTGAAAGGATGGTGGCATATTTTGAGACCCACTGAGCCACATCCTCTTTGAGTATTGTGGTTGTTCTAAAACTAATGGTGAGAACTTTGGTATCACTTCGGAACAAAGGGACTATCTCATAGGCTTTCAACAAATTAGGGTCCTGCTGTTTTACTCGTTTGCAGTTGGCCCAAAAATTTCGATACGCTAGTTCCGAAGCTAAACAGACATCTGTCTCTTTCAACCCCAGTAACTGTATAACAGCCACCACGTCTTCTGCCTCCTCCCATCTGTAGCCTAACACATCCCTGAGCACCTTTTCTGAGATCTATCGACTAGCCTCCCTTTCAGGATCCTCTCCCTTTTACCTGAACTGGGCCACATACTTCTGTCTGGGATCTCTTTCATTGAACAAGTTTTCAAAAATCCTATTGAGGTAAACTTCCTCCTCCTCTTCTTCCCTCCCAGCCCTCCAATCCCTCTCCCTTCCCAAAAACGATCACCCTGCTGAGCTTCCCTCCTTCGTCACCCCTGCGTAAGTCTGATTCTTATTTTGCCATTTCCTCTCCAACTGATGTTTCAATGGATGTCCACAGGAGGAGGCCACATCTTCACTCATCACCAGTCTCAGTCGCTGATCCTCCTTCAAGTCCCTTACAAGTTTCTCCTGTCTTTCTTTCAGATTAGAGGAGATCACTCCCATCCTCGATGCAAATGCTCGCTGTTGCCTTAACAGATAAGAAGAACCAGAAAAAGCAGTATCTCCTTCTGGAGGCAAATAATCCCCTCCTCTTGCCCCTCCCGATTCCTTGTCCCACAACTGTCCCTCCACCCTTTCATCAGCATCCATCCCCACCAAGTCACTCCATCGAGGGACCTCTCCCCTCAGTCTTTTCTTTACAGTATTGGGAGCCTCTCTTTCTAGATCAGAACTGCTTATATTACTTAAGGTTTCTGATCTTTCTTTCCCAATCATTCCATTTTCCATTCCCTCCTCCCCCTTTTTAGTTTGTTCTCCCCTTCTTTGGGCCTCACCAGTTGATGGGGGTGGCACTGTAGCGCTCACCCCTGACACAGCAGACAGAACCGAACATCCTTCAGATGGTTAGGGACATCTTTCCCGATCTTCACTCTCCTTGCCCTGGGTGTGGTCTTCTTTGGACACACCACTGGATCAGCCTCCCCTTCCACCACCAAAGCACTCCCAGGCAGTCGAGACTCCTCCTTCTGCTTCATAATCTTGAGTCTCTGCTGCAGGTCTGAGATAATCATAGGAAACCATTCCAAAACAGTTTCCTTGGATACTTCCTTTTTTGTATTCTCTATCTTCTCTACGATCATGGGTTGTTATTCATCTGGCGAGACTTCCCATACTCTGCGGATCTTTTGAAACTTTTTAATCCACTGAAGTTCTCTTAACCAATCAGGAAACCCCCTGGTTGATGTTCTCGGTTTTTTTCCTCAGGAGCAACCTCTGTGTAGCTCTTAAGGCCAAAGCCTTTGCAAAAGCTTGTTGTTCTTCCGAGTCGGGTACCTTTAGACCAGACAGGATTTTCTCCAACATTCTCGAAGCTTTCTCCAAGCAGGCCCATATCTTGTCCTGACTAAATTTCCACAAATCTGGGAGTCTCTTTTTAGGCAATGGTAAATTTATATGGGCTACAACAAAATCCCACAGCCTTAACATATCATGTTGTTCAAACTGTTTTGGTAAAATAATATTAGCCACTTTCATAAAAGGAGTATGTAAAGTTTCAGTCCATATCCTATTAATTGTCCTCTCACGCGTCTCTCGCTGCTGTCTCCCGTATGTGGAATCCGAACACATGGAGTCTTAGTCGCTCCCCTCGCCATCATCTATGCTCTCAAAATCTGTATTGTAGGCCAATAGAAGATACTGGGCTGATACTTCTTCAAACTGGCCTTTCATTGTTCTTTTTGATTTGGTTCTTCTCCTCTGTTCACCACTGTCATTTTCCTCATTCGAGGAATCAGATGACGAGCCTTCACTTTCTTCCACTTCTGCCTCTTCCTCAATCACACAATTCTCCTCTCTTTCATCTTCCTTCCTCCTTTTTGACGGGGCTTGGTCAGGATCATTCTGTTCCTCCTTTCTGGAATGCTTGTCCAGGTCCATAGGAGTGGCCTTCTCCTCTTTCCTTTTTCTGTCTCTTTTCCTCATTGCTTTCTGTTCATGGGTTCTTTGCCAAAAAAAACCCCATTGTTCTTGCACGCTTTCTGTTAGCTCATGCACAGCCTCAGCGCTTTCCACTGTACGTTTTACCTTTCTGACTAATTCATCATAATCAGCCTCACTTCTCTCCTGAGGGAATGTGTTGAAGAACGCCTTGCCTTGTTCTTCCAGTTCTTGGAACAATTCAGAAAAGTATTCTATACTAATGAATAACTTGCTTTTTTCGGCACATACATTTAAATCTTGGCTCTCTTCATCAGATTCATTTTCATCTAACCGCAAATGGGAATATATTTTTTCCAGCGCTTCGTCTGAAAGATTAAAGAATTCTTGTGCTTCCTCTTTTTCCATAATAAAGGATCCAATATTTTCATCAAAAACAAGAACCCTAAGCAAAAATTCTTGTACATTTATTATTGGAGAAATGTCTTCATTTTCTTCAGCTCTCTCCTGTTCTTGGCTTTCCTGCACACTTTGTGAGAGGTTTACCTCTTCTAGTCCAGTCTGGGCATTCTCCTTCATACCTCCCAACAGCCCTTGCCAACACCCCAAAGTCACAGTGTGACGTCTCTTTTGTCTGTGTTTAAAGCCAATATTTTCTATTCTTTTATAAAAACATTTCTGTGCCAAACTTGCTTTTCCCATTAATTTTGTCTTCTCAGGAGCAAAAAAATCTTCTTCTAACCTGGCTGTATTCTTTAGGCCAAGTGATCTGATATCTTTAGAGCTTGATGGGCCAGTCACAGGTTTTCCTTCTGTTTTTTTATTTTGCTTCTCATTTTCTAAAAAAACACTCCCACCTGAATCTTTTTCCTGACTTTTTTTTTATAACAATGGCTTCTGTAGGTGAAATCTCCTCAGCCTCTCCTAGTTGACTTGCAAACTGGGAGGGAAACTCTGAGGGAAAACAGTCTTTTGTATTGCTTTCATCATTGTTAAAATTCTCTACATAAATGGTCTTTTCATCTTGTGGGATTAATATGGTATTTGCCCCTTTTTCTATTTGGATTTTAAACTGCTCAGCTTGAGAAAAATCATTCCTCAAATCCCCATTTGTTTTATTTTCCTCAGGTTCTGTTCTGGGGTGACAAAGCCTTTCTGCAAAAGTGTCCATGTTTGCAGCCTTCTCTGTTTCCAAATCTAGTGGAGCAGCCAAGCCTTTTTTCCTTTCTGAAACTTTCATCTTAAAGACACACATTTCTTCCAATGCATTTACTTCTCTTAATTCCAATAAACTGGTTTCAATCTGACTTTTCTCTGATTCCTCAGTCACAACAGCAGTATCCACTGCAGTCTTATGCACACAGAGGAAATCAGTCCCCAGGGCTGTTTTTCCTCCAAGCTCTCTAAACTTTCTATTAAACTTTTCATATTGCCTTTTTCACCTTTGCTGTTTACAAGTGGTACTCACAGTTAGCCAGGCCTCTCTTTCACTTTCTTTTTCACTCTGTTGGCTCGGAGCCATTTTCCATCCTTCAGTTAATGCATGCTGATCAGGAAGCTGTTTTTCCTTCCTCAGTTCTCCCTCAAGAGTTGAATTTTAAGGGTCCCTTTTCCTTCCCCCTCAAGCCTGGGGGCTTCCCCTGCCTACCCCTAACATTGGGGTTGCAGCATACTCACATTTAAGTGATTTATTCAGGGTTTTCGTTGGAAAAAGCAGGAGCTCTTTCCACATAGGTCTTTCCTCTTCAAATGATAGGTGAAAGGCCTAATGGTTGTATCTTCCATTTCTTCCTGTTGGAATTTGTTGGGTTAGTTTTGGCCCAGCTCCCCAATTTGCGAATGTCCTTTTGGGTTCTGCAGAGTCCTCTGGGGTATTTGATGCCCCTCCCCATTCGGTGCCACCAACCCTGGTCTCCCAGAGTCTAGTCCAACACTCAGACCGCGAGGCAACCATTAGCACCTTTGGGACTAACTGCAAGAGAGAGAATGGTAGCATAAGGTTTCCTAAACTTGGTCTCCTTCCTCAGATGGTGGAGTGAACTGGTTCCCAGGAGCAAACCTTAGAAGCTGGCTGTTGAAGAGCCATAGAAATGCAATAATAATAATAATAATAATAATGCCAAAATAAGAGTTTGGGGATGAGGATCCTCCTTAGTTTAAGGATGGTCAAGGGACAAAGGCAGGAGGAAGGATGGAAGTTGCCTCAGGCCAGGGTGGCTGAATGACCATCTCAGTGATGGAGGGAGTTTGGCTATGGAGCTTGAGCTAGTCATGAGACTAGGGTGTTAACTGGTTTTATGACATGGAACTCCTTTAACTAACTCCTTTTGGTGCTGTCCCTTCATCCTATGAAGTCCTTTTATAAGGTCTTTAGCTTTCTCTGCCAAAGATTTCTGGAACTTCACAAACCTACAAATCCCAGGATGATTCTGTAGGATGGAGTCGTGGCAGTTAAAGTGGTGTCGAACTGCACAATTTCTACAGTGGAGATGCACCCTTGGAGGAAAATCAAAGCCCAAGTGGTAGCTGCCCAGTCTGGCTTCAGAGAGGGTGACTACCGCTGGCACTTTGCTTGTGAGTAACAGCTTTGACTGAGAACCCTAGAAAAATCCACAGGAAGATTCGGGCTTTGTCCGGCGTGGCACTTAAATCTGGGCCAGAGTATCCTGAATCTCATGCCATCCCAGCTCAAACCAAAGTAGCCTGAATCTCATCCAGATACCACCACCCCCCTGGTGCATGTAGTCAAACACTGAGTTTTCAGGGGCAGAGACAAAACTCAGCTTCTGGGTCTCTTTCCTCTTTGGTTCACATGAAGATGCAGAGACGGCCTCCTTCAGTCTCTCTTTCTCTCCCTGCCAGGAGCACCATGGCTTCAGAGGCCAGATCAGGATGCTCTCTTCTTTGCAATGCAAGGGAAAGATCCATCCCAGAGTGCCCTCCTGCCCTTCGTTTGGGAACTGCAAGATCTCAAGAGAGCCAGGTAAGAAATCTGGTTGTTTTTTCCTTATGAAATCCTTTTACGTACAAGGGAAATACTTTGAGGTCAGGAAAAGCCAAAGCAAAGAGTGACTGGGCCCCTCCTGGTGTCTTTGGCCTGTGGAGGCTCCCCTGTGGAAGGCATTGGAAGGGATGCTCTCTTCTTTGCAATGAACGGGAAAGATCCATCCCAGAGTGCCACGTATCCTCCTGGGTTTGGTTCCTGGACCTTACCATGGATAACAGGAAACCCTTTTAAAATAAAAGAAACAACTTCTGAAGCAAACATACCACAGAGTTGCATTGGAGGACTTGGAAGATGCTTAGAGAGGGTGCCTCTCTAGGAATTTTCCAGCATGATTCTATGTTGTTTCCCTATTTTCCATCCATGGATAACTGAAACTACAGATATTAGTTGCATGGGTATACAACTATACTTGTGATCAGGAAAGTGTTGTCGTTGTTTTCTCTTTTCCAGTCTCTGGCCTCCTTTGAGGAGGTGGCCATCTATTTCACCAAGGGTGAGTGGGAACTTCTGGATCCGGGCCAGAGAGTGCTCTACAAGGAAGTCATACTGGAGAATTATGGGAACGTGGCTTCTCTGGGTATGAATGTCTTTTTCCTTCTGGGGATTCAGGCTGAAGGGGTGGAACTCCTGTTTGGGGCATTTCCCCCTGCATTGAGGAGTTCCCAGTGAGGAAGCCTCCAAGTCTGTCCTGTGTGCTGTTGCCATTCATATAATGTTTCAGGAATCTCATATGGTTGATTTTGATTGCTTTGAGTAAAAGGAGCCCAAACAGAACTGTTTCCAATAGCTTGAGAAGATATCTCAATATCCTTTGACACCCCCCCAGCCAATCCATCCACCTTCTTGCCCTAGCTTTACTTCTCTGACTATCTTGATGCGACCCATGAAGCTGGAATATTATTCTCTGTCTTCGAGATAGGAGAATGACCGTCCTCTCTCCCATTAAAAGGATACATCTCAGCACCATAAGTAGTCCTGAACAGACCAAAAGGACTTTGCCGGGGGAATCCATATATCACTACTCACTTTCATCATTCTATTTTCTTTAGGAGAATGTTTCAAACCAGATCTCATTGCCTGTCTGGAAAAAGGAGAAGACCCCTTTGTCCAAGGCTCCCTGGAAGGGGAAAGACCTGCAGGTACCTGCCTGGATTGTGTGGTTGAGGTGTTTCTTGTTGAGGGATTAAGAGATGGAGAGTGTGCTTGGTGAAGGTTTCAGCTTGTGCTTAATTTTATAAGAATAGTTCGCAGAAGTGCAGGATAAAATCTCTAGTCCTGGTTTTTGTCCACCTTCCCTTTTGTGTCTTATCACTGACTCATTATAACTGGGGACAGATAGAAAGGACTTGCATTAAGAAGTGTGTTTCCCCATTTTAGCGGGTCCTTCCTTCTAATCCTAGCCTTTCTACACCTGTGAGTTTGCTTCAGTTCTCATAAATGTACGGAAATGGAAACATCCTTGTATACCCTTGTAATTCCTATTTGGGGCATTTCCCCCTGTATTCCGGAGTTGCCAGTGAGGAAACATTCTGACCTGCCATGTCTGGTGTTGCCATTAACAAAAGATGGACTCACAAGCTGGTAAGACCCCAAAGGCAGCAGGTTTATTTCTTCACAAAATCTGACACAGCATGGTGGACGAGGTCTGGCAAACAGAAAAGCCTCCTCTACCCATGAAATACTCTGCAGCAGCAGGAATAGCAGATTAGGTTTTAAAAAAACTAACACACCGGGTTTTCAAATCCAAAGGGAACTTCCAGACATTTTCAGAGTGAGTTGGGTTTTATTTTTATTTTGTTTTGGGATCTTTTGGAACCCCATAAGTCTCCCAGATGGCTCCAGGGGGAATAAACTGGCCCTGAGACTCACCACAAGGGCCATCTCTACTACCTTAGGTAAGAATTCTGACTGACAGCAGATTCCTAAATGAAAGTAATTCCCTATTACCTTGCCATTGTAAGTAGTTCTTCTTTCATGCACAGTAAATACATCATGATGTTCATTTATTTTTTTAAATAGTTCACAGGCAAAATTCACCATCAATACAGGAACAAGCTGTCGCCTGTCAGCAATGTCCCTGCTGTGAGATGGCTTTCAGTTCTAAAGATTATCTGAACCGACACATGAAGTGGAAGCATTCTGGGAATGGCATGCAGGCTGAAGAGCCAGAATATGTACAAGATGAGAATTATCTATTCAGAACTGTGGCCTCTGTTTCACACAGGGCTACGCTGCAGGACCCAAACCCAACCTGTATAAACAAAAGTAAAGGGGAGGAGAGACCGTTTATAAAAGATAGCAATGGAAAAAAGCTTTCCCACCTGGTCATTCATAAGAAAGCACACAGAGGAGTGAAGATGTATTCATGTAGGGATTGTGGGAAGAGCTTTAGGCAATCATCATCCCTGGCAATACACAAGCGAACACATACAGGAGAGAAGCCGTATTCGTGTGCGGAGTGTGGGAAGAGCTTCAGCCGGTCATCAGTCCTGGCTACACACAAGCGAACACACACAGGAGAGAACCCGTATTCATGTACGGAGTGTGGGAAGAACTTCAACTGTACATCACTCCTGGTCAGACACAAGCGAATGCACACAGGTGAGAAGCCGTATTCATGTAGGGAGTGCGGGAAGAGTTTCCGCTGTTCATCAGGCCTGGCCATACACAAGCAAACACACACAGGAGAGAAGCCGTATTCATGTAGGTTGTGTGGGAAGAGCTTCAGCTCTACATCATACCTGGCCACACACAAGCGAACACACACAGGAGAGAAGCCGTATTCATGTAGGGAGTGTGGGAAGAGCTTCAGCTATACATCATACCTGGCCATACACAAGCAAACACACACAGGAGAGAAGCCGTATTCATGTAGGTTGTGTGGGAAGAGTTTCCGCTGTTCATCAGGCCTGGCCATACACAAGCAAACACACACAGGAGAGAAGCCGTATTCATGTAGGTTGTGTGGGAAGAGCTTCAGCTCTACATCATACCTGGCCATACACAAGCGAACACACACAGGAGAGAAGCCACATTCATGTATGGAGTGTGGGAAGAGCTTCTCTTGTTCATCAGACTTGGCTGTACACAAGCGAACACACACAGGAGAGAAGCCGTATTCATGTAGGGAGTGTGGGAAGAGCTTCAGCCGGTCGTCAGAACTGGCCACACACAAGCGAACACACACAGGAGAGAAACCATATTCATGTAGGGAGTGTGGGAAGAGCTTCATTCATTCATCACACCTGGCCAGACACAAGCAAACACACATAGGAGAGAAGCCATATTCATGTAGGGAGTGTGGAAAGAGCTTCAGCTGTACACCAAACCTGGCCAGACACAAGCGAAAACACACAGGAGAAAAGCCATATTCATGTATGGAATGTGGGAAGAGCTTCAGCTGCTCATCAGTCCTGGCCACACACAAGCGAACACACACAGGAGAGAAGCCACATTCATGTAGGGAGTGTGGGAAGAGCTTCAGCCAATCATCAGTCCTGGCCACACACAAGCGAACACACACAGGAGAGAAGCCACATTCATGTAGGGAGTGTGGGAAGAGCTTCAGCCAATCATCAGTCCTGGTCAGACACAAGCGAACACACACAGGAGAGAAGCCACATTCATGTAGGGAGTGTGGGAAGAGCTTCAGCCAATCATCACACCTGGCTAGACACAAGCGAACACACACAGGAGAGAAGCCGTACTTATGTAGGGAGTGTGGCAAGAGCTTCAGCCAATCATCACACCTGGCCATACACAAGCGAACACACACAGGAGAGAAGCCACATTAGTGGGAAATCACTAGATGGACTGGCCAGTCCCCCCACAGACAGTCGATCTTTTTACTCAGGGGCATCCGTAAAGTAAGCAGTGGTTGCATTCCTCTGTCCCATTGGGGTTTGATCCTCATTTGAAGGGATCCCTGCTATCCCAGTCCCTCACTGCCTTGAAACTCGTAAAAGGACAGGGATTGAGTGCCGTCCTGGTGACCTCAGCACAGAGGCATAAAGTCATTGTGCCCTCTTCTTTATGCATTAACCCACTCTTAGTAAATGATTTTCTTCAAGAAATAGCTGTTAGTGTACTGTGCAGGGAAAAGGGAACATATTTTTGTGTAATTGTCATGAAAAAATGGAACTGTCCATGGCTTTGTTTGAAAACATGGGATCTAAGGACAATAAACACGCTGCATGCAAACAGAAGAGAATGTGTGTGCATTTGTCAGGTGTTGCTGCTAAACACCTAAAACATGCTCTGCACATTAAGGTGACACTAGTGATGTGATTTTAAAAACACAGTAATTATTTATTTTTAAAGTGATACTATGTTTGAACCATATGATTTCAGTTTCTAGGAGGTAGTCTTCTCTAATCAGCATACCGCTTTGCTGTTAATATTTTTTGAAGCCAGGGGATGATAGTATGAGAGAAAGAGCTATAGGACAGCCCCTCTCTCCTTATGTTGTAAGCCCCCTTCTGTCCTTAGAATTGATTGGAAGGATCTCCATTGGGGCTGGAGGAGTTTTACCATGGCAGGAGTTATACTTAGGGGTGCCACTGTCCCATAATGCCTCCCTCAGAGGAGATGGTCAGGATGTGTGCATCTCTTACAGCTGCACCATTTTTGCTTGAAGGCTCTGGCAAAGAGGTCACCTTCAGGCTAAAGTTACAATGGTGTGTGCGTTTTGTGTGTGTGTTGAGGGCAAAGGGGGCAGGTGCGTGACAGGGGCCCAAGGGATGGACCTGAAGGGCCAAGCTGGAACGGGGTTCCAACACTTCTCTGCATCTGTTTTCCCATAACCATGGCACTGGAACAGTATCTAGATCCCCTTTTTCACCATGCAAATATATCTGGAAACCTGTAGACAAAAAGCAGCTTGGAGAGAATGCAGAAAACAATGCCATGGAAAGGGATAAGCACCACTTCTCTGGAAACTGCCCCTGCCAAAGCCCCCTTTTACCAAAAGAAGCAACCACACAGATGTTAACAACATGCATTTTCATCATAACGCCAAACCTTCTTAAAACTAAAAGCTTGATCCTATGGCTGCTGACCCACAATTGGTTGGAGTGAAATCTGGTAAGAACTGCTGCCACTGAATTAATGTCCGTGTATAAATTTCTGTGCTGTAGAGCTTTATTTTGATCTCTCTTGTTTCTAGCTTCTCAGTCTGGTCAGCGTCCCAAATTCTATTATCCTGATCCAAACGGAAACTGCTCATCAATGAGGTCTGACACATCCACACTGCTTCCATCCAAAGGAGTTCCCTTAAATACAGTAGCACCCCACCTTCAACGGGGGATTGGTTCCAAGCTCCACTGCGGAAGGCGAAAATTGGAGATAATACAAGCTGTGCTTTCTGCAACCGGACTTTATCTCGGAATGGTCTTTTTAGTCATCAGCACACTTGCAGAAAGTGCGGGATGAGTCCTTCCTGAATCTTTGTTTGCAAAGAACAGCCAGAGAGAGAGATTTATAACGAAGGCTTTAATAAATTTTTGGGTACATAAAACAATGGGTTCATTAAAAATTGCCACGTGGAATGTCTGTGGCTTGCGAACTGAGGATAGGCGCAATGAGATTTTGCCCTGCCTTGGCGGCCTGCGTTACAACATCATTGTATTGCAGGAAACTCATATCTGTAATGAACAACAGCGGAGCCGGTGTCAGAGGTTGTGGACGCAAGGACCTTCTGTATGGTCATATGGGGAGTGTGGCAGTTGGGGAATAGGGGTTCTGTTTAGGGCCAGGAACAATTTGACCATTGATTTCATGTTAGAAGTAGTTTTGGGGAGGTTGTTGTTGGTGGATTTTAGTATGGAGGATAAGCAGAAAGATGGAAGAGTAGAAAAGAAGGCTTTCAGGTTGTGTGGGCTTTACGCTCCTGTAAAATATGCTGAACAGAAAAAGTTTGGGGGGTATTTAAAAGATCAGTGTAACACTCGGTGGTATCTTGTTATCGTAGGAGATTTCAATAACACGGCAAGGATGATGGACAGGAGTGCTTACGCAGACCAGAAAAAGCGGACAAAGTTGTCCCTGCCCAAACCCCTGACAGCAGAGGAAAGAGAGTTGGAGTCTTTTCTAGAGAAGAAAGGTCTTAAGGATGCAGCTCTTGATGTGGAGAATGAGTTAGAATTTTTTCCTGTTTATTGCAGAAATGCTTTTGGTTCAGATTTTCCCCCATTGGAAGGAGTTCGATTTACTCATTATCACAAAACCTCAGCCAGCAGAATAGACTGTGTGAGAACAGTGAAGGAAATAAAGGTGGAAGAGTGCACTGTTATGATCACTCCTTGGTCAGATCATGGGCTTTTGGCTATAGAGTTCAGTATAGGTCAGGTTTACCCCAAAGGAAGACCTCTCTGGAGGTTATGCCCTAAATTTTTGGAAGATGTGGCATATAAAGAGCGCATCGCCTCAGCACTAACCCACAGCCTAACTCTTGCTGACATGTACAAGGATGATTTGTGCAGGTGGTGGGAAATTGTGAAGCGCGCAGTTCAGGCCACTAGCCGGGCGTACGAGACCAGCATTAATGGGAGACAGATTCAGGAGTATCATTTGGCCATTTATCATTTTTTGAAATGTCATTATCGATTGAACCAAGGTGTTCCTTTTTCAGAACAAGAGCTTAACTGGGCAAAGGGAGTGATAGCAAGATTTTGCCCAAAGCAAAGACAAAACAGAAAGAGGAGTAAAAATTTCAGGACTCAAGGTGGTGTGGTCGACGTGGATGAGTGGGCAGGTGCCTGGAGTCCAAAGGCTCCTATTGAATTAAATGGCTTGATGGCCTCTGAGTTAGACCCTATTGCATTTAGACCAAGTGAGATGCTGGATATCATGGAGGGATATTACAGGCAGTTATATGCTCAGAAAAACATAGATATAGAAGAGATTAAGGGTTTTTTCCAAGCTTTTTCAGAGGACCAGATGGGCACCCTCTATAAGGGTTTGAGTCCAGAGGACAGGAAGAGGTTGGTATCTCCTAAAGAAGAGCAAGAAGTTCATGAGGTCATAGTTCAGGGGAAGGGGAAGTCGGCCCCTGGCCCAGATGGCCTCAGTTGGAATTTTAATAAAGTTTACAGGAAGTGGATTGTTCCCCCTTTAACCACTTTGTTTAATTTTTTGTGGGATAATAATGAGCTCCCTGAGACGTTTTGTCAGAGGGTCCTGATTTTTTTCCCCAAAGGAGGGTGATCCTACCCTCCCAAAAAACTGGCACCCCATAGCTCTGACCAACGTAGACTACCGCATGTTGGCGGTAGATTGTGATGGAAGCACAGACCAGTGCTGTGCCGGGTAGGACTATGGTGGACTCTCTTTGTTTGTTTCGGGAAGTGTTCTGACTCAGCAAGGAGGGAGCTTGGACTGGTCAAATCCTACAGGTCGACCAGATGAAAGCTTTTGACAATGTAGATCATATGTTCCTATGGGAGGCCCTCAAGTGGAAAGGAGTGCCAGACAGATTTATTGCTTTAGTTAAATTGTTTTATAGGGATGCAGAGGTAGTTTTGCAAGTCAATGGTCCTAGAGGAAAGAGGATTAAGTTAAATTCTGGGGTGAGGCAAGGTTGTCCACTAAGCCCTCTCTTGCATGTTATTGCTTTGGATGCTATCCTGTGTAAGATTAGTTTAGACAAGAGCATCTCGGGTATCCGGATCCCACGTCCGTTGGAGAGTTCGTGGTTGGTTCGGTGTGAATCTGTTAAATTTGTTGCCCATGCTGATGATGTGTCCCTCTTGGTTAAGGACAGGGTGGAAGTTAGAAGGATTAAAGATGCTTTTGAGGCCTACGGTCAAGTTTCTGGTGTTCGACTTAACATGGAAAAGAGTTTTTTGGTCAGGATTTTTGCTGCAGAGGACAAGATGGCAGCTATTCCTCTAAAGGACGTACAGTTGTCCCTTCACATTCGTGGGGGTTACAGCGCCAGACCCCTGTGAATGTGAAAAAACCATGAATAACAATCACCCTCTCCTGGGCTTTCGCCCTCCCTGCAAAGGCAGCGAAGGCTCAGCAGAGGGGCGGTTTAAGAGGTTTTGCCTCACTCCCTCGGCTACCCTGGCTCCTAGTTCCCTTTGTGAAGACCCAGGGAAGCCAGGGAGTGAGGGGAAATCTCTCAAACTGGCTGTCTGCTGGGCTTTCGCCCTCCCTGGTTTAAGAGGTTTTGCCTCACCCCCGCCGTTGCCTTTGTGAAGACCCAGGGAAGCCTAGGGAGTAAGGGAAAATCTCTCAAACTGGCTGTCTGCTTGGCTTTCACCCTCCCTGAAAAGGCAGCCAAGGCTCAGCAGAGGAGCAGTTTAAGAAGTTTTGCCTCACTCCCTAGGCTTCCCTGGCTCTCCGTTCACTCTCAAACCGGCTGTCTGCTGGGCTTTCGCCCTCCCTGGTTTAAGAGGTTTTGTCTCACCCCTGAAAGACCCAGGGAAGCCCAGGGAGTGAGGGAAAATCTCTCAAATCGGCTGTCTGCTGGGCTTTCGCCCTGAAAAGGCAGCAGAGGCTCAGCAGAAGAGTGGTTTAAGAGGTTTTGCCTCACCCCCGCGCTTTCCTGGCTCTTCGTTCCCTTTGTGAAGAGAAGGGAAGACCCAGGAGATGGGCGGTGGGTGAGGGAAAGCCACGAATAATCAAAACCGCGAGTGTCAAAGCCACGAATACAAAGGGACAACTGTAGTTGAAGAAAAGGAAGGATGGCAAGCAGAGCAAGAGGCAAAGATGGATAGGATGAAGATCCTGGGGCTGAATTTTGCAGTGGCTCCCGAGGGATGGAAAGAAAATTGGTATTGCTGGTTGGGAAAAGTGAAGGAGAGGGTGGCCCTCTGGCAGAGATGAAAGTTGACCATTTACCAGAGAGCCACTTTTGTAAATACCTACTTGCTTCCGGTGGCAGCCAACTTGGTGGCTGTTTTCCCGCGGACAAAAGGCTCCCCAAAAAGTTGTGGGACTTGAGGTGGAGACTCTACCATCAGGTTCTTAATCTGAGGGGAAAGAGACCATGGACCGCAGAGGATGGGAAGACTTGTCCTCGTCTGAAATGTAAAAAAGGCTGAGATTTTGAGTGGCGTGGCACAAAAGGAGACGATCAGACATTTTTTCCAGGACTGCCCGAGTGCCCAGGAAACATGGGAGGAGGTGGCCCAGGTCCTGGATTGGCCAGATTTGGCACAGCAGGCTTGGGAGACGGTGCTTTCGGGAATGAACCTCCAGAGGGTGTCAGGGGACCCAGAAAGTCAGTGGGCCAAAAGAGGAAGAGGAAGGAGCCTGGTTCCATGGCTGAGAGTTTTTGGAAAGCGCCCTGGTCCACGGTGCGCCTGGTCAACCTCTATGTGATGTTAGGGTTAGTTTTCCAAAGACAAAAGGAGGTGAAAAGTCAAAATCTGCAGGATGTAAAAGGCACTGCCTATCATGTGAAGAATGTAATTGAAAATTTAGCTCTGAGTGAAAAAGAGAAATTGCCAAATCATCGTTGGAAAAAGTTTTGCCCATGGTTTAGTGAGACAACCCCAGCAATAACATGAAAGGATATTTTAAATAAATATTGTATTACTATTATTGTATTTTTGTATTATTTTGTATTATTATTTTTTGTTGATCGTCTATTGATTTTTTTTCTTTTCCGAATAGGTATAATTATAATGTGTAAATATAATATGATTATAGTGTGTTTAGATTAAGAGGAAAAATATATTAGTGTTAAGATAGATAGATTTATTTTTCTATTAGTAAGAAAAGAGGAAAACAAATATTATTATTATTGCGTTGTTGTTGCGGCCTTTTGCGGTCCGGTGTATTTTTCAATAGAATGGTCTTATTCCTATAAAAATTCCTAATCCCCACCTCTAATGCCAACCCCCCCCCCAAAAAAAACACATTTCCCACTGAAAATCCATGATCTCCCAATGCTAGAAAAAAGGAAAAACGATTGGAGGAGGCGCAGAAAGCAGGGGTAGATGGGGGGGGGGTTGGAAGGGGGAGGGTTTTTGGGGAGGGGAGTTATGTGAAGGAAATAAAGTGCCCCCCTTTCCCCTGTTTTGTTTGGGGGCTCCTGATCCCTGGAAATTGAACACCCCCCCCATCCATTTGATTGCAGAACCTCCCCCATTCCCCCCTCCGAGCCCAATTCTCTTCCAAGCAGAGGAGGCAAGGGAGGGGCATTTTAAAACGCCGAAGGATTAAACAAGTGAAGAACAGCATATAAACAAGAAAAACAATTAAAACCCAGAGACAGATTTCCATTTTTGCAACACAGCACTCAGACCAGCGCCCTGCTCCCAATACCACTAAAGAAAAAGGCTCAGAGGGGGAGCCGCTTGTAGAATGCATTTATTGCATAGAATCCTAGCGCTGGAAGAGACCCCCAAGGGCCATCCAGTCCACCCCTTCTGCCCCTCAGGCCTCCAAAGAGCACTGAGCCCCATTCCTAGAGAGGCAGGAAAATGGGAATGAGGGGGAGGAGAAGAGTGAGGCAATCTCCCAGCTCTGCCTCATTTCCAGCGGGGGGGGGGGGGAGGATCTTTCTGAATTTTCTTAGCGGGAAAAGGAAGGAGTTTCGGGCAGGAGGGAGAAGGTAAGGGGGGGAGAGTGGGGACCCCACATTGGCTTATTTTGTGGGGAGAGGAGGGGGAGGGGGCTTCTTTGGGTCAGGGTGGGGGTGGTTGGAGGGTCCTTTTGGGGAGGGAGCCTGGGGGGGTCATTGAAGGGTGGAAGCACAGAAGCCCCCCATTTTCTCTCTCCCCAATAAAAGGCCTGGGGGCTCCTCGGGCTGCTTTGAGGCCCCCCTCCCCTCTTGTGGGGCTGAGCTCTTTCGGGGAGGGGGCTCCAGGGGAAGAAGAAGGGCAGCCTTGCTTGTATGGTTGGGGGAGTGGGGGGTCTTTGGCTGGGGGGTCTTTCCTGGGTCCTGTGGAGGGCTGGGGGGCTATTATGGGATGCCAGAAGGCTAGAAGGGCCACGAATGGGAGAGAATGCCTTGCAAAAGGGGAGGGAGAGCAAAGGGGGGCTTTGAGGCTGGGAGTGGGGGGATTGGGGGGGAGAGGAGAGGGGGGAGCTCTAGGGTTTTCCGGGGAGGAGAAGGGAAAAGGCTGAGGGAGGAGGGAGACCCCAAGTCTTTTGGGGAGAGGCCGGGGGCAGGCATGACTGTGAGGGAAAGGCATGGGGATGGGGGGATATGGAAAGGGAAACTATATATCCAGCCTTGCTCTGAGGCTCCCCTCCTTTCCCTCCTCCTTGCAGAGCCCCCTCTTTGTGGGGAGTTGCAGAGGCAGCCCAAAATGCCAAAGGAGCCCCCATTGAGAGGAGAGGAGGGGTCCCAATCCTCCCCCTGGCAGTGGGGCAGAGGCAGGGGCCCCCTTTGGCATCATTGGGGGGAGGGAGGGAGGGGTGGAAACCAACGTCCCCCCTCTTTGGACTTCGAGGAAGGGGGTCTCTTTTCCAAATATGTATAATTGTAATCTGTAACTTCTACTTTTAGTATAAATGTGTAAATAAGCTGTTTATTGAAAAAGTAAAGAGAGTGATTATCGTGTGTTTAGATTAAGAGGGAAAATGTATTAGTGTTAAGATAGACAGTGTTATTTTTGTATTAGTAAGAAAAGAGACTGAGGAAAATCAATGCCCCAGCAGTCACTGCCCAGTCTGGCTTCAGAGAGGGTGACTACCGCTGGCACTTTGCTTGTGAGCAACAGCTTTGAATGAGAAGCCAAATTAAAATCTGCAGGTAGATTACAGCTTTGTCAGGCATGGCACTTAAATCTAGGCCAATGTAGCTTGAATCTCACCCAGTCCCCCCCCACTCTATGTAGTCAAGCGCTGAGTTTTCAGGGGCAGAGACAAAACTCAGCTACCCTCCAAAAACAAAGGGATCTTGTAGGCTTAGTTGACTGCCTCAGTTGCACCTACGGAAGCTCATGCTCTGCTACAACTTCTTTCTCTCCGTTGAGCTCAGAGGTGCTACAAGATCCCTTTGCGTACTCATATTCCAGGCTAACACAGCTGTGTCTTTGGATTCTGAAAATAAAGGAAGGAGACAGAAGCCCTGAATTCCAAATGGGTACAAAGGGCCACCATTCTCCCATCATCCCCTGAAGGCCGAACAAGGACTTCTGGGTCTCCTTCCCCTATAGTTGACATGGAGATGCAGGGATGGCCTCCTTCAGTCTCTCTTTCTCTCCCCTGCCAGGAGCACCATGGCTTCAGAGGCCAGATCGGGATCCTATGTTCTTTGCAATGAAAGGGAAGCATCCATCCCAGAGACCCCTTTTTCCCTTTATTTCGGTACTGCAAGATTGCAAGACAGCCAGGTAAGAAATTTCCGTTTTCTCTCCTTATGAAATTCTTTGACCAAGGTAAATTGTTTGAGGTTAGGAAAAGCCGAAGCACATAGTGACAGGGCCCCCCCTGGTGTCTTTGGCCTGTGGAAGTTCCCATGTGGAAGTCGTGGGATGGTTTGGTCTGATCTGGAATTTCTGCCTTCAGTCCAAGGTTACAGAAGGAGAATTGCCCATGTGCTGTTCTTGTACATGTTGGAGCTCATGCAGCGTGGATGGATTTGTTGTGCTTTCGGTTGCCCTTTGGTGTCTTGATTCAGTTGTCCAATGTTGCCATTCACCACAAGGATTGTGCCCAAAACGACATGCGTACAATTGGGTTCTGCAACACCCAGATAAGAAGTCATCCCAAATTTCCAAGTTGTCCTTCCTCCATTCAATCCTTCTGAGCAGTGGGGTGAGAAGAGTGAATGTTTCTGTGTGCAGAGAATCAGAGTTGGAAGAAATTGCAGTCGGACCTGCATATTCACCTGGGTTTGGTTCCTGGATATTACCATGGATAACAGGAAACCTTTTTAAAATAAAATAAAGAACTTCTAAGGCAAACATACCATACATAGAGTTGCTTTGGAGGAGTTTAGAAGATGCCTAGAGAGGGTGGCTCTCTAAGAATATTCCAGTGCAGTTCTATGTTATGTTTCCCTTCTTTTCAGACATGGATAACCAAAATTACACATATTGGGCCCATGAATATGGGGATAGGACTATTTTTCTGATTAGTAAATTGTAGTCGGTGTTGTTGTTTTCTCTTTTCCAGCCTCTGGTCTGCTTTGAGGAGGTGGCCATCTATTTCACCAAGGGTGAATGGGAATGTCTGGATCCAGGCCACAGAGCACTCTACAAGGAAGTTATGCTGGAGAATTATGGGAACATGGCTTCTCTGGGTAAGAATGCTTTTTTCCTTCGAGGGATTCAGCCTGAAGGGGTGGAACTCCTGTTTGGGGCATTTCCCCCTGTATTGAGGAGTTCCGAGTGGGGAAGCATCCAGGTCTCTCTTGTATGACATTGCCATTAATATAATGTTTCAGGAATCTCACGCAGTTGCTTTTGATTGCTTTGAGTAAAAGGAGCCCAAACAGAACTGTTTCCTATAGCTTGAGGAGATGCCTCCATATCTTTTGACACCCCTAGCCAATCCATCCAACTTCTTGCTGTAGATTTACTTCTCTGAATATCTTGATGTGACCCATGAAGCTGGGAGAGTATTCACTCTCTTTCAGATAGGAGAATGACCCACCATCCTATCTCCCATGAAAAGAATACATCCCAGCGCCATAAGTGGTCCTTCACAGGTCAAAAGGACTTTGCCACGGGAACCATATTTCACTACTCATTGTCATCTTTCTGTTTGCTTTAGAAGAATGTCCCAAACCAGATCTCATTGCCTGCCTGGAAAAAGGAGAAGACCCTTTTGTCCAAGGCTCCCTGGAAGGGGAAAGACCTGCAGGTAAACTGCCTAGATTGTGTGGTTGAGGTATTTTTTTTTTTGGTCTGAGATTTAATGGGGCAGTATGCCTAGCGAAGGTTTCAGCTTGTTCTTAAGTGCAGGATAAAGTCTCTAGTCCTGTTTTTTGCCCACCTTCCCTTTTGTGTCTTACCACTGACTCATTATGACTGGGGACAGATAGAAAGGACTTGCATTAGGAAGTTAGTTTCCCATTTTAGTGGATCATCCCTTCTAACCGTAGCCTTTCTACCCCTGTGAGTTTCCTTCAGGTCTCATAAATGTACAGAAATGGAAACTACCCTTGTATACCCTTGTAATTCCTATGTGGGGCATTTCCCCCTGTATTGTGGCATTGCCAGTGAGGAAACTTCTCAACCTGCGATGTCTGCTGTTGCCATTAATATAAGATGGACTCACAAGCTGATAAGACCCCAAAGGCGGCAGGGGCCATGTTTATTTCATCACAAACTTTGGCTTGGCATTGTGGACAAAGTCTGGGAAACAGAGGTGCCTCCTCCACCCATGAAATACTCTGCAGCAGCAGCAGTAAAACCAGATTAGGTTTAAAGAAACAAAACCCGCAGTTTTAAAAAACCAAAGGGGACTTCCAGACACTTTCAGAGTGAGTTGGGTTTTATTTTATTTTTTTTGTTTTCGGTTCTTTTGTAAGCCCATAAATCTCCCAGATGATGCCTGGAGTAAAAAAAAAAAAACACCAAAAACTGGTCCTCAGAGCTGCCACAATGGCCATCTCAACTACCTTAGGTAAGAATTCTGGCTGATAGCAGAATCCTAAATGAAACTAATTCCCTATGACTTTCCCATTGTTCTTTCTCATGCACACTAAATACACCATAATGTTGATTTTATTTTTTATTTTTTTTTAAAAAAAATAGTTCATAGGCATAATTCACCATCGATACAGGAGCAAGCTGTTGCCTGTCATCAGTGTCCCTGGTGTGAGATGGCTTTCAGTTCCAAAGATTATCTGAACCGACACATGAAGTGGAAGCATTCTGGGAATGGCATACAGGCTGAAAAGCCAGAAAATGTACAAGAAGAGAATTATCTATTCAGAACTGTGGCTTCTGCTTCCCACAGGGCTACGCTGCAGGGCCCAAACCCAAGCTGTATAAACAAAAGGAAAGGGGAGGAGAGATCATTTATGAAAGATATAAAGGCAAAGGCACTGAATGGGAATCTTCATGATAGCAATGGAAAAAAGGTTTCCCACCTGGTCAGTCATAACAAAGCACACAGAGGAGAGAAGCCGTATTCATGTAGGGAGTGTGGGAAGAGCTTCAACCAATCATCGCATCTGGCCACACACAAGCAGACACACACAGGTGAGAAGCCATATTCATGTAGGGTGTGTGGGAAGAGTTTTAGCCGATCATCACACCTGGCCATACACAAGCGAACTCACACAGGTGAGAAGCCATATTCATGTAGGGAGTGTGGGAAGAGCTTCAGCCAGTCATCAGACCTGACGAAACACAAGCGAACACACACAGGAGAGAAGCCACATTCATGTAGGGAGTGTGGGAAGAGCTTCAGCCAGTCATCAGACCTGGACAGACACAAGCGAACACACACAGGAGAGAAGCCATATTCATGTAGGGAGTGTGGGAAGAGCTTCAGCCAGTCAGCAGACCTGACGAAACACAAGCGAACACACACAGGAGAGAAGCCACATTTGTGTAGGGAGTGTGGGAAGAGCTTCAGCTGTTCATCAGACCTGACCAAACACAAGCGGACGCACACAGGAGAGAAGCCACATTTGTGTACGGAGTGTGGCAGGAGCTTCCGCTGTACATCAAACCTAGCCGAACACAAGCGAACACACACAGGAGAGAAGCCATATTCATGTAGGGAGTGTGGGAAGAGCTTCATCCATTCATCACACCTGGCTATACACAAGCAAACACACACAGGAGAGAAGCCACATTCATGTATCGAGTGTGGGAAGAGCTTTAGCCGATCATCACAGCTGGCCATACACAAGCGAACACACACAGGAGAGAAGCCATATTCATGTAGGGAGTGTGGGAAGAGCTTCAGCCAGTCATCACACCTGACCAGACACAAGGGAACACATAGGAGAGAAGCCACATTAGTGTAAGACACTAAAAAGACTTCCCAGTCCCCCATCAGACTGTAGATCTTTTACTCGGTGACATCCATGAAGGAAACAGTGGTTGCATTCCTCTGTCCCATTGGTGTTTGATCCTCATTTCCAGAAGCTGTAGCGAGCAGGACTGTTGTCTTTCTCAGCCAGCTGTTTAGGCCAGTGCAAGAGAAGGGTAAGCAAATGGACAGTAGCCATGTTGAAGGGATCCCTGCTGATCCCAGTCCCTCACTACCTTGAAACTCTTAAAAGACAGGGATTGAATGTGGTCCTCGTGACCTCAGCATGGAGGTGTAAACTCATTGCATGCTCTTCTGTCTGCTCTGAAACACTCTTAGTAAATGATTTTCTTCAAGAACACCACCATCCCCACATTGCCATTGGCAAATCTGTGCTCAAGTCCGTTTAGCAGTTCACCTACCTGAGAAGCATCATCTCATCAGATGCCAAGAACACAGCTGCGCTGGGCAGGGCATTAGGATGTAGGACCATCGCCTCCCAAAAATAGTACTCTACGGTGAACTTGCCATGGGTCAGCGTAAGAGGGGCGCTCCAAAAAAGCGATACAAGGACTCACTGAAACAACATCTCAGGCTGGACCAAATTGATCACCAACAATGGCCCGCCCTGGCCTCACATTGGGAGGCATGGAGACGCAGTATCCACAACGCTGCAGCTTTATTTGAGAACTGACGCCGAACAAGTCTTGAAGAGAAATGACAACGCAGAAAGAATCACAACCTGGAAACATCACCCAAGGAGACCTTCTGCTGTGCTTTCTGCAACCGAACTTGTTTATCTTGGATTGACCTTTTTAGTCATCAGCGTGCTTGCAGAAAGTGCGGGATGAGTCCTTCCTGCATCTTCGTTTGCAAAGAAAGCCAGAGAGAGAGAACTGTTAGTGTAATGTTCAGGAATTAGTGAACATATTTTTGTGTACTTGCCATGATAAAGTGGAAATGTCTATGGCTTTGTTTGAAAACATTGGATCTAAGGACAATAAACACGTTGCATGCAAATAAAAGAATGTGTGTTCATCTGTCAGCTATTGCTGCTAAACACCTGAAACTTGCTCTGCACATTAAGGTGATACTAGTTATGTGATTTTACAAACATAGTAATTAGTTCGTTTTAAACTAATCCTATGTTTGAATCATCCCATTTCAGTTTCTAGGAGGCAGTCTTCTCTAATCAGCATACCGCTTTGCAGTTAATATTTTTTGAAGTGAGAGGATAATCATATGAGAGAAAGAGATATAGGGCTGCCCCTTTCTCCTGATGTGGTAAGCCCCCGCCCGTCCTTAGAATTCATTGGAAGGATCTCCTTTGGGGCTGAAGGGTTATACCATGGCAGGAGTTATACTTAGGGGTGCCACTGTCCCATAGTGCTTCCCTCAGAGGAGGTGGTCAGGATGTGTGCATCTCTTAAACTGCACCATTTTTGCTTGAAGGTTCTGGCAATGAGGTCACCTTCAGGCTAAAGTTACATTGGTGTGTGTGTTTGTGTGTGCCTTAAAGGCAAAGGGGGCAGGTGAATGAATGGAAACCGGAGGGTGGTCATAGAATCATAGAATTGCAGAGTTGGAAGAGACCACGAGGGCCATCAAGTCCAACCCCCTGCCACGCAGGGTCGTGCAGGACCAAGCTGTAATGGGCTTCCAACACTTTTCTGCATCTGTGTTCCCTTAACCCAGCCCACTGGAGCACTATCTAATTCCCCCCTTTTTTAACCGTACAAATATATCTCGAAACCTGTAGAGAAAAAGCAGCTTGAAAAGGAGGACAGAGAAAACTATGCCATGGAAAAGAATAAACACCTCTCCTCTGGACACTTCCCATACCAAAGCCCCCCTTTACCAAAAGAAGCAACCACAAAGATGCATTACATGCAATTTCATCATAAAAAACACCAAACCTTCTCAAAACCTAAAGCTTGATCCTATAGATGCTGGCCCACAATTGCTTGGAGTGAAATCTGGTAAGGCTGTTTACAACTACTGCAACAGCAATCAAGGTTCATGTATAAAGTTCTGTGCTGTAGAGGGCTTATTTTGATCTCTCTTGTTTCTAGCTTATCAGTCTGGTCAGGATATCAAATTCTGTTATCCTGATCCAAACATAACCTGCTCATCAACAAGGTCTGACACATCCCTACTGCCTCCATCAGGAGTACCCTTCAATACTGTAGCACTCCAACATCTGTGGGGGATTGGTTCCGAGCCCCACCGCAGAAATTGAACATTGCAGATAAATTAGCAACATCGATGCCCCACCATATCCTTCCTCCTGCCCGCCCACTATGCCGGAGCACCCCCCCATGAGGCTGCCTCCTACCTCTCTCCCCCACCAGCCCGCCACACAAGAACCTGCACCCCACATACAAGGCACCCACCAGCTCTGCCACATGAGAAAACCCCTCTGCAGGGTCACCTCACTCCTTCCCTTGCCCACCAGCTTCACCATGCCACAAACCTCCCCCCCCAGTAATGTTGCCTCCTCACCCCGCCAGTCACCCGGTCAATCAGCCAGCCACTCGCTCGCTTCATCAGAACCCCTCCCCAAGGTCACCTCCCTCTCTTGCCCACCAGCTCTCCTGTGCCACCCCCCATGAGTTCACCTACTTCCCCCACCTGCCATGACCGAATCCCCCCATAACATAACTTACTCCCTCCCCCCACCACACCGCATCCCCCCTGCTCATACTGCTGTTGCATCCCCGGATAATTGAATCAGCGGATGGTGAACCAGCGGATGATGGGGTGCTACAGCCCTAATTCTCAAGCAGAAATGTAGGTTAAGACAGTTTTTTATTTTTATTTATTTATTTATTTATTTCTACCCCGCTCTTCAGCCACAAGGATATCAGAGTGGCTTACAAATTGTTTTAAGCAATAGCTATTTACACATCTACACTGCATTGAACAGTTTCCAATGTGTGTTAGCTAACTGCCCACACAAGCTGGGTACTCAGTTTACTGACCTACGAAAGGATGGAAGGCTGAGTGAACCTTGGAGCCCGCTGGAATCGAACTTGCAACACGGTGACTCAAAATACAGGAGACTTTTTAAAAAAATTATGGCAATATATATTGGTGACAGGTGAGCAACTACATCCGTCAATACATCATACAAACTTGAGTTGGTCTTTCCTTTCTGTGACACACATTACCTTAGCAATAGACAGTTTGGAAAATGCTTTCTAACTAACAGGAAGAATAATCAATGGGCAACCAAAGGAAATCTAATCACTGATAACTACTTTGGAGGGGAAACAATACCGGGTGCTTGAGGTTGTACTTCAAGAGGTGGTGCCGCCTCCTCCTCCCTTCCACCACCTGGCTGATGAGGAGTCTGCTGCCTGTGCCACCCTTCTCGCTCGACCACGCATCCCTGTAAAAACAAGCACCTTAGTTTTAGTTCCCCAATACCTCCTGTAATGAAGGTTTAAGGGCTTTTAAAATGCCCCACTTACTGGCAGGATTGCGATCCCTCCTTGGTCTCCCCCCAGTTACCCACAGATCATGCATCTGTGGGTAAAAGGGGGCGACGGTGGGGTGGTGGGCTGCTGTAGTAGGCCTCCCTGGCCTCAAAGAATTTGGCCTTAAGGATCTTAAACTTTGATCGGCACTTTTTCTGTACCCATCACTACTGCCGTGATTCAATCTCCGGGCCTTGCTAGTTCTTGTAGATTTCCTGCTGAGGTAGACACGTAAGTTCTCATCAATTGCCCTCAAAGTAGAGCATATGGTGGATAACAAAAAAACCCCAGCATGCAACAATCGCCAAGGGCTCCAACTCCTCCTCCTCCTCCATTGCTCATCCAGATGTGCAGACAAAGGTAATATGGCCAGACCAATGAGAACCTGACATTAACCATTAGTAGTTATCCAATACGAATGAAGGTGATGGGGAAAACAAACGGAAATACGTGCATAATAGAGCTCATGTGAGCTTGATTGACAGGAGTACCTTAGCGCATCTTTGATAGTGGAAACAGGATCAGGAGTGAAAAATCAGTAGCGCTTCAGTTTTGGTTACGGAATACATGTCGTGTAAACATGTATCACACTATAAAATGACACAGTAAAAAATTCCATGTAAACTACCGTATATTCCGGCATATAAGACGACTGGGCGTATAAGACCCCCCCCCAATATCCAGCCAAAAATCTAGGCCTAGGCATATATTCGCCAGATAAGACCACCACCACCCCAATTGGGCTGGCTGGGGGAGCCTTGCCAGCTGATCCTCTTTGTTTCCCAACTCATGAGGATCTCCTCGTGAGTTGGGAAAGCGAACAGGATCAGCTGGCAGGGCAACGTTCGCCCCTCTCTTCAACCTTCCAGTCAAACTGGACTCGAAGGTGGAGGAAAGGGGCGAAAATGCCCAGTTTGCCTCAGCAGCCCCCTTCCCTCCGTCTTGGCTCTTCCAAAGGGGACCAAGGCGGGGGAAGCAGGGGCGGCCACGGCAAACCCCTAGATTCGCCCCCTTTCCCCACATTCAAGGAAGGTGGGGAGAAGGTGCGAACATGCCCCTTTGGCTCCATAGGGGGGACGCGGGGCCGTGGAGCCAAACCCTGGGATTCGCCCCCTCTCCCCACCGTCAAGGGAGAGGGAGCGAATCTAGGGATTTAAATCCACAGCCCCGATCCCTCCTTCTGGGCTCCCTCCTCCCGCGATTCCCCAACCCACAGGAGGCTGCCCAGTCTCCTGGTGGGTTGGGGAATGTGGGATGGCCAGCTGGCTGGGGGGTGGAGGGAGGGGGCTTCGCAGCCCCCCCTCCCCAAAGCGTGGCTTTGGGGAAGGGGGGGTGGCTAAGCAGAGGGTGAATGGGTGGATGGGTGGAGGGGGCTTCACAGCCATCCCCCCCTCCAAAGCGTGGCTTTGGGGAAGGGGGTGGCTGGGTGTCTGGGGGGAGGGGGCTTCGCAGCCGGTTCCGCGGTTACGGGAGGGGGGTGGATGCACGGGGGGTGGGCGGGGGAAGGGAGGAGCGGGCTTCCCAGCCATCCCCCTCCCGAAAGCCGCAGTTCCGCGGTTTTGGGAGGGGGTGGATGCGCAGGGGGAAGGGAGGAGGGGGCTTCCCAGCCACCCCCCCTCCCGAAAGCTGCGGTTCCGCGGCTTTTGGGAGGGTGGGTGGATGCGTGCGGGGTGGGCGGGTGGCTGGGAGGAGCACTTTGCTTCACCCCCTGCCCCGTCTCCTGCCTCTTCGCTCCATTTGCGAAGAGGCAGGAGATAGGTAGGCAGATGAAGCAAAGTGTATCCGGCGTATAAGACGACTGTCATTTTTGGAGGGCACTTTTGAGTGCTCAAAAGTCGTCTTATACGCCGGAATATATGGTATGTGGTACAATATTGAAATTGTGCAATTGCGCAACTTTCCATGACAAATCCTGTCATGTAAACGAGCCCCATGTGTTCCCTTTACTTGCTACCTGTGCAAGGTTTTTTGCCTCCCACTGTTGGCTCCTTGCACTGTTTGCATTGTTCCCTCTATAACAGTTTGACTATTTTCTCCAGCCCTTTTGCCTTCCAGAATACTGTCTCCCTCCCCCATATGACTCACTTTAAAGCCTTCCTGATCAAATTCTTGAGACTGTTGGCAAAAAATGTTTCCGCCAACTATCGTGAGATGAACCCCATCCCTTGCCAGAAGTCACCCCTCATGGAAGCGCAACCCATGATCCCAAAATCCAAATTGTTCTCAGCGGCACCATTTACGGAGCCAGTTGTTTACATCGGCTATTTTCCTCTCCCTTCCTGGACCATGCCCTTCAACTGGCAGAAGAGGCGAGATGACAACCTGTTCATCCATTTCTTTCAGCTTCCTCCCCAGAGCCTCATAATCTCTTCTGATCTTCGGAAAGCTGTGCCTTACAGTATCATTGGTTTCCACATGGACCAAAAGGAAGGGGTAATGATCCATAGGCTTGACGAGTCTTGTCAGCCTCTCGGTCACATCACAGATCTTTGCCCCAGGGAGACAACACACCTCCCGAGACATCTTGTCAGGCCCACAAATCACTGCTTCTGTACCCCTCAGCCAAGGAGTCCCCCACCACCACGACATGCCTCCCCCAAGGCTTTGCAGTGGCTGTTCCTTGCGGTGGTATTCTCAGGGTTCACGCTCTGTCCCTGAAGTCTGTCCATGCTGTTCTTCCTCGTTGTCCTTGATAAGAAAGAGGCCTGTAGCTGCAAGCTGTCCAAAGAATCCCTGGTTTTTCTAGTTCTGTGTGTGCCATTCCTCCAGCTGTCTACCTCCTGTGTATGTGAAGTGACCCTCTCCTCCACAGCCAATTCCTCTGTGTGGTCCCTGCCCAAGACTGTTCGTTCTGTTGTGTCCAGGAAAACCTCTTGCTCACAAATGTGTTGAAGTGTAGCTGCCCGGGTCTCCAGCTGCTGGACTTTCTCCTCCAAGAGGCTACCAAATTGCACTTGGTGCATGTGAAGGTCCCCACATCTGTAGACAAGAAGACAAACATCGCACAAGTGTTGCAAGTGACTGCTGCAGTCCCCTCAGTGTCCATGGTGAGAGCTTTTAGGTAATCTAAGAACTTTTAGGTAATGCTGAGAACTCTTAGGTATGCTGTACTTTTGCTTGTTTGATTAACTTCGTGCACCGTTAGGCGCGTGCCTCTGCAAGCAGTTATATAGAGCTACGCTCCGAGCTCCACCCCCTAGTGACTCACAGATGTGACTCACAGAAGCTCCACCCCTCAGCCACAAACACTCTCCCAAGAGTTTAAAAAATTCAAACTCACAGAAGCTCCACCCCCTCAGCCTCAAGCACACTCTCCCAAGAGTTTTTAAAAAATCAAACTCACCCACTCAAAATGGCTGCCCAGAAGCTGCTCTTCTTCCTCTCCCTGGCAGGAAACCGAACCCTTTAGTCTTAAAGGTGCTGCTAGAAATCTTCCTGTCCTCTTTTCCATTTCCCTTTCTATGCTGTGACAGAGTAATAGGGCTGCTTCTTTGAAAATACCAGGACATGAACTTCTCGTCTAGGAAGCAAGAGAGGGCAAAGGCACAGAGGCTTTCTCTTCTGGGCAGATCCGGCCTTTCAACTGCCCCCTCCTCCTGCCCCCCCTGCCCCATCCATGACCAAACTAGCAAAGATGACTCTCAGACTGGTCATCCATGTTCTCGGGAGGCAGACTGGATGAGTCCATGGTGTCCTTGCTAGAAGTTTCAGGGGCTCTGGACACTGTTGTCCTGTCTCCGGTTTTAAAATACAATTGCCAGTCCAGTCAGCATCTGTGGGAAGGAGTGGGGGATGCAACAGGGGGCTGCTGAGTACCCAGCTTGTGGGGGCAATTAGCTAACACACATTGGAAACTGTTTAATGCAGTGTAGATGTGTAAATAGCTATTGCTTAAAACAATGTGTAAGCTGCTCTGATAACCTTGTGGCTGAAGAGCCGGGTATAAATTGTTAAGGAAAATGCAACATGGGACATACAGTGAAAGAAATAAAATATGTATGTGAAAGTCACAATGACTAAGCAAGAGCAATTATGAAGCTACACAGGTGAAACTGCTGATGTAATCTAGAAGCCTGAGAGCCAAGGACAGAGGTACTGAATGCAGATTGGAAACACCTGAGAATCATTAAGTGTACAAGGTGAAATGTTGAAATACATGGGTTGGTCTTAGGCATGGGTGGAACTATGTGGACCAATCAGAATGGAAGTACACACCCACTGGGTGGAAACTAACTAGTGGGTGGTGATAAACAATGGCTATAAAATTGCAATGTTTGCCAATGTATTTTTGTGGTGGAGTAGAGGTGGTGTAGTGTATAGAGATTGTGATTTGTTGACCATATAGTATATTTATATAGAAGAATAAAGTAGGTTTTATATAAAACTACTGAGTTGCCTGAGTGAATCCTGGAGAGTTTGGAGACACCTGGTGAAGAGTGAGAAGGCTTGGAGAGTTTGTCAGGATCTTCAGCCTATTCTCTGAAACTCTGCTGCTTTGGAGGAAAGCATTAACCACTGATCTAAGCTGGTCAGCTCTGCTGCATAACAAGGTGGTGAGTTTGAGCCAGAGGTGAAGAGCTACAACTCCCATCATCCCTGACAAGGGTTATGGGCCCAGTTACTAGAGCACCCAGCATCCACAGAAGCTGAAAGTTCCAGAGAGTGGAAGAAAGCTTTGTGGACGATAGATCAGAGCAAGCTGTTTGTGCTGCACTGATAAGCCTCGTGAGTAAATCATTTTGTGTTTTGCTTGAGCCCAGACGGGTCGGCTGTGCATACTCAGAAGGACTGTGTCAAATTGAGTCACTGCACAAATCAAGATGGAATTTCTAAAGTTTAGTAAATTAAATAGAAACAACTACTCTACCTGGAAGATTTATGCCCAATCTCTACTAGTAAAGGAAGGTCTGTGGTCAACAGTTGAAACAGGGCTGGCAGCTGATGCTGATGAAGCCACTAAAGAGAGAGATAGTAAAGCAAAAGCCTGTCTTTATCTCATGCTTGAAGAAGACTTAATTAATGACGTCAGAGATAAAACGTCTGCCAAGGATGTGTGGGATACCTTGCAGAGATTACACACTCCTTCAACTGCTTTTGCAAAAATGCTATGGTCTAAAAGAATATACAGGCAAAAGATGGCTAAAGGGCAGTGTGTGATAGAACATTTAAAAATAATGCAAGATTTGTTTGTGCAAGCTGAACTGAGGGGAGTGCAAATTAGCAAAGAGCAGCAATGCTACATTTTAATAGAATCGCTAGACTCTTCGTGGGACAACATAACGAACAGCCTGCAAAACCTGCCAGAAGCTGAGCTTAATAGAGATTTAATTGTGGCCAGAATACTGGAAGAGAACCAGAGAAGAATGTCTGAGCAGGGTGACTCAGCAAGCTTAAAGACTGTGCCAAAACAACAAACAACTCCTGGCTGGCGAACGCAGGAGGAAGCAGCCTCTACAAGGGAGCAACGGAGGTGCTTTTATTGTAAGAAGATTGGTCATCTGCAGAGACATTGTAAACATTTTGCAGCTGAGAGATGCAAGCAAGCAGAGAGCAGATGGCAGCCGCGGCAGTATCAAAAACAGTCCAGACCTCCATTTTTGAGGGACAGTGGTAATAAAAAGGGGTTTGCAACCATGATTAAGGAAAAACAAAATGCAAATTCTAAATGGCTAGTTGATTCAGGAGCCACATCTTTGATGTGTAATGACATAAATTTAATAAGTAATAGAAAATCAGCTAATGTAAATGCTGTAGTTTTGGCTGATGGGAAAGAGCTAAGCACTGTAAATCAAATGGGTACTGTGTACATTCCAGGGCTAAAAGAGAATTTTAATGATGTCTTACATGTAAAGGAGTTAGAAAATAATTTGTTATCAGTAAGCAGATTAACAGAAAGAGACTACACAGTCATCTTTGAAAAGAACATGTGTAAGATAAAACTGAATGGGGAATTGCGTGGCATAGGTTTGAAAAAGGACAAACTTTATTATTTGGAGGACAATATTGATAGCTACAGGGTTGAAGAAGCTAATAACATAGAAAATATTCCAATCCACAAAGACTGCATACACGAGCTTCACAGAAAATTTGGCCATGCGAGCTTCAAATGTTTAAAGAATTTAATCAGTATGTGTCCAGATTTAAAAGTTACTGAATGCAAAAACCACTTAGATTGTACGGTATGTCAACAGGTAAAGGTCAGAGCTTTTCCAGTAGCTAAGAAAACAAAAAGAATTGCTCAAAGACCATTTCAGTATGTACATGCAGATGTCGCCCAAGCTAATTGCTTGTCCTTAGGGGGAAGCAAGTATTTCCTAGTAATTGTTGATAGGTATACAAGGTTTGCATTTGTGAGAATAATGAAAAACAAATCTGACGCTGGGCAAAGTTTAAAAGCATGGGTAAGAATGGTGGAAAGACAATTTGATAGCAGAGTAGGCACCATTATTACTGATAGAGGAGGAGAATTTTTAAATAATCAATTGTTTAACTGGTTTCAAAAGGTGGGAATAAGGCATGAAACTACAAACCCTGCTTGTCCTAGTGAGGATGGGTTAGCAGAGAAGAGAATACAAGATATAAAAAGAATTACTGCTTGTATGATGGCAGATGCAGGGGTGAAAGATAGTTTTTGGGCAGAAGCAACTTTGACTGCAATACATATCAGTAACAGATTGTATCATTCAGAAATTGAAGACATTCCCTACAGGGTATTGTATGGGAGAATGCCAAATTACAAGTACTTAAGGGTTTTTGGACAATTTGCTCATGTTTACACACCTGCTTGTTTCAGGAAGAAAGGAGAACCCAAAAGCAAAAGGCTTAGGTTTTTGGGGTATTCTGGAAATAGCTACAAGTTTCATTTGGATGGAAAACAAGTGCAGTATTCTAGGTCTGCAAATTTCGAGAGACATGCTGGTTGGGACAAACTGCATGCCAATAAAGAAGTGTTTTTGAGATTAGGGAGTTCAAATGAGCCAGGAGCACAAACTGAACCAACCTCAGGAAACGGAGGGGTTTCAGTTAAGCAGGAAGCATCACCTAGCAGCAGTGGTAGTTCTTCTGATGATGAGATAGCATCTAGGCCTACTACTACTCGAATGACTGAAGACAAGAGATTTAGTCATAGAACTACAACTCCCAGTAGAGAAAGTGAGGATGAAAGAGACAGAACAGCAGATTTTATTCCCAGGCGTAGTCATAGAGTTAGAAAGCCTCCAGATAGGTTTGTTGTGACAAAGGCAAGAGCTTGTTTAGCAGTAGAGGAGCCTGAAAGTTTTGAAGAGTTGGAAAGTTATTCTAGTGAAGAACAGGAAAGATGGTTTGATGCAATGGATAATGAGTTTGGTTGCCTGGTAAATAAAGATGTTTTTGAAATTGTTGACAGACCCAAAGACAAGAAAGTAATTGGTTGTAAATGGGTATACAAAAGGAAAGAAATGCCAGATGGAAGTATTAAATATAAAGCTAGGTTAGTGGCTAAGGGTTTTGCACAACAGCAGTATGAGAACTATGATAAGACATATTCTCCAACTGCAAAGCCAGAAAGTCTGAGAATGGTTCTAGCTGTAGCAGTAAAAAGGAATTTAGTTGTAGAACATTTTGATTTTGAGACAGCTTACTTGAATGCGGTTCTGGATGAAGAAATATTTATGGAACAGCCACAAGGTTTCGAGGAAAATGGTAGTCAGAGAGTATATAAATTAAAGAAAGCGTTGTATGGTTTAAAACAAAGTGCCAGAGCGTGGAATCTGTGCATCAATGATGAGCTAGTTAAGCTAGGTTACAAGAGGAGCATTGCAGATGCTTGTGTTTATACAAAAGGAGACATAGTATTAGTGATTTATGTAGATGATTTGTGCGTAGCAGCAAAGTCAAAACAGGAAATTGAGTCAGTAAAAAGAGAATTGTCTGAGAAGTTTGTTTTGAAGGACTTAGGTGTATTGAAGTCTTATTTAGGTATTTGTGTTGAATGGACAGAAGAAGGACATTGTTTATTAAGTCAGAGAACTAAAATTGAAAGACTGATTGAAAAGTGTGGATTACAGAATGCAAAAATAGTAAGAGCTCCAATGACAACTGGTTTTGTGTCTGAGAAAACAACTAGAGTGTTTGAGGACAAGACTCTCTTCAGAAGTATAATAGGATCTTTACAATTCATATCTTGCCATACCAGACCAGACATTTCTTATGCTGTAAATGTATTGTCTAGAAGGGTTAATGATCCAAAAATTGAAGACTGGACAGCGGTAAAACATTTATTGAGATATTTGAAAGGAACCTTAGATAGGAAATTGATAATAAGAAACAATAGTTCAGATCTAGATTGTTATGTAGACAGTTCATTTGCATCAGAATTAGGAGACAAGAAGTCAGTTACAGGTATGATAATTAAATATAGTGAAAGTCCAATAGTTTGGAGAAGTAGAAAACAAACTAATGTAGCGATAAGCACAACGGAAGCAGAATTCGCTGCTTTGAATGAGATAGTAAATGAGGTACAGTGGATTAAGCAATTGCTAAATGATTTAAATGAAAGTTACAAGATACCAGTGGAAATTCTGGAAGATTCACAGTCATGCATAGCGATGGCTGAAACTGAAAGTTTGAAGAACAGAACAAAATATGTTGGTGTAAGATATCAAAATGTGCGAGACATGGTTCAGAAGGGTGAAATAGAATTGAGATATATAGAAACACAACACAACATAGCAGATTTGTTCACAAAAGCATTGACAGCAGAAAAACATGAAAGGCTGACACAAATGGTTGGAATGACATTGTAAGACACATACAATATTTTATTTCGGAGGGGATTGTTAAGGAAAATGCAACATGGGACATACAGTGAAAGAAATAAAATATGTATGTGAAAGTCACAATGACTAAGCAAGAGCAATTATGAAGCTACACAGGTGAAACTGCTAATGTAATCTAGAAGCCTGAGAGCCAAGGACAGAGGTACTGAATGCAGATTGGAAACACCTGAGAATCATTAAGTGTACAAGGTGAAATGTTGAAATACATGGGTTGGTCTTAGGCATGGGTGGAACTATGTGGACCAATCAGAATGGAAGTACACACCCACTGGGTGGAAACTAACTAGTGGGTGGTGATAAACAATGGCTATAAAATTGCAATGTTTGCCAATGTATTTTTGTGGTGGAGTAGAGGTGGTGTAGTGTATAGAGATTGTGATTTGTTGACCATATAGTATATTTATATAGAAGAATAAAGTAGGTTTTATATAAAACTACTGAGTTGCCTGAGTGAATCCTGGAGAGTTTGGAGACACCTGGTGAAGAGTGAGAAGGCTTGGAGAGTTTGTCAGGATCTTCAGCCTATTCTCTGAAACTCTGCTGCTTTGGAGGAAAGCATTAACCACTGATCTAAGCTGGTCAGCTCTGCTGCATAACAAGGTGGTGAGTTTGAGCCAGAGGTGAAGAGCTACAACTCCCATCATCCCTGACATAAATAACTAAATAAATTTTTTTTGTTATGTACAGAAAATGCTCCCCAAGCACCTAGTCCAGTGGTTCTTAACCTGTGGTCCCAGGACCACCTGGGGTCTGTGATGTCCTCACAGGCAGGTCCACGAAGGCTTAAAGGCTGCTTGGCCCACCTCTTCCATGCAGTGGACTGTTCACATGACAGGAGCCAAGGCAAAGTCTGGCTGGTTGACTTGGCCTGTGCATTGCCATCCAATCCTCTCCAGCCCCAAGCTTGCAGCAAGAAGCAGGAGAAAAGTCTTCCCTCCCTCTCCAGTGCCTCCGAGGGAAGGTTTAATGGATGGTGTAATTGTATTATTATTATTGCTTTAAATCTTGAGTTAAGTCTTGGGGCTTCACGGCAACAATAGTCATTCTCTGGCTTTTCTTCGCGAACGAAGATTCAGGAAGGACTCATCCCGCGCTTTCTGCAAGCGTGCTGATGACTGAAAAGGCCAATCCGAGATAAACAAGTCCAGCTGTAGAAAGCACAGCAGAAGGTCTCCTTGGGTGATGTCACCTCCTCTCTCTCTTGCCCACCAGCTCTGCTGTGCCACCCCCATGAATTCCCCTCCTTCCCCTCCTGCCTTGCCAGAATCCCCCCATAAGATAACCTACTCCCTCCCCCGACCACACCGGAACCCCCCCTGCCCATACTGCTGTTGCCATCTGCGGATAATTGAATCACCGGATGGTGAACCAGCGGATGACGGCGTGCTACTACATATATATATATATATATATATATAGCCCTAATTCTCAAGCAGAAATGTAGGTTAAGACAGTTAAATTTCTACCTTGTATCAATGACAAAGAATCAGAAATGTAGCTAATCCAAATAAAATATTGTATTGTACTAACATCACAATTCACAAAACATTTTTTTAAAATAGTAAAAAATGTTTCAGTCTCTTGTTATATCCATATAGGATCATGAAGTGGCTCTGCCATGATGGAGTTTCCATCATCCTCCCTCAAGGTTGATTGCAACTCCCATCATTCTGCCAGAGAACTACATTTCCCTTGTTTTGCAAACAGTATTGTCTTGCCAACATGGCATCGGGTAAGGAAAGGGTTAATTCGAAGGGAGGGTCTAAAACACCACCTCCACAGGAGCTCATGAGATGGCACCATCAATGACATCACATCACCAGACCAGATATGGCCAATCACAACTCTTGAACCAGGAATCCCAACTCAGGTATAACTGCTTTTGTGTGAGGGCATTGCAGAGTCAGACCATGCAGCTTTGGAAAAAGTCAAATGGGGGCTCTTAATATTCCAGCATGTGAGAGCCAAAGGCTGGGCAATAGCTGTTAGAGGAAGCCACCTCGCTTAGCTCACAGCTCCCTGAGACCAACTGAAAGTCAACAGAGACTGCACATAGTGAGTAGAACTTTTAGGGCCTGTTTAGGATCGTGTTAGGGAATTATGTTAATTTCTTCCACTTTGGTTGGATGCAGCTAAACTTAGTAACTGAATGTGACTTAGAATAACTGAATGCTTTAACTTTAATACCTTGCTATTTCTGTAACAGTAAAGTGTGCCTGGGGCATAGATGGAGCCTGCCTCATGGGAGATTTCTAACTTGAACTTGCTTGAATAAATAAGTCTTCTTAATCTTTCTATACACTGATTTCTTTACCTCTGTTTTGCTACAATTCTCTCTCTCTGGGTATAGAAGGAAAGAATTGGTTGGTTCACAGTGGTGGGTAGTCCCCTTGGGTATCCAGTCTCTCACTGGTCTGGTTATAAATACTGCCCTGAGTGGTGGCAGCTTTTGCCCTGTAGGGGGCAACCTTGAGTGAGGTTCAATGGGCAATTTCAAAAAGAGTCTGACATGTCATTCTGAAATTCCGTATCAACATTGGATCATCCCAATGCTTCAGCCCCTCCTCTTTCCACCACTCTGTGTTCTTCTGAGGTCTCACCCATCAGCATCTAGGAGCAGGACAGGTACCAAACCAAGGGAGTAGGGAGGAATCCAAATAAATGTGTGCTTAATCCCCAGCTTCCCCCTGAGCACATACCTCTTACTTTTTGCAATGCGAGAGAATAAGAAATGGAGCAAGGCTACCCTCCTGAGTTTTCTATGACTCTCTCTCACCTTGTAGATGAGAAGTACCTGCTGAACTAAGTTGCAAAGCAATAGCAAGATTTGGAAGCCATTCAGTCCACAAAGATTGGTGTCAGACATTTTTAAGAGTCATCTCTCTGGCTTCCCTTCGCAAACGAAGATTCAGGAAGGACTCATCCCGTGCTTTCTACAAGCGTGCTGATGACTAAAAAGGCCAATTCAAGATAGGACTTTTTCGGATGCTGAAAAATAACGCAAGCAGCCTCGTCGTGCTGCGAAGCTGCAGTGCTGCAAAGCATCAGTTTTGGATGATGCTCGCCCCTTCCGGTACTGTTGCAGTACCACGGGGAGATTTGAGCATCATATTTCCTCGATTTTTACTCACAAAAGTTGATCGTGATTAAAAATCGAGGAAATATGACGCTCAAATCTCCCCGCGGTACTGCAACAGTACCGGAAGGGGCGAGCGTCATCCGAAACTGACGCTTTGCAGCGCAGCAGCCTCGCAACGGGACGAGGCTGCTTGCATTATTTTTCAGCGTCCGAAAAAGTCCATAGACCAGTCCGGTTGCAGAAAGCACAGCAGAAGATTTCCTTGGGTGTTTCCAGGTTGTGATTCTTTCTGCATTGTTGTTTCTCTTCAAGACTTGTTTGGCGTGAGTTCTCAAATAAGGCTGCAGCATTGTGGATAGTGCATCTCCATGCCTCCCGATGTGAGGCCAGGGCAGACCATTGTTGGTGGTCAATTTGGCCAAGCCTGAGACGTTGTTTCAGGGAGTCCTTGTATCGCTTTTTTTTGAGTGCCCCTCTTACGCTGACCTGTGGTGAGTTCACTGTAGAGTAGTATTTTTGGGAGGCGATGGTCCTCCATCCTAGAAACATGCCCTGCCCAGTGCAGCTGTGTTCTCAATATCATTGCTAGACAAGTTAACTGTTCAATGGATTTGTAATTGGTTGACCGGCCAAACCCAAAGGGTGCTCAGCAGTGGCTCCTCTTCGTCTTGGAAAGATGTGACCAGTGGGGTGCCACAGGGCTCTGTCCTGGGTCCAGTGCTATTCACCATCTTTATCAAAGACTTGGATGAGAGAATTAGGGGCATACTTATCAAATTTGCAGATGACACCAAATTAGGAGGAGTAGCTAATACCCTAGAGGACAGGATCAAAATTCAAAATGACCTGGATAGACTGGAGAGCAGGGCCAAAGCTAACAAAATGAAATTCAATACGGAGAAACATAAGGTACTGCACTTAGGGTGGAAAAATGAAATGCATAGATATAGGATGGGGGAGACCTGGCTGAATGAGACTACGTGCAAAAGGGATCTAGGTGTCCTAATAAACCACAAGTTGAATATGAGTCAACAGTGTGATGTAGCAGCTAAAAAGGCCAATGCAATTTTGGGCTGCATCAATAGAAGTATAGTGTCCAGATCAAGGGAAGTAATAGTGCCGCTCTATTCTGCCTTGGTCAGGCCTCACCTAGAATACTGTGTCCAGTTCTGGGCACCACAATTCAAAAAGGATATGGACAAATTGGAGCGTGTCCAGAGAAGGGCGACTAAAATGGTGAAAAGTCTGGAAACCATGCCTTATGAGGAGAGACTTAGGGAGCTGGGTATGTTTAACCTGGAAAAAGATGGTTAAGAGGTGATATGATAACCCTGTTTAAGTATTTGAAGGGGTGTCACATTGAGGATGGAGCAGGCTTGTTTTCTGCTGCTCCAGAGACTAGAACACGGAGCAATGGATGCAGGCTCCAGGAACAGAGATTCCACCTCAACGTTAGGAGGAACGCTTTGACAGTAAGAGCTGTTCAACATTGGAACACACTCCCTCCGGACATGGTGGGGTCACCTTCCTTGGAGGTCTTTAAACAGAGGCTGGATGGCCATCTGTCAGGGATGCTTTGATTGTGATTTCCTGCATGGCAGGGGGTTGGATTGGATGGCCCTCGTGGTCTCTTCCAACTCTACAATTCTATGAATCTATGAAAGAGAGAAATACCAAACAGAGAGCCCATTAAGTCTGTCTCTCTGGCTTTTCTTTGCAAACAAAGATTCAAGAAGGACTCATCCTGCACTTTCTGCAAGTGGAAGGTGTTTTAGTTCCCTCTAACAGTCATCTTTGAGGGTCCCCATCTCTGGGAAGAGAGGACCCCCAGGGGCTCAGGTTCACCTGGGAGTAAGAGAGAAACAGAGGTTTTTTTGCTGCCTTCTGAGAGGACAGGAGCGGAGGGTAACCTATTGTCATGGTAGTAGTCAGAAGATTCAAGCCAAATCACACCAGTTCAAAGGAAACCAAAGAGGGTTTTAGATAGCTTTGCTTTTTTTTACAGAGTTCTCCCAGCAGACTATGGATGTTTAATTTTTTTCCCTTCTTTCTTACACTAGAGACTGAGAGCATAATAATCCAGATGGACTAAGTCTCAGTTTATTCTTGACGTTGCATAGGCTCCTTGCAATAGGGAAAGGCAGGTAGAAATGCTAAGAGAGACTGTCTCTTGTAAATAGAGCTTGGAGGAAAGAGAGCATGGCGGAAGAAGAAGGAAGGTGGAGGACAGAGAGCACCATTGTAAAAACAACAGTAAGTGTTATATTTGGACTTGAGAAGAACTTTTTAAGAAGCAACAAAATAGCAAAACAACAATTATACCAGAAGAACATAGAATCTCCTAGTCTTGGAATTTAAAAGAAGAGAGCTTTGTACTACTAGGTGTAAATTTGCTACTTGCTTAGCACCCCTGCTCTTATGAAAGAATACAGTTGTGGGAGGAATCTAGATGCTAACCATTTACTCTCTCTACCCCTGCTGATTGTTTGAAATTGTTTGCTGATTGTTTGAAATATAAACTATTAGTTTGGAAATATTAAAGAAGAAAGCATTTCATTGGTAATTCAAGAATACTAAGGGGAGTGGAAGACTAGAAGAAGCAAAGCATATAAGAAGATAATGCATAATTAATT
The DNA here is from genome assembly GCA_030847615.1 of Gambelia wislizenii. NCBI lineage: Eukaryota > Metazoa > Chordata > Lepidosauria > Squamata > Crotaphytidae > Gambelia > Gambelia wislizenii. The sequence continues at coordinate 5,573,771 of JAUMIR010000002.1, read as the reverse complement.
TATAATTTAAGTCTTATTATTATTAATAATAGTCAATAATAATAATAATAATAACATTTATTTCTATCCCGCCCCTCTGCAATGCAATCGGGGTGGCATACAGTATAAAACTCCATAATTACATTGATACCCTAACCCGCCCACCGCTTAAAATAATATTGAATTTTAAAAGATTAAAATAGAGATTTAAAAAAAAAAATCCAATGGCAGCTCAAGGCAGAAAAGACAGCCGAATCTTCGGGCCGGGATAGTTATTCAGGAAAGGCCTGCTGGAAAAGATCTGTCTTGACAGCTTTTTAAAAGCTGTCTAAGGTGGTAATAAGACGGATCTCGTCCGGCAGGCCATTCCATAATCTGGGAGCGGCAGCAGAGAAGGCCCTCTGGGAGGTAACTGACAGCCTTGTTTTCATAGGTTGTAACAGATTCCTCCCAGAGGACCAAAGTGTGCGGGGAGGGTTGTACGGAAGGAGGCGGTCCCGGAGGTAAGTTGGACCCAAGCCATGTAGGGCTTTAAAGGTCATAACCAACACCTTGTACTGTGCCCGGAAACTAATAGGCAGCCAGTGGAGAGCTTTTAGCACAGGTGTTATATGCTCTCTTCTGGAAACACCAGAAGCCAACTTGACTGACATATTCTGAACTAGTTGAAGTTTCTGAGTCAAGTATAAGGGTAGGCCCAAGTAGAGTGCATTCGAGAAGTCAAGATGGGCGGTTACCAGCACATGTACCACAGTTTCGAGGTCCCTGGTTTCCAGGAAAGGGTGCAGTTAGTGTATCAGCCGAAGTTGATAACAGGCACTTTTGACCGTCGCATTTACCTGATTAGATATCAGGAGCGACGGGTCCAGGAGCACTCCCAGAATGCAGACACAGTCCTTGGAGGAGAGTGTAGTTCTGTCCAGGATTAGAAGTTGTATTCCTAGACCTGGTTTGGGGCCTGTAACTGTTAGTACCTCCGCTTTGTCTGGATTCAGTCTCAATTTGTTTTTCCTCATCCAGTCCATTACTGCTTTAAGACAATCATTGAGAGGAGAGACGCCATCTGAAGATGAAGCTTACAACCAGGACATGGAGAAATATATCTGGGTGTCATCAGCACACTGATGACATCGCACTCTGTGCCTCCAAATGATCTCTCCCAGCGGCTTCATATAAATAGCATTGGACGCCACAATGAAGCTCTATCCTAGTACAGCAACTGTCCCCGAGCCTCACCCTCTGGGATCTGCCTGAGAGGAAGGAACGGAACCATTGCAAGGCAGTGCCTCCAATTCCTAAGTCTCAGGCGATCCAAGATGTTTCACCCTCACATTCTTCTCTCAGCTAACCCAGACTTTGGTGAGATACTTAGATCTCACCACCCTCATCCTCACTCACTCACCCATACTCCTGTCCACCAGTCCAGACCAACAGCCGTATGCAAACCCCTCCAAACCTTCCACTGATCCCCTCTCACCCTCTGCCTCCCACTCTCTCACCCCTCCCTCCCCACTGCCTCTATTGTGACACAGGACAGACCTCCTCCAAGGACCCCCGCCTCTAATGCCCAAACCCCCCAAACATCTAATAAAAAATTCCCTATAAAATTCCCAAACATCTCCCACTGAAGATCCATGGTCTCCCAATGCTAGAAAAAAGCAAAAATGAGATTGGAGGAGGCGGAGAAAGCAGGGGCAGATGGGGGGGTTGGAAAGGGGAGGGTTTTGGGGAGGGGAGTTATGTGAAGGAAATAAAGTGCCCCCCTTTCCCCCTGTTTTTCTGGGGGGCTCCTGATCCCTGGAAATTGAATATCCCCCCCAACCGTTTGATTGCAAAGCCTCCCCCATTCCCCCTCCCAGCCCAATCCTCTTCCAAGCAGAGGAGGCAAAGGGGGGGGGGATTTTAAAACGCTGAAGGATTAAACAAGTGAAAAACAGCATCTACACATGAAAAACAATTAAAACCCAGAGACAGATTTCCATTTTTGGAACGTAACACTCAGACCAGCGCCCTGCTACCAACGGCACTAAAGAAAAAGGTTTAGAGGGGGAGGCGCTTGTAAAATGCATTTATTGCATAGAATCCTAGCGCTGGAAGAGACCCCCAAGGGCCATCCAGTCCACCCCTTCTGCCCTTCAGGCCCCCAAAGAGCATTGAGCCCCGCTTCCTAGAGAGGCAGGGAAATGGGAATGAGGGGGAGGAGAAGAGTGAGGCAATCTCCCAGCTCTGCCTCATTTCCATGGGGCGGGGGGGGGGGAGGATCTTTCTGAATTTTCTTAGCGGGAAAAGGAAGGCGTTTCGGGCAGGAGGGAGAAGGTAGGGGGGGGAGAGTGGGGACCCCACACTGGCTTCTTTTGTGGGGGGAGGAGGGGGAGGGGTCCCTCTTTGGGGTCAGGGTGGGGGTGGCTGGAGGGTCCTTTGGGGGAGGGAGCCTGGGGGTCATTGAAGGGTGGAAGCAGGGAAACCCCCTATGAAACCCTTTTTCTTCCCCCCCCCCCGTTTAAGACCCGGGGTCTCCTCCGGCTGCTTTGAGGCCCCCCTCTCCTCTTGTGGGTCTGTGTGGGGATGAGCTCTTTCGGGGAGGGGGCTCTAGGCGAAGAGCAAGAAGCACAGGCAGGGGGGGAGTGGGGGGTCTTTGGCTTGGGGGGGGGGTCTTTCCTGGGTCCTGTGCAGGGCTGGGGGGCTGTTATGGGATGCCAGAAGGCTAGAAGGGCCACGAATGGGAGAGAATGCCTTGCGAAAGGGGAGGGAGAGCAAAAGGGGGCTTTGAGGCAGGGAAGGGGGGGTTGTGGAGGGGAGAGGAGAGGAGAGGGGGGAGCTCTGGGGTTTTCTTGGGGGGAGAAGAAGGGAAAAGGCTGCTGCAGGTGGGAGGAGGGAGGCCCCAAGCTTTTTGGGGAGAGGCCGGAGGCAGGCGTGACTGTGGGGGAAAGGCATGGGGTGGGGGGGCATGGAAAGGGAAAGTTCCCACCCCACAAAATATCCAGCCTTGCTCTGGGCCCCCCCTCCTTTCCCTCCTCCTTGCAGAGCTCACTTTTTGTAGGGAGGAGGCAGAGACAGCCCAAAATGTGGAAGGAGGAGAGGAGGGGTCCCAGTCCTCCCCCTGGGAGTGGGGCAGAGGCAGGGCCCCCCTTCGATATCATTGGGGGGAGGGAGGGAGGGGTGGAAACCGACATCCCCCCCTTTTGACTTCGAGGAAGGGGGGTGTCTCTCTTTTCCAAATATGTATAGTTGTAAAGTGTAACTTCTAATTTTAGTGTAAAGGTGTAAATATGATGTTTCTTTGAAAAGAAAAGAGAGTGATTATAGTGTATTGAGATTAAGAGAAAAATGTATTAGTGTTAAGATAGACAGTGTTATTTTTGTATTAGTAAGAAAAGAGATTGAGGGGGGGAAATTGCATTATTCCTACGGCCTTTTGCAGTCAGGTGTATTATTCTGTAGAATGCTTTTATTAAAAAAAAATAAATCCTAATCTACCCCCCCAAAATTCCTTTTAGGGCTGTAGCTCCATCCTATGGAGTCCTGGGCTTTGTACTGTAGCCTTCTCTGCCAAAGCGTACTGGACAAAACTACAAATCCCAGGATGATTCTGTAGGATGGAGCTGAGAGGGACAGGTCTAGCTGGATTCCTGTAGCTCCCCTGGCCATCTTACTACACTCACTCACAGGCCTCATAATGGGCCTAAGAGTCGGAAGGTGTAGATAAGGAAGTGATATGGTGTAAGCTAGAGACAATAGGGTTGTGCAAACATGTCATGCAGCTGGCGCATGATCAGGTAGTTGAAACCTGCTCGGCAACATAAACAGCCAATTAACAAGAGGTTAAGCAAGCTAAACTGCCCGGCAACTTAGATAAGAAAGTTCCGCATAGTAACAAAGAGTATATAGACACGTAGGCGTAGTTGCAAGTCTAGCATTGTGATTGGTAGTTCAAGTAGCCATAGTACGTGACCGAAGGAAATAAAACACTGTTGAAACAAAGAGAGGCGCGGCAGCTTTTCTTACCCGCGAGGGTGCTGTCCGCCCCGGCCGGTAAAAATAAAGAACCTCAACTTCTACTTCGGGACTCTGGCTCCGTTCCTTTCTTGCGCCGTCCTCAGACCCTATATGTTCGGGTCTCCTTCGGGATTCCCGTAACAGAGCCACAGCTGTTAAAGTGATGTCGAACTGCACTGTTTCTACATTGGAGATGCACCTTTGGAGGAAAATCCGAGCCCCAGCAGTCGCTGCCCAGTCTGGCTTCAGAGAGGGTGACTACCGCTGGTGCATTGCTTGTGAGTAACAGCTTTGAATGAGAACCCAAATAAAAATCCACAGGTAGATTACGGCTTTCTCAGGCATGGCACTTAAATCTGGGCCAGAATAGCCTGAATTTCATGCCATCGCAGCTCTGAGCCAAATTAGCCTGCATCTCACCCAGACCCACCCACCTCCATGTAGTCAAGCACTGAGTTTTCAGGGGCAGAGACAAAACTCAGCTACCCTCCAAAAACAAAGGGATCTTGTAGGCTTAGTCGACTGCCTCAGTTGCACCTATGGAAGCTCATGCTCTGCTAAAACTTCTTTCTCTCTGTTGGGCTCAGAGGTGCTACAAGATCCCTTTGCATGGCAGGGGATTGGACTGGATGGCCCTCGTGGTCTCTTCCAACTCTACAATTCTATGATTCTCCCATCATCCCCTGAAGGCCAAACAAGGGCTTCTGGGTCTCCTTCCTCTTTGGTTCACATGAAGATGCAGAGATGGCGTTCTTTAGTCTCTCTTTCTCTCCCTGCCAGGAGCACCATGGCTTCAGAGGCCAGATCAGGATGCTCTCTTCTTTGCAATGAAAGGGAAAGATCCATCCCAGAGTGCCCTCTTGCCCTTCGTTTGGGCACTCCAGGATCTCAAGAGAGCCAGGTAAGAAATTTCCTTTTTCTCTCTGTATGAAATCCTTTGACCAAGGTAAATTGTTTGAGGTTAGGAAAAGCCAAAGCAAATAGCGACTGGGCCCCTCCTGGTGTCTTTGGCCTGTGGACGTTCCCGTGTGGAAGCCGTGGGATGGTTTGGTCTGATCTGGAATGTCTCCCTTCAGTCCAAGGTTGCAGAAGAATTGTCCATTTGTGGCTCTTGCACACATTGGCTCTTGCTCACATTGAAGTGAGGACAGATTTGTTGTGTTTTGGGTTGCCCCTTTGGCGCCTTGATTCAGTTCTCCAATCTGGTCGTTCAACACAAGGGTTGTGCCTAGCTCAGCATGCATACAATTGAGTTCTGCAACACCCAGATAAGAATCATCCCAAATTTCCAAGTTGTCCTTCCTCCATTCAATCCTTCTGAGCAGTGGGGTGAAAAGAGTGAATGTTTCTCTGTGGAGAGAATCAGAGTTGGAAGAAATTGCAGTCGGACTCACATATCTACCTGGGTTTGTTTCCTAGATATTACCATGGATAACAAGAAACGCTTTTAAAATAAAATAAACAACTTTTGAAGCAAACATACCATAGAGTTGCTTTGGATGACTTAGAAGATGCCTAGGGAGAGCACCACTCATGGAATTTTCGGGCACGATTCCATGTTATGCTTCCCTACTTTTCATCCATAGATAACTGAAACTACAGATATTGGTCCCATGGATATGGGGATATGACTATATTTCTGATCAGTAAAGTGTTGTCTGTGTTGTTGTTTTCTCTTTTCCAGCCTCTGGTCTCCTTTGAGGAGGTGTCCGTCTATTTCACCATGGGTGAATGGGAACTTCTGGATCCAGGCCAGAGAGCGCTCTACAAGGAAGTCATGCTGGAGAATTATGGGAACATGGCTTCTCTAGGTAAGAATGCTTTTTTCCTTTGAGGGATTCAGCCTGAAGGGGTGGAACACCTGTTTGGGGCATTTCCCTCTGTATTGAGGAGTTCCCAGTGAGCATCCAGGTCTCTCCTCTTTCCAATAGTTTGAGAAAACACCTCCATATCCTTTGACACCCCCAACCAATCCATCCAACTTCTTGCCCTAGCTTTACTTCTCTGAATATCTTGATGATACACATTAAGCTGTGAGAGTATTCTCTGTCTTTGAGATAGGAGAATAACCATCCTCTTTACCATGAAGATAATACAGTCGTCCCTTCACATTCGCGGGGGTTCCGTTCCACGGACCCCCGCGAATGTGAAAAATCCGCGAATAACGACTGCCCCCCCTCCCCCACCATAGCGACCATGGGGCCTCCAGCCTCCCCACTCCCTTCCTAGGCCTTCCCGGGGGCCTCTGGAGACCCCGCGGGGGCCTCTCACGGCCCTCCCCTCTCCCTCCCAGGCCTTCATGGGGCCTCCGGAGCGTCTCCGGAGGCCCCATGGAGGCCTCCACAGCCCTCCCCCAGGCCTTCATGGGGCCTCCGGAGCGTCTCCGGAGGCCCCACGGAGGCCTCTCCCAGCCTCCCCCCTCCCTCCCCGGGCCTTCGTGGGGCCTAGTAAGGCCCCGTGGAGGCCTCTCCCGGCCTCCCCCCCCTCCCCGGGCCTTCGTGGGGCCTAGCAAGGCCCCATGGAGGCCTCTCCCAGCCTCCCCCCTCCCTCCCCGGGCCTTCGTGGGGCCTAGCAAGGCCCCATGGAGGCCGCTCCCGGCCCACCCCCTTCCCTCCCGGGCCTTCGTGGGGCCTCCGGAGCATCTCTGGAGGCCCCATGGAGGCCTCTCCCAGCCTCCCCCCTCCCTCCCTGGGCCTTCGTGGGACCTAGCAAGGCCCCGCGGAGGCCTCTCCCAGCCTCCCCCCTCCCTCCCCGGGCCTTCGTGGGGCTTAGCAAGGCCCCACGGAGGCCTCTCCCGGCCTCCCCCTCCCTCCCCGGGCCTTCGTGGGGCCTACCAAGGCCCCGCGGAGGCCTCTCCGGGCCCTCCCCCCTCCCTCCCCAGGCCTGCCCTCCTCCCTCCTGGGCCTTCGTGGGGCCTCCGGAGCGTCTCCGGAGGCCCCATGGAGGCCTCCCCGGCCCTCCCCACCCCCTCCCCGGGCCTTCATGGGGCCTCCGGAGCGTCTCCGGAGGCCCCATGGAGGCCTCCCCAGCCGTCCCCCAGGCCTTAATGGGGCCTCCGGAGCGTCCCCGGAGGCCCCATGGAGGCCTCTCCCAGCCTCCCCCCTCGCTCCCCGGGCCTTCGTGGGGCCTCCAGAGCGTCTCCGGAGGCCCCATGGAGGCACCCCATGGAGGCCTCCCCAGCCCTCCCCCCTCCCTTCCAAGGCCTTCGCGGGGCCTCCGGAGGGTCTCCGAAGGCCCCGTGGAGGTCTCCCCTGCCCTCCCCGCTCCCTCCTAGGGCTTTCACGGGGCCTCTGGAGGCCCCGTGTCGCGGTTTTGGGGGGCCTGTGGGGGCCCCTCGCAAAACCGCGAATAATCGAAACCACGAATGTCAAGTTCGTGAATGTGGAGGGGCGACTGTACATCCCAGCGCCATGACTGGTCCTTCACAGGCCCGAAGGACTTTGCCGGGGGAGCAATATTTCACTTCTCACTGTCATCTTTCTGTTTGCTTTAGAAGAATGTCCCAAACCAGATCTCATTGCCTGTCTGGAAAAAGGAGAAGACCCCTTTGTCCAAGGCTCCCTGGAAGGGGAAAGACCTGCAGGTACCTGCCTAGATTGTGTGGCTGAGATTTTTTTTTTTTTTTTTTTTTTTTTGGTCTGAGATTTAATGGGGCAGTATGCCTAGTGAAGGTTTCAGCTTGTTTTTAATGTTATAAGAATAGGCCCCAGAAGAGCAGGATAAAATTTCTAGTCCGGATTTATGTCCACCTTCCCTTTTGTGTCTTACAACTGATTCATTATGACTGGGGACAGATAGAAAGGACTTGCATTAAGAAGTGTGTTTCCCCATTTTAGTGGGTCTTCCCTTCTAACCCTAGCCTTTCAACACCTGTAAGTTTCCTTCAGTTCTCATAAATGTACAGAAATGGAAACATCCTTGTATACCCTTGTAATTCCTGTTTGGGGGATTTCCCTCTGTATTGTGGAGTTGCCGGTGAGGAAACATCCCGACCTGCCATGTCTGCTTTTCTCATTAATGTAAGATGGACTCACAAGCTAATAAGACCCCCAAAGGCAGCAGAGGCCGTGTTTATTTCTTCACAAAATCTGGCACAGCATGGTGGGCGAGATCTGGGAAACAGAGGTACCTTCTCCACCAATGAAATACTCTGCAGCAGCAGTAAATGCAGATTTGGTTTAAATAAACTAAAAACTCAATTTTTCAGATCCAGAGCGGTCTTCCAGACATTTTCAGAGTGAGTTGGGTTTTATTTTTGTTTTGCTTTCAGTTCTTTTGGAAGCCCATAAGTCTCCCAGATAGCTCTAGGGGCAATAAATTGGCCCTCAGACCTACCACAAGGGCCATCTCTACTACCTTAGGTAAGAATTCTGACTGATAGCAGATTCCTAAATGAAACTAATCCTCTATGATAAATAGAACATAAAGTTGATTTTTTTTTTTACATAGTTCACAAGCAGAATTCACCGTCGATACAGGAGCAAGCTGTCACCTGTCAGCAGTGCCCATGCTGTGAGATGGCTTTCAGTTCCAAAGATTATCTGAACCGACACATGACATGGAAGCATTCGAGGAATGGCATGCAGGCTGAAGAGCCAGAAAATGTACAAGACAATAATTATCTATTCAGAACTGTGGCTTCTGCTTCCCACAGGGCTACACTGCAGGACCCAAACCCATGCTATATAGACAAAAGTAAAGGGGAGGAGAGATCATTTATGAAAGATATAAAGGTAAAGGCACCAAATAGGAATCTTCGTGATAGCAGTAGAAAAAAGCTTTCCCACTTGGTCAGTCATAAGAGAGTGCACACAGGAGAGAAACAATATTCATGTATTGAGTGTGGGAAGAGCTTCAGCCGGTCATTACACCTGGCTATACACAAGCGAACACACACAGGAGAGAAGCCATATTCATGTAGGGATTGTGGGAAGAGCTTCAGCTGTTCATCACACCTGGCTATACACAATCGAACACACACAGGAGAGAAGCCGTATTCATGTAGGGAATGTGGGAAGAGCTTCAGCTGTTCATCATACCTGGCTATACACAAGCGAACACACACAGGAGAGAAGCCATATTCATGTGGGGAGTGTGGGAAGAGCTTCCGCTGTACATCAAACCTGGCTGAACACAAGCGAACACACACAGGAGAGAAGCCGTATTCATGTAGGGAATGTGGGAAGAGCTTCACCCGCTCATCACACCTGGCCATACACAAGCGAACACACACAGGAGAGAAATCATATTCATGTGGGGAGTGTGGGAAGAGCTTCTGCTGTACAGCAAACCTGGCTGAACACAAGCGAACACACACAGGAGAGAAGCCGTATTCATGTATGGAGTGTGGGAAGAGCTTCAGCTGTTCATCATACCTGGCCATACACAAGCGAACACACACAGGAGAGAAACCATATTCGTGTAGGGATTGTGGGAAGAGCTTCAGCTGTTCATCACACCTGGCTATACACAATCGAACACACACAGGAGAGAAGCCGTATTCATGTAGGGAATGTGGGAAGAGCTTCAGCTGTTCATCACACCTGGCTATACACAAGCGAACACACACAGGAGAGAAGCCATATTCATGTGGGGAGTGTGGGAAGAGCTTCCGCTGTACATCAAACCTGGCTGAACACAAGCGAACACACACAGGAGAGAAGCCGTATTCATGTAGGGAATGTGGGAAGAGCTTCACCCGCTCATCAAACCTGGCCATACACAAGCGAACACACACAGGAGAGAAACCATATTCATGTGGGGAGTGTGGGAAGAGCTTCCGCTGTACAGCAAACCTGGCTGAACACAAGCGAACACACACAGGAGAGAAGCCGTATTCATGTATGGAGTGTGGGAAGAGCTTCAGCTGTTCATCATACCTGGCCATACACAAGCGAACACACACAGGAGAGAAACCATATTCATGTGGGGAGTGTGGGAAGAGCTTCCGCTGTACAGCAAACCTGGCTGAACACAAGCGAACACACACAGGAGAGAAGCCGTATTCATGTATGGAGTGTGGGAAGAGCTTCAGCTGTTCATCATACCTGGCCATACACAAGCAAACACACACAGGAGAGAAACCATATTCGTGTAGGGAGTGTGGGAAGAGCTTCACCCGCTCATCACACCTGGCCATACACAAGCGAACACACACAGGAGAGAAGGCACATTCATGTACGGAGTGTGGGAAGAGATTCAGCTATTCATCGCTCCTGGCCACACACATGCGAACACACACAGGAGAGAAGCCATATTCATGTAGTGAGTGTGGGAAGAGCTTCAGCTGTACATCACACTTGGCCAGACACAAGCAAACACACACAGGAGAAAAGCCACATTCATGTAGGGAGTGTGGGAAGAGCTTCAGCCAGTCATCAAACCTGGCCAGACACAAGCGAACACACACAAGAGAGAAGCTGTATTCATGTAAGGAGTGTGAGAAGAGCTTCAGTCGATCATCACACCTGGCCAAACACATGGGAACACACACAAGAAAGAAACCGCATTAGTGTAAGACTCTAAAAGGATTTCCCAGTCCCCCAATAGACCATATATCTTTTTCTCAGGGGCATTCGTAAAGGAAGCAGTGGTAGTATTCCTCTGTCCCATTGATGCTCATTTCCAGAAGCTGTAGCAAGCAGGACTCTAGTCTTTCTCAGCCAGCTGTTTAGGCTGGTGCAACAGAAGGGTAAGCAAATGAACAGCAGCCATGCTAAAGGAATCCCCACTGATCCCCATGTGTCACTGCCTTGAAACTCTTAAAAGGACAGGGGTTGCGTGTGGTCCTGGTGACCTCGGCACAGAGGCATAACATCATTGTGTGCACTTGTGTCTGCATTAACACACTCTTAGTAAATGATTTTCTTCAAGAAATAGCTGTTATTGTAATGTGCAGGAAAAAGGGAACATATTTTTGTGTAATTGTCATGAAAAAGTGGAACTGTCTATGGCTTTGTTTGAAAACATTGGGTCTAAGGAGAATAAAGACATTGTATGCAAATAAGAGAGAATGTGTGTGCATCTGTCAGCCGTTGCTGCTAAACTCCTGAAACATGCTCTGTACATTAAGGTGGCAGTAGTGATGTGATTTTAAAAACACAGCAATTATTTAATTTTAAAGTTATACTATGTTTGAATCATCCCATTTCAGTTTCTAGGAGGCAGTCTTCTCTAATCAGAATATCACTTTGCATTTAATATTTTTTGAAGCCAGGGGATAATAATATGAGAGAAAGAGCTATAGGACAGCCCCTTTCTCCTGATGTGGTAAGCCCCCACCTATCCTTGGAATTGATTGGAATGCTATCCATTGGGGCTGGAGGGTTATACCATGGCAGGAGTTATACTTAGGGGTGCCACTGTCCCATAGTACTTCCCTCAGAGGATGTGGTCAGGATGTGTGCATCTCTTACAGCTGCACCATTTTTGCTTGAAGGCTCTGGCAATGAGGTCACCTTCAGGTTGAAGTTACAATAGTGTGTTCATTTTTGTGTGTCTTAAGGGCAAAGGTGGCAGGTGAGTGACAGGAGTCTGAGGGTGGACCTGTGGGGCCAACCTGGAGCAGGGTTCTAACACTTTTCTGCATCTGTGTTCCTGTAATCTAGCCCACTGCAGCAGTATCTAGACCGCCCCCCCCCTTTTAACAATGCAGATATATCTGGAAACCTGTAGAGAAAAAGCAGCTTGGAGAAGAGTCAGAAAACAATGCCATGGAAAGGGATAAGCGCCACTTCTCTGGAAACTGTCCCTGCCAAAGCCTCCCTTTACCAACAGAAGCAACCACACAGATGTTAACTACATGCATTTTCATCTAAAAGGATGATAAACCTTCTCAAAACTAAAAGCTTGATCCTACAGATGCTGACCCACAATTGGTTGGAATGAGATCTGGTAAGAACTGCTGCCACTTAATGTCCGAGTATCCATTTCTGTGCTGTAGAGCTTTATTTTGATCTCTTGTTTCTAGCTTCTCAGTCTGGTCAGCGTTCCAAATTCTGTTATCCTGATCCAAACGGAAACTGCTCATCAATGAGGTCTGACTCATCCCCACTACCTCCATTAGAAGGAATTCCCTTAAATACACAACACCACACCATCCACGGGGGTATTGGTTCCTAGTCCCCCTACGGAAGGCAAAAATTGAAGACAATATGACACCAACACCCCGCCGGATCCCTCCTTCTGCCCGTCCACTGTGCCGGAACACCCCACATGAGGTCACCTCCTCCCTCCTTCCCACCCCACCCTTCCACCAAACCAGAACCAGCATCCCATGGAGAAGATGCCCGCCAGTTCTGCCACATGGGAAACCCCCTCTGCAAAGTCACCTCCTCCCTCCTTCCCCAGCCCACCAGCTTCGCCATGTGACAACATCCCCCTTCCCCCTCTCACCCAGCCGGTCACTCACATGGCCAGTCAGTGAGTGACCACCCACCAGCTCTACTGTGCCACTGCCACTGTCTCACATGGTCAACTCCTTCCCCCACCTTCCCCTGCCATGCCGGAATCCCGCCACAGGATAACCTACTCTGTCCCTCCCACCACCGCCCCGCAAACGCCCCGCAAACGGATAATTGAATCAGCGGATGGCAAACCAGCAGATGGTGGGGTGCTACAATTCTCAAGCAGAAGCCCCTAATGTGGTTTAATACAATACAACTTCTACCTTGTATCAATGACAAAGAATCAGAAATGTAGCAAATCTAAAGATTCAGGGGCATGAAATCAAATATTGTGTTGTATTAACATCACAATTCATAAAACATTTAAAAAACAGCAACAAACTTTTAAGTCTCTGGTTATATCCATATAAGATTATGAAGTGACTGTCATGATGGAGTTTCCATCATCCTGCCTCAAGGTTGATTGCAACTCCAATCATTCTGCCAGGGAACTACATTTCCCTTGATTTGCAAATAGTATTGTCTTGTGAACATGGCATCAGGTAAGGAAAGGGTTAACTGGAAGGGAGGGTCTAAAACACCACCTCCACAGGAGCTCATGAGCTGGCATCATCAATGACATCACACCAAGAGACCCGAAATGGCCAATCACAACTCTTGAACCAGGAATTCCAACTAAGGCAAACTGTGAAGTCGAAGGCTTTCACGGCCGGCATCCAGAGATTTTCCTTGGTTTTTTTCCGGGCTGTGAGGCCATGTTCTGGAAGAGTTTACATCTGACATTTCACCTGCATGTGTGCCTGGCATCTTCAGAGAATGGTTGGGTAGGAGTGTGTGTGGAGTTTATATGCTGTGAACCCCTGTTGGGGAGTATATGTAAATTTATGTAACTGAATGGTTAGTTTCTGGGTATAGAAATGCAAGGATTGTTAGTGTCTGTTTGGCTAACGGTTGGTTGATGAGGCATTATCTGCTGGAACTCCCCCTGTCCCTGGGTGGAATTCCTTTGTGAGTGTTGAGTTTTTATTCTAGTGTTCTTCAAAACGGAGCCAGATTTTGTTTACTCTTTTATAAAAATTATTTTTATTCAGGTCAGTCTTCTCTCTCTCTCTCTCTCTCTCTGGCTTTTCTTCGCAAATGAAGATTCAGGAAGGACTCATCCAACGCTTTCTGCAAGCGCACTCATGACTGAAAAGGCTCATCCAAGATAAACAAGTCCGGTTGCAGAAAGCACAGCAGAGGGTCTCCTTGGGTGATGATTCAGGGTTGTGAGTCTTTCTGCGTTGTCGTTTCTCTTCAAGACTTGTTCGGTGTTAGTTCTCAAATAAGGCTGCAGCATTGTGGATAGTGCGTCTCCATGCCTCCCGATGTGAGGCCAGGACGGACCATTGTTGGTGATTAACTTGGCCGAGCCTGAGATGTTGTTTCAGGGAGTCCTTGTATCGCTTTCTTGAAGCGCCCCTCTTACACTGACCCATGGCGAGTTCACCATAGGGTACTATTTTGGGGAGGCGATGGTCCTCCATCCTAGAAACATGTCCTGCCCAGCGCAGCTGTGTTCTCAATATCATGGCCTCAATGCTGGTGATCCCTGCTTGCTCAAGGACAGCAACATTCGTCACATAGTCAGTCCAGTGTATATTTAGGATTATGCGTAGACAGCGCTGATGAAAGCGCTCGAGGAGTCGTAGGTGGTGGCGATAGGTGACCCATGTTTCAGATCCATAAAGGAGAATAGACAGTACAATGGCTCTATACACACTGATTTTTGTGTTTCGCCTCAGGTGTTTATTACTCCAGACTCTTTTGTAAAGGCTTCCAAATGCGCTATGTGCCTTTGCTAGTCTGTGATCGATCTCTTTGTCAATCTTGGCATCTGAGGAGATGATGCTTCCCAGGTAGGTGAACTGCTGAACGGACTTAAGCACAGAGTTGCCGATGGCAAAGTGGGGATGGTGGTGTTCATCTTGTGGTGCAGGCTGGTAAAGAACTTCTGTTTTCTTCAGGTTGACTTCCAGCCCAAACAGCTCTGCAGCTGTTGCGAAGCAGGATGTTAGGCGCTGCAGATAATAAAATAAACCCATGCAATATGCAATAGAGATCTTAATATAGATCTTAAAGCATTCAAAACTGTTCCTGCTTTTCTTTCTTTTCTTTTCTTGTATTTCTGAATTTGTGAAGAATTTTTCGACCTGGACCTGGCTACTTTTTGTTGATTTTTGTTATTTTTTTCTTTTACGTGTGTGTGTGTGTACAGTCATCTTTTTTCTCCTCCCCCCTTTTTAACTTATTTTTTTCTTTTTTCTCTTTTTCTGGATTTTTTCCCCTTATCCTTAATATATATTTTCTCTCCCTCCCCCTTTTTTTCTTTTTTTATTATTTCCTTTTTTTCCCTTTTCTCTTTTTCTGATGGCAGCATAGTCATATTTTTTATTTATTCTTATTATTATTACTGTTGAATTAATTTTTTGTCCTTACTAATTTTGTTTACTTTTTTCTTTAGTTTCTAGTTGTTGCTACTAGATTTTTTTCCTATTCTTATTGATTTTTTTCTACTTTCCTTTTTTACCCTTTCTTGAAGACTTAGACAAATAGTATTGATTTTTTCCCCTTCTTGTATTTTTGGGAACCTTCCCTCCCCCTTTTTTTCTTTTTCTTTTTTCTTTTTCCTTTTTTTAAAAATATATAAATACTGAGCCTAAGTAAAGATTCAATAATGCAAAGAATTTAAAGAAACCAAGAAAAAGAAGTAAATAAGTTGAAGAAAAAATTAGAGGATGTATGAAAGAAGGATTTTGAAAGTTGTAGAAGGACTGTGTAAGTGGAGAAGGACCTGAGTTTAAAGAAAGGCTGTGAAAGAAGGTGAAAGTTGGATAAGTGTAAGAAGAGATGAGAGAAGATTTTTGAAGGTGAAAGACTCAGAAGGAGAAGAAGGTGGAATTGGAAAGGGAAGGATGTGAGAGAGACTAAAGTAATCTGGAAGTAAAGTCAAATGTGGAAGATAGAAGATGAAAGAAATACAGTGATCCCTTCACATTCACGGGGGTTAGGTTCCACGGACCCCCGCGAATGTCAAAAATCCACAAATATTGATTGCCCCCACTCCCCCGCAAAAGCAAACACGGGGCCTCCTGAGGCCCCATGGTCGCTTTTCCCTGCCTACCCCCTCCCTCCCCAGGCCTTCATGGGGCCTCCGGAGCATCTCTGCAAGGCCCCGCGGAGGCCTCCCTGTCCCTCCCACCTCCCTCCCAAGGCCTTTGTGGGGCCTTGAAAGGCCCTGCGGAGGCCTCCCTGGCCGTCCCCGCTCCCACCCAAAGCCTTCAGGGGCCTTGCAAGGCCCCGCGGAGGCCTCCCTGTCCCTCCCCCTCCCACCCAAGGCCTTCACAGGGCCTTGCAAGGCCCCGTGGAGGCCCCCCTGGCCATCCCCCCTCCCTCCCAAGGCCTTCGCTGGACCGTGCAAGGCCCCGTGGAGGCCTCCCTGGCCGTCCCCCTCCCTACCAAGGCCTTCGCTGGACCGTGCAAGGCCCTGCTGAGGCCTCCCTGTCCCTCCCACCTCCCTCCCAAGGCCTTAGCGGGACCTTGCAAGGCCCCGCGGAGGCCTCTCCGGTCATCCCCCTCCATCCCAAGGCCTTTGCGGGGCCTTGCAAGGCCCCATGGAGGCCTCCCTGTCCCTCCCCCTCCCTCCCAAGGCCTTTGCGGGGCCTTGCAAGGCCCCGCGGAGGCCTCCCTGGCCGTCCCACCTCCCACCCAAAGCCTTCACAGGGCCTTTCAAGGCTCCGGGGAGGCCACTCCAGTCATCCGCCCTCCCTCCCAAGGCCTTCGCTGGACCTTGCAAGGCCCCGCGGAGGCCTCCATGTCCCTCCCCCCTCCCTCCCAAGGCCTTCGCGGGGCCATGCAAGACCCTGCGGAGTCCTCCCTTCCCGTTCCCCTCCCTCCCAAGGCCTTTGTGGGGCCTTGCAAGACCCCGTGGAGGCCTCTCCGGTCCTCCCCCAGCCTCCCTGGCCATCCCTCCTCCCACCCAAGGCCTTCGTGGGGCCTTGCAATGCCCCGCGGAGGCCTCCCTGGCCATTCCCCCTCCCACCCAAGGCCTTCGTGGGGCCTTGCAAGGCCCTGCAGAGGCCTCTCTGGTCATTCCCCCCTCCCTCCTAAGGCCTTCGTGGGGCCTTGCAAGGCCCCGCGGAGGCCTCCCTGTCCCTCCCTCCTCCCTCCCAAGGCCTTTGTGGGGCCTTGCAAAGCCCTGCAGAGACCTCCCTGGCCATCCCCCCTCCCAAGGCCTTTGCGGGGCCTTGCAAGACCCCGCGGAGGCCTCTCCGGTCCTCCCGTGGCTTTCCTGGCCATCCCCCCTCCCACCAAAGACCTTCGTGGGGCCTTGTAAGGCCCCGTGGAGGCCTCCCTGGCTATTCCCCCTCCCACCCAAGGCCTTCGCGGGGCCTTGCAAGGCCCTGCAGAGGCCTCTCTGGTCATCCCCCCTCCCTATTAAAGCCTTTGTGGGGCCTTGCAAGGCCCTGAGGAGGCCTCCCTGTCCCTCCCCCCTCCCCCCAGGCCTTTGTGTGGCCTTGCAAGGCCCCGAGGAGGCCTCCCTAGCCATCCCCCTCCCTCCCAAGGCCTTCATGGGGCCTTGCAAGACCCTGTGAAGGCCTCTCCAGTCCTCCCCCAGCCTCCCTAGCCATCCCCCCTCCCACCCAAGGCCTTCGTGGGGCCTTGCAAGGCCCCGCGGAGGCCTCCCTAGCTGTCCGCCCTCCTTCCCAAGGCCTTCACGGGGCCTTGCAAGACCCCACGGAGGCCTCCCTGGTCCTCCCCCGGCCTCCCTGGCCATCCCCCCTCCCACCCAAGGCCTTCGTGGGGCCTTGCAAGGCCCTGCGGAGGCCTCCCTGGCCATCCCCCCTCCCACCCAAAGCCTTCCTGGGGCCTTGCAAGGCCCCACAGAGGCCTCTCCGGTCTTCCCCCCTCTCTCCCAAGGCCTTCACGGGGCCTTGCAAGGCCCCGCGGAGGCCCCCCTGTCCCTCCCCCCTCCCTCCCAAGGCGTTTTCAGGGCCTTTCAAGGCCCCGTGGAGACCTCTCCAGTCATCCCCCCTCCCTCCCAAGGCCTTTTGCGGGGTCTTGCAAGGCCCCTCAGAGGCCTCCCTGTCCCTCCCCCCTCCCACCCAAGGCCTTCGCGGGGCCTTGCAAGGCCCCATGGAGGCATCACTGGCCATCCCCACTCCCTCCCAAGGCCTTCGCTGGACCTTGCAAGGCCCCATGGAGGCCTCCCTGTCCCTCCCCCTTCCTCCCAAGGCCTTCGCGGGGCCTTGCAGCACCCCACAGAGGTCTCTGTGGTCCTCCCCGGCCTCCCTGGTCATCCCCCCTCCCACCCAAGTCCTTCGCGGGGCATTGCAAGGCCCCGCGGAGGCCTCCCTGGTCCTCCCGCTCCCTCCCAGGGTTTTCACGGGCCCTCTGGTGGCCCCGTGTCGTGGTTTTTGGGGGGGCCCGGTGGGCCCTCCCAAAACCGCGAATAATCAAAACCGCGAATGTCAAGTTCGTGAATGTGGAGGGCAACTGTAACAGGAAATCAGAGTTGCACTTTTTTCCTCTTGTTTTTCCGTCTGTTTTTTCTTTTTTGTATTTTTTCTTTTTTTTCCCCCTCTTTTCTTTTTGAGCGTAGTTAAAAAAATATTTAGAAAAATGGCTTCAGGGACTAGAAACAGAAATAAAACCTATGATTCCCAAAATTATCAAAATAGAAGAGGATATACGGAGGAAGGTTTTCCACAATATATGCAAAAATTTATAGAATAAATACCAGAATTCAGAAAGGAAACGTGTACTCATCTTGAAGAGATAAATACAAAATTTAATACATTGCATGGTATATTTGTACAAGCAAAGAATGATGTAAAAGAACAAAAAGAAGATATTTGGATATTAAAGAAGGGAAATGAAGTACTAAATGCAGTTAGAGAAACAAAGAGATCATTTGGTGTTGATAGAACAAAGAGAGAAGGAATCTTGCGTTTAGCTATGGGGAATGAAAGAACAAATGAATGAGGATACCAGAACTAACATTATAGAACTCCTAGCCAGAAATTTGGAATGGAAGGAGGAACAGCTGGAAGAAGGTCTAGACAGAGTGTGTACACTGAACTCGACATTTGCGAAGAAAAGAAACCTCCCAGGAGATATAATAATACAATGCTCCAAGAAAGCATTAACAAAATGAAATTCAATACGGAGAAATGTAAAGTACTGCACTTAGGGTGGAAAAATGAAATGCATAGATATAGGACGGGAGAGACGTGGCTGAACGAGACTATGTACGAAAGGGATCTAGGAGTCCTAGTAGACCACAAGTTGAACATGAGTCAACAGTGTGATGAGGCAGCTAAAAAGGCCAGTGCGATTTTGGGCTGTATCCATAGACGTATAGTATCTAGATCAAGGGAAGTAATAGTGCCACTCTATTCTGCCTTGGTCAGACCTCACCTGGAGTACTGTGTCCAGTTCTTGAAACCACAATTCAAAAAGGATATTGACAGATTGGAGCATGTCCAGAGAAGGGCAACTAAAATGGTGAAAGGTCTCGAAACGATGCCTTATGAGAAGAGACTTAGGGAGCTGGGTATGTTTAGCCTGGAAAAAAGACAGTTAAGAGGCGATATGATAGTCCTGTTTAAGTATTTGAAGGGGTGTCACGCTGAGGATGGAGCAGGCTTGTTTTCTGCTGCTCCAGAGACTGGAACATGGACCAATGGATGCAAGCTCCGGGAACAGAGATTCCACCTCAACACTAGGAGGAACTTTTTGACAGTAAGAGCTGTTCGGCAGTGGAAAACACTCCCTCGGAGCATGGTGGGGTCTCCTTCCTTGGTGTCAGGATCGTCCATGAATTCTGGGATATAGAGTAGAATTCATGGAGGACCCTGACAGTTTGTTGGTTTGAGACTGGTTCTATCTTGGGCCTCTGGAATGTCTGGGAGACGTTGGTTGCCATGGGAAAGCAGGTCCTACCAGGAGCTCAAGGCCAGACAGATGGTTCAGCGCCTTTCGCTCCCCCATGGTATACTGCCCTCCCTTTTCTGCTTTCTCACGCTGGGTGTCTCTTATCTGTTTCCCCTGTAAGTTTGATCTTCAGTTGCAGTTTTGCAAATGTCCCTTACACATGCTTCTATTCCAATAAAGAACTTTATTGAAGATATATGAGTTTGTGTTCTGTGTACATCACACTTGGAGGTCTTTAGACAGAGGCTGGATAGCCATCTGTCGGGGATGCTTTGATCAAGATTTCCTGCGTGGCAGGGAGTTGGACTGGTTGGCTCTCGTGGACTCTTCCAGCTCTACAATTCTATGATTCTATGATTCTATGACTATATCCTAGAGGTGCATTATAATAAAGGAATACAACATGAAGGAAGGACATTGATATTGATGAAAGAGATCCCTACGAGGATATTAAGATGAAGAAAGGATTATACCTTCCTAGTGGAGATTCTTAAGAAAGAAAAAATCAACTTTTGCTGAGTCAAATTAGAAGGAGTGAACTTTACATTCAAAAAGGAGAGCTACAAAATTAACCCGATAGAAAAAGCTAAAGAGTTCATCAAAAAGAACAAACAAGACCTTGGGCTAATTCGAGAGAGCAAGAATGGGAAAACCTCGAATGAAGAAGAACCTTCGCAGAAAATGGACAGTGATGTAGAAGAAGAAGATAAATACAAATCAAAAGAGAAGACAGGAAAAGAAGCAGAAAGAGAAGGATAGAAAAGGCAAAGGAGAACAAAGCTTACTGGACTTAAGTATCTCAGATCAAGAAGACTAAAGAG
Organism: Gambelia wislizenii; assembly: GCA_030847615.1. NCBI lineage: Eukaryota > Metazoa > Chordata > Lepidosauria > Squamata > Crotaphytidae > Gambelia > Gambelia wislizenii. Next base: position 5,553,595 of record JAUMIR010000002.1, on the reverse strand, counting down.
GTTCTAAGAAGACGGGAGGAGGGACAAGGGGGAGGAGGGAGGTAAAGGGGGAAGAGAGCTAAAAGAGAATTAAGAGGGAATTGAAATAAAAAATAAGTGTTCAAAGAAAAAGTATAACTGATATTGATGAATAAAATATTCTCACTTGGAATGTAAAAAGATTAAACAGGAAAAAAAGAAAATTAGTATTCCATTTCCTCAAGAAGACTAAATTAGATATCATATGTTTACAAGAAATTCAAATTTTAAAAAATCAAGATTATTTAATAAAACAAAAAAAGTTTAGGAGATGAGTTTTTGTCACTAGTACAAAAAAAAAGAAAAATGGTGTGGTTATATATATTTAAAAAGATTTGAATCCAAAATTAATATTATCAGACATTAAGGTAGATTTGTGATTGTTGAAGTGAACATAGATAATAAACAATATTAATTATAGGTATATATGCACCAGTCCAAGAGAAACATACCTTTTATAAAGAACTAAGGAACAAAATAGCACAATTAAATTACGATAACTGGATTCTATTGGGAGACTTTAATGGAGTGGTGGAACCGCACTTAGATACTCAGATTCAAAAAAGATAAAGAAAAATCAGGGGAAACTAGTAAAACAATGTTTTGCTATAATTGAAGAATGTCAATTAATTGATATCTGGAGATATAAAGAAGGGGTTAAAAAAGATTTTACCTTTTTTTCAGACACCCATAAATCTATGTGTAGGATCTCTAATAACCTCACAACTAATATTGAAACGGTGGAAATTTTAGCTAAACCAGTTTCAGACTACAACCCAGTTTTAATGTTATTTAAAAGCAATAACTATGAAAGAAAATGGAAATTAAATGAGTTGTTATTGGAAAGAAAAGAAATAACAACAGAATGTAGAAAACTATTGAAAGAATACTTTGAAAATAATTCTAATGGGGAAGTGGAAAATAATATGGTCTGGGATGCTAGCAAATAATAATAATAATAATAATAATAAATAATAATAATAATAAAATTTATTTATACCCCGCCCCTCTGTTAAAACAATCGGGGCGGCTTACAAATCCATAATAAGAGGAATATTTATTAAATGGAGTAATATATTGAGGGGAAAAAGGTTAGAGACATTGGAAAAATTAATGAAGGAGATAAAACAAAATGAAGAAAAATTAATAATTAATCTCTAAAAGATTAAAAAGTAAAAAATCAAATAAATATACTACAGAAACAACTAGAGATGACAATGTTGGAAGAAATGAAAAGAAAATTGGATTACATGAAACAGACAAACAAAAACCTTTGAAAATGCTAATAAGCCAGGTAGATGGCTAGCATGCAGGCTGAGAAAAGAAAGAACAAAAAGGAGAATTCTAAAGTTGAAACTGGGAGATAGGGAAGTAACAAATGAAACTGAAATTCAGAAAGTATTTAGGAATATATATATTTGAAAATATATATTCTAAACAAAAAGTGCCCCAGGAATTAATGAAACAATATATACAAAGCTGTAAAATAAAAAGGCTAACTGATATTCAGATAGAAAAATTAAATGAAAACATCAGGGGAAAAGTACAAGAAACAATTAAAAGGTTAAAGTGAGGGGAAACTCCAGGACCAGATGGTGTAATGGCAGCATATTATAAGCAATTTATAGAGGAATCGATAAAACAATTAGAAGTGATGAATGGTATAATAAAAAAATCCAACCCTGAATAGTTGGAAAGAAGCAAACATAGTATTAATTCATAATGAAAATATTGACCAAAATATGATGGAAAATTATAGGCCTATATCATTATTAAATGAAGATTATAAAATTTTTACAATATTATCAAATAGGTTAAAATTAATTTTACAATCCTATATTCATAAAGATCAGAATGGCTTCTTGCCAAAAAGGCAGATAAAGGACAATACTAGGACAGTCATAAATGTATTAGAATATTTGACATATCACAATGAGATAAAAGGAGCGTTAATTTTCTTAGACGCAGAAAAAGCTTTTGATAGGTTAAATTGGCAATTTCTATTAGAGGTGATAAATGAAATAAAATTGGGAGAAAACTTTTTGTAATTGGATACAATCAATTTACACTGATCAAAAGGCCAAATTAATAATTAATGGTAGATCTACAGAAGCAATAAACATTGAGAAAGGAACAAGGCAGGGTTGTCCGATATCATCACTACTATTTATTCTAGCTTTGGAAATTTTGAATATGAATATAAGAGAAGAGAAAAGAATTAGGGGAATTAAAATTGGAAAGGAAGAATTTAAATTAAAAGCTTTTGCAGATGATTTAGTTATAATGGTCAGCGTAAGAGGGGCGCTCCAAAACAGCGATACAAGGACTCCCTGAAACAACATCTCAGGCTCGGCCAAATTGATCACCAACAATGGTCCACCTTGGCCATGTCTCCTGATGTGAGACATGGAGACACACTATCCACAATGCTGCAGCCTTATTTGAGAACTCATGCCAAACAAGTCTTGAAGAGAAACGACAACGCAGAAAGAATCACAACCCGGAAACATCACCCAAGGAGACCTTCTGCTGTGCTTTCTGCAACTGGACCTGTTTATCTCAGATTGGCCTTTTTAGTCATCAGCGTGCTTACAGAAAGTGTGGGATGAGACGATCCTGAATTTGCAAAGAAAAGCCAGATATTTTGCTTTAACATGTTCCACTCGTTCACACTCCTTTTTTTAACTTCGAGGGATGTTGGGATTAATGTATCTGGCTGCAGCCATCTCCAGGGTGCGAGGACACACGTACCATACTGTTACCGCCCACCCCAGAAGCAGGATTCCCCCATTGTTTTAACTGCCCACATTAGCATACCAAAGCAGCATGGAGCCATGAGTCGTAAACAGGATGAAGATATACACCCATTGGCAGGCAACAAACTTCTTATTAGTGGGCCATAGCAAGGCATACTTTTTATTATGGGTTTTACATTGGTTAATGAAAAGTTAAATATATGAGCTTTCACACCACGATTAAAAGTAATAAAATGGCTATTCAAGCAGCTGTAATGTATGAAACTTAAAAGGGTAAGGTATAATATTTATCCAAACAAAAAAGGAAACGTACATGGTGGCATTTAGGTAACGTAAGAGAATTTAATCGGAAAATTAATTATTCGAGTTTTCACAAACCGGAACCCATTTTAAAAAAAAGTAAAATCTGACTTACCAGGTGGTGTTGAAAAAAGTTCCTCAGAGTATCCCTCCATCTTCTCTTGGGAAGACAGGGGCATCAAAGGTTCCTCTTTGGGAGTGGGATCGTGATGGGGAGTCACTGTCCCACGGGGTACCGGAACAATGTCTGTGGTTTTAGCCAGGCGCTTAGGATGGTAGTTGGCATCACCGGCTAAAATTTCGTGGAGCTCTTTAAAGAAGGGCATCCTGGCCTCATCGTTCCCACTTTTAACATTGTGATTGATTACCTGGCAATAATTTTTACGCATAAGTTTTGTTTTCATCCTGCATTCTTCCACAGTGCAATCCTGCCCTTCGTGATTCATCTCGGCTGCAATTTTCTTCAAAAAGTTCAATATTCCTATGGCATTCCTTGAGCTGTTCCTGCACCTTCTTCTCATCCCATATTGCTAGCAAGTCTATGTCTCCGTGTAGGACCAGAGATCCCACAGCCACCTTTCCTGGTCCAAGTACCGCTTTCGGCATCCATATCTATGACCACTCAGTTGACGGGCAAGAGAACAAGGGAGGATTGCCTCATCAACTTAAAAATCAGTTTGAAAGAGGCACTGACCCCTCCCTCTCTTGGTTATGTACCCACCCACACCCACCTCAATTTCTGGGCATCTCCTAATCCCAAGATATCTTCTCCCAGTCTATTCACATTTCCGAGTTTCCGCATCCTCCTGTGACTTTTTTAAGAACACGGGACAAACAGTGGGACAGAAAGTCCAGCAGGTTGAGGGATAAAAGGTGGGCCCCCTTCCAAAAAGCTCAAGACCATCACACAGGACGTGTGAACTACCAGAGATTGACATGAATTCATCTCACTACATTTTCATCATGTAAACGGCACCCTAGCAATTGAACTCTATTCTCTCTCCTCTCTGGGTTATAAATAAGAACCCTGCCACAAAAACAGTCATTTTGTAACAAAGTCATAGTGCCACTCTATTTTGCTTTGGTCAAACCTCGCCTGGAGTCCTGTGTCCAGTTCTGGGCACACCAACTCAAGAAGGACTTTGTTGACAAGCTGGAGTGTGTCCAGAGGAAGGCGACCAAAATGGTGGGAGGTCTGGAAGCCATTATGCCCTCTGAGGAGCGGTTTACCGAGCTGGGTATGTTTAGCCTGGAGAAGAGAAGGTTGAGATGTGACACAATAACCATGTTTAAATATTTGAAGGGATGTCATACTGAAGGTGGAGCAAGCTTGTTTTCTGCTGCTCCAGAGACTAGGACACGGAGCAATGGACTCAAACTCCAGGAAAAGAGATTCTACCTAAACATTAGGAAGAGCTTCTTGACGGTAAGAGCTGTTTGGCAACAGAATAAGCTGCTGCCTCAGAGTGTGGTGGAGTCTCATCCTTTAGAGGGTTCTAAACAGAGGCTGAATGGCCATCTCTTGGGAGGGCTTTGAGTGTGCATTCCTGCATGGCAGGGGGTTGGACTGGATGGCACTTGGGGTCTATGATTCTATGATTTTAGCATGATGAATAAAATTGTTGCTTTTTTCCTGCTCCACATAAACTAGCAAAATGAAAGAGATTCCAGTATAGTTCAGGAGATAGTTACAAATTTTTAAAAAATTTAAAAATAAATTCAGTTTGTAATAATTCTTTGAATGCACTGCACTTTTTAATATACCAATTGTGATAATATTTTGATAAATGAAATTGTACAGTCATTTTATGTTCCTATAGTAACAGAATGACTTTCAATCTGTAAAAAGTGCTAATGTTGCATTTTAAAAAAATTCTTCTGAAACTTTCCATTTTTTTTCTCAGGGGGGGAAATGGGAAAAAACTTTTTTCCATGGCTTCAAAATTTCTGGAAATTTTACATCTTTAGGCTGGGGGTGGGCTCGGACATTTTCACTTGGGGGTAGTGGAAGAGGGGTGAGACCGGGGAAATGCAGCCAGTGTCTGTCCTGGGGGGGGGGGTGGCATCCAACTCCACCCACCCACCCCACCCCAATTTCACATCCTTTACCCAAGGGTGGGGTGGAGTGAAGAAATACCAGGCGGGGGGGTGGCTGGCCAAGTGAGGAGAGAAAACACCCCACAATCACCTCTCCCTCCTTCCCCTTGGTTTTATTTGGGTTGGTCAACCCTAACCCCCTCCTTGACTCAATCTATATATCTCTGGAATTAAAATGCAATTATTCTCTCTCCCTGCCTCCTCCCTTTGCTTAGGCCTTTCACAGTTTACATCCTCCCTCCTTCTGTATATATCTCCCCACTACCAGCATCGAGGGTGGGATTGGTCTCTATTGTGCCCCCGTGTGGTCGCAATGAAGATTGTTTTGGGGCCTTCCAAAGTCCTGTTCCTTCATGGGGGCCTTCTTCCTCTGTCTTCTTCATATCTGGGATTCTAAAATAATCTAGGACTTCTCTGGATTCTAAGCGTTTCTGGATGGAACATATACTAAACATCAAAGAAGTCACACAGAATAAGCCATATAAATCCATGGAATGTGGAAAGAGCTTCAGTGAGAATGGAAATCTACAGTTACATCAAACACAAAGCAGAAGCTGGATGAATGTATGGAACGTAGAAAGTGCTGCTTTGATTATAGAACATATACTAGTTAATTTATCCTCACATGTTCAGTCCTTTAATGAAACAGCAGTTTTGAAACATGGATTACGGTATCCTTTGTGCCTATGCCCTATTATGACTCTTTTCAAACTCAAGTTGATATATTTAAATTCTTTAGACTCATAAAATCAAAAGTTTTCTTTAAGGATTCCCCACAAGTGTTCACCAAACAATTTAAACGTCCATCCAAATGTATACCTCCCATCCATAACCACTTAATTTCCACATTTGATGATCTTCTCTTTCCGGATATTTTGAAGATGGAAAAATCTTTACCCAAGCCCAATTATAATTTGTCCATAGCTGAAAGTGAAGGTTTAACATTTCTTGCCAAAAATGACTCTATAGTTATAAAACAAGCCAATAAGGGCGGAGCTGTGGTCCCTTTTGACAAAGTTGACTATATAAGAGAAGTTCATGGTCAATTAGAGGACATGAATTTTTACAAACCCATTCATTGATCATGATCCCACTCAATCCATCATGTTCATCATCAAAGTCATGATAGATGAAGCCATTACTTTAGGTTATATTGATAATACCATTAGTGTATTTCTTTTGGAAGAATATCCTAGAATTCCTATCTTTTATGTCCTCCCCAAAATCCACAAACAAATTTTTCCTCCCCCTGCCAGACCCATTGTTTCTTGTTCTGGGTCTGCACTTGAACCTCTTGCTAAATATCTAGATTTTTTTTTTGTCTCCTTTCATTGTCAGAACCCTGTCATACATTCAAGACTTTTGGGACTTTATTTCCAAAATTGAGTATCTTCTAATAGAACCCACAGCTTGTCTTGTTACTATGGATGTGACAGCATTGTATATATTAATCCCTCATGAAGGGGCTCATAGAGCCATAGCAGATGTGTTAGAAACACATCCAGAAAAAATTCCACCAACATATTGTTTAGTAGACCTACTGGATACTGTCTTGGAGAAAAACTACTTTAGATTTCAGAATCAATTTTATTATCAAGTTTAAAAAATAGCTAAGGGCAGTTCCGTAGCCCCTAGTGTCACAAACCTTTGCATGATTGATCTTGAACAGCAGTCCATACTGAATCCCATTAAAAACAACTGTTTTCATCAGATTTTGTTTTATTGCCAATATATCGAAGATGTGTTTTTTATTTTCAAAGCTGAATCACAAATACAGAACTTTTGTGAATGGTGTGTAACACCATTGATCCTAATATTACATTTACCAGTCAACATAACAAAACACAAATCCCTTTTCTTGACATATTAGTTACAGTTATCAACAACAGGATTGAAGTTCAAAATTACAGGAAAAGTACAGATAAAAATTCTTTTCTTCACTTTAAAAGTCATAATCCTATTTCTTTAAAAAAGAATCTTTCCTTCTCCTAAATTTCTGCAGTTGAAACGCAACTGTACTAATCCCCATCAATACTCCTTGACAGCTAAATTTCAAGAGTATCTATTAAAAAGGTCATATGTTCTGGCTATTGTCCAAAAAGCTAGAGTATGTGCTGACTTGAGGGACAAAAAGTCTTTATTTCATCCTAAAAAACCTCAACTATTTAAAAGAATAGTCATGTCATTACATTTCAATAATGCAACATATAAAATCAAAGACCTCATCTTTAAAAATGGCATATTATACAATCCTTACCTGGTTGTGATACTGTCCCTTTAATAGCTTAGAAAAGAACACCCAATATCAAGGATTCTCTAGTACATACCCCTCCCAAATAGTCACCCCCCTTCAATGGGCCCATTTTATCTCCAGAGTTTGGGGGGAGATATATCAAACCCCTCCCTGCCTCCTCCCTCTTACTTAGGACCTTTCACAGTTTACATTCTCCTCTCCTTCTGTATATAACCCCCCACTACCAGCACCCCCTAAAATTGGGAGTTGTTCACAGCCCCCCCCATCCTTTTTGCTGCGATTCCAAGCAGCATCCAGAGTGGGATTGCGCTCTATGGTGCCCCTATGTTCTTGCAATGAAGCCAAATCATTTTCAGCTTCTCGGGAGAGTTTGGACTTGATCTGCTCTCTTGTTCCTTTTCTTTGCCATCAAGCCCACATTGACTTTTGACAGAAGCACTTCTTCGCCAGGGGGACTCCACCCTACTGCCTGGCCTTCTCCTGGGGGACAAAGCAGAGGAAATTCAGCCACTCTCCCCTCGATGGGGCAGCAGGTGAGCAGAGTGCAAATATAGAGCGTTCGCTATTACCCGCAGTTTCATGTATCCACGGGAAGTCCTGGAATGTATCGTATTCTCCCACAGATACAGGGGTTGACCTCAATTCTGCCTTGGTTTTCTTACAGGAAATTAAATGATCCAGGATGGATAAAAAGATGCCGGGGAATTCGAAACACAATTATGTACAAAAGATGAACATTTGGTAACTCAAAGTATACATTGTTGTTGAGCTTTGAGATGGAAGATGAGACTGGATGGTAAAATGGCCACAAAATGTAAGATCACAAATTCAGATGGAGCAACGGGAGAGAGGTTGGATAAAAAGCTTGAAATGTCCCCTGTGTTAAGATTTGAAAGAGACTGTTTATAAATTGATGTACACATGGGATTTGACTCCCGGGAAGCTTTCTAAAATGTAAAAGAATTGCTCTAACAAGTGTTGGAAATGTGAACAGAAAACTGACTCCTTCTTTCCCATGTGGTGCAGTTGTGATAAAGCCCAGAAAGACTGGACCCAAATCCAGAAGTCTTTGGAGGAGATTCTTAAAGTCAGATTCCAGATGAAACCTGAGAGTTATATACTTGGGATGATGATAGAAGAGGAGAGAAAGCATGAAATAAGTTTTTCATGGGGTGGAGTGGAGTGGAGTGAAGAAATACGGGGGGGGGGGGGCTGGCCAAGTGAGGTGAGAAAACACCCCACAATCACCTCTCCCTCCTTCCCCTTGGTTTTATTTGGAGCCCTGGTGGCGCAGTGGTTAAATGCCAGTACTGCAAGCCACCACATTGCAAGTTCGATTCTAGCTGCTCCAAGGTTCACTCAGTCTTCCATCCTTTTGTAGGTCGGTAAAATGAGTACTCGGCTTTTGGGGACAATTAGCTAACACACATTGGAAACTGCTTAATGCAGTGTAGATGTGTAAATAGCTATTGCTTAAAACAATTTGTAAGCCACTCTAATAGCCTTGTAGCTGAAGAGCGGGAAATAAATAAATAAAAAATAAAAGATAAGTTTCCAATATGTGATCATATCTACATGACTTTTGCGTGCTCAGAAATGGAGAGAGGCATTGATCCCATGGGGAGAAATTCGGCTGACAGAGGCCTAATCAACGGTACACAAATAACCAAGTGGAAGATTTCCCATGACGCCTTCCTGTGGAACCCTGGGATTTGTAGTTTTACAAGATCTTTAGCCTTCTCTGTCAAAGAGTGCAGGTGCCTCACCAAACTACAAATCCCAGGATTACATAGGAAGGAGCTATGGCAAAGAATCCAGTTTCAAACTGCATTGTTTGTGCAGTGTGGATGCACTTACGGACAAGCGACTGGGCTGAAATCCTTAAACTGACTGTGTGGCTCAAGGAGAAATCTTTGGTTCATTTTTAAAAAGATTGGGACTGGCTGATCACCTTTTTTTGCAACAAAGTCAGGGGTTTGTATCCACTTTGGGTTTTTTTAAATAGTACAGAATTAAGTTCTGCTTAAAAGTAGAAGTGGGAATATTGCATCTTTGGAGGGAGAGAATCTACAATTCTATGATTCTATGAGGGGAACAGTCCTCCCTTCGGTCCTCCCAGGGTTAAGAGCATAGAGTTCAGCTTCCTAGAAAGGGAGGGAGGGGAGGAGAAAGAGGGGGGGAAGGAGGCCTAGTGGGAAGATCAGGCAGGAGAGGAGGAGGAAAGGGGGCTCTTGGTTTGTCTCCCCCCAGGAGCTCCCTCCTGTCCCTAGCTCTCTCTCTCTCTCTCTCTCTTCTTTCAGGGGCACAATTGCAGACAGAGAAAGGAAGGAAGGAAGGAAGGAAGGAAGGAAGGAAGGAAGGAAGGAAGGAAGGAAGGAAGAAAGAAACCCCGTCCCTCTCTGAGTCCTCCAAAGAGCACTGAGCTCCGCTTCCTAGAGAGGCTGGAAAAATGTTAATGAGGGGAGGGGAAGAGTGACGCCATCTCTGCTCATTTGCATACGGGGAGGATCTTTCTGAAGGAGAAGGTGGGGGAGTGTAAGGACCTCAATTGGCTTCTTTTGTGGGTCAGGGTGGGGGGGTCTCCTGAAGGGAGGGAAGAAGGGCCCTTGTTGGGGAGTCATTGGGGGGAAGCAAGGAAGCCCCACGTTTTCTCTCCCCCCCCAATAAAAGGCCTGGGGGCTCCTCCGGCTGCTTTGAGTCCCCCTTGAGCTAGGCTTTGAAAATAGCTGGGGGGCTATTATGGGATGCCAGAAGGCTAGCAGGGCCACGAATGGGAGGGAATGCCTTGCGAAAGGGGAGGGAGAGCAAAAGGGGGCTTTGAGGCAGGGAAGGGGGATTGTGGGTGGGAGAGGAGAGGAGAGGGGGGAGCTCTGGGGTTTTCTGGGGGGAGAAGAAGGGAAAAGGCTGCGGGAGGAGGGAGGAAGAGGGAACCAGACCCACAAGCCTTGGGGGGAGAGACCGGAGGCAGGCATGACTGTGGGGCAAAGGCATGGGGTGGGGGGTCATGGAAAGGGAAACTTCCCACCCCCCAAAAATTCCAGCCTTGCTCTGAGGCTCCCCTCCTTTCCCTCCTCCTTGCAGAGCCCCCTCTTTGTGGGGAGGGGCAGAGGCAGCCCAAAATGCCAAAGAAGCTGTGTTTAGATTAAAGGGAAAAATACATTAGTGTTAGGATAGATTTACTTTTGTATTAGTAAGAAAAGAGGAAAATAATTAGTATTATTTTTGTATTATTGTTATGGCCTTTTGCGGTTGGGTGTATTTTTTAGTAGAATGGTCTTACTCCAATAAAAAATTCCCTAAAATTCCCTAAATCCCTATTGAGAGGAGAAGAGGGGTCCCAATCCTCCCCCTGGCAGTGGGGCAGAGGCAGGGCCCCCCTTTGGCATCATTGGGGGGGAGGGAGGGAGGGGTGGAAACCAACGTCCCCCCCCCCCGTTTTGACTTTGAGGAATGGGGTCTCTCTTTTCCAAATATGTGTAATTGTAATGTGTAACTTCTACTTTTAGAATAAATGTGTAAATATGCTGTTTATTGAAAAAGTAAAGAGAGTGATTATATGTGTTTCGATTAAGAGGGAAAATGTATTAGTGTTAAGATAGACAGTGTTATTTTTGTATTAGTAAGAAAAGAGATTGAGGAAAAATTTGCATTATTCCTCTGGCCTTTTGCAGTCAGGTGTATTATTCTGTAGAATGCTTTTATTTCAATTTAAAAATTCCTAAAAAAAACCCTCAAAAAATTCCTTTTGCTGCTGTGGAGTCCTGGGGTTTGTACTTTTGCAGGGTTTGTAGCCTTCTCTGCCAAAACGTACTGGACAAACTACAAATCCCAGGATGGTTCTGTAGGATGGAGCCACAGCTGTTAAAGTGATGTTGAACTACACTGTTTCTACACTGGAGATGCACCCTTGGAGAAAAATCAAAGCCCCAACAGTCGCTGCCCAGTCTGGATTCAGAGAGGGTGACTACCCCTGGCACTTTGCTTGTGAGTAACAGCTTTGACGGCGAACCCAAATAAAAATCCACAGGCAGATTCAGGCTTTGGAAGACATGTTATTTAAATCTGGGCCAGAATAGCCTGAATTTCATGCCATTGCAGCTCCAAGCCAAAGTAGCCTGAATCTCATCCAGAAACACTCCCCTCCATGTAGTCAAGCACTGAGTTTTCATGGGCAGAGACAAAACTCAGCTACTCTCCAAAAACAAAGGGATCTTGTAGGCTTAGTCGACTGCCTCAGATACCCATATGAAGCTCGTGCTTTGCTACAACTTCTTCCTCACTCTTGGGCTCAGAGGTGCTACAAGATCCCTTTGCATACTCATATTCCAGGCTAACACGGCTGTGTCTTTGGATTCTGAAAATGAAGGAAGGAGACAGAAGCCCTGAATTCCAAATGGGTAGAAAGGGCCACCATTCTCCCATCATCCCCTGAAGGCTGAAGAAGTGCTTCTAATAATAATAATATTATTAATAATAATAATAGCAACAACAACTTTATTTTTGTACCCCGTCTTTTGCCTATTAGGCAATCAAGGCAGCTCACAACAAGTGCATATAAAAACAAATCCATAATAATAATAACTTAAAACAATTTACCCCCTTTCTGGGCCTCCTTCCACTTTGGTCCACATGGAGATGCAGAGATGGCCTCTCTTTCTTTCCCCTGCTAGGAGCACCATGGCTTCAGAGGCCAGAATGGGATCCTATCTTCTTTGCAATGAAAGGGAAAGATCCATCTCAGAGCACCCTCTTGCCCTTCATTTTGGCACTGCAAGATCTCAGGAGAGTCAGGTAAGAAATGTCCTCTCCTTATGAAATCCTTTGACATATAAGGTAAATTGTTTGAGGTCAGGAAAAGACAAAGCAAATAGCGACTGGGCCCCTCCTGGTGTCTTTGGCCTGTGGAAGTTCCCCTGTGGAAGCCATGGGATGGTTTGGTCTGACCTGGAACGTCTGCCTTCAGTCCAAGGTTGCAGAAGGAGAATTGCCCATTTGCAGCTCTTGCACACGTTAGAGCTCAAGAAGCGCGGATGGATTTGTTGTGCGTTCAGTTGACCCTTTGGTATCTTACTTCAGTTGTCCAATCTGACCGTTGAACACAAGGGTTGTGCCTAACTCAACATGTGTAGAATTGAGTTCTGAAACACCCAGGTAAGAACTCATCCCAAATGTCCAAGTTGTCCTTCTTCCATTCAATACTTCTGGGCAGTGGGGTGAGAAGAATCAATGTTTCTGTGTGGAGAGAATCAGAGTTGGAAGAAATTGCAGTCGAACCCACATATTCACCTGGGTTTGGTTCCTGGACCTTACCACAGATACAGGAAACCATGGATAACAGAAAACCCTTTTAGGATAAAATAAACAACTTCTGAAGCAAACGTACCATAGAGTTGCTTTGGAGGACTTAGAAGGTACATAGAGAGTACACCTCTCTCGGCATTTTCCAGCACAGTTCTATATTATATCTCCCTACTTTTCATCCACAGATAACTGAAACTACAGATATTGGTCCTAGGGATATGGGGATACGACTATATTTGTGATCACTAAAGTGTTGTTGTTTCCTCTTTTTCAGCCTCTGGTCTCCTTTGAGGAGGTGTCCGTCTATTTCACCAAGGGTGAGTGGGAACTTCTGGATCCGGGCCAGAGAGTGCTCTACAAGGAAGTCATGCTGGAGAATTATGGGAACATGGCTTCTCTAGGTAAGAAGGCCTTTTTCCTTCTGGGGATTCAGCCTGAAGGGGTGGAACTCCTGTTTGGGGCATTTCCCCCTGCATTGAGGAGTTCCCAGTGAGGAAGCCTCCAAGTCTGTCCTGTGTGCTGTTGCCATTAATAGAATGCTTCAGAAATCTCATGTGGTTGCTTTTGACAGCTTTGAGTAAAAGGAGCCCAAACAGAACTGTTTCCAATAGCTTGAGGGGATATCGCCGTATCCTTTGACACCCCCAACAAGTCCATCCACCCTCTTCTGTAGCTTTAGTGCTCAAGTGTCTTGATGTGACCCATGAAGTTGTGAGGGTATCTCTGTCTTTGAGATAGGAGAATGACCAACCATCCTATCTGCTATGAAGATAATATATCTCAGCACCAGAAGTGGTCCTTCACAGGCTAAAAGGACTTTACCAGGGGGAGCAGTATTTCACTACTCACTGTCATCCCTCTGTTTTCTTTAGAAGACTGTCCCAAACCAGATCTCATTGCCTGCCTGGAAAAACGAGGAGAGCCCTTTGTCCAAGGCTGCCTGGAAGGGGAGAGACTTGCAGGTACCTGTCTGGATTGTGTGGTGAATATATTTCTTGTCTGGGGATTAAGAGGAGGGGAGTGTGCTTGGTGAAGGTTTCAGCTTCTGCTTAATTTTATAAGAATAGATCCCAGAAGAGCTGAATAAAATCTCTAGTCCTGTTTTTTGCCAGCTTCCCTTTTGTTTCTTACAACTGATTCATTATGACTGGGGACAGATAGAAAGGAATTGCATTAAGAAATGTGTTTCCCCATTTTAGTGGGTCTTCCCTTCTAACCCTAGCCTTTCTACCCCTGTGAGTTTCTTTCAGTTCTCATAAATGTACAGAAATAGAAACTACCCTTGTATACCCTTGTAATTCCTCTTTGGGCAATTTCCCCCTGTATTGTTGAGTTGCCGGTGAGGAAACATCCTGAACTGCCATGTCTGTTGTTGCCATTTATATAAGATGGACTCACAAGCTGATAAGACCCCAAAGCCAGAAAAGGCCAGGTTTATTTCTTCACAGACTTTCGCACAGCATTGTGGATGAGGTCTGTGAAACAGAGGTACCTTCTGCACCCATTAAATGCAGCAGCAGTAGTAAAAACAGATTGGATTTAAAGAAACGAAAACCCCTGTTTTTCAGATCCAGACAGATTCTAGACACTTTCAAAGTGACTTGGGTTTTATAAGTCTCCCAAATGGCCCCAGAAGCAATAAACTGGCCCTCAAACCCACCACAAGAGCCATCTCTACTACCTTAAGTAAGAATTACGACTGATAGCAGATTCCTAAATGAAATGAATTCCCTACACTTTGCCATTGTGAGTAGTTCTTCTTTCATGCACACTGAATACATCATAACGTTGATTTATTTTTAATTTTTTTTTTTAATAGTTCACAGGCAGAATTCACTTTCGATACAGGAGCAAGCTGTCGCCTGTCATCCATGTCTGTGCTGTGAAATGGCTTTCAGTTCCAAAGATTATCTGAACCAACACATGAAGTGGAAACATTCTGGGAATGGCATACAGGCAAAAGAGCCAGAAAATGTACAAGAAGAGAATTGTCTATTCAGAACTGTGACTTCTGTTTCCCACAGGGCTACACTGCAGGACCCAAAGCCAGGCCATGTAAACAAAAGCAAAGAGGGGGAGAAAGATATAAAGGCAAAGGCACTGAATAAGGATCATCATGATAGCAAAGGAAAAAAGGTTTCCCACCTGGTCAGTCATAAGAGAGCACAAAGAGGAGTGAAGCCGTATTCATGTACGGAGTGTGGGAAGAGCTTCAGCTGGTCATCACACCTGGCCATACACAAGCGAACACACACAGGAGAGAAGCCATATTCCTGTAGGGAGTGTGGGAAGAGCTTCAGCCGGTCATCACACCTGGCCATACACAAACGAACACACACAGGAGAGAAGCCGTATTCATGCAGAGAATGTGGGAAGAGCTTCAGCTGTACATCACTCCTGGCCAAACACACACGAACACACACAGGAGAGAAGCCGTATTCATGTAGGGAGTGTGGGAAGAGCTTCAGCCAGTCATCACACCTGGCCGTACACAAGCGAAAACACACAGGAGAGAAACCATATTCATGTATGCAGTGTGGGAAGAGCTTCAGCTGTACATCACTCCTGGCCAAACACACACGAACACACACAGGAGAGAAGCCGTATTCATGTAGGGAGTGTGGGAAGAGCTTCAGCCGGTCATCACAACTGGCGAGACACAAGCGAACACACACAGGAGAGAAGCCATATTTATGTAAGGAGTGTGGGAAGAGCTTCAGCTGGTCATCGCATCTGGCCATACACAAGCAAACACACACAGGAGAGAAGCTGTATTCATGTAGGGAGTGTGGGAAGAGCTTCATCCAGTCATCAGACCTGGCTGTACACAAGCGAAGACACACAGGAGAGAAACCATATTCATGTAGGGAGTGTGGGAAGAGCTTCATCCAGTCATCAGACCTGGCCGTACACAAGCGAAAACACACAGGAGAGAAACCATATTCATGTATGCAGTGTGGGAAGAGCTTCAGCTGTACATCACTCCTGGCCAAACACACACGAACACACACAGGAGAGAAGCCGTATTCATGTAGGGAGTGTGGCAAGAGCTTCAGCCAATCATCAAACCTGGCCAGACACAAGCAAACACACACAGGAGAGAAGCTGTATTCATGTAGGGAGTGTGGGAAGAACTTCACCCGGTCATCAAACCTGGCCAAACACATGGGAAGACACACAGGAGAGAAACCACATGAGTGTAAGACACTAAAAAGACTTGCCAGTCCCCCAGCAGACAGTCAGTCTTTTTACTCAGGGGCATCAGTAAAGGAAGCAGCGGTTGCATTCTTCTGTTCTATTGGTGTTTGATCCTCATTTTCAAAATCTGTAGCAAGCAGGACTCTATAGTCTTTCTCAGCCACATGTTTAGGCCCATGCAACAGAAGGGTAAGCAAGTGGATAGTAGCCATGCTGATCAGTGCCTTGAAACTCTTAAAACGACAGGGATTGATTGTGGTATTAGTGATGTCAGCACGGAGGCATAAAGTCATTGTGTGCACTTCTATCTGCATTGAAACACTCTTAATAAATTATTTTCTTCAAGAAATAGCTGTTAGTGTAATGTGCAGGAATTAGGGAACATATTTTTGTGTAGTTGTCATGATAAAGTGGAACTGTCTATGGCTTTGTTTGAAAACATGGGATCTAAGGACAATAAACACATTGCATGTAAATACAAGAGAATGTGTGTGCATCAGCCAGGCATTGCTGCTAAACACCTGAAACTTGCTCTGCATGTTAAGGTGATAGTAGTGATGTGGTTTTAAAAACACATTATTTATTTAAATTTTAAAGTGATCCTATGTTTGAATCATCCCATTTCAGTTTCTAGGAGGTAGTCTTCTCTAATCAGCATACCGCTTTGCAGTTAACATTTTTGGAAGCAAGGGGATAATAGTATGAGAGAAAGAGCTATAGGACTGCCGCTCTCTCCTGATGTGTTAAGCCCCCTCCGATCCTTGGAATTGATTGGAAGGATCTCCGTTGGGGCTGGAGGGTTATACCATGGCAGTGTCATAAAAGCTTCAGAGTGTGTTCACTCTGCCCATCTGAGCAGAGATGCACGCAGCGATGTAGCATGGGCTTTTGAGCAAAGCCATGCACACCTCTGGTACAAAAGACTATTTTAAGTTTCTTTTATGGCTTTATTAAAGGGTAAAATAAAATAAAATAGACAGCAGAAGACATTCATCCATGCTTCTGTATGCTCCAAGGTTCCTCAGGAGCTAAAACAAAAAGAAAGAAAAGGAGCCCCCAAAATGCAGGACACGCACACACAAGCTCTAAATTCCGGGGTATAATAGTATGAGACAAACAGCTATAGGACTGCCCCTCTCTCCTGATGTGTTAAGCCCCCACCTATCCTTGGAATTGATTGGAAGGATCTCCGTTGGGGCTGGAGGGTTATACCATGGCAGGAGTTATACTTAGGGGTGCCACTGTCCCATAGTGCTTCCCTCTGAGGAGGTGGTCAGGATGTGTGCATCTCTTACAGCTGCACCATTTTTGCTTGAAGGCTCTGACAATGAGGTCACCTTCAGCCTGAACTTATAAGCCTGCGTGCTCATGTGTGTGTTTGTGCGTGTGTGTTTATATGTTTGCTCCTGCGAGTGTATGTCTTGAGGACAAAGGGGGCAGGTGAGTGACAGGCCAGCCCCACTTTCTCTTTCTTGGCCTTCCACTGAGTTTTTCATTAATTCTGGCTGTTCTACACCAACATAGCAGCCCAGTATGTAATAATCACAATAATATTCATAAGCATAATCCAGTATGCCCTCTGTATCCACTGATTTGGCATCCACGGATTCCACTATCCATAGCTTGAAAATATTCCCCAAAAATAAATTCCAAGAAGCAAACCTTGATTTTGCCATTTTATATAAGGGACACTGTTGTACTTTGCCACTGTTTAAAATGGGACTTGGGCATCCACAAATGTTGGTATCCACACAGGGTCCTGGAACCAAACCCCAGTGAACACTGAGGGTCCACTGTATTTATTTCTTACATGCCTCTCCCTATGGATCAAAATAAAGAAACCTAGGCATTACAATGATATTTATTTATTTATTTATACCCCGCTCTTCAGCCTCAAGGCTATCAGAGCGGCTTACAAATTGTTTTAAGCAATAGCTATTTACACATCTACACTGCATTAAACAGTTTCCAATGTGTGTTAGCTAATTGCCCCCACAAGCTGGGTACTCAATTTACCAACCTATGAAAGGATGGAAAGCTGAGTGATGAGATTTTCCTTATTACAACATACTTGTGGCATTATTTTTATTTTATTTTATTTTATTTTAATCATTTATGTAGTTATACTCTGACTTTTGGCAAGCCCTGGAACTCAAGGTTTACAGAAATTAATACAAATATTCCGAAAAGCTCAAATCAGTTAAAAAATACTGTTAAATATGCTATGGTACACTTATTATATTTTATTCGGCTGGCATGAAAAGTATTACTAGGTCTACCAGGACCAGGTCCACATAAGTTAAATCATTTAATTATTTTTCATGAAGCATACAGGGTTCATTTTCATTCATTGTCTCTGGTATCACTCTTCAGCAGATACTCTCTTTCTAATGGTTTAATAGCTAAGAACTTCCTTGCTGGAGCAGAGAAAATGTTAGTACACGACAAAATCCTACATTTCAGGGGCCTCAAAGTGTGGTACACCACAAAAGGTACAACTCCTAAGGTGTGTTCTGCTGGTGTCTTTTTTTAAAAAAAAACCTGTGGCTTAAATATTCTGACAGAGCACCTGAAGATGTGGTTTGAGAGCCACAGAAGCTCGTACTAAAATAAGCTCTTAGATCTCTTGTTGGAAAAAGGCCAGAATATGAATTTAATATAGAAATAAAATCATAGAATTATAGAGTTGAAAGAGACTACGACGACCATCCAGTACAATGCCCTGCCATGCAGGAAATCACAATCAAAGCATCCCTGACAGATGGCTATCCAGCCTCTGTTTAAAGACCTGCAAGGAAGGAGAGCCCACCACGCTCTCAGGGAGTGCGTTCCACTGCCAAATAGCTATTACTGTCAAAAAGTTCCTCCTAATGTTGAGGTGGAATCTCTGTTCCTGGAGCTTGCATCCATTGCTCCGTGTTCCAGTCTCTGGAGCAGAAGAAAACAAGCTTGCTCCATCCTCAATGTGACACCCCTTCAAATACTTAAATAGGGCTATCATATCGCCCCTTAACCGTCTTTTTTCCAGGCTAAACATACCCAGCTCCCTAAGTCTTTCCTCATAAGGTATCGTTTCCAGACCTTTCACCATTTTAGTTGCCCTTCACTGGACACGCTCCAATTTGTCAATATCCTTTTGAATTGTGGTGCCCAGAACTGGACACAGTATTCTAGGTGAGGTCTGACCAAGGAAGAATAGAGTGGCACTATTACTTCCCTTGATCTAGATGCTACACTTCTATTGATGCAGCCCAAAATCGCATTAGCCTATTTAGCTGCTGCATCACACTGTTGACTCGTGTTCAACATGTGGTTTACTAGGATTCCTAGATCCCTTTCACACGTAGTCTCATTCAGCCAGGTCTCCCCCATCCTATATTTATGCATTTCATTTTTCCGCCCTAAGTGCAGTACCTTACATTTCTCTGTATTGAATTTCATTTTGTTAGCTTTCGCCCAGCTTTCCAGGCTATCCAGGTCATTTTGAATTTTGATCCTGTCCTCCTAATTTGGTGTCATCTGCAAATTTGGTAAGTATGCCCCTAATTCTCTCATCCAAGTCATTGATAAAGATGTTGAATAGCACCGGGCCCAGGACAGAACCCTGTGGCACCCCACTGGTCACATCTTTCCAAGACGAAGAGAAGCCACTGCTGAGCACCCTTTGGGTTTGGCCGGTCAACCAGTTACAAATCCATTGAACAGTTAACTTGTCTAGCCCACATTTTACAAGCTTGTTTGCAAGAATGTCATGGGGAACCTTGTCAAAAGCCTTACTGAAATCAAGGTATGCAATATCTGCAGCGTTCCCTTAGTCTACCAGGCTGGTCATTTTATCAAGAAAATAAAAATAAAAGAGAGAGAGATCAGACTAGTCTGGTCTGACTTGTTTCTCTGAAACCAATGTTGACTTTTTGTGATTATGGCATTGCCTTCTAAATGTTCACAGACTCTCTGTTTAATGATCTGCTCAAGAATCTTCCCTGGTATTGATGTGAGACTAGCGGGACGATAATTGTTGCGATCCTCTTTTTTCCCCCTTTTTTAAGATGGGGACAACATTTGCCCTCCTCCAGTCTGCTGGGACTTCTCCTGTTCTCCAGGAGTTCTTAAAGATTATTGCCAATGGCTCTGAGATTACATTTGCCAGCTCTTTAAATACCCTTAGATATAGTTCATCTGGTCCTGGAGATTTGCATTCATTTAGATTAAGAAGATAATCCTGTACTACCTCTTTGCTTATTCTGTGCTAAATTTCCTGTATTGTGTCCTCTTTCCATTATCCTCAGGTTGGTCCCCCTTTTCCTTTTCTGAAAACACTGAGGCAAAGAAGGTGTTGAGTAATTCTGCCTTTTCTCTGTCCCCTGTTAGCATTTTGCCATCTTCTCCGCGTAGTGGCCCTACCATTTCCTTCTTCCTTTTGTTGCGGACATACCCAAAACAATCATTTTTATTGTTCTTAACCTTTCTAGCGAGCCTGAGCTGATTCTGCACTTTAGCTTTTCTTTGACTTTACTTGTACACATTTTCTCTATCTGTTTGAATTCTTCTTTGGTGATTTCTCCCTTTTCCCATTTCCTATACATGTTTCATTTAAAACTTAGCTCTGTTGAAAGTTCTTTAGTCATCCATCCTGGTTTCTTGAGATACCTCTCATTTTTCTTCCTCAATGGAACTGTTTGAAATTGTGCCTTCGGTATCTCCCTTTTGAGAAAGTCCCATCTGTCTTGAAGTCTCTTCTCTTTTAGTATTCCTGACCATGGGATCACACCTAGTATTTCCGTGAGTTTACTGAAATCAGCTCTCCTAAAGTCTAGAATGCGTGTCTGAGTATGCCTGGCTTCTCCTTTCTGTTGTATAACAAACTCCAGGAGAACATGATCACTCTCACCTAAGGATCCCATCACTTGCACCCCATTCATCAGGATATCCCTGTTGGTTAGGATCAGATCTAAAATAGCTGATCCCCTGGTTGTCTCTTCCACCTTTTGGACCATGAAGTTGTCTTCCAGGCAAGTAAGGAATTCGCTAGACCTTGAAGTTTTGGTTGAGTTAGATTTCCAGCAAATATCAGGATAGTTGAAGTCACCCATCACTACTACATCTCTCCTTTCTGCGTGTGTGGTCATCTGTTCTAGAAAGGCATCCTCCAATTCCTCCATCTGACTTGGGGGTCTGTAGTAGAGTCCCACAGTAACATCCCTGTTGTCTCCCTCCCCTTTAATTTTTATCCAGATGCTCTCCACCTAGCTTCCAGTATTGATATCATGGATCTCTTCACTGGTATAAATATCCCTGATATTTATTCCTCCTCCCTTCCTGTTTGGCCTGTTCCTCTTCAAAAGCTTATACCCTTCTATTCCTACATTCCAATCATGAGACTCGTCCCACCAGGTTTCAGTAATGCCTATTATATCATATTTGCTTTGTTGTGCTAGGAGTTCAAGTTCATCTTGCTCATTTCCCATGCTCTGAGCATTAGTGTAAAGACATCTAAGACGGTGTGTTCCCTTTACTTGCTGCCTGTGCAAGGTTTTTTGCCTCCCACTGTTGGGTCCTTGCGCTGTTTGCCTTGTTCCCTCTATGACAGTTTGACTATTTTCTCCAGTTCTTTTGCCTTCCAGAATACTGTCTCCCTCCCCCATATGACTCAGTTTAAAGCCCTCCTGATCAAATTCTTGAGACTGTTGGCAAAAAATACTTCTGACAACTGTCGTGAGATGCACCCCATGCCTTGCCAGATGTCCCCCCTCATGGAAGCGCAGCCCATGATCCAAGAATCCAATTTGTTCTTGGCGACACCATCTACAGAGCCAGTTGTTTACGTCGGCTATTTTCCTCTCCCTTCTTGGACCATGCCCTTCAACTGGCAGAAGAGGTGAGATGACAACCTGTTCATCCATTTCTTTCATCTTCCTCCCCAGAGCCTCATAATCTCTTCTGATCTTGGGAAAGCTGTGCCTTGCAGTATCATTGGTTCCCACATGGACCAAAAGGAAGGGGTAATGATCCATAGGCTTGACGAGTCTTGTTAGCCTCTCCGTCACATCACAGATCTTTGCCCCAGGGAGACAACACACCTTCTGAGACATCTTGTCAGGCCCACAAACCACTGCTTCTGTACCCTGCAGCAAGGAGTCCCCCACCGCCTCTCAGCTGAAGAGGAAAGACCTATGTGGAAAAAGCTCCTGCTTTTTTCCAATGAAAACGCTGAATAAATCACTTAAATGTGAGTATGCTGTAACCCCAATGTTAGGGGTAGGCAGAGGAAGCCCCCAAGCTTTGGGGGGAAGAAAATGGGACCCTCAAAATTGAACTGTTGAGGGAGAACTGAGGAAGGAAAAACAGATTCCTGATCAGCATGCATTACCTGAAGGATGAAAAATGGCTGCGAGCCAACAGAGTGAAAAAGAAAGTGAAAGAGAGGCCTGGCTAACTGTGAGTACCACTTGTACACAGCAAGGGGAAAAATAAGACTTGGGAGGTTGAAGAGACAAAAGCAATATGGAAAGTTTAATGGAAAGTTTAGAGAGCTTGGAGAAAAAACAGCCCCGAGGGCTGATTTCCCCTTTGTGGATAAGACTGCAGTGGATACTGCTGTTGTGACTGAGGAATCAGAGAAAAGTCAGATTGAAAGCAGTTTATTGGAATTAAGAGAAGTAAAAGCATTAGAAGAAATGTGTCTTTAAGATGAAGGTTTCAGAAAGGAAAAAAGGCTTGGCTGCTCCACTAGATTTGCAAACAGAGAAGGCTGCAAGCATGGGCATTTTTGCAGAAAGGCTTTTTCACCCCAGAACAGAACCTGAGGAAAGTAAAACAAATGGGGACTTGAGGAATGTTTTTTCCCAACCTGAGCAGTTTAAAATCCAAATAGAAAAAGGGGCAAATACCACATTAATCTCACAAAAGGAAAAGGCCATTTATGTAGAGAATTTTAACAATGATGAAAGCAATAAGAAAGACTGTTTTCCATCAGAGCTTGCAAGCCAACTGGGAGAGGCTGAGGAGGTTTCACCTACAGAAGCCATTGTTATGAGAAAAAAAGTCAGGAAAAAGATTCAGGTGGGAGTGTTTTTTTAGAACCTGGGAAACAAAACAAAAAAACAGAAGGAAAACCTGTGACTGGCCCACCAAGATCTAAAGATATCCGATCACTTGGCCTAAAGAATACAGCCAGATTAGAAAAAGAGTGTTTTGCCCCTGAGAAGACAAAATTAATGGGAAAAATAGGTTTGGCACAGAAATGTTTTTCTAAAAAAAATTAGAAAATATTGGCTTTAAGCACAGACAAAAGAAAAGTCACAATGAGAACTTGGGCTGTTGGCAAGAGCTGTTGGGAGGTATGGAAGCGAATTCCCAGACTGGTCAAAAAGAGGGAAACCTCTCACAAAGTGTGCAGGAAAGCCAAGAACAGGAAAGAGCTGAAGGAAATGAAGAAATTTCTCCAATAATAGATGTACAAGAATTTTTGCTTAGGGTTTTTATTTTTGATAAAAATATTGGATCCTTTATCATAATGAAAAAAGAGGAAGCTCAAGAATTCTTTAATTTTTCAGACAAAATGCTGGAAAATGCATGTTCCCTTTTGCAGTTGGATGAAAATGAACCTGATGAAGAGAGCCAAGATTTAAATTTATGTGCAGAAAAAAACAAGTTAACCATTAGTATAGAATATTTTTCTGAATTGTTCAAAGAATTGGAGGAACAAGGCAAGGCATTCTTCAACACACTCCCTCAGGAGAGAAGTGAGGCTGATTATGATGAATTAGTTAGAAAGGTAAAACTTACAGTGGAAAGCGCTGAGGCTGTGCATGAGCTAGCAGAAAACGTGCAAAAACAATGGGGGGGGGTTGGCAAAGAACTCATGAACAGAGAGCAACGAGGAAAAGTGATGGGAAAAGGAAAGAGGAGCAGGTTGCTCCTATGGACTTAGACAAACATTCCGGAAAGGAGGAACAAAACGATCCTGACCAAGCACCATCAAAAAGGAGGAAGGAAGATGGAAGAGAGGAGAATTGTGGGATCGAGGAAGAGGCAGAAATGGAAGAAACTGAAGGCTCGTCATCTGATTCATCGAATGAGGAAAATGACAGTGGTGAACAGAGGAGAAGAATCAAATCAAAAAGAACAACAAAAGGCCAGTTTGAAGAAGTATCAGCCCAGTATCTTCTATTGGCCTATGATACAGATTTCCAGAGCATAGATGATGGCGAGGGGAGCGATGAAGACTCCATGTGTTCGGATTCCACATCCGGGAGACAGCAGCGAGAGACGCGTGAGAGGATAATTAATAGGATATGGACTGAAACTTTACATACTCCTTTTATGAAAGTGGCTAATATTATTGTACCAAAACAGTTTGAACAACATGATATGTTAAGACTGTGAGGTTTTGTTGTTGCCCATATAAATTTACCATTGCCTAAAAAGAGACTCCTAGATTTGCAGAAATTTAGTCAGGACAAGATATGGGCCTGCCTGGAGAAAGCTTCAAGAATGCTGGAGAAAATCATATCTGGTCTAAAGGTACCCGACTCCAAAGAACAACAAGCTTTTGCAAAGGCTTTGGCATTAGGAGCTATACACAGGTTGCTCCTGAGGAAAAAACCGAGAACGTCGACCAGGGATTTCCTGATTGGTTAAGAGAACTTCAGTTAATTAAAAGGTTTCAAAAGATCCGCAGAGTATGGGAAGTCTTGCCAGATGGACAGCAACCCATGATCGTGGAGAAGATAGAGAATACAAACAAGAAAGTATCCAAGGAAACTGTTTTGGAATGGTTTTCTATGAATATCTCAGACCTGTGGCACAGACTCAAGATTATGAAGCAGAAGGAGGAGTCTTGACTGCCTGGGAAGGCTTTGGCAGCAGAAGGGGAGTCTGATCCAGTGGTGTGTCCAAGGAAGACCACACCCAGGGTGAGGAGAGAGAAGATTGGGAAAGATGTCCCTGGCCCTCTGGAAGGATGTTTCGCTCTGTCTGTGGTGTCGGGGTGAGCGCTATGGTACCACCTCCATCAACTGGTGAGGCCCAAAGAAGGGGTGAACAAACTAAAAAGGGGGAGGAGGGAATGGAAAATGGAGTGATTGGGAAAGAAATATCAGAAACCTTAAGTAATATAAGCGGTTCTGATCTAGAAAGAGAGGCTCCCAACACTGTAAAGAAAAGACCGAGGGGAGAGGTCCCTTGGTGGAGGGACTTGGTGGGGATGGATGCTGATGAAAGGGTGGAGGGACAGTTGTGGGACAAGGAATCGGGAGGGGCAAGAGGAGGGGATTATTTGCCTCCAGAAGGAGATACTGCTTTTTCTGGTTCTTCTTATCTGTTAAGGCAACAGCGACCATTCGCATCGAGGATGGAAGTGATCTCCTCCAACCTGAAAGAAAGACAGGAGAAATTTATAAAGGACTTGAAGGAGGATCAGCGACTGAGACTGGTGATGAGTGAAGATGTGGCCTCCTCCTATGGACATCCATTGAAACATCTGTTGGAGAAGGAAAGGCACAATAAGAATCAGACTTATGCCAGGTGACGAGGGAGGGAGGCTCAACAGAGCCATTGCTTTTGAGAGGGGAGAGGGATTGGGGGCCCAGGAGGGAAGAAGAGGAGGAAGAAGCTTACCTTGACAGGATTTTTGAAAACTTGTCCAATGAAAAAGATCCCAGACAGCGGTACGTGGCCCGGTTCAGGTATAAGGGAGAGGATCTTGAAAGGGAGGCTAGTCGATACATCTCAGAAAAGGTGCTCAGGGATGCGTTAGGCTACAGAGGGGAGGAGGCAGAAGACGTGGTGACCGTTATACAGTTACTGGGGTCAAAAGAGATGGATGTCTGTTTAGAATCATAGAATTGCAGAGTTGGAAGAGACCACGAGGGCCATCCAGTCCAACCCCCCTGCCACGCAGGAAATCTTGATCAAAGCATTCCTGACAGATGGCCATCCAGCCTCTGTTTGAAGACCTCCAAGGAAGGAGACCCCACCACGCTCCGAGGGAGTGAGTTCCACTGCTGAACAGCTCTTACTGTCAAAAAGTTCCTCCTCATGTTGAGGTGGAATCTCTGTTCCTGGAGCTTGCACCCATTGCTCCGTGTTCCAGTCTCTAGAAAACAGGGGTGACTATGGGAGGGGAGAGGGACTTGAGGGCCAGGAGGGAAGAAGAAGAGGAGGTGGAAGCTTATCTCAATAGGATTTTTGAAAACTTGTCCAATGAAAGAGATCCTAGACAGCGGTACGTGGCCCGTTTCAGGTATAAGGGAGAGGATCCTGAAAGATAGGCTAGTCAATACATCTCAGAAAAGGTGCTCAGGGATGCATTAGGCTACAGAGGGGAGGAGGCAGAAGACGTGGTGTCCGTTATACAGTTACTGGGGTTGAAAGAGATGGATGTCTGTTTAGCTTCAGAACTAGCGTATCGCAATTTTTGGGACAACTGCAAGTGAGTAAAACAGCGGGACCCTAACTTGTTGAAAGCCTATGAGATAGTCCCTTTGTTCCGAAGTGATACTAAAGTTCTTACAATTAGTTTTAGAACAACCACAATACCAAAAGAGGATGTGGCTCAGTGGGTCTCAAAATATGCCACCATCCTTTCAGGACCTGAAAGGATAAGAGATATTGCTGGTTTCTGGAATGGAGAGTACCACTGTATTGTATCTTTCAAGAATGATGACCCTCAATTCAAGAGAAGTAAAATCCCCAAGTATTTTTTCCTCAGGGCTGACCGAGGAATCACCAGATACAGCGGACAGCCGGCCGCCTACTTTCAGTGTGGCTCTTATGAGCACCAGAGGTTTACTTGTCACACCCCTTATGTTCCCGCTGCAGAGTGAGAGGTCACCCCTCTGTCGCCTGTCAGGTGAGCATTCGCTGCAATTTTTGTGAAGAATTTGGGCATACCTATTTTTGGTGTCCCAAGGCCATTTATAATTGTCAAGATGCACAGCATCTGGAAAAGGCAAACCAGGTGGCTAGGTCTGGCAGAGAGAAGGCTCGGGAGACGGAAGTGAGAACTCAGTCCCGGAAGACAGGAGGTCAGTTTCAAGAAGCTGATCGAGAAAGGGAAAAGAGGGGGGAAGAAGGTAACAAACCAAAAGGAATTCAAAGATCAACAGGGATTGGAGGGAAGCCAAAAGAAGAGAGCAGACAGGGAGGGGAGAATGGAGTACAGTGGACAAAAGGAAAAAAGGGAAAGTGGGGAGGAAATCACCCCAGAAGGGGGAGTTGCATCTCATAGGTGAGTGGTTCAGACAAACAGGTTTGAATTGTTGATAAAAGGAACAGGAAAAGGAATCGGGGGAGGAAACGAGTGGAAGAGTGGAAGAGATGGATACAAGTGAACAAGGTTGTTCTCTGACTCCAAAAGTTGGCTCTCAAGACTCCTTGATCCCAGAGCAGCTTTTGGTATCATACCCTTTGACCCCTGAACTCCCTAAACCTCCAGACCCTGGCCCCCTGTCTCCTGACCCTTCTTTTTCATCCCAACCCCCTTTCACCCCATCCTCACCTCCCTCCATCTCCAACACTTGTAAGGCTATGCCTCAGGAAAATCCTGAGGAGGTAGAGGTGATGCATTCAGAGGAACAAGAGATACAGTCACCAGAGCTGTGTTGAGAAAGAATGTGTTAAAAAAGAGATCTTTAATAAGTTAGACTGTAAGCTAGATTTCAATTAAGTTAGACTTTAAGTTAGATTTTTAGTAGAAAAATAATTATTTCAATCGTTAGGCCTCAGTTGGAATTTTTATAAAGTTTACAGGAAGTGGATTGTTCCCCCTTTAACCACTTTGTTTATTTTTTTTTGTGGGATAATAATGAGCTCCCTGAAACATTTTATCAAGGGGTCTTGATTTTTTCCCCAAAGGAGGGTGATCCTACCCTCCCAAAAAACTGGCACCCCATAGCTCTGACCAGCGTAGACTACCGAATGTTGACAAAAATACTGAACAATCGGCTGGCTAAGGTGGCTGATAAGATTGTGATGGAAGCAAAGTCCAGTGCTGTGCCAGGTAGGACTATGGTAGACTCTCCTTGTTTTGGGAAGTGTTCCATCTCAGCAAGGAGGGAGCTTGGACTGGTCAAATCCTACAGGTCGACCAGATGAAAGCTTTTGACAATGTAGATCATATGTTCCTATGGGAAGCCCTCAAGTGGAAAGGAGTGCCAGAGAGATTTATTGCTTTAGTTAAATTGTTTTATAGGGATGCAGAGGTGGTTTTGCAAGCCAATGGTCCTAGAGGAAAGAGGATTAAGTTAAATTCTGGGGTGAGGCAAAGTTGTCCACTGAGCCCTCTCTTGTATGATATTGCTTTGGATGGTATCCTGTGTAAGATTAGTTTAGACAAGAGCATCTCGGGGATCCAAATCCCACGTCCGTTGGACAGTTTGAGGTTGGTTCTGTGTAAATCTGTTAAATTTGTTGCCCATGCTGATGATGTGTCTCTCTTGGTTAAGGACAGGATGGAAGTTAGAAAGATTAAAGATGCTTTTGAGGCCTACGGTCAAGTTTCTGGTGCTTGACTTGACATGGAAAAGAGTTTTTTGATCAGAATTTTTGCTGCAGAGGACAAGATGGTAGCTATTCCTTGCAGAGGCTTTCCAGGCCAGTTTCCTGCCAGAGAGAAGGAGAAAAGTTTCTGGACAGCAAGTTTCCTGCCAGTTTCCAGGCCAGTTTCCTGCCAGGGAGAAGAAGGAGAGCAGCTTCTGGACAGCCATTCTGACTGGGGAGATTGAATTTTTTAAAAAACTGTTCGGAGAGGCTGCTTCTTGCTGAGGCGCATGAATTTCAGTAACCAAACAAAAATACAGCATACCTAAAAGTACAGCTTAGCATTCTCAGCATTAACTAAGAGTTCTTAGATTACCTAAAAGCTCTCACCATGGACACTGAACAAAACAGAACAAACACTCTTGGATGGGGACCGCACAGAGGAAATGGCTGTGGAGGAGAGGGTCACTTCACAGACACAGGAAGTAGACAGGTGGAGGAATGTCACACAGAACAAGAAAATCCAGGGATTCTTCGAGCAGCTTGCAGCTACAGAATCGATTCGAAGCCCTTTCCCTTATCAAGGACAACGAGGAAGAACAGCATGGACAGACTTCAGGGGTAGAGCAGGGGATCTTGAGAGGACCACCGCAAGGAACAGCAGCTGTGAAGCCTCGGCGGAGCCGTGTGGTGGTGGTGGGGGACTCCTTGCTGTGGGATACAGAAGCAGTGGTATGTGGGCCTGACAAGATGACTCGGGAGGTGTGTTGTCTCCCTGGGGCAAAGATCTGTGATGTGACCGAGAGGCTGACAGGACTTGTCAAGCCTACGGATCATTACCCCTTCCTTTTGGTCCATGTGGGAACCAATGATACTGCAAGGCACAGCTTTCCCAAGATCAGAAGAGATTATGAGGCCCTGGGGAGGAAGCTGAAAGAAATGGACGCACAGGTGATCATCTCATCTCTTCTGCCAGTTGAAGGGCATGGTCCAAGAAGGGAGAGGAAAATAGCCGACGTAAACAACTGGCTCCGTAGATGGTGTCGCCGAGAACAATTTGGATTCTTGGATCATGGACTGTGCTTCCATGAGGGGGGACTTCTGGCAAGAGATGGGGTGCATCTTACAACAGTTGGAAGAAACATTTTTGCCAACAGTCTCAAGAATTTGATCAGGAGGGCTTTAAACTGAGTCAAATGGGGGAGGGAGAGAGTATTCTGGAAGGCAAAAGGGCTGGAGAAAATAGTCAAACTTTCATAGAGGGAACAAGGCAAACAGCGCAAAGACCCAACAGTGGGAGGCAAAAAAAACTTGCACAGGGAGCAAGTAAAGGGAACACATGGTCTTAGATGTCTCTACACTAATGCACAGAGCATGGGAAATAAGCAAGATGAACTTGGAACTCCTTGCACTACAAAACAAATATGATATAATAGGCATTACTGAAACCTGGTGGGATGAGTCTCATGATTGGAATATAGAAATAGAGGGGTATAATCTTTATAGGAGAAACAGGCCAAACAGGAAGGGAGGAGGAATAGCATTATATGTCAGGGATATTTACACCAGTGAAGTGATCCATGACATCAATACTGGAAGCCAGGTGGAGAGCATCTGGATAAAAATTAAAGGGGAGGGAAACAACAGGGATGTTATTGTGGGACTCTACTACAGACCCCCAAATCAGACGGAGGAATTGGATGATGCCTTTCTAGAACAGATTCTATTCCTCTAAATGATGTAGTTGAAGAAAAGGAAGGGTGGCAAGCAGAGCAAGAGGCAAAGGTGGATAGAGTGAAGATCCTGGGGCTGAATTTTGCATCCCGAGGGATGGAAAGAAAATTGGTATCGCTGGTTGGAAAAAGTGAAGGAGAGGGTGGCCCTCTGGCAGAGATGGAAGGTGACCATTTACTAGAGAGCTGCTTTTGTAAATACCTACCTGCTTCCGGTGGCAGCCAACTTGGCGGCGGTTTTCCCACCTCTGGATTCAGTGATTAAAGAAGCTGATCGGGTTCTCTTCAAGTTCCTTTGGGGAATGGCCACGTTCCCCCTGGAAAGGGCTGTGGCTTATGGGCAGGTAGAACAAGGGGGCCTGGACTTCCCAACCCTGGGACCTAAGTTCATCGCCATCTTTTCTGCCCAAAATTTTGGGAAAGTTTCTCTGTTGCAAAAGGCTCAGATTCAACCTCAGGCTTGGCTAGTTTTGTTTTGTGAGTGCTGGATGGGGACTAGATGAGGTAAGACTTGGTGGGAGGAAGACTCATTAAGTTTTAGGTTTTCTTTGCCTGAAAAATTGAAAGCACCAGATTATTTGAGAGACTTTGTTTTTTACATGAAGAAATATAGAATTCATGCTGAGGAGTTGAAGGGGGAAGACAGACCAGGTCAGAGCATCAAGAGCTTTAAGAGAGGTTTGTACAGGAAAATAATGGAAGAGATTTACGTTAATCCATGTTTGCAAAAACGTCAGGCCAAACTAGATTCATTGGAGTACCTAAATCACCAGACTAACCCAATTGAGTAATTCATGGACAAAAAGGTCCCCAAAAAGTTGTGGGACTTGAGGTGGAGACTCTACCATCAGGTTCTTAATCTGAGGGGAAGGAGACTGTGGACCGCAGAGGATGAGCAGACTTGTCCTCGTCTGAAATGTAAAAAGGCTGAGATTTTGAGTGGCGTGGCACAGAAGGAGATGATCAGGCATTTTGTCCAGGACTGCCCGAGTGCCCATGAAACACGGGAGGAGGTGACCTGGGTCCTGGATTGGCCAGATTTGGCACAGCAGGCTTGGGAGACAGTGCTTTCGGGGACTGAGCCTCCAGAGGGTGTCAGGGGACCCAGAAAGTCAGTGGGCCAAAAGAGGAAGAGGAAGGAGCCTGGTTCCATGGCTGAGAGTTTTTGGACAGTGCCCTGGTCCACAGTGCGCCTGGTAAACCTCTATGTGATGTTAGCTGAAAAGTCAAAATCTGCAGGATGTAAAAGTCACTGCCTATTATGTGAAGAACGTAATTGAAAATTTAGCTCTGAGTGAAAAAGAGAAATTGCCAAATCATCGTTGGAAAAAGTTTTGGCCATGGTTTAGTGAGACTACCCCAGCAATAACATAAAGGGATATTTTAAATAAATATGTTGTTGTTGTTGTTGTTGTTGTATTTTTGCATTATTTTGTATTTTTTATTAATCTTTTATTGATTTTTTCTTTTCTAAATAGGTATAATTGAAATGTGTAAATATAATGTGATTATAGTGTGCTTAGATTAAGAGGGAAAATGTATTAGTGTTAGGATAGATAGTTTTATTTTTGTATTAGTAAGAAAACAATTATTATTATTGCGTTATTGTTACGGCCTTTTGCGGTCGGGTGTATTTTTCAGTAGAATGGTCTTATTCCTAATTCCCCCAAGGCTTCGCAGTGTCTGTTCCTTGCGGTGGTACTCTCAGAGTCCCCTGCTCTGCCCCCGAAGTCTGTCCATGCTGTTCTTTCTCATTGTCCTTGATAAGGGAGAGGGCTTCAAATCGATTCTGTAGCTGCAAGCTGCTCAAAGAATCCCTGGATTTTCTTGTTCTGTGTGTGACATTCCTCCAGCTGCCTACCTCCTATGCGTGTGAAGTGACCCTCTCCTCCCTAGCCAATTCCTCTGTGTGGTCCCCGCCCAAGACTGTTCATTCCATTCTGTCCAGGAAAACCTCTTGCTCACGAATATGTTGAAGTGTAGCTACCCGGGTCTCCAGCTGCTGGACTTTCTCCTCCAAGAGGGCTACCAAATTGCACTTGGTGCATGTGAAGTTCCCCACATCTCTAGACAAAAATCCCACAAGTGGTACAGGTGACTGCAGCAGTTCCCTCCGTGACCATGGTGAGAACTTTTAGGTAATCTAAGAACTCTTAGATAATGCTGAGATCTCTTAGCTATGCTGTACTTTTGCTTGGTTGATTAATTTCACGCACCGTTATGCGCGCACCTCTGCAAGGAGTTATATAGAGCTGGGTTCCCAGCTCCACCACCTACTGACTCACAGATGAGACTCACAGAAGCTCCACCCCCTCAGCCACAAACACTCTCCCAAGTGTTTTTTTATTATATATTTTTATAAATTCTGTTATAAACATACAAATACATACATATACATATCATTTACATTCCCAAATACATATATTCACATATCCATTCTTACCTACATACATATTTTCCACTCTCCTATCATACTTCCCCGTCTCTCTCTTTCTTCATTTTATTCTTCTTCCAAGTTCCTCTCATCTATCTCACATATTCCACCCTTACTATGTGAGAGTATGCTTGCATGTATGACTGTGTGTATGTATGGGTTCCTGTCGATCCTAGAGAAGCCAGGCCTTAAAAGACCCAAATAAAATGGATGCCGTGCAAAGCATTGCTAAGAGGTGTATCTTGGAAGCCGGACTGAGAAATAAGGAAGACTTGGCGGACGGAGTGAAAATGTTAACCAAGCAGAACTTGAACGATAGGACTTGTCAGCTTGGCCTGGGGAAGTTCGGTACAAACAGAACTTCTCAGTTGACGGTAGGTGGACTGCTGGCCAGGTGTAACAAGGACAATACCAGCTGTCAGCATGACTGAGGGAGTTCTTTGCAAACACAGGACGCACCTTGGTCTGCCTAAGGAACTGTCATGAGATCATGCCCGCTCAAAAAGCCTGCAGTTCTCAAGGAAAGAGATGGAAAAGAGCTGGGACATTTTCGGCTTTGCTTTCATGGTTCCTGAACCCGTAGCAACAGACCATCCGACTTTCGTGAATCACTGGATCATGGGGGTCGTATGTGAGTATGTGTGTGAGTGTGTGTGTGTGAATGGAAAAAGAGCTCTTGATACTTAACTGAATGTTTAAAGTCTTATGTCTAAATAAATGTTACATGCATAGTGACTGAAAACCAAATTTGGTCTCTCTGTGCCTTTTTGCCTGTCATTTGTCTGGGAAAATCTTAAACACTACCTGATTAAAAGGACCTCTATGTGGTCATAACATATTTGGCGTCACAAACAGGATCAGGAAAGTGTGAGATTTCTGGGAATTTTGACAGGGTTAAGGTCAGAGGGTGGAAAACAGGGGGATGCCCTGACTGTGTATAACTGAGTAACTGAGTAACTGAATAAAGGGTCAGAAGGAAATATGGCTCTTTTTGGTATGAAAAAGGACAAGAAGGGAAACTGAGAGGTTTGGATCCGTTTATGGGAACCCTTTTTGTTCAATTGAAGGATCCTTTGGATGAGGATTGTGAAAATAAGGCAAGAGATTGGACAATAAATTTGTCTAACAGTATAATAACTAACACTACAATGGAAGAAGCCTATAAAAGGCTTTGCAGTATTTTAAGGAACAACTAGAGGAAGATACTTAAAGGAGTGAGGAGAAATTGTTTAAAACTGTTGCTTTATTTTGTCAGGAAGCTGGCAATGCAGAGAAAATGGGAGCAGACTAAAGTCATGACACTTTAAACTTTAAAGGGAATAACCCAGTGTTATTTAAAACCCAATGAGTTGAAGGGAAAATAGATGAGGGAAACTGAAAAATGGAGTTTTAATATTACATAATATTAGTAGGATGCAAGAAAATATTAAGCTTGAGGATGAGAACAATGCACTAAGAAAAGAAAAGAAACTCTTAGAGGTAAATATTAAAGAGTTAGCAGACAGAGAGAAAACAACAACAACAACAAACAAAATCAGTTAAACAAAAAGTTAAGCTGTTAAAATAAGTCCTTATATAGAAAAAAAAATGATCAGGACAAATCCCACCTAAAGAATAATGTTTATGTAAAACAGGTTTCTTAGAGCCTAGAAAATGATTATGATTGTTGTTGGGAAAGAACCTGTCCTGATAGTCCTGACTGCAGTCCTTTAGGGGAGACAGGGAAAAGGAAGCAAAAATGGCCAAGCCAGTGTAGCTGTCAATACGATAACCCTAGAATAAAAGCTGTCAAGAAAAGGACAAGCTGGTGAGATATTCTGTCTCAGTTGATCCTATATTAACTGGGAAAATGAGGAAATTAAAAAAATCTCTGGGACAGCCAGGGAGCAGGAAAATAAAGTGGGCTATTACTGGAAGTACCTTTGCAAAACAGGCACCATAAAATGGATGGCTTTAACCCCCTTTGAAAGCACAGTTCTTATCAGTAAAGTTTCGATTTAAAATACATATGCCGCAGACATGTATTAATTCGAAGCATGCAGGTTTAAGATAGCCATCCACACAAGGTTCCTCCCCAGACTCAAAACACTCAAAAGTAGTTTAAAAGTATAAAAACATCTTTACTTCCAGACAGTATGCATATCCCAGTGAATATCAGCAGCATATTAACAAGTGAAGGCTATACTTGTAAAATACAAGTAAAAACTACATGTTAAAAAAATAAAATGTGTGGGAACTCTGTCCCAGAGTTGTTGCCTCTACAAAATCATCATGGCACGTGTTGCCTTGTGGTTGACTCTCTAGAACAAAGAAAAGGACTTGAACACACCTGTTGCCTCTAGAAAGCCAATCACATTTCAGTAGGAAATTACACCACACATTCGGTTAACATCTATCAGTTAACCCTTTCAACAGTTAAACATCTCAATTTATTAGATTGCAAACTACATATCTCAACACATGGATGGCCATTTATTGGGAGGGATTTGATTGTGCTTTCCTGCATGGCAGGGGGTTGGACTGGATGGACCTTCAGGTCTATGATTCTATGATTTTAGCATGATGAATAAAAAAAAGTCTGCTCCACATAGACTAGTAGAGGTGGAATATCTATGCCAGACATTTTTAAAAAAACTATTATAAGGCATGTGCTCTGACTTGGATTCAGGAGTGGATTTAATTGAAAACCCCCAGAAAACCCCCAGACTCCTAAACTTAAGGAACGCATATACTAGATTTGGCATACATGCATATTTATTGTATGACAAAGCAAAAGTGAACAAGGATTTTGAAAACCATTATCTAAGGAAAGCACTATTAAGAACATGGCAATAAAAAAACACAAAAAAATTATATACAAATGCCATTATGGGTACCCCCCAGGAAGTGTTTCTAGGACGCTGGAAAGCAGAAGGAGAATAGATGAGATATAAACACCTGGGTGCCGTTTACATGATGAAAATGTCCTAGGAAGAATTTGTGTCTATCCCTGGCAGTTCATACGTACATCGGGTCGGACACGTGATTTTCGGAAGGGGGGCC
Organism: Gambelia wislizenii; assembly: GCA_030847615.1. Classification (NCBI taxonomy): domain Eukaryota; kingdom Metazoa; phylum Chordata; class Lepidosauria; order Squamata; family Crotaphytidae; genus Gambelia; species Gambelia wislizenii. The sequence continues at coordinate 5,517,979 of JAUMIR010000002.1, read as the reverse complement.
ACCTTTTGTCGCTCAACCTGCGGGACTTTCAATCCCGCGGGTTGTGCCGAATTTTAAAAAAAGCTCGGTGGGAAGCGGAAAATCGAATATGTAAACAGCCAGTGACAATTTATCCCGGGTACAGGAGATGCCCGGAAATTGCCCTACCCGTGGGCAGGCTCTGGCCAGTTAGTAGGTGGTGTACCTGCCCCCTTTTTGGCCATCCCTAAAATTTCAAGTTGATGCTTCTCCATTTTGCTGCTGCACGTTTACCTGTTAGCAGTTGCGGCAATGGACGCCGAAAGCGCACCTCATCCCAGAAAAGGTGGCCGTGGGATCTTGTGGTCCTACAACGAAACAGTTGATCTTTTGGCTATATGGGGCGAAGAAAAGGTGCAGGAGCAGCTGAGGGGCTCACACAGAAATATTGTTTTGTTTGAAAAGATTGCTGAGGAAATGAAAAAGAAAGGGCATGACCGCACCGCAGAAGAGTGCCGCACGAAGACTAAACTAATGCGCAAAAATTACCGCCGGGTAACTGATCACAATTCAAAAAGTGGAAACAACACGGCTACAATGCGCTTTTATAAAGAACTGCATGCCATTCTTGGTGGGGATGCCAACTACCATCCGAAGCGTCTAGGAAGCACCACCGACATTGTGCGGGTTCCACGAGGGTCAGCAGTTCCCCATCACGCCCCCATCATCTCAGAAGAAGAGGGATTCCCTCCATCCTCCCAAGAGATGCTACAGGGTTTCTCTGAGGAACTGTTTTCGCAACCCCTGGGTGAGTTTTTTTTTTCTCTATGTACAATGCATGTGAAAAATCGATTAATCCTTTACGCGAATTTCATTAGTGTGCAATTGTAATTTATTTTAAAATGATCATAGCTAACACGATGCTGGTATCCCCTTTTTGGGTCACTATGCAGCCCGAGTATTTCACTGCTGGTTTTTCAATGTAAAATTGATTGGTGAAGTTTGGGAATAAATGTGCAAACACGGATGCTTAATTTTTCGATTAAACCTCTTCTAACAAATACTTGTTTAATGTTTCTTGCTACTATGATTAACAGTACCTGTACATATTTTTATGTTAGAAAACGTAGCCTTCTTTCTCCATGCTTACAACATTGAATTTCGGGAGTGCTGTGCAGTGTTTCCAACTTGTTTTTATGCTAATGAGGGCTGTAAAAGCCAAATGGCGCTCTTTTGTTTCTGTGCCCTGGGACTAAAAAGGGATGCGTGCACCTTTGCACGTTTGCAATGGCGCCTCCAGTACTTGCCATAAACAAGGATGTAAACTACATGTCCCCCTCTTACACTGTGGCATACCCACAGCTACATGTTATCTAAACTGCATAACTTTATTCATAGGAGTGACGCAGTTGTTTTTTCTGTCTTCTACTTTTAAACCAGAAATATCTCCCACCCAGAACTCTGAGGATGCAGCTGTGACTCTAACCCTAACAGAGGAGGGAGAGGAAAATGGGGTGGTAAATGAAACCCAGGATAACACTACTGTTGTTGTGGAGGAAATTGACACTGTTTGGTCAACAACACCTGCAAGAAATGGTATGCGTCCAAGCAGTATTGGGCTGGGAATTAGGTACAACTTTCACTGCTGTGGCCCAAAAAAATACATTGACTTAATTTTTGTTTTCCAACAGCCGCAGATTTGAGTAATCCGACTGCCACTTTATCCCCCGCTGAGAGGTTGGCATTATTTCGGAGAAAAAAACGTTCCTCGGATGTCGAACAGATGATGGCGAATACAAGATCTGTTGCAGATTTGTTTGCTTCCCGGATAGAAAAAATTTCCAAAGAGCAAACACAGTCTTTGCATGGTTACCTAGAAAAATTCTATGAGCATTCTGTTGATGAATCAGAGAGGATGTTAAAAGAAATTCAACGGCAGAATGACCTTTTTGGTGAATTGGTTTCTCATATTAGATCAATTGGTAGTGTAAAAAAACGTGCCGTTGAAAGGAGAAATAACACCAATAACAATGTTTCTGATGCAGAAAAGGAAAATTCTGTTGTAGAAAAGGGTGATACACCCACACACACAAAAATTCCTAGTACTTTAAATGCGCTCAGACCAACAAGGGTGATTAAGAAAAAAATTCCCTTGTCACTGTAGGGGCATTATTTTACAGTAAGATATCTCTCAAAGTTTTGAGTGGGAGGGAATGAACGGTTATCATAATTACCTGTAATTTTTTACAGCAGTTATCTACCTCAAAAATGAAAGTATTTTTTAAAAAATTGTTTTCCTTGATTGTTCGACATCTGTGTAACTGTGTAGTTTATGGTAATAGATTGAAAAAACCAGGCTTTATGTTGTGCAAACATTAAACAATTTATTTTTTTTCAATAAACTTTTTTTTAATATTTACAATCACACACACATATATATACATTATTTACAGTTTGAAGGGGTGTTCATCAAGGGAAGGGCATATTTACAAGGATGCAGGTATTTAAAGACTTTACAGTGGAATAGGGCTATGTACAATGATAATATCTACAATATTTACATAAAACATTAATAACAGCTTTTTTTACACATATTTACAACACCACAATTTACAATATTTACATTATTTACAGTGCAAGCCTTTCCTCAATCGCTTGTACCCTCCTTCCAAGGTCCCTTATCTCCTCCCTTAGTGTGCGCCCTGCAATGTTAAACAAACATAAAGTATTAGTGTCCTGCAACAGAACTATGCGAATACTACTTAGCTTTACTTTTCATTTAATAAGAACTATTTACCTAGCTCCTCAATTCTTGCAATTATATTGAGGCCAGCCAGCTGAGCAGCTGCCTCCTGGGCATCTTAGGGACCTTAAAAGACAATGAAGCAGCACTTCAATTCCCACAGCTATAAACTGTCCAATACATTATTCTCATTACATTAATATTAGGGGAGTTTTGAATTGTTGCGAAAGTTACCTTGGCGGGGGGTGCAACAGGTGCAGGGCCTGCCTGTTCCTCTCCTGATGATGATTCAGAGACAGGCTCCCCAGCGGCCTGTCTCTGGATCCGGACCGCTGTATAAACACATAGAAGGGGAAGGTATTATTGTATCATAACAAGAAATAACACACACACACACACACATACACACACATACCCATTATAGCAATTTATGTCTGGGATGTGCTTACCTCTGGGGAGCCTGTCACACCAGCTTGGCCGTCCTGCACGGACCCACACGTCGTGCAGGATGGCATAAAACGGTGGCCGCCTACGGGGGGGCTACCGTCACTGGCCTCCAATGCCGCAAAGAACTTGTCCTTAAGGGTCTTAAATTTTGAGCGGCATTGGAGGCCAGTACGCAAGTAGCCCCTCGACCAGAGGAACCGCGCTGCCTCGGAGAAGAAGTTGCGGTTCCTCTGGTTGGAGGACCGCATCAGCCGGTCAGGCGCACCAACCTGCTGGGCCAGGGACTCCAACATCAAGTTGGTCTCCCTGGTGCCTCAGTAGGCGATGCGCCGTTCCGGCCAGATACGTCCTCTCCTCCCTTCGGCCATCGTAACGCCATGTGGCGGGATGCGAAAACTCGAGTTTATAACTTAGCGCTTTGACCGTTAAATTTTTGCAATAAGCCTATAGAGTTTTGAGCTTTCAAAACAGTTCATAATTTAAGTACTTTGTGCTAATCGATTGGTTTATTTGCGGAGGATACTCTTTGAGGCTATAAGGCACAGTCTGGATCCTTTACCAGAAAGAGTAATCCCTTCCAAAAGCCCGCCAATTCCTTCAATGGCCAGAGCCGCAACAATGTATCAGTTCAGGTAGCTTGCCTTACCATTCATTTGTATCAAGTTTGGCCTACTTTTCAGAGATAATTTCCACTCCTATTGTTTTGCATGCTATATATTCCATAACAGAAACCTGTAAAGGCAATGGCTTTTCAGCTTTTAAGAAGGGTATTAAGAACATACTGTCATGAAAATAAAAAGCAGGAACATAAAGTGATGAATTAACTTTATTGGGCATAAGAAGAAGTCATCAAGTACATGTAGGAAATTGAGAATCATGCATAAACTTACTCCCCGTCCACATGGTGATGTTCCCGCCAAAAATATTCTTTTAAAGCGTTACGTACCGCCTCCCCCCGCTCCTTCTCCCTAGCATCATTATTTACCATTGGGGCTCCAAGCGTGTCAAGGACAAACCTCTGCACACGCCAGTTAGGATCATCTAGTATACTGCCCTTGGTTTCACATATATTGTGTACAATAACACATGCACATATTACAGAACATACATTCTCCTCTGCAACCTCGATACAGTATTTTAATGCTTTCCATCTCGCCTTTAAACGGCCAAAACTCCTCTCCACCGTCGATCTTATCTTGTTATGGTACCTATTGTACAGTCTCTGTTTGGGATTTGTAGTCCCCCTATACGGTGTCAACAGCCAATTTCTTACTGGATATGCTCCATCTACAAGAGTAAGTGGTACAACTGGCTTCCCCATAATTGTCAGTGTTGGATTCCCAGGTACAAATATCCCTGCCTCCATAGTCTCAAAAAAACCAGAGTTCCTTAACATTCGGGCATCGTGATTCTTCCCGCTCCAACCGATCTCCGCGTCAATAAAACCCCCACGGTGGTCACAAGTCCCTTGAAGAAGAACGTTGTACCTATTCTTTCTGTTTATAAATTCGTCCCCTTGGCGTATTGGGGGGATTATATTAACATGGCACCCATCCAGGCAAGCAACCACTTGAGGATATCCCATTGCTGCAAAGGAATCCATTACCTACAAAAAGAACAAATAAAAAAATGGAGACGGTGAGAGTTCGGAATTAAGATTTTTCGAATAAACATTAGTGTTAAGGGGAAAAAAATCCCTTTTTTTTGGCCATAGTATACATGTCATGTGCACAATCACTACGGGTGAACCTTCAAGAACTTACAGTACAGTATTATACATGGGTACTGCCTAATAAGTACTGTGAAAGTCTTACAGAAAATTCGATTACACGATTACTCATTATAAAAAAAATTACCTTTCTGTGGTCTCCGAGGAATACTGTGCGCTTAAGAAGTAACTTCTCCATTGTGAGCACGACCTCCACAAAAATCTTGCACACAGTAGATCTGCCAATACCAAACAACTGGGAAACTGCTCCATACGAGCATCGGTGGGCGAGCAGGAAAACGGCAACAGCGAATCGCTTCTCCACAGGAATGGCTTTTCTCATGTTAGTGTCCGATTTTGCAATCTCAGAACGTAGTAGCTCGGCAAGGCACATAAATAGGAACCTTGGCATCCTAAAGTACAGTATCCAATGTTCATCCGACCAGATGTTCATCACAAATTTCTCCCACCACTCGTCCCTTGTCGGGTACACCCACCAACGTTGCTTCCTCCGGTCTGGGTGAACAAATCTCAAAACCTCTGGGGAATTGATGGCAGCAAAGTACATGACCTGTGGCCTTGAAAGTGTTACTTCCATAGCTTGGGAATGGAGAAGAAGAAGGAAAATAAGGAGCATCCTTCTTCTATGCATGAGGATTACGCGCCTCTTAAGAGCTAAAAGAGATAAGCGCAAACGGGCAGCGGTAGACAGAGCAGTCGAAGTTGCCACCTCCATGTTGCCATTCAGGAATGATGAGGTGCATGAAAAGCGCATGTGATGTCATTCTTTGTTTAAAGTTTGGCCAATCGCTGCATTCATGGCAGGAAAAGGGACCGGAAACACGTAGGCCAAAATTTGAAAAAATGAGTAATCGCATCTTTGATTGACAGACAAAAAATTAAATAAATCACGGAACGTCCAATGCGTGTAAACAATAAAATCACGGGATAAACCATCTCGGAATCTAAAATTAAAAATGGGACCTTGTGCGTGTAAATATCAGTCACGGGACCAAATGGGATATCCTTATCAGTGACAAAATCGTATAAACAGCGAGGGACGGATTCGTGATCACTTTGTCCCGGTAGGCAACGCGACAATTTCTGTCGTGTAACTGGCACCCTGCTGAAACAAAGTAAGGGACCAACACTGGTTCTGAATCCATGGATGAGGGTCTTTTCTAGTGAGTCGTGTTGTCTCGTGATATGGCCAAAGTACGGCAGCCTCCATTGAGTCCTTTTTGGTTTCTCGGGAGAGTTTGGACTTGATCTGCTCTCTTGTTCCTTTTCTTCGCCATCAAGCGCACATTGACTTTTGACAGAAGCACGTCTTCGCCAGGGAGACTCCACCCTACTGCCTGGCCTTCTCCTGGGGGACAAAGCAGAGGAAATTCAGCCACTCTCCCCTCGATGGGGCAGCAGGTGAGCAGAGGGCAAATACAGAGCATTCGCTATTACCCGCAGTTTCATGTATCTACGGGAAGTCTTGAAATGTATCGTATTCTCCCGCAGATACAGGGGTTGACCTGAATTCTGCCTCGGTTTTCTTACAGGAAATTAAATGATCCAAAATGGATAAAAAGATGCCGGGGTTTGAAACAAATGTATCTGAATTCGAAACACAATTACATACAAAAGATGAATATTTGGTAACTCAAACGTATACATTGTTGTTGAGCTTTGAGATGGAAGATGGACAGGTTTAAGACTGGATGGTAAAGTGGCCACAAAATGTAAAATCACAAATTCCGATGGAGCAACGGCAGAGAGGTTGGATAAAAAGCTTAAAATGTCCCCTGTGTTTTGATTTGAAAGAGACTATTTATAAAATGATGTACAAATGGGATTTGACTCCTGAGAAGCTTTCTAAAATATAAAAGAATTGCTCTAACAAGTGTTGGAAATGTGAAGAGAAAACTGGCTCCTTCTTTCCCATGTGGTGGAGTTGTGATAAAGCCCAGAAAGACTGCACTCAAATCCAGAAGACTTTGGAGGAGATTCTTAAAGTCAGATTCCAGATGAAACCTGAGAGTTATATACTTGGGATGATGATAGAAGAGGAGAGAAAACATAGGATCAGTTTCCAATATGTGATCACAGCTATGTGACTTTTGCATGCTCAGAAATGGAGAGATGCATTGATCCCATGGGGAGAAATTCGGCTGACTGAGGCCTAATCCACGCTACACAAATAACCTAGTGGATGATTTCCCATGACTCCTTCCTATGGAACCCTGAGATTTGTAGTTTAAAAGATCTTTAGCCTTCTCTGTCAAAGAGTGCAGGTGCCTCACCAAACTACATATCCCAGGATTACATAGGAAGGAGCTATGGCAAAGAATCCAGTTTCAAACTGCATTGTTTGTGCAGTGTGGATGCACCCAAGGACAAGCGACTGGGCTGAAATCTTTAAACTGACTGTGTGGCTCAAGGAGAAATCTTTGGTTCATTTTTTAAAAGATTGGGATTTCTTGATTACCTTTTTTTTTTTTTGCAGCGAAGTCAGGGGTTTGCATCAACTTTGGACTTTTTAAAATAATACAGTTGTCCCTCCACATTCGCGGGGGTTAGGTTCTTGAGACCCCCGCGAATGTGGAAAAACCGCGAATAACAGAGGGAGGGAGGCAGCGGGAGGGTGTCTGGCCAGCCTGGCTGGCCTCTCCGCGGCCTTTCTGAGGGGACTCCAGGCCTTAGAAGCCCTGGAGCCTGCTGAGAAAGGCCAGAGAAGGCAGCGTATGGGTGGGGAGGAGGCTGCGCTGCCTCTCCCCGGCCTTCCGAAGCGGGCTCCGGGGTTTGGGTGCCCTGGAGCTGGCTGAGAAAGGCTGGGGAAGGCAGCGTGTGTGTGGGGAGGAGGCTGCGCTGCCTCTCCCCGGCCCTCCGAAGCAGGCGCCGGGGCTTTGGAGCCCAACCCCCTCTTCGAAAGGCCGGGGACAGCAGCGGGCGAGCGGGCTGGCGGGGAGGAGGCTGCGCTGCCTCTCTCCGGCCTTTCTCACCCCCCCGCCCTTCCCAGAGTGGCTGTGGGGGCTTCTGCAGCCCCTGCCGTCACTCTCCTCCACCCCCCGCCCTTCCCAGAGTGGCCGCGGGGGCTCCTGAAGCCCCTGCCATCACTCTCCTCCACCCCCGCCCTTCCCAGAGTGGCTGTGGGGGCTTCTGAAGCCCCCGCCGCCACTCTCCCTCACCCCCCGCCCTTTCCAAAGTAGTGTAGGGGGTCCCTCGCTGCCTTGGGAAGGGACTGGGGTGGAATGAGGGAGGCTTTCCACCCCCCTTTCCCAAGGCAGCGTAGGGATTCCTGAGAACACCTTCGCTGCCTTGGGAAGGGAAGGAGTGGAGAGGGTGGGGGAGGCGGCTTTCCGCGAATAATCAAAACCACAATTGTGAAAGCCGCGAATGTGGAGGGGCAACTGTACTGAGTTTTGCTTAAAAGTAGAAGCAGGAATATTGCCTCACTGAAGGGAAGGATTTTATTAGTGCCACAGAATTGTCCGTTGGGGTGGGAGGTAGGGGACTTTGCATGAATTTTCTTCTCAGCTCCTGGTTTCCTCTTTCTTGATTTGTGCATTTCATGCATTGAAAAGAAGCCTCTGCTCATGCTTTTTCCTATGTGTGTTCATGTTTTTCAAACCAGGCCAGGCCAATGTCATGGGAAAGCCCTGTCTTCTCCTGTCATTTCTTCATTCCCCCCCTGGGCCTCCCTCCCTCTCTCTCTCACTCTGCAGCCTCTTGTTTAAAAATTAAAATAAAGACATTTAATTGAAAGAAAGAAGGAAGCCCCCTCCCTCCCTCCCTCCCTGAGTCCTCCAAAGAGCACTGAGCTCGGCTTCCTAGAGAGGCAGGAAAAATGTTAATGAGGGGAGGGGAAGAGTGACGCCATCTCTGCTCATTTGCATGACAGGAGAAATTCTTTCTGAGTTTTCTTGGAGGGAGGAGGAAGGCCTTTCGGGCAGGAGGGAGAAGGTAAGGGGGGAGAGTGGGGACCCCAAAGTGGCTCCTTTTGTGGGGGGAGGAGGGGGAGGGCCCCCTTTGGGTCAGAGTGGGGAGGGCTGGGGGTCTCAGGGAAGAAGGGAGGGTCACACTCTCTCAGCCTCGGGGGAAGGCATTAGTGGCACAAAACCTCTCTGAACAAATTCTAGCAAGAAAACTCCAAGCTAGGGTCGCCTTAGGGTCGCCAGGGCTGGGGGTCTCCTGGAGGGAGGGAGGGAGGGAGGGAGTCTTTGTTGGGGGGTCATTGTGGGGGGGAAGCAAGGAAACCCCCTATTTTACCACCACCACCCCATTTAAGGCCTGGGGGCTCCTCGGGCTGCTTTGAGCCCCCCTCCCCTCTTGTGGGGCTGAGCTCTTTCGGGGAGGGGGCTCCAGGGGAAGAAGAAGGGCAGCCTTGCTTTTTTGGTTAGGGGAGTGGGGGGGGTCTTTGGCTGGGGGGTCTTTCCTGGGTCCTGTGCAGGGCTGGGGGCTATTATGGGATGCCAGAAGGCTAGCATGGCCACGAGTGGGAGGGAATGCCTCGTAAAGGGGGAGGGAGAGCGAAAGGGGGCTTTGAGGCAGAAAATAGGGGGGATTGTGGGGGAGAGGAGAGGGGGGAGCTCTGGGGTTTTCTTGGGGGGAGAAGAAGGGGAAAGGCTGCTGCAGGAGGGAGGAGGGAGACCCCAAGTCTTTTGGGGAGAGGCCGGAGGCAGGCATGACTGTGGGGGAAAGGCAGGGGGATGGGGGGATATGGAAAGGGAAAGTCCCCACCCCACAAAATATCCAACCTTGCTCTGGGGCTCCCCTCCTTTTTCTCCTACTTGCAGAGCCCCCTCTTTGTGGGGAGGGGCAGAGGCAGCCCAAAATGCCAAAGGAGCCCCCATTGAGAGGAGAAGAGGGGTCCCAATCCTCCCCCTGGCAGTGGGGCAGAGGCAGGGCCCCCCTTTGGCATCATTGGGGGGAGGGAGGGAGGGGTGGAAACCAACGTCCCCCCCCTTTTGACTTTGAGGAATGGGGTCTCTTTTCCAAATATGTATAATTGTAATCTGTAACTTCTACTTTTAGTATAAATGTGTAAATAAGCTGTTTATTGAAAAAGTAAAGAGAGTGATTATCCTGTGTTTAGATTAAGAGGGAAAATGTATTAATGTTCAGATAGACAGTGTTATTTTTGTATTAGTAAGAAAAGAGTGAGAGGAAAAATTGCATTATTCCTCTGTCCTTTTGCAGTCAGGTGTATTATTCTGTAGAATGCTTTTATTTCAATAAAAAAATTCCTAATGCCCTCCTCAAAAAAATCCTTTTAGTGCTGTGAAGTCCTGTGGTTTGTACTTTTGCAGGGTCTGTAGCCTTCTCTGCCAAAGTGTACTGGACAAACTATAAATCCCAGGATGATTTGGTAGGATGGAGCCACAGCTGTTAAAGTCATGTCCAACTGCACTGTTTCTACAGTGGAGATGCACCTTTGGAGGAAAATCAAAGACCCAGCAGTAGTCAAGCACTGAGTTTTCAGGGGCAGAGACAAAACTCAGCTACTCTCCAAAAACAAAGGGATCTTGTAGGCTTAGTCGACTGCCTCAGATGCCCCTACGGAAGCTCATACTCTACTTCTTTCTCTCTGTTGGGCTCAGAGCTGCTACAAGATCCCTTTGCATACTCCTATTCCAGGCTAACACGGCTATATCTTTGGATTCTGAAAATAAAGGAAGGAGACAGAAGCCCTTAATTCCTAATGGGTAGAAAGGGCCACCATTCTCCCATCATCCCCTGAAGGCCGAACAAGTGCTAATAATAATAATAATAATAGCAAAAACAACTTTATTTTTGTACCCCGCCTTTTGCCTATTAGGCAATCAAGGCAGCTCACAACAATTGCATATAAAAACAAATCCATAATAATAATAACTTAAAACAATTTACCCCCTTTCTGAGTCTCCTTCCACTTTGGTCCACATAGAGATGCAGAGATGGCCTCTCTTTCTCTCCCCTACCAGGAGCACCATGGCTTCAGAGGCCAGATCGGGATCCTATCTTCTTTGCAATGAAAGGGAAAGATCCATCCCAGAGCACCCTCTTGCCCTTCATTTTGGCACTGCAAGATCTCAAGAGAGTCAGGTAAGAAGTTTCCTCTCCTTATGAAATCCTTTGACATATACGGTAAATTGTTTGAGGTCAGGAAAAGCCAAAGCAAATAGCGACTGGGCCCCTCCTGGTGTCTTTGGCCTGTGGAAGTTCCCCTATGAAAGCCATAGGATGGTTTGGTCTGACCTGGAACGTCTGCCTTCAGTCCAAGGTTGCAGAAGGAGAATTGCCCATTTGCTGCTCTTGCACACGTTAGAGCTCAAGAAGCGCGGATGGATTTGTTGTGCGTTCAGTTGACCCTTTGGTATCTTGCTTCAGTTGTCCAATCTGACCGTTGAACACAAGGGTTGTGCCTAACTCAACATGTGTAGAATTGAGTTCTGAAACACCCAGGTAAGAACTCATCCCAAATGTCCAAGTTGTCCTTCTTCCATTCAATACTTCTGGGCAGTGGGGTGAGAAGAGTCAATGTTTCTGTGTGGAGAGAATCAGAGTTGGAAGAAATTGCAGTCGAACCCACATATTCACCTGGGTTTGGTTCCTGGACCTTACCACAGATACAGGAAACCATGGATAACAGGAAACCCTTTTAGGATAAAATAAACAACTTCTGAAGCAAACGTACCATAGAGTTGCTTTGGAGGACTTAGAAGGTACATAGAGAGTACACCTCTCTCGGCATTTTCCAGCACAGTTCTATATTATATCTCCCTACTTTTCATCCATAGATAACTGAAACTACAGATATTGGTCCCAGGGATATGGGGATACGACTATATTTGTGATCACTAAAGTGTTGTCGGTGTTGTTGTTTTCTCTTTTTCAGCCTCTGGTCTGCTTTGAGGACGTGTCCGTCTATTTCACCAAGGATGAGTGGGAACTTCTGGATCCGGGCCAGAGAGCGCTCTACAAGGAAGTCATGCTGGAGAATTATGGGAACGTGGCTTCTCTAGGTAAGAATGCCTTTTTCCTTCTGGGGATTCAGCCTGAAGGGGTGGAACTGCTGTTTGGGGCATTTCCCCCTGTATTGAGGAGTTCCCAGTGAGGAAGCCTCCAGGTCTGTCCTGTGTGCTGTTGCCATTAATGTAATGCTTCAGGAATCTCATGTGGTTGCTTTTGATTGCTTTGAGTAAAAGGAGCCCAAACAGAACTGTTTCCAATAGCCTGAGGGGATATCTCCGTATCCTTTGACGCCCCCAACGATTCCATCCACCCTCTTCCGTAGCTTTAGTGCTCAAGTGTCTTGATGTGACCCATGAAGCTGTGAGGGTATCTCTGTCTTTGAGATAGGAGAATGACCAACCATCCTATCTCCTATGAAGATAATACATCTCAGCACCAGAAGTGGTCCTTCACAGGCGAAAAGGACTTTACTGGGGGAGCAGTATTTCACTACTCACTGTCATCTCTCTGTTTTCTTTAGAATACTGTCCCAAACCAGATCTCATTGCCTGCCTGGAAAAACGAGGAGAGCCCTTTGTCCAAGGCTGCCTGGAATGGGAGAGACTTGCAGGTACCTGTCTGGATTGTGTGGTCAAGGTATTTCTTGTCTGGGGATTTAGAGGAGGGGAGTGTATTTGGTGAAGGTTTCAGCTTGTGCTTGATTTTATAAGAATAGGTCCCAGAAATGCTGGATAAAATCTCTAGTCCTGGTTTTTGTCCACCTTCCCTTTTGGGTCTTACAACTGATTCATTATGGCTGGGGACAGATAGAAAGGACTTGCATTAAGAAGTGTGTTTCCCCATTTTAGTGGGTCTTCTCTTCTAACCCTAGCCTTTCTACCCCTGTGAGTTTCCTTCAGGTCTCATAAATGTACAGAAATGGAAACTACCCTTGTATACCCTTGTAATTCCTATGTGGGGCATTTCCCCCTGTATTGTGGAATTGCCGGTGAGGACACATCCCAGCCTGCCATGTCTGCTGTTGCCATTAATATAAGATTGTCTCACAAGCTGATAAGACCCCAAAGGCAAGAGAGGCCAGGTTTATTTCTTCACAAAATCTAACATAGCATGGTGGACGAGGTCTGGTAAACAGAGAAGCCTCCTCCACCCATGAAATGCTCTGCAGCAGCAGTCAAAACAGATTGGTTTTAAAGAAACTAACACGCTGGTTTTTCCAATCTGAAGGAGACTTCCAGACATTATCAGAGTGAATTGGGTTTTATTTTTGTTTCGTTTTGGATTCTTTTGGAAGCCCTTACATCTCCCAGATAGCTTCAGGGGGAATAAACTGGCCCTCAGACTCACCACAAGGGCCATCTCTAAATACCTTAAGTAAGAATTCTGACTGATAGCAGATTCCTAAATGAAAGTAATTCCCTATTACCTTGCCATTCTAAGTAGTTCTTCTTTCATGCACAGTAAATATATCATGATTTTCATTTATTTTTTAATTTTTTAAAAAAATAGTTCACAGGCAGAATTCACCGTCGATACAGGAGCAAGCTGTCGCCTGTCCGCAGTGTCCGTGCTGTGAGATGGCTTTCAGTTCCAAAGATTATCTGAACCGACACATGAAGAGGAGGCATTCAAGTAATGGCATGCAGGCTGAAGAGCCAGAAAAATTACAAGATGAGAATTGTCTATTCAGAACTGTGGCTTCTGCTTCCCACGACCCAAGGCAAGGCCATATAAACAAACGCAAAGAGGAGGAGAAAGATATAAGGGCAAAGGCACTGAATAGGAATCATCTTGATAGCAATGGAAAAAAGCTTTCCCACCTGGTCAGTCATAAGAGAGCACAAAGAGGAGTGAAGATGTATTCATGTAGGGAGTGTGGAAAAAGCTTCACCCAGTCATCACACCTGGCTGTACACAAGCGAACACACACAGGAGAGAAGCCGTATTCATGTAGGGAGTGTGGGAAGAGCTTCTGCCGGTCATCACTCCTGGTAATACACAAGCGAACACACACAGGAGAGAAGCCGTATTCATGTACAGAGTGTGGGAAGAGCTTCAACTGTACATCAAACCTGGCCATACACAAGCGAACACACACAGGAGAGAAACCATATTCATGTAGGGAGTGTGGGAAGAGCTTCAGCTCTTCATCAGTCCTGACCAGACACAAGCGAACACACACAGGAGAGAAGACACATTCATGTAGGGGGTGTGGGAAGAGTTTCAGCTCTTCAGCAAACCTGGCCAAACACATGCGGACACACACAGGAGAGAAGCCGTATTCATGTACGGAGTGTGGGAAGAGCTTCAGCTGTACATCACACTTGACCAGACACAAGCGAACACACACAGGAGAGAAGCCATATTCATGTAGGGAGTGTGGGAAGAGCTTCATCCAGTCATCACACCTGGCCATACACAAGCAAACACACTCAGGAGAGAAGCCACATTTGTGTAGGGAGTGTGGGAAGAGCTTCAGCTGTACATCAGACCTGGCCATACACCAGCGAACACACACAGGAGAGAAGCCGTATCCGTGTAGGCAGTGTGGGAAGAGCTTCAGCTGTACATCACACCTGGCCATACACAAGCGAACACACACAGGAGAGAAGCCACATTTATGTAGGGAGTGTGGGAAGAGCTTCAGCAGTTCATCAGTCCTGGCTAGACATAAGCGAACACATACAGGAGAGAAGCTGTATTCATGTTGGGAGTGTGGAAAGAGCTTCATCCAGTCATCACACCTGGCCGTACACAAGCGAACACACACAGGAGAGAAGCCGTATTCATGTATGGAGTGTGGGAAGAGCTTCTGCCGGTCATCAGTCCTGGCCATACACAAGCGAACACACACAGGAGAGAAGCCGTATTCATGTACGGAGTGTGGGAAGAGCTTCAGCTGTACATCACACCTGGCCATACACAAGAGAACACACACAGGAGAGAAGCCACATTTATGTAGTGAGTGTGGTAAGGGCTTCAGCAGTTCATCAGTCCTGGCCAGACATAAGCGAACACATGCAGGAGAGAAGCTGTATTCATGTTGGGAGTGTGGGAAGAGCTTCAGCCGGTTATCAAACCTGGCCAAACACATGGGAACACACACAGGAGAGAAACCACATTAGTGTAAGACACTAAAAAGACTTGCCAGTCCCCCAGCAGACAGTCAATCTTTTTACTCAGGGGTATCAGTAAAGGAAGCAGCGGTTGCATTCTTCTGTTCTATTGGTGTTTGATCCTCATTTTCAAAAGCTGTAGCAAGCAGGACTAGTCTTTCTCAGCCAGCTGTTTAGGCCCGTGCAACAGAAGGGTAAGCAAGTGGATAGTAGCCATGCTGATCAGTGCCTTGAAACACTTAAAAGGACAGGGACTGATTGTGGTCCCGGTGATGTCAGTACGGAGGCATAAATTCATTGTGTGCATTTCTATCTGCATTGAAACACTCTTAGTAACTGATTTTCTTCAAGAAATAGCTGTTAGTGTAATGTGCAGGAATTAGGGAACATATTTTTGTGTAGTTGTCATGATAAAGTGGAAATGTCTATGGCTTTGTTTGAAAACATGGGATCTAAGGACAATAAACACGCTGCATGCAAATAAAAGAGAATGTGTGTGCATCTACCAGGCATTGCTGCTAAACACCTGAAACTTGCTCTGCATATGAAGGTGATAGTAGTGATGTGGTTTTAAAAAGACAGTAATTATTTAATTTTAAAGTGATCCTATGTGTGAATCATCCCATTTCAGTTTCTAGGAGGTAGTCTTCTCTAATCAGCATACCACTTTGCAGTTAACATTTTTGGAAGCGAGAGTATAATAGTATGAGAGAAAGAGATATAGGACTGCCACTCTCTCCTGATGTGTTAAGCCCCCACCTATCCTTGGAATTGACTGGACGGATCTCCGTTGGGGCTGGAGGGTTATACCATGGCAGGAGGTTATACTTAGGGGTGCCACTGTCCCATAGTGCGTCCCTCTGAGGAGGTGGTCAGGATGTGTGCATCTCTTACAGCTGCACCATTTTTGTTTGAAGGCTCTGGCAATGAGGTCATCTTCAGGCCGAACTTACAAGCCTGCATGCTCATGTGTGTGTGTGTATGTTTCCTCCTGCGAGTGTATGTCTTGAGGGGAAAGGGGGCAGGTGAGAGACAGGACCCCCCCATCTCGCTCTATCCGTTCCCCAGCCCCGCTTTCTTGGCCTTCCACTGAGCCACCCCTACCCTAACCCCCCACCCTTGATTCCTTCTGTCACTGCCTCATTCTTCATAAGCCTCTACAACACTGATCTCTTTTGACATTTCTTTAAGACTTTCACTTGGTTCCGGTAATCTTCAGTTTTTCGTTATTTCTGGCTGTTCTACACCAACATAGCAGCCCAGTATGTAATAATCACAATCATATTCATAAGCATAATCCAGTATGCCCTCTGTATCCACCAATTTGGCATCCACGGATTCCACTATCCATAGCTTGAGAATATTCCCCAAAAACAAACTCCAGGAAGCAAACCTTGATTTTGCCATTTTATATAAGGGACACTGTTGTACTTTGCCACTGTAGAAAATGGGACTTGAGCATCCACAAATTTTGGTATCCACACAGGGTCCTGGAACCAAACCCCAGTGAACACTGAGGGTCCACTGTATTTATTTCTTACATGCCTCTCCCTATGGATCAAAATAAAGAAACCTAGGCATTGCAATGATGTCATGAGTTTTTCCTTATTACAACATACTTGTGGTGTTATTTTGATTTTATTTTATTGCTATCATTAATTTATGTAGTTATAATCTGACTTTTTGCAAGCCCTGGAACTCAAGGCTTACAGAAATTAATACAAATATTCGTAAAAACTCAAATCAGTTTAAAAAATACTGTGAAATATGCTATGGTACAATTATTATATTTTATTCTGCTGGCATGAAAAGTATTACTAGGTCGACCAGGACCAGGTCCACATAAGTTAAATCATTTAATTATTTTTCATGAAGCATACAGGGTTCTTTTTCACTCATTGTCTCTGGTATCACTCTTCAGCAGATATTTTGTTTCTAATGCTTTAATAGCTAAGAACTGCCTTGCTGGAGCAGAGCAAATGTTAGTACAAGACAAAATCCTACTTTTCAGGGGCCTCAAAGTGTGGTACACCACAAAAGGTACAACTCCTCAGGTGTGTTCTGCTGGTGTCTTTTTTTAAAAAAAAACCTATGGCTTAAATCTCTTTCTGTCAGAGCACCTGAAGATGTGGTTTGAGAGCTACAGAAGCTCATACTAAAATAAACTCTTAGATCGCTTGGGAAAAGGGCAGAATATAAATTTAATATAGAAATAAAATCATAGAATTGAAGAGTTGTAAGAGTCCACGATGACCATCCAGTCCAACGCCGTGCCACACAGGAAATCAGGATCAAAGCATCCCTGACAGATGGCCATCCAGCCTCTGTTTAAAGACCTCCAAGGAAGGAGACCCCACCACGCTCCGAGGGAGTGTGTTCCACTGCCGAACAGCTCTTACTGTCAAAAAGTTCCTCCTCATGTTGAGGTGGAATCTCTGTTCCTGGAGCTTGCATCCATTGCTCCGTGTTCCAGTCTCTGGAGCAGCAGAAAACAAGCCCGCTCCATCCTCAGCGTGACACCCCTTCAAATACTTAAACAGGGCTATCATATCGCCCCTTAACCATCTTTTTTCCAGGCTAAACATACCCAGCTCCCTAAGTCTCTCATAAGGCATGGTTTCCAGACTTTTCACCATTTTAGTCGCCCTTCTCTGGACACGCTCCAATTTGTCAATATCCTTTTTGAATTGTGGTGCCCAGAACTGGACACAGTATTCTAGGTGAGGTGTGACCAAGGCAGAATAGAGTGGCACTATTACTTCCCTTGATCTGGACACTATACTTCTATTGATGCAGCCCAAAATCGCATTGGCCTTTTTAGCTGCCACATCACACTGTTGACTCATGTTCAACTTGTGGTCGACAAGCTGCAGTGAGAGGAAGAGCCCAGAGGGAAAACTAAAGGCCTCACCTTCAGCACCAGCTCTCCACAAGCTGCAGTGAGAGGAAGAGCCCAGAGGGAAAACTATAATGGCCTCACCTTCAGCACCAGCTCTCCACAAGCTGCAGTGAGAGGAAGAGCCCAGAGGGAAAACTATAAAGGCCTCGCCTTCAACACCAGCTCTCCACAAGCTGCAGTGAGAGGAAGACCCCAGAGGGAAAACTACAAAGGCCTCACCTTTAACACCAGCTCTCCACAAGCTGCAGTGAGAGGAAGAGCCCAGAGGGAAAACTATAAAGGCCCACCTTCACCACAGACTCTGCAAGCCAAGCAAGCAATTTCACTATGAATGTTAAGGATTTTGCCTTAGAACTGTAAGTGACGAGACCCCAAAAGTTTTGAGTAAATTAGAAAAATCTGTAGAAAGGCTTTGAAAGATCTATAGGAAGGCTTTAATGTCCTGTAGTCTCAAAATAAGACCAAGGTGCTAATAAACTCCATCTGCAACCCCAGGCAGAAGCTTTTAAGAAATACCCAAGAAATAAAGCTATGGTGATGACTCGGAGTAACTATAAATGCCATGGCATTACTCCATTATTGATTAAATCTCCTCTAAGGAAGCCGAGGATGCAAACAAAAATTACACACTTTTATACAAATAAAGAATGAGAGGAGGTGACATCAAACCATGAGCTCCAAGAACTTAATATTGTCCTTAAAGGGACCCCTCCTGTTAACAGTGCCTATACTGATGTTAACAGTGTAGATAGCAACACAGATAGTATAGCTTCTAACCTGTCCTCCATACAAAACTTAGGAACATGTGAGAGAAATCAGAATGACCAACTAGAGGAGTTAATGTTAAGGCAAATCTCTGCATTTTCAACAAAAATCAATGGTCCAAGTTCATCTGTACTCCAGAATGTAATGGATTCAGATGATTTACCAATCATTGAGTGGCTGACCATCTTGACAGAAGATATTAAGCAAATACAAAGTTTCTTGGGAGACTGCAATAAGGTCATTACACTTTTTTAGTGGACACCTGTAAACTTGCAAATGACTGCAACGGCCCCATTTCGAACATTGAGCTCAGCCCATCAGAAGAGAGTCATTGAACTGCTAAGGCTAAAGAGAGCACTATCAAAGCTAAGAAAGAAAAAAATGTTAATCCTTGCAAAGTAGTTAAGAAAAAAAGAACAAGCTTTAAAAATCTTTGGAAGTTACTAGCCGGTAGCCGTAGTTTAAGATCAAAAAACCCCTCTAGAACAACAACAAAAAAGACAAATGCAAGGAAGAAACAGGAATCACCTAAACAATGTTCTGACACTATATTGGCTTCCCCAAATTTGCCCCCTCATCACACACAGATTTCTTACAGAACTCATTAGTCCAAGACCCATGGGCACAGGTCTTGTTAGAAAACAAAACCAGAGCAACCAGAGTACTTAAGGAGAGGCCTAAGACAGACGGTCATTGGAAACTAAAATTAAGTGAAACCAAATTAGCCTTACTAAACTACCCAAAACCTACAGGTATTCTGTCTCATGAGGGACGTAAAATCCATCTTTGGAATGTCTTAGGGGAATTTATCCCTGGTATCATTAATAGCATTGCAGATCTAACACATGTTGAGTATCTACACTCAAACACCACTTGTGTAAGAGTAGTGGTTACATTCTGAAAACAAAGAACTACTGCAAGGGTGTACAATCATAGAGATAAGTTGAAGTGGAGAGGTATATATGTTACAAGATTCTTCAGAAATGTGGCACAACCAATATCACTGGTGACACGTGCTGAACTCATCTCAAAAGCTCCACAGGTTGAAGTTTGCCAAAAGCTGATTGACACTGGTCTTACTGTTGATAACGCCACAGCTGTAGCCAAA
Source organism: Gambelia wislizenii (assembly GCA_030847615.1). NCBI lineage: Eukaryota > Metazoa > Chordata > Lepidosauria > Squamata > Crotaphytidae > Gambelia > Gambelia wislizenii. The sequence goes on along the minus strand of JAUMIR010000002.1, from coordinate 5,498,290 downwards.
ACGAATACCAGTCTTGGGGTCTTTAAACCCTTGCTCTCAATGATCCCAGGAAAGGATATTTTTGATGAAACTGAAAAAGACTTGCTGCACTCTTTCAGTGAATTATCAATAGAGACTCAGAATGATATCCTACTCAGATTAGATTGCTTACGATCCTACTTACAAAAAATAACGGAAGGGATGAAGACCCCAAAAGGACAAAACTTGCTCTGGACACCAGAATCAATAGAGCAAGTGTATTATCATGAGCTAAAATTGTGGGTCAATAAGCCACCTGCCCATTTCCATCAAATTTCTGCAGAAATAAACCCTCTTTTACAGAACTATGATAAAACAGATATAACTGAAGTCCCTGCAGTTATAACTCATCCTACAAATATGGGTAAGGATACTACATCTGCATGGCTCACAATGAGAGAGCTTGGAGAATGGGAACTAGGATCCCCGCATAAAACAGCTGAAATATCACCATGTGACACCATTAAGCCATACATATCAAATGTAAGCAGAATAAATACCTCCTTGATTATTATTGAAGATGATTTGGAAGAACCTGCCACTCCAGAACTACCTGAGTGCCATTTACATCCTCTAACAAAGAGTAACATGGTAGCTAACAGGTCATCAGAGTCTGACAGTCTTTCAGTAATGGCCATATGTCCTTTGAGACAAAGAGAGGGCCACTCTTTAAAAGATAGCACTGTGGAACCCCCCTTTGGCAAATCTTTATATTCTGCAGATTGACATAAGCCAGCTCAGAAAAATACAGTTGGCATTCGCGGTTTTGCTTATTCGCGGTTTTGGGAGGGCCCCCGGGCCCCCCCAAAACCACGACACGGGGCCTCCAGAGGCCCCGTGAAAGCACTGGGAGGGAGCGGGGAGGCCTCCACGGGGCCTTCGGAGAACCTCCGGAGGCCCCGCAAAGGCCTTGAGAGGGAGGGGGGAGGGCCGGGGAGGCCTTCACGGGGCCCCTGGAGATGCTCCGGAGGCCCCATGAAGGCCCGGGGAGGGGGGTGGGGAGGGCCGGGGAGGCCTCCATGGGGCCCCCGGGGTCGCTCTGGGAGGGCGGGGGGAGGCCGGGGAGAGCGACCACGAGGCCTCCGGAGGCCCCGGGGTCGCTCTGGGAGGGCGGGGGGTGGCTGGGGAGAGCGACCACAAGGCCTCCGGAGGCCTCGGGGTCGCTCTGGGAGGGCGGGGGATGGCTGGGGAGAGCGACCACAATGCCTCCGGAGGCCTCCGGGTCACTCTGGGAGGGTGGGGGGGTGGCTGGGGAGAGCGACCACGAGGCCTCCGGAGGCCCCGGGGTCACTCTGGGAGGGCGGGGGAGGCTGGGGAGAGTGACCACGAGGCCTCCGGTGGCCCTGGGGTTGCTCTGGGAGGGCGGGCGGGGGTGGCTGGGGAGAGCGACCATGAGGCCTCCAGAGGCCTCGGGGTCGCTCTGGGAGGGCGGGGGGTGGCTGGGGAGAGCGACCACGAGGCCTCCGGAGGCCCCGGGGTCACTCTGGGAGGGTGGGGGTGGCTGGGGAGAGCGACCACGAGGCCTCCGGAGGCCTCCAGGTCGCTCTGGGAGGGTGGGGGGGTGGCTGGAGAGAGTGACCACAAGGCCTCCGGAGGCCCCGGGGTTGCTCTGGGAGGGTGGGGGGAGGCCAGGGAGAGTGACCACGAGGCCTCCGGAGGCCTGGGCCGCTCTGGGAGGGTGGGGGAGGCTGGGGAGAGCAACCACGAGGCCTCCGGAGGCCTCCGGGTCACTCTGGGAGGGCGGGGGTGGCCGGAGAGAGCAACCACGAGGCCTCCGGAGGCCCCGGGGTCGCTCTGGGAGGGCGGGGGGTGGCCGGGGAGAGCGACCACGAGGCCTCCGGAGGCCTTGGGGTCGCTCTGGGAGGGCGGGGGAGGCCAGGGAGAGCGACCACGAGGCCTCCGGAGGCCTCTGGGTCGCTTGGGGAGGGCAGGGGGCCGCCGGGAAAAGCCACCGCGAGGCCTCCAGAGGCCTTTGAGTCGCTTGGGGAGGGCAGGGGCGGTCGGGTGGAGCGCCCACGAGGCCTCCGGAGGCCTCGGGGGTCGCTTGGGGAGGGCGGGGAGCAGCCAGATAGAGCGACCACGAGGCCTCCGGAGGCCTCAGGGTCGCTTGGGGAGTGTGGGGGGAGGGCTGTCATTATTCACGGAATTTTCACATTCGCGGGGGTCTATGGAACCTAACCCCCGCAAATGTGAAGGGACAACTGTAGTCAATTAGCCCTCCTATCCTGGAATATTGCTGGATGGTGCAATAAATGCACCAATCACTCATTCAACAATTTCATAAGAAAATTTGACATCATTTTCTTACAAGAAACTTGGGAATGTGAGAATCTAGAATCAAATGGTTTTGAGACATATTCCCTAAAAGCAGAGCCTAGTGCAAGGGGTGGCCTTGGGATTTTGATTTCTACTAAGTTGCGTGTCTCTGTTAACAGCATTAACTTACTACAAAATGTTGCAATTGCTATGGTTGTCAAATTAGATCATGTTCAACTGCTACTTGTTAATGTATACTTCTCCCCCCTTCGCCAAAGAAAATCAATCAAGGATAGGTGGCTTAAACTGCAGGATTTTATTAATAGCATAATTGAATTACACCCAGACATATCTGTAATAATGGCATGTGATTATAACGCGAGATTTGGACCTAGTGATGAGGCAATTTACAATCATTTTGGAGAACATCCCCCTGAAATAGAAAATAACCATTTGATACCCGTCAGACAATCCAAGGATAAGATTTGCAATTTTTCCGGTCTTTGCCTCCTGCAGCTAATAAATTACTTAGATCTAGTGATATTAAATGGAAGCACTGAGGGAGATAAACAAGGAGAGTTTACATTTGTCTCCAGGAACAGAGCTTCAACAATAGATTACTTCATAGTATCACACACCTTATCAAATGGGATCTTAAAACTCAAGGTGATAATCTGAACTGAAAGTGACCACTTTCCTTTATTTGTTTCTTTAAATTTGAGGGCACAAAATATACATGCTGATTTAGTACCAGGATTAGATCTAAAAATAGCTCCTAACTTTTCTCGTGTAAAATGGACCATTAAACTAGATGAAGCTGTAAGCAAGTTTCTTCATCTAGATAGCTCACGCAAATTAAGAGAATCTTTTCTCTCAGAAAGTCCACCAGAACAGATCCTAAGCTCTTATCTGAAGTTAATAGCACATATTCAAGGCTGTTAGTCAGTAAACAAAAGTAATACACACAATCTCCAACACTTAAGGACCAACTTTTGGTTTGATAAAGAATGCAGAACCCTAAAAAGAATATTAATGGAAAAATATAAGCAATACAGAAATTCTGATATGACATCTTTACCAAAAGATTGGCTTGTGCTAAAAAAGAAATATAAAAAACTAATTAAGGAAAAGAAGAACCAGGCGGTGAGAACTAATTGGCAAAGGTTAATTGATGCTTCAAACAAACATGACTCTGCCACATTTTGGAAACTAGTATCCAGGGGTTGGCAAAATAATATCTACCGACTAGACTCCCATATTCCAGTAAAAACCTGGGAAGCATACTTTAGTACAATGTATGCCAGAAGAAAAACAGGAGAGACATTAAATATCCAGAACCTTGATGATCTTCCTACTTGGCTCCCTGTTTCAACATCTGAAATAGCACGTCTCATTGCACGCCTGAAACCTGGCAAAGCCCCCAGATACAACCTTATACCACCAGAATTACTAAAATCAAATGTTGAATGGTGGTCACCAGTTCTAGCTGCCCTATTCACATACATAAACCAGACAGCTTCTATTCCATCTGATTGGGGCCTAGCAATTATAGTGCCAATTTTCAAAAAAGGTCGAAGATCTGATCCAGCCAATTACAGACCTATAAGTCTATTAAGTATAATCAGTAAACTGTATGCGAGCCATCTTCTAGAGAAATTACTGTGCTGGACAGAAGAAGATAACCTTCTGAGGGAAGAACAAGCAGGATTCAGGCAAGGGCGTTCATCTGTGGATCAAGGTCTTATATTGCAACACCTACTAGACAAATATTCTAGTTGGGGGACACTTTATGCAGCTTTTATAGATTTTAAATCTGCTTTTGATATAATTCCAAGAGACAGATTATGGCAAAAAAATGGAGGCCACTAACATCGGTAGATGTCTACTGACTCTCATACAAAGCCTATATGACCAAACCTCTTTGAGAGTAAGATGTGATCAAGAAGGGCATTTGACAGATGTAATACCTACATATAAAGGGGTAAAACAGGGTTGTGTATTGGTCCCTACTTTATTTAATATCTACATTGATTCATTAGTTAGAGCATTGACTGGAGAAAACTTCCATCCACATAAACTGTCAGGGAGACCTACATCTACACTTCTCTATGCTGATGATGCTATTCTCCCATCTTTAACCTGTGTAGGACTGAGACGTCTCTTAAGAACACTGGGAACATATTGTAATACAGAACAATTAACTATGAAAAATCTAAAGTTCTTATCTTTACCCCCAAAAAATGTAAACATCGATGGCAAGTGAATGGCCATCAACTTGAACAGGTCAAATCTTATAAATATCTGGGAGTAATTTTTCATTGTACAGGTTCTTGGAGAGCCCAAATCTCTTATGCAACTGCAAACATACAACAAAGTTATAAGTCACTAATCTCTTTTTTCTACAGCAAAGGGGGACAGCACGTTCCCTCAGCTATACAGATGTTTAAAGCAAAGATCCTCCCCCAAATGTTATATGGTGCGCAGATATGTATGTTCAAAAATATTGCAGCCATGGAAACTGTTCAAACAAAATTTTTGAGTACTGTTCTCAGCCTCCCAAACTGTGTGTCAAATGTCTTACTCAGGCTAGAAACAGGCTTAATTTCTATTGAAGCACAAATATGGAGTTAGACTTTTGGTTAAAGATGCTATTTACTCCTAAAGGTCTAGCCCCCTTGACTCTTAGTGATACATTTCAGTCAAGATGGAAAAAATTGGTTAAGGAAAAAGTGCAATCCCTGGGCTTCTCACAGCCTGTTATCCTAGCCATGGGGTATACAAAAGCCAAAGAAAACATCCGCCAGCGCATACAGGACATAGAATTACGAAATCATATATGTGCAGCATCCTTACGCTCAAGTTTTAAAGACAGTGGGAGAGGCTTTGCCCTTGCTGCATACTTGAACAATCTAACCAACCCAAAGTATAGGAAAGCCTTTACCCTGGCCAAATGCAATGTACCCCCATCAGCACTACTAACAGGAAGATTAACAACAAACCTCTCTGTGAACGTTTATGTCCTTGTGGGTCTGGGGATGTAGAATCTGTGGGGCATGTTTTATTGTACTGTACTTTTTATCGGGATCTGCAGCATTGTTTTATAGTACCAAAGTTGCAAAAAATATCAGGTAAATCTGATACATTTTACATTGACTATCTTTTGGCTGACCGGCAACCAGGGATTACAGCCAAGGTGGCAAGTTTTTGCGTTGCTGCAATAGCTTACCGAAGAAAAATGGTATCTTAACTTTTTGTTGTTGTTGTTCATTGTACAACATTGTACAATTTTCTTGTATTGTATAATACTGTACTATTTTACACTGTACTTTTATATTGTTTATGCTGGTCATTGATTGTAATAAAATTTAATTCATTCAACTTGTGGTCTACTAGGACTCCTAGATCCCTTTCACACGTAGTCTCATTCAGCCAGGTCTCCCCCATCCTATACCTATGCATTTCATTTTTCCGCCGTAAGTGCAGTACCTTACATTTGTCCGTATTGAATTTCATTTTGTTAGCTTTGGTCCAGCTTTCCAGTCTATCCTGGTCATTTTAAATTTTGATCCTGTCCTCTAGGGTATTAGCTACGCCTCCTAATTTGGTGTCATCTGCAAATTTGATAAGTATGGCCCTAATTCTCTCATCCAAGTCTTTGATAAAGATGTTGAATAGCACTGGGACCAGGACAGAACCCTGTGGCACCCCACTGGTCACATCTTTCCAAGACGAAGAGGAGCCACTGCTGAGCACACTTTGGGTTCGGCTGGTCAACCAATTACAAATCTATTTAACAGTTATCAGTTAACTTGTCTAGCCCACATTATACAAGCTTGTTTGCAAGAATGTCATGGGAAACCTTGTAAAAGCCCTTACTGAAATCAAGGTAAGTGATATCCATGGCGTTCCCTTCATCTACCAAGCTAGTAATTTTATCAGAAAAGAAAAAAAAAAGATCAGATTAGTCAAGTATGACTTATTTCTCTGAAACCCATGTTGACTTTTTGTGATGATGGCATTGCCTTCTAAATGTTCATAGACTCTCTGTTTAATGATCTGCTCTAGAATATTCCCTGGTATTGATGTCAGACTAGTGGGACGATAATTGTTGGGATCCTCTTTTTTCCCCTTTTTGAAGGTGGGGACAACATTTGCCCTCCTCCAGTCTGCTGGGACTTCTCCTGTTCTCCTGGAGTTCTTAAAGATTATTGCCAGTGGCTCTGAGATTACATTTGCCAGCTCTTTTAATACCTTGGATGTAGTTCATCTGGTCCTGGAGATTTAAATTCATTTAGATTAACGAGATATTCCTTTACTACCTCCTTGCTTATTCTGTGCTAGATTTTCTGTATTGTGTCCTCTTGTTCCATTATCCTCAGGTCGGTCCTCCTTTTCCTTTTCTGAAAACACAGAGGCAAAGAAGGTGTTGAGTAATTCTGCCTTTTCTCTTTCCCCTGTTAGCATTTTGTCATCTTCTCCACGTAGTGGCCCTACCATTTCCTTCTTCCTCCTTTAGCTGCGGACATACCCAAAAAACCATTTATATTTTTCTTAACCTCTCTAGTGAGCCTGAGCTCATTCTGCGCTTTAGCTTTTCTGACTTTATTCCTACAAATGTTCGCTATCTGTTTGAATTCTTTGGTGATTTCCCCCTTTTCCCATTTCCTATACATGTTCTATTTAAAACTTAGCTCCATTGAAAGTTCTTTAGTCATCCATCCTGGTTTCTTGAGACACCTCCCATTTTTCTTCCTCAGTGGAACTGTTTGAAATTGTGCCTTCAGTATCTCCCTTTTGAGAAAGTCCCATCCATCTTGAGGTCTCTTCTCTTTTAGTATTCCTGACCATGGGGTCACCCCCAGTATTTCCCTGAGTTTATTGAAATCAGCTCTCCTAAAGTCTAGAATGTGTGTCTGTTTATGTCTGGCTTCTCCTTTCCATTGTATAACAAACTCCAGGAGAACATGATCACTCTCACCTAAGGATCCCACCACTTGCACCCCATTCATCAGGTCATCCCTGTTTATTAGGATCAGATCTAAAATAGCTCACTCCCTTATTGCCTCTTCCACCTTTTGGACAATGAAATTATCTTCCAGGCAAGGAATTTGCTAGACCTTGAAGTTTTGGTCAGAGATTATTTGATGCAGGCTGGCTGTGATAACTACGAAGTAGAAAGATGTTTTACACAGTATGTCCACCATCGCAATCTGAGCATTTTTTCCATTACACAAAATATTTTTTGCAAAGGAAAAAGCAACAGGACCATCAGCCTTACAGGCTAAGAACTGGAATCTTCCCTCCAGACTGGCCTGCAGTATATATCATGAAGAAAAATCTCAGTGGCCACAAAAGGGGCAGGTTTTAACACATCGTCATCTGTTGCCAGCTGATCCTCCATAAGACAACATGTCTAGCCGTGTAAAGAGAAACCTGGAACTCTTAAAACTGCTTATTAGGGTGCCGCCACGCCAAAGAAAAGCCATTTTGTGTTCAGCTTAAGATGACCTGATTGCTGCCATCTCAGAAATAGCACTCAATACTTTAAAAGGCAACATCCCCTTATCTCCCCACCAGGTACGTGTATTAAGAAAAAGGCGTTGCCTTATTAAAACTCTAGGTGACACTAAAGTGTCCCTGAGGAAAAAGAAGTGCCTTGTGAAACAGTCTGGTGGGTTTTGGGGGTGCCTGTTAAGTTTTGCGGTTCCCCTGATAACAGGGCTTTTAACTAATCAGTAATGGAATACGCTGAAAAAATGTATCTGGTCCCCAGCCACCAGCTAGAACAATTAAAGGAGACACCTTCTAAGGATGAAAACATCAGAACTGCAGCATCTCTTCTCTAGATACTGAGATGCAGGGAATTCTACACAGGACTGACTGAACTGAATATGAAAAAGCCACGCATTATAATGCACTGCTTCAAAAATATCTAACCCATGTAAGACAGAAGGAGGCAGAGAAACAAAATTTGAACCTGATTCTAACAGAACTTGGTTCTGAAGAAGTTGTGGTGGGGTCTTCTGACACATTGCTTCAAGAAGTGCTGGACAGTCTGCCTGATAGATACAAGAATCATGCAAAACTGTTACTAAATAGAATGAAACAAAATAAGAATATTTCTTCGTGGGATGACAAGGGGACCTTTGTGTATAAAGGAGAAGCTGTAACTGGTACTAACATGTTGGACCTGATAAAAGGTGTAATCCAAACTCATGCTTTACCACCCAAATGCCTCCCCAAAGGATGGGATGTTTTTATGAGGGCCCTGGCTGAAATAAATACCCCAACTTCTGTGGTGGGGAATACTGCCAACAGAGAACTTTTGGACTATCTAAAGAACCCAAAGGGTGTGTCGCCAGCTCAAACGCCTGTACACAGAACTTCTAAAAAACAGAGGCAGGGTAGAACTCCTACCTGGCTCAGCTTATAACAAAACAAAAATCAATTTACCTTTTGTTTAAAACCTATTTTACTGCTTATGTTTTTTTAAAAAAAACAAGACACATTTTTTTATTTAAAAAAAAAACCCTGGGGATGTTTATTAGGAAACACGGTTGTGAAAATCATTACATGATATACAAGTCTGTGTAGTCTGAAACATGTCTGTGGAAAGTCTGGGCATGTTCTTTTTCTTTTTTACAAACTGCACAACCATCTCATCATTTTTTTGCAAGTCATGAGAATATAAGTCTTGAATATTTTTAAATGACAGACCCTTACAGCGTTGTTGCAGAAAAAAATACACAGTGATATCCACAAACCACAGAGTCTGAGGCTTGTACAACCTTACGCTGGAACTCAGTTTTGCTGGCATTTTTTCTTTAAAATTTCATGATGGTTTTAGGAAAGAGGGGGTGGTTTGGAGGGTGGCCATAAGAGTCAAAATATTCACCAGTCTTTTCCTCTGTCAAGTATACAGCGAGCCAATGTTCTCCTGGGAGGTTGGGAGGATGTGTGTTGATGACCAGACACAGGGGTCTTTGCAGTAGCCTCTTTCTTGGAAGCATATCAGAGGGGAAGACTCCATAGAAACTCTTTTGAGTATAGCGGTTTGAAGTCAGTATACTCATTAACTGTAGGCTGTCCATCTTACATATAATCAAACAAGACATTTCTCCGGTGATTTATTTCTATCACATTGTCAAAGACACCATAAACAATCATATTGACAGTCATTGGCAGGGGTTTCGTGAAACACAGCTCTGCCCTCAGGTTTCCAGTTTTAATCAAAGAGTAGTGGTCACTACATTCTTGGTCTGGAGTCGGGTCAAATGCAAAGAGTGTGTAGCCTCTTGCATACTCCTCACGGTTAATTAAAAGAGACCGGTCTTTCATATGTTTTTCAGCAGTTCAGGGATACTTGAATAATACCCACGTTGCAAAAGGTAGTGCCATTTCCTTTTTCCGTTTGCAATTTCAAACCTCACATCAGCAGTTACAGTGTTCCAACTGTGAGGGTACTGGATCTCGGCTAGACCAACCTCCCAAGTCCCAGGAAGCTCAAGAGGTCTTGCTAAAGAGATAGTAAAGCTTGAGATTGTGTTATCTGGAAAAGCATCTACACAGGCATTGCTAGGAAGTGAAACATAAAAACCCCCATCACCCTTTTTTTCTTCTTTTCCTGCACTACAGCACAGGTTCACTGAGTTCAGAAGCAAGAACCCAACTGTTGAACTTGCTAGGCCACCCCAGCCATTTCACTAGGTAATGCTTTCTCCGGCCCCGCCCTTTTGTGGCTAGAATTTTTTCAATCCGATACACCCTGTCTTCCTCAGCTGTAACCTTTTGTAGTTTTTCAGGATAAAAGCTACCAACAACAGCATCACCCCCATAATCTTTCATCAGAAACACAGGCCTATCTGCTTTTCTAATGACTCCGTCCACAATGAATATCTCCATGGTAAAATTCTGTTCATAGCCCTTAGCAAATTTGCCCTTGCTTTTAGAAATCCTCACATGGTCTCCTTTTCTGAGTAGCAGAGGCTCTTCTTTTCTTTGGGCAGGAGCCCCATAAACTGTTTTCCACACTGCTAGAGTGCTGGAATCATTAACATCAACGGGCCTTGCTTTGATAGTACGATGATAATTAAGATTATAACATTTTAGAAACAGGGACAGTACATCAATGTAAGTAAAGGTGTTGCCTCACTGAAGAAGCTGAAGGGAAGGATTTTATTAGTGCCACAGAATTGGCAGGTGGGGTGGCAGGTAGGGGACTTTGCATGAATGTCGTTTTCCTTTCGTGGTTTATTTCTTTTTATAAGTGTTCATGTTTTTTAAACCAGGCCAGTCCAATGTCATGGGAGAGCCCTGTCTTCTCCTGTCATTTCTTCATTCCCCCCCTGGGCCTCCCTCCCTCTCTCTCACTCTGCAGCCTCTTGTTTAAAAATTAAAATAAAGACATTTAATTGAAAGAAAGAAGGAAGCCCCCTCCCTCCCTTCCTCCCTGAGGCCTCCAAAGAGCACTGAGCTCCGCTTCCTAGAGAGGCAGGAAAAATGTTAATGAGGGGGAGGGGAAGAGTGACGCCATCTCTGCTCATTTGCATATCAGGGGGAATTCTTTCTGAATTCTCTTGGAGGGAGGAGGAAGGCCTTTCGGGCAGGAGGGAGAAGGTAAGGGGGGGGAGAGTGGGCACCCCAAATTAGCTTCTTTTGTGGGGGGAGGAGGGGGAGGGCCCCCCTTGGGGTCAGGGTGGGGGAGGGCTGGGGGTCTCTGGGAGGGAGGAAGGGTCACACTCTCTCAGCCTCGGAGGAAGGCATTAGGGGCACAAACCCTCTCTGAACAAATTCCAGCAAGAAAACTCCAAGCTAGGGTCGCCAGGCCTGGGGGCCTCGGGAGGGAGGGAGGGAGGGAGGGGGGCCTTGTTGGGGGGGGTCATTGTGGGGGGGGGAAGCAAGGAAACCCCCTATTTTACCCCCCCCCAATTTAAGGCTTGGGGCTGCTTTGAGGGCCCCCCTCCCCTCTTGTGGGGCTGAGCTCTTTCGGGGAGGGGCCTCCAGGGGAAGAGGAAGGGCAGCCTTGCTTGTATGGTTGGGGGAGTGGGGGGTCTTTGGCTGGGGGGTCTTTCCTGGGTCCTGTGGAGGGCTGGGGGGCTATTATGGGATGCCAGAAGGCTAGAAGGGCCACGAATGGGAGGGAATGCCTTGCGAAAGGGGAGGAAGAGCAAAGGGGGGCTTTGAGGCAGGGAAGGGGGGTTGGGGGGGAGAGGAGAGGAGAGGGGGGAGCTCTGGGGTTTTCTGGGGGGGAGAAGAAGGGAAAATGCTGCTACAGGTGGGAGGAGGGAGACTCCAAGTCTTTTGGGGAGAGTCCAGAGGCAGGCATGACCTTGGGGGAAAGGCATGGGGATGGGGGGTCATGGAAAGGGAAAGACACCCCCCCAAAAAAAAATCCAGCCTTGCTTTGGGGCTCCCCTCCTTTCTCTCCACCTTGCAGAGCCCACTCTTTGTGGGGAGGGGCAGAGGCAGGAGCCCAAAATGCCAAAGGAGCCCCCATTGAGAGGAGAGGAGGGGTCCCAATCCTCCCCCTGGCAGTGGGGCAGAGGCAGGGGCCCCCTTTGGCATCATTGGGGGGGAGGGAGGGAGGGGTGGAAACCAACGTCCCCCCCTTTGGCCTTCGAGGAAGGGGGTCTCTCTTTTCCAAATATGTATAATTGTAATGTGTAACTTCTACTTTTAGTATAAATGTGTAAATATGCTGTTTATTGAAAAAGTAAAGAGAGTGATTATCGTCTGTTTAGATTAAGAGGGAAAATGTATTACTGTTAAGATAGACAGTGTTATTTTTGTATTAGTAAGAAACGAGATTGAGGAAAAAAATGCATTATTCCTCTGTCCTTTTGAAGTCAGGTGTATTATTCTGTAGAATGCTTTTATTTCAATTAAAAAATTCCTAATCCCCTCCTCAAAAAAATCCTTTTAGTGCTGTGGAGTCCTGGGGTTTGTACTTTTGCAGGGTCTGTAGCCTTCTCTGCCAAAGCGTACCGGACGAACTAGAAATCCCAGGATGATTCTGTAGGATGGAGCCACAGCTGCTAAAGTGGTGTCGAACTCCACTGTTTCTACAGTGGAGATGCACCCTTGAAGGAAAATCAAAGCCCCAACAGTCGCTTCCCGGTCTGGCTTCAGAGAGGGTGACTACTGCTGGCACTTTGCTTGTGAGCAACAGCTTTGAATGAGAACCCAAATTAAAATCCGTCAGGCGTGGCACATAAATCTAAGCTAATGTAGCCTGAATTTCATGCCATCACAGCTCCGAGCCTGAATTTCATCAAGAACACACACCCCCTCCATGTAGTCAAGCACTGAGTTTTCAGGGGCAGAGACAAAACTCAGCTACTCTCCAAAAACAAAGGGATCATGTAGGCTTAGTCGACTGCCTCAGTTGCACCTATGGAAGCTCATGCTCTGCTAAAACTTCTTTCTCTCTGTTGGGCTCAGAGGTCCTACAAGTTCCTTTTGCATACTCCTATTCCAGGCTAACACGGCTGTGTCTTTGGATTCTGAAAATGAAGGAAGGAGACAGAAGCCCTGAATTCCAAATGGGTAGAAAGGGCCACCATTCTCCCATCATCCCCTGAAGGCCGAAAAAGTGCTTCTAATAATAATATTAATAATAATGATAATAGCAACAACAACTTTATTTTTGTACCCCGCCTTTTGCCTATTAGGCAATCAAGCCAGCTCACAACAATTGCATATAAAAACAAATCCATAATAATAATAACTTAAAACAATTTACCTCTTTTCTGGGTCTCCTTCCACTTTGGTCCACATAGAGATACAGAAATGGCCTCTTTCTTTCCCCTGCCAGGAGCACCATGGCTTCAGAGGCCAGAATGGGATCCTATCTTCTTTGCAGTGAAAGGGAAAGATCCATCCCAGAGCACCCTCTTGCCCTTCATTTTGGCACTGCAAGATCTCAAGAGAGTCAGGTAAGAAGTTTCCTCTCCTTATGAAATCCTTTGACATATAAGGTAAATTGTTTGAGGTCAGGAAAAGCCAAAGCAAATAGCGACTGGGCCCCTCCTGGTGTCTTTGGCCTGTGGAAGTTCCCCTGTGGAAGCCATGGGATGGTTTGGTCTGATCTGGAACGTCTGCCTTCAGTCCAAGGTTGCAGAAGGAGAATTGCCCATTTGCTGCTCTTGAACACGTTAGAGCTCATGAAGCGCAGATGGATTTGTTGTGCGTTCAGTTGACCCTTTGGTATCTTGCTTCAGTTGTCCAATCTGACCGTTGAACACAAGGGTTGGGCCTAACTCAACATGTGTAGAATTGAGTTCTGAAACACCCAGGTAAGAACTCATCCCAAATTTCCAAGTTGTCCTTCTTCCATTCAATACTTCTGGGCAGTGGGGTGAGAAGAGTCAATGTTTCTGTGTGGAGAGAATCAGAGTTGGAAGAAATTGCAGTCGAACCCACATATTCACCTGGGTTTGGTTCCTGGACCTTACCAGAGATACAGGAAACCATGGATAACAGGAAACCCTTTTAGAATACACAACTTCTGGAGCAAACGTACCATAGAGTTGTTTTGGAGGACTTAAAAGATACTTAGAGAGTACACCTCTCTCGGAATTTTCCAGCACAATTCTTTATTATATCTCCCTACTTTTCATCCATAGATAACTGAAACTACAGATATTGGTCCCAGGGTTATGGGGCTATGACTATATTTGTGATCACTAAAGTGTTGTTGGTGTTGTTTTCTCTTTTTCAGCCTCTGGTCTCCTTTGAGGAGGTATCCGTCTATTTCACCAAGGGTGAGTGGGAACTTCTGGATCCGGGCCAGAGAGCGCTCTACAAGGAAGTCATGCTGGAGAATTATGGGAACGTGGCTTCTCTAGGTAAGAATACCTTTTTCCTTCTGGGGATTCAGCCTGAAGGGGTGGAACTCCTGTTTGGGGCATTTCCCCCTCTACTGAGGAGTTCCCAGTGAGGAAGCCTCTAGGTCTGCCCTGTGTGCTGTTGCCATAAATATAATGCTTCAGGAATCTCATGTGGCTGTTTTTCGTTGCTTTGGGTAAATGGAGCCCAAACAGAACTGTCTCCAATAACTTGAGGAGATACCTCCATATCTTTTGACACCCCCAGCCAATCGATCCAACTTCTTACCCTAGCTTTAGTTTTCGAATATCCTAGAATCATAGAATTGTAGAGTTGGAAGAGACCACGAGGGCCATCCAGTCCAACCCCCTGCCATGCAGGAAATCACGATCAAAGCATCCCTGATAGATGGCCATCCAGCCTCCGTTTAAAGACCTCCAAGGAAGGAGACCCCACCACGCTCCGAGGGAGTGTGTTCCACTGCCGAACAGCTGTTACTGTCAAAAAGTTCCTCCTAATGTTGAGGTGGAATCTCTGTTCCTGGAGCTTGCATCCATTGCTCCGTGTTCGAGTCTCTGGATCAGCAGAAAACATGCCTGCTCCATCCCCAATGTGACATCTCTTCAAATACTTAAACGGGGCTATCATATTGCCTCTTAACTGTCTTTTTTCCAGGCTAAACATACCCAGCTCCCTAAGTCTCTCCTCATAAGGCATCGTTTCCAGACCTTTCACCATTGTAGTCGTCCTTCTCTGGACACGCTCCAATTTGTCAATATCCTTTTTGAATTGTGGTGCCCAGAACTGGACACAGTATTCTAGGTGAGGTCTGACCAAGGCAGAATCGAGCGGCACTATTACTTCCCTTGATCTGGACACTATACTTCTATTGATGCAGCCCAAAATTGCATTGGCCTTTTTAGCTGCCACATCACACTGTTAACTCATGTTCAACTTGTGGTCTACTAGGACTCCTACATCCCTTTTGCATGTAGTCTCATTCAGCCAGGTCTCCCCCATCCTATATCGATGCATTTCATTTTTTCGCCCTAAGTGCAGTACCTTACACTTCTCCATATTGAATTTCATTTTGTTAGCTTTGGCCCAGCTCTCCAGTCTATCCAGGTCATTTTGAATTTTGATCCTGTCCTCTAGGGTATTGGCTACTCCTCCTAATTTGGTGTCATCTGCAAATTTGATAAGTATGCCCCTAATTCCCTCATCCAAGTCATTGATAAAGATGTTGAATAGCACTGGGCCCAGGACAGAACCCTGTGGCACCCCACTGGTCACATCTTTCCAAGATGAAGAGGAGCCACTGCTGAGCACCCTTTGGGTTCGGCCGGTCAACCAGTTACAAATGCATTGAACAGTTAACTTGTCTAACTGACATTTTACAAGCTTGTTTGCAAAAATGTCATGGGGAACCTTGTCAAAGGCCTTACTGAAATCAACCTATACAATATCCACAACGTTCCCTTCATCTACCAAGCTGGTAATTTTATCAAAAAAAGATACCAGTTTAGTCTGGCATGACTTGTTTCTCTGAACCCCATGTTGACTTTTTGTGATTATGGCATTGCCTTCTAAATGTTCACAGACTCTCTGTTTAATGATCTGCTCTAGAATCTTCCCTGGTATTGATGTCAGACTAACTGGACGATAATTGTTGGGATCCTCTTTTTTCCCCTTTTTGAAGATGGGGACAACCTTTGCCCTCCTCCAGTCTGCTGGGACTTCTCCTGTTCTCCAGGAGTTCTCCAAGATTATTGCCAATGACTCTGAGATTACATTTGCCAGCTCTTTTAATACTCTTGGATGTAGTTCATTTGGTCCTGGAGATTTAAATTCATTTAGATTAAGAAGGTATTCCTGTACTACCTCTTTACTTATTTTGAGCTGGATTTCCCCTATTGTGTCCTCTGTTCCATTCTCCTCAGGTTGGTCCCCCTTTTCCTTTTCTGAAAACACTGAGGCAAAGAAGGTGCAACACATGATGCAACACATGAAGCTGTGACAGTACTCTTTGTCTTTGAGATAGGAGAATGACTAACCAGCCTGTCTCCCATGAAAAGAATATATCTAAGCGCCATAAGTGGTCCTTCACAGGCCAAAAGGACTTTGCCAGGGGATCAATATTTCACTACTCACTATGATCTTTCTATTTTCTTTAGAAGAAAGGCCCAAACCAGATCTCATAGCCTGTCTGGAAAAAGAAGAAGACCCCTTTGTCCAAGGCTCCCTGGAACAGGAAATACTTGCAGGTACCTGCCTGGATTGTGTGGTCGAGTTATTTTTTTGTCTGGGGATTAAGTGGGCAGTGTGCTTAGTGAAGGTTTCAGCTTGTGCTTAATTTTATAAGAATAGGTCCCAGAAGAGGAGGATAAAATCTCTAGTCCTGATTTTTCTCCACTTTCCCTTTTGTGTCTTACCACTGACTCATTATGACTGGGGACAGATAGAAAGGACTTGCATTAGGAAGTTAGTTTCCCCATTTTAGTGGGTCTTCCCTTCTAACTCTAGCCTTTCTACACCTGTGAGTTTCCTTCAGTTCTCATAAATGTACAGAAATGGAAATTACTCTTGTAATTCCTGTTTGGGGGATTTCCCCCTGTATTGTGGCATTGCTGATGAGGAAACATCCCCACCTGCCATGTCTGCTGTTCCCACTAACGTAAGATGGACTGACAAGCTAATAAGACCCCAAAGGCGGCAGAGGCCAGGTTTCTTTCTTTACAAAATCTGACACAGTATGGTGGAGGAGGTCTGGGAAAAAGAAGAATCTTTTCCACCCATGAAATACTGTGCAGCATCAGTAAAAGCAGATTTGGTTTAAAGAAACTAAAAACCCCATTTTTCAGATCCAGAGTGGTCTTCCAGACATTTTCAGAGTGAGTTGGGTTTTATTTTTATTTTGCTTTGGGTTCTTTTGAAAGCCCATAAGTCCATAAGCCCATAAGTCTCCCAGGTAGCTCCAGGGGCAATAAACTGACCATCAGACCCACCACAAGGGCCGTCTCTACGACCTTAAATAAGAATTCTGACTGATAGCACATTCCTAAGTGAAACTAATCCCCTGTGACTTTGCCATTGTGCATAGATCTTCTTTCATGCACACTATATACAACGTAATGTTGACTTCTTTTTTTTAAATAGTTCACAAGCAGAATTCATCGTCAATACAGGAGCAAGCTGTCACCTGTCAGCAGTGTCCCTGCTGTGAGATGGCTTTCAGTTCCAAAGATTATCTGAACCAACACATGACGTGGAAGCATTCTGGGAATGGCATACAGGCTGAAGAGGCAGAAAATGTACAAGAAGAGAATTATCTATTCAGAACTGTGGCTTCTGCTTCCCACAAGGCTACGCTGCAGGGCCCAAACCCAAGCTGTATAATCAAAAGTAAAGGAGAGGGGAGACCATTTATGAAAAATATAAAGTCAAAGGCACTGAATAAGAATCTTCATGACAGCAGTGGAAAAAAGCTTTCCCACCTGGTCAGTCATAAGAGAGCACAAAGAGGAGTGAAGCCGTATTTATGTAAGGAGTGTGGGAAGAGCTTCAGCCGGTCATCAGTCCTAACTATACACAAGCGAACACACACAGGAGAGAAGCCATATTCATGTAGGGAGTGTGGGAAGGTATTCATCCAGTCATCAGACTTGGCCAAACACAAGCGAACACACACGGGAGAGAAGCCACATTCATGTAGAGAGTGTGGGAAGAGGTTCATCCAGTCATCAGACCTTGTCGGACACAAGCGAACACACACAGGAGAGAAGCCATATTCATGTAGGGAGTGTGGGAAGAGCTTCAGCTGGTCATCAGGCCTAGCTGTACACAAGCGAACACACACAGGAGAGAAGCGATATTCATGTAGGGAGTGTGGGAAGAGCTTCTGCATTTCATCATATCTGGCCAAACACACGCGAACACACACAGGAGAGAAGCCGTATTCATGTACGGAGTGTGGGAAGAGCTTCAGCTACTCATCAGGCCTGGCTGTACACAAGCGAACACACACAGGAGTGAAGCGATATTCATGTAGGGAGTGTGGGACGATCTTTAGCCAGTCATCACACCTAGCCAGACACAAGGAAACACACACAGGAGAGAAGCCATATTCATGTACTGAGTGTGGGAAGAGCTTCAGCCGGTCATCACACCTGGCCAGTCACAAGCAAACACACACAGGAGAGAAGCCACATTCATGTATTGAGTGTGGGAAGAGCTTCAGCCGGTCATCAAACCTGGCCAGACACAAGGGAACACACAGAGGAGAGAAGCCATATTCATGTAGGGAGTGTGGGAAGAGCTTTAGCCAGTCATCACACTTGGCCAAACACAAGCAAACACACACAGGAGAGAAGCCACATTCATGTATTGAGTGTGGGAAGAGCTTCAGCCGGTCATCAAACCTGGCCAGACACAAGGGAACACACACAGGAAAGAAGCCATATTCATGTAGGGAGTGTGGGAAGAGCTTTAGCCAGTCATCACACTTGGCCAAACACAAGCGAACATACCCAGGAGAGAAGCCACATTAGTGTAAGACACTAAAAAGACTGGGCAGTCCCTCAACACACCATAGATCTTACACAGGGGCATCAGTAAAGTAAGCAGTGGTTGCATTCCTCTGTCCCATTGGTGTTTAATCCTCATCTCCAGAAGCTGTAGCAAGCAGGCCTCTAGTCTTTTAGGGTCAGCTGTTTAGACCGGTGCAAGGGAAGGGTAAGCAAATGGACAGTAGCCATGCTGAAGGGATATCCACTGATCCCAGTGCCTCACTGCCTTGAAACTCTTGACAGGGATTGAATGTGGTCCTGGTGCCCTCCGCATGGAAGTGAAAAGTCATGTGGTGCTCTGATATCTGCATTAACACACTCTTAGTAAATGATTTTCTTCAAGAAATAGCTGTTGTAATGTGGAGGGAACATATTTTTGTGTAGTTGTCATGAAAAAGTGGAGCTTTCTATGGCTTTGTTTGAAAACATTGCTTCTAAGGACAATAAACACATTGCATGTAAATAGAAGAGAGTGTGTGTGTGGATCTGCCAGCCTTAGCAGTCATAAACACCTGAGGCGAAACACAAAAATCAGTGTGTATACAGCCATTGTACTGTCTATTCTTATTTATGGGTCTGAAACATGGGTCACCTATCGCTAACACTTACGACTACTTGAATGCTTTTGTCAGCACTTTTTATGCACAATCCTAAATATACACTGGACTGACTATGTGACGAATGTTGCTGTCCTTGAGCAAGCAGGGATCACCAGCATTGAGGCCATGATATTGAAAACACAGCTGCGCTGGGCAGGGCATGTTTCTAGGATGGAGGACCATCGCCTCCCCAAAATAGTACTCTACGGTGAACTCACCATGGGTCAGCATAGGGGGTTTCTCCAAAAAAGCGATACAAGGACTCCCTGAAACAACATCTCGGGCTCGGCCAAACTGATCACCAACAATGGTCCGCCCTGGCCTCACATTGGGAAGCATGAAGACACACTATCCACAATGCTGCAGCCTTATTTGAGAACTTGCGCAAAACAAGTCTTGAAGAAAAACAACAACGCAGAAGGAATCACAACCCGGAAACATCACCCAAGGAAACCTGTTGTGCTTTCTGCAAGCGGACTTGTCTATCTCAGATTGGCCTTTTTAGTCATCAGCGTGCTTGCAGAAAACATGGGATGAGTCCTTCCTGAGTCTTTGTTTGCGAAGAAAAGCCAGAGAGAGAGAGAGAGAGATGTGATTTTAAAAACAGTAATTAACTACCGTATTTAATTTTAAAGTGATACCATGTTTGACTCATCCCATTTCAGTCTCTAGGATTTTTATATTGAATTGTTTTAAAATGTGTTTCATATTACATTTTGTGAACAGCCTTGATTTCCAGATATATTTGCATAGTTAAAAAGAGGGATCTAAATACTGTTCCAGTGGGTTGGGTTATGGGAACACAGATGCAAAAAAGTCTGTTGGAACCCCACTCCAGGTTGGCCCTGCAGGTCTACCTTCAGGTCCCTGTCACACACCTGCCCCTTTGCCCTCAAGGCACACAGAAACACAGAAACCACTGTAACTTCAGCCTGAAGATGACCTCATTGCCTGAGCCTTCAAGCAAAAATGGTGCAGCTGTAAGAGATGCACACATCCTGACGACCTCCTCTGAGGCAAGCACTATGGGACAGTGGCACCTCAATGTATAACTCCTGCCATGGTATACCCCTTCAGCCCCAAAGGAGATCCTTCCAATCAATTCTAAGGACAGAAGGGGGCTTACAACATAAGGAGAGAGGGGCAGTCCTATAGCTCTTTCTCTATACTATTATCCCCTGGCTTCAGAAAATATTTACTGCAAAGTGGTATGCTAATTAGAGAAGACTACCTCCTAGGAGCCTGCTGCTTCTTGCTTGTCCAGCTCACCGCTCCACCTCCATAGAAGAACAGTTCCCAATAGTAGATTTGCAATCTGTAAACTCTTCAGCCCAATCTGCATCTGTGTAACCTATTCGTCTGGGACTGCTAGTGGCTTGTAACTTTCACTTTAAGTGTGCAGTACCTTTTAAGTATCATCCCACTATCTTTACTGCATCTAATCCTTTCTTCTTGGTGAGTTGGTTTTTCTACAGAGAATTCCAACTGCCGAATCAATATCTGGTCTCATAGAGGTGGCTAGGTACAGCAGCTTCCCTATAGCATTTCTGTATTTATTATTATTTGGTAGAGGCTCACTCTACCATCTATCTATGCAAGCCTCCCTACTGCTTTGGAAGGGGCGGGCGGGCCGAAGTTGGCGGGCAGGCAGTGAGAAGGCTTCGCAAGCTTCCCACTGCTTTGGAAGGGGCAAGGGGTGTGGACGGGTGGCAAGGAGACTTTCCAGGCCCTCTTGCCTTTTTTCCAGGGGAGCTTTTCCAGGGGAGGGCGGAGCAGAAAGTTATTCACATTTTTTTTCAATTTCACAGGATGCTCTGCCCAGAACCCCTGTGAATTGGAAGAGAGAACTGTATATGTTCCAGACTTGGATGGAAATATTCTAAGTGTTTCTGTTCTAACAAAAGAAAGCCAAGACTGTTCTTTCAGTTGATAACCGGGCCTGCCTCCTCTCCTGGAGGTCATTCTTTCTCTCTCTCTCTCTCTCTCTCTCTCTCTCTCTCTCTGGCTTTTCTTCACAAACAAAGATTCAGGAAGGACTCATCCCGCGCTTTCTGCAAGCGCGCTGATGACTAAAAAGGTCAATCCAAGATAAGTCCAGTTGCAGAAAGCACAGCAGAAGGTCTCCTTGGGTGATGTTTCCCGGTTGTGATTCCTTCTGCGTTGTCGTTTCTCTTCAAGACTTGTTCGGCATGAGTTCTCAAATAAGGCTGCAGCATTGTGGATAGTGCGTCTCCATGCCTCCCGATGTGAGGTCAGGGCAGACCATTGTCGGTGATAAATTTGGCTGAGCCTGAGATACTGTTTCAGGGAGTCCTTGTATCACTTTTTTGGAGCGCCCCTCTTACACTGACCAAGAAAATTATTATTTGCAAGTTGACAGTTCATTCTAGGCTTGATGCTGGGGCAGATTGGAGAATAGGAAAGGTCCAGTGAGTGAATCTCTGAGTTCTAGGTTAAAAAAAAATCAAAATGAAGAGTATACTTCTGGGTTCCAGCGCTCAGAACACAGCCCCTGACTCATTCTGTCCACCTCCAGTTTGTTAGTATAAATAGTTTCCATCCAATATGGTGACTTGTTTAACTACTGAAAGGATTAAATGGTAAATGTAAACAGAATGGATGAGATAATTTCCTGTTCTAATGTGAGTGCCTTCCCGGAGAAGAGGTGTGTCTTAAGTATCTCTTTGTTCTAGGAGACACCATGAAGGTGCCCAGATGGGCAGGAGCTCCAAGATATAGCTCCTGCACATTTTTGTTTTTAGAAATGTAGCTTTCAAGATATATTTTGCTATTCTAGTCTACTTTCAAGTTATTACTGCTGTTAACTTGAGATGCATATGAAGCTCATGAGTATAGTGTTTTTTCTATGTTTTATAAGCTACATTTGGCTACTTTGATTCTTTTAAGCTAGAATGTGGAAAGTGGGGGGCGCGAACTGGGTGAATGGCTATTTAAAACCCGTGTGTTTGGAATCAGTACATTTTTCCCGTGCATGTATCTTTAAACAGAATCTCTGCTAAGTGTGCTTTCTTTATGTAGCAAAACAATTTGTGCTTGGCTCCATGTATTTGGCATTCCTATTTCTTTGATCTTATTCAATACTTCTACCATAGGTATCATCATTGATTCAATCAAATTTTTTTTATTGTTTTATAGCATTTCATTGATAGTCCATCAGGACCTGGCGATTTGCCTAACTTTCCATTTTTAATGGTTTCTAGGATTTCTTCTATCCTAATTGGATTATCTAATTGGTTCTTTTGATCTTCTGTTAATTTCATATTCAAATTTTTCTCAATAAATATTTCCATTTTGTTTTCATTTACTTCCTTAAATTTAAATAGTTGGGAGTAAAATTTTACAAATATTATCTTAATATTTTCCTGGTCATAATATTCTTTACCATTTGATTTAACAGTTATTATGTGATTCTGCTCCCTTTTTTTCTTTAACTGAATAGCCATCCATTTTCCGGCCTTGTTCGCATATTCAAACCAATTTTGTTTATTTTGTCTTAATTTCCTCGCCATCTCCTCAACCAGCAGCATATCTAATTGTTTTTGTAATATTTTTATTTCTTCATTTATTTTCATATTCGTAGGGGTTTGTCTTAATTCTTCTTCCTTATTTTTAATCAAAAGATTTATCTTCAATATTTTTCCTTGTTCTTTTCTTTTCTTTATTATGCTTTGTTGTATAAAAAACCCTCGCATAACAGCTTTCCCTGTATCCCATACCGTCCTTATATCCATCTCCTCGGTCCAATTTTCTTTAAAGTAGAGATCGAATGTTTCCTTTGCTTTGCTTAATATTTCATTATCATCTAACATCGATTCATCTATCCTCCAATTCATATTCTTTCTTTTTCTGTTTATAATCAACATGACTGCATTATGGTCTGATAGATTTCGGGGTAGGATCTCTATCTCTTTTACCCTTGATGCTAAGTGTGCTTTCAAAGGAGATTAAAGCTAACTATTCTTTGGCACCAAATTTAAAGGTCTCCCCAGTATAGTAGAGGGGTAATATTATTAATCCCCATTAGAGTTCTAGTGCTGTGCAGATGTTTAGATCTGGCTGGAAAAGGAAGACTTTTACTGAGTGGAAAGGCTCAAAAGACAGAAGTCTGCCCCCTACCCTAGAGCTTTTTTTGGACTACAGCTTCCAGAATACAACTCTACTCTACAGGGTCATGACTTTTAGCTGAATTATTTGCCGCTTTTTATACTGTCAGCGGTCCTGATGTTTGATGCTGTCCAAGTGGTGTTAAGTGTCCTCTGGGAACTGAACTGCAGCGAGGAGATTGGGATCAAACCCCTGGACTGCACTTTGGCTAACATCTGGCAACACGGGACCAGGGGTAGCGTGACCCTGTTGGTGCTTTTGGACATCTCAGCGGCTTTCGATACAATAGGTCATAGCATCCTTTTGGATAGCCTGAGAGGGTTAGGAATCGGAGGCACTGCGCTCCAGTGGTTCCGGTCCTTCCTCTTGGGCAGGTCCCAGAGGGTGTTGCTCAGGGACAGTTGCTCCAGCAGAAAGGAGCTTACTTGTGGTGTTCCGCAGGGCGCCATCTTGTCCCTGATGCTGTTTAACATCTATATGAAGCCGCTGGGTGAGATTATTTGGAGTTATGGGGCTGGGTGTTATCAGTACGCTGATGACACCCAAATCTATTTCTCCTTGTCCCGATCGTCGGCCTCGAATTCCGATGGTGTCTCTCCTCTTAATGACTGTCTTAAAGCAGTAATGGGCTGGATGAGGAAAAACAGATTGAGATTAAATCCAGACAAAACGGAGGTGCTCACGGTAGCGGCCCCGAAACCAGGAGTTGAGTTGCAACCTCCAGTCCTGGATGGGGTCACACTCTCCGTTAAGGACTGTGTTCGCAGTCTGGGGGTGCTCCTTGATTCATCGCTTCAGATGACGAGTCAGGTGAATGCGACAGTCAGGAGCGCCTGTTATCAGCTTCGGCTGATATGCCAGCTGCGCCCTTTCCTGGAAGTAAAGGACCTTGAGACTGTGGTGCACGCGCTGGTAACCTCTTGTCTAGATTTCTGCAATGCGCACTACATGGGGCTGCCCTCATGCTTGGTCCAGAAACTTCAGTTGGTACAAAATATGGCAGCCAGAGTGGTCTCGGGAACATCTCGGAGAGACCATATAACTCCAGTGTTAAGATCTCTCCACTGGCTTCCTATCAGTTTCCGGGCCCAGTATAAGGTGTTGGTTATTACCTTTAAAGCCCTAAATGGCTTGGGTCCAACTTATCTCCGGAACTGCCCCCTCCCATACAATCCTCCCCGTGCACTCCGGTCCTCTTGGAGGAATTTGCTTCAGCCACAAAAATCTAGGCTGTCTGCAACCTCCCAGAGGGCCTTTTCGGTAATCGCCCCCAAATTGTGGAATGACCTGCCGAACGAGATCCGTCAGATAACAACCCTGAGTAGCTTTAAAAAAGCACTAAAGACGGATCTCTTTTGGCAGGCCTTTCCTAATTAGATCCCGGCCTCAGGGGATCCTGGCTTCTTTTAATCCGCTGGCCATTTATAGTATTTTATTGTATTTATTGTTTTTAATTGTGATTTTAGATTAGTTGGTTTTAATTTATAATTGTTTAATATTTTTTTATGGGGGAGGGTGGGATGGGGGGTGTTTGGGGATTTTATCTATATTGTATTTTAATTTTTGTAAGCCAGTGTCTGTTCTTCCTCCTTGCTGTTCCTCAACCAGTTGACCTCAATCATTTGAGAGGAAAAGCTCTGGACGGAGCTCTGAAGGCTAAACCTGAGGTTCTCTCACCCTGGGCCCCAGATTAGCTTCCCTGTAGTGGTTACTCCAAGCAGCTTCACTCCAGGATGCCCCATATAGGCCACCAAACAACATTGCCACCACCATCCACTGAGTCCACACTGAGGATTCTTTAACCTTGGAACACTCCCCTTTCTCATGCACAGAGCAGTAGGAAGCTGTGCAGGGTCTCTGATAACTAGTGGAACTCCTTGCCACTGTAGAATCAAATAACTCCTTCCTCCTACCCCAGAGAAAGACTCAATGTAGCATGATCAAGAGATAGGCACATGGAGGCATCAATGATAGGAAGATTAATAAGTTTACTTCATTCAACTGAGTTCAAGTCATGCAATCTCACATGAGGCAGGATTCTCCCATACCTCAGGCAGCCTTAAAGTTACAGGAATCACAGAGTATTAAAATCAAAGCATTCAATTATTCAAAGTTACATTCAGTTACTAATTTGATTACATCCAACCAAAGTAGAGAAATTAAAAGAAATTCCCGAAGGCAACTAAACAAGCCCTAATTCCTACTCACTACTTGCAGTCTGTGCCTTCAGATAGTATCTAGGCAAGCTGGGAGCCAAGCCAGATAGGGATGGCTTTGCTCTACCAGCCATACTTAAGTCCTCAAAGCCACATGGACTGTCTTGCTCTATCAAAAATGGCTTCACACAAAAGCAATTATATCTTAGTCAGAGTTCCTGGGTCTAGAGCTGTGACTGGCCATTTCAGGTCAGGTGGTGTTATTGATGATGTCATCTCATTAGATTCTGTGGAGGTGGTGTTTTAGACTGTCCCTTCCCTTAACCCGTGTCTTACCTGGTATTATGCTGGCAAGACAATACTGTTTACACATAAAGGGAGTTGTAGTTCTCTGGAAGAATGATGGGAGTTGCAATCAACCTTGAGGCAGCATGCTGGGACTCCAACATGACAGGAGCAAGTCAGCAGCATCTTGAGGGAGGAGGCATCATAGTCACAGAGTCATAGAATTGTAGAGTTGGAAGAGACCACGAGGGCCATCCAGTCCAACCTCCTGCCATGCACGAACTCACAATCAAAGCATCCCTGACAGATGGCCATCCAGCCTCTGTTTAAAGACCTCCAAGGAAGGAGACCCCACCATGCTCCGAGGGAGCGTGTTCCACTGCCGAACAGCTCTTACTGTCAAAAAGTTCCTCCTAATGTTGAGGGGGAATCTCTGTTCCTGGAGCTTGCATCCATTGCTCCGTGTTCTAGTCCCTGGAGCAGGAGAAAACAAGCTTGCTCCATCCTCAATGTGACAAATTATAGAAGATGATCATTTTCTTTTGAAACATACCTGAAGGCCATGGGACTTAATGATGTTTTACATAAACAGAGGCCAAATCAGGGAAGAGAAAGAGATGTTTTTGATAGGAATGATCAAAAAGTATTAGCATTCATAATTCTAACTACTGATGAAGGATTAGTTTCTGAAATCAAAGATAAGAGAACAGCAAAAGCTGCTTGGGACACTTTGAAAGATCTATGTGATGTTCCATCCATGAGAAATAAAATTGCATTGCTGATGAAATTTGTGAACATGAAATTAGCAAATTCAAAATGTCTAGATGAACACATTAATGATTTCAGAGCTACATTAGCAGAATTGCAATCTCCTGGAGAAGAGATTCCAAAGTCTATGCAAGTTGGGATTTTCTTAGCAAGCTTACCAAAGTTTTACAATCCCATCATAAACACTTTGCAATTGAAAAATGATTTAACCCTACCAGAAGCCTATATTCAAATAAGAGAATTTCAACATAGGCAAAACCTGATGCAAAATGACAAGTTTGAATCCAGAAATTCTAACTTTAACGAACAAGTTAATTTGGCTGGAAAAGAAAAGGAGAATTTTAAAAAGAATGCTACCCACTCCAAGCCCCCCTCCTCTTCTGAACCAAATGGGGTGCAATTTAAGGCTTCAAAGGGAAAAGGACAGTCATTCTCACAGCAAGGGATGACTGGCCAGAGGCAAGAGACTGCAAAAGGCCATAGAGATAGAGAAGCTAGTGCTAAACAGAAATTTCACATTGGATTGGCTTATGAAAAAGTAATGCAAGCTTCTGGAAATGAATATAAAGATGCCTTCATCGTAGACAGTGGAGCTAGCAACACATTTGTCAATAAAAGGGAATATTTCCAAGATTTTAATGAAGAAGTAAAATTCCCTGTGTTTCTTGCCAATGGAGATTCTGTTATAGTGCAAGGAATTGGGACTGTGTATCTTCCTATGAGATTGGGAGCTAGGACAGAAATATTGAAAATTAAGGACGCTGTTTATACCCCCGAGCTCAAGAGCTCCCTCTATTCAGTCAAAATGAGCACATCTAGAGGCAACAGAGTAGTTTTCAAAAAGAATGCATGTTATGGTCTTCATGGCAAACATTTGATTTTTAAAGACACTCTAAAGGATGATGGCCTTTATCACATGGAGTTCAGTGACTCAAATGCCAATGTTGTCACTCAGTGTAAACACAAAGACTGCATAAATTTATGGCATAAAAGGTTTGCTCATCGAAATGTTGAACACATAAAGAAATTGGCTAATTAAGAGCTAGCAAAAGACTTTCATTTCAAGAACTGTTGTGTGAATGAAAGGTGTGTGGAATGCATTAAAGTTAAGGCTACTGCACCTTCACACAAGCCTTTCACAGAAAGACAATCTACCAAACCTCTTGAATTGATACACTCTGATCTCTGTGGGCCATTTAGACAGAAATCAGTTGGTGGAAACCTCTATTTCATGACCCTCACAAGATGATTTCAGCAAATATTGCCATTGCTACCTCCTGAGGGAGAAAAGTCAAGCTTTTGACAAGTTCAAAGAGTACTTTAATTATGTCACTAATAAATTCAATTATAAAATTCAAAATTTGAGGATGGATAATGGGTCTGAATTTGTCAATACTCAATTTGATGAGTTCTTAAAGGAACATGGCATCAGACGCCAGACTACTGGGATTTATAGTCCTCAACAAAATGGTTTATCAGAGAGAATGAACTGAACCTTAAAGGAAATGGCAGTTGCAACGCTTTTACAGGCTAACATATCTAAAGCTTATTGGTCTGAGGCAATTCTCACAGCCACATACTTATACAATAGACTTCTAACCAGATCCAGAGATGTTACTCCATATGAATTGTGGCATTGTGTGAAACCCAGACTCAACCATCTCAGGGTTTTTGGATCAAAAGCTTATGCATACATTTCCAAACAGAAAAGAGACAAACTGGACTGTAGAAGTGAAGAGGGAATTTTTTATTGGCTATTCCAAAGGTGCTTACAAAATCCTAAACCCTGATGGATGCACAATGAGAATAACAAGTGCTGTTTATGTTGATGAAAGACCTCAATTTAATTCTACTCCAAACAAAGATTTCTATTCAGATGTGTTTGCAGTGGAAGAAGACCCTGACCCTGATTCTCAGCGGCAGCCACAGCATGTGCAGTTCTTTCACCTTCCTGCAAGAGCTTCGCATCCAGAAGGGGCTCCCTTAGCCCAGGACTTACCAGAGGATGGAGGACTGGACGGCGTGCCATGAGCAGAGCCAGGAACTCAAGTCCAGGTGAGACAATCTGTGAGGGGTAACAGGGGAGTGCCTCCTTTGAGATTTTCCTATCTAGCCACAGCGGAAAGCCTTCTTGAACCCTATGACTGGAAGAAGATCAAAGGACTGCCAAAGTCTGATTCTGAGAAATGGGTGAAAGCAGCAATAGAGGAAATGGAATCCTTATATAAGAATAAAACTTGGACTTTGACAGAATTGCCCAAAGGCAAGAAGGCAATTGGCTGCAGATGGGTCTTTACAACAAAGCAAAATGCAAACAGGGAGATTGAAAGATATAAAGCCAGACTTGTAGCTAAACGTTACAATCAGCAATTTGGAGAAGATTTTCATGAAACTTTCTCCCCAGTAGTTGCACAAACAGCTATTAGAACCTTATTGGCTGTTGCAGCTTCCAAGAAAATGTATGTACAACATCTAGATGTGAAAACAGCATTTCTTTATGGAGATCTAGATGAGGAACTGTACATGAAAGAGCCTTCGGGATTTGTAGTACCTGGAAAGGAGCATCTAGTATGTAAACTTGAGAAAAGCTTGTATGGATTAAAACAAGCAGCCAAGAAATGGCACAAAAAGCTAAATCAGCTCCTTATCAAAGAAGGATTTACTCCAGGCACTTTTGACCAATGTGTTTACAAAGATTCAGAAACAATAGACGGACTTACATTGCAAGTTATGTTGATGATTTGATTCTGTGCAGTCAAGACAAAGCAGATAGTCAAGAGATACTCCTGAATCTCCAGAAAGAAATAGACATTAAAAGTTGGGAGGCATCTCACACTATCTTGGAGTACAAATTGAAAGAGATCATGATGGAAGCTTCTTTCTTAATCAAAAGCAAAAGATTATAGATCTTTTGGACTGTCTTGGCTTAAAGGATGCAAAAGATGCTCAAAATCCAATGGAAGTACGTTTCTTAAAGAGCAATGAGGCATCTGAACCTTTGAGAGGCAGTGAAAAGTACAGAACTGCAGTTGGAAAACTTCTGTACATAGCGAATTTCACTAGACCTGATATTGCAAATGCTGTTGGCATCTTATGTAGAATGGTTAATTCTCCTACTCTTCGAGATTTTACTGCAGTGAAAAGAATTTCAAGATATTTAAAATCGACCGCTGACTTCAAACTGATGCTGCCAGCATGTGACAAGGCACGACTGATTGCCTATGCAGATGCCGATTGGGACAGTGATTTAGTGGAGAGAAAATCAACCAGAGGAAACATCATCTTCTACGGTGGTGGAGCAGTAAGTTGGACAAGTTGGAAGCAGAGTACAGTGGTGGATAGTTCCACAGGTGCCAAGTGCGTCTCAGCGAAAACAGCTTATGATGAAATCAAATGGCTGCAGAATTTGCTTCTGGATCTTGGGATAGAGGAACCCAAGCCAACCATTTTGATGCAAGACAATCAAAGCTGTATCAAAATTTCTCAGAGTGACAAGCCTCTGAAGAAGAACATAGACATTGCTTCCCACAAGGTGAGAGAAATGTGCCAGAGTCAACTTGTTCAACTGGAGTACTGCAACTCAGAAGAAATGATAGCTGATATTTTAACTAAGCCTCTTTCTAAGGACAGTTTCCTTAGACTACGAGAAGAAATGAAGATTGTTCATGGCGTAACCTGCGATTGAGAAGGGTAATGTAGTATGTGGGGAAATAATCATTGTAATGTAAAAGCAATCTTGTGTACCTCATTCACATCCTAAGATAAGTCAAGGTTTTTTCCCTGCATGCTTCTGTTCTCCCAAATTTCCTTTCTCTTATTTCACTGGGCACTTCCAGCCAACTGGAGTGATGGCTCATTCAACACATGACCTAATTTAAATTTTATTGCTGTGTGTAAGGTCTCTTTTAAGTTAGAGTCTCCATGAGGCTGTAGCCATCTTAAGCCATATTATCTTTGTTTAGCCATCTTTCCTGAAACCATGCCATGATGTTCACCTTGCAGCCTCTTACCGCTATAGGCTGGGTGAGTTTTCCTACCTTAAACTCTCTTAGCGAGTTAGGAACCTCTTTTAAAGTTTGTTTTAGTATGTAGATTGAGATTGATATACCTTCAATAAACTTTTGATTTGCATTTTAAACTGACTCCTTTGTTTTTGTAATGAGTCTAATTTAACTGGGTGATCTCAGACCTCTGAACACACCTTTTTTAAATGTTAATTGAGCTTAGTCTGCATTCCTAAGTTGCACTCTGCATGAATTTAAAAGTAAATGAATTTTTTAAAACTCTCTTTTTAAAAGAAGATAATTCTTGTTGCTTTTTAAAAGGACTAAATCCTGGAATTTTTTAATACAATTTTATTTTTTAGACTCATTACTCCTACAGAGAGCCATTCTGAATTTGCGGGGAGTCAATCATTGGGTGGCAAAATGCAAGTTCAGAATGGAGATGCTACAAATGATTTTGGAGGGGATTCAGGAGAAGGACTTCCTAGCCTCTCTGGATCTGCAGGATGCGTACCTTCACATAATGATTCATCCGGCACACAGACATTTTTTACCATTTACATACAAGGAGGAACACTTCCAATACAGAGCTCTTCCATTCAGACTGTCATCAGCCCCCAGAGTATTTCACCAAGATTCTAGTGGCTTTGATTTCGCACCTCAGAACTCAGGGGATTCACATTTTCCCTTATCTAGATGACCTTCTGATCAGGGCCCCCTCTCAGACCTGGGCCAGGAAAGACGTGGAGAGAACTATTTGATGTCTGGAGTCTCATGGGTTCCTGGTGAACAAGGACAAGAGTCAGTTGGAACCAGTACAGAGACTTCAGCATTTGGGGAATGTATTGGATACCAGGATCCACTGGTTTTTTTTTACCAGAGGACAGAAGAGGAATGACTCAGGCATTGGTACAGCTGGTGCTGAAACAACACAAGATACATTTGATGTCTTTAGCACACCTACTGGGGTTGATGATAGCATGCATAAACTCAGTCCCGTGGGCCAGATTTCACCTCAGGAGACTTCAGTGGTTTCTCCTTCCCTTTCAGGATCTGATTGCTCAGAGGGCATGCAGGTTCTTGAAGATTCCATTGGAGGTAAAGGCATCCCTGAGATGGTGGCTCTCAGAGCAGATGAAAGTGGGATGTCCGATATTGGAACCAAGATGGATTGTAGTAACCACGGATACATCACTGACAGGATGGGGGGCTCACTGCGAAGGCCAGACAGCACAGGGACTTTGGACAGATTTGGAACAGTACAGCATCCATGTCCTAGAGCTCAGGGCTGCAAGTCTGGCTCTGATAGAGTTTCTCCCATTGGTCAGGGGAAGTCATGTATTGTTACGAACGGACAACATCTCAACCAGAGCCCACATAAACAAACAGGGAGGGACCTGTTTGTGGGCCCTCATGCAGGAGTCGGAGTTGCTGTTCCTGTGGGCAGAGAAGCATTTGCTCTCCATCAAGGGGGAGTATTTTCAGGGGAAACTGAACTCCGACTGGTTGAGCAGACATACGCTGGTTCACAGCGAATGGAGTCTCAACAATCTGATTTTTCAGATGATAGTGTTCTGTTTTGGGGAACCATGGATTGATCTCTTCACATCGGAAGAGAACCACAAGCTACCGTGCTTTGTCTCCAGATTCTGGATGCCGGACGCATTAGCCTTTGATGCTCTGACCATAGCATGGCCTCAGAGGTTATGTTATGCCTTTCCACCAACAGAGTTGCTAGGAATGAGTGTTGCAGAAGATCAAGCAAGAAAAGGCAGAGGTGATCCTGATTGCACCTCGTTGGCCAAGGAGACCATGGTTTCCCAGCCTAATCCACCTGCAAGTGCAAGATCTGTGGCCTCTACTTCCGTGGCCGGATCTTCTAGTGCAGAACAGTTTTCTTCATCCAGATCCAGGCTGGTTACGACTTCACGCCTGGAGATTGAGCGGAAAAGATTGTTAAGGAAGGATTATGACAGTGGAGTGGTAGACACCATGTTAGTGGCCAGACGTCCGTCCACCATTAGGTTATATGAGGTCATGTGGAGAGCTTTCTATAGGTGGTGTCGGGGAAGGAGTGTTAATCCCATACAGGCATCAGTGAGTACAGTCCTGGCTTTTTTGCAGGCCGGGCTGAAAAAAGGTTTGGCGCCCAGTACCTTGAGACAGCACGTGGCCACCTTGGGTTCCATTCTCAAGAGGGAAGTCACTGGCATCCCATCCTCATATTCGCAGTTTCCTTAAGGGGGTGGTTTTGTTTCGTCCCCCAGTAGTTCACAGGTTTCCTTCTTGGAAGTTGAATGTGGTTTTTAAAGCCCTCATGCAGACACCATTTGAACCGCTCAAATCTATTGAATTGAGCTATCTCACTTGGAAGGTGGTCTTCTTGGTGGCTATCACATCGGCTAGACATGTCTCTGAATTGGGCAAGTTGTTGGTGCATGAGGAGTTGTGCATTTTTCAGAAGGATTCTGTAACCTTGAGGTTGGACCCTTCCTTTGTGCCCAAAGTTAACTCAGTTTTTCATAGGTCACAGGAGCTGGTGTTGCCTTCATTTTGTCCAAGGCCGGTGGCAGAATTGGAGAAGCTCTGGCACATGCTGGATGTTAGAAGGGCGTTGAAGATGTACCTGAGAGGACAGATAGTTTTCGTAAGTTGGCTGCCTTGTTCGTAGCTTACACTGGTTTCACTAAGGGGAAGAAAGTCTCAACGTCTACTATAGCAAGATGGCTTAGATGTTGCATTGAGCAAGCACACATCTCTAGCAATTTGCCTGTGCTGGTTGGCATTCAGGTGCAGTCGACACATAGCACGTCTACATCAGCAGCATTCAGTTCTTCATTGTCTATAGTGGATATTTGTGTATATTTAGGATTGTGCGTAAACAGCGCTGATTAAAGCATTCGAGGAGTCGTAGGTGATGGCGATAGGTGACCCATGTTTCGGAACCATAAAGGAAGATAGACAGTACAATGATTGAGAACACAGCTGCTCTGGACACGGCACATTTCTAGGATGGAGGACCATCACCTCCCAAAAATACTACTCTACGGTGAACTCGCCACGGGTCAGCGTAAGAGGGGCGCTCCAAAAAAGCGATACAAAGACTCCCCGAAACAACATCTCAGGCTCAGCCAAATTGATCACCAACAGTGGTCTGCCCTGGCCTCACATCAGGAGGCATGGAGACGCACAATCCACAATGCTGCAGCTGTATTTGAGAACTCATGCCAAACAAATCTTGAAGAGAAACGACAATGCAGAAAGAATCAGAACCCGGAAACATCACCCAAGGAGACCTTCTGCTGTGCTTTCTACAACCGAACTTGTTTATCTCGGATTGGCCTTTTTAGTCATCAGTGCGCTTGCAGAAAGCGCGGGATGAGTCCTTCCTGAATCTTCGTTTGCGAAGAAAAGCCAGAGAGAGTGGATATTTGTAGAGCTGCAACTTGGGCTTCTTCATCTACTTTTACCAGGCATTACCACATTGATGCATACGCTTTGGCAGATGCGGCTTTCAGTAGGCGGGTACTCCAACAGGTGGTCTACGAGTAGATGGTTTTCTGTTTTTTCTCCCTACCCTATTTGGACCGCTTTTCTATGTCCCACAGAAGGAGTCTCTCCTCATGCTGCTGGAAAACTGAACATTGGTACTCACCGTGAAGGTTCCTTTTCAGCAGCCGTGGGAAGGGAGTCCTTACCCTCCCCCCCCCAAAAAAATATTGCAGTTGTTTCTGTTAAAGATATTTTTGTTCTTATTGTTTTGTATCTGGAGCTGTGGAACCTTCTCTGGGGAGGTTGGGGGTTGGCTCTGCCTCCAGGAGGAAGGTTCTTTTGTTGTTTTAAATTTCAGGTTGCCCTGCCTGTAATTGGTTGGAGGCAGAGCCAATACCCACAGAAGGAGTCCCTCCCTACGGCTGCTGAAAAGGGACCTTCACGGTAAGTACCAATGTTCCGGTTTTCTTTGGAAGAATATCCCAAACCAGATCTCATCTCCTGTCTTGAAAAAGGAGAAGACCACTTTCTCCAGGACTCTGTGGAAGGGGAGAGAGCTGCAGGTATCTGCTTGGATGTGCAGTCAAGATATTTCTTGTCTGGGGATTAAGAGGGCAGTATGGTTGGTGAAGATTTCAGCTTGTGCTTAATTTTATGAGTATAAACCAACCCATGAATGAATTATAAATGATTCTTGTGGACTGGCCATACCTGGTGGCTTCTGGCCCAACAGAAATGCATGGATGTGAACATGGTTCTTCATGCCAACTCAAATATGCCAACTCACATTCCATGCATTTGTTCAGTTTGTCCCCCAAATGGACTCTGCAGTGCATATTTTAGTGTGATTCATATTTATAGAGTTGCCCTCGGGTCCCAGAAGAGCAAGACAAAGTCT
The DNA here is from genome assembly GCA_030847615.1 of Gambelia wislizenii. Lineage (NCBI taxonomy): Eukaryota > Metazoa > Chordata > Lepidosauria > Squamata > Crotaphytidae > Gambelia > Gambelia wislizenii. The sequence continues at coordinate 5,463,298 of JAUMIR010000002.1, read as the reverse complement.
CTAGTCTTGATTTTGGTCCACCTTCTCTTTTGCATCTGACCAGGGACTCCTTTTGACTGGGAAAAGATTGGTGACTTCTGGAGCTAAGGGGGAAATTGACCAGAATGGAACTGAGGTTCTTGACTCGGACAGTAGCATATTCCAAAGATTTCAGTAAGACTTGTTAAAAGGAAAGAGGAGATTTTATGATAAATAATGAAACTGAGATTGATTCTTGACTGCATCCCTGGGTTCTCTGCTTTACTTTGCAATCTTCTTTTCCCTCAAGCATGTAATAAACATGGGACACAGAACTACAGGGGTCCAACAGTGGTCTCATGGCAAATAATGGAGTCTTTCATGGAAAAAGAGGAAATTAGAAATTGAAAGGGACTGAAAAGAAAAAGGGAGAACCACATGAGAAATGGGAAGGAGAACTCCTGCTCCTCTCAGAGTTCTGATCCTTCTGACCCTCTGGCTTCACACTCAGATCCATTGAAGTGCCCTGTCTGTGGGAGAATATGCAAATATAAATCACAGTTAAGTTTACACTTCAGAGTTCACACGGGGGAGAGACCATACAAATGTATGGAATGTGGAAAGAGCTTCAGTCACAGTGGCAATTTATGTTCACATCAAAGAAGCCACGCAAGGGAGAGACCACATAAATGCATGGAATGTGGAAAGAGTTTCTCTCGTAGTGACAGTTTACGTTCACATCAAAGATTATATACAGGGGAGAAGCCATATAAATGCATGGAATGTGGAAAGAGCTTCAGGCTGAGGGCACATCTACAATCACATCAAAGACTCCATACAGGAGAAAGACCATACAAATACATGGAATGTGGAAAGAGCTTCAGTGAAAGGACAAGACTACATTTACATCAAAAAAATCCACACGGGGAAAATGCATGTGAATGCATGGAATGTGGAAAGAGTTTCTCTCGTAGTGACAGTTTACATTCACATCAAAGATTACACGCAGGGGAGAAGCCATATAAATGCATGGAATGTGGAAAGAGCTTCAGTCAGAGTGCAAGTCTACGTTTACATGAAAGCACCCACACAGGGGGGAAATCATATAAATGCATGGAATGTAGGAAGACCTTCAGTCATGGTGGAAACCCAAGATCACATCTAAGAATCCACACAGGGGAGAAAGCATATAAATGTGTGGAATGTGGAAAGAGCTTCAATCGGAGTGAAAATCTGTGTTCACATCAAAGAACCCATACAGGGGAGAAACCATATAAATGCATGGAATGTGGAAAGAGCTTCAGTCAGAGTTCACATCTACGTTTACATGAAAGAACCCACACAGGGGAGAAACCACATACATCTAAGAAACCCAAGATCACATCTAAGAATCCACACAGGGGAGAAAGCATATAAATGTGTGGAATGTGGAAAGAGCTTCAATCGGAGTGAAAATCTGTGTTCACATCAAAGAACCCATACAGGGGAGAAACCATATAAATGCATGGAATGTGGAAAGAGCTTTAGTCAGATTTCACATCTACGTTTACATGAAAGAACCAACACAGGGGAGAAACCACATACATGTATGGAATGTGGGAAGACCTTCAGTCATGGTGTAAACCTAAGATCACGTCTAAGAATCCACACAGGGGAGAAAGCATAAAAATCCATGGAATGTGGGAAGACCTTCAGTCAGAATGGAACCCTACATTCACATCTAAGAATCCACACAGGGGGAAAACCACATAAATGTGTGGAATATGGGCACACTTTTTCTCATAGTAAAACTTTACGTACACATCAAAGAACGCACACAGGGGAAAAACCACATAAATGTTTGGAATGTGGAAAAAGCTTCAGTCAGAGTGGAAACCAACATTCCCATCAAAGAATCCACACAGGGGGAAAGCCATATGAATGCATGGAATGTGGGAAGAGCGTTGGTCAGAATGGAGCTCTGCATTCCCATTAAAGGACCCACACAGGGGAGAAACCAAATAAATGCATGGAATGTGGAAAGAGCTTCAGTCTGCAGGGAACTCTACATTTCCACCAAAGAACCCACACGGGAGAAACCATATGAATGCATGGACTGTGTAAAGAACTTCAGTCAGAGTGCAAATCCACATTCCCATCAAAACATCCATAGAGGGGGGAAACCAAATAAATGCATGAAATACAAAAAGATTTAGCCAGTGACTATTCTGGAGTTAATGGGAAGAATTAAAAGTTTGAAATTCGGAAAAGCCTGTGATGTACCAAGAACACACGCTCACATTCATTCAATAAGCTAAACTTTATTCAGCAAGGAATTGCATGTCAGGAACACTTCCAAAGCCGAAACTAAAGGTAACACAATTCTATCCCCAGATAAAACCTCACAGGGTGAGAATGACACGCAGGGAGGTTTCAAGGAGGAGGAGGTTGCCAGGTATCTGCAGGTGCTCGACCTTGAGCTGCTTCGGAGAACAGTGTTCCCAGGCCTGGAAGGGCGGGCTGGCCCTTGTCCAAACTTTGGGAGGCCCAAGCAAGGCCAAGCCTAGGCCTCCACCAATTTCATGACAGGCTCATCCAGGAGGTTCATCCTGGACACCCTATAGATTACATGGATAGGCCTGACAAAGATCCAGGTCCAGATGGACTACCAGCAGTATATTATAAAGAACTCGTAGATGAATTAATTCAACCATTCAAGATGTTATTTCATGGATTACTTGCTAAAGTTTCTGAACTCTTGGAGAAATGCTTATATCACAGTGATTCTGAAAGAGAGTATGAAGTGGACAGATACAAAGAATTACAGACCTATTTCTTTATTCAATAAGGGTTATAAGCTAGTTTTTTAAGACTCCTAGATCTTTTTCACATGGACTGTTATCAATCCAGGAGTCACCTATCCTATATCTATGCTTTTCTGCCTGAATGTATTATCTAACATTTCTCCCTGTTGAAATTAATTTTGTTAATTTTGGCCCAGCTCTCAAAACTGTTATAGACTTTGTGAAAATGGGAAAGCATTTGTGGATTTTTGAGCAATAATGTAATAATTTGCAGTTTTGATTACTAGCAACTCTAGAAAGTTGATTTAGAGAGATCCTTAATGACAGAATAATGATATTTTCACAAATAGGTTTTCTTTTCACATTTCAGTTCAAGAGGGGGACATAGTTCTTTTGTATTTTAGTTTAGTTTTTTTATGGTGTTAGTTCTGTGTACTTAATTTTAACTTTAGTTTTATATTGTTATTATGTGTGTACAGAATGATTTTTCTACCTCTTCCTTGGTTTCCTTTCTTTTTGTGAACTTCTTTGTATGTTTTGAATTATTATTATTATTATTATTATTATTAAAAAGATTTAGTCAGTTTGGACATCTATATCCACATCAAAGAAACCACAGACTGGACAAAGTATTCCTGAAATCAAGTCAGACTACTTCTGAAGCATTCCCCTGATCAACCAAGGGTGTCAGATTCTTTTTTTTAAGAGGAAAAATTATTGACAGCTATAGGAAGCCAGCATAGCATAGTGCTTTAAGTTTTGGATTAGGACTCCTGAGACCAGGGTTTGAATCCCTGCTCAGCCATGAACACCCACTGGGTGACCTTGGGCAAGAAACACACCCTCCAAAAACCCTGTGATAGGATCGCTGTATGATCACCATAGGTCGGAAACAACTTGAAGGCACACAACTACAACAATAGAGGGTGAAGGGTTGGTGGCTCTGTTCTCAAACTAAGTAAAGTGGTTGAGATGGGAGAAGCCAATGAGAATGTGATGACCCTGCTAACACACGCTGAGATAATGTCCATTGATCAGAAGTGGTTTATTGAATCAGGAATTGAAGCATTCAGGTTCATTGCAAGACAGTTCTAAAGGTTCACACCAGAATACAGGAGATAATAAAAAAGCTAAATTTCGATTGCATCACACACAACTGCAGTGGCTAATAAGGGCATTCCATTCTTAGTACTTTCCCAAAACATAGTTGGTCAAACATCCTTCAACATTCAAGCAATAGATAGCATAGCTAGAGCAACTTCCCAGGCCCACATCTTCTCCTGGCATGCTCTCTGTTCATGTCAGACTCAAATTCCCAGGACGTCATTTAGCAAGTTCATGAATATTCCCGGGGACCCTGACAAACCAAATGGCATCACCAGAAATTCAAAGGACCCCAACTGACAATTGAAAGCACTCTTCCACTCATCCCCCTCCTTGATACGAACTCTGTAGTATGCTTCCCGCAAGTTTAACTTGGTAAAAATCTTGCCCTTAGCCAAATGGGCCAACGTGTCCTTCATGAGGGGGAGAGGGTATTCATTTGAAACACTGCGTTGAGTCCATGGTAGTCAATACATAAATGGAGAGAAGAATCCTTGCACCTGAACAGTACTGGGGCCTCAGGGCTTCCATCTCAGTCAGGGTCATTGAGTACAGTTTTTATTTCGGAAGCTCCACTCCAGTGATCAGCTCGATGGCACAATCAGAGGGGCAGTGAGGGAAAAGAATGTCACACTCTTTCTCCTCAAAGACCACCCACCACCGCTAATACTCCACTGGCATGTCCTTCACTTCTTCCATAACCATGGGTACTGAACAGTCGCATTTGGACCCTTTAGAGGTTAACTGCTCAGGTGGCCCACTCAGTTAGGGGGCTCCTGCACTTTCCCCACGTCCCCTTTGACAGTGCTCTTGTATACAGGCCAGGTAGGTAAAGGTTATTATCTTTTTGATCCCATCTATGGAGGCGTGTGGTACTTAAGTCAGTTCAGTCCAACTGCAACCGCCAGCACCAACCCTGGGGCAATCACAAATCTTTCCGATGGCCTCCCATTTAGGTTCATGGGTTTAGTCAGTCTCTTGCCAGGGCCCCCGTTGATCAGACCACTGTCTATCTGGGAAAGTCTAATGGGGGTTGGGAGCTTTTGGGTGTTTAGCCCCAGTTCTGTGACTAAGGACAGGGGATCAGAACCTGGGTGCAGCCACAGACCACCATGACCATTATTCTATGGGGGAGCCTTCCCCGGTGCCCAAATTTTGTCCTTTACAAAAAAGGAGGTTTGTACTCCACTCACCATGGACTCCGGGCACCCTTCTGGATCAGCCTGCCATCTGGCGCTCACTAGGGCATGCTCTGCCCATTTTCCAATGGCTCTCCATCAGAGGATGAGACATCTGCCTCATCGGTCTCCCAGGAAGTTTCCTTGGGCGGTCACCACTGCTCACACTGCTGCTTTAGGCTTGGTTTTTCCTGAATGCTTCCACAGTGAAGGCTTCCCTTCAGCTTTCTTTTTCGGTTCCTCTTTCTTGCCGCTGCTCGTCGGCTTCTCCAGGCATGCTGCAATCTGGTGGCTGCCTCCAATCATGCTCCATTTCCATTGGGGTGGTTGCAGGCCAATCTGGCTTCTTGGCCGCTCTACTGTCTAGCTTACTGGCCCACCCTTGTCACTGCTTTGGCAGCTTGACACCTGCCACAGCGTCTCAACCACTCTGGCTAGTCAGACCCACCCTAATAGAGTCTCGGCATTTTCCTGGACCATGGACCACTCGAGGATATTAGCATTGAGGCCATCTTTGAAGTATTGCACTTTGGTGGCTTCGATCCAGTTGGGAACTTGGCTCACTAGCCACTGAAACTCGGTGGCATAGCCACCAATTGGTTCCCTTACCGTAGCCGCTGCAGTTCTGTTCAGGCCCTCTCTCTCTGGAAGGGGTCTTCGAACTGAGCCCACAGAACCATCATGAACCTGTTGAGCCTGCCCAACTTGGGGCAGCCATGTTATACAGGCCCACCAACCACTGTGCGGTCTCACTTTCCAGTTGCCCTGACATGTACTGGACCTTTCCTTCTTCAGTCTGGAACTCCCATTCCCAGCACCTCATAAATGCCATCACGGGCATCAAGAAGTAGGGTTACTTCGTGGCCTCCCTGACAAAGGTTGCCTTCACCCCTTGGTGGTGAATCCCCGGGGTCTCTCCCTCAGCTCGACCGGAGCAGGTGCCACTGGTTCTGCGGGCTGCCCAGGAGCCAGAGGGACCAGAGCCGGTCCGAGCACTGGGGCTGGATATCCTACCCCATCACTGCTGGGGCCTTCCACTGGATTGGGTCTGGTGTCGCCACCCTCTGTGGTGCTTCCCCATCTGGGGTAGCCATGCCAACTGTTTCTGTTTGCCCCAGTAACCTACATATGATATCGTTCAGACTGGACTGGATACCTTGCATCTGCTGCTTCAGCTACTCCATGTCCATCTCCAACTCTAGGTGAGACGAGCGTGTCCCAACAAACTGACACGTTATATAGTACACTGGACACTCTGTACATGTGCAGAGAACCAGACAGCCAAAAACTGTAGCAGAGTAGCAGAAATAACTCCAGTTGCCCCCAGCATTTCCTTTAGGACATTCCATAAAGTTGACAGATACTTTGTGTCTAAGCTACTATACTTTATTAATACATATTAGAGTATTTACAGAAAAAAACACAGAGAATCCTCTCTAGCAAAATGACAAGACACATCAGTCTGCATTACTGCATTGGCTCCCAGACAACTCAGAATGGGAAACACACACTGATCACAGATACAGGGCTTAGCATTACATCTTTACATGCAGTAAATATCCCGTCTCTTCTAGTTGTCACATAGATACGCCTGGGATATATTCAAGGATACATTCTCATAATATGGCCCAGCTACAAAACATGAAGGGAACACAATGAATGTAGTATATCTTGATTTCAGTAAGGCTTTTGACAAGGTCCCCCATTATATTCTTGCAAAAAAGTTAGTAACTTGCAGGCTAGACAATGCAACTGTTAGGTAGATTTGTAATTGGTTGACTGACCAAACCCAAAGGGTAGCCACCAATGGCTCCTCTTCATCCTGGAGAGAAGTGACTAATGGTGTGCCACAGGGTTGTGTCCTGGGCCCAGTGCTATTCAATATCTTTATCAATGACTTGGATGAGGGAATAGAGGGTATGCTTATTAAGTTTGCAGATGTCACCAAATTAGGAGGGGTAGCTAATACTCCAGAGGACAGGATCAGAATCCAAAATGACCTCAGCAGATTAGAAAGCTAGGCCAAAATTAACAAAATGAATTTCAACAGGGAGAAATGTAGGATACGACACTTGGGCACTAAAAATGAAATGCACAGATATAGGATGGGTGACACATTCCTTGAGGGCAGTACATGCAAAAAGGATCTAGGAGTCTTAGTGGACCATAAGCTGAACATGAGTCAGCAGTGTGATGCAGCAGCTAAAAAAGCCAATGCGATTCTAGGTTGCATTAATAGGAGTATAGTGTCTAGATCAAGGGAAGTAATTGTGTCACTCTATTCTGCTTTGGTCAGACCTCACCTGGAATACTGTGTACAGTTCTGGGCACCATAATTCAGGAAGGATACTGAGAAGCTGGAACATGTCCAGAGGAGGGCGACCAGGATGGTGGGAGGTCTGGAAGCCATGAACTATGAGGAGTAGCTTAGGGAGCTGGGCATGTTTAGTCTGGAGAAAAGAAGGTTGAGAGGGGACATGATAACCATGTTTAAATATTTGAAGGGATAACATACCGAGGATAGAGCAAGCTTGTTTTCTGCTCCTACAGAGACTAGGACATGGAGCAATGGGTTCAAACTACAGGAAAAGAGATTCCACCTAAACATTAGGAGGACTTCGTGACAGTTAGCACTGTTCGGAAGTGGAATATACTTCCTGGGAGTGTGGTGGACTCTCCTTCTTTGGAGGTTTTTAAACAGAGGCTGGATGGCCATCTGTCGGGGATGCTTTGATTGTGTATTCCTGCATGGCAGGGGTTGGACTGTATGGCCACAGGGGTCTCTTCCTACTCTATGATTCTATGTTTACAGCTTGTACTCCTTGTATGCCCCCTACTGGTAGACATACTGTCTGAGTATCTCTTTACAATATGAATTTCATGGACTGCAAATCCCATACTCTGACACTCCTCTAAATTCATGGTTAAAGAGATATATTTTGCATATCTGGTATCACTCCCAATTTGTGACACAAATATTGATACTTGGTTGAACCCAATGTTTTCATGAACGTATCAGCAATGTTTTCCTCTAAAGGAAATAGGTTAGCGTAATCAGTTCAGCTTGGACAGCTTCTCTTATATTTTGATATCTCACAGCAATATGTTTGGTCTTTGGTTTAACTCCTTCAAAAATAGCCATCTGAATGCATGCTTGTGAGTCATCAAACATTTCTACAGGCTCCTGTATTGTAATACCAATATCTATAAACACTTGATTAATCCAATAAAGTTCTGAAATCAGATCAGATAAGGAAATAAGTTCAGCCTCAGTAGAACTTCAGGCAATCATGGATTGTGCATTGGTCTTCCAATACATAGATGTCCCTGCATAGAAAATGACCATTCCAGACACTGGTTTTCTATCTGGAATCTCTTGAGCAAAATCACTATCACAATAGCACTGAAGTTCATGATACCCTTGTGAACTAATTTGTATACCATAATGCATAGTGCCTTTTAAATATCTTAGAACCCTTTTCAACCCTTTCCAGTCGTACTGGGTTGGTTTGGATACCCTTCTGGACAGTACATTGACTGCATGTTGAACGTCAACATATCCATTCAGCAATGTACAGCAAACTTCCTATTGATGAATGAAACAATTCTGAATATTCAAACAACCTTTCATCAGTTACATTTACAAAATCAGCAGTCATTGGTGTCTGTGCAGTTTTACAGTCACTCATATTACAACCAGACAACAGTTTCTCTATTTTTTGGGTTGACTTAGTATAGAACCACCACTCTCAAGCCTTTTGAAATTAACCCCCAATACTGTTGTGTTTCACCAAGATCTTTGATTTGGAACTTTGAACCCAGTTCTTGTTTGAACTTATTCACCTGTTTCTCAGTTTTTGTGATTAGGCACAAATCATCAACAAAAGCTATTAGGATTTCATATTTCTGGTCACTTCCCCTTGTATACAAACATGGCTCAGCAATGCTATTTTCAAAGCCAATTCTTGCTAGCATTTCATTTAAACACAAAAACCAACAACGGTCACTTCGCTTTAACCCATACAATGCCTTTTTGAGCTTATATACATGATCAGTATCACTACTGTGAAATCCAGGTGCCTGATTCATATATATTGTCTCCTTGAGATTAGCATTGAGATAGGCAGTGTCAATGTCAAAATGGTTAACTCTAAAACCATGCAGACTTGCAACAGACAAAGCAATTTTTATACTTTGTGATCTGGTTGTTGGTTCAAACACTTGATCATAATTTTGGTGTTTAATTTGTGAAAATCCTTGAGCAACTAACCTTGCTTTATATTTGACTTCCCCGTTGTGCATTTGTTTCTTTTTAAACACCCAATTGCAACCAACAGTTTCCTGCCCCTTTGGCAGTTTTACTATATCAAAAACATCATGCTGCTTATAGAATCCATTTCATTTTGCATTGCAGACTTCCATTTCTGTTGCTCATCAGTTGGCAACTTTAACATTTCCTCAAAATTATCTGGTTCACATGTTACCTGACACACTCTGATAACAACAAACTTCTGAGATGGAACCCCTTTTGTCTCTACTTGAGCATCTGGGTGTGAAAAATTGTGTCATTTCACACTCACTTTCAGCATTACTTTCCTCTCTGGTTTAGGACTCCTCCATTGTTGCCATTCTGACTTAACTTGTACAACAGGGCTTTTTGGACTCAGATTTTTTGCACTGGGACCAGCATTAGCTGCAGGCTTCATCATTTAAAGGCAGAACTACTTCTGGGTTTGAGTGTATTTGACATCAATTATAATGCTCTTCAGATTCAGCATTTCTGAATATTAGAACCCTGCCATTTGGTAGAGCAAATCTCCACACTTCCCAATTCATATCCCAGAAACCTCAGCCTTTGAGCTTTTGGATCACCTTTTCTCATGGAAACTTTGGGAATGTTTACCCATGCACAGCTTCCAAAAATTTTAAAATGTCTCACTGATGGCTTTTGCCCATACAGCATGAAATATGGGCTATTTATCAAAACAGTATTCCAAAGTCTGTTATGTAAATAATTGGCCGTCAGCATAGCCTCACCCCAATATTTCTGATCCATGTTAACATCAATATCAAGCTGTCTTTCCTAGTTTGAATGACCCCAAATTTGCATTTCACAATCCCATGATGTGCACTAGTGAATGGAGCACTCTTCCTGTGGAAAATGCCCTTCTGTTTCAACCAGTTTTTAAAATTACCAGCCATGAATTCACCAATGCAGTCAGTCCGTAGAGAGGAAACTGGCAATTGATGTTTCCTTTCCACATAGGCACACCATTGTTTAAATGTTTCAAAATCCTCTGATTTGTTTTTGAGCAGGTAACAGAAACTCTATCTGCTATTATCATCTACTATGATCATGATATATTTCCCCCGTCCCACAGGGATGGTGGGAAAGGAGCTGCTAAGTCAACATGGACTAGCTCAAAAACTCTACTGGACTCTCTGTCACCATGTTTTGGGATAGGCAGTACTTTACTTTTATTCCTCTTGCAAACTTTGCAGACCAAAAACACATTGCATTCCTGTATCTTTAGATCATAGCACATTTCTGACATTTGTCTCAACACCTTATAGCTTGGATCAAATGAATGCAATTAACATGTTCAGGAATATTTGACATTACAGCCTCGGCTTCTGTTACCATAGCTTTGGGCTTCATATAGTACAGCTGATTTCTAAGTACCCCCTCAGTCACTAATTTGTCATTTTTACTAACATAACATTTTTGCCCAGCAAACTTAATTTTATGCCCCTCTTTGTCTAACATTGCCACAGACAACAGGCTCATACTTAACTCTGGTACATATTGGGCATTTCTAAAATTTTTGCCAAGACACAACACATAACAGACCCCTGACTTCAGGCATTGTCTTTTAGGGCCATCTGGCAGATGGACCTGACATGGATCAGCCTTAGATAAAGTCACAAAATGTTCATCAGAATTGGTGAGATGAGTGGTGCACCCAGAATCAAGGACCCATTCGGTAAGATCAAGGCATTCTTCAGCAACATTGAATTGTTTTACCAGAGCTGACATCACCTTGTTAGCTTGGGTAAGTTTGGCTCCCTTTTTCTTCCGTGATGTATTGCTCTCACAGTTCCTTGCCAAATGTTTCTTTGAGTCACAGATATAGGGTTTTCTAATTACTCAAGCAGCTTCTGTGGACTCCTTTGGCACTTTGGAATTGCTGAAATTGTTGTTTCTTTGGAACTTTGGTTTAGCTCGTTGTTCATCACCCTTGCACTGTCTTCTTTTTTCCTCTTCTTCGAGAAGTCTCCCAGCAATAAAATTTACATCCTGGTCAGCTTCAGGGATCAATCTCTCTCTCTCTCTCTATCTCTCTCTCTCTCTCTCTCTGGCTTTTCTTCGCAAACCAAGATTCAGGAAGGACTCGTCCCGTGCTTTCTGCAAGCGTGCTGATGACTAAAAAGGCCAATCCAAGATTAACAAGTCCGGTTGCAGAAAGTACAGCAGAAGGTCTCCTTGGGTGATGTTTCTGGATTGTGATTTTTCTGCATTGTCGTTTCTCTTCAAGACTTGTTCGGCGTGAGTTCTCAAATAAGGCTGCAGCATTGTAGATAGCACATCTCCATGCCTCCCAATGTGAGGCCATGGCGGACCATTGTTGGTGATCAATTTGCCCAAGCCTGAGATGTTGCTTCAGGGAGTTCTTGTATCGCTTTTTTGGAGTGCCCCTCTTACGCTGACCCGTGGTGAGTTCACCGTAGAGTACTATTTTTGGAAGGCGATGGTCCTCCATCCTAGAAACATGCCCTGCCCAGCACAGCTGTGTTAAAAGCTCTCCACTGGCTGCTTATTAGTTTCTGGGCACAGTACAAGGTGTTGGTTATGACCTTTAAAGCCCTGCATGGCTTGGGTCCAACTTACCTCCGGGACCACCTCCTTCCATATGACCCTGCCCGCACACTTTGGTCCTCTGGGAGGAATCTGTTACAACCTATGAAAACAAGGCTGTCGGTGACATCCCAGAGGGCCTTCTCTGCTACTGCTCCCAGTTTATGGAATGGCCTGCTGGACGAGATCCGTCTTATTACCACCTTAGACAGCTTCAAAAAAGCTGTCAAAATGGATCTTTTGTGGCAAGCCTTTCCCGAATAGCGGTCCTGGCCCGAAGATTTGGCTGTCTTTTCCCTTAAGCTGCCATTGAATTATTCCATTTTTTCTGTTTTTAATTATTGTATGTTTTTAATCTTTTTAATTTGATATTGTTAAAGGGGTGGGTGGGTTAGGGTACTAATGTAATTATAGAATTTTTATGCTGTAAGCTGCCCCGATTGCGTTGCAAATGGGCGGGATAGAAATAAATTTTATTATTGTTATGCTGCAATCGATTCAGAAGTGGGATGCATATGGAACTGGCCCATGTCTACACCAGTTCTCCTTAACGTTTCCCAAACTTGGCGATGCTCATTGCTGGCCTGGGTTCTCCTGTTATTAAATCCTGCAGGGGGTGCAAACTGTGGATTGCCAGTGTTTGCACCCTGCCTATGTGCAGGAGCTATCTGGTTTTCTGGGGTCTGGTTGGGAACAGCATTGGGAAGTGTGTTTCCCCTCTGGCTACGCCAACCTTGGCATTTCTATTTCCCCAAATTTGTGATATTGGGTATGGGGTCCATGGTTACTATAAGTGACTTGCTGAATTGGTTCATAGGATTTGCCTCCTTTCTGGGGAATTCTGGGCTTTTTAAGGGCTCCTGCTTCTCTGAGCACATCTGAAACTGCCTTTAAGTTTTCCACAATCTATTCCATGAGGTGCGACCTAGATCTAGGGGTCCTAACGCCATTTTAATTTGGGCACTCACACTTCCATAAAGGAGCTCCTTGAATTCTCCCTCATTAAAGTCATATTCATTGGTGCTATCCACAAAATCTACTTTTTGAGCTAAAATGGCTAGAAGCTTTTTCCTAGCCACAAAAGCTTCCGTTTTTTCACCAGGGAGCTGCTTCTCTGCCATATAAAGGACACTAGCTGTCTGACCTGGCCAGAGAATTTTAACAATTTCTCTCATCCAATCAAACATGTTGAGAGTAGCCAAATTTCTAGCAGCTACTGCAGATTCTAGTGTTGGCAAATCTGTTGCAGATATGTACAGCTTAGCCAACTGGGTGAGATCCTGTCCATTTGCAGTTGGGCAGGGTACATAAGCCCCATACCCTTAGATTTTCTGGGAGGGGCTTATTGCAACCAATGAGATCTAGATTAACAATAACCTCCCAGAGATCTTTATCTGTCACTGCTCCCAGACTATGGAATGCCTTGCTGGAAGAGATCCATCAAGCAACCATCTTGGAGAATTTCAAAAAAGCCATCAAACATACCTCTTCTGGCAGGCCTTCCTTGAACAGAATAAATCATTTTAATGGATGCTTCTCCCTCTTTTTATGGTTTTTTTGTTTTTATGCTTATGTTTTTGTGTTTTTATGTTTTGATGTTATAGTTTAAAGTCTTAGGGTAGTATTTTATATAAATGGTGAATTCGCCCATTATTTTTAAATATGTATTGTTATATGTAATTTTAAGGGGAGTAAAAAATAAAGTTGTTGTTGTTGTTGGATGCATGTGTGCGACTGCATTCATCCACACAATGCCTGTCTCTTTGTTAAGGAGACCTAATTGCTCTGCAACAGCTTTGGCTTCTGTGGCCGACAAAGGAATCCTTTCCTCTGTTGTTTCAGAGCCATGGTTTCCTCCACGAGGCCCTAACTTTGTGGTGATTTTAGTCCTGATTGGGTGAAGTGGCATGGGCTCTTCCCAATGTGGGTTATAGGGGCTGGTTCCACAGTGTCCACTGGCAGAGGCTCTTCGAATGCATGCATGGGAAGCAGAAGAAGAGGGCACACAGCTGAAATGATTCCTTACATTGTGGTAAGCCTCTCATTCCTCAGCAATTTTCCTAGCACAGGTCTCATGGCTCCCTGTTGCATAGTTTGCCTTAGCTTGGCTGGCTAAGGACTGGGCAGCGTGCTTTGCTTTTGCGCACTCTTCCTCCAGTCTAGCTATCTCACATTGGGCATTCTCCAATTTAAAAACCACATTGTCTGGCCTAGTTCTTGCTTCCTGGGCAGAGGTTGAAAAAGCCACCTTGTCTGCTAGCAGAGTGTTATATTGGGCTCTGAGCTGATGCAGCTCCTTGTTCTGCCTTTCAACTTCCTGTCTGAACTCTAACAGGGAGCATGTGGCTTCTCCTAATGCATCCATAGTCCCCATGCTGCTAATGCATTTTAAGAGGGACCAAAAAGTGTTTTTGCTTTGCACTGTGTGCAGAATGCTTCACGCACATTGTTGAGTGGGTTGGGGGTGTTAAAGGATCCTTGTTTCCAGGGGTTCTTTCCCTGACCTGCAATTCATTTCTTCAGTTTGCCCAGTTTTGAGCCGTCTTCTAACATTTTTGCCAAATTACTTAACTTCTCAGGTCAGTTTTCCAATTTGGGGTCAGTCTAGATGTTGGGTCACCTTCAGGATATCTATACTGACCCCAATTATGCTGAATTTCTCCAAAGTGCAGGAGTGAATCAGTGCTTTAACAGATGCACTCCCACAATGTTTCTAACACATTAAGGGAGTCCCAAGGTTGACAAACATGAGAAATGGCTTACTTACTAGTTCGCACTATTTTCAAAGTTTCACTCATGTTTCTCAAGGCAAAAGTGCTTTTTACTTACAAGCACTCCTGCACAGAGCACAACTAACTTTTAGGTTGTGAAGGTGTCTTTTTAGACACACCCTCACTGGCTTACACTATGCTGAGCACAAAAGGGATCAAGTTCTGGTCTCTGGCATACCGAGATGGAACTCTAGCAAGTAACCGAAAAAGTGTTCCTTTAAAACACTCCCACAAATAGGCAAGCTAAGCACGGAGATGCCCCTTGTCTCTTTAAACAAGGCATCCCCACAAAATGGGCAAAGTGTGGACATGTTTCTGTTGGAACTTACTTGTGGTGTTCCGCAGGGCGCCATCCTGTCCCCGACGCTGTTTAACATCTATATGAAGCCGCTGGGTGAGATTATTTGGAGTTATGGGGCTGGGTGTTATCAGTACGCTGATGACACCCAGATCTATTTCTCCTTGTCCCAATCATTGGTCTCGAATTCCGATGGCGTCTTTCCTCTTAATGACTGTCTTAAAGCAGTAATGGGCTGGATGAGGAAAAACAGATTGAGATTAAATCCAGACAAAACGGAGGTGCTCACGGTAGCGGCCCCGAAACCAGGAGTTGGGTTGCAACCTCCAGTCCTGGACGGGGTCACGCTCTCCGTTAAGGACTGTGTTCGCAGTCTGGGGGTGCTCCTTGATTCATCGCTTCAGATGACGAGTCAGGTGAATGTGACAGTCAGGAGCGCCTGTTATCAGCTTCGGCTGATACGCCAGCTGCACCATTTCCTGGAAGTAAGGGACCTCGAGACTGTGGTGTACGCGCTGGTAACCTCCCGTCTAGATTTCTGCAATGCGCTCTATATGGGGCTACCCTCATGCTTGGTCCGTAAACTTCAGTTGGTACAAAACATGGCAGCCAGAGTGGTCTTGGGAACATCTCTGAGAGACCCTATAACTCCAGTATTAAAATCTCTCCACTGGCTGCCTATCAGTTTCTGGGCCCAGTATAAGGTGTTGGTTATTACCTTTAAAGCCCTAAATGGCTTGGGTCCAACTTATCTCCAGAACCGCCTCCTCCCATACAATCCTCCCAGTGCACTCCGGTCCTCTGGGAGGAATTTGCTGCAGCCACAAAAATCTAAGCTGTCTGCAACCTCCCAGAGGGCCTTTTCAGTAATCGCCCCCAAATTGTGGAATGACCTGCCGAACGAGATCCGTCAGATGACGGGCCTGAGTAGCTTTAAAAAAGCACTAAAGACGGAACTCTTTCTGCAGGCCTTTCCAAATTAGATCTCGGCCTCAGGGGATCCTGGCCTCTTTTAGTCCGCTGGCTTTTTATTGTATTTAGTGTATTTATTGTTTTTAAATGTGTTTTTAGAGTGCTTTTTAATTTATATTTGTTTAATATTTTTTTATGGGAGAGGGTGGGGATGGGGGTGTTTAGGGATTTTTATCTGTATTGTATTTTCATTTTTGTAAGCCACCCTGATTGTTTTAACAGAGGGGTGGGGTATAAATAAATTTTTTTATTATTATTATTATAGATAGATAGATAGATAGATAGATTAAAAGCAAACCAACACAGCCATGCCTTATGAGGAGCAAGTTTGGGAGCTGTGTATGTTTACCTTAAGAGGTGATGCAGTCCCTTTGAGAGAAAGAAGTTGTCAGCATAATCATAGAATCATAGAGCTGGAAGAGACCACAACGGGAATACACAATCAAATCATTCCTGACAGATGGCCATCCAGCCTCTGCTTAAAAACCTCCAACTGTGGTCATACCTGGGCACACCCAGAGAATCTCATGCCCTTTCTTTCTTCCTACCTTTAGAATTGGGCCAATAAAACATCTGGCTTCATAAGACATCTTTGAAGGGAAGCTCAGGAAATTGGCTTTAAGTTTTACAACTCAGTGTTACCTTCCATTCTGTAGATTCTTTCATGTAACATCATATCCCTAGGCTAAGACCTCCTTTGATCTTAGTGGTTGAGTGTATCAAACAGACAAATGGTTAAGCAAATGGTTAACTGTGTACGAGACATAGAGCCTTGTAACCTTGTAAGCCCTGGACAAAGAAAGAAGCTTCTGCTCAGTTTCATCTTGTCTCTCTGTCGCTTGCTGTAACTACCTGTCTGCCTGCATTGCTTTGACTGAGATGCAGTGTCCATTCATAGAATCATAGAATCATAGAATTGCAGAGTTGGAAGAGACCACGAGGGCCATCCAGTCCAACCCCCCTGCCACGCAGGAAATCTTGATCAAAGCATCCCCGACAGATGGCCATCCAGCCTCTGTTTAAAGACCTCCAAGGAAGGAGACCCCACCACGCTCCGAGGGAGTGTGTTCCACTGCCGAATTGTTCTCTCCTAATGTCTCTCTGTCAGCATGCAAACTCTGAATAAAATCTCTTTAGCATTTTGCCTCTGCATCGCGATGCTTCCTTGTTACTTGCTGTAACATCCAACGAAGGAGACTCCACCATACTCCCAGGCAGTGTATTCCACTTCCAAACAGCTCTTACAGTCAAGAAGTTCTTCCTAATATTTAGGTGGAATCTCTTTTCCTGCAGTTTGAGTCCATTGCTCTGTGTCCTAGTCTCTGGACCCGCAGAAAACAAGTTTGCTCCATACTCAATATACATCCCTTCAAATATTTATACATGGCTATCATGTCCAGGCTGCCGCATCACACTGCTGACTCATGTTCACTAAGTGGTCCACTATTTGACTCCTAGATCCCTTTCGCATGTACTGCCATCAAGCCAGGTTTCACCCATCCTATACCTGTGCTTTTGTAGAGTTGACTCTACTTCCTCAGATGCAAAATAGTGTGCTATTTGCATTTTCCAGCAGTCAATATGCATTTTCAGGTGATCTTCACATGGTCATGAATTAAGACGGCAGCCATGTCATTGTTTTGCACAGTGCAGGGACAAGGAAGGCAAAGGGGACCCAGCCGTGCCCAGAGACAATGAGATGGAGGGCGGCCACCACGAGGAAGAGGAGGAAAGCCAAGTTTTTAAAAAATCAGCTGCCAGACTGTGACAAATTACACAAAATGGCGGCACATTGGTTCTTCACAGAAAAGTCATTTTGAGCCAACAGCTATAGTTTGAGTCTTCTCCCCCCACATGTTAATACTGAGCCTTACCACACTACATTGTCGTCATAGAACTATACATCCCACTTTAACTGTCGTGGTAACAGCATCCTATGGAATCCTGGGATATTTAGTTTAGGGAGGGGGCATTTAGAATGCTCAGCTATAGCACTTCAATCCTGCTTTAACTGCCATATCCTATGGGATCCTAGGAGTCATAGTTAGGATGCTCCATCAGAGAACAACTCCTGAACTACAAATCCCAAATAACAATAACTGGGGGAGAGGGATAAGAAGAATCATAGAATTGTAGAGTTGGAAGAGACCACGAGGGCCATCCAGTCCAACCCCCTGCTACGCAGGAAATCTTGATCAAAGCATCCCCGACAGATGGCCATCTAGCCTCTGTTTGAAGACCTCCAAGGAAGGAGACCCCACCACGCTCCGAGGGAGTGTGTTCCACTGCCGAACAGCTCTTACTGTCAAAATGTTCCTCCTAATGTTGAGGTGGAATCTCTGTTCCTGGAGCTTGCATCCATTGCTCTGTGTTCCAGTCTCTGGAGCAGCACAAAACAAGCCTGCTCCATCCTCAACGTGACACCCCTTCAAATACTTAAACAGGGCTATCATATTGCCTCTTAACCGTCTTTTTTCCAGGCTAAACATACCCAGCTCCTTAAGTCTCTCCTCATAAGGCATGGTTTCCAGACCTTTCACCATTTTAGTCGCCCTCCTCTGGACACGCTTCAATTTGTCAATATCTTTTTTGAATTGTGGTGCCCAGAACTGGATACAGTATTCTAGGTGAGGCCTGACCAAGGCAGAATAGAGTGGCACTATGACTTCCCTTGTCTGGATAGGGCTGGCAGTTGTCGAGATGGGAGTGTGTGAGCTGAATGAGGGAAGATTGGGGTGAAGAGAGCCAGCCAGGAGTGAAGGAGTGGGGTTTAAGAGTCTGAGTTAGCTAAGAGGAGAAGAGTGGGAGTGGGAGTGAAATAGCTCCTCAATCAGTGGTGCACAAACTCAAACCACTATACCTGCTTGATATAGATACCAAATATTCATAGAATCATAGAATCATAGAATTGCAGAGTTGGAAGAGACCACGAGGGCCATCCAGTCCAACCCCCCTGCCACGCAGGAAATCTTGATCAAAGCATCCCTGACAGATGGCAATCCAGCCTCCGTTTAAAGACCTCCAAGGAAGGAGACCCCACCACGCTCCGAGGGAGTGCATTCCACTGCTGAACAGCTCTTACTGTCAAAAAGTTCCTCCTCATGTTGAGGTGGAATCTCTGTTCCTGGAGCTTGCATCCATTGCTCCGTGTTCCAGTCTCTGGAGCAGCAGAAAACAAGCCTGCTCCATCCTCAGCATGACATCCCTTCAAATACTTAAACAGGGCTATCATATCACCTCTTAACCGTCTTTTTTCCAGGCTAAACATACCCAGCTCCCTAAGTCTCTCCTCATAAGGCATCATTTCCAGACCTTTCACCATTTTAGTTGCCAATCGATGGCCTTACACATTACACAGCTATAGCACTGCGATCCCACTTTAACTGCCATATCATATGGGATCCTGGGATTTGTAGTTAAAACCTTCTGACAGTGAACAACTCCTGAACTACAAATCCCAAATAACAATACTTAGTGCATTGAAGAAGAAAGCAACGGTCTTACTACACAGCTATAGTACTTTGATCCCACTTTAATCCTATGGAATCCTGGGATTCGTAGTTAGGATTCTCCACCAGAGAACAACTCCTGAACTACAAATCCCAAATAAGAATAATAGGTAGGTTTAAGAAGAAACCAACATCTCCACACACTACACAGCTATTAGCACTTCATCACTCTTTAAAGGCCATGTCCTATGGAACTCTGGGATTTATAGTTAGAATCCTCCACCAGAGAACAGCTCCAGTAGAACTACAAATCCCAGGATTCCATAGGTCATGGAGGCCGGCTCAAATTGGGTTGTGATTCTTTCTGCATTGTCGTTTCTCTTCAAGACTTGTTCGGCATGAGTTCTCAAATAAGGCTGCAGCATTGTGGATAGTGCGTCTCTATGCCTCCCGATGTGAAGCCAGGGCGGACCATTGTTGGTGATCAATTTGGCCGAGCCTGAGATGGTGTTTCAAGGAGTCCTTGTATCGCTTTTATGGAGCACCCCTCTTACGATGACCCATAGCGAGTTCACCGTAGAGTACTGTTTTGGGGAGACGATGGTCCTCCATCCTAGAAATGTGCCCTGCCCAGCGCAGCTGTGTTCTCAATATCATGGCCTCAATGCTGGTGATCCCTGCTTGCGCAAGGACAGCAACATTCGTCACATAGTCAGTCCAGTGTATATTTAGGATTGTGCGTAGACAGCGCTGATGAAAGCGCTCGAGGAGTCGTAGGTGGTGGCGATAGGTGACCCATGTTTCAGATCCATAAAGGAGAATAGACAGTACAATGGCTCTATACACACTGATTTTTGTGTTTCACCTCAGGTGTTTATTACTCCAGACTCCTTTGTAAATTCTTCCAAATACACTATATGCCTTTGCTAATCTGTGATCGATCTCTTTGTCAATCTTGGCATCTGAGGAGATGATGCTTCTCACGTAGATGAATTGCTAAACGGACTTAAGTACAGAGTTGCCGATGGCAATGTGGGGATGGTGGTGTTCATCCTGTGGTGCAGGCTGGTAAAGAACTTGCATTTTCTTCAGGTTGACTTCCAGCCCAAACAGCTCTGCAGCTGTTGCGAAGCAAGATGTTAGGCGCTGCAGAGCTGCTTCTGTGTGGGCAACAAGGGCAGCATCATCGGCGAAGAGCAGCTCACGGACTAGATAGTTTAGAGTCTTAGTGTGAGCCCTCAGACAGCTTAAGTTAAACAAGCTACCATCAGTACGGTAGCGTATATAGATGCCGTCGTCTTCTTCAAGCTCTGCCATAGCCCTTTGGAGCATCGTGCTGAAGAAGATTGTAAATAAAGTTGGCACAAGAACACAACCTTGCTTCACTCCATTAGTTATTAGAAAGGGCTCTGAAAGAGCATCGCCATATCTGACTTGACCACGCTGGCCCTCATCCCTCACCTATCGCTACAGGGCTTTTTCGGAATTGGATTTGTTCTTCGAGCCTGTAAATTATGAAGAAAGCCAAGGTCTTTAGGGAAACTTTATTTTCTTTTTGGGCCAAATAACAACAACAGCAACAACAACAACAAATCATCATCATCATCATCATCATCATCCAGAGCTCATTTTGCTATGGCATACTGGGATTTGTAGTTTGGCAAGGCACCAAACTCTTCTATGGCAGAGGAGGCAGCTAAAAAAAGGTCTTATGGGAACTACAAATCCCAGGATTCCGTAAGGAAGGAAGGGGGCGGCATGGTAAATAATAATCCAGTTTCAAACCGGATTATTTGTGCTGTGTGGATTAGTAGGCCTTCCTTATTTGGACTACAATTGTGGGAGTAATTTCTACTGAGTAACAACAACCCTGCAGGGTAGGAAAGGAAAGGCTGGTCTAAACGCCACTTTGAGCCGCAAGTGGAGAAAGAAGCTGGATAGAAATTATTATTATTACTGCTGCTACTACTTCTATAATTCCACCTCTATATTTTCTATCTCTATGGGCTCTCTTTTCAACCTCTCCTTTAGCCTCCTAACGAATTCTCCATCGATCTCTACGGCTCTGCCATAGAGAGGAGAGACTCTATGGTTTCTGCAAAACCCACAGAGGTAGGAAAATTATAGAGTAAAATGGCGTCTGAGGAAACGTACCATACAGTCTCTCCTTTCTATGGTTCTACGTCCTTGTCGGCTTACGGCCGCCATTTTAGGGCCGGGCGGAAGTGGGGCGGACTCAGGGAAGGCGGTGGCTTCTCCCCCTTTTGCGTCATTCTCTCTCGTCGCCCCTCGTGGTTTGGCCGCTGGCTGGGCCCGAGACCTCCGAAGGAAGGGGTTCCCTTGGCGACGGACTCTGCTGACGGAAGCGGGGAAGGGGCGTTTCCGGTTGCCCCAAACTGGCTTAGCTGAAGGGAAGAGAGAGTGTGTGAGTGGGGTGGGGGAGCTGTGGTGGGGAGGGGGCACTTCCCCCCTTCTTGAAATTTGGAGGTGGGGAGGGGGCTGGGGTGGGTGTTGTAGCCCTCATTCCCCCATATTGAGGGGAGGGGGCATATTTAAGGGAGGGGGCTCCAGAAGGAGGGGAGGGGACATATTTAAGGGAGGGGCTCCAGGCTTGAGGGCAGAGGGACATATTTAGGTGAGGAGGCTCCAGAAGGAGGGAAGAGGGGGTATTTAAGGGAGGGGACTCCAGGCTGGAGGGAAGGGGGCATATTTAGGGGAGGAGACTCCAGAAGGAGGGGAGGAGGCATATTTAAGGGGTGCAGGCTGGATGGGAGGGAGCATACTTAGGGGAGGGGGTAGATAGCATATGGTTTTTGGGGGGATCCTCTGTTCCCAACCAGGTTTAAACCATCCAAGCCTGCTTTTAATAGCAGCCGGTCTGCTTGTTGTGTTTTGTCCAGGCAGCACCTAATGCTCTGCTCTCAGGTGAAAGGCTTTTTGGAAGCCAAGCCTGAACTGCATCCTTTTCTTTCTTCCTCTGCAGACAAAAACCATCCCTGCAGTGTAGAGCAAGAGAGAACACAGGTCTGTGTGGAGTCATGGCAGAGGCCCTGCAGAAAACACTCCAAGGGGAGCTGGAAAAGTACCAGCAGCTGCAAAAGGGTAACTGGTTCCCATCTCTTCTTGGGGAGACAGAGAGTGGGGGTTCCTCCAAGCCCCCGTCTCTGCGCCATCCCCTTACACTGCAGCCCCTCAGATCCAGGGTGGCTGTACTCTCCTTTCTGCCCGCTTCCACACACCAGAGGGGGTGTTCACTCATCAGGGTTAATTTTTAGGTCCTTTTATTCCTGCAGACACCTCCCTCCCCGACTCCAGCATTAAAACAGCTTTATTTTAAAGGTATGATTAACACGTAAAGTGCTATTTTTGTTTAATATTAAATGTATCATCCAGTCCAACCCCCTTCTGCCATGCAGAAATACACATGATATAACCATAGAATCATAGAGTTGGAAGAGATCCCAAGGGTCATCCAGTCCAACCCCCTTCTGCCATGTAGAAATACCTGCAGAAATACCCAATCACAGCACTCCCAACCGATGGCCATCCAGCCTCTATTTAAAAACTTCCAAAGGAGGAGACTCCACCACACTCCACTGCTGAACAATTCTTACTGTCAGGAAGTAGTTCCTAATGTTTAGGTGGAATCTCTTTTCCTGTAGTCTGAACCCATTGCTCTGTGTCCTAGTCTCTGGAGAAGCAAAAAACAAGCTTGCTCCATCTTCAGTTTGACATCCCTTCAAACATGGCTATCATGTCCCCTTTTATCCTTCTCTTCTCCAGATTAAACATGCGCAGCTCCCTAAACTGCTCCTCACGGCATAATGGCTTCCAGACCTCCCACCATTTTGGCCACCCTCCTCTGAACACGTTCCAGCATGTCCATATCCATATTATCCATATTATGTTGCCCAGAACTGGACACAGTATTTCAGATGAGGTCTGACCAAAGCAGAGTAGATTTGGAGTATTACTTCCCTCTGTCTGGACACTATACTCTATTTCATGCAGCCTAGAATTGGATTTGCTTTATTAGTTGCCGCATCACACTGCTTACTTGTTGTGCACCTTCAAGTCATTTCTGACTTATGGTGGCCCTAAAGCAAACTAATCACGTAGTTTTCTGAGGGCTGAAAGTGTGTGACTTGCCTGAGGTCCCCTAGTCAGTTTTCATGGCTCAGTGGAGATTTGAACCCTGGTCTCCAGAGTCATCATCCAACACTCAAACCACTGCGCCATTAGCTTAGGGAAAATAAAGCAATTAAGAGGAGATTTGACACAGAGATAGAAACTTTTGCTTGGAGGGGTCAAAGGAGAGAGGCAAAACCCTCTCTCTCTTTTTTTCCCCATCTCATAGAATCATAGACTTGGAAGGGACCACAAGGGTCATCCAGTCCATCCCTTTGCCATGCAGGAATACCCCATCAAAGCGCTTCTGACTGACGACCAATCAGCATCTGTTTAAAAACCTCCAAAGAAGGAGACTTCACCACAAATCCCAGGCAGCAGTAGCAAATTCAACTGCCAAACAGCTTTACAGGAAAGAAGTTCTTCCTAATCTTTAGGCGGAATTTCTTTCTTTGGAATTTGAATCTGTTGGTTCATTTCCTAGTCCCTGGAGCATTTCCATTTCTCATGGGAAGCTTGAAAGCAGGGCCTGAGAACAACTGCAATCTCCATTGTGCAGCAACTGATGTACAAAGAGCCACACCGCCGCTGAATCTGCAAGTGATCTATAACCACCTTGACCAATAGTGGCCCTATTTTCCTCCAACTCTGATCCTCCAAAACAATGCCTTCAAATGACAAGAAAAGAGTTTCCACTTAAACATTTGGAAAGAGCTCTTAATTCTTTAGTTGTGGCTTCTTGCATGGCAGAATGGGGTTGGACTAGATGGCCCTTGGGGTCCCTTCCAGCCCTAAGATTCTATGAAAATGGGCTTTGCAATAATCTAAGAGCTGTTCAATAGTGGAATTCACTGCTTACTGGGAGTGTGGTGGAGTCTCTTTCTTTGAAGGTTTTTAAACAGAGGCTGGATGGCCATCTGCCAGGCATGCTTTGATTGTGTCTTCCTGCATGGCAGAATGGGGTTGGACTGGATAGCCTTTGGGGGTCCCTTCCAACTCTATTCTGTGAGCCAATGACTTCAAATGACAGGGAAAGAGATTCCACCTAAACATTAGCAAAGAACTCTTTAGATCTTTAGTTGTGTCTTCTTGCATGGCAGAATGGGGTTGGACTAGATGGACTTTGGGAGCCCTTCCAATCCTACCATTGTAAATCTTGCTCCTCTGCATAAACAGAATGCAGAGCTTTGCTCTTACCCAGGATGGTGGTGCTTCTTAATTACCCACTTGGCATGTTTATTTCAGTTACATTTTTAAAGAAAAAATCCCCTTTATACTCAAGGAGAGAGTATTCATGTATGAATTATCCGCTATGGCCAGCTTCCGGACATCTAACATGGTGTCAGATGTGAGGGAGCCACAACCTGCCCTATGTATATGTGTTCTGAGATGGAGCCACTGGGACCTACCAGGGAAACACTCAGGGTGTTTTTTTTAACAGAGGAAATCTCTCTCCTTTCCCAGATATCAGCAAATGCATGACAGCCCGGCAAAAACTGGAGGCCCAGCTGACAGAGAACAACGTTGTGAAGGAGGTCAGTCTCAGGGTCTTCTCCTCCACCACCACCTTCGAAGCAGTTGCCTTTTTTATATACAGTAGGACTCCCGTATCCACTGATTCATTGTCCACTGATTCAGTTATCCACGGTTTCCGTTTCAGCACAGCTACCATAGAGGCTTCCTAGAAAATGTGTCTTTTCTATCTATTTTCTAGGCCCTCCAAGGCAACTCTATGGTATTTTAAAGTGGAAATCCCATTATTTTCAATGGTGTTTGCTATTATTCATGGATTTCATTATGTGGAACCAATTCCCCCATGGATACGGTGGTCCTACTGTATTCATTAAAATACAGTAGCACCCCTGTATCCACGGAGGATTGATTCCAGCCCCCCCCCAACAGAAACTGAAATCCGTAAATAATAGCAAACACTTCCCATCCACCACTACCACGCCACTGGACCCTGGCGTGGAAGGGAAGACAGAGGCAACCTGCTCTCTTCCCCCCCCCCCGTCCACCCCCCCTCCACCATCGCCAACCATGGATAAGTGAATCAGCGGTTAGCGACTCAGCGGTTATGGGGGTGCTGCTGTATTTATGCTCCACCCTACATCCAACAGTCTCAGGGTGGCTTACAGTACCATCAGTTTAAAACAATAAATCTTAGAAGATTAAAAAATATATCATCCCTCCATATTTGCGGGTGAATAATCTTTTTCACTGAAGAGTGACGGACTTCAAATGGTTTGGAAATGTCCTTATAACCCTTCCAAGATTGATGGGCAGCAACAATGGCTTCTCTAAAGTCATTGCTGATGTCTTTCCTCCTTGGCATTGTGTTAACACACACCCAAATGCTCCAGACTAGCAATCTGCTAAAACTTTGGCTTTGATAGATATGGTCACACTTGCTGATGATCAGTTAATCAAGGGCATTGGATTAGCAGCGCCTCTCTGCTTCTTAGCATCTTAATTCCTATGGAAGCAGTAAGGGCACACTTAGTTTTTCACTCATGGCTTCTCCATTTTGGCTTTATTTTTGTTGAATAAATCATGACACAGTGTCGTATCTCATGTGTTGTTGTTCATCTGACGTTCTGTCTACTTAATTTTAAGACCTGTTAAGGAACAGAGGGTTGTTGTTATGTCCTGATATGTGAAACCATAGAATTCAAATAGGACGTGCTTTCTTTTTCTTATGATTATATATTCTCTCTAAGCGTTTTCTAGGTCCTCCAGTACAACTCTATGATACACTTCCATCAGACGTTGACCATAAAGCCATACTGGAGGACGTAGAAAGGCCTAGAGTATTGTCCTCTCTAGGAATCTCTGAGTCTTCCAGTGTGATTCTATGGTACACTTCCACTGAAAATTGACCATAAAGTTGCACTGGAGAATGTACAAGGACCTAGAGTATTGTCCTCTCTAGGAATCTCTGGGTCCTCCAGTGCAATTCCATGGTAAGGCTTCCATAAAGTCACACTGCAGGGTATACAAAGGCTTAGAGAACTGTCCTCTCTGGGACTTTCGAGGTCCTCCAGCCTAACTCTATGGCCAACTTCCAGCAGAAGCATACAATAGAATCACGCTGGAGGACTTACAAATGCCTAGAGAAATGTTCTTTCATTTCCCCCCCCATTTTTGTGGGGCTCCGCCCTTAACCCTCACAACAGTTGAGGGCTGATGGTAATAGTTGGTCAATTAAAACCAGAGAATTTAAAGCCGGTTATAACCATTTTAAATAGTGCAGCCATAGGATATATGAAGCCTGGGTAAAACCAGCGAGGCCTGGAGGCTTTTGTAAAAAGTCAGGTTTTGGCTTGGTGTCAAAATGATCCCAATATGCCAGTCACGCCTCTGGGGGAGGGAATTCTTCCACCAGAGATAAGTCTTTCTTCCACATCCTCCCACAATATATCTCCCCTTCCTGTGGGATATGGAGGAAGGCACCTCTAATAGATTGTGTTTTGTTGGTTTCTGTGCACCTTCAAGTCATTTCCAACTTAAGGCGACCTGAAGGTGAACCTATCACGGGCTTTTCTTGGCCAGATTTCTTGGGGGGGGGGTGCGCCTTTGCCTCCGTCTGAAGCTGAGAGTGTGACTTGCTAGAGATGTTAAATTTCTAGAAATTTTTAAGACATTGGAAAAAAAACCATTTTTCCCATTTCTGCCCCCCCCCCAGTAGAAATTTTCATAAAAATTGAAAAAATGCCACATTAGCACTTTTTACAGCTTGAAAATGACTCTGTTACTTTAGGAACATACAACATGACTATGTAAAATTTGATTTGGCATAAAATGATCTCCGTTGGTATATTAAAAATACAGTGTATTCAAGCAAGTATTGTACTCAGACAATTATGCATGAACATCTTGTCTTAAAGATTTTATTCATCCTGCTAAAATAAAATATTCCTTCATCAATTTTCTTCCTTTTTTTCAATGTTTTGTCAGGGGGACGGGACGAAAAAGGCTTCCGGGAAAACCCCCTGTTTTTTTTCTGAATTTTTCCATGTGCTCAGACCACGATGCCACACTGGCGCACAAGGCCTGTGTTTCGTGCACACTATTTGACACTAGAAAGGAAGATTATGAGGTGACATGATAGCCATGTTTAAATATTTGAAGGGATGGCATACTGAGAATGGAGCAAGCTTGTTTTCTTCTGCTCCAGAGACTAGCACATGGAGCAATGGGTTCAAACTAGAGGAAAAGAGATTCCACCTAAACATTATTAGGAAGAACTTCCCAATGGTGAGAGCTGTTTGGAAGTGGAATACACTGCCTGGGAGTGTGGTGGAGTCACCTCCTTTGGAGGTTTTTAAACAGAGGCTGGATGGCCATCAGTCAGGAGGGCTTGGATTGGGTATTCCTACAGGGCAGAATGGGATTGGACTGGATGGTCCTTGGGGGTCTCTTCCAACTCTGATTCTATTCTATGATTCTGTGACAGTGCATTCTCTCTCACACGCTCCCTTCCATCCCTTCTCTAGGAACTGGACTTCCTGGACTCCTCTAACTCCGTCTACAAGCTGATCGGGCCTGTGTTGGTAAAGCAGGACACAGAGGAGGCGAAAGCAACTGTAGGGAAGAGGCTGGAATACATTAACGGGGAAATGTGAGTGCCTTTGTGAGCCCTGTGATGGCACTTCCAGGTCTAGGGTCAGACTGTCTCTGGAGGAAGAGGACAGGCAGTGGCTCTGCTCTCTCTGCTTTCGGCATGGCAGCATCCTTTTGGCCCCAGTTGGGGGAGATAGTGGAGCTCAGGGGTGGGAAGACCTTCATTGCATTCACACCATTCCCAGTTCAGAGGGACTCTCCAGGGGCAGTTCTCTCTCTCTCTCTCTCTCTCTCACACACACACACACACACACACTGACCCTTGAAAGCAGCAGCTGCTGGTGAAAAGCGACAGGGCAGGATGAACCACCAGCTACCTCGGGTGTTCCCCCAACGCAGTGGTTGAGCACACGGGTTACATCCCAGCCACCTCTGGCTTACAGGATCAAGAGGGCATTCTTATCCAGTTTGCAGATGACACCAAATTAAGAGGGGTAGTGAATACTCCCGAGGACATGATCAGAATTCAAAGTGACCGCCTTAGCAGATTAGAAAGCTGGACCAAAACTAACCAAATCAATTTCAAAAGGGAGAAATGTAGGATACGACACTTGGGCAGTAAAAATAAAATGCACAGATACAGGATGGGTGACACCTGGCTTGAGGGCAGTACATGCGAAAGGGATCTAGTAGTCTTAGTGGACTACAAGCTAAACATGAGCTAATCATGTAATGTGACAGCTAGAAAAGCCAAGGCAATTCTAGGCTGCATTGATAGGAGTATAGCGTCTAGATCAAGGGAAGTAATAGTCCCACTCTTATCTGCTTTGGTCAAACCTCACATGGAATCGTGTGTCCAGTTCTGGACACCACAATTCAAGAAGGATATTGAGAAGCTGGAATGTGTCCAGAGGAGGGCGGCCAAAACGGTGGGAGGTCTGGAAGCCATTATGCCCTCTGAGGAGCAGCTTAGGGAGCTGGGCATGTTTAGCCTGGAGAAGAGAAGGTGAAGAGAGGACGATAGCCATGTTTGGAGGGATGTCATATTGAGGATGGAGCAAGCTTGTTTTCTACTGCTCCAGAGGCTAGGACACGGAGCAATGGACTCAAACTCCAGGAAAAGAGACTCCACCTAAATATTAGGAAGAACTTCCTGACAGTCAGAACTGTTTAGTGGTGGAATGCAGTGCCTGGGTTTGGTGGAGTCTCATTTGGAGGTTTTAAAGCAGAGGCTGGATGGCCATCTGTTGAGAATGATTTGATTGGGTATTCCTGCATGGCAGGGGTTGGTCTAGATGGCCCTTGGGGTATCTTCCAACTCTTATGATTCTGCCCAATTCTGCTGTCTCAGTGGCAAGGTTCCTTAGCAAGCCAGAAGCCCACGACTGGTGGATTTTGCCACTGCTGCCCTGCGCCATTTTTAACAGGGACTTACAACTCTCACTTTGGGTTTGCAGTCTCTCTCAGTCCCACGAGGCTTGCGCAAAGCAAGACTTGTAAGTCCCTACTAAAAATGACTCAGGGCAAATAATCCACAAATAATCAATAATAATCTGTGGAAGTTTAAACCCTTGGATGTGGAGGGACAATTGTACACGCTTCAGTCAAGGGAAGTGTGTGTATGTGTGAGACTTAAGGTGACTCCTTGGGCATGAAGACAGACGTGTGTATGAACAAAGAGTTGCTGGTTCTTTCCAACCACCACTCCGCAGGGGTCACGTCTGACTCGTGTCTTTTTCACAGCAAGCGGTATGAGGCCCAGATGCAGGAGTACGAGAAGAAATCGGATCAACAGCGGGAATTACTAGCACGGCTGCAGCAGGAATTCCAGAAAACCCAGGGCAAGGTGGCAGTCAAAGCCTGAAGGCATCCTCTGGGAGTCCCACCCAACTGGTCAGGAACTGTGGCAGGTGGGAGGGAAGGGGAGTGTTTCAGCTTTCGTGTTAAGACTTTTAAGCCTTAGTTCCTCTGCTTAAAATAAAATTAGGTCCAGCTTTTTTTTCCTTTTTTTTTTTTTTTTTGGTCTCTTTGTCTCTCGTTTCTGCGACAATGCTTTTTGGTTATACAAGTCTCAAGGGCCCTGCTCTGGGCTCAAGGGCTTCTCCCCTGCTGGCCTTTCTCTGTGTAAAGTTCACCCACTCCCCTCCCCAGGAGAAGCGCTGGGTATACTTATGTAAAGGTAAAAGAGAAGCCAAGTTAAGACTCCCCAAAGGAGGCCCCTTGGCTTCCTTTTATGCCTGCGAAGGGTGAAATCGGAGACTCCAAACCAGACTCCATCTGGGCTTTATTTTTGTGGAATAAATCATAACACGGTGTCATATGTCATCGTTCATCTGAGGTTGTCTTTACCTAATTTTAAGGCCTGGTAAGGGACGGAGGGTTGTTGTTATGCCCTGATATGTAAAACCACAGAATTCGAAAAGGGTGTTGCTTTCTTTTTCACACAACTGGATCTCTGGTGGCAGGTGGATTTGTGAGAGCCATATCCACTGTCGTACAATCCCTGGCTACAATCATGGCTTCTTAACCACCAGCTGTAATTGCAAGCGCACTCTACGCATTCTCAGAGGCACTCTTATCCCTTCATTTTAGAGTGCTGTATAAACATTTTGGAGTGCTGTATACCGGACAAGAAAACAAGTGACTCACTTCTTCACATACACAACATCCTTTGTATCACAAAGCTTCCTTCCGTTTTTATTTCCTACCAAGGATAATGTCCATCCTATTCAGAGAGTTCAGTGCAGTTGGGCAAAAACATTGAACATCCTGTAAAACCATTTCCCCCTGCCGAAGGAGTGTGAAATTGAAGCGAGGTGGAAGAGGTGCAGAACAGACCCACAAGCCCCTCCTTCTCCAACCAGTGTTGTCACCTTTCCTTTGGCAGGAAGCCATTCAACAGGGATTAATATGAGTCTAGTGTCTAGATCGAGGGAAGTCATAGTGCCACTCTGTTCTACTTTGGTCAGACCTCACCTGGACAACTGTTTGAATTCTGGGCACCACAATTCAAGAAGGATGTGGACAAGCTGAAACATGTCCAGAAGAGGGTGACGAAAACAGTAACAGGAGGACAGGATCAGAATTCAAAATGACCCCCTTAACAGATTAGAAATCTGGGCCAAAACTAACAAAATGAATTTCAACAGGGAGAAATGTAGGAAACTACACTTGGGCAGTAAAAACGAAATGCACAGATATAGGGTGGGTGACACCTAGCTTGATGGCAGTCCATGTGAAAGGGATATAGGAGTCTTAGTGGACCACAAGCTGAACATGAGTCAGCAGGCAGCTAAAAAAGCCAATGTGATTCTAGGCTGCATCAAGAGGAGTATAGTGTCTAGATCAAGGGAAGTAATAGTGCCACTTTGTTCTGCTTTGGTCAGACCTCACCTGGAATACTGTGTCCAGTTCGGGGTACCTCTCTCTCTCTCTCTCTCTCTCTCTCTCTCTCTCTCTCTCTCTCTCTCTCTGGCTTTTCTTCACAAACGAAGATTCAGGAAGGACTCATCCCGCGCTTTCTGCAAGCGCGCTGATGACTAAAAAGGCCAATCCAAGATAAACAAGCCCGGTTGCAGAAAGCACAGCAGAAGGTTTCCTCAGGTGATGTTACCGGGTTGTGATTCTTTCTGCGTTGTCGTTTCTCTTCAAGACTTGTTCGGCGTGAGTTCTCAAATAAGGCTGCAGCATTGTGGATAGTGCGTCTCCATGCCTCCCGATGTGAGGCCAGGCCCGTAGAGTACTATTTTGGGGAGGCAATGGTCTCGGGGTACCACAATTCAGGAAGGATGTGAACAAGCTGGAAGGTGTCCAGAGGGGGGCAACCAAAATGGTGACAGGTCTGGGAGCCATTATGCCCTCTGAGGAACAGCTTATGGGGCTGGATATGTTTAGGCTGGGGAAGAGAAGGTTAAGAAGGAACATCATGACCATATTTAAATATTAGAAGGGATGTCATACTGAGGATGGAACAAGCTTGTTTTCTGCTGCTCCAAAGACTAGGACACGGAGCCATGGGTTCAAACTCTAGGAAAATAGATTCCACCTAAACATTAAAGAACATCCTGAGAGTAAGAGCTGTTTGGCAATGGAATGAACTGCCTGGGAGTGTAGTGGAGTCTCCTTCTTTGGGGGTTTTAGAAGAGAGGCTGGATGGCCATCTGTCAGGAAAGCTTTGATTGTTTATTCCTATAGGACAGGGGGTTGGACTAGATGGCCCTTGGGGTCTCTTCCAGCTCTATAATTCTAGGTAGGGCTATTCCAAAGCATTTTTTTCCCTGTCTGGCAGCCATTCAATATCTGTCTCTGTAAGAGAACTGTTGCCTTGTGTCAAAGCATAAAAACAATTAAAATATATTTAAGGGGAAGTTTGCAGTGTTTAAATATTTTGTCTTTGCATGCAATGCAGGGCAGAAAGGGAGTCATCTTCCCCCAATGGTGTGCTTGTGTGTGAAAAACAAACAATTGGATTATTGTAGTCTGCTTGAGGGGAACCAGTGTGGTTTAGTGGTTTGAGCATTGGTTGTTGGAGCAGAATTTGAATCCATGAAACCCCACTGGGCGACCTTGGGCAAGTCCCATTCAGCCTCTGAGAAAGGCAAAGGCAAGCCCCGCCCAACTAATCTTGCCAAGAAAACCTCAAGGTAGGTTTGCCTTAAATTGAAAACGCCTTGAAGGCACACAACATCAACACTGATCAGGAAGGGAAAACTTTAGGAATGAAATAGAATGATCATTCCCAACAGGAATATTAATTGCCTTTAACTCCTCCATCTTGTAAGAGTGCAGATTGACTGTGGCTATTTTAAATCAGAATAAGGCAAGAACCCGTAAAGGCAGCAATCAAGGAATGAGACAAGTTCCTGAAGTGTAAAGATATATAATTGAATACTAAAGTTAGGATGGTCCATGCCATCATATTTCCCAGTTCTATGCATGGTTGTGAAAGCTGGGGAGTGAAGAAAGCTGATAGGAAGAAAATCATCTCATTTGAAATGTGTTCTAGTGGTGGATCTCCATAAGGCAGATAGACTAGATAGCCTTTGTTGCTACCTTTTGACCCTTTAATTCTGAGAAGAGTTCCACGTATACTGTGGACTGCTAAAAAGACCAATAAATGGGTCTGAGAGCAAATAGACCTCAACTCTTCCTAGAAGCCACCATAACTAAAACAAGACTGTTGTACTTTGGCCACATCATGAGAACCATAGAGTTGGAAGGTACCCCAAGGACCATCTAGTCCAACCCCCTTCTGCCCTGCAGGAATACACATAAAATCATAAAGTTAGAAGAGACCCCAAGGGCCATCTAATCCAATCCCCTTCCACACTGCAGGAATACACAAAGCATTCCAGGCAGGTGGCCATCCAGCCTCTGTTTAAAAACCTCCCAAGACAGGACAGAACTCACTAGAAAAGACAATACAGGTTGACTGCTGTATCCATGGATTTGGTATCCACAGTTTCACTTATCCACCTCCAGGGGAAAAATGTCCTCTCTAGGCATTTCTGGGTCCTCCAATGTGATTCTATGGTCAACTTCCAGCATTCTTCTCATTAAATATAATATATATAATATAATTCCTTATTATCCACAGTTCCAGGGGGGATGTCTTAGATCGTACACCCTGCAGATACGTGGGTCAGCCTGTAATGCTTGGAAATGCAGAAAGCAGGAGGAATAGAGGAAGACCACTTTCCAGATGGAGAGACTCCGGCCACATCCACACTTCACAAATAATCTAGTTTGATCCATCCTGCCTATGGAATCCTGGGATTTGTAGGCTGGTGAGGCACCAGCACTCTTTGGCAGAAAAGGCTAAAGACCATGTTAAAACTACAAATCCCATGGCAAATAATCCAGTTTATTTGTGTAGTGTGGAGGAAGCCACAGCGACTTCCCTGAGTCTGCAAAACCTGAGCAGGACTTTTGAGGAGGGGGGATGGAGGGGTGTCTCTCATTCATGGGGTCACTAGAAATCTAAGTCAACTTGACTGCAAGAACAAAAGCATTTTTTAAAAAACCCTCTAATTTTGTCAATTAAAAAAAAATAGAGGGCTGAAAGAGTTGGTTCCTAGTCTTTGTTCCTCTAAATGTTTCGGACTTCAACTCCCAGCATCCCTGACTTGAACAAATAGCTGAAATCCAAAATACCTGGAGGACCAACGTTTGGGGAACCTCTGGACTGAAGTCTTCCCGAGTCACAGTAGCCTTTTTTTCCACACTCACGTGGTAGTATCTTTTTTTTAATTAAAAAAAATAGTGTTTAATTTGCACCAAGAAGCAAAGCACAGTGATGCAGAGTTTTGCATAAGAACGTGGAGGCAGCTGAGGTTGGGAGGTGGGCCATTTTGCATCCCCAAGAAAATACTTCCATCCTCTTCCGACACCATTTTGGCGCTGCGATAGCTTAATATGCCCAAAATATCAGTACACATAATTGTTCCATTTTCCAACTGCTCTGTGAATATCTTCTTCCCACGTGGATAGAAAGGCCAGAAAGAAGGCACTCGTGAAATAAGCATTTGGGCAAGATGGTTGCCTCTGGAACAGCTGCAATGACACTTCCTGTCTGAGCAGGAAGTGAAGTTTCACAACAGCATCGCAATTCTGCCATGACAGATTGAATCTCATTTTCCAAAATACAGTTGTCCCTCCGTATCCACAGAGTTGGTATCCACAGATTTAAGTATTCACAGCTTGAAAATATTCTTTAAAAAAATAATAATCCAAAAAGCAAACCTTGATTTTGCCATCTTATATAAGGGACACCATTTTGCTATGCCATTGCATATAATGGGACTTGAGTATTCACGGGTTTAGGTATCCACAGGGGTGGGGGGTCCTGGAACCAAATCCCAGCGAATATGAAGGGACAACTGTACTCCAAAACTGTCCACATGGGTATAGAATCACAGGCAGAGATTAGGGATACTTTTGCTTTCTTATGGTTCAATGCACACAAACTTTGGTTCGTGCATAAAATTATTTAAAATATTGTGTATAAAATGATGTTCAGGCTATGTGTCTATGAAAATATGAAAGTATTTCATGTTTAGACTTGGGCCCCATCTCCAAGTTATCTCATGTGTATACACACGTATTCCAAAAGCCGATGTATTCCAAAATACCTCTGATCCCAAGCATTCTGGATAAAGGAGACTCAGCCCTCTGTATCCGAGGATACCAAAAAACACGGATGGTCAAATCCTATATAAATGAATGGGTGCTGCCATTTTTGCTACGGGCGGTGCCATTTTAGTTATGGGCAGTGCCATTTTAGGTATGGGTGGCACCGGTTTAGGTATGGACACTGCCATTTTAGGTATCGGTGCTGCCATTATACCGCCATTTTAGGTATGGCCATTGCCATTTTAGGTATCCAACAAAATGATTTGAGGATACTGGAATCCACAGATACGGAGGGCCCACTGTATATGGCAAATAGTCACACCATTAAGGCATGGGGTTGGGTTGGGAAGCCCCAACTTGAAAACCAATAGGCACTCTTCAACGGAAACAGGAAGTCAGTAGTGACGTCAACAGGAAGTGCGTGGTAGACCTTGCAAACGGAAACTCTTTGGTGCTTGAAAAGTAGTATAATGTGTCTTTTGTGCAGCTTTGTGGTCTCTTTTTGATAGAGACGTCCTGACCCTGAAAGCAGGCATACCTGCACAGTGCCGATTCATGCCCCTGGCTCCAAAATCTAAGCACATCTGGTTCCTCATGAAAAAAACCCAGTCTTCAAATCCAGTGTCAAAACAGCTGTCAACACAGGTGGAGGAGATGAGCAAATGCAAAGGAGCCCCTGACCCATGAGAAATGGGTCCTAGTTCAGGTCACTCAGCCAACATGGCCACCAGCACCAATCAGAAGAGGGCTTTGGCAATTTTGCGCCCCGTGGCCTTGATCTTCGGAAAGGTGGCGTTGATTTCCACCCTTCTTGGCGTGGGGCTCCTGGGAGGAGGAGGAGGTGTCGGCGTTGGGAGCAGTTTCTCCTGTGGGCGCTTGGCTCGGAGCATGAAGTCCTGGCATGAGCCGTTCATGGCATAAAAGACGTTGGCTGTTGGTGGAAAGGCCAGCTCTGTAGATGCGGGGAGGGGAGATGAGGAGGATGAAGAGCAGAGATTCCAGATCAAGGCAAAGAAAAAAAATGCATTTTTCCCTGTATTGAAATTCCTCCGCTAGACTTCAGCTGCTCTACAGGACAGGTCAGCCTTGCAGAACCTGAGCTGCTGGATCAAACACATCACTTCTTAGAAGAGCAAACCCACATTACAAATTTAAAAGGAAGTCACCAAGGGTAGCTTGGATAATCAATGAATCAATTAACATAACCAATTCTAGTCTGAAGCACACCGCTATACACTATCACTCCGGCACTCCAACATCTCCCTGGAACAATCCTGACATAATGGGATTTGCAAACTCCTAAATCCTGAAAATGGACAAAGGCTCTGTCTACACTGGGGTCAAAAAACCTGGATGAAATTTGTACTCTGGCCCGAAGCTGCCCCAGATGCACCCCATTAGCGCCACAACTACTTAGTTTACGGTGAAGGGACGTTGTACAGTTGTCCCTCCACATTCACGGATTTGGCATTCATGGTTTTAAGTATTCATGGTTTAAAAATATTCTTAAAAAAAGAATAATCCCAAAAGCAAACCTTGATTTTGCCATCTTATAAAAGGGACACCATTTTGCTATGGTATTGCATATAATGGGACTTGGGTATTCACGGGGGCTCCTGGAACCAAACCCCAGCGAATGTGAAGGGACAACTGCATAGTTGGCCCTCCATATCCAAAGATTCCACCATAAAATCATAGAGTTGGAAGAGACCACAAGGGCCATCTAGTAAACCCCATTCTGCCCTGCAGGAATACCCAATCAAAGCACTCCGGACAGGTGGCCACCCAGCCTCTGTTTAAAAACCACCAAAGAAGGAGACTCCACCACACTCCCAGGCAGCTCTTACTGTCAGGAAGTTCTTCCTAATGTTTGGGTGGAATCTCTTTTCTTGGAGTTTGAACCCACTGCTTCATGTCCTACTCTCTGGAGCAGCAGAAAACAAGGTTGCTCCATCCTCAGTATGACATCCCTTCCAATGTTTAAACATGGCTATCATGTCCCCTCTTCACCTTCTCTTCTCCAGACTAAACATACCCAGCTCCCTAAGCCGCCACTCCTAGGGCATGGCTTCCACACCTCCCACCATTTTGGTCGCCCTCCTCTGGACACGTTCCAGCTTCTCAATATCCTTCCTAAATTGTGGTGCCAGAACTGGATACAGGATTCAAGGTGAGGTCTGACCAAAGCAGAGTAGAGTGGCACTATTACTTCCCTTGATCTAGACACTATACTCCTATTAATGCAGCCTAGAATCACATTGGCATTTTTAGCTGCCGTACCACACTGCTGATTCATACTCAGTTTGTGGTGCACTAAGACTCCTAGATCCCTTTCACATGGACTGCCACCAAGCTAAATGTCACCCATCCTATATCTGTGCATTTAATTTTTACTGCACACATATAGTTTCCTACATTTCTCCCTGTTGAAATTTATTTTGTTAGTTTTGGCCCAGCTTTCTAATCTGTTAAGGGGATCATTTTGAATTCTGATCCTGTCCTCTGGGGTATTTGCTACCCTTCCTAATTTGGTGTCATCTGCACAGTTTTTCTCTGTGAAAATGCTGCAGGACAAGATGTACCGCCCAAGACTCTGTCACGTCCATTATTAAATCAGGTTCTCCGTTTTAAAGGGCTGCTTTTTTTACCTTTAAAGCTATTTATGTTTGATGACTGGGATCTGCTAGAGGACAGGTTTTTTCCGCCTGTTCCTTAAGGTCAGCATCAAGACTCCTGTCCTCTCAATCTCTCCCCCCCGGGCCTGGTCTGATGTCCGGAAACATCGGTCCACCTGCCTCCATCGTTACCCATCTTTCACCACGGGTGACGAGACCAGTCTTGTTTTGGCAGACAGTCAGCTCTTCCCAGGACATAACTTAGAATCATACAATCATAGAGTTGGAAGAGACCACAAGAGCTATCTAGTCCAACCCCATTCTGCCCTGCAAGAATACCCAATCAAAGCATTCCCAACAGATGGCCATCCAGCCTCTGTTGAAAAACCTCCAAAGAAGGAGACTCCACCACACTCCCAGGCAGCAGCGGATTCCACTGTCCAACAGCTCTTACCATCAGGAAGTTAAGGTGGAATCTCTTCCTGTAGCTTGAACCCATGGCTCCGTGTTCTAGTCTCTGGAGCGGTAGAAAACAAGCTTGCTCCATCCTCAATATGACATCCCTCCAAATATTTAAACATGGCTATCATGTCCCCTCTTCACCTTCTCTTCTCCAGGCTAAACATGCCCAGCTCCCTAAGCCGCTCCACATAGGACATACTGGCTTCCAGGCCTCCCACCATCCTGGTCACCCTCCTCTGGACACGTTACAACTTCTCAATACCCTTCCTGAATTGTGGTGCCCAGAACTGGACACAGTACTCCAGGTGAGGTCTGACCAAAGCAGAATAGAGTGGCACTATTACTTCCCTCGATCTAGATGCTATGCTCCTATTGATGCAGCCTTGAATCGCATTGGCTTTTTTAGCTGCTGCATCACATTGCTGGCTCATGTTCAGCTTGTGGTCCACTAGGACTCCTAAATACCTTTCACATGCCCTGTCATTAAGCCAGGTGTCTGCCACTCTATACTTCTGCATTTCATTTTTACTGCCCAATGTCCTTTCTAAACCTATGCATCACCAAAGCAAGGACATCTATTGCTCCTCTGCATCCACAGATTCTGCAATTCTGCATTCACGGCTTGAAAATATCCCCACACACACAAAAAAAATCCAAAAAGCTAACCTTGATTTTTCAATTTTATATAGTATAAGAGACACCATTTTACACCATTTTACTACACCATTGTCTATAATGAGACTTGAGCATCCACGGATTTTGATATAAAAATTTAAGAAGTAAACTTCCATATGGCAACCCCGATTAGGTTTTATTTCCACACAAATCCAGGCATCTCATTTGCACCTTATGTGGATTGGAGATTTTTAAACAGAGGCTGGATGGCCATCTGTTGGAAGGGCTTTGATTGTGTCTTCCTCCATGGCAGGAAGGGGTTGGACTGGATGGCCCTTGGGAATCTCTATGGCACTTGCATTAAGTCCTAGAAGAACTACAAGTTAGGCTTGGTAATTCTAGCAGAAAGCAAAATAGCTTATAACTTTAAGAAGTAGCATTTCATATGGCAACCCCAATTGCCATCTTCCAGCCCCACAAATCCAGGCATCTAATTTGCACATTACATGGATTATTCCAATTATGCAAATTACCCCAATTTCCATTCTAATTATGCAAATTTAGCACATAAGCTGTTGTATCACCCCGACCCACCAGTATGATTCAGCCTCCATACCATTTTTAACAGTTATAACTAATTCGGAAGAATCAGGATTGAGCAATGTTTAAAGTGTCGAACTTTAAATCTGGGTCAAATCTCTGCTTGGACCACGGGACCTTGGGGCAGCACAACCTCTCAGCAATAATCCTGCCTTACCAGCCATGCCACAGCTTCTTGAACTTTGCTGCTTATCCCACTCATTTTCCCTCACAAGCATAGAACCATGTAGTTGGTAGGGACCCCAAAGGCCAATCAAACCCAACCCAATTCTGCTATGCAGGAAGACACAATCAAAGCCCTCCCGACAGATTGCCATCCAGCCTCTGTTTTAAAGCTTGCAAAGAAGGAGACTCCACCACACTACGAGGCAGTGTATTCCAACAGCTCTTACTGTCAGGAAATTCTTCCTAATGTTTAAGTGGAATCTTATCCTGTAGTTTAAACCCATTGCTCTGTGTCCTAGTCTCAGGAGCAGAAGAAAACAAGCTTGCTCCATCCTCAATATATGACATCCCTTCAAATACTTAAACATGGCTATCATGTCCCCTCTTCACCTTCTCTTCTCCAGACTAAACATACCCAGCTCCCTAAGCCACTCGTCATAGGGCATAATGGCTTCCGGACCTCCCACCATCCTGGTCGCCCTCCTTTAGACACGTTCCAGCTTCTCAATATCCTCCTTGAATTGTGGTACCCAGAATTGGACACATTATTCCAGGTAAGGTCTGACCAAAGCAGAACTAAGTGGCACTGTAACTTCTCTTGTACTTCGGTGACCAACTGAATCCAAAGGGTGCTCACCAATGGTTCCTCTTCATCCTAGAGAGAAGTGACTAGTGGGGTGCCACAGGGTTCTCACAGGATTCAACATCTTTATCCATGATTTGGATAAGTGAATAGAGGGCATGCTTATCAAGTTTGCAAATGACACTCAATTAGGAGGGGTAGCTAATGCCCTAGAGGACGGGGTCAGAATCCAAAATGACCTCTACAAATTAGAAAGCTGGGCCGAAACTAACAAAATGAATTTCAATAGGAAGAAATGTGAAGAATTACATTTAGGCAGTAAAAATGAAATCCACATATATGGGATGGGTGAAACCTGATTTTATGGCAGTACATGCGAAAGGGATCTAGGAGTTTTAGTGGACCACAGGCTGAACACAAGTCAGCAGTGTGGCGTGGCAGCTAAAGAAGCCAATGCAATTCTAGACTGCATCAACAGCATAGAATACAGATCAAGGGAAGTCATAGTGTCACTCTATTCTGCTTTGGTCAGATCTCACCTGGAAGACTGTGCCCAGTTCTGGCCACCACAATTCCAGAAGGATATGGACAAGCTGGAGCATGTCCAGAGGTCAGTGACCAGAATGGTGGGAGGTCTGGAAGCCATTACACCATACAAGGAGCAGCTTAGGGAGCTGGGTATGTTTAGCCTGGAGAACAAAAGGTTGAGAGGTAACATGATAGCCATGTTTAAATATTTGAAGGGATGTCATGCTGAGGATGGAGCAAGCTTGTTTTCTGCTGCTCTAGAAACTAGGACATGGAGCAATGGATTCAAACTTCCTGATGGTAAGAGCTGTTCAACAGGGGAATACGTTTCTGGCTGGGAGTGTGTTGGAGTCTCCTGTCCTTGGAGGTTTTTAAACAGATGCTGGATGGCCATCTGTCGGGAATGCTTTGATTGGGTCTTCCTGCATGGTGGAATGAGGTTGGACTAGATGGCCCTTGGGGTCTCTTCCAACTCTGGTTCTATGACACTTGCATTAAGTCCCAGTAGAATTGCTTCTGAACTGCTGCACCTCTTAAAATTCCCTTTAAGGAAAGCCCTAGAGGTGCTGCAAGGCCTCTCATACTAAGCAGGGCTTTCTCTCAACAGTTTCCTCTATACCCCTATAAAGTGTCATCCCCTCCCCGAAAATCCCCTCTGCCCTCCCATATGGACGCACCTCGACTGTCTGGGAGAAGCTGCACCAGTTCGTACTGGGAGGCCAGGCTCCGATCCTGGTTGTGTTTCTCCAGCGCTTTTCCAATGACGGCGGGAGCCTTGTCTTGACTTGTGACCTGCAGGGGCAGAAAAGATGTTATTTGCTTTGGCATTTGCCAACCTTGGAAGAGCTGCAAGTTTCAGTTATTCTTTTAATCAATTAATGTAACCCATTCAGGTCTGAAGCACACTGCTATACAATATTACTCTGGCACATGCTGTCTCAGAGCCAACTCTTCCCTGAAAATCCTGACTTCGTAGGATTTACAAACTCCCAATTCCTGAAAAAGAACTGAGCTCCCGTCTACTCTGATGCAAAAATCCAGATGAAATTCAACTACACTCAGCCCTACATATTCACAGGGGTTAGGCACAGAAGACCACTGCAAAAGTGAAAAAAGGTGAATAAAAATTTATGCAAATGGCGGCAGCTCTCCAGTGGTGCATTCTTTTCCACTACACTTCTTTTCCTCCGTACTTTTTCCTTCCAATAGAAAGCAATTCTTTAAGCCTTTCTTTCCCACCCCACTGCTTTTCCTCTTGGTTTCTTTTCCTTCCAACAGAAAGTCCCATGGAAGAGATAGCGAGGAGAGCTTGCCTTCCTCCAGCGTCTCCAGGCACAGAAAGCTTGAAAGAAGCCCCGCCATCCTCTGCTTTTCCTGCCACAGTGGAAAGCCTCTCCAAAGAGAGAGCGGGAGCATTTCTTCCTTCAGGGTCTGCCAGAACACAGTAGGCTCAGAGAGCTTAATCCAACCCATGAATAATCAAATCCCTGAATGCCAAACCTGCGAAAGTGGAGGGCCAACTGTACTCTGGACCAGATGGACCCCAGATGCACTCCAATAGTACCATGCCTACTTGGTTTATGCCAACTGGACATTATACAGTCAGCCTTCCATAGCCATGAATTCGGCATCCATGAATTCCACCTTCCATGACTTGAAAATATTCCCCAAAAAAATAAAACTCCAAAAAGCAAACTTTCATTTTGCCATTTTATATAAAGGGCACCATTTTACTATGCCATTGTATACTGCATATAATGTAACTTGAGCACTCATGGATTTTGGTATCCAGGGGGGTCACCAGTAGATACAGAGGATCCACTCTATAGATGTCCACAGATGTCCCCTGGCCCAAAGTCAAATCTGTACAACTTCATTGTTGAGGATGTCCCCTTCTTGGGTCCAATGCCGCTATTTTCCCATCCAGGCACCTCCATAGCAGAACCTCGCTACTGCACAGGCGTTCACTCGGGGGTCAAAATGAGGCACCCGGCCACCTGCTCTCTCTTCGGAGGGGCTTTCCGCCCTGGCAGGAAAAGCAGAGATCAGTGGTGAGGAGGTTGGTAGGGCTCCCCCCTCATCATTGATTGCACATCTGGGTGCCTCATTTTGACCTTAGAGCAAGGAGCTGTGCACTAGCCGAAAGGACGTGGCAGTGGCAGGCATCAGCATCAATGAAGCGTTGTGGACCAGGAAGTAGGGGAAATTTATTTTTGGTGCCTGGGCTCAGCTGCTAAACAACCCCAGCAATGACCACTGACTTCTAACAAAAAAATGGTCACATTCGTTCGCCATCCAAAAATCTGATGCCAGCATGATCCAGATAGCCACACATCCAAAAGCCTGACAAAGACCGCATTTTCTATAGAAACCATGGAGCAAGAAGTGAGCTTTTAAAAATCGGATTAAAGGGTAAAAAAGAGGCACTTTCAAAGTATGTAGGGGTTATTTTCCCCAGCTAGTCAGGCCCTGAGGAGTGGGGTAGATTTTCCTAGCCCTGCCCTATGTGAATGCTCCTCACCCCGGTCAGCCAGCCATCCCCCCAGGTTGCTCCTCACCAGGATGCTCTTGTAGAGCGTGCCATCTTGCAGCGCCATGCTCACGCGGATGATGCGGCACTCCGAGGCTGACGTGCTCCCCGGTGCCGGGGCTGTGGGGTAGGCAGACCCACAGGAAGCCGAGCGGCGGTGCCCCTTGATGAATGTCCCACCCTGGGGGGGAGGAGCAGGAGGAGCCAGTCCTCCAGGGGAAGGAGGCGCAGTGGTTTCGGGGGCCACGTCCAAGGCGGAGACAGAGGGCCACTTCACGTGCTGGAGGGAGGAAAGGAAAGTGAGGGTCAGTGAGGTGGAGGGGACAAAGGGGCAGCCCAAAAGGGGTCCCAAATCCCTTGAGGGGGATGCTGAGCATGGAGGAGAGAAGATGGACAGGAGGCGCATTAAGAGCCACCTTCCATAGAACCACAGAGCAGGAAGGGGGCTGCAAAGACCATCTAGTCCAACTCCATTCTGC
Source organism: Gambelia wislizenii (assembly GCA_030847615.1). Lineage (NCBI taxonomy): Eukaryota > Metazoa > Chordata > Lepidosauria > Squamata > Crotaphytidae > Gambelia > Gambelia wislizenii. The sequence goes on along the minus strand of JAUMIR010000002.1, from coordinate 5,419,530 downwards.
CATGCAGGAATATTACACAACTTTTAAAATACTTTTAAGTATATTTTATTCTTTTAAATATTTTGATGATGTTTTAATTATGTCATTGGTTCAATTCTGTTTTAAATGTGCACTTTTGGTCAGTTTTAATTGCGTGTTTTTAAAACTGTAAGCCACTTTGTCAGAGGGAATGGGCTATAAATAAAGATGATGATCATAATAATAACTCTCTCTCTCTCTCTCTCTCTCTCTCTCTGGCTTTTCTTTGCAAAACGAAGATTCAGGAAGGACTCATCCCGCGCTTTCTGCAAGCGCGCTGATGACTAAAAAGGCCAATCCGAGATAAACAAGTCCGGTTGCAGAAAGCACAGCAGAAGGTCTCCTTGGGTGATGTTTTTGGGTTGTGATTCTTTCTGCGTTGTCGTTTCTCTTCAAGACTTGTTCGTCGTGAGTTCTCAAATAAGGCTGTAGCATTGTGGATAGTGCGTCTCCATGCCTCCCGATGTGAGGCCAGGGCGGACCACTGTTGGTGATCAGTTCGGCCGAACCTGAGATGTTGTTTCACGGAGTCCTTGTATCACTTCTTTGGAGCGCCCCTCTTACGCTGACCCGTGGCGATTTCACCATAGAGTACTATTTTGGGAAGGCAATGGTCCTCCATCCTAGAAATGTGCCCTGCCCAGCGCAGCTGTGTTCTCAATAGTAACTAGCTATACCCGCGTAACATAGACTGTTATCTACATATATAAAACTCTTTGGTATGTTTCCTTCCCACTTTGCTGATTGGTTGCTTAGGAAACATGTCAAGACTACAATCATTTGACGCATTATTACATAACCTTTCAAATCAACTATATTGGCGTATGTTATGCCAGGTACAGCTAGTTTCATACCGAGAGCCCATCCGCCGCCGCCATGCAACCGCACATATACACACACACCACATGCTTAGAAAGGACTTGAAGCTGTTCACATGTTTCCACCTCCATTGTGTTGATTGGCTGCCCAACAGAGAGCTTTGATTGGTTGGCAAGTTTCCTAAGTGGCCAATCAGCACATTTGGAACAGCAACATACCCAAGAGAATTATATAGACAGATACTAATACACAGGGGGTCTGTTCCTGGACTTATAGTGGATATGCGAAACTTCGTATAATACTAAACTGCAATATTAGACCTTTGAATTACACTGGAGGACCTAGAAAATGCCTAGAGAGGACAACCAATGGCTAGAGTGACCACCTCTATCATGACTCTGTGGTCCTCAAGGTGCCTAGAGAGACCCTTTTTCCCTGACCGTGGATAAGTGAAACCATGGAAACTGATCCTGCATATTGCTAAAGCACTCCAGCTTCTCTTTAAAGACCCTCAAAGAAGGAGAGTCTATTCTACTGTCAAGCAGAAGTTCTTTCCTAGTGTTTAGGTGGAATCTCTTTTCTTGGAATTTCAGTCCAAGGGTTTTGTGTTCTAATCTCTGGCAAAGCAGGAAAAATAAAACCCGCACCATTTTCTACATGACCACAGGTATTACCAATCACGTGGAAGAGGGAGCGAGCTTATTCTCTCCCTGCTGTGCCAAAGGAGCCAAATGTGGAACAGGTTCCATCGGGAAGAAAAACGTTTCCACCAAAACATCAGGAAGAACTTATTTTCTGTAAGATCTGTCTGAAGGTGAAAGATGAACTGTCTCAAGGGCTCTCCATCTTTTTGGAGGTTTTTGAACAGAGGTTTGGATAGGCCTCTTTCAGGAGTGCTTTAACTGTGTATTCCTGCATGGCAGAAGCGGGTTGGACTAGATGGCCTTTGGAGGGAATTCCAGTTCTATCTTCTGCAATCCCATGAGTGGGTGAGGAACAAGGAGAATAACCCTTAATGCTCTGGAAATGGTGGGTGGACCTTCTCTTCCGCAGGCTATACATACACAGCTCCCTAAGTCACTTCTCATAGGGCATAATGACTTCCAGATCATCCACCATTTTGGTTGCCCTCCTCCGGACACGCTCCAGCTTGTCCATATCCTTCTGGAATTGTGGTGCCCAGAACTGGACACAGGAGCTTTGGTTGTGTATTCCTGCATGGCAGGGGGTTGGACTAGATGGCCCTTGTGGTCTCTTCCAACTCTATGCTTCTATGATGTTCCAGAGACTAGAACACGGAGCAATGGATGCAAGCTCCAGGAACAGAGATTCTACCTCAACATTAGGAGGAACTTTTTGACAGTAAGAGTAAGACCATAAGGACCATCTGGTCCAACCTCCTGCCATGCAGGAAACATGATCAAAGCATCCCCGACAGATGGCCATCCAGCCTCTGTTTAAAAATCTCCAAAGAAGGAAACTCCACCACACTCCCAGGCAGCATATCCCACTATAGAAACAGCTCTTACTGTCAGGAAGCTCTTCCTAATAATGTTGAGGTGGAATCTCTTTTCCTGTAGTTTGAACCCCTTGCTCCGTGCCCTAGTCTCCAGAGCAGCAGAAAACAAGCTTGCTCCATCCTAGACCCCACTGCAGATGGATGGATGCCATCAAGGAAGCCGCCATGGCTGCTCTGAGTCTGCAAGACCTGAGCAGGGTTGTGATGGAGAGGGGGACTTGGAGGGTCTCTCATTCATAGTAGGGTCTCCAGAAGTCAAAGTCGACTTGACAGCCATTCACAACAACAACCACCACCCATCCCCTTGCTAGCCACTTGCTCACCTGGGTGAGTCGCGTTTGTCCCTGTGTGCCATCAGCCGGAGAAGGAGGCAGGAGCAGGTCCGGTGGCGGGTTGGGTGAGCTGGGCCTGTCCCAGGGAACCAATGTGCTCATGCTGAGGGAAGCGAGGAGGCTGCATCCCCCCGCGAGAGAGAGAAAGAAAAAGATGGAGAAAACCCTGTTAAAGAATGTCTCTGCCTTCCTGCATACACTGCATCTGAATGTGGTGGAGTCTCCTTCTTTAGAAGTTTTTGAACAGAGGCTGGATGGCCATCCGTCACTGGGAGTGCTTTGATTGTGTAATTCCTACAGGACAGAATGGGGGTGGACTAGATGGCCCTTTGCATCTCTTCCAACTCTATGATTCTATGATTCTTCTGCGAGAAAGAGTTTCTCTGTGTGTTTCTAGCAGGGAACCAGAACCATTGGATAAAAACAACAGGAAAAGAGATTGAGCCCAAACATAGAATCCTAGAGTTGGAAGGGATCCTAAAGGGCCATCCAGTCCAACCCTGAAGTGGATTCTCTTTTCTTGTCATTTGACTCCATGGTTTCACAGAATCCTAGAGTTGGAAGGTAACCCCAAGGGCCATCTAGTCCAACCCTCTTCTGCTATGCAGGAATACCCAATCAAAGCCCTCCTGATAGATGGTCACCCAGCCGCTGTTTAAAAACCTCCAAAGGAGACTCCATCACACTCCGAGGCAGCATCATTTTACAGGGGTAAAACGGGTGCTTGGACACTTCCTGCACTGGGCAGGAGAGGGTTGGACTAGATGTCCCCTAGGGGTCCCATGTCCAACGCTAGGATTCTAAGTGCCTGGTGGGGGGAGAGGAAGAGGGGTCTTGTAGTCCACCCACCCACCCACCGTCTCCCAGACCCATCATCCTCTCACTCAGTGCAGTGGGTGATCACCAAAGTGGGCTTCACGGGTTTTGCGGAGGTCCCTCCTTCCACGGGCGGCTCGATGGTGCAGGAAAGCTGGTAGCTGGGATGGAGAGAGAGAGAGAGAGGAAAAAGAGGAGCATCAATATTTGACATCAAAATAACATTTTAAATTCATAACCAGCCAAAACCTAAAAGAAAACTATTTTAAAATTGCTAACAGGTGTTATTACACACCAATGAAAATCAGGAAAGTTACTAATTTAGAAAATAATAGCTGCTGAAAGGCCAAGAAGCGCCAGGCACACTGTACCATATGTGGTGAACATGTAAAGAACTTCTGGATTAAAATACATAAAACGATCTTATCGATACTTAAAATTCAGTTTGCCATGAAACCAGAACTATACCGTCTTAACATGACTACTACATTAAACAAAAAAGACAAAAACTTATACTGGAAGATTCTGTTCTATATGGTTACAGTTGCAAGACTGATTCTGGCACAAAATTGGAAAACAAAAGCAATTCCAACTCTAAATGACATGATTGAATTAGATAACTTAACAAATAAGCTAAGAAGAAATCATATATACAAATTACAAAATGACTGGTTGCCAGTAATTGACTATTGGTGGGGGGGGGGGATATACAAGAAATATCTTTTTAGAATAAATTTTGACTATTGCAATGAAAATGGAGAGACAGCTTCAATTAAAATGCTGAGATAAAATCAAGACAGTAAACGGAGTACACAGGAGGGGTGTCTGGATATTATTGGGAGATCGTAGGATCTAGAGCTGTTCAATTCAGGGATTGTTTTTATGGATGAACGCACAGAAGTCGATACAAGACGACTCAGCAACAATTCTTCATATGTATTAATGATATAAGACTGTAAGAATCTACAATTGAAATTTGCTTTAATTGTTTTTTCCCATCTTATTTAATGAAATGTATTAAAAATAGTTTTAAAATAATAATAATAATAATAATAATTCATCCTACTTCTATTCTATTCCTTTATTTGTATCGCACCCTTTTCCTATTATTGTAAGTATGATTACAGGTAAACAAAGTCTCCAGAGTGGGGTGGGGACTCCATTAAACCATTGTTGTTTTTTTGTTTAAACCAGTTTTATTTTTTTATTTTTGTGTTAAAACCAATATAGGACTAAGTCAGAATATTAAATAGCAAAATGAAAGTTCAGATGTTATGGCCAAATAATAATAGTCCTTTTAAAGCAAGCTGTGTTGGTTGAATTTATGTTAGTTGAAGGATTTGTTTCTGAACAGCGTTTCTGGCATGACGAAATAAAATGATTTTTAAAAAGCCATGGACGCTGGATCCTGGTCTAACCATGAACAAGAGACAATAAACTTTTGAAGTTAAAATACAGTAGGACCCCCATATCCACTGGGGATTGGTTCTGGGGGGGCATAGATACCAAAAACCATGGATAATAGTGAATGCCATTGAAAATAATGGGACTTCCAGTTTAAAATGCCATAGAGTTGCCTTGGAGGACCTAGAGAATGGCTAGAGGGGACCCATTTTCAAGAAGACTCTATGGCAGGTGTGCTGTTTTGTGTCCCGTGAATAATTTAATCCGTGGATAATGAATCAATGGATACAGGAGTCCTACTGTATTTAAATTCAAATAGTTATCGTTCCAGTAAGAGGGTTGGAAAATAGTAATAACAGCCAGACTTTTAGATAGATAGATAGATAGATAGATAGATATTCCTTGGGGGTTTTCCAGGCTGTGAGGTCATGTTCTGGAATAGTTTCTTTCTGACGTTTCACCTGCATCTGTGGCTGGCATCTTCAGAGATGCCTCTCACAGACCCTCTCACAGTTGCAGGAGTTTACTGCATACCATGCAGCTGTGGACAAGTTTACATAGAAACCACTAAACGCAGTGTGCAAACATGACTCAAGGGACTTGAGAGATACTGCAGACTGGGCCAGGCAGAAAAATCTGCAGTAGCCGAACATGTTATAAACCAACCTGGACGCAAAATGCTATTTAAAAACATAGAAATTCTGGACCAGGCCAACAACTATCATGTCAGAATGCACAGAGAAGCTATTGTAAACCACAAACACCTGGACAACTTCAACAGGAAAGAAGAATCCCTAAAAGTAAACAAAATCTGGCTCCCAGTTTTGAAAAACAATAGAATCAAAACTCAACACTTACAAGGGATTCCACCCAGGGACAGGGGGATTTCCAGCAGATAATGCCGCATCAACCAACCATTAGCCAAACAGACACTAATCCTCCTTGCATTTCTATACCCAGAAACTAACCATCCAATTACACAAATGTACATATCCTCCCCAACAGGGGTTCACAGCATATAAACTCCACATACACTCCTACCCAAATATTCTCTGCAGATGCCAGCCACAAATGCAGGCAAAACGTCAGAAAGAAACTCTTCCAGAACACAGCCTCACAGCCCGGAAAAAAACCAAGGAAAATCTATGGATGCCGGCCGTGAAAGCCTTCGACTTCACATAGATAGATAGATAGATGAACAATCAATAAAAAAAAAACAGGCCCTTTTTTTTAATTTGTGGTTTAAACTAATCTGGTTTAAACCATGGTTTACGCCAACCTGGTTTAAACCACAGTATGTCAACCCAGTTTCAACCATGGTTTATGCTAACCTGGTTTCAACCACAGTTTATGCCAACATGGTTTAAACCATGGTTTAAAGCAACCAAGTTTAAACTATGGTTTACACCAACCCACTTTAAACCATATTTTACAACAACCCTGTTTAAACCATGGTTTACGCCAACCTGGTTTAAACCATGGTTTATGCCAACCTGGTTTAAACCATGGTTTACACCAACCTGGTTTAACCAGCCAACCCTGCCATCTACCGTACATTTTGGAATAAACCAATTCATTTCCCCTTAATCCTTGCTCTTTCCTGGAGCACCCATCCCACCTTTGGGTCTCGCTGAGGCTGGGCAGGCGCCGAAACCACCCCTGGAGAGATGGGTCTGGGTTCAAGGTGTAGTTGTGGCAGTTGGCCTGTAGGAGGCGCAGCTGAGTCAGGATCTCAAACTCCTGGGATAGGATTTTGGGGAGGTGAGGGAAAGAGAAGGGGAAATCATTAATCCTTTGGGTACTCCTGCATAGCAGGGGGTTGGACTAGATGGCCCTTGTGGTCTCTTCCAAATCTATGATTTCGTGATACAGGTAGAGTCTCCCTTATCTGGAATTTCAAAAAATAATTAGACCCACATATCCGCAGGGGTTCAGTTCCTGGACTTACCGCGGTATGGGAAACCATGGATAACAGTGAACCCTATTAAAATAAAGGATTTCCAGATTAAAACATACCATAGAATTGCATTGGAGGACCTAGAAGATACCTAGAGAGGATGCCTCTCTAGGCATTTTCTAGGATGACTCAATGGTATGTCGCCTATTTTGTGCCCCACGGATAACCAAAACAGTGGGTATTGGTTCCACAGATATGGGGGGGGGGGGCGTCCGACTGTATAGACCAAGATAATTATTTATCTTTATAAAGGCAGACTATAAATAATGATATTAAAGTTCACAACAGCATATAAATTAACAGCAACGACTACCACAATAGTACCAAATTATCACAGCAAAAGGGGGAAACTACCTTAGAATTCGAGTTGAAAGGGAACCTAAAGGCCATCTAGTCCAACCCACATGCTGTGCAGGAATACACTACAAAAATCCCAGCTCCAAATATCTCATTCTGTATATGCAAGTATTCTAAAATATTACAAAATTGCCCACCTAGGTGGCTGAGATATAGTGACACCATTGCTTCCTGACGGTTCAGTGTACACAAACTTTGTTCCATGCACAAAGTTATTAAAAATATTATGTATAAAATGACCTTCAGGCTATGTGGATACGAAGCATAAATGAATTTCATGTTTAGAGTTGGGTCCCATCTCCAAGAGATCTCATTCTGTATATGCAACTATTATATTCCGAAATCTGAATTATTCTAAAATCCAAAAATTGCCCACCTGGGTGGCTCAGATAGTGACACTGTTGCTTCCTGATGGTTCAGTGTAGACAAACTTTGTTCCATGCACAAAATTATTAAAAATATTGTGTATAAAAATGATCTTCAGGCTATGTGTATAAAGTGTCTATGAAACATAAATGAATGTTGTGTTTAAACTCAGGTCCCATCTTCAAGATATCTCATTCTGTATATACAAGCATTACAAAATCCAAAATACAGTTGTCCCTCCATATCCACAGATTTGGTACCCATGGATTTAAGTATTCACGGCTTGAAAATATTCTTTAAAAAATAATAATCCAAAATGCAAACCTTGATTTTGCCATCTTACATAAGGGATGCCATTTTGCTATGCCATTGCATATAATGGGACTCGAGTATTCACAGATTATTGTATCCGCGGGGGTCCTGGAACAAAACCCCAGTGAATATGAAGGGACAACTATATTCCAAAATCCAAAATATTCCAAAATCCAAAATATCTCTGCTCCCAAGAATTTCAGATAAGGGAGACTCAACCTATAGCAAACCCACCCTCCCCAGAAAGAGGGAAGAAATGGGGAGGCCTCTTGCATTCCTTATGCCCCCCCACAAAAAAAAATCCTTTTCTCTGCTTCTTACACTCATACCTTTCGGTGCTTCTCGAAGTTAATGTACCCATTCTGAAACCGAAGGAGAGACAAATTTAGTACAGACACATACAAATTTTGCTAGAAAAGATTTGCGCGTTTACACCTTAGATATGCTCTTTTTTAAAAAAAAAAATACTATTTGTCAGTGGCGGCAACTGGTAGGAAGAAAAATGCAAGTGATACATTCATGCCCGACATCTTGATTTGCAGGCATGCCCCTTGGAACAATGAATGTAGATAGCTTCACAGGCCTGTGATCGTGCCAAAAAAAGTTGAGAAAAATAAAAGCTGCGGTGACTTGGCATTAGTCCACATCAACCCACATTGTATACCCTTGTACAGATAAGCCCTCAAATTGGGCTCCTAAAAATAGGGGGGTCATGGGAACATAGATCTACATACCCCCCTCCCCTTTCCGGAGGGATTCTGCAGTCTCTGCCTCTCTCACACCTGTTGAATTTCTGCCTGTCGCCATACATCGCATCATACGAGAACCCTATCACAGACACCTTCCAAAGCAAGCAGGGCAGGAGGTCTTATTGGGGCAGAGAAGGGGGTCTTGGGGGTCTCAGATCTACATGAGCCCCTTTGGGTGAAGGTCTCAGCCCCTCCCTCGCTCACCTTCAGCCGGTTCCGTGTCGCTGCGTCCAACATGACCAAGTCCTTCAAGAAAGTGCCCAGGTAAGGGACCACACCCTGGATATTTGGGGAGGGGGGACAAGAGGAGAGATCATGAGATGAGGAAGCCAAGCCCACCGCCCTTCCACACCACTTGGGGTCAGCTCTAACCCCCCCCCCCGCAAGATTATGTTTTTAAATTATGTGTTTTTAATCTATATTTTAATGATGGAAATGTAATGTAATTCTTTTTTTAACTTTTGTCATTTTTAACTATTGTAACCTGTCTGGAATCCTATCTTGGGAGAAAGGCGGGATATAAATCCAATAAATAAATAAACAAATAAATATATAAGAAAATACACATCGTTGTCTCTATCCACGGGGGTTCAGTTCCTGGACTTAAAGCAGATACCAGAAACCGCGGATAATAGCAAAGCCTATTAAAATAATGGGACGACTGGTACAACCATACCATAGAGTTTCGTTGGAAGACCTAGCAATTCCTAGAAAGGAAGGCTCTCTAGGCTTTTTTCCAGCACAACTCCATGGTATGTGTCCCTGTTTTTTTTTCAGCCATAGATAACAGAAAGCATCGATGTTGGCTCCACACATACAAGGGTGTGTGTGACATATATTGACATCTTATCCAGTAGTAAAATAAAATAAAAATGGATTTTATGCAGTTAGCAACAGGAACCAGTGAATGTCTTAAAACAAATCTGCCAGGAATGCTCTGATTGGGTATTCCTGCAAGGCAGAATGGAGTTGAACTAGATGGCCTTTGGGGGTCTCTTCCAACTCTATGATTCTATGATTCTAAATCAATGAGAAAGCGGGAAAAAACAGAAAAATCACAATGACTACCGTGACCAAATCGTTTCTAACTTTAGGCAACCCTATCATGAGGTTTTCTTCATAAGATTTTCTTCAGGGGGGGTTAGAATCATAGAGTTGGAAGATACCCCCAAAGGCCATCCAGTCCAACCCGATTCTGCTGTGTAGGAATATGCATTATACAATCATAGAATCATTAGAGCTGGAAGAGACCCCAAAGACCATCTAGTCCAACCTCCTTCTGCCCTGCAGGAATATGGATGATAGAATCCTAGAATCATTAGAGTTGGAAGAGAGCCCAAGGGGCATCTAGTCCAACCTCTTTCTGCCCTGCAGGAATACGCTTCATAGAATCATGGAATCATAGAGTTGGAAGATACCCCAAGGGCCATCTAGTCAACCCCCATGCCTGCAGGAATACACTGATCAGTTGGTTTTACCAACAAGTTGACTCACATTTCAAGACATAAAGCTTAGGATAAACCCAACCACAACACCGGTTCCCAAAACCAACAAGGTTAAGGCAACCTGGGACCATTCAGATGTTTGGAACTTCAATTCCCATCATCCCTGTCCAGCAAATCTAAAGGCAAGTGGCTGTGGGAGCCATAGCCCAAACAGTCTGGAAGTTGCCCAGGGACCAAGAATAGCCACATCGTCAATGCCGTTACCGTTGGGCGCTGATGCCTCCGCTGTGTGGGGTCTGTGCCAGATCCTCGGGGTGCCCCTTCCTGTGGTGGGGGAGACACATGGGGAGAAAGAGAGAGGAACAATTAGCCTAGAATGGTCACCACCCTCTCCCGCTATTAAAATAAAGGACTTCAAGTGCAAACATACCAGAAGGAGGAGGACCTCGCAATTCCTAGAGAGGATGCCTTTCTAGGCATTTTCCATGCAACTCTATGCCTTCATAGCCACGGGGCATATGTCCCTGGACTTACCATTTATAAGTGAAACCGCAGATAATAGAAAACCCTATTAAAATAAAGGACTTCCGGTACAAACATACCATAGAGTTGCATTGGAAGACCTCGCCATTAAATGAAACCCCGGTTACAGCACATTAAACAGAAGGGGTTACACCAAAGCAGACCCTGCCTTCCTAGAAGGTGACCATAGAGTTGCGCTGGAGGACCTCCAAATGCCTAGAGAGTCATTCTCTCTAGGCATTTTGAAGGCCCTCCAGTACAATTCTATTGTAGTCTATGGTGGTTCGCAACTATCCGCAGTTTCACTTATTTTTTTTAACAAAATAGTTTTTATTAAATATTTTAAAACACACACAAATATAAACAGAGACAAAAGAAGAATGAACAATACAGTAGGACTCCTGTATCCACTGATTCCATTATCCACAGGACACAAAACAGCACACCTACCATAGAGTCTTCCTTAAAAATGGGCCCACTCTAGCCATTTTCTAAGTCCTCCAAGGCAACTCTGCGGTATTTTAAACCGGAAGTCCTGTTATTTTCAACAATGTTTGCTATTACCCACGGTTTTTGGTATCCACACACCCCAGAACCAATTCCCAGCAGATAAGGGACAAAAAAATATAATCAAGTAATAAGACACACAATACTATGCATGTAACGGTATCCCAAATTTTTTTTTAAAAGACTTCCCACCTATTCTCTAACTGTCCTATATTCAGAAAAAACAAATTCATTTTCACCTCCCTTATATGTTATTATCTTATCTTAGCCTACCTAAATATCATACAAATAATCTATAGTATAGAAAAAAAAAACTGATATCTATATTTAAGTATGTGACTTCTCAGTAGATAAGTAATTAGGAACATTCGTACATACTTAACTTTATAAATAAGTAAATAAATGGATAATTTAATAAATCAGTCAATCAATAAGTAGATAACTGAACAATGAACAACTGACAAGGGGATCTCTTTACCTAACTATGAAATCCCATTATCCGCTGTTTTACTGTACTTATAAACATTAAGTCCAGGAACACAGAGGGGAACCTGTATCAGTGTTTTAACAACAGAATAATTTAACACACTGAAACATTTTGAAACCAACCATCTCTCGAGATCTGGCCCCGTCTTTTGATAGAATCATAGAGTTGGAAGGGACCCCCAAAGGCCATCTAGACCAACCCCCCTTCTGCCATGCGGGAAGACCCAATGAAAATACTTCTGATGGAGGGCCACTCAGTTTCTAGTCCTAAACAATGTCAGCACCACGGAAAGCTCATAGAATCATAGAGTTGGAAGGGATCCCAAAGGGCCATCGAGTCCAACCCCATTCTGCCCTGCAGGAATAAACAATCAAATCATTCCCGACAGATGGCCATCCAGCCTCTATATAAACTCCATCCACCACCACCCCCGACCCATGGCTCTCCCCCTCCGGAAGGACTCAACCCGCCGAGAGTGGACAAAAGATCCCATAGCTGTGCTGACAGAAGTAGAATCCTAGAGTTGTAAGGTACCCCCAAAGGCCATCTAGTCCAACCCCCTTCTGCATGCAGGAATATGCATGATATAATAATAGAATCCTAGAGCTGGGAGAGACCCCAAAGGCCATCTAGTCCAACCCCCTTCTGCATGCAGGAATATGCATGATATAATAACAGAATCCTAGAGCTGGGAAAGACCCCAAAAGGCCATCCAGTCCAACCCCCTTCTGCATGAAGGAATACCCAATCCAAGCATTCCCCACAAGATGGCCATCCAGCCTCTGTTTAAAAACTTCCTTTCCTTTCCTTTCCTAGTTGCACTGTGGAACTCACTGCATGAGATATCAGAGATCACAAGTTTTGAAAGCAGAATTCCCACGCAGACACAGGCATACCTGGAAGAGGAGCCGTCGGCTTTGGCTATAATTGTCCTCCTCAGAGCAGATCGCACTGAGTTCCTCATAGCAGCGGAGGCAGTCCCTGGAGGGGGTGGGATTTGGGAACAGGGTAGGGGGAGGCAGAGAGGGGAAGAGAGAACCCGCATCAGGCAAACAACACCCAAAGAGACGTCCGAACCCCACAAGAGAAAAGAGGTTCACCCAAGGGGGGGGGACCGTTCCCTCTGACGTTTCACAGGTGAAAATGTGAAAACTTAGAGTCTACTGCAGCTTGCTTTTGCCACAAACCCCTGGGAAGAGTTAGATTACTCTACCCTATCCTCTGCTCTCCATCCTTATTTTTTTTAAAGATATGTTTCATTCCCACTTATCCCAAATAGGACCAGTTTAAGGAATTTTGGGGCCCCCTGCAATGCTTTATTTTGGAGGGTCTATATGTTTATCTCAGGTCAATGTAACCTAACTCAATCTAAGCTATTCACAGTACAGGATATTCAGATTATTACTAATAATGTTTTTGCAGGAGGAGGGTGGCTATGGGCCCCCCCACAATGATGGGGCCCCCTGCGGTTGCTGACACCGCCTGTGCCTTAAACCGGCCCTGAACCCAAATTGCAACTTGCAAATACAGTTGTCCCTCTGTATCCACGGATTTCAGTATTCACGGCTTGAAAATATTCTTTAAAAAATAATAATCCAAAAAGCAAACCTTGACATTGCATATAATGGGACTTGAGTATTCATGGATTTTGGTATCCAAGGGGGGGGGGTCCTGGAACCAAACCCCAGCAAATATGAAGGGACAACTGTAGTTATACAGTACAGTGACAATAATTGAGTTAAAGGAGTGCAAACGAATTTTGTACTTTGGGATTCAAGTTTGCAGCAATGGAACTAAGTTGAGGACAAAGGAAGCAGAAAGACAGGAGAAACCGGGACATTTTAAATGCAACTGGAAAAGACAGCAAGAGAGTTAATTAGGATTAAATCCCTGCTAAATTGGGACAGTTGGAAAATAAGGACATTCTGACCATGGCCCTCACAAGAGAAAGATCTATCAGATGACTTACTGCACAAAATCCTTCACCGCAAAAGTATTCACAAGACAGTTTTTGGCACTGAAAGAAGCCCGATTAGACTTCTGAATGAAATATACGACAAAAAGAAAACAAAACTACAAGGTATACTTGCTAATATCTGCCTCTCCCATTTAACCTGTTTTATACAGTACCAGTTACTGTTTCTTCAGCTGAAAGAACGTTCAAGCAGAGTGGCAAATTCATTGAAAACATGGCAAAGAAGCATAACTAATCCTCTAGCAATTTTGTGCATCAAAAAAAATGATTTAATTTGATATTATTGTAAGTTTTTATTATGTAAATCCATTTAGTTTTTCTTAAATAAAAAATAAATAAAAACATTACTTTGCTGTCATCCTTTAAACTGATTTACTTTAATTTTTTATCCTAAATCCAGTAGACCACATCTCGCTGTCCTTAACCTTAGTTCTCCGCCAAAGTTCCTGGCCTGCCCCCCCCCCACCAATTCAGGATAGGGAGACCATGATCCTGACCTTCTTGCAAAATTAAAATGCAATCATTCCTTTCCCTGGAGCCCAAGGGGACCACCCTGAGGTGGGTTTTGTGGAGCACAAAGTAGTTCCTGGAACAAACAAGGGGGCCACCATGGGCGAGCATAACAGGAATCATAGAATCAATGAGTTAGGAGGGACTCTATGGACCATCTAGTCCAATCCCATTCTACCATGCAGGATCTCTAGCTAAAAGCATCCCCAGAAGCAGGGAGCTTTCCAGCCTCGTTTTGAAGACATCCAGAGAAGGAGACCCCACCCCCTCTCCAGGCAACTGGCTCCATTGTCAAGAATTTCCTTTTAATATCCAGTCAAAATCTACCCTCCTGTAACTTAAAACCATTAGACTTGGTCCTTCCCTCTGGGACAGCAGAGAATAAAGCTGCCTCATATAGTGGGGTTATTACATCTCTCAACCTAGAAACTATGCTTCTATTATTAATGCTGGCTTAAAATAGCATTCGCCTTACTTGCTGCAGCATCACACTGCTGGCTCATGGTCAGCTTGCGATCAATGTATGTTGAGAGAGAGCTGCCGTCCCAAACTGAGAGAGGTGCCGGTCAACAGAAGATGTAGGCAAATACATATTGATTTTACGTTTTTAATTTATGTTGTGTTTTAATTATGTGGAAATTAATTGAATAGTTTTTTTCATTTTTTTGTAAACTGTGGTATTTTAGCTATTTTTTAATTGTGGTAAGCTGCCTTGAGTCCTGTCTTGGGGGAAAGGCGAGGTATAAATCTAAAAAATAAATGAATAAATAAACTGCAAGGAGAGAGAACAATTCCCCCATATATATATATATATATATATATATATGCTGCATTGCTGCATTGTTGCATATGAGCACATTGGAAATAACACTGTCACTTACGGACGCCATTTTGTCCACTTTTCAGCTGTTTTGTTGTTGTTTTGGTGGGGGGATTTTGGAGGATGGAAACTGATACATTTTTAGCTGGCTTTCAGCTCATTTGGCCAAGTTAAGGGTAAAAATTACCCCAAAAATGTATGAATTGATTTTTTTAAGGATTGGGGGTTTCCTGCAAACTGGGGCCCAAAGACCCACACACTGCCCACTCTCGGTTGAGAAAGAGGAGGGGTCCAACCTGGAGGTCTCCTCCCAGGTCCTCTTGAGGCGATGGAGGGGGGTTGAATGTAGGGCAGAGACGACTGCGTAGAGCGAAGAGAAGTTTCGGAGGAAGAAACACTCCTGGAGGGGAGAAAGAAAAATGGGGAGCCATCCCCAAAATCCACTTGTTTATTTATTAAAAATTATTACCTCCCACCCTATGCCTGGACATCTCCGGCCGGTGTAAGATAAAATCTATTTTAAGACAATAAATAGCTATAATTCTAAAAGGTTAAAGATGCATGCAATCATGTCTCACTCCCTTAAAACCAGACAAAACCATTTAAAATAATGGCAACCATGGAAGCTGCGCAAATTCATTCATTCATTTATTTCTGTTGTTGTTTTCTGCCTTCAAGTTGTTTCTGACTTATGGAGACCCTAAAGCGAATTGGTCATGGGGTTTTCTGACACTGAGAGCGTGTGACTTGCCCGGGATCAGCCAGTGGATTTTCATGGCCAAGCGTGGATTTGAAGCTGGGTCGCCAAAGTCACAGTCCTCATAGAACTCAAGGCGGGGTGTATGATAAAAATCATTTGTATAGACAATTAATAACCATATAAGTCAAAAGGCGAAAAATGTATACAGTTGTCCCTTCACATTGGCGGGGGTTAGGTTCCACAGACCCCCGCGAATGTGAAAATTCCGCGAATGATGACAGCCCTCCACCCGCCCTCCCCAAGCGACCCTGAGGCCTCCGGAGGCCTCGCAGTCGCTTTTCCCTGCCGCCCCCGCCCTCTCCAAGCGACCCAGAGGCCTCCGGAGGCCTCGTGGTCGCTCTTCCCGGCCGCCCCCCCGCCCTCCCCAAGCGACCCTGAGGCCTCCGGAGGCCTCGCAGTCGCTTTTCCCTGCCGCCCCCGCCCTCTCCAAGCGACCCAGAGGCCTCCGGAGGCCTCGTGGTCGCTCTTCCCGGCCGCCCCCCGCCCTCCCCAAGCGACCCAGAGGCCTCCGGAGGCCTCACGGTCGCTTTTCCTGCCGCCTCCCCCGCCCTCCCCAAGCGACCCCCGAGGCCTCCGGAGGCCTCGCAGTCGCTTTTCCCTGCAGCCCCCCACCCTCCCCAAGCGACCCAGAGGCCTCCGGAGGCCTCGTGGTTGCTTTTCCCGGCCACCCCCTGCCCTCCCCAAGCAACCCCGAGGCCTCTGGAGGCCTCGTGGTCGCTTTTCCCTGCCACCCCCCGCCCTCCCCAAGTGACCAAGAGGCCTCCGGAGGCCTCGTGGTTGCTTTTCCCGGCCACCCCCTGCCCTCCCCAAGCAACCCCGAGGCCTCTGGAGGCCTCGTGGTCGCTTTTCCCTGCCACCCCCCGCCCTCCCCAAGTGACCAAGAGGCCTCCGGAGGCCTCGTGGTTGCTTTTCCCGGCCACCCCCTGCCCTCCCCAAGCAACCCCGAGGCCTCTGGAGGCCTCGTGGTCGCTTTTCCCTGCCACCCCCCGCCCTCCCCAAGTGACCAAGAGGCCTCCGGAGGCCTCGCGGTCGCTTTTCCCGGCCGCCCCCCGCCCTCCCCAAGTGACCCCGAGGCCTCCGGAGGCCTCGCGGTCGCTTTTCCCGGCCGCCCCCCCGCCCACCCCAAGCGACCCTGAGGCCTCCGGAGGCCTCGTGGTTGCTTTTCCCGGCCGCCCCCTGCCCTCCCCAAGCGACCCCGAGGCCTCCGGAGGCCCTGTTGTCACTCCCCTCGCCACTTTCCCTGGACTCCCCTCGCCTCCCCGGCCCTCCCCACCCCCTCCTCAGGCCTTCATGGGGCCTCGAGCGCCTCCGGGACCCCTGTGAAGGCCTCCCCAGCCCTCCCCACCCCCTCCCCTGGCTTTCATGGGGCCTCCGGAGCGCCTCCGGGGGCCCCGTGAAGGCCTCCCCAGCCCCTCCCAGGGCTTTCACGGGGCCTCCGGAGGCCCCGTGTCGTGGTTTTGGGGGGGGGCGGGGGCGGGCTCCCAAAACCACGAATAATCAAAACCGCGAATGTCAAGTTCGCGAATGTGGAGGGACAACTGTACAATCTGAAGAGAAACCATAGCGGATATGTTCCCGGACTTACCGTTTATAAATGAAACCGCAAATAATAGCGAAACCTATTAGAATAAAGGACTTTCGGTGCAAACATACCATAGAGTTGCATTGGAGAACCTAGCAATTCCTAGAGAGGACACCTTTCTTACTTATAAACTTACTGTTTATAAGCAAAACCACAGATAATAGCAAACACTATTAAAATAAAAAACTTCCGGTGCAAATATACCATAGAGTTGGATTGGAAGACCTAGCAATTCCTACAGAGGACACCTCTCTTACTTATAAAATTACTTATAAATTTATAAACTTACTGTTTATAAGTGAAACCGCAGATATTAGCAAACCTTATTAAAATAAAGGATTTTTGGCACAAGGGAACAGAGCTAACTATGCCATTCCCTTTAGGTTTTATTAGCTTGCCTTAACACACTTACGTAATCTTGTTTTGGTGACTCTGTTTCGTCTTGACAAACCCTGATCCCGAGTTGGCCCGGGAACTGAGCAGATCAGGGTCCCAGGGAATCATTACGGGCACCTCTATACGAGGCTATGAAATGTGCATCAATGCACACTAATAACGGCAATTCACAGCAGCTTTCTTTGTGTGTGTGTATATATATATATATATATATATATATATAAAATATACATATATATATATATATATATATATATATAATTGTTACCATTCAAGACAACATTAATCCATATTTTGCTGTACATCGTTGGATCTAGTAACTTTCGTTTCTTAAAACAAAACAATATTCTCCAAAAACAAAGGAATTTTCCACTTTTATTCTAATAGATATATATATATTTATATTACAGATAATATATATCTTATCTCAGTCCTATGTTTCTCATTCTTCCCTTTGAAAGTTATACTTCTCTTTAGTTCATTTGAGATTTGCTATTAGTTATATTTATCTTATTTCTGGTTTTCTGTCATACCCATCGATGCCACTGGTCTTATTTGTCCATTCCATACGTACATTAAAATGCTCTGTTTTTCACAGCCCTATCTGGACCCTAACCTTATCTGGGGAACTGGTGTTTTTCCTAAATATTAATATTCCATTTTTCTTTCCATAATTTTTTTAATGGTTCCCACTCTTTTTCTACCAGATTCAGCAATCTGTCTTTCAACCTGGCAGTTAATCTATTTGCTTCTGAAGTATCAGCGCTGTCTACGCACAATCCTAAATATACACTGGACTGACTATGTGACGAATGTTGCTGTCCTTGAGCAAGCAGGGATCACCAGCATTGAGGCCATGATATTGAGAACACAGCTGCGCTGGGCAGGGCACGTTTCTAGGATGGAGGACCATCGCCTCCCAAAAATAGTACTCTACGGTGAACTCGCCATGGGTCAGCGTAAGAGGGGCGCTCCAAAAAAGCGATACAAAGACTCCCTGAAACAACATCTCAGGCTCAGCCAAATTGATCACCAACAATGGTCTGCCCTGGCCTCACATCGGGAGGCATGGAGACGCACTATCCACAATGCTGCAGCCTTATTTGAGAACTCACGACGAACAAGTCTTGAAGAGAAACGACCACACAGAAAGAATCACAACCCGGAAACAGCCCCCAAGGAGACCTTCTGCTGTGCTTTTTGCAACCGGACTTGTCTATCTCGGATTGGCCTTTTTAGTCATCAGCGCGCTTGCAGAAAGTGTGGGATGAGTCCTTCCTGAATCTTCGTCTGCGAAGAAAAGCCAGAGAGAGAGAGAGAGATTCCCTCCAGTTGCTACCACCAAATAGCCTTAAAAAAAAAAAAAAAAGCATATCCAAAGTGCGGAAGTGAGATATTTTGCTTAAATAAATACAAAAAAGAGAAGAAAAGGCTATTTCATTGCTTCAGTGCACAATTGTTATGGCAAAAATCCAACATGGTGCTTTCAGGCACCTGCCTTCTTAGCAAGCTCCGTGCCCTGTGCATGTCCAACTAATCAGCACTCCACTTCTGCGCTGATCGGGAATGCACAACAAAACGAATTGGTTGTCCCAATGAACAGGAATGTGCATTCCCCATGGCGTTTTTAAAAAATACAGGGAAAGCTGCAAAAGCTTTTCCTGCGCAGTTTTTGGAATTTTTGGCACCCCCTCCTTCTGAATGCAACGGATTGATGTGGGATCTCATTCAGACCAATTGTATCCTCCTCAAATTCTATGAGGAGTATTTTCGCCATATAGACAAGCCCCAAAATAGCTCCTCTGAGGAAGCCTAGAGCCTCCACCCATGTTGGAAGAGATCCTCCTGCGCAGGAACTCACCTCTGCCACCCGGATCCATTTCTCCAGGAGCCGTGCCCGCTGCGTGGCCCTCAGGCCTGTGTCGCCCAGGCAGGAGAAGACCACCGCCTTGGCCACCAAGTTGAATTGGGCTACCGTGGCCCGGACGGTGGGGCACGCCCCCTCGTGGCCTTTCTTGTCACGCTGAGACCAAAGGGAGCCCAGACACTCGTGGGGGACAAGGCGCAGGAAGAGATCCTGGAAGGTTGGGGAGGAGAGGAGACCCAGATAATTGGCAAAGTGCATTTCAACGTGTGTGGTTCAGTTGTGTATTCTTACAAAGCAGGGGTGGACTAGATGGTCCCTGGGGACACCTTCCCAACTCTATGATTCTAGTGCAGAGAGAATCCCTACAACCAAACCAAATCAATGTAGCCACAGACTTTCAAACAACGCCTTTTCAGGAGTAAGAGTCAGAGAATCCTAGAGCTGGAAGGGGTCCCTCAAAGGCCATCTAGTCCAACCCCTGCTCAGTGCAGGGAGCACATGCCCAGCAATAGAGAGGTGTCTAAACATCTCTTTTGGAAGCTCTCTATAGAAGGAGACCCCACCACCTCTCTCTAGGCCATGGGTTCCATTGCCCCCTTCAAATATCTTGAGTTGCAATCTTAGGGGGGAAAGTGGGGTATAAATCCTAGAATCCTAGAGTCAGAGGGGGCTCCAGAGTGTGGAGAGTCTGAGATTCCAGCTGGGCACACCCAGAGAATCTCATGCCCTTCCTTTCTTCCTGCCTCTAAAATGGTTCCATTGCCCAACCACTGTCAAGAAGTTCTTTCTAATGTTCAGTCGAAATCTACACTCCTGTCTTAGATCTGGTCCTCCATTCTGGGGCAGCAGAGAACAAACCTGCCCCATATAGTGGGGCTATTACTTCTCTCGACTTGGAAACTATGGGTTTCTAATAATGCGGCTAAAATGACAATTGCCTTATTTGCTGTAACGTCATACTGCTGGCTCATGTTCAAATAAATAAAATCAGCCTACAACCTGTAACTTCAAACCATTAGACTTGATGCTCCCCTCTGGGGCAGCAGAGAACAAACCTGCCTCTTCTTTCTGGGGCAGCCCTTGATGTTATTTGAAGAGGGACCTCATGTCCCCCCTCTGTCTTCAATGCTTCCTCATAGATTTTGTTCTTCATCCCTTTTATCATCCTCATCACCATTCTCTGAACCTGCTCCAACTTCTCTATGTCCTTCCTAAAATGAGGCGTTCAGAATTGAACGCAGAACTCCAGATAAGGCCTCATCAGCAAAGAATATATGGGACTATGACTTCCCTCAACTTGGAAACTATTTTTCTATTAAAGCAGGCTAAAATGGTATACGCCTTCTTTGCTGCAGCATCACACTTGCTGACTCATATTCAATTTATGATCATCAATAGTCCCTTTTCGCACATAGTGCTGCTGGGCCAGGCATTCTTGTAAGGTTGGTGAAATAGTGAAAAGGACCTCCTCAGAAAATCTCAAAACACAGGCAGACTCTTACAGGGCAACCCAAATGGTGGGGGATCTGGAAGCCATTATGTTCTATGAGGACCAGCTGAGGGAGATCAGTATGTTTAGTCTAGAGAAGGGAATGTTAAGAGGTGACCTGATAGCTGTGTTTAAATATTTGAAGGGATGACATACTGAGGATGGGGCAAGCTTGTTTTCTGCTGCTCCAGAGACTAGAACACGGAGCAATGGGTTCAAACTACAGGAAAAGAGATTCCACCTAAACATGAGGAAGAATGTCCTGACAGTAAGAGCTGTTCAGAAGTGGAATACACTGCCTCGGGGTGTGGTGGAGTCTCCATTTTTGGAGGTTTTTAAACAGAGGCCGGATGGCCATCTGTCGGGAATGCTTTGATTGAGTATCCCTGCAAGGTAGGGGGTTGGACTAGATGGACATTGGGGGTCTCTTCCAACGCTATGAGTCTATGATTGCTTTGCCTACAGAAAGACAGCAAGAAGATTGTCAGTCTAACTTCTCTGGGAAATGGGCGCGCCTACAAAGACAAACACACACAGCCCATGCCTAGTTGGCACATGTCTTTCATTGATGCTTGGCTTATTTATTACTATTTTTTAAAGAGAGGAATATTCTGTCTTCCTCTTCTCAAAATGGAGTTTTTACCATGACTCATGTCGGAAGCATCAATAACAATCCACAACAATTGTTAAAAGCACCATTAAATCAAATCCCAGAAGCCAAACAGAACTTCCTGGTGACCATAAATAAAGAAAGACAATGACCATGATGGTAAAAACATGGGCCCAGCCAAAGTGAAGGCTTGCTGGAGCAAATATGCTTGTAATCCAGGCAGAGGGGACAAGATTTATGTTATGGGTGCTGCCGCAGGCGGAGAATGTCTTTCTGCCTCAACATGTCATGTATAAAGCACTTTTTGTGGCATTTGGAAACAGGTAAACAAGCTGCTGACAGAATGGGGTTGTTAGATTTTTGTGAGCATTTTTTTAAAAAAAAAACATTATTTTGTGCATCTTTAGTTGTGCTTATAGAATCATAGAGTTGGAAGAGACCCCCAAGGGCCATCTAGTCCAACCCCATGCGCCCACAAGTAAAGCTGTCCTGAAAGAGATAGAATCATTGAATCACAAAGATAGAAGGGACCCCAAAGGGCCCTCCAGTCCAACCTCCATTCTGCCCTGAAGGAATCTACAACCAAAGCACTCCCAAAAGATGGCCATCCAGACTCTGGAACGTGCTGCCTGGGAATGTGGTGGAGTCTCCTTCTTTGGAGGTTTTGAAACAGAGGCTGGATGGCCATCTGTCGGGAATGATTTGATTGTGTATTCCTGCAGGGGAGAAGGGGGTTGGACTAGACAGAGCTTGGGGTCTCTTCCAAATCTAGGATTCTAGCATGCATATTCCCGCAGGGCAGAATGAGGTTGGACTAGATGGCTTTTGTGGTCTCTTCCAACTCTATTATTCTATGGAATGCACTACCCAGGAGTTTGTTGGAGTCTCCTTCTTTGGAGGTTTTTAAACAGAGGCTGGATTGCCATCTGTCAGGAATGCTTTGATTGGGTCTTCCTGCATGGCAGAAGGGGGTTGGACTAGATGGCCTTTGTGGTCTCTTCCAACTCTAGGATTCTATGATTCTATGTTTTAAAACCTCTAAAGAAGGAGACTCTACCATACTCCTAGGCAGTGGTAGATTCCACTGTATGACTGACTGTGTTATCTGAAGAGGGGGGGGTCCGTGGAGAGCCCACCTGTGATTGATTATTAGCTGGGAGGATTATTATTGCTCAAAGGGAAGCCTGCAAGAAGCCAGGTAACTTTCAAGACCTTATGCACCTATGTATACCAGTACTCCCTGTAGAGGACTCCAGTTAAAGTAGAATAGGTTGCATAGAACTATCGAGTTCCAAGGTACACCCTGTGGTCATCTAGTCCACCCCACTTTTCTGACCATCAGAACTCAGAAATAGCAGCAAGAATTCTGGGGAGTTCTCCCCTTTGCTGCTGGGCTGAGATTTAGAAAAGGGCAGAAATGGGCTTTTGAACCCAGGACTTTCCACCATGCAAAGCATAAACTCTGTCCGCCACTCACAGTAATAGTAATAATAATTTTCTTCTTGCAAAAAACAACCCATCAACCTTGAAAGAAGCTCTTCCCGATTTCGCCAAGCCATTTTGGTGGGGAAAATTAAATTTTGGAGAGAGAGAATGAGGGAGAGAGAGAAGGTTATATAGAATTATAGAATTGCAAGAGACACTCCAGGGTCATCTAGCCCACCCCACCTTGCCTGACCCTCACTGGTGGGAAAAAATGGGCTTTTGCCATGTAAAGCAGGACTGTCTGCCCTGCCATCCTCTCCAGATCCCCGGACACTCACAGCATCAGTGGCGGTGAGGTGAGCAGCCACGTCTTCCGCCTGCAGCCCCAGGATGTAGTGGGGGTCGGGGTCCCGCAGTCCCTCGACATCAGCCGTGGTGCCCCCGTCCTCTGTGTGGTCCTCCTCCACAGTCCTCCTCGGTGGCCCCTCCCTCCCGGAGGAAAGGAGGGTCTTCTCAGGCTCCGAATTGCTCCCGAGGGCCCAACGCAGCCGCCCCAACAGCCGCTCCTGCAAGGCGGGCTCAAGTCCAGAAAAATCTTCGGGGTAGCCATCCAGCCAGGAGCAAAGCAAAGACCCCAAGGTGCTGCATGGAGAGAGGAAAAAAGAGGGGAATGATCCATCTTTGTCGGACCCGTTCCAGGTGGGAGAAACACCGGCCTACCTCGACCCAAATATCCCAAACTGTGGATGCTGGAAAATGGGATAGTGGGGGAAAAAGAAACTTTTCTAAGCCTTGAGTGTCTCTCCAGCACCCAGTGCCCCAAGTGGGAAGCAGGGAGTCAAAAAAATAGACCTGTTGCTTGTCTCTGATATTCAAAGAAAGACTGCTACTGAGGCTGGAAGTTTGACATAATTATCATATATCTAATAGCCATTGGTAGATTTTTCCCCATCCCCTCCTCTGCCTCCAAGTATTCATCTCAAATCCCACCATCTGTATTTTAAAGACATCTATACAGTAGGACCCCCATATCTGCTGGAGAATGGTTCTGGGGGGGCCCACGGATACTGAAAACCATAGATAATAGCAAACACTATTGAAAATAATGGGACTTCCAGTTTAAAATACCATAGAGTTGCCTTGGAGGACCTAGAAAATAGCAAGAGATGACACATTTTCTAGGAAGACTCTACGATAGGTATGTTGTTTTGTGTCCCATGGATAACTGAATCAGTGGATAATGAATCAGTTGATATGGGGGTCCTACTATATAACCTATATATAGATTTTACACACATATATGTGTGTATATATATATATAAGGGAGAGAGACAGAGAGAGAGAAATTAAGGATTATATATAAATATAGGATTATATATAAATATAGATATAGGTTAAGGAAATTATAAATTAAATATAAACTATATATAAATTCAATAGTATTTATTTATTTATTTGCATCTGTAACAGTGGTGGTCAACATTCATTTTCTGTTGCAGGGAGTTCCACAGGTTAACCACAGATTGTTGCGTGAAAATTATTAATTTTCATTCTAAGTAGCATCGGGTTCCTGTATCTACAGGGGTTCGGTTTCCAGACTTATCGCAGATCCCAGAAACCACGGATAACAGCAAACCCTATTAAAATAAAAAATTTCCAGTAGAAACAAACCATACAGTTGTGCTGGAGAACCTAGAACATGCCTAGAGAAGAACACCTTTCTAGGCATTTTCCAGTGCAACTCTATGGTATACATCCCAGTTTTTTTTCCCAGCTGCAGAGAACTGAAACCACAGCTATTGGTTCTGTGGATACGGAGGATACGGCTGTATTTACAAAACAGAGGCAAAATCTACACTACACAAATAATCCAGTTTGAAACTGGATTATTTGCCATGAGTCCTTCTTATGGAATCCTGGGATTTGTAGTTTGGTGAGGCACTGGCAGTCTTGGGCAGAGAAGGCTAAAGACCTTGTCAAACTACAAACTCTAGGATTCCATATCATTGTTGGGAAAACAGAGCAATTTTTTTTGCTTGGACTGCATTTCCCACAATCACCACCAGCAGCAACCAGCATGGTGAATGCCTATGCTGCCTTGGAGGATTCTGGGTATTCCAATTGAAAAAAGAGTGTAACTTCCCCAAGCTTTATCGTTGTTCCATTGCAAAACGATATCCCTTTAGGACACAGAGCCACTGAAGGCATGCAAGTTAAACATGGAATCAAAGAGATGGGAAGGTACAACAAGGGGACATCTAGTCTCACCCCTGCTGTTTTTGTGTGTGTAGTGGTCCAAATCCAAGAACAGACATTCACATACACACACACACACACACACAAGTCTGATAAAATCTGAACCTGGGACTTACTCCTCAGAAGAAACTGTGCCCCTGAGCATGCAAAGAGAGCATTAAGCCATAATCATTTAATAACAGAAAGCTGCTTTTCACAGCCAGGGATGAAGAGGGAGAGGAAATCCAGAGGAATTATGGATTTAATTAATCAAGAAATTGTTTAAGGTGGAGGGGAGATCAGAAGGGAGGACTCAAGGTTTTTTGGGGGGGGTCTTCAGGAGGGAGGGGGGCCACTCACCGCTGCACCTCCTCTCTTTTTGGGTTGGCATCCAAACCTGGCCCCGTCACCTCCTGTAACCTTCCGGGGTGGAGAAAGAGAAAAAAAAAAGATTTAAAAAGCAAACAGCATTTTAAAAAGAAAATTAATACTGTACACTATTTTAGCCTGAGTCAAAATTGCTTCCATCTCTTTTCCTTCTCCCGACGTCCTAAGAAGCACCATTTTTAACGGTGAGGCTCTAACAGGCAGCAATTCACCAGGTGAAGCCCCACCCCTTGAAAACTCTATCTATCTTCCCATCCGCCCTGCAAGGTAGTCCAACTGAGTGAGAACGCAAACTTTCCCATGGTTGTCGAGTGAGGATTTAAAACTGGCACACTCCCCATTCCTAGTACAGCACTCTAACCTTGCCAAAACAGCACCAGTGGATTTTCTCCCTACCAAACAGAAAAATTTGCAAAAATTAAAACTAAAGCTACTCCCACCCTAATCCAAGTCAACCCAATCCCTTGCAAACCTGTCAAGGAGAAGTCCAAGCACCTCGCGAGGAGTAGCGAAGGTCCGGTATGTGGCCAGGAACGCCGGGACGTAACAGGTGTCACCCAGCCCGGGAGCTTCCAACAGATGCCGAACAAGACGGGGCAACGTGCCGGCCTTCAGAGTCCGTGATTGGGAACCGGACACCAACGACGCCTTGGCGTCGGCTGAAGAGGGATGACCTGAAATGGCCGCCTCCTCGCCCTAAGACAGCCAAAAGAGAGGTCAGCAAAAACAGATTTATTATTAAATTTCCTCCTAGCATTTGCAGAGGAATCTCTCATGCACCAAGAAGCAGGTGGCTTTGCTCCAAAAGCTGGAGGAATTTTGCAAAATACTTTTTGATTTTTTGGACTGCAACTCCCATAATCCCAACATTATTATTTATTTCCCTCTGGCATTTGCAGAGGAATTTCTTATGCACCAAGAAACAGGTGGCTTTGCTCCAAGAGCTGGAGGAATTTTGCAAAATACCTTTTGATTTTTTGGGCTGCAACTCCCAGAATCCCAACATTATTATTTATTTCCCTCTGGCATTTGCAGAGGAATCTCTTATGCACCAAGAAACAGGTGGCTTTGCTCCAAGAGCTGGAGGAATTTTGCAAAATATCTTTTTTTGAGGTGGGGGCTACAACTCCAAGAATCCCAACGTTATTATTTATTTCCCTCTGGCATTTGTAGAGAAATTTCTCATGCACCAAGAAACAGGTGGCTTTGCTCCAAGAGCTTGAGGAATTTTGCAAAATACCTTTTTTGGACTGCAACACCCAGAATCCCCTGATTCTGGGAATTGCAATCCAAAACCAGCTTTTAAAAAAATATTCTGCCAATACTTACCCTGGTTCCTCCCGGTGACCGAGAGCTGATGGTATAGATCACCCCTTCATCCGCCTCTTCCCACAACGTCACAGGGGCCTGGTTTGGGATTTTGAGGGGGGGGGGTGAGTGGAAAAAAAAGAAAAATAGAGATTTTAACCACAATAAAAATTGCTCCCTTTTTCTGCACCTCCCCAAAAATAGACTGAGGGTCTCTCACCTTAACAGGGAGGCAGTACCAACGGGTGCGGGTAAGCAGCACCCTTTCAGAAGACCCCCCGGGCTCCAGGCAGCCCGCCAAGCGGAGGAAAACCTTCATGGCGGTGTCCGGCTGGTCACTCACTGACTCCCTCCTCTCTGTGCAAAGCTAGACTCCCCCATTTCCCAATTCGGCACCTCCCAAAAATAGCCAATTTGCAGACGCAGAAGCAATTCAGGCCTACACTGCAGGAAGGTGTGGAAGGAAATTGGGTGGGGAAATTAAAAGGGGGTGAAGAATGACAGGAGAGTGGGGTCAGGGGTGGGCCCAGGATTTGTGGGTGCCCCGAATGCAGGCTTCCCACCCCCCAACCCCATCCTCATGGCTTCTCTCTTTCTCTCTCTCAATCTTATTTTTCTTTCGGTGTCTCTCTGGTTCTCTCGCTTCCGGCTTTGCCAAATTCTGCCCAGCCCTCTTTCCCGCCCGTCAGGACTTCCCCAAAAAACAGGCCCAACTGGATTCCGGTGTGCCCTCCCCATAGCTGTGCAAACCTTCCCTCCCCACCCCTTGCACATGGGTTAGCAATGCTCTTGGACCCACACAAACACACACACACCTGGCCAGAGCAGCCAAGAAAGGTTTGTATAAAGAGACACACGCATGCAGGCGCACAACCCGGAAAGGATGAGTCACTGAGCACCAAGCAAAGCTACACAAACACACAGACACACACATAGAGGTTGCATAGTTGCTCAGCTCCTTGCAGGCACAGGACTGGTCAAAGGTGTGTTGTGTTGCCCAGACCACACAACCAGCAGGCAATAAACAAAGCCTTGTCACAGACAAACACACACACACATGTTCCTTCCTGCACGTGCCAGTAATGTGTGGCAAGGTGCAACCATTACGCAAACACACAAACACACTGGCCTCTTGCATGCAAACACACACGCACATGCACACACACACAGAGGTTGCAGAGTCGCCCGGCTCCTTGCAGGCACACCTGGTCAAAGGTGTGTTGTGTTGCCCAGACCACACAACCAACAGGCGATAAACAATGCCTTGTCACAGACAAGCACACACATACATTCCTTCCTGCACATGCCAGTAATGTGCAGCAAGGTGCAACCAGATCGCACACACACAAAACACACTGGCCTCTTGCACGCAAACACAAAGACACACACAGAGGTTGCAGAGTTCCTCTGCTCCTTGCAGGCACACAACTATAGCAGTTGGTCGAAGGTGTGTTGTGTTGCCCAGACCACACAACCAATAGGCAATAAACAAAGCCTTGTCACAGACAAACCCACACACATACACATTCCTTCCTGCACATGCCAGTAATGTGTGACAATGTGTAACTGGATTACACACACACAAACACACCGGCCTCTTGCATGCAAACACGCATACATAGGTAGCAGAGCTGCTCGGCTCCTTATAGGCACGCAACTGCAGCAACTGGTCAAAGGTGTGTTGTGTTACTCGGTCAACACACCCAACAGGCAATAAACAAAGTCTTGTCACAGATATGCCAGTAATGTGCAGCAAGGTGCAACCAAATTGCACACACAAACATACTGGCCTCTTGCATGCAAACACACACACACACAGGTTGCAGAGCTGGTCGGCTCCTTGCAGGCACAGAACGGGTCAAAGGTGTGCTGTGTTGCCCAGGTGACACAACCAACAGATGATAAACAAAGCCTTGTCACAGATACACACACACACATCCCTTCCTGCACATGCCAGCAAGGTGCCAGCAGATCGCACACACAAGCACACACACACCTTGATTAATCATAAAACCATAGAGTTGGAAGAGACCCCCCAAGGGTCATCTAGTCCAACCCCTTTCTGCTATGCAGGGATACCCAATCAAAACATTCCTGATGACAGATGGCCACCCAGCCTCTGTTTAATGAACACACAAAGTTCACCAAAAGGGACACAACCAGAGCTTGGGGAAAGGTTTTGGATTCTAATTCCCAGAACTGACAGACAGCATGTGGGTTGTGGATGGTGGGAGCTGTCATCCCATGCTCCATGCTCTGCGCAGAAGATACAAGCGGCCCCAAAGCAAGTCAGGCAGTGCATGCACCAAGCTGCCTTGATTCCCAAATAAGATATAAGTGAATAAAATAATAATTCAAAAATGGGAAAATTACCACAAATGCACACAAAACAGGAGAAGGTGTTGCATTGTGCGAATACACTGCTATTCCCAGTTAATGGCCAAGTGCAGAAATAAAACGGAATAATGCAAAAATAATTTGTGATCGGTCTGCGTTCCTCTGTCACCCTCCTTCCCTGCTGCTACTCACCTGTTCAGGAGTTGGGGGGGCACGCTCCGAGTCAGGGGTCCGGCTTCGAAAGGAGCTGAGGGTCACCCCGGCGTCGCCTGCCCCGTCTAGCAGGTGGCGCAAGGAGCGGGCCAGCATCCGGACCCCACCGCTTGACACCCTAGGGCAGCTTCACTGGGGGGGGGGGGAAGGAAAGAAGAGAAAATGTTGGAGCCCCCAATCTTTGGTTGCCAACCCCTAAATCAAGAGGGACCCCCTCTTCAACCACCCCATTAATGGACCCACAACCAACTTCACTCAATTGAGCACCCCCAAAATCCATCTTCAGAGGTTGGGCGGGCATCATTCAAGAGAGCTTTAATGGCATATTCCTTCATGCCAGGATGGGGTTGGACTAGGTGGCCCTTGGGTACCCCTTCCAACCCTATAATTTTATGATTACAAAATTTAACAGCACCATAAATCTATCCTTACATCATCCATGCTTTTTAGCTACTACAAAGAATGGATCCCTTTCAAAGAAGGGATGCAAATCAAATGGATTCAAATTGCAGGAAGAAATGTAGGCATGTATTTATTTATTTTACTGTAAGTAAAATACTGTAAGTGGAATAGATTGCCTCATTGGGCTCTCCTTCTCTGGAAAGTCTTTAAACCAGAGGCTGGGTGGAGTCTCCTTCTTTGGAGGTTTTTAAACAGAAGCTGGGTGGCCATCTGTCGGGAATGCTTTGATTATTTATTCCTGCACAGCAGGGGGTTGGACTGGATGGCCTTTGGGGGTCTCTTCCAACTCTATGATTCTATGAAAAGAGATCCCACCTAAACATTAGGAAGAACCTCCTGACAGTAAGAGCTGTTCAGAAGTGGAATATATTGCTGCCTGGGAGTGTGGTGGAGTCTCCTTCTTTGGACGTTTTTAAACAGAGGCTGGATGGCCATCTGTCAGGAGGGCTTTGATTGTGTATTTCAAGGGGTTGGACTGGATGGCCCTTAGGGGTCCCTTCCAACTCTGTGTTTTTATTATTCTATCTCTCTCAGGACTGATTTAGCTGTTGGTTCCTGCACTGGGCATGGTGTTGGACGAGATGGCCCTTGTGCTCTTGTCCAACTCTATGAGTCTATGAGTTTTTAAACTGAGTCTGGGGTTGGACTAGATGGCCCCTAGGGGACCACCTTCCACAACACTAGGATTCCATGACTCTTTACCCGGAAAACTGCCTCCCCAAATTTATCCTCAATAAAACTAACCCCCCCAACCCAATTTTCCCCCTTTTCATCCATGCCACTGGATGCCCCCTCCCCAAATTTCCAAACTCTTATATACCTACTTCTCACACACACACACACACACACACACACACACACACCCTAGGTCCCTGCAATGGGCATGGCATTGGACTAGATGGCCCTTTGGGTTTTTTCCAACTCTATGAATCTTTAAACAAGCTGGGTGGGCATCTCTGCTTTAAGCTGTGGGTCCCTGCAATGAGCTTGGGGTTGGATAGAGGGCCCCTGAGGGACCCTCCTTCCCCAACACTATTTCATGACTCTTTACCCACAAATCTGCCTCCTTCCCCGTATATTTGTCCTCAATAAAACCTGAACTTCTCCACTCCCCCCCCCAAAAACCCTTCCTTCTCATCCATGCCACTGGAAGCCCCCTCCCCAAATTTCCAAACCCCTCTGTATCTGCTTCTCCCACCCACCCACCCCCTGGGTCTCTCACCTGGGTGCCTGAGCTGGACATCCTGGAAATGACCAGCCGGACAGTGAGGTTTAGGGTCCAGGTGGAGGAGGGAGAGCCAGCAGCAGAAGCAACAGCAGCAGCTGTTCCTCCTTCCCTCCCCCTGCGAACTGCCACTTCTCCGTTGCAGCAGCGCCTTGTATTCAATGCCCAGGGGAGTTGGCTGGAGGGAAAGTCCGGAAGTGGAGCCAGGCCTGGAAGAGAGCCAGGGACAAACTGGGTGGGAAACCTGGAGCTGGAATTCGAGAGCCTGGGAAGGGAGCCAGGACTGAAGAAGTGAAGGGGGAGAGGTGGAAACCCAGGACTGGATTATGCCCTGGAACTGGAGTTAAAAGAGAGCCCATAGGAAAAGCAAGGGGAAGAAGCTCTGCCTACCAAAACATGGAAATGGATTTGGGGAAGGGATGCATGCAGCAAAGGGAATATCTGGAACTGGATCCCCCCACCCCAAGCTAGGCATGCCAGGAATAGAGCCAGGAAGCAGGTGGAAAACCCCATAGGAAAAGCAGGGGAGGGAAGCTCTGCCCAGGAAAACACGGAACTGGATTTGGGGAGGGCTACAGAAAGGGAATGTATGGAACTGGATTTCCCAGCTAGGCACAGGAATGGAGGCAGGAAGTGGGTGGGAAACCCCTCTGCCCAGGAAAACATGGAAGTGGATTTGGGGAAGGGATGCATGCAGTGATGGGAATATCTGGAACTGGATTCTTCCCCCCCCCCCCAGCTAGGCATGCCAGGAATGGAGCCAGTAAGCAGGTGGAAAACCCCATAGGAAAAGCAAGGGAGGGAAGCTGTGGCCAGGAAAACTCAGAACTGGATTTTGGCAGGGATACAAAAAGGGAATATCTGGAGCTGGATTCAACAGCTAGGCACAGGAATGGAGCCAAGAAGTGGGTGGAAAAACCTGTCTGCCCAGGAAAACATGGAACTGGATTTGGGGAAGGGATGCATGCAGCGATGGGAATATGTGGAACTGGATTTCTCTCCAGCTAAGTATGGGAATGGAGCCAGGAAGTGGGTGGAAAACCCCACTGCCTAGGAAAACATGGAACTGGATTTGGGGAAGGAATACATACTGCAAGGGAATATTGGGGAACTGGATCCCCCTCCAGCTAGGCACGGGAATGGAGCCAGGAAGTGGGCAGAAAACCCGGGCTCGGCCCTGCTGACCGAAGCGGACTGGGTGTTGCATGGAGTAAGAGGAAGTTGGTGCAAGCAGGGTCAAAGTCTATGGGGAGCAGGATGTGACCTCTGGCAAAGAGAGAGGGGGAAGGAAAACTTGGGGTGGATTTTGGTCTGGGAGTAAAAAAGGCCAAGAGAAAATGGGGAGGCGAGCACGGAAGAGGTGGGGGTTTTGAATGCATACCTCTTCCCTGCTCCACGCATCTGTGGCTAGCGCTTGAACATGCCCACTTGCCTTACCACAAGTGTGTGACCACTGGACCACCTTACCCCAAAGTAGCTGATGGGAATAGATCAATATTGATGATGATGATGTTTTATTTCTTACCCACCTCTCTCCAAGGCTTGAGGTGGGATATAACATAAATTAAAATACAATATATGACATAAAATCATTTTTAAAACACATAGGATTAAAACAAACATTAAAATCCTTCCTAGACTTAAAATACAGTAGGACCCCTATATCCACTGATTCATTATCCACTGATTCATTTATCCACAGGACACAAAACAGCACACCTACCACAGAGTCTTCCTAGAAAATGTGTCCACTCTAGCCATTTTCTAGGTCCTCCAAGGCAACTCTATGGTATTTTAAACCAGAAGTCCCATGATTTTCAATGGTGTTTGCTATTATTCATGGTTTTCAGTATCCATAGGGTCCCCAGAACCAATCCCCTTCGGATAAGGGAGTCCTACTGTACATAATTTAAATTCATAATTTAAAAGCAACTGGGTAGGCAGTGGGTGACTTTTTCTCCACCGCATGCATCCAGCTTGGCAAAGTTACCATACATTTCTGGACCACAAGGCACAGAATCCCCACAGCCAGCTGTCTGGGGGGATTATGGGTCTTGCAGTCCACTAAAGTAGGGTCCAGGTTTCAAGACGCCATAAACAGATAAGCATGTCCCTGTACCACCAAAAAATGGAAGCCTGATCTATCAGTGGAGAAGAGATGAGGACACACTTGGCACAGTGTCTTGGGGAGGATTTTGTGTCTTGCAGTCCACTAAATTAGGGTCCAGGTTTCAAGACCCTCCCCATAAAAGGATATGCATGCCCCTGTATCAACAAAAACTAGAGGCCTGATCTATCAGTGGAAGGGAGTTAAAGACATACTTGGCACAGTGTCTTGGGGAAGATTTGGGGTCTTGCAGTCCACTAAAGTAGGGTCCAGGTTTCAAGACCCTCCTCATAAAAGGATGTGCATGTCCTTGTATCACCAAAAAATTGAGGCCTGATCTATCAGTGGAGAGGAGAGAAGGACCACATGCTTGCCAAAAAAAACCCATCCCTGCAAGTCAGGCCAGGCGAGGAGACTCGCTCTGTGTTTACACTCCAGCTTTTTTGACTGGGTATTCCTTCATGGCAAGGGGATGGACTAGATGTCCCTTGGGTGTCCCTTCCAATTCTATGATTCCATGACTCTTTCCCTCCCCCAGTCCTGTATTCCAAAATTTGGAACTCCCCTCTCCCTGGGGGGCTCAGCTTGAGGCCCAGCAGGAAGGAACACAGTGGGGGCGTGGAAACCCAGTTTCCTGTCTCCAGGAAGGGGTTGCGTCACACAAGGGCTTCCTCCTGGTTTAACCCCAAAGGTTCCCTCAACGCAAGCAAGACACATCTCTAAGCTGCAAAACGTTTGCCAAGTATTCCTGCTATTAAAAAAGCATCCTGTTTTTAAATACTGCATTCACTTGGTGGGGTTGGTCTTGAAAAGCCACCGATAGTATCCAGTAATAATCTGTAATTTAAAATGTTAACCATGTTGTATCCTCAAAACTCATATGTTACGTTGTAAAACCACTGTTGTTTGTTATATGAGGTTCTTTAATCATCTGTTTAGAATCTATATATATATATATGTCTTGGATATGTACAATAGGCTTGGGTATATTTCCTCTCCCAGTGTGCTGATTGGCTGCTCGGGAAACACACCCAGCCAATCACCACCCACATGCAAATTCCCTCTCCACGTCACAATCCACTCCTGCCACTCAATCTTCATCTACACCCCCAGTCTCACAAGGGCCCCTCCCTCCCCTCCCTCCCTCCCTCAGCCAATCACCACCCACATGCAAATTCCCTCTCCACCTCACAATCCACCCCGCCACTCAATCTGCATCTAAACATCCAGCCTCACAAGGGCCCCTTCCTCCCCTCCCTCCCTCAGCCAATCAACGCCCACATGCAAATTCCCTTCCCACCTTACAATCCACTCCTGCCACTCAATCTTCATCTACACCCCCAGTCTCACAAGGGCCCCTCCCTCCCCTCCCTCAGCCAATCACCACCCACATGCAAATTCCCTCTCCACCTCACAATCTACTCCTGCCACTCAACCTGCATCGACACCCCCAGCCTCCCTCCTCTCCCTGCCTCAGCCAATCACCAGTCACAGGCTGCAAAGGGACCCAGCAGCAGGGCAATAGAGCGAGTTCTCTGCAGCAATTCCAGGAAAAGTGTGGAATGCTGAGAAGGGGAGGAGGAATTTTAAAATCTGTTGGCCTACCTTACAAGGTTGTCATGAAGTCTACCACGTGTTTGTGGGGGTTATTTAACAGCGTATGTTACGCCGGTTACAGTGAGTAGTTGCAGTGTGCTGGTTAGAATAGCTGTAATTACACTTTTGTATGCCATATTGATTTGCTTCAAATACATGACTGATTGCTGGTTAGAATTACTGTGAATACTTGGTTGTGTAAACACAAGTACCTTGTTGTGTATAATAAGGGCACAGGTTATATTCAACAATCTTCATCGACTTGTCATATAATGTATATTATGAATTTACAGATGTCTGTTCAGTTTTTATGTCTTTATATATATATGATTTTTTTAAACACACTTCCTGTTCAGTCCTACTGACACAGTATCTGAATATTGTTTAAAATACAGTACACATTTGTGTGTGGTAGTAGTTCTATAGAATATATCTTGAAAGTAGACTGAGTGTTTTCAGGAGACCAGCCTCAGTTTTGTTGGTCTGGTTTAGTTGTGAGAGTTGATGCTTTCTCTACGGATAGCAACTCACCCGACAGGATTCAATCCATCCTTCCCGGTTGAATTCCTGCCTGGCCAACGAGCCAAGCTGTGTTTGGAGGCAGAGATAAGGTTGGCAAGTGGAGACAAAGACACCCAGGTTACCAAAACATGCTTAGCGGGCAGACAATAGCAGCTGGATTCTGCAACCTTTGGGTCACACACACCAAAGGAAAGGGTAGAAATGCATCCTGTGTATATACACACACACACTATTCTTTTTAAAAGGAAACCATATTTATTGGAGTGTGGTGTAGTCTTCTTTGCAGGTTTTTAAACAGAGGCTGGATGGCCATCTGTCAGGAATGCTTTGATTACTGGGCTTTGCAATATTCAACAGTGAAATCTGCTGTTGCTGTCTGTGGATGTGGTGGAGTCTCCTTCTTTGGAGGTGTTTAAACAGGCTGGATGGGCATGTTAGGAATGCTTTCATTTGGGGCAGAAAGGGGTTGGACTAGATGGCCTTTGGGGTCTCTTCCACTCTATGATTCTGTGGATAGCTGGAGTAACACATGCTGAGCCCCATAGGGAGTAGATAAGAAGTACCAAACACACACACACAAATCTTTCTGTGGCACAGAATTTATTCCATAATCATAGAGTCATAGAGCTGGAAGATACCCCCAAGGGCCATCTAGTCTGACCCCATTCCATCCATTCAGCAATAAGCATGATATAACAATAGTTGGAAGAGACCCCAAGAGCCATCTAGTCTGACCTCATTCCATCCATTCAGGAATAAGCATGATATAACAATAGAGTTGGAAGAGACCCCAAGGGCCATCTAGTCCAACCCCCTTCTGCCATGCAGGAATACCCAATCAAAGCATTCCTGACAGATGACCATCCAGACTGTCCAATCTCCCTCATTTAGTTTTAAATCCTAGTTCTGTGAAGTTCCTGGACCTAGAAAATGGTTCTATACACCCAGTCTCCTAATCCTCTTTCCATTTGAGACCTTTTAATTGAGTGGGTGGGGGGTAAACAAAGGTCTCTAAGCCTGAAAAGTCATTTTCTTATCGAGTGCGAAGTGTCACAATGGCAGAAGCAACCATGCTAGGAATAAATCAGTATTTTCTCAGCTTCCACTTGGTATGGTAAGCATTTCCTTGGGTTCATTTCTCAAGAAATCCAAGTGGTGGCCAAAATGGGAGTTTTGGAGAGTATTTGCACGCAGGGCCTCAGGGCCCAAATAAATTGAGGAAATGACAGATCTAGGACGGAGCTGCCCTGGGTGGGACAGTGGAGAGTTGGGGGAGGTGTGTTGGAACAGCTCTCCTGTGCAAAGCTTCCTTGCAATTGCTTTCATAGAATCATAGAGTTGGAAGGGATCCCTAAGGGTCCCTCTCTATGCCTTGCAGGAATACCCAATCAAAGCACCCCAGACAGCTGCCCATCCAGCCTCTAGTTCTAAGCAATATCAGCACTACAGAGAGCTCACAGAATCCTACTCAGAGGGTTCACCAAAGGCCATCTATTTCAACCCCCTTCTGCCATGCAGGAAAAAACAATCCAATCCACAGATGGCGCCCTTCCAGCTTCTGTTTAAAAACTTCCAAAGGAGACTCCACCACACTCCCAGACAGAGGTGGATTCCACCTTCATGCTTCCTCTAACTCCCCTCCCCTCATGGTCTTTTCTTTGGACACTGTTATGTCATGGAATTCTTAAATAATTGCAACCCCTCCCCCTAATTTTGTTTTCCAGACCCAAAGACTTCTCTGACCTTTCTAACTCTCTCCCCAGAAATTTCCCAGCTCTATTGTTTCTTTTTAGGGATTTGTGGCTTGAATCTCAGATCTGAATGGTTGGCAGTTCATTCTTGCCATGTGCCTTTAAATCATTCCTTAATTATGGTGACCCTAGTGCAGGGTTCTCTTTGATTTGTTCAAATAGGCCTTTGCTTTTTGCCTTCCTCTATACAGTCATATTTTCTGTTCCTAAAGAAACAGAGTGACTTTCAGTCTGTAGGAAGTGCTCAGGTTGCACTTTTTTTTATTTTTTTCTGGAATTTTCCCCCCATGGCTTCAAAATTTATGAAAATTTTACATCTCTATCAGGATGACATTTAGACAATTTGTATTCTCCTTGAATTCTATGAGGTGTAATTTTACTGTTTAAGACACCCTCCGAGCTCACCAATTTTCAGAGGCAAGAAAAACACCAAAAAACACCCACCCCACTTAGGTACTTGAGAGGCAAAGAAAAGGAGGCCAGAAGGGCTGGAAAATTGTACTTTTTTTTAATTTGCACACAGAAAAGATCTACTTCTTCTTGGAGACGCCCACGGTTCTGCCACGGCGGCCGGTGGTTTTGGTGTGCTGGCCACGGACACGCAGGCTTTGAAGGGGAGAGAAAGAGAAAGAGAGAAATGATCAGCCAGGAGAGAAACTGATGACCAGAAAGAGGAGAGCTCCAAAAATCTTCAGATGTGCTTCACTCTGTGCTACCATCCATCTGGCGGGGACAGAGGAATCATAGTTGGAAGAGGCCATGAGGGCCATCTAGTCCAACCCCTTCTGCCCTGCAGGAATAAACAATCAAAACGTTCCCCACCGATGGCCATCCAGACCATCCAAAAGAAGGAGACTCCACCACACTCCCAGGCAATGTATTGCACTTCCAAACAGTGCTAACTGTCAGGAAGTTCTTCCTAATGTTTAGGTGGAATCTCTTTTCCTGTAGTCTGAACCCATTGCTCTGTGTCCGGAGCAGCAGGAAACAAGCTTGCTCCATCCTCAGTATGACATCCCTTCAAAAATTAAAAATGGCCATCAAGTCCCCTCTTCACCTTCTCTTCTCCAGGCTAAACATACCCAGCTTCCTAAGCTGCTCCTCACAGGGCATGGCTTCCAGACCTCCTTGGTTGCCCCCCTCTGGACACACTTCAGCATGTCAATATCCTTCTTGAATTGTGGGGCCCAGAACTGGACAGAGTATTCCAGGTGAGGTCTGACCAAAGCAGAATAGAAATGCACCATGGCTTCCCTCAATCTAGACCAGCCTTTCTCAACCTTTTTGTCCTGGAGGAACCAGGAAATAATTTTCATCGCAGGGACCCCCTGCATAAACATTATTCTATATACTGCTATTGCCTTCCCCCACAAATCAGTCTCTTGAGGAACCCCTAGCAACCTCTTGGGGAACCCTGGTTGAGAAACAATGATCTAGACACTAGACTCATATTGATGCAGCCTAGAATCGCATTTGCTTTTGTAGCTGCTGCGTCACACTGCTGACTAATGTTTAGCTTGTGATCCACTAGGACTCCTAGATCCCTTTCACATGGACTGCCAAAAAGCCAGAGGAGACACAGCCTTCTCCATGGCTGCCCCCAACCTTTGCAAAATCCTCCCTTAAGGAAGCGAGGCTGGTTCCTTCCTTATTCTCCTTCTGTCACCCCTCCCCATAACCATCTACCTTTGCCCTTCGGCCTAACCCCTCCCCCTCCAGACTACTCACCCCCAGAAGTGACGCAGGCCTCGATGGGCACGGATTTTCTTCAAGCGCTCCAAGTCCTCGCGAAGCTTGTTGTCCAGCCCGTTGGCCAAGACCTACAGAATGGGGAGAGGAGGAATTGTCAGGGTGGTTGGATGAACGGAGGGCTCCAAAAGCTCTATGGCGCAAGCCATTACAGGTGAACACCCCCTTCCATATCCATGGAATCAATATCTGCAGTTTCAGTTATCCATGGGACACAAAACAGGGATGCAAAACATAGAATCGTACTGGGAAATGCATTCACTTCCTCAACCCTTCCTTGTCTGCTTGGTTTCCCTCCTCACTGCCTTTCTTGGAACACCCACTGAATGGTTATCTGTTGGGAATGATTTGATTGTGTATTCCTACATGGCAGGGAGTTGGACTCGAAGGCCCTTGGAGTCTCTTCCAACTTATTTCCAGGATGTATATTTTAATTGTTGTAAGCCGCCCTGATTGCGTTTTGTAGAGGGGTGGGATATAAATAAATTATCATCATCATCATCTATGAACGACCCCATGTTCTCTTACAGTCAATAAGTTCTTCCTCATGTTTGGGTGGGACCTCTTTTCTTGTAATTTGAACCTACGGGTTCATGCTGTAGACCAGCATTTTCGACTTCGGCTCCCAGAATCCTTAGCCAACTTGGGAAATAATCAGGAATTCTGGGAGCCGAAGTACAAAACACTTAAAGAGGACCATAGGTCAGAAACCACTGCTGTAGACTCTGGAGAAACAGTAAAACAAGCCTGCTCCACCTTCAACAGGGTGTCCAGATAGTTAAAGGTACCCATCATGTCAACAGGGTTGGAAGGGAATTCTAAGCGCCATCTAGTCCAAACTACAGGATTGTGTGTTCCTGCAAGGCAAATGGGGATTGGACTGGATGTCCTTTGGTGTCCCTTCCAACTCTTATGGTTCCACAATTCTGTGAAAATGGTGAAAGTCCTAGAAGCCACGCCCTATGAAGAGGGGCTTAGGGATGTCATACTGACGATGGAACAAGCTTGTTTTCTGCTGCTCCAGAGACAAGGACACAGAGCAATGGACTCAAACGGTAGAAAAGAGATTGTATCTAAACATTAGGAGGAACGTCCTGACAGTAAGAGCTGTTCAGCAGTGGAATCCACTGCTGTCTCATAGCGATGGAGTCTCCTTCTTTGGAGGATTTTAAACAGAGGCTTGATGGCCATCTGTTTGGAGCTTGGGTATTCCTGCAGGGCAGAAGGGGGTTGGACTACATGGCCCTTGGTGTCTCTTCCAGCTCTATGATTCTATCATGCGTATTCCTGCAGGGCAGGAGGTTGGACTAGATGGCCTTTGGGGGTCTCTTCCAACTCTAGGACTATCCCCATGCCATGCAGAAATACACAGGGATTTGCCAGGTGTTTTCTATCCAGCTGTTCTCAGTGGCCTCCCCCCCTTATTTCTGGATGGTGTGTTTGACCCCCAGAGGGTCCAAGGGGCAGAACGGCAGCCCCCAGAAAGAACACAAACCCTTCCTAGCTTCCACATCAAGTGGAGACCAAGAGCCCCAACATGCTTCTTAGGCCAAAGGCATCCAACGCAGGGGAAGTCCCCAGTCATAGACTTCTAAGAGCTGCAAGAGATCCAAAGGGGCATCTGGTCCAACCCGCTGCGATGCAGGAAGACACAATCCAAGCACACCCAAGAGCCTCTCTGAAACACTCCCTCTAGACACTCACCTGGCTGTATTTCCCATCCTTGACATCCTTCTGCCTGTTGAGGAACCAATCAGGGATCTTGTACTGCCGGGGATTCTGCATGATGGTGATGACACGCTCCACCTGTATGGTGGGAGAGAGTGACTGCTATGAGCATCCCGTGGCTTTTATTTTTCTCAGACCTATGAGGAACTCAATTCAGAGCAAAGCATGGGCTGGACCGGTTGCTGAGTCAAAGATGGAGCCAAGTAAGGCTGGGGAGTAGCAGAATCGAAAGTGTTCAGCCTCCATAAATGACAGAGGAGGAATACTGCACGGTTCCCATGCTGGCTTGGTGCTCTGTTTTATTTATTTTTATTTTAGAGTATTTATACCCAGCTCTTCAGCCACCAAGGCTCTCGAGTGGCTTACAAACTGTTAGCAGTAACACTTACATATTTATACCGCTTTTTATACCACAAGCACTCTCTAAGCAGTTTTACAATGCATTAATGTCCTCTTGTTGAGGATACAGAGCTGAAAGCAAGGTGGAGGACAGGACGAGGGCTTTGTACCCCAGGGCAGCAACTGCAGCTTCTAGGATTCCAACTATTTTCCTAATGGGCTAGAAGTACAGTCATCCAGGCTTAGGAGGAAAAACAGGTTGTTGTTATTGTTTTTAAAGCCATTTTGGAGTCTTCAGAGCCTTTGGGGGAGCATTAAACCAATACAGTTGTCCCTTCATATTTGCTGTGGTTTGGTTCCAGGACCCCCGTGGATACCCAAATCCGTGAATACTCAAGTCCCATTATATGCAAAGGCATAGCAAAATGGTGTCCCTTATATAAGATGGCAAAATCAAGGTTTGCTTTTTGGATTATTATTTTTTAAAGAATATTTTCAAGCCGTGGATACGGAAGGACAACTGTTTAGGACTAAAATTAAGAAGCAAAATACAGTTCAGGTGTTATGGCCACTAACTTAAATAATAATAATTCTTTAAAAAGTGCTCCTTTAAATTAAAGCAAGTTGTTTTGATTGAATTTACATTAATTGAAGGATTTGTTTCTGAATGGCATTTCTGGCACAACATAAAAAAAAGCCACAGACACTGGATACTGGTTTAACAACAGAAGATAAAATGTTCAAACAGTCATTGTTGTTCTACTAAGAGGGTTGGAAAATATAACAGTGAGACTTTAAAAATAAAAATGAAGGATCACTGTGATTACATTTCCCCCAAATTGGCCAGGTGTGTGCATGTTATGACTCTGAAGTTTCTGAAGGGGGGAAATTTCTCTGTCTCTGTTTCTGCATGCTTTTAAAATCCTCTAAGGACCAGGGTGGCCCCAGGCTGATACCCACCCTTGGGTTGAAAGCTATTTTGAGTAGATATGAAAGTGCCTGGGCCAGGGACCAACTCTCTCCAGGACAGAGCTCCTGAGGCCGCATCTCTGCTGCAGTTGGAGGCTAAACTGGCCACTCGCTCACCTCCGCTGGTCATGCTCTTGACTCAGGCTGCCAAAAAGACGGGAGCCGCTTGGCACCGGCTCCGCACACTCATCAGAGCCAGTAGACACACTGTTCAGTCTGGAAACAGATTTCCAGTGGGTAGACAGAGTGCAGCGTTGGTGCCCCAATGGGACATCACACAGGAGAGAAGCTAGTGCCGAGAAGACAGCGGGATCGGGGCCAAGGACAAGCCCAGGCAACCCTGACCGGCCCCAGCGACTCACAGACACTGCGGTCTATTAATAAAATCTTTTAAACTTCCTGCGCTATGTTGCAAGATCTTGGGTCAGCATACACGTAAAGTCAAATCGAGTGGAGCAAAACTGTAAATATAATTTTAAAAGGCTAAAAAACATATTAAATCTGTCGACAAGTTAAGAAGGCAGAAACTAAAGATGGCTGGACGTAAGAGTACAAACGGTCCAAAGAGATTGCAATCTCTCTCTCTCTTTCCTTCTGTCTCCCCGCTCAAGAAAGTCCAACTTTTTTGGGGTGGGGGGATGAAAAAGGGGAGAGAAGAGGTTCCCCATCCAAACACACACACACAGAGAACTAGATGTGATGACCTGGAAAAATTCAGAAAAAAAAGTGTCCCCCCCTCAAACTCACACCAACTCCTGCTCCCATCACTGAAATGTGGGAGAGGGTCCACCCAGCAGACCCCATGACTTTTAAAACCATGAATGTCACCCGCCTCCCAAAAGCACCCTGAATTGAGGCCGCACATCTGGATGAGATCGGTTCTTCTCACCTCATCCTCGGTGAGCTCACCAGCCCGCTTGGTCAGGTCAATGTCAGCTTTCCTCAGCACCACGTGGGCATAACGCCGGCCCACACCCTGCAGGCAAGGGTAAGAAGAGAAAAAGGGAGAGGATTGGGGCCTTTTGCAGGAAACACGTTCAGTTCACAGGAAATCTCTCTCTCAAAGTCTCCACAGGCCAAAAAGCCAAGGCGCTAAATCTGGAAACGTGCACCCCACCAGGCTATCTATCACTTTATTTATTTTCCCTTCTCATACACCCCCATCTCCCCTTTTATTTTGCCAAGAAAAGCAATTTAAAAAGACAAAAAATGGGACTTTGCCACTGCAAGGAAACGTATTGGGTTTCCCCACCCACGAGCCCTGTCAGCTGTTTCCCAAAAAATGCCTTGCACCACCATCCCTCCCATTACCAAAGCCTCCTTTTTATGGAGCCTTTTTATATG
This sequence comes from Gambelia wislizenii, assembly GCA_030847615.1. Lineage (NCBI taxonomy): Eukaryota > Metazoa > Chordata > Lepidosauria > Squamata > Crotaphytidae > Gambelia > Gambelia wislizenii. The sequence goes on along the minus strand of JAUMIR010000002.1, from coordinate 5,376,214 downwards.
GCTGCCCAGCCCCCACTTCTCCTTGTTCTCTGTCTAGCTGGAATCTGTTTAGCAGCATCAGGACTGGAATGAACTGTTATTTTTTTCTTGTAAAGTGCCATTACATTTATGGTTGCAGTAAAACAATGTACAGAACTGGGAATCATAGAGTTGAAAGAGATCCCAAGGGCCATCTAGTCCAACCCCCCTCTGCCCTGCAGGAATACACAATCAAAGCATCCCCAACCGATTGGCCATCCAACCTCTGTTTAAAAACCTCCAAAGGAAACTCCACCACACTGCCAGGAAGCAGCGGATTCCACTATTTATCTTAGAATCATGGGGCTGGAAGAGAAACCAAGGGCCATCCAGTCTGACCCCCTTCTGCCATGCAGGAATACACAATCAAACTATTCCTGACAGATGGCCATCCAGCCTCTGTTTCAAAACCTCCAAAGAAGGAGACTTTCCGGGGCAGTGCATTTCACTGCCAAACACCTCTTAATGTCAGGAAGTTCTTCCTAATGTTTAGGTGGAATCCCTTTTCCTGTAATTTGAACCCATTGCTCCGTGTCAGTTTCTGTAGCTGCAGAAAGCAAGCTTGCCCCTTCCGCAGTGTGACAGCCCTTCAAATACAATTGTTCCTTCATATTCGCTGCAGTTTAGTTCTGGACCCCTTGTGGATACCAAAATCTGTGAATACTCAAGTTCCATTATATGGAGTGGCACAGCAAAATGGTATCCCTTATATAAGATGGCAAAATCAAGGTTTGTATTTTGGATCATTATTTTTTAAGAATACTTTCAAGCTGTGAATACTTAAATCTGTGGATACGAAGGGACAACTGTATTTAAACATGGCTATCATGTCCCCTCTTAACCTCCTTTTCTCCAGACTAAACATACCCAGCTCCCTAAGCTGCTCCTCATAGGGCATCATGGCTTCCAGACCTCCCACCATTCTAGACATGCTCCAGCTTGTCAATATCCTTCTTGAATTGTGGTGCTCAGAACTGGATACAACAATTCAAGAAAGAAAAGTGAGTCTATCCTAGCTAAGTAGGTGTGTCTGACTGCAACAGGCAAGATAAACAGCAGTCGCCCTTACTTTGCATGCATGAACAGCAGAACGGAAGGGGATAATACATTAGCTTCTTGACAGCATGTAAAAAAAAGCACAGATCTTCCTATGTCTGGGCATCAAAATGGAGTGGCTCAGGAGTTGGGTGTGTTTAGCCTGGAGAAGAGAAGGTTCAGAGGGGACATGATAGCCATGTTTAAATATTAGAACATGGAGCAAGCTTGTTTTCTGCTGCTCCAGAAACAAGAAAATGGAGCAATAAACTCAAATCTGCAGAGATTCCACCTAAGCATGAGGAAGGACTTCCCAACAGTAAGAGCTGTTCGGCAGTGGAATCTGCTGCTGCCTGGAAATGTGGTGGAGTCACCTTCCTTGGAGGCTGGGTGGCCATTGGTTGGGCGTACTTTGATTGGGTGTTCCTGCAGGACAGAATGGGGTTGGACTAGATGGTTTTGTGGGTCCCTTCCAACTCTATTTAATTCTATAAGGATACAGCCAGCTTGTTTTCTGCTGTTCCAGAGATGAGGACACAGAACAATGGACTCAAACTACAAGAAAAGAGAGTCCACCCAAACCTTAGAAAGAACTTCCTAAGAGTCAGAGCTGCTGAATAGTGGAACGCACTGTCGCCTGGGAGTGTGGTGGAGTCTCCTTCTTTGGAGGTTTTTAAACAGAGGCTGGATGGTCAGCTGTCGGGAGGTGCCTGGATTGGGTATTCCTGCAGGGTCGAAGAGGGTTGGAGTAGATGGCCTTTGGGGTCCCTAGCAGCCCACTCTCTTGAGCACCAGTTAAACTAGTTTCAGGTTAGAGACCAAGTCAGGACACAACCTAGGGGCCGAGGTAGCTACAAGGCAGGCAGGAAAGGACCTCAAACCTAACTCCTGCCCTGCTAGCTGCCGCTACAGCCCAGCCCACTACCAGGACATAGGGAGACTATGCTCCGGGGCTCTAGATCAGCCCCACTGCGACAGGCCCACCCCCCTGGCTCTCACACCCTGTTTCCTCCACACAGACCTTGATGGCGGTGATGGCGAAGGCGATTTTCCGGCGCCCATCGATGTTGGTGTTGAGGACTCGGAGGATGTGCTGGAACTTCTCTGGGATCACGAGAGACTTGAGGGAGAGAGAGAGAAATCTAGATTCAGTGAAAACCAAGAAATGGGCACCAGGAATGCTTTACAAACAGACCAAAATTCAGTCCAGTGGAGAAAGGACTTGGCAACATCAAGGAAGTGGCGAAGGGCATGTTTCGTTGTGGCCCCATTCTGACACACGCAGTTTGGCTCACTGGCTTGAGCCACCTACAACACCCTCTTTTGGACAGGCTACCTGGTCTGTACCTCATTCTTTTGTTCTTTTTATTTTAATAAAAAATAAAAATTTAAAAACACTTTTAAAAAGTGGACAATATGTACTGTAAATTACCACAATCATTTACTTATTGCAATCCCTAGATCCATCAAAAGAACTCAAGCGTAATAGAAAATAAGACAAAATATCAGAAAAATCAGAACAATAAAACAATTAAACAGTTGTCTCTCCGTATCCACGGATTTGGTATCCACAGATTTAAGTATTCACGGCTTTAAAATATTCTTTAAAAAATCATAATCCCAAAAGCAAACCTTGATTTTGCCATCTTATATAAGGGACACCATTTTGCTATACCACTGTATATAATGGGCAGACCTACAACCTTGTCTGCAAAGAGACATTCCTATTATACTGGATATGTACCTTATATATACATTTTACATATGTATTTATGTAGACCTACAAGCTTACAAGCAAAGAGATATTCCTAGTACATATATATACATAATATAATTTTTACATATACACTTATATAGATAGACTTACAAGCTTGCATGCAAACAGATGTTCATATATATATGTGTGTGTGTATATACATGCATACATAAATATACGTACACATAAATTATACATATATACTTACACAGACCTACAAGCTTACAAGCAAGTAGATATTCCTATTACACACACACAAACACACATATATATAAATGTTACATATCTATTTATATAGACAGACCCAGAAGCTTGCATGCAAGGAGATATTCCTATTATACAAAAAAAAACCCTTTGTGTGTCTAATTCCCACCTTCCACCTGACCTTCTATTCTCGGCTAAAGCGGCCTACCTTGTCGGGGGAGTTTTAATTTAATTTTATTTTAATTTCATTCCATGCCTGGCCATTCCCATTCCCTCCTGCTTGCAGGCAGGAGTCCACCAGGTGAGTTTCCCCCATGCTCTCACTTGGACTCGCAGCCACTCAAAAGCGCCTCTAAACCGGCTTCGCCCCTCCAAAGGGGGGCCCTCCCTTCCCCAAATATCCCCCCGAGGAGGGAGCCCCGGCGGCCCCCTCCCTGCCCAGCCGCCCCCCGGCCCTCCCAGCGCCGACCCTGCCGAGGATGGCGGAGGATTGTCGGCCTCCCCTCTGCCTCCGGCCCGGCCTGACTAGGGACCCACCATGGCTGCTCCTTCTCGCTCCTGCTCCGGCTGGAAAAAGGAAGTGGCGATGACGCACAGGATTCAACGTCTGCTCCTCCCACTCAGCGAAGCCGACTTCCGGTGGGCGCCTGCCCGATTTCCCTCTCTCTTTCTGAGCCCGGAACCATGGCAACGAAGGAGGGAGGGAGCGAGTTTCCGGTTCGGCCTGAGCGGTCCGTGACCGAATAGATAGAAATAAACAGAGCCATAGACCACATTTAAAGATGGTAGAGGCCATAGAGATAGAAATGTAGAGTCGACCGGCATAGATACAAATTTATATACTCTCTCTCTCTCTCTCTCTCTCTCTCTCTAAATATATACAGACCGACCATGAATATATATATATATATATATGTATATATATATATATTTAGAGTATAGAAATTTATACTCTAATATAATATAACAATATAATATAATATATATTGTATAAGTATATTATATACTCTAAATATATATGTATATATATATATATATAGACAGACTGACCATGAATATATATATATTTAGAGTATATACATTTATACTCTAATATAATATAATAACATGATATAATATAATATAATATAATATATATATATATATATATAATATAGAGAGAGACAGACAGACAGACAGACACAGACAGACAGACCATGGATATAGAAAGGGGAGACCATACAGATAGAAAATTTAGAGTCGATCATGGATACATGCATTGTGTAGGTATATAGAAAGAGAGACAGACAAACAGACCATGGATATAGATAGAGGAGATAGAGATAGATATAGAGATAGAACTCAATAGTCGATGATGGATACATTTATAGTTTAGAGAGACAGACCATGGATCTAGATAGGGGAGACCATAGACATAGAAAAATAGAGTCGACCATGGACACACACACACACACACGTATATTAAGACAGAGAGAAAGAGAGTGGCAGACTATGGATCTAGATAGAGGAGACCATAAATATAGAAAAGTAGAGTCGACCACAGATATAGAACGAGGCGAACATAAGATAGAAAGGTAAAGGCTTACACCATAGATATAGATAAAGACCATAGAGATACAACGGGGGAAAGAGAGAGAGAGAGCGAGAGAGCGCACAAGCATACAGACAGGAAGATAGAGGTATTAGACCATAAGTGCTTTGATCATGATTCCTGGGTGGCAGGGGGATTGGACTGGATGGTCCTCGTAGTCTCTTCCAACTCTACAATTCTATAATTCTATGATTCTATGAGTATAGATAGAGGAGACCATAGAGATATAGATTGGAGGTGACCATAGTTGTGGGCATATATAAAGAGAAACATAGCTCATGGAAGATTGAAGGTGACCATAGAGCTAGAAATATAGAGTTCACCATGGAACTAACGGGGCAACCAAAGAAATAGATTGATATATACTGTATAAAAACATCATAGCTTAGTACTAATACGTCCCAAAAGCTGTGATGTCTCAGTCTATATTTCATATCCGTATGGGCTGCAAAGGAAGCCGAGCCGTGAAGTGCAACTTCCGGCTATCACCGCGGAGCATGCCGGGCCTTGTAGTCCTTCGACGAGGATTGGTTCTTAAAGGATCGGAAGTGGCTTCCCGGAAGCCCCGGATGTAGCCTGGAGAAGCTCCATCATGGCAGCGGCGGCGGCGGAGGAGAGGATGATGTTGGCTCCCGAGGAGCGACGGAGGCGGCGGCGCTCGCGGGACACGGAGGAAGAAGAGGTTGGACACAGATTGGTCCTCATACTTCCGGTCCACGGAAAACACCACTTCCGGTCTCTCCTAAATAGCTGGGGGGGGGTCTCTTCGGCATTTGGTTCCCTCCTGAGCCCTTCTCTCTGGACCAAGAGCTTGGGGGAATTACCTTTGTGGACTACAACTCCCAGTATCCCCCCTACATCCGGTATCTGGACTCCTACTTCCGGTCTCTCTCTGGGGCTGGGACTCTTGCCTTTTTCCAATGAGTATAGGGGGATTTTCTCCCCTCCTGAGTCCTTATGCTTGAGGGAATTACTTTTGTGACTGCAAATCCCAGTATCCCCCTACTTCTGGTCCCTGGGACCCCTACTTCCGGCCTTTAGGGGTCTTTTGCCAATGAGTATAGGGGGCATTTCCTCCCTTCCTGAGCGCTTCTCACTTGTGGGGGAATTACTTTTAGTTACAACTCCCAGTATCCCCCTACTTCAAGTCCCTTCAGTCCCCCTGCGTCTGGTCTCTCTGTCTGGGGAGCGGTCTGTTGCGTTTTCTCAATGGGCAGAGGGGCATTTGTTCTCCTGAGCCCTCCTCACGCTATCCAGAGCTTGGGGGAGTTAATTTTGTGGACTACAACTCCCAATATCCCCACTACCAGCTGGCATGGGCAGTGGCTGTGTTGGGGAGCTTTTCCTTCCCTCTCCTCTTGCCCCAGGTCTCATTACTATGGGCAGGGGGTGGTTGAAACTGTTGAATTTCTACCTGCTTAAACTCAGGCTGCTGCTTCTATTTATTTCATCTCATTTATATGCCACCTTCCTCGCAGAATGGGACCCAATGTGGCTCCTTCGAAGAAACAACCAGAGAGAGAGAGATACATATATGAAAAATCTCCCTATATTAAACTCTTTTGTCTGTTTCCTTTCCCAGTGTGCTGATAGGCCGTTTAGGAAGCACACCCAACCAATCACCACCCCCATGCAAATCCTGTCTCCGCTTCACAAGCCACTCCTGCCACTTAATCCACATCAACATCCCCAGCCTCCCAAGGGCCCCTCCCTCCTCTCATTCCCTCAGCCAGTCACCACCCACATGCAAATCCACTCTCAACCTCATAGTCCACTCCTGCCAGTCATTCTGCATCCACACCCCCAGCCTCACAAGGGCCCCTCCCTCCTCACTCTCTCAGCCAATCACCACCCACATGCAAATTCCCTCTCCACCTCACAATCCACCCTACCACTCAATCTGCATCTACACCCCCAGCCTTACAAGGGTCCCCCTCCCCTCCCTCCCTCCCTCCCTCAGCCAAACACCACCCACATGAAAAACAATGCAATACAATATTTTAGAAATTTGGAGAAAATGCTAAATCATAAGAAGGGCGACTAAAATGGTGAAAGGTCTGGAAACGATGCCTTATAGGAAAGACTTATGGAGCTGGATATGTTTAGCCTGGAAAAAAAAGGGTTAAGAGGCGATATGATAGCCTTGTTTAAGTATTTGAAGGGGTGTCACGTTGAGGATGGAGCAGGCTTGTTTTCTGCTGCTCCAGAGATTGGAACACGGAGCAATGGATGCAAGCTCCAGGAACAGAGATTCCACCTCAACATTAGGAGGAACTTTCTGACAGTCAGAGCTGTTCGGCAGTGGAACACACTCCCTCGGAGCGTGGTGGGGTCTACTTCCTTGGAGGTCTTTAAACAGAGGCTGGATGGCCATCTGTCAGGGATGCTTTGATCGTGATTTCCTGCGTGGCAGGGGGGTTGGACTGGATGGCCCTCGAGGTCTCTTCCAACTCTGCAATTCTATGATTCTATAAAAGTTCTCCCAATGGGAAATATAGTCAAATGTAGGTGGTATATTACTGCAAATTATGTTTTGGGGGGCTAAAATAATAGCATGTAGCTGAACCATGTGAAGTTTTCAAATCTACAATAATGACGTGTATATACAGATAGATAGAAAGAAATCTCAGGGCAGTATATGGTAAATTTGATGGAAGCAGCCAATTTAAAACAATAAAAAAAATTAAGTGGAACAAAAAAATCACATTAAGCAGGAAGTTTAAAAGCAATATAAAACCAGACTCATAAACAATCAGTTCAGCTCTAAAGACTTTAGTAAACAGCTGTAGAACCATAGAATCATAGAGATGGAAGATACACCCAAGTCTTACTCCATTCTGCCACGCAGGAAGACCCAATCATAGCATTCCTGGCAGATGGCCATCCAGACTCTGTTTAAAAACCTCCAAATAAGGGGACTCCACCATGCTCCAAATAGAACCATAGAGTTGGAAGGTACCTCAAAGGCCATCTAGTCCAACCCCATGTTTTTAGTCCCCCATGTTTTTACTCGGCGTCTCAGTGAAAGCAGTGCTGTCCCCATTTGGGGCTCCAAGGGGAGGTAATTGCCAAATGGGGGTGCCACAGCTGAAAAGGCCATACTCCTCTGCCGTCACAAGGTATGTTGGTCTCAATGATGGGACACAGAGGAGGTGTACTGGGTATAGTGGTTCCCTGGGAGATCCAGTACGTTCAGTACCGCCGCCCCCCCCTCCGCCACTGACCCATGCAACTTTGATCTGGTCCTACTTTCTCTCTGTCTGGCCTACCATACAGGGTTGTTGTGAGGATACGTTCATAGAATCATAGGGTTGGAGGAGACCACAAGAGCCATTAAGTTGGTTGCCCTCTCCCTGGCCTGATTGCCCACTTTTCAAGCCATCAGCATTGGTGTCCACCTCTTGCCCAACCCATAGGAGGAAATCCCCTGCGGTCATTCCAGGAATCCTCTCTGTTGATCAGCTGCCTTGGGGGTGGGTGGGTGGTCTTGAGTCCTTCTCTGCCAGGATATAAGAAACCTGGGACCCTCTTGTGTTCAGGTTGAGCTCACGGCTTTTAGGCCCTCCGTTTGGCCTGCCTGCCTCTTCCCCTGCCTCCTTGCAAAGCTAATTTTCTATCTCTTCTCCCCTCCCCAGGGCCAGAACGATGAGCCCTTGCAGTTGAACCTAGGGGAGTTGGACCTCACCTCGGATGAATTCATCCTGGACGAAGTGGACAGTAAGTTGGGAACGGGGGGAGGGATTTCCTGGTACAACCCCCACCTCCAATTCTCTGCTTGCATTCATAGAATCATAGAGTTGGAAGAGACCACAAGGGTCTCTTTATTTCAAGAAATCTGTTATGAAATGCAGACATATAGGATGGGGGACACCTGGCTTGATGGCAGTACATGCGAAAGGGATCTAGGAGTCTTAGTAGAACAAAAACTGAACATGAGTCAGCACTGTGACATAGCAGCTAAAAAAGCCAATGCAATTCTAGACTGCATCAATAGGAGATTAGCGTCTAGATCGAGGGAAGTAATACCACCACTTTATTCTGCTTTGGTCAGACCTCGCACCACAATTCAGGAAGGATACTGAGAAGCTGGAACGTGTCCAGAGGACAGCGAGCAAAATGGTGGGAGGTCTGGAAGCCAAGTCCTATGAGGAATGGCTTAGGGAACTGGGTACGTTTAGTCTGGAGAAGAGAAGGTTGAGGGGGACATGATAGCCATGTTTCAATATTTGATGGGATGTCATACTGAGGCTGGAGCAAGCTTGTTTTCTGCTGCTCTAGAGACTAGGATATGGAGCAATGGACTCAAACTACAGGAAAAGAGATTCCATCTAAACATGAGGAAAAACTTCCTGACAATAAGAGCTGTTCAGCAGTGGAATCTGTTGCTGTCTGGGAGTGTGGTGGAGCCTACATCTTTTTAAACAGAGGCTGGATGGTCATCTGTCAGGAGGGCTTTGACTGTGTATTCCTGCAGGGCAGAATGAGGTTGGACTAGATGGCCCTCGGGGTGTCTTCCAACTCTCTGATTCTTTAATTCTATCGTGCATATTCCTACAGGGCAGAAGGGGGTTGGACCAGATGGCCCTTGGGGGTCTCTTCCAACTCTATGATTCTGTTAGTTGTTGTATTCATTTGCAGGGGGGGGGAATGCCAATTTCCCCTCAAGAGAGAGTAAGGGAAAAGGTCACTCTCCCCTTGGCGGAAAGGCAAAGCTGTTTATTGTCCACTGTAAGATGAACATCCTGTCTGTGACGTTCCCCTGGATCTCTCCGCTTGCCTCATTTGCACCATTTGGAGCCTTGCCGTTCCTTTCGAAGATTCTGTCTGTCTTCTCTGAATGATTCACTTTGTCTTCTCCGTGATTCTCTCTATCATGTCTGGATGATGCTTTCTGGCCCCATCTATATGAGGCAATAAAATGTGGATTGATGTGCAGTAATGCAAATTTGCAGCAGCTGCAACTTGTGTTAATGGGTTGTTTTTTTTTGCCCCCATAAGCTTCACATGCCTGCTAGTCAAGATGGCGGTCGTGAGTGGGTTACTCATGTTTGTACTTACCTGTCCAAGGTGCGATAGAGTGATATTTTGATTTAACAGAAAAGAAAACACCGCACAAAAACCACCCTGTTTTATCACTCGCTAAGGTGAAAATCCAACATGGCGGCAAGCACACGTGCCTTGTTTGCAAGCCCCACCTCCACGCTCACCTGGCCTATCAACTTTGTGCTTCCACTCATATGGGAAAGCGATTCAAAGAGAGTCGCTTGTCTCGACAAGCAGGAATGTGCATTCCCCTTGCTGTTTTTAAAAAACTATGGGAAAAATCGTGGAGACTTTTCCTGTGGAGTTTTTGACATTTTGGTCTACCCTCTTCCTTCCCAATATGGCCAAATGATGGGGGATGCCATTAAAGTGATGCGGGATGCTAGAACTTCCAGAGCATGGGAAAAGGTGCCTTTCTGGACTGTCACTCCCAGAATCCCTGACTGGGGGATTCTGGAAGTGGCAATCAGAACAGAACAACTGGCAGAAGGACTAGCAAGGAGTACAAGATTCTGTAGGCTCTATTTCAGGGGAAGGGACTGGCAAAATCACCTCTCATGATTCCTTGCCGAAGAAAACTCTACGAAATTCATGATGACTTGAAGGTATGCACACACATCATATTATTATTGTTATTATTATTATTATCAGTAGTAATAGTAGTACAGTTGTTCCTCTGTATTCACAGATTTGGTATTCACAGATTTAAATATTCACGGCTTGGAAATATTCTTTAAAAAAATAATAATCCAAAAAGCAAACCATGATTTTGCCATCTTATATAAGGGACACCATTTTGCTATGCCATTGCATATAATGGGACTTGAGTATTCACGGATTTTGATGTCTATGGGGGGTCCTGGAACCAAACCGCAGTAAATATGAAGGGACAACTGTAGTAGTATTTATTTGTAGCCCAAAGTGGCTCCCAGTTTAAAATAACAAATAAATCACATAATTAAAATATACAAAAAGTGCACATTAAAATGGAATTAAACCAATTACGTCAGGTTGTATTCTCCTTGCATTCCACCATTAAAACATTTTCACCATTAAGACAACCCCTCTGTATTTTCTTCCAGGCCATATACAAGCCAACTTGGAGGACGCGCTGGTTCAGGAGGCCTTGAAAACGGTGAGAGGGGGGCTATCAGGGATCAGGGACGAAGTGGGGGCTCTGCTAGATTTCTCCCCCACCCTATAACTCTTTGCTGTTCTCTGGCAGGGGGTGGACCTGAGACAATACTCCAAGCAAGTGGAAATGGAGCTGCAGCAGATAGAGAGCGCCTCCATCAAGGACTGTATCCTTGGCCTGAGGGGCTTTTCAAGGTGGGATGGAGGAAGGGTGTGGGTCCCTAGGGTCTCCTCTTGAGGTTCCGGCATGTAATCGTTTCTTCCTTAACGACCTCCTCCAGATATCAAGGAGAGCAAGAACATTGCCTCACTACATACACAGATCACAGCTTGCGATGCTGTCTTGGAGGTGAGTGTATTGATCAGGGGAAAGTGAGGCGGGGGGATACACTCCAGTACTGCTCAGTTTAGGTTCCACTGATGTAAGACAAGCTGGAAGGTGTCCAGAGGAGGACAACCAAAATGGTGGGAGGTCTGGAAGCCATTATGTCCTATGAGGAACGGCTGAGGGAGCTGGGTAGGTGTATCCTGGAGAAGGGAAGGTTAGGATACTGAGGATGAAGCAAACTTGTTTTCTGCTTCTCTGAAGACTAGGACACGGAGCAATGAACTCAAACTCCAGGAAAAGAGATTCCACCTAAGCATTATTAGGAAGAGCTTCTTGACAGTATGAGCTGTTCAGCTGTGGAATGCACTGCCTGGGAGTTTGGTGGAGTCTCCTTCTTTGGAGGTTTCTCAACAGAGCATGAATGGCCATCTGTTGGGTGTGCTTTGATTGTGTCTTTCTGCATGGCAGAAGGGGGTTGGAGTAGATGACCCCTGTGGGTTCTTTTAAATCTATGATTCTATGCATTTTTGACAAGTTTCTCAGGTTTTAGATACCACCTATACATTATTTTCTAAACATTCTCTTTCCTATCCTAACTGTAGTGTCAATTTCAAAGATTTTGTCTGCAACCTTTTCCATTGATCGATCTGAATGTGATTATCTAGCCCTTCCTTGGGTCCTAACGCAAGCACCATTCTCTTCCTCCCTGCCTCCTCCTGCCCGCCCGCCCTCAGCGCATGGAAGCCATGCTCAGCTCCTTCCAGTCGGACCTGAGTAGCATCAGTTGTGAGATCCAGACCTTGCAAGAGCAGTCAGTTGCCATGAACGTCCGGCTCCGAAACCGCCAAGCCGTCCGGGGGCGCCTCTCCCAGCTGGTGGACGAGCTGGTAGTGCCCAACGTCATGATCAGGTCTGTCTTTGAGATGGTGGTATTGGGGCGGGGAGAGTCAGGAATGTTTTGATCAGGTATTCCTGCAGGACCAGGGGTTGGACTAGATGGTCCTTGGAGGTCCCTTCCAACTCTGAGAGAACCAGGGGGTCTTGCAGGGGGCAGAGTGTTGGTGGTGATGGGATACCCAAGAAAACATGAGATCCAAATGCAAAGCTCACAAATAAACCCAAACAAATCCAAGTTCAGTTCTTCCCGCCAGCAGGTAAAACAAGATATTTGGGGCAATTTTTTGGATGTGCAAAATGACCTTCTGATATGTGTGTGTGTGTGCTGTTTTGTGATCATTTTTATGGTTTTTAAAAATTGCTTTTATGCCATTTTAAAATTGGTGGCATTTTGTTTTTTATAATTTTATTAGAAAAAAAAATACAGTTACAAAATCAAAAGAGATGAGCAACATGGGATAGCAACTAACCAAAACTCACTATCAACCTATATATATATAATTCTCCTGGGTATGTTGCCTTTCCCAGTGTGCTGATTGGCTGCTCAGGAAACACACCCAACCAATCACCACTCACATGCAAATTCCCTCTCCACCTCACAATCCACTCCTGCCACTCAATCTGTGGCCCAGATTGGGACCCAGACAGTCAACTGGTGGTGGTGGTGGGACACTGCTGCTTCTGCTATGACAACACCCAGGCAGTCAACTGGTGGCAGACAACAGAGCAAGTCACCCTCAGCAATTCTGGGGAAAGTGTGGAACACTGAGAAGGGGGAGGAGAAATTTTAAAATCCACTGCCGTACCTTACAGGGCTGTCATGAGGTCTACCGGGCGTTTTGGAGTGAATTTTTTTAACAACGCATGTTACGCCGGGTACATCTAGTTACAGCAAAATAGTCTTACAAAATATCAGGGTGTTATTGGATAAGGATGAAAGTCATCCAATGTTAAACTAAAAATGTTTTTAATTCACATTAAGTACATCTTTCCAAAAAACACAATGATCCAAAGGTGGTAATGTTGTTTGCAATGAATTGTTAACATAATTTAAAAGCTGAAGCCACTTTCCCCAAAATGATCTGCCTGAGTTCTGTAGTGTATTCATTTTCATTGTCAATTTTTTTCCATTAGTAAAGTGTTCCACAAATGATTCCACCATTTGTTTACGGTCCATTGTCCTGATTTCCAGCTTGGGGCTGTTTCTAATCTTTTATTAGCTGAAATGGAGCAAATTAGTTCTTAATATTTAAGATTTGCATTTCCCCCCATAAAGACTGATAACAATAATAGTGCTGGACAGAATGTAATATTTTGGGATGTAATAACAGAAATAATATTAAGTATGGCCCTAAATTGGTGGTGTTTTAATGGGAAAGCTTATTTAATTATATTAAATGTATGTGGTTTTAATACTTCAGTGGAGGGCGACCAAAATGGTGGGAGGTCTGGAAGCCATTATGCCCTATGCGGAGCCTCTTAGGGAGCTGGGCATGTTTAACCTGGAGAAGAGAAGGTGAAGAGGGGATATGATGGCCATGTTTAAATATTTGAAGGGATGTCATACTGAGGATCATAGAATTGCAGAGTTGGAAGAGACCACGAGAGCCATCCAGTCCAACCCCCTGACACGCAGGAAATCACTATCTAAGCATCCCCGACAGATGGCAATCCAGCCTCTGTTTAAAGACCTCCAAGGAAGGAGACCCCACCACGCTCCGAGGGTGTGTGTTCCACTGCCGAACAGCTCTTACTCTCAAAAAGTTCCTCCTAATGTTGAGGCGGAATCTCTGTTCCTGGAGCTTGCATCCATTGCTCCGGGTTCCAGTCTCTGGAGCAGCAGAAAACAAGCTTGCTCCATCGCCAACGTGACACCCCTTCAAATACTGAAACAGGGCTATCATATTGCCTCTTAACCGTCTTTTTTCCAGGCTAAACATACCCAGCTCCCTGAGTCTCTCCTCATGGATGAGACTCTCCTCCATGGATGGAGAAAGCTTGTTTTCTGCTGCTCCAGAGACTACGCCACGGAGCAGTGGGTTCAAACAACAGGAAAAGAGATGCCACCTAAACATTATTACGAAGAACTTCCTGACAGTAAGAGCTGTTCGACAGTGAAATGCATTGCCTCATAGTGTGGTGGAGTCTCCTTCTTTGGAGGTTTTTAAACAGAGGCTGGATGGTGATATGCCGGAAATGATTTGATTGTGTGCTCCTGCATGGCAGATTGGGATGGACTGGATGGCCTTTGGGGGTCCCTTCCAACTCTAGGATTCTATGATTCTATCATACATATTCCTGCAGGACAGAAAGGGGCTGGACTAGATGGCCCTAGGGGGTCCCTTCCAACTAGGATTCTATGATTCAACAGGATTCATTTGTAGGTCCTCTTAGAAAAAAGTAGGTCATAAATCCTAGAATCCTAGAGCTGGAGGGAGTTCCAAAGGCCATCGAGCCCAACCCTCCCTCTCAGTGCAAGAACTCCAGCGAAGGAGACCCCACCACCTGTGAAGAAGTTCCTTTAATGTTCAGTCGATATCTACTCTCCCTGTAACTTAAAACCTTTAGACCTGGTCCTCCCCTTTGGGGCAGCAGAGAACAAGCCAACACCCTGGGGCAGGAATTTAAAGAGGGCCATCATGTCACACACACACACACACACACACACACACCAGCCTTCTCTTCACCAGGTGGAACATGCCCAGCTCCTTCAACCTCTCCTCATAGGTTTTGTTCTCCATCCCTCTTATCATCTTCATTGCCCTTCTCCAAACTCGCTCCAACTTCTCTATATGCTTTTTAAAATGAGGTGCCAGAGCTGAATGCAGGATCTAGAGGAGGCCTGACCAGCACAGAATACTGTATTATGGGACTATTCCCTCGACTTGGAATCGTAGGATCGTTGAGTTGGAAGAGACCCCAAGGGCCATCTAGTCCAACCCCATTCTGCCATGCAGGAACACACAATCAAATCATTCCCGACAGATGGCCATCCAGCCTCTGTTTAAAAATCTCCAAAGAAGGAGACTCCACCACACTCCAAGGCAGCAGCGGATTCCACTATCCAACAGCTCTTATACCATCAGGAAGTTCATCCTAATGATGTTTCGGTGGAATCTCTTTTCCTGGAGTTTGAACCCACTGCTCCATGTCCTAGTCTCTGGAGCAGCAGAAAACAAGCTTGTTCCATGCTCAGTATGGCATCCCTTCAAATATTTAAACATGGCTATCATGTCCCCTCTTAACTATGCTATTAATGCAGGCTTAAAATAGCCTTCGCCTTTTTTGCTGCAGCGTCATGCTGCTGGTTCATGACCAACAGTAATCCCAAGGTCCTTTTCGCCTGTAGTACTGCTGAGCCAAGTGTACCCATCCTATGCCTGTGCATTTGGTTTTTGTGGCCTAAAGTCAGAAATAAACCCAGATCCCAAATTGGTAGCATTCCAGACTGGTTATGAAATAAGACAAGGGAGCTTTCTCTGCTCTCCCTCCCGCCCGATACGAGGGACAATTTGAGGGGTGTTGTGTGTCCTGCCTTCCTCCTTTGATTCCTCCCCCCGTTTCCCCCCCTCCTCAGCACCATCCTCGAAACGCCAGTGACGGATCAGGCCTTCCTGGAGCAACTCCATGAGCTGAACAACAAAATCAATGCGGTGAAGGAGCAGGCCTTCCGCGAGACCACGGCCTGCGCGGATGTGACTGACATCTTGGACAAGCTGAAGGCCAAGGTGGGTGGGGGGCTGGCGCAGCTGTTCCCAAACCTTTGGTGCGTTGGATTGGGATTAGGATAAACAAACAATTGAGCCACACTGGGGTGGAGGGAGGAGGGTTTCAGCCAGAGGAGTTTCTGGAGCTCCATCTTCCACCTTGACGTGTTACTTACATTCTTCCTTCTGCCAGGCTGTGGCCAAGATCCGGGAGTTCATCCTTCAGAAAATCTACTCCTTCCGCAAGCCGATGACCAACTACCAGATCCCCCAGAACGCCTTACTCAAGTACCGGTATGAACAATGGCCTGCAGGAGTGCGAGTAGTCACAAAGAATTCCAGAGTGCAAGGGATGGGGGAGGGAACAGCAGGCCTGGGTTCTCCCAGAATGCTTTGCTTTCCTTGTATGGAACTTGACACATGTTCCATCCCCTGTGCAGCGCAAAGTGATCTTGTAGCACCTTTGAGACTAACGGAGAGAAAGAAGTTGCAGCGTAAGCGTTCGTAGATTTAAGTCTATTTCCTTAGATGCAAGAGGTGAACTAGCGCCTAGGAACAGACCTTATAAGCAGGCTGCATGAACAGCCATTGAAAGGCCAAACTTGTGGGTATAGGGAAGAGGTGACAAGTTGAGCTTGCTACATTTACTAATACTGAACTTGTCACCTCATCACCATACCCACAAGTTTGGCATTTCGATGGCTGTCCGTACAGCCTGCTTATAAGGTCTGTTCCTAGGCACTAGTTCACTCCATGCATCTGAGGAAGAAGACCAAGTCTATGAAAGCTTATGCTACCAACTTCTTTCAGTTAGTCTCTAAGGGGCTACACGATCCCTTGGCCTACTTACAAAGGAATAGTTTTCCAGGCATTCTAGGACAGAAACATTCTTAAATCTACCTGTACAGGAAGAGCTGACCTTGCACGGCCTGCTAGGGAGAATGCAGCTGCTAAAAACCCCATTAATATTTTGCTAGAGGCCTGCCTGATGCAATAGTAAATACTCAATTACTAAATTATGCATTTCTGAAGTGTATACAACATTTTGCGTATAGGGTGACCATAAGGGCTGCATCCTATCTTCTGGCCAGTTTTCTGGAAATGGCTTCTCCTTACACGTGGCTTCTGGCCCTTCTTCCCTGGAGCAGGTTTTTCTACCAGTTCCTCCTCGGGCATGAACGTTCAGTCGCCAAGGAGGTGCGCGACGAATACATGGAGACCATGAGCAAGATCTACCTCAGCTACTTCAAGTCCTACACCAGCCGCCTCATGAAGGTGCAGGTAAGAGGTGGCAGGAGGGGTCCACTTTCTACTGTTGACCGGTGCCATCCCCCTCCCTTGTGGGTTGTTCTTCTGGGCCTGCTCCAGTCCTGTGATTTTGTCATTTCACTGCCCTTTCACTTTGCCTTTCTTCTTTTTTCTTTGGTCCGCAGTACGAGGAAGTGGCTGAGAAAGACGACCTCATGGGTGTGGAAGACACAGCAAAGAAAGATATCCTCATTTTGCCCTTGCGGACAAAAGCATTGGTGTCTGAGGAGGATGGGGGGATATGGCCCATATCTGCCCATTACCCTCCCTTAAACAGGAAAACCGGGATCCTATTTGGTGGAGTGTGGCATAAGGTTTCAGCATGTGGGGCTTTACTATGGGTCCCCTTTCACTCTGTCACCGTAATAGACTCTCCTGTAGCTGCTCTGTGACTGGTGGAGAGTTATGGGTGGTTGTGGGGTTGAAGGAGATGGCTGTATCCCCATAGCTAGATGAAGATTGGAGAATCTTATGCCAAGTTCTGCTGAGGTCCTTCAGCAGTCTTGGCTGCTGAAATCAATTGCTACACAAGCAGAACTGTGCCATGCTGAAATGGACATATTGAATTGGCCGTGCTCAACTGACCACGCTGTATTGTCCCCTTTTCCAGTAGTGTGGGGAGGGGTCCTTGATCTTGGGTTTGGCTCAGCCTCCAAGCTTACCAGGCAGGGCAATTAACAAAGAGAAGACTATGGGAGGAGAGCCAACCCCAACCTTCCCCAGTTCTGTCAGGGTTTCTTCCTTCTCCAGCTTACATAGTAGATGTACACTCAAAGGAGGATGGCTTCAAGTTGGAAATTTCCCTTTATTTCTGACCTCTCTGAGTGTGTCTGCCAGCCAGCACACGGGACAGGAACCCAGCACCTCTCAGGAGGCCTTGCTTTGAGTTCCTTGAATGCCGTGGAGGTGGTGAGGGAGTGTGATGGGGTCCCCTTTGTGGGGATGGACCATGCTGTGGCCCCGACAAGAATGATGACCATAGTGCTGGGACCAGCCACCGTTTCAGGTGGCACTGCAGAGGTGAATGATGCTGTTGCCACAGACCTCCTTCCCCTGATCTTAGACAGGAAAGAATATGGGACTTCGCTATGGCTCCCCTCTCACTGTGTTGTTGTGATAGACCCTCCCGTGGCTGTTCTGTGACTGGTGGAGAGTTGTTGGGGGTTTTGGAGGAGTGTTTGGTTGTGTCCCCATAGCTAGATGAAGCTTGAGGAATCTTACGCCAAGTTCTTTTGGAGTCCTCCAGAGGTCACGACCGATGGAGTCCAGGTCTAGGACGTTTCAGTTATCAATTGATACGTGAGCAGAACTGTACCATGCTGAAATGGCTGTGCTAAACTGGCTGCACTGAACTGTCACATTCCATAGAGTCCTTCGTCGTCTCTCTGGCTGTGTTATTGTGTGTTGTTATTGTGTGCCTTCAAGTCGTTTCTTTATCATGGATTTTTCTTGATGAGATCTCTTCAGAGGAGGGTTTGTCTTTGCCTTCCTCTGAGGCTGAGAGAGTGTGCCTTGCCCATGGCCCAAGGGAGAAGCAAAGGGGGGATGCAAGTCCAAGGGGTGGGGGTGGGCTCTTACCCGATCTCCTTTCATGCCCACGTCACTCTTCTTCCCAGGGAAACCTCCCTGCAGGAAAGGGAATGAAGTCTGGGGTGTTAGGAGAACTCTTGGGGGGAGAGGGGTGCGCAGACTTTCCCAGTGTTGTCCTTGACTCGGTCCAGCAGCCACGCTTCTTCTCCAAACCTTCCCTGCGGAACCGCAACACCATCTTCACGCTTGGCAACAGGGGGAGTGTGATCGGGAGTGTGGAGCTGGAGGGGCCTATCATCGTACCCCACTCTGCCCAAAAGAGTGACATCCGTGTAAGTGCGCGCCCTGGAGTGGGTGGCTGGGGGCAGCCTTCTCCCCTTGAGGCGATGTACCTTTCTCAAGTGTAGCAGTGTTCCCCTCCCCACTATCCTGGTGTAGTGAGTAGGGCAGATGGGTTTTAGAGTCCTTGCTGGCCTCATGGCCAAATGTCAATGGCTGCCCATTGGTACATATAATCATAGAGGTGGAAGGGACCCTTAAGGGCTATCCAGTCCAACCCCATTCTTCCCTGCAGTAATACACATGATAGAATGATAGACTCTTAGGGCTGGAAGGGACCCCAGGGGCCATTTAATCCAACCCCTTTCTGCCATACAGGAAGAATGCCACAGCTAAAGAACTAAAGAGTTCTTTCCTAATGTTTGGGTGGGATCTCTTTACTTGTCCTCTGAATCCATTGTTTCACAGAATCAATGAGTGGGAAGGGACTCCAGAGGCTATCTAGTCCAATCTCACACAATCCAAACATTCCCAACAGATGACCGTCTAGCCTCTGTTTAAAAACCTCCAAAGAAGGAGACTCCACCACACTCCCACACAGCAGCAGCGTATTCCACTGCCCAACTGGTCTTAGAATATTGCAAAGCCCAGTTTCATAGAATCTTAGGGCTAGAAGGGATCCCAAGGGCCATCTAGTCCAGCCCTATTCTGTCATCCAAGAAGCCACTTAAGAGTTCTTTCCTAATGTTTAGGTGGAATCTTATAATTTGAATCCATTGTTTCACAGAATCATAGAGCTGGAAGGGATTCCAGTCCCCTGCCCTGCTGGGATACACAATCAAAGCCCTCCCGGCAGACGTCAATCCAGCCTCTGTTTAAAACCTCCCAAAGGAGGAGACCCAAGCATACTCCCAAGCAGCGCAGAGAGGGTTAATGTGTATTAATGACCTGGTTGGATAGCTCTTGCATTCACTTGTTGGTTTGAGGCAGGGAAAAAAGGTAATAAAGGCTGGGAAAGGAGTGCAGGAGTGATTTCTTTTCTTTGCCTCTCTCCATCTTGCGCCTTTTATATTTATTATTATTTATTTATTTTATTTATGTATATCCCACCATTCTTCCTATGGTGTGACCCAAGGCAGCTTACAACATTTAAAAAACAAGACTTGCTAAACACTGCCGTAGAACCCCCATATTTGCTGATTCATTATCCACTGATTCCATTACCTGCGCTTTAGTTTCAGCACACCTACCATAGAGTCTTCCTAGAAAATGTGTCCTCTCTAGCCATTTTCTAGGTCCTCCAAGGCAACTATATGGTATTTTAAACTGGAAGTCTCATAATTTTCAATGGTGTTCGGTATTATCCACGGTTTTTGTTATCCACGGGTCCCCCAGAACCGATTCCCAGCGGATACGGGGGTCCTACTGTAAAAATCCAAATGCATAAATACTTCTCCATAGTCAGGAGGTTAACATGTCTTCTTTCTTTTTGCTTCTGAACAAGTCAACGTTCTGTAATCTCATAGTTACTTTGATTTTGTAACAAATATGTTTCTACACTATTACTTAGTATTTATCATGTGTTGTTGAGGGAATCTCAATAGATTGTATTAAAAAATGCCCTTTACTTTTGCAAATAAGAAGCCTATTCCTGTCTCGGCAGGTTGCAATTAAGGTTATTCTTAAATTACTTTTCTTGAAGGTATTTCATCAATGTGTTGGGGGGGGGTTACGTTTGTGAGCTGCTTTTGAAACTGAGCGGGAAAGCATAGATTTGAGTAAACGGGAGGTGGGAAGAGAGCGGCTAGGCTGCCAGGGCTCCGGGCCTTTGGGGTGTGGGGGAGATGGACAACTCAATTCCTGACTGACCCCCTTCCTCTCCCCCTGGCCCTGGCTGCCCCCAGTACCCCTTCGAGTCCCTCTTCCGGAGCCAACACTACGCCTTGCTGGACAACAGCTGCCGGGAATACCTCTTCCTCTCTGACTTCTTCCTGGTGACTGGAACCCCCGCCCTGGACCTCTTCAATGCTGTCATGGGCAAGACCCTGGCCATGTTCCTCGTGAGTAGGGGGTAAGCGCAGGGGGAGGGGGGTCTCCAGAGATGCTGAGATGCCTCCATTTGTGTTGCTCTGCCTCTCTTGAGAGGGACATTTCAAGGGGAAGGAATTGACATTTTTGTTTGAGCATCTGTGACCCATCTTGGTTCTGTTCTTTGGGGCTGGAAATAATGCCTTTAGAGATGAAGCCGCAAGCTGAACATGAACCAGCAGTGTGATGCGGCAGCCAGAAAAGCCAATCTGATTCTAAGCTGCATTAATGGGAGTATAGTGTCTAGATCAAGGGAAGTAATAGCGCCACTCTGTTCAGCTTTGTTCAGACCTCACTTGGAAGACTTTGTCCAGTTCTGGGCACAACAATTCAAGAAGGATATTGAGAAGCTGGAATGTGTCCAGAGGAGGGCAACCGAAATGGTGGGAGGTCTGAAAGCCATTATGCCCTATGAGGAGTGGCTTAGGGAGCTGGGTATGTTTAGTCTGGAGAAGAGAAGGTTGAGAGGGGACATGAATGTTTAAATATTTGAAGGGATGTTGTACTGAGGATGGAGCAACCTTGTTTTCTGTGGCTCCAGAGACTAGGACACGGAGCAGTGGGTTCAAACTACAGGAAAATAGATTCCACCTAAACATGAGGATGAACTTCCTGACAGTAAGAGCTGTTTGGCAGTGGAATCAGCTGAGGGATGTAATAATACAGTACTCAGTGGATGTTTATAAATCTGTTCTTTGATCCGGAATCTATATAGAATCAATAGAATTGTGGAGGTGGAAGAGACCATGAAGGCCATCAAGTCTAACCCCCTTCTGCCATGCAGGAATAAACAGTTGGTTCTTTTCCTCAATCTTTTTCTCTCTGTATGATCTCACCTAAATGTAGAGCTCAGAGTGCCCAGGAGGGTGGAGTGGGGGGTCCGTTAACAAAGGCGAGGTTCTCAGAAGATGGGGAATATGGTGACGAGACAAGCAGGGTGACCCCCAAGGAGGGAGCAAGCAAGCCATGATGGGATCCTTCTGACTAATATAATTTTTATTGTTATTCCAGTCTGTGACTCAAGTTGGCTAGCAAAGGTTAAATCAGTCATAGCTTTTAAAATCATATCGCACAAAAGCTGGAAGTATAATTCGGCCTCCATCTCTGCAGAACCAATCTCTGGGGTTTTAGTTATCCGTAGGACACAAAATTGGGACATGTGCCATACAGTCCTGCTGGAGAACACCTAGAGAGGTGTCCTTTCTAGGCATCTTCCTCCAACGCAACTCTATGGTTTTTTTTTTTCAGGAGTCCTTTATTTTAATAGGATTTGCTGTTACCTTCGGTTTCTGGTATCTATGATTAAGTCCGGGAAGTGAACGCCTGCAGATAGACCCCGCGGGGTTCTGGCTGTATAATTCACCAGTCGATGGAATTAAAATCAGATTTATTTATTTATTGGCTTTATTTTAATGTTGTAAGCTGCCCCGATTGCATTTTGTAGAGAGGTGGGATATAAATAAATTTTATTATTATTATTTATTATTTATATCCTGCCTTTCTCCCAAGATGGGATGCAAGGCAGTGGAATCCGCTGCTGCGAAGTGTGGTGGAGTCTCCTTCTTTGGAGGTTTTTAAACAGAGGCTGGATGGCCATCTGTCATTGGGAGTGCTTTGATGGTGTATTCCTGCATGGCAGAATGGGGTTGGACTAGATGGCCTTTAGGGGTATTTTCCAACTCTACAATTCTATGATTCTAAAACAGTTAAAAAACATCACCATAGCAAAGGAAAAATAACCAACAGACAATATAAAAGGAAAATTTCCCCCTTGAACAGTCAGTCTTCCAAGTCCTATTGGAAGTAAGGGAGTCTCTAGTCTCACCTTCCTGGGAATGGAGTTCCAGAGAGTTTGGGGGCAGCCACCGAAAAGTTCCCCTTTCTTATGTTCCTGTCAAATGTCCCTGTCACGGGGAACAGAATGGAACTATGGTTATATATGTAAAGAGTATGGTTAAAGCATCTTAAACATTCTTCCATTGATAAAGCCCACAAAATGGCCAACTATATTCTGGCTCTAGAGTTTGCCATCTGCAATGTTGGATTAAAAATAGGAACACCAGTTTGCAGCTCTATCTACGAACTACTTACCTGCCCCATATAAAAAATTCCGCTTTTGTAATGTTTTACCTGTAAAGTATTATTGTTTTGGACTTAAAAAAACATGATGCAATGTTGGATTAAAAATAGGAACACCAAATTCGTAGCTCTACCTATGACCTATTTACCTGCCGCATATAAGAAATTCCTCTTTTGAAAAGTTTTACCTGTAAAGTATAATCATTTTGGACTTTTAAAAAAACCCTGAGAAATCAGTGTGATGGAAGTGGCTTGACCATGTTGTCGCACTCTAGCGACAAGAAAAAATCTTCACAACTACGTGCGTTGTAGAGTCCCACAACTTTATGGACATATTTGGACTCCCAACAGAGATTTATTGTATTTGATTGTATATTTATATAAATATTGTAAATGTAACTGTAATTATTGTATTGAAACTGCTTATATGCCTGTAAGGTTTTTAGGTATGATTGAAAGTTTCAGCACTTACCACATTTAATATTATATATACTGTATAAAAAGAACCATACAGTACACTTTAATGTCTAGGTTGTATATCTTTACCGGTATTTATTAATCTAGGATATTTATTATAGATAGTATTCATTGTGTGTGACAATTACATCCTATATATTGGTACAGTAACAACAGATCGTAACATCATGAAGTTCTTCCTACAGTTTAGGTGGAATCTCTTTTCATGTAGTTTGAACCGACTGCTCCGTGTCCTAGTCTCTGCTGCAGCAGAAAACAAGCTTGCTCCATCCTCAGAATGACATCCCTTCAAATATTTAAACATGGCTATCATGTCCCCTCTTCGCCTTTTCTTCTCCAGGCTAAATATACCCAGAAAATTCATTCCTTCAAACAACCTGGGCCAGAGCTGTATGTTGCTTTATTAATCATGTGTTTCTCTCTCCCTCTTCCTCCACAGAAGCACATGGACACCTACGTGAGCGACTGCTACGACAGCATCGCTATCTTCCTCTGCATCCACATTGTCTTGCGCTTCAAGGCCATCATGGCCAAGCGCAACGTCCCCGCCATTGACAAGTGAGTGAGCGCGCGAGGCCAGTCTTTTGCCATTTTCAACACTCTCCCCCCCCCAGCCCCACCTTGGCTCTGGGTCTTAAAGCAGGACCAGCTTGCATCAGCCGGACGGGTGGGGGAGATGCTAAGCTGAGAACTTACTCATGACGGTGCACACTGGATGGCACATGATTGCTTGGATTGGAACCCTCATCAGCCAAGTGATGAGCTCGAGCCGGACCTCGACTGACTGGCTTGACCACTCTTCCCTCCCTCTTCTGCCCCCGACAGGTATTGGGACACCCTGTTGGAGATGCTGTGGCCCCGTTTCGAGCACATCCTGGAGCTGAACATCCAGAGCATCCAGAATACGGACCCCCAAAAGCTGGGCTTCCTGGACACGAGGCCCCACTATGT
Source organism: Gambelia wislizenii (assembly GCA_030847615.1). NCBI lineage: Eukaryota > Metazoa > Chordata > Lepidosauria > Squamata > Crotaphytidae > Gambelia > Gambelia wislizenii. Next base: position 5,351,789 of record JAUMIR010000002.1, on the reverse strand, counting down.
AAGACCAGTGGTGCAAGGCGGGGCCTTGCTGTTTCCAGCTGGGTGTATTCAGCCTAGCACCGAGAAGGTCAAGGAGCAGTCTTCTGAGATCAGAACATCAGCAGCTAGGGCTCTTAATAGACCACAGGCTTAATATGAGCCAGCAGGGTGATGCAGCAGTCAAAAAGGCAAATGCAATTCCACCAATTAAGTTTTTATTAGTTTTTATATGCATATACAATACACAATACAGATTATATAGCCAGTGCGATTCTAGGCTGCATCAATAGTAGTCTGGATCGAGGGAAGTAATAGTGCCACTCTGTACAAAAGTTAGTAAAATGCAGGCTAGACAATGCAATTGTTAGGTGGATTTGTAATTGGTTGATGGGCTGAACCCAAAGACTAGTCACCAATGGGTCTTTATCCTGGTGAGAACTGACTATTTGGGGTGCCACAGGGTTCTGTCCTGGGCCCAGTGCTATTCAACATCTTTATCAATGACTTGGATGAGCAAATAGAGGGCATGCTTATCAAATTTGCAGATGACACCAAATTAGGAGGGGTAGCTAATACCCCAGAGGACAGGATCAGAATTCAAAATGACCCCCATAACAGATTAGGAAGCTGGGCTAAAACTAACCAAATGAATTTCAACAGGGAGAAATGTAGGATACTACACTTGGGCTCTAAAAATGAAATGCACAGATATAGGATGGGTGACACCTAACTTGATGACAGTACATGCAAAAGGGATCTAGGAGTCTTCAGGGACTGCAAGCTGAACATGAGCCAGCAGTGTGATGCGGCAGCTAAAAAAGCCAAAACGATTCTAAGTTGCATTAATAGGAGTATAGTGTCTGGATCAAGGGAAGTAATGGTGCCACTCTATTCTGCTTTGGTCAGGCCTTACCTGGAATACTGTGTCCAATTCTGGGCAGCACAATTCAGAAAGGATATTGAGTAGTTGGAAGATGTCCAGAGGAAGGTGACCAGGATGGTGGGAGGTCTGGACACCATTATGCCCTATGAGGAGTGGTTTAGGGAACTGGGTATGTTTAGTCTGGAGAAGAAAAGGTTGAGAGGTGACACAATAGCCATGTTTAAACATTTGAAGGGATGTTACACTGAGGATGGGGCAAGCTTGTCTTCTGCTGCTCCAGAGACAAGGACATGGAGCAGTGGTTTCAAACTACAGGAAAAGAGATTCCACCTAAACATTAGGAAGAGCTTCCTAGCAGTAAGAATTGTTTGGAAGTGGAATACGCTTCCTGGGGGAGTCTCCTTCTTTGGAGATTTTTAAACAGAGGGTGGGTGGCCATTTGTCGGGAATGATTTGGTTGTGTATTCCTGCATGGCAGGGGGTTGGACTGGGTGGCCTTTGTGGTCTCTTCCAATTCTATGATTCCATCTTTGAGCAGAGGATGTATGGTCAGCTTTCAGGAACTGTTCATTCCTGATTGGTAGGAGGTTAGACAAGACAGCCCTTGGAGCCATTTTCAGTTTTGGGGCAATCTAGTCCAACCCCCTTCAGCCATGCAGGAAGACATAAAGCATTCCCAACAGATGGCCATCTGGCATTATTATTATTATCATCATTATCATTATTATTACTATTGAAATAATTGAATCTAGAGCTGGAAGAGACCAAAAGGGCCATCTAGTCGAACCCCGTTCTGTCCCGCAGGAATACACAAAGCATTCCTGACAGATGTGTATCCAACCTCTTAAGCCTAAACAATTTCAGCAATATGGAGGGCTCATGGAATCATAGAGTTGAAAGAGACCCCAAGGGCCATCCAGTTCAACCCCCTTCTGCCATGCAAAAGACCCAATCCAAGCACCCCAGTGACAGGTGGCCATCCAGCCTCTGTTTAAAAACCTCCAAAGAAGGAGACTCCACCACACTCCCAGGCAGTAGCGATTTCCTCTGCCGAACAGCTCTTACTGTTAGGAAGTTCTTCCTTATGTCTAGGTGCAGTCTCTTTTCCTGGAGTTTGAGCTCATGGCTCCCAAGCAGAATAGAGTGGCACTATTACTCCCTCTCCATTTGGACAACTTCTGGCCTATGGAACTCCTTGTCACAAGGTGTGTGGGGAAGCTGATCACTTGTTTCCCTGGAGTTGTCACAAGGCCCTGGTATCCAATTGCAAGCTCCTCCTTGAAGGGACATTTGGAACACAAAGAAGAACATCTTTAATGTCTGCGGGGTTTGCAGTAAAGACAAGTTAGCCTGCTTAGACTGTGTGTGTGTGTGTGTGTGTGTGAGTGAGTGAGTGACCATGTCTGATGGTCAAGGTGTGACATTGCCATCTCCATCCTCATGTAGATCACCCGCCGCTACGCAGAGTTCTCCTCAGCCATTGTCAGCATCAACCAGACCTTCCCCCATGACCGGACACTGGCTCTGCTGGGGCAGCTCCAGGTAGGGCAAGGGAGGCCTCTCAAATCTCGGGGAGCTTCTGGGCTGTCTGTCTGGGAGCAGCCACCAAGAAGGCCCCTTCTCCCTCGTTCACACCAAACGAGACTGAGAAGGTGATGGGACAGAGAGAAGGGCCTCTCCAGACAACTGTAGAGCTCTCATGGGCTTTTAGACCAAGGCCTGGCTTCTTTGTGTCCCACTTCTCACAGAGTGGGGGAAGACCCTGCACACAACTGTGGCACTTGTCACTTGGGCAGGATGTCTGTTTCTCAGTCTGGACCCCTGCATCCCCTGACACGACCTTGCTTCTCTGTTTCTCCTTGCCAGACGGAGGTGGAGAATTTTGTCCTGCGAGTGGCGGCCGAGTTCTCGTCCCGCAAAGAACAACTCATCTTCCTCATCAACAACTATGACATGATGCTGGGGGTCCTCATGGTAAGCGGGGCCATGGTGAGGGGGGGATCCCTGGGTTGGAGGGGGGTGGGGGAGGCAGCTCCCCTTTCCTAGGAGTGTGGTGGAGTCTTCTCATAGAATCATAGAATTGCAGAGTTGGAAGAGACCACGAGGGCCATCCAGTCCAACCCCATTCTGCCACGCAGGAAATCTTGATCAAAGCATCCCCGACAGATGGCCATCCAGCCTCTGTTTAAAGACCTCCAAGGAAGGAGACCCCACCACGCTCCGAGGGAGAGCGTTCCACTGCCAAACAGCTCTTATTGTCAAAAAGTTCCTCCTGGAGTCTCTGTTCCTGGAGCTTGCATCCATTGCTCCGTGTTCCAGTCTCTGGAGCAGCAGAAAACAAGCTTGCTCCATCCTCAATGTGACACCCCTTCAAATACTTAAACAGGGCTATCATATTGCCTCTTAACCGTCTTTTTTCCAGGCTAAACATACCCAGCTCCCTAAGTCTCTCCTCATAAGGCATCGTTTCCAGACCTTTCACCATTTTAGTCACCCTTCTGTGGACATGCTCCAATTTGTCAATATCCTTTTTGAATTGTGGTGCCCAGAACTGGACACAGTTCTCCTTTGGAGGTTTTTAAACAGAGGCTGGATGGCCATCTGTCCGGAATGATTTGATTCTGTATTCCTGTAGGGCTGAAGGGGGTTGGACTAGATGGCCTTTGGGGTCTCTTCCAACTCTATGATTCTATGTTTCACACCTCTTTTCCCCATCCCCATCTCCTTTGCAGGAGCGAGCGGTAGAAGAGAGCAAGGAGGTGGAGGGGTTCCAGCAACTGCTGAATGCTCGCACACAGGTGAGGGACTCAGGGCAGGTGGGGTGGGGTTGGGTGGAGATTGTCCCGTAGTCATGGCACCCGGGTCTTTTCCACTTAGAAGAGAGGTGAAGATCTAGAGATGTGATCAAGGTGTATCAAATGGTAAAATGTGTGGAGATAGAGAGAAACCTTCCTCAAAATATGAGAACCTAAGGGGAGCCAATGGGCTGAAATGCCCTAAAAGAACCATCAGATCCCGCCTGATCCTGGAGGCTCAGCAGGGTCAGCCCTGGTTAGGACTTGGATGGGAGAGCACCAACAAGTCCCAGATGCTGGAGGCTCTTATTTCAGAGGAAGGAACTGGCAAAGCCACCTCTGAGGATTCCTGGTCAAAGAAAATCCTCTGAAATCCTTGAGTTCAACTGGTGACTTGAAGGCATAAACACACACAGTATGGCACAGGGCCTAAATCCCCTAAAGGTACCAGATCCTGTCTGATCTCAGAATCTAAGCAGGGACAGCCCTGGTGAGTCCTTGGATGGGAGACCGCCAGGGAATCCCAGGTGCTGGAGGCGATACTTCAGAGGAAAAATCTGGCAAAACCACCTCTGAGAGTTCTTTGCTTAAAAAAAACCCTCCAAAATTCATGGGGTCGCCATTAGTCGACAGATGACCTGAGGGCACACACATACACATTGCCTAAATATCCTGAAGGCACCATCAAATCCCATCTGGTCTTGCAAGCTAAGGAGTGCCAGCCCTGGTTAGGACTTGGATGGGAAACCACCAATGAGTACCAGCTGCTGGAGGCTCTATTTCAGAAGAAGGAACTGGCAAAACCACCTCCGAGGATTCCTCGCCTAAGAAAACCTCATGAAATTCATGGGGTTGCCATAAGTCCGCGGGCAGCTTGAAGGCATATAAACACACCCAACGTCTGACCTTGGTCCCTTTTCTCCAAATGCTGCAGGCTAGAACTTTCAAGAATATGGGAAAAGGTGCTTTTTGGACTGTAACTCTCAGAATCCCTGGGTAGAGGATTCTGGGAGTAGCAGTCCAAAAAGAAGAACCTTCGCCAAGCCCAGAAGGATGGCCAAGAAATCCCCGTTTCTGGAGGCTCTATTTCAAAGGAAGGCACTGTCAAATCCACTTCTGAGAGGATTCCTTGCCTAAGAAAACCCTAAGAGAAAAATTTATGGGGTCACTACTGAAGCTAAAGGGTATGACTTTCCAAAGCAGATAAAAGAAAGGTCTTTCCTTACAGCAGTACAAAATTAAACTGTGGAACTGTCCGCCACAAGATGTAGTAGTAATGGCTTCTAACTTGGATAGCTGTAAAAAAAAAAAAATGAAGGAAGAGGATGGCGCTGCCAGTGGTGACTACTCAAGATGCCTGCTTGTCACCTCCAGTTATCAGAGTTATTTGTTATTTATTTTGTTTATTTAGTTTATGAATACCTGGCTTGTGGGGGCAATTAGCTAACACACATTGGAAACCACTTAATGCAGTACAGATGTGTAAAGTGCTATTGCTTGAAACAGTTTGTAAGCTGCTCTGAGAGCCTTTGTGGCTGAAGAGCAGGGTATAAGTACCTAAATAAAAAACAAATGAATAATTTATATGCCGCCTCTCCACAATAGGACCCAAGGCTGCTCTCACACACATACACAATCAATTAAAACTAGCGATACCCAGTGTAGCACACACCGTTCCCCCTGCGCGCTACACCCCACATGTGTCCCCCTGTGCCACCACACCACCCTCCCCATGCCCCCTGCTGCCCTCCCTCCCACCCCGCCACCCCCTGTAGCACCTTGCTCCTCGGCGCCCTCCTCCCCACCCTCCCAACACACCCCTGTTGCGCTCCTCGCCACCCTCCCACTTCACCGCCCTCGCCCCCCCTCCCACATGGCCACCCCTTGCCCTGCTGCCCCTCGCTGCCACCCCCCCACGCTCACACACCATGTTACATTCCCCCCCAATACTACTCACGCCTCTTCCATGTTTAAACTCCATGTTTACAAAACACTTAAAAGTCCTCATGTTCCCACCCCCAGTATGCTGATTGGCTGCCCAACCAAGCTTTGATTGGTTGGTTAGTTTCCTAAGCAGCCAGTTAGCACACCAGAAACGGCAACATACCCAAGGGAATTATATAGATAGATAGATAGATAGATAGATGCACAATACAGGTTTAAAAGTACAGTTGTCCCTCCACATTCACGGATTTGGCATACTTGGTTTTAAGTATTCATGGCTTTGAAAATATTCTTTAAAATTTATTCTTTAAAATTTATTATTCTTTAAAAAATAATAATCCAAAAATCAAGCCTTGATTTTGCCATCTTATATAAGGGACACCATTTTGCTATTGCATTGCATATAATGGGACTTAAGTATTCACAGATTTGGGAATTCACGGGGGGTCCTGAAACTAAACCCCAGTGAATGTGAAGGGACAATTGTATAATACAGTTTAAACCTATTAAAAACATTACAGTTTTTAAAAAATGGTTTCAAACATATAAAAGTAAAAAAATAAAAATAAAATAATAACATACCCCAATAGAAAGCCACTGTGGGTGCAGCTACGTACTAAAAGCCTGCTTGAACAAAAGATTCCCATCTGCCTCTGTTATACCAGTTGCTGGGGAGTGTGAAAGGATTCCCTGAGATTATGACCATGTTGTTGTTGTTGTTGTTGGATCACAAGCTCAACATGGGCCAATAGTGTGATGCTACAACTAAAAAAGCCAGTGCAATTCTAGACTGTATCAATAGGAGTCTAGTGTCTAGATCGAGAGAAGTCATAGTGCCATTCTATTCTGCTTTGGTCAGACCTCACCTGGAATACTGTGTCCAGTTCTGGGCAGCTCAATTCAGGAAGGATATGGACAAGCTGGAATGTGTCCAGAGGAGGGCGACCAAAATTTTGAAAGGTCTGGAAGCCATGCCTTATGAGGAAAGACTTAGGGAGCTGCGCATGTTTAGCCTGGAGAAGAGAAAGAGGGAATGTGATGGCCATGTTTAAATATTTGAAGGGATGTCATAGTCAGGATGGAGCAAGCCTGTTTTCTGCAACTCCAGGGACTAGGAGATTAATGCCAGACTAATCTGATCTCTTTTTTTGATAAAATTACTAGCTTGGTAGATGAAGGGAACACTGTGGATATCGCATACCTTGATTTCAATAAGGCCTTTGACAAGGTTCCCCATGACATTCTTGCAAACAAGCTTGTAAAATGTGGGCTAGACAAGTTAACAGTTCAATGGATTTGTAATTGGTTGACCGGCTGAACCCAAAGAGTGCTCAGCAGTGGCTCCTCTTCCTCTTGGAAAGATGTGACCAGTGGGGTGCCACAGGGTTCTGTCCTGGGCCCAGTGCTATTCAACATCTTTATCAATGACTTAGATGAGGGAATTAGGGGCATACTTATCAATTTTGCAGATGACACCAAATTAGGAGGAGTAGCTAATACCCTAGAGGACAGGATCAAAATTCAGAATGACCTGGATAGACTGGAGAGCTGGGCCAAAGCTAACAAAATGAAATTCAATACGGAGAAATGTAAAGTACTGCATTTAGGGCGGAAAAATGAAATGCATAAATATAGGATGGGAGAGACCTGGCTGAATGAGACTACGTGCGAAAGGGATCTAGGAGTCCTAGTAGACCACAAGTTGAACATGAGTCAACAGTGTGATGCGGCAGCTAAAAAGGCCAATGCAATTTTGGGCTGCATCAATAGAAGTATAGTGTCTAGATCAAGGGAAGTAATAGTGCCACTCTATTCTGCCTTGGTCAGGCCTCACCTAGAATACTGTGTCCAGTTCTGTGACCACAATTCAAAAAGGATATTGACAAATTGGAGCGTGTCCAGAGGAGGGCGACTAAAATGGTGAAAGGTCTGGAAACCATGCCTTATGAGGAAAGACTTAGGGAGCTGGGTATGTTTAGCCTGGAAAAAAGACGGTTAAGGGGCGATATGATAGCCCTGTTTAAGTATTTGAAGGGGTGTCACGTTGAGGATGGAGCAGGCTTGTTTTCTGCTGCTCCAGAGACTGGAACACGGAGCAATGGATGCAAGCTCCAGGAACAGAGATTCCACCTCAACATTAGGAGGAACTTTCTGACCGTAAGAGCTGTTCGGCAGTGGAACACACTCCCTCAGAGCGTGGTGGGGTCTCCTTCCTTGGAGGTCTTTAACCAGAGGCTGGATGGCCATTTGTCAGGGATGCTTTGATTGTGATTTCCTGCATGGCAGGGGGTTGGACTGGATGACCCTCATGATCTCTTCCAACTCTACAATTCTATGATTCTATGATTCTAGGACATAGAGCAACAGACTCAAACTACAGGAAAAGAGATTCCATCTAAACATTAGGAAGAACATCCTGATGGTAAGAGCTGTTGGACAGTGGAATTGGATGTTGCCTGGGAGTGTGATGGAATCTCCTTCTTTGGAGGTTTTCAAACAGAGGCTGGATTGCCATCTGTCAGGAATGCTTTGTTTGGGAACTCCTGCATGGCATGGGGTTGGTCTAGATGACCCTTGTGGTCTCTTCCAAGTTCCTGATTCTATGAAGGCCAGCATCAAGGGTGGGTCCCTACAATTCCTTTACACCTTATCCAGGGCTGCATAGAGGAGGGTCTGCAGAATCCAGAAGCAGTCCTTGGAGGGTTAAGTGTGCCTCATTTAAACATGAGGACTAGTAACTTGAAGCCAATGGAGAGCTACCAAGGGCATGTGGGTGGCATGAGAGGATGGAGAGGAAGGAGTTTCGCATCTGGATCCGTTAGAATGAGAGACTCTTAGGATTGGAAGGGATCCCAAGGGCCATCTAGTCCAGCCCCCTTCAGCCACGCAGGGGGACATGACTCAAGCCCTTCCAATAGATGGCCATCCAGCCTCTGTTAAAAAACCTCCAAAGAAGAAGACTGCACCAGGCAGTCCGTTCCACATTTGAAGATCTCTTACAAAACTAACCAAACAAAGTTCGATAGGGAGAAATGTCAGGTACTAGGAGTGCTTTGATTGTGTCTTCCTGCAGGGCAGTGGGTTGGACTGGATGGCCCTTGGGATCCCTTCCAACTCTATGATTCTACGACTTTCTACATTTAGGCAGAAAAAATGAAAAGCACAGATACAGGATGGGTGACACCTGGCTGGATGGCAGTCCATGCGCAAGGGATCTAGGAGTCTTAGTGGACCACAAGCTCAATATGAGCCAGCAGTGTGATCCAGCAGCTAAAAAAGCCAATGCAATTCTAGACTGATCAGTAGGAGTCTACTGTCTAGATTGAGGGAAGTAATAGTGCCACTCCATTCTGCCTTGGTCAAGCCTCACCTGGAACACTGTGTCCAAGTCATGGATAAAGATGTTGAATCCTGTGAGAACCCTGTGGCACCCCACTAGTCACTTCTCTCTAAGATGAAGAGGAACCATTGGTGAGCACCCTTTGGGTTCAGTTGGTCACCAAAGTACAAGAGAAGTTATAGTGCCACTTTATTCTGCTTTGGTCAGACCTTACCTGGAACAATGTGTCCAATTCTGGGTACCACAATTCAAGGAGGATATTGAGAAGCTGGAATGTGTCCAGAGGAGGGTGACCAGGATGGTGGGATGTCTGAAAACCATTATGCCCTATGAGGAGTGGCTTAGGGAGCTGGGTATGTTTTGTCTGGAGAAGAGAAGGTTCAGAGGGGACATAATGGCCATGTTTAAATATTTGAAGGAATGTCATACTGAGGATGGAGCAAGCTTGTTTTCTGCTGCACCAGAGACTAGGACACGGAGCAGTGGGTTCAAACTCCAGGAAAAGAGAGTCCACCTAAACATTAGGAAGAACTTCCTGACAGAGCTGTTTGGAGGTGGAATACACTGCCTGAGAGTGTGGTGTAGTCTCCTTCTTTGGAGGTTTTTAAACAGAGGCTGGATGGCCATCTGTCAGGAGTTCTTTGATTGTGTCTTCTTGCATGGCAGGGGGTTGGACTCGATGGCCCTTGGGGTACCTTCCAACTCTATGATTCTACGACTTATGGAAACAGGAGGGAAAAAACCATTTAATCTTGCTTCCTTGTTGCTAGGCATAAGGTGGATCAGAGCAGAGTGGAGGGTCAGCCCTAGCTCCATAAAATTAGAATTCTTCTCCACTGCCACCCCCACCTCTTTAGGCAATTGGTTCCATTGCCGAACTGCTGTCATTGTTAAGAACTTCCTTCTAATGTTCAGTTGAAATCCACCTGAGGGTCAGAGCTGTTGGACAGTGGAAACTGCTCCTGCTTGGTGTGTGGTGTGTGGTGGAGTCTCCTTCTTTGGAGTCTTTAAACAGAGGCTGGGTGGCCATCTGTTGGGAGGACTTGGATTGTGTCCCGTGTGTGTGTGTGTCCCGTGTGTGTGTGTGTGTACGTGCGTGTGTGTGTGTGCGCTTCTGTGCTTAGTGCTTTCCGCTTTTCCTTGTAGGAGTTCATTGAGGAACTCTTGGCCCCAGGCTTTGGGGGCATGATTGCCTTTGTGAAGGAGGCGGAGGCGCTGGCGGAGCGGGGCCAGCTGGAACGGCTGCGCGGGGAGGAAGGTGAGCGCTGGCGAGGGGGTGGCTGTCCCTGGCTGTCCCCAGGCAGATGGGTTCTAGAGTCTTTCCCAGCATGGCGGACAAACGTGAATCTGTCTCCACTGATGCAGAGGGGTTAACTTGGGTTGCATAGATTTCCCTTTAGCCTGGAAATGTAAAGCCAGAGCGGATGACTAGACAGGGTTTTCTTAAAGTGAAAATAACCATCCTGGAATTCACTGGGAATATGATTTGTCTAAATGGGATCCCACATCAATCTGCCATATTTGGAAGGGTACAGCAAAAGCAGTGTTTTTATAGTTTTTATAAAACAGCGAGGGGAATGTGCACTCCTGCTTGTTGGGACAAGTAGTTCAATATGAATCACTTTCCCATAGGAGAGGAAGCACAAAGCTGATTGGCCAGGTGAGCATGCGGCAGCGGGGGGGGGGGGGGGGCTTGCTAACAGGGCAAGTGCCCGCTGCCGCCATGTTGGATTTTTACCTTAGTGAGCGATGGCTAAGGTGATAAAATGGGGTGTTGTGGGTTTTTTGCTTTCCTGTTAAATTAAAATGAAAAATGACTCTAGCACACCTTGGACATCATTTTAAAAAAAGTTTAGGGACGGCAAATTAAGTACAAACGTGAGTAAATCATTCACAGCCACCATCTTGCATGCGAGGCTTATGGTGGAAAGAACACCCTTAAGACAAATCGTTGCTGCTGCAAAATGCCATTATTGTGAGGCACTCTGTTTATTTGTTTGTTTGTTTGTTTGTTTGTGCCTCATTTAGACTGCTCCGACATTGCAATCAACTTTCTCCTCGCTATTGGCAGGGCTGGGCAAAAGTAAATGGTGGCTACATTAGTCTCCCGGGGGGCTACTGCTCCTCCAAAATAAAAATACCCTCTAGGGTGTGGGGAGGGTCATTTTTGCCATATTTTAATGTCCCTTCCAGCCATTTTAAGCCAAGGAGTGGCCTTTTGCTCTGTTTTTTTTTTTTAAGTGCATTTCTAAACACATTCATTGCCTCGGAAATTTCGTTTCGACCCCTCTAAGGAGGGTGTACATTCCGTTAGGAGAGGAGATGAGTTGCACCTGCACAACTGAGGGGTTGTCTCTACGAGGCCAAAAGCAGCGGATTGCTCCGCAGTAAAGGCAACTCACAGCAGCTCCAGTTTGTCATAATGGGGTTTGGGGGTTTTTTTTAGGTAGATCGTGGCATGTGAAATCTATCGCTGTTCAAACAGGCATTCCTGTGAATCAAGATGGTGGCCAAGAGTGAATTACTCTCATTTTTATTGCCACCAGTTGCTGTCACCAAACAGTATTTTTTTAAAAAGCTATTCCCAAGGTGTGATAGAGCGATCACCTTAACAGAAAGGCAACCCCCCCCCCGACAAAAAAGCTGTTTTATCACATTAACACTCGCTCACAAAGGAGAAAAAATTGGCAGTTTCAGGCACTTGCCTTATTAGCAAGCCCTGCCCCTCCACCCTGTGCTTGTCCAGCCAATCAGCTTTCAGCTTCTCCTTTGGGAAAGCTAATCAATTTGCGTCACTTGTCCTGACGAGCAGGAATGAGCATTCCCTCCCCCCCCCCCGCCACCCCGTTTTCTTTCAAAAAACTCTGAAAAGCACATCAGGAAGCGTGTCCCCTGGGATATTCCAGGTAGAATTTATTGCATGGGGGTTCTGCCACCTGTGCAGTGAGGGGATGATGGAACCTCTCAGCCAAAGAGCCCGGATAGTTTCCTTTGTTGTAAAATTGCTGCTACATCCACAAAAGCAGAAACGGGGCTGTCCGTGTTTGAAACCAGACAAAGTCTTTTGTGGTGTCTAGAACAGCCTACAGCCCCCACCCCTGAGAGGAACCTACCTGGCTCATTGATTTCCCCCCTCCACCATCTTTGTATCCTGCTCTCCCCCATCCAGCCCGGGTGACGCAGCTGGTGCGTGGCTTCGCTGCCACGTGGAAGTCAGCCGTGGAGTCCTTGAGCCAAGATGTGATGCGCTCCTTCACCAACTTCAAGAATGGCACCTCTATCATCCAGGTGGGAATGGGTTGGGGGCATTGGGTGGAGGGGACAGAGAGGCGGGGAGGGAGAGGGGCTGGGTTGCGCCTTACCGTTTCCCCAAGTAGCAGGGCGAGGAGATAGCCCTTGTCTGCCTGGGGCAGATGGGTTTTAGAGTCCTTGCTAGCCTCAAAGCAAAACAGATGCCCATTGGTACATAGAATCCTAGTGTTGGAAGAGACTCCAAGGGCCATCTAGTCCAACCCCCTGCTATGCAGAAGTCTGAGGCCGGAGCATACAGGCTGCTCAGATGGTATGAGCTGGTAGGTAGAGGGGCTAGATCCGCCTTGCTATCCTTCCTTCAGCCAGCATGGGCTTTTCTAACCCTTCAAGCTTTTGTGGATTGACATTTGTATGGTTTTGAAGTGGGGGATCTCTTCAGAGAGAGCTGCGTGGTTTTTAAACAGCTGTACTGTACGACCCCTATATCTGTGGAACCAATATATGCAGTTTCGGTTATCTGAGGGACACAAATTAGGGGACACATACCATAGTCATGCTAGATAATGCCTAGAGAGATGTCTTCTCTAGGCATCTCTTAGGTCCTCCAACACAATTCTGTGGTTTTTCTTTTTTAACCGGAAGTCCTGTATTCTAATAGGGTTTGCTATTGTCCGTGGTTTCTGGTATCCATAGTTTAAGTCCAGGAACTTAACTACCCTTGGATATGGTGGTCTGACTATTTTTTAAAACTGTTTTCAGTACAGTAGGACCCCCTATCCACTGATTCATTATCCACTGATTCAGTTATCCATGAGACACAAAACAGCACACCATAGAGTCTTCAAAAAATGTGTCAACTCTACCAACTCTATGATTTTATCATGTGTATTCCTGCATGGCAGAACAGGGTTGGGCTAGATGGCCCTTGGGGTCTCTTCCAACTCTCTGATTCTATGTTTCTATCATGTGTATTCCTGCAGGGCAGAAGGGGATTGGACTAGATGGCCCTTGAGGTCTCTTAGGAGGGGTAGGTAATACCGAAGACGACAGGATTAGGATTCAAAATGACCCCCTTAATGGATTAGAAAGCTGGGCCAAAACTAACAAAATGATGGCCCTTGGAGTCTCTTCTAACTCTATGATTCTATGATCCTCTCATGTGTATTCCTGCACAGCAGAATGGGGTTGGACTGGATGGCCCTTGTGGTCTCGTCCAACTCTAGGATTCTATGATTTTAAGAAGATTATTAGAGAGGAACCCAAAAAGCGTTCCTGTCCCACAATCTCCACTCCCATCCCTGTCCCGGCACAATAACCCTCCCCATCAGGTTTACCTCCTCTCCCGTCCAAAGGCAGCCCAGGCGTGAATGGAGCTCAAATGGAGCTCCATTCACTTCCTGGATCGAAATCCCACCCATTCTCGTGAGAAGATGCGAGCATGGGGAATTCAAAAAGAAAAAGAAAACACAAAAAGTTACACCAAGCACAGAAACACACTAAAAAAACAAACAACCACAGGTAACCCAGGAAGGTTCATTAAAAGAGGGTAGCCTACCTTATTTTCACGATCCCACCCAGAGGTGTTCTGGCAGGACCACCCATTGATGCTGTAGTCATGGCAGGACAATGGCATGAGCTTTCAAATGCCAACAGTGCTGGCACACAAACAGGACGGGCAAGCTATTGTTGGCTTGGCCCGCCAATAAAAAGAAATGGCACAATAACACCAGCAGAACTCAAAAGGACAATGTCGTCTGATATTGGCGTCCTTTTGCGTTTCACCGGGGTCATTATGGCGCCACATTAGCCGCATCTGATAATCTCCTAAGATGGGAGTTGCAGTACCAGCAGCTCAGGAGGGGCTTCATTTCCCCCAAACCATCCCCTTATACACTTGTCTTATTATGGGGTCTCCCAGCCTCCGTCAGGTGAATCTGTCTCCCTTAGTTTTAAAGAGCCTGCCGCATCCCTTGAAACCCCTCCCGGGTGGGTGCTAAACCTCATGGGAGCCCCTCTCAGCACTTATGGGGTTGGTGGTATGTGGGGAGGAGTATTGCTAAACTCTTTCTGAGCCAGGAGATTTGCTCCTCTCAATCTCATTGCTCTGACCCAAATTCTTCTGCCTTCAGGGAGCCCTGACGCAGCTGATCCAGTACTATCACCGCTTCCACAAGGTCATGGCGCTAGCTCCGCTCAAGGCCCTGCCTGTCCGCTCCGAGCTCATCAACATCCACCATCTCATGGTCGAGGTGAAGAAACACAAGCCCAATTTCTGAGGGGAGGTTTGTTCCCCACCCTCCCCACTCAGTGGCTCATCATTCCCAAATCCTGGGCCTCGGGGAACCAAGAGACCAGGGCTATGCTGAGTGTGCGTCCTGTTTAAATGTTTGTTTTGCTTTCTGTCATGACAATAAATTCCTTTCCAACTCATCTTACCTCTTTCTTTGATAGAGTCACAAGCTTAGTAGATGAAGGGAATGCTGTGGATGTAGTGTATCTTGATTTCAGTAAGGCTTTTGACAAGGTCCCCCATGATATCCTTGCAATTAAGCAGTTAAATGTGGGTTGGACCATACTAACTAAAAGTGCCATGATCACTAAAAGCCAACATGGGTTTCTCAAAAACAAGTCACGCCAGACTAATCTTACCTCTTTTTTTGATAGAGTTACATACTTGGTAGATGAAGGGAATGCTACGGATGTAGTGTATCTTGATTCCAGTAAGGCCTTTGACAAAGTCCCCCATAATATCCTTGCAAAAAAAGTTAGTAACTTGTGGGCTAGACAATGCAACGTTAGGTGGATTTGCAATTGGTTGACTGGCCAAACCCAAAGGGTAGTCAGAGACGTGACCAGCAGGGTGCCACAGAAAAATATGTTCTCCCTATGCATTTTCTCGTTCCTCCAGCGCGATTCTATGGTATGCTTCCACCAGAAATTGACCATAGAGTTGCATTGGAGGACCTAGAAGATGCCTAGAGAAGTGTTAGGTCTAGGAATTTCTAGATCTTCTAGCACAACTCTATGGTATGCTTGGGCCAGAAGTTGTTCACTTCAATAGGGTTTGCTATGATCTGTGTTTCTACAATAAATCCAGGAATGCGTTATGCTATATTCACAAATATTTCGACAACATACAAAAAATTGAGGGTTTCTGGATGAGATTAATTTTGGGACTCATTCAGAGTGGGGACCCTACAGGGTACTTTGGTATGGACGACATTCATTTCTGTTTCTGCGCAAATGTTTTGCTCAGCAGAACACATTTTCTGCGTAAGTGCAGGAGAGGCAGCATTGCAGAGAACATGTCCCAACCTGTGAACAGTATTTGAAAATTGCATGTTTTTATGAGGATTTCCTAGCAGCAGGGAGAAAATTGATTAAATCAAATTAATCACAATTTGATTAAAATTAATTAAATAGAGAAAATTGATTAAATGTAATTTATATTCATGGAGGTACCACAGGTACGTAAAACAAGCTGGCCCTTGTGGTCTCTTCCAACTCTATGATTCTGTGATAGTAGCAAACCACCATAGAATACCATAGAGTCACATTGGAGGACCTAGAAAATGCCTAGAGAGGACACCTCCAGTGTGACTATGGTCCTCCAAATGGCTAGAGAGACTTTTTTTCCTCAGACCGCGTGTAAATGAAACCAGGGTCTAGGGTCCCCCATGATATTCTTTCAAAAAAGTTAGTAACTTGTGGGCTAGACAATGCAACTGTTAGGTGGATTTGTAATTGGTTGACTGACCAAACCCAAAGGGTGCTCACCAATGGCTCCTCTTCATCCTGGAAAGAAGTGACCAGTGGGGTGCCACAGGGTTCTGTCCTGGGCCCAGAGCTATTCAACATCTTTATCCATGACATGGATGTGGGAATAGAGGCTATGCTTATCAAGTTTGCAGATGACACCAAATTAGGAGGGATAGCTAATACCTCAGAGGATAGGGTCAGAATCCAAAATGACCTGTACAGATTAGAAAGCTGGGCCAATGCTAACAAAATGAATTTCAACAGGGAGAAATGTAGGATACTACATTTGGGCAGTAAAAATGAAATGCAGTGATATAGAATGGGTGACACCTGGCTTGATGGCAGTACATGCAAAAAGGATCTAGGAGTCTTAGTGGACCACAAACTGAACATGAGTTAGTAGTGTGTAATTTGGCAGCTAAAAAAGCCAATGTTATCCTAGGCTGCATCAATAGGAGCATAGTGTCTAGATCAAGGAAAGTCATAATGCCACTCTATTCCACTTTGTTCAGATCTCACCTGGAATACTGTGTCCAGTTCTGGGCACCACAATTCAGGAAGGATATTGAGAAGCTGGAACGTGTCCAGAGGAGGGCGACCAGGAAGGTGGGAGATCTGGAAGCCATTATGCCTTATGAGAAGTGGCTTAGGGAGCTGGGTATATTTAGTCAGGAGAAGAGAAGGTTGAGAGGTGACATGAATGTTTAAATATTTGAAGGGATGTCATACTGAGGATGGGGCAAGCTTGTTTTTTTGCTGCTCTGGAGAGAAGGATACAGAGCAATGGGTTCAAACTTCACAAAAAGAGATTCCACCTAAACATTAGGAAGAACTTCCTGACAGTAAGAGCTGTTCAGAAGTGGAATACACTGCCTCGGAGTGTTGTGGAGTCTCCTTTGGAGGTTTTTAAACAAGCTGGATGACCATCTGTCGGGAATGATTTGGTTGTGTATTCCTGCATGGCAGGGGGTTGGACTGGATGGCCCGTGAGGTCTCTTCCAACTCTATGATTCTATGATATTTCAGCGTAGCCGTTTCAGTGTGGTGCAGTTGTACTTGCGTATCAGTTGATGATTGGTAATTTTGTCAAGAAAATGCAATCAAAACCCTTTAAGTTTGGTTGGGATTGCCTTGCAAAACTATTTAAGTTAAGGTTATTATTGATAATTGATTATTATTAACCCTTACCTTAACCCTAAACCTTAACTGGCTGCACCGAAACGTCCCATTATATGAAACCTTCCCACGTAAAGAGGGAACAGCCTTTATTCAATATTTCACCAGAGAATAAAATCAATAAACATAAAATCTGTACGTAGAGTCTGTGTAGGGTAGTGGTTTGAATACTGAACTTGAATTCCTTTGGGAGGCCTGGGTTCAAATCCCCACTCAACCAGGGAAACCCCCCTTGGGGACAAAATCCCACCCTGAGGAAGGCAAACCCCCTTCTGAAGAAATCAGGTCAAGGTAACCCTAGGAAAGGGTCACCATAAGACAAGAACGCCAGCGTGGTTGTCATGGTTGGAGTGTTGGACGAGGACTGTGTGAGACCAGCGTTCGAATCCCTGCTCAGCCATGGAAACCCACCCAGAAAGGCAAACAGAGTTGTCGAGGTATGTGCCAATCTTTTCTTCCCACCCTGGGAGCCTCAGCAACGATTCATACAATCAAACAATTAAGTGATCATTCCCAAATCGGTTCCTATGGAAATCTCCTATACCACTCCTCCTGCCCAGGCTTGCAAGGTTGTCGTAAACCCTCCAATCTCCCAGCAAGTAAAGCAATCAGTTGAGTTTCATGTTCCTTTGTCTTTCCCTTGCTGTTGTTAAAGCCAAAGGCATGAAATGGGTTATAAATATTATAGCCCCCACTATAGCAAAGTGTGTTGCAAAGGGACCCGGCCTCTCTCTTTCTCGACACCTTAAGGTCTGGGGCTCTGCTGTCCCACCTTCAGGCTCCAGAATGAGTTCCTCCGCTACATGGAACTTTCTTCTCCCAAGACCGGGAATTATTTCTCTTTTACCCATATATAGTAGGACCCCCGTATCCATGGGGGATTGGTTCCAGGGCCCTCCTGTAGATAATGAAATCCACGAATAATAGTGAATGCCTCTATTGGCATTCCCACCATAGGAATGATCCTGGGGAGGGATCCCAGCGGTGAAGGGTGAAGGGAGGTGAGATCTCTCCTCCCCTCCCTCCCCTGTCCACCCCTCCCTGCTGTCACCGTCTGTGGATAATTGAATCAGCGGGCGGCAAATCAGCAGATACTGGGGTGCTACTGTGGAGATTTTCAGATGCTCTAAATATGGTGTTATCACGATGCCAGGAGATCGCTAAAGGGCTTGCATTTCGGATGACATTCCCATCTCGTCATGCTCCCTTTCGGCTGTTGTTCCACCAGCACTTGTTTTTATTGACGAGCTAAGTTGTCAATGGAGCCCTTTGTATCAGAATGTCGTGTGACTGAAAAGGTGCCCTGTTATGGTGGCATGATGCCAGCATCAGTGGGAAGTCCGTGGCAGAACACTTTCGGGTGCGATTGGGACATCGAGGTGACACACTTTTTTGTATACTCCCTGGGTTATTCATTTTTTAAAAGTGTGTGTTTGTGCTTGCTGTCACTTCCTGTCTTTTACTTTGCTTTTAATTTTTGAATTTCCCGTGCTCGTCTTTTCACGAGAACAGCCGGGATTTCAAACCATTAAGTGAATGGAGGGGTGGGAAACGAGATTGCAGGATGGGAACACTTTTTTTGTTCCTGTCTGAATATCTCCATCTCCAACCCTTCCCATTTCCTTTACTGATAGCCTTGTAAGAATGTAGATTCTTGTGTATTAGGCTATGTTTTTCTAATAAAATACTTTTATTTCAATTTAACTGGAGTGGTCTCTGCAGTTAGTACTGATACTAACTGCTGGTCATTCAAGCTAATAATTCCCCCAAATGTTAACGGAGATTTTGACATCACGGGTGGAGCTCTAAAGCAGCCCCCCCACCTCTTAGGGTAACAGCCCTTGGGGGGGGTCCCCTACAACTCTGATTCTAACAACAACAACAGATGAGGAAGAAACGGCTACAGGTGTGTGTATGATAAATAGAGGTTTTTAAACAGAGGCTGGATGGCCATCTGTCGGGAACGCTTTGATTGGGTATCCCTGCATGGCAGCACAGGGTTGGGCTGGATGGCCCTTGGAGGTCCTTTCCAACTCTATGGTTCTGAGCTGTCTGTGGTGCTGACATTGTTTAGGAATACAGTTTGGATGGCCATCTGTCGGGAGTGCTTTGATGGTGTCTCTGCATGGCAGAAGGGGCTGGACTGGATGGCCTTTGGGGTCCCTTCCAACTCTATGATTCTATGACATTTCAAGCCTTGAAGGAAGGACCCAAGTGGCATGAATTTTGAGAAATGCTAGTCCCAAACTTTCTGCCTTCCTGTTTCTAATAATTAATCTGCCACCAGTCTTAACTGATTCCATGATTATTTCTTCTCCTTTACAAAAGTATAAGAATGGTTTGGGATAAGACAATGAGTATTGGCTTGGCTTCATTTTCCCTGCACTTCATGTCCGTTATAAAAGGGTTGGCCTATTTTCTTTAATTAATCCTGCTTCTCAAGTGCCAGCTAGGTAACCTAAATTACCAAATGTTATCAAAATGAATTTCAACAGCAAGAAATGTAAGATAGGTACAAAAGATGGGATATAGGATAGGTGACCTCTGGCTTAACAACACAGGTTTTTGACTACTCAGGTAGTTAAACCCAATAATCTATATATACATAAAAATGTTGGGTGTGTTTCCTTTCCTGGTGTGTTAATTGGCCGCTTAGGAAACATTGCCCTTCCCTCCCCCAGCCAATCACCACCCACATGCAGATTCCCTCTCCACCTTACAATCCACTCCTGCCACTCAACCTACATCTACACCCCCAGCCTCACAAGGGCCCCTCCCTCCCCTCCTTCCCTCAGCCAATCCCCACCCACATGCAAATTCCCTCTCCACCTCACCATCCACTCCTGCTACTCAATCTGCATCTACACCCCCAGCCTTACAAGGGCCCCTCCCTCCCCTCCTTCCCTCAGCCAATCATCACCCACATGCAAATTCCCTCTCCACCTCACAGTCCACTCCTGCCATTCAATCTGCATCTACACCACTAGCCTCACAAGGCCCACTCAGAGGCTGAATGGATCATTTGTTGGGAATGCTTTGATTGTGTTTTCCTGCATGGCAGAATGAGGTTAGATTGGATGGCCTCTGGAGGTACCTTCCCACTCTATGGTTCTATGACCTATCTATGGTGGTGAAATTGTTTAAGACTAGAGGCTAGATGGTCACTTGTTGGGGATGCTTTAATTATGTCGTCCTGCAGGGTAGAATGGGATTGGACTGAATGGCCTTTGGGGATCCCCTCCAACTCTGATTTTATGATTCTAACAACAAAAAAACCAGCTATGGGCATGTGTGTATGAAAGAAAGATACTGACGCTTGGTAAGGCGGAACAGAGAAATCAAAATAACAGACCACAGAGAGCAGCAAAATTATAGATTTTTCTATTACACAATACAATTTCCACAATTTTACTTACAAAACATTACACAGCTGGGAGGGGGTCACCTGCTTCTAGCACCAGTGGAGGGGGGGTGGGCCCATGATGCTTTTTAGGGGGAAAAAAGCAAAACAATTTACACACCCCTTTAAAAAAAACAAAAACTTTTGAGTTTGCAGGTGACCAAGAGAAAATTAAATTTATTTATTTTATTTTTTAAAAAAATTCCCAAGCACCAGAAACTGGGTGTGAAACTCATTTTAACACTTTCCTATTTTTTCTTTGTTAAAACACTGAAAATAATAATAATAGTCTTTTTCTTTTTTTTTAATATCCACTCCTTTAAATAATATAATTAATTTAATTTTTTTCTTCTTTTTTATAAAAACAAAATAAAAATACACAGTTTCCTTTCTCATCTGGGGACGGCTCCAGGGGGTAAAGGTACTTTTAAAAAGAGAAGCAGGGGGAATGGATCCCTTTTGGTGGTTTTGAGGGTCTGGGGGGGGATTCTTCTCCAATCCCCAGGGCTCCCCCTTGGGTGTGGGTCTCTTTTTTGGAGAGGAATCACACATGCACACATTCACACACACACACACACACACACACACACATATGGGTCTGCGATTCCAGCTTTTCAAACACTTGACCAAACACGCAATGATTTCATTGGGTGAAAGAGCCAGAAAGCAGTGGGAACTTAGACTAAGTGTTTCGGATAGAAGTGGGGTGCCCCCGGAGGTTGGGGAGGGGTCCCTGGGGATCCAAATCTTCTTGTCCTGGCCTCTTTGCTATCGCTGAGGTAGGGAGGAAGCTGCACCAAGTTCATTCCTGCATGGCAGAAGGGGGCTGGACTAGATGGCCCTTGGGATCTCTTCCAACTCTGCAATTTCATTATTCTATCATGCGTATTCCTGCAGGGCAGAAGGGGGTTGGATTAGATGGCCCTTGGGGTCTCTTCCAACTTTATGACTCTATGATTGCAAGATATCTCACAAACAGAGATTGGGGTTTATTTGGGAAAGGGGCTGAACAGAGCTCCCCCTTCGCTGGGGTCTCCCCTTGGAGAGTAAATGGAACTAGGCGATGGGGGACGACGGTTACTTCATCCCCTCCTTCTGGGCCTATGGGTTGAAGAGTTACACCGGGGAAAGTTAGGGGCAGCACCATGGCCCCTAACAGCGGGTGCCCGGGATGATATTATTTTAAGTTTTTATTACGTAAATCCATTTAGTTTGTTTTAAAAATAAATATAGATAGTACTTTGGTGTCATCCTTTAAACTGACTAATTTTAATTTTTATCCTACATCCTCTAGGAAGAGCATCTCATTGCCCTTAACCTTTGCAGTAGGTAGGTGAGGGACCTTCCACCAAAGATCCTGGCCTAGGAGGTGTGGGGCCCATGGGGCTGAACAGGGCTCCCCCTTCACTGGGGTCTCCCCTCAGAGGGTAAATGGAACCAGGCGGTGTAGGCGAGGGTTGCTTTGGGGAAGTTAGGGGGCAGCACCTGGAGGAGCAGGGGCAAAGATAGGGGGCATTCCATCTCCTGCTGGCACAAAGAGGTCGTGGAAACTAAACGTTAATAAGTCTGGGGTGTGGAGAGGATTTGAATTAAAAGGCAGGGTCTTAAGTTGCAGGAGTGAGGCAGAGATTTACGAGCGGTGTTTCGGGTGGGCTACCTTGGAGAGTCCAGGGCGTGTGTGTCATGGGAAGGGTCTTTTATGGCACGGAGGGCTAAGTCAGTGCTGGGACAAATAAAAGGGATATGTGTGCGCACAAGACCCAAGAGAAGGTGAAGGAGGCAGGAGGAATAGTTCGATCAGCCAAAATACGCACAATAAAATATAGATCTCTTTGTGTTCCCAATTTCTGAGTTTCTTTGGTTTGTCAGCTGTCCCCCCTGCAACCCACACAGCAATTCGCCTGGCGCATCCCTCGGTCTCCGTGATCTGGTTGGTGACAGATTCGTGACGATGCTCATCTGTCGCTTTGAGGGGACGGAGGCCGGACGGATCCCGTTCAGATGATGGAGGGCAGGACGGTGGTTTGTCCACCAGAGACCGAGGGGGTTCAGCGGAGGTTGAGGGGGCGAGGTGTGGGTTGTAAGAGGTGGGGGGCTCAACGAGTCAAGGAATTCCATCCTAGCCAAGGAAACAGGCCGGTCCCACCTCGAACCCGAATTTCTGGTCAGGCGCTCCAAAGTCCATCACGCGAACGTCCAACAAGGGCAGCTGCTCCACCACGGGTGTGTTCACTTCCAGGACCGTCATACCAGACCCTTTCCGTACCTGTTTTTTTTTTGGGGGGGGGGAGAGAAAAGGGGGAGGAGATGATATCAGACTTGGCAGGATTCCAATCAAGGTGCATGTAAGTAAGATGTTTTAAACCAGTTTGTTTGCATTAAAACCAATATAGAACTAAATCAGAAAATTAAGCAGCAAAATACAGTTCGAATTTTATGGCCACTCGCTTAAAAAATAATTGTTCTTTTAAAAACTTTTTAAAACTCTTTTTAAAAATAAGTGCTCTTTTAAACAAGTGGTTATGCTAACTGAAGGATTTGTTTCTGAATAGCATTTCTGGCACGAAAAAATATAAAGTGATTAAAAAGAAGCCACTGACCCTGGATACTGGTCTAACAATGAACAACTGCCAATAAATGGTTAAAATTGAAATGTTTAAATTCAAACAGTCACTGTTGTTCCAGTAAGAGGGTTGGAAAATAGTAATACAGGATACATTCCTGGACTGAATCCGCAGATCAAAGTGAACCCTTCAATAAATAAAGGACTTCTTGTACAAACATACCATAGAGTTGCATTGCAGGACCTAGCAATTCGTAGAGGACAATTTACCTATATCTACATTGACAGCATGGAGACAACAAAAGTCTCAGCGTATTTATAGGAAGCAGCAATTAGTTAAGCAGCGGCTGCTTTAGCTGCTGAGCTATAAATATGCAGCCCTGACCTCCAGGGATTGTCGGAGGTTATCTGACCTACCTGAATACCTGTCGTGTTCCCACTCGCTGTGTTTGACCTGGACTGTGTTTGTTCTCTCTGGACTCTGTTTGCCTGACCTGGGTTCTGCTGGACTACCCTGAACTCTGTTTGTTGGACCTGCACTCTTCTTGTGGACTTGTGTTTTGCTTGCTAGTAAAGTAAGTGTCTGACTTCACGCTGCCTTGATTCCTTTGCCTGGAATTAGCTCGACTGTGCTGTACCTCTGCTTACCAGCTGCACAGTAATCAGCCTTTGGCTGGTGGCCCAGACATTCTTTGGACAGAGAAGGAGCCAGCTTAAAAGGGCTCTCTTTGCTGGACCTGGACCTTGTATATTGGACTTTGCTCCTGCACTTGTGTTTTGCTTGCTAGTAAAGTATCTGACTTCACGCTGCCTTAATTCCTTTGCTTGGAATTAGCTCGACTGTGCTGTGCCTCTGCTTATCAGCTGGGTAGTAATCAGTCTTTGGCTGGCTGCCTGGAAAGTGATTGGACAGAGAGCTCCAAAAAAAGGGCACCACATACAACTTATTCTGGGAGTGGCAGCATAGAGCTGGAAGAACCACGAGGGCCATCTATTCCAACCACCCTGCCATGCAGGAATACCTAATCAAAGCACAGAAACGGGTTGAATGAATACAGGATGACTCCTGTATTCATTGAACAAGTAACTGCGGATTCACTTACCCACATCTTTAAAAAAAAGGTCTTTCTAGGGATCTTTTAAGTCCTCCAGCACAACTCTGTGGTATGCTTCCACTGGAAGCTACCTGTAGATTTGCACTGGAGGACCTAGATGCTCAGGGATAAGTTCTCTCTAGGAATCTCTAGGTCCTCCAACATGACTCTATGGTATGCTTTGGCCAAGGGCTGTTCATTTTAATAGGGCTATTATCCACAGTTTCTGGTATCTGGGAAGATAGCATCAAAATGTCTTCCATCTGCAGAGTACATTTTCAGGGAGTGAAACAACCTGACCCCACGAGTCTTCCTACCCTCCAACTTTTCAGGGATAAAAACTGGGATGAATATGGCCAAGCGGCACTGGAGTGTGGTCAAGGTAGCAAAAGTTATAGATGAGGAAGACTGGATAAGCTAGGAGAGGCTGCAGCAGTTTGCTTTTGCCTAAACCTACTGGGAAGGGAGAGATTTTCCCCCTCCTCTCCTCTTCTTTCCCCACTGCTCAGTTAATTGAGAGCAAACTACTTTTATTTATTTATTTGATTTATATCCCACCTTTTTCCCAAGACAGGATTCATTTTGGAACTTTGAACTCAGTTAGCAGCCATATGTGGTGACCCATACACGGTCAACCCACCACCTTAACACTCTTGACTTTAGGATGGCAGTTCTGTGGGGTCTCTTGCATCCCACCGCTGCCACCAAAAATATATGTGGTGTGCCAGGCTCCTTCCTAGTGGCGCAGGGCCTTTCCTATCCCACCGCTGCCACCAAAAATATGTGTGAGGCACCAACCACTTCCTATTGGGACAGCCCTTTGTGTTCCTGATATCAGGTAGCATGGTTTAAATTAAACGGAGGCCAAGCAGCTTTAAACTCTAACAAACGTTTATTGAAAAATATAAAACAAACTGTAGTTGAGTATTAAAGAATGTTTTGAATGTTTATTCCTGCATGGCAGGGGGTTGGACTGGATGGCCCTTGGGGTCTCTTCCAACTCTATGATTCTATGATTATTATTACTAAGGCGGCTAACAATGGGTTTAAAACAGCAATAGAGGATTGCAGCCAAGTGAGACAAAATTTACAAAACCGGTAAAAATACATGCTGATGAGTCTTACTTTCACATTTGGTGGCAATGTCCAAAAGTAAAAAAGGTCTGGGGGAAAAAAAATCATAATAACATAATAGATATAGTTAAGATTAACGGTGCATTGTCACCGCAATTATACTTGTTGAATATGATAAGTATATCAGATAAAAAGATTGAGAAGATGCACGGCAAGATGTTGCTTGTTTGTTAATAGCCAAAAAAAAAGGAAATTAAATAAACTTTCAATTATCATGGAATGGATGATGAAATCTTTAAAAATGATGGAGATGGACAAACTAACTGCTTGGATGAACTATAGATCAAGTAGACAATGTAGAGGAAGAATGGAAACAAATAATGTATAGGCAAAAGAAGATTTATATGATAACTATAAAGAAAAGGAGGAGTATAGTTAGTGAAGAACCAAAATAACAAAGTTCAGATAAAAGGCAACTGAAACCCAATACAGTCAGGGAAGTGATTAGGAAGTATTAAGAAAACTTTATGTGATGGAAATGAATAGATAATGTAAAACGTTGAATATTTAGACTGTATAAATGGTAGGAATATACCACTATATGAATTATGAAAAACGAGTTACAATTTACTTAATCAAATTATACAAAAATGCTGTTTAGATTTATTATTATTATTATTATTTTTACAAAAATCAGTGTGTATAGAACCATTGTACTGGGTCACCTATCACCAACACTCACAACTCCTCGAATGCTTTCATCAGCGCTGTATATGCACAATCCTAAATATACGCTGGACTGACTATGTGACAAATGTTCCTGTTCCTGAACAAGCAGGGGTCAGCGTAAGAGGGGCGTTCCAAAAAAGTGATACAAGGACTCCCTGAAACAACATCTCAGGCTTGGCCAAATTGATCACCAACAGTGGTCCGCCCTGGCCTCACATCGGGAGGCATGGAGACGCACTATCCACAATGCTGCAGCCTTATTTGAGAACTCACGCCGAACAAGTCTTGAAGAGAAACGACAACGCAGAAAGAATCGCAACACGGAAACATCACCCAAGGAGACCTTCTGCTGTGCTTTTTGCAACCGGACTTGTTTATCTCGGATTGGCCTTTTTAGTCATCAGCGCGCTTGCAGAAAGCACGGGATGAGTCCTTCCTGAATCTTCGTTTGCGAAGAAAAGCCAGAGAAGAAAAATTTAAACGTGAAAGAACAAGCTGTTAATTTAAGTATTTTTATTTTAATATTTGATATCTATATTTACCTAGCTGACCCAGCATAACATAAACCATTATAGTAGATTTGAAAGATTCACATAGTTCAGCTACGTGCTATTATTTTAGTCCCCCAAAAAAAGCCACACTTTGCAGTATTATACCACCTACATTTGACTTATTTCCCATTGTGGAGTATTTTTATGATTTATCATTTTTCTAAATTTCTAGACCTCTCCATTGACACCCCCTTGTCATGGGAGAGAGGCTTGCGTACCCTAATGATGTTTTGAGCTATGCTGGCGGTGGTATAATAGCCACTGGTAGGGTCTCCCATGCCAGACAGGTCAAAACCGAAGGGTCTGACAAAGAGCGTCAAAGGGCAGGATGGGCTCTCTAGCCTTATGGCAACCATCCTAGGAGAAGGAAAACTCTAATCCCAAACCCGGGCAGATGGTGCTCGTCCAACCCTGTAAGGTCAACTATCTAAGAGAAGGAAACTCTAATCAAACCTACAACCCGAGGACCTCGCTGCTACGTCCATGCTTGCAAGGCCATGGCAGATGAACCTTTGGTTTAAAGGGTGAGGCCAGTTTCTGTGCACGCTGCGCTCCACCAGAAAAATCCATTGCACAGGCTCGAAGGATAAATCCAATTCCAAAATAAAGCCCTGTAGCGACAGGCGAGGGATGAAACGGCAGGTGTAAAGATGCACTGGAAGCCGCAGACCCAACCCTGCATGCAGGCGGTTCAGGACTTTGGTCGGTCGAGGCTGACCCGGGAGATGACAGTCTTGTTTGGCAGCATCCTGAATGACCAAGCAGCCTTTTTTAAGGAGAGCACTGCTTGCTCCATATGGAGAGGGGCCTAGAAAAGGTGGCCTAACGAAAGCTCATCCCCAACTACCTGGTTGGCTAGCCGTGGCCAACGGGAATCTTCTGATGCGGTCAAACCAAGGCAAAGAAACAAAGGCGCACACCAGCCTCCAAAGGTGTAAATAAACTGACACTTGCATGCTGGAACATCAGAACCATGCAAGACTCTGAAGATAGTGGACGGCCTGAGCGTCGTTCTGCTCTAATAGCCCATGAACTATCACGGCTTAATATTGACATCGCTGCTCTTAGTGAAGTTCGTCTCCATGAGGAAGGCAGCCTTAAAGAACACGGCGCCGGCTACACACTTTACTGGTCTGGCAAACCCAAAACCGAAAAACATCTTTCAGGAGTTGGCTTTATGATTAAAAACTCCATTGCCTCCAAACTCGAAACCTTGCCAACAGGACACTCCAATTGCATTATTTCCTTACGCCTCCCACATGTTGTTTTCTTTAGTATATATGCCCCAACTATGCAAGCCGACCCTATAGAGAAAGACAAATTCTACACAGACCTACGCCACCTCATACAAAAAGTCCCTGTAGAAGATAAAATTATTATTCTTGGTGACTTGTTCAATGCCAGAGTAGGAAAGAACTCCGAAGCCTGGAAAGGTGTCTTAGGCAAGCATGGTGTTGGAAATTGCAATGATAACAGACGCCTCCTGCTAGAGTTCTGTGCAGAACAACAGCTGACTATTACAAACACAATCTTTCAGCAGAAAGATAGCTTGAAGGCAACCTGGATGCATCTCCGATCCAAACATTGGCACCTCATTGACTATGTTCTAGTCCGCCAGAGAAACTTCCGCGATGTCCGTCATACCCGAGTGATGCCCAGTGCAGAATGCCAAACAGATCATCGCCTCATCAGATGTAAACTAAATCTTCATCTTAAGTTCAAACCTAAGAGGGGTGGCATCTTAAAGAAGAGGCTCCAAGTCA
The DNA here is from genome assembly GCA_030847615.1 of Gambelia wislizenii. NCBI lineage: Eukaryota > Metazoa > Chordata > Lepidosauria > Squamata > Crotaphytidae > Gambelia > Gambelia wislizenii. Next base: position 5,323,487 of record JAUMIR010000002.1, on the reverse strand, counting down.
ACAATCTTCAACAAGCTACCATGAGAGACAAATTCCAGGCAAATCTGCAAACAAAACTTGAAGACCATCCTACAGATCCTTCTCCTACAGTGCTTTGGCAGGATATCAAAAACAGTATCCTCCAGTCTGTGGAAGAATCCCTCGGGTTCTCCCACAAGAAAAATCAAGACTGGTTTGATGAAAACAACCAAGAGAACCAAGAGCTGTTGGCAAAGAAGAAAACTGCTCACCAGGCATACCTCGCCCAGCCAACCTGCCATGTAAGAAAAGCAGCTTTCTGCCTCACATGCAGTAAGCTACAACAAAAACTCCGAGACATGCAGAACAAGTGGTGGATCAATATAGCAGAAAAGACACAATGCTGTGCAGATCTGGGTGATTCTAGAGGATTTTATGAAGCTCTTAAGGCAGTGTTTGGACCTACTTATCAGGTCCAAAGCTCCTTATACAGTACAGATGGTCAAACATTAATTACTGATAAAGCCTCCATCCTGAGTCGACGGGCTGAACACTTTCAAAGTCTCTTCAGTGCCAACCGAGTAGTCCAAGGCTCAGCTATCCAACATATGATACAAAAACCGGTGAAAAATGAATTGGACATAGCTCCCACTTTGGAAGAGACCCTTAAGGCCATACAGGAGATGAAAAACGGGAAGGCAGCTGGGATTGATGGAAGCCCACCTGAAGTTTGGAAACACGGAGGTCATGTACTCCATGATAAATTCCACAAACTCCTTGCAAATTGCTGGGAAAAAGGGGAGTTGCCATCAGACCTCTGAGATGCAGTCATCATCACCCTGTACAAGAAAAAAGGAGCAAAATCCGATTGCTCAAACTATCGAGGCATAATACTGCTCTCTATTGCTGGAAAAATCCTTGCAAGGATACACCTGAACAGATTAGTTCCTGCCATTGCTGAAGAACTTCTTCCTGAAAGCCAATGTGGCTTCAGAGCCAATAGGAGTACTGCAGATATGGTATTTGCCCTTAGACAACTGCAAGAGAAATGTGGAGAGCAGAAGAAGGGTCTCTATGTAACATTTGTCGACCTCACCAAAGCCTTTGACATTGTAAGTAGAAATGGTCTGTGGCAGATCCTGGAAAGACTAGGATGTCCCCCCAAATTCCTTAAAATGATTATCTTGCTACACGAGGGACAGCGTGGTCAAGTCAGATATGGCGATGCTCTTTCAGAGCCCTTTCTAATAACTAATGGAGTGAAGCAAGGTTGTGTTCTTGCACCAACTTTATTTACAATCTTCTTTAGCATGATGCTCCAAAGGGCTTTGGCAGAGCTTGAAGAAGACGACGGCATCTATATACGTTACCGTACTGATGGTAGCTTGTTTAACTTAAGCCGTCTGAGGGCTCGCACTAAGACTTTAAACTATCTAGTCCATGAGCTGCTCTTCGCTAATGATGCTGCCCTTGTTGCCCACACAGAAGCAGCTCCGCAGTGCCTAACATCCTGCTTTGCAACAGCTGCAGAGCTGTTTGGGCTGGAAGTCAACCTGAAGAAAACAGAAGTTCTTTACCAGCCTGCACCACAGGACGAACACCATCATCCCCACATTGTCGTCGGCAAATCTGTGCTTAAGTCCGTTCAGCAGTTCACCTACCTGGGAAGCATCATCTCCTCAGATGCCAAGATTGACAAAGAGATCGATCACAGATTAGCAAAGGCACAGAGTGCATTTGGAAGACTTTACAAAAGAATCTGGAGTAATAAACACCTGAGGCAAAGCACAAAAATCAGTGTGTATAGAGCCATCGTACTGTCTATCCTCCTTTATGGATCTGAAACATGGGTCACCTATCACCACCACTTACAACTCCTTGAAGGCTTTCATCAGCGCTGTTTACACACAATCCTAAATATACACTGGACTGACTATGTGACAAATGTTGATGTCCTTGAGCAAGCAGGGATCACCAGCACTGAGGCCATGATATTGTGAACACAGCTGCGCTGGGCAGGGCACGTTTCTAGGATGGAGGACCATCGCCTCCCAAAAATACTACTCTACGGTGAACTTGCCACGGGTCAGCGTAAGAGGGGCGGTCCAAAAAAGCGATACAAGGACTCCCTGAAACAACATCTCAGGCTTGGCCAAATTGATCACCAACAGTGGTCCGCCCTGGCCTCACATCGGGAGGCATGGAGACGCACTATCCACAATGCTGCAGCCTTATTTGAGAGCTCACGCCGAACAAGTCTTGAAGAGAAACAACAACGCAGAAAGAAGCACAGCCCGGAAACATCACCCAAGGAGACCTTCTGCTGTGCTTTCTGCAACAGGACTTGTTTATCTCGAATCGGCCTTTTTAGTCATCAGCGCGCTTGTAGTAAGCGCGGGATGAGTCCTTCCTGAATCTTCGTTTGTGAAGAAAAGCCAGAGAGAGAAATTTCTAGAATATTGCATTGCATTGTTTTACATGTAGGTGGTGATTGGCTGAGGGAGTGAGAGGAGGGAGGGACCCTTGTAAGGCTGGGTGTGTAGATGCTGATTGAGTGGCAGGAGTGGATTGTGAGATGGAGAGGGAATTTGCATGTGGGTGGTGATTGGCTGAGGGAGAGAGGAGGGAGGGGCCCTTGTGAGGCTGGGGGTGTAGATGCAGATTGAGTAGCAGGAGTGGATTGTGAGGTGGAGAGGGAATTTGCATGTGGGTGGTGATTGGCTGAGGGAGGGAGGAGGGAGGGGCCCTTGTGAGGCTGGGGGTGTAGATGCAGATTGAGTGGCAGGAGTGGATTGTGAGGTGGAGAGAGAATTTGCATGTGGGTGGTGATTGGCTACGGGAGGGAGGGGATTGGTTGGATGTGGCCAATCAGCATACAGGGAAAGGAAACATACCCAAGAGTTTTATATACATAGATAGATATTATGTTTAATATTTGATTTAATGTTTGATTTATTTAAAATTTTATACTTATATTTAATATTAATATTTATATTTGATCAATGCTTTTGCTCACTTTGTTTATTTATGATGTATGGAATAAATATATTTTTTAAAAACCACAGCAAAAGGGGATTGATGGGATACTTGGAGGATATGTAACAGCAGCCATGTTGGATGAAATTAACAACCTGCTGAAGCCAATAGCCTCCTCCTCTCCCCACCTGTCAATTCTCCCCCCAGCCCAGGGCCCATCCTCCCACTCTCCTCACCCCAGAAGGACTCACCGCGCAGCCATCCACCAGGGCCTTGACGTAGGGGCTGTTGTCGTAGCTCATGTCCTCTTCATTAGCCCCCAAAAAGCGCAGAGCATGCTGGTAGCCCCCCACAGTGGTGCTGGAGGACGAGGCGTCACGGCTATGCCAGGCGGCCGAACGATGGCAGTGGTAGGTGAAGTTTTGCCGGGCCGCAACACTCAGCAGGCGGAGAAAGGTCAGCTGCACGACGCCCAGTTGGTTGCCATCTGCGTCTGTGTAGGAGAACTGGGAGGCAGAAGGGAAAGGGGTCAGGAGAAAGAAGGGCTGAGCACCCCCTCTCCCCACAGCCCTCGCCTTCAATCTTTCCCAGCCTTTGCTGATTGCACCATCAGCTTGTCCTCAGCCAGAGTGCAATACTCCCTGGAGCTTAGTCACTGAAAGTAGTTCGAGTCAATTGCTCCTTGTCCTACTAGTCTCTGGAGCAGCAGAAAACAACCTTGCTCCATCCTCAGTATGGCATCCCTTCAAATATTTAAACATGGCTATCATGTCACCTCTCAACCGTCTCTTCTCCAGACTAAACATGCCCAGTTCCCTAAGCTGCTCCTCATAGGACATCATGGTTTCCAAACCGCCCACCATTTTGGTCGCCCTCCTCCGGACACATTCCAGCTTGTCTGTATCCTTGTTGAATTGTGGTGCCCAGAAATAGACACAGTACTCCAGGTGAGGTCTGACCAAAGCAGAATAGAGTGGCACTATGACTTCCCTTGATCTATACTCTATTTTCCTGTTGATGCAGCCTAGAATCGCATTGGGTTTTTTAGCTGCCGCATCACACTGCTGATATGTTCAGCTTGTGGTCCACTAAGACTCCTAGTTCCCTTTTGCATGGGCTGCTGTCAAGCCACATGTCACCCAATCCTATATCTGTGTATTTCATTTTTTTTTCCTGCCTAAGTGGAGTACATTACATTTCTCCCTGTTGAAATTCATTTGGTTAGTTTTGTCAGAACTATGCCACTGATCCCCTCTCAAGAAAGGAGACAGTAAACACTCTTTGGACACTGGCAGCAGTGTCTGACATGATCTTCGTGTGAAGGACACCCAAACCAAATCTGCATTTCTGCCTTATTTGCTGGAAATTTAGAACTGGATCTTCTGTCTCCATTTCCCCAGATACAGGTAGATTTCTCAGTTTCTTGGCTGTTTCGGTTTATCCACAGAGCATCTCTCTTCCTAAAACAAACTATGATAAAAACTCACCCGACTACCACTCTGGAACTGGCTGAACCAACTTTGTGGGTTTTCCTTATCCCATGTGGACATTGTCACCTGGGAAAAGAGAGAGACAATTTTAACTAAAATGGAGGCAAGATTTGTTGAACTGGGGACTGTTGCACCGGCTTGCTAATAGATGCCTGACATTCTGGGAACAGAAGGAGTTAATAGGACTAAGAGTCTGGATCAAGGCCTTTACTGCAGTGGCACCTTCCTCTTTCCTATCTGGAAAAGGAGTGTGTGTTAAGGACAGTAAAGGAAACATCAATTTTTGAACTGCAATGCCCCGAATCCCCCATGCATCATGACCAACATTCTGGATGTGGTCATCCAAAAATATCCCCCCACAAGGTCTGCGTACAGCTGGAGGCACAGTGATTGCACAGCCATCAAATAAATTGGTAATTTATGAATGTTTGCAGGGAAAGATGGCTGCGCATACCACTGATTGGCTTGTGCTTGTGACATCACCAACCCCTCCGTTCCCCAGACCCATCAGTCAACCTTCTAATGGCTGTTTCAGCAGCCATTAGTAAAAAATTCAGGTACCTAACACCATGTCGAATTTGGCCTTCCATCTGCTTCTTGGGCCAACACTGGCCAACCCAGAGACTAGCTAAGCTGTTCAATCAATATGTGAACAGTTGCACAGGTTTCCCAGAGAAATAATTTCAGATAGAGGCAGCCATTTTACTTCACAGTTTTGGAAAGCATTCTTAAAGTTGTTGTTGGTCTCATCACCCAGAAATGGATGGCTAAACAGAATGTATTAATCAGATTTTGGAGCTATAGTTAAGATGTTATGTAAATGATCAGCTGGACAATTGGGATGAATTGTTACCATATACTGAAATGGCGTATAATAGCTCGGTGCATGAGTGTATGGGAGAGACACCTTTTAAGACTATGTATGGAATGGAACTCTGGGTGTTGTCTACCTTTGAGCTCATCCAGACTGACCCCAGTTCCTTGCAAGAATGGGTGACAGCAAGTGGCATCAGCGTGGTGCCAGATTGAGACAGCTTCAGACGGTGCTAATTGGATTTGCAAGAAGTATGCTGACCAGAAAAGGGGCCCCAATTGAAATTTTACTGTGGGTCAGCACATGTCCACCCTGAGTTTCATTTCAGTTTGTTGAAACTGGCACAGCCGGCCAATGCATGGAGTCCTCCCATCATGGTGGATGAAGATGAGCATTTTGAGGTGGAGGAGGTTTTGGACTCTAGTAAAGAACAATTACAGTATTAACACTCGGCAGAGAGGGAGTGGGTGGATGCTAAACACGTGAAGACTCTAAGGCTGATAAAAGCTTTTTATCAAAAGTACCCTGATTGAGGACTAGGAGAGTGTCTTTGGGGAAGCCAGATGTGAGGATCAGTCCAGGATATGACCTTCTCCTGCCCAGTTCAGTTCTGTTATATCACTTTGTGGCTAATGGTGTTTGCATTCCTTTGTACTTGCTAACAAGTATATAATCTAACTGGAAGAAGGGAGGATATGCTCTATGTCTGTAACTGATTAAAGTTTGCACCTGGTCTTTGCTCTGAGAAAAAGGAAATGAGCGCACTGTCAGCAGGAATTGGGAGTGGGGATAATGGATAAACCAATGACTATATAGCCTGCCAAATTTTATAGACCGTAAATGCTTTTTACCTTATGGCTTTTTAGATAGGTTACATTCTGAGCAACAATATTGTAGAGATAGCTGTTTAGATCATGCTACCAATAAAGTTGACAGTTATAACTCTGAAACTGCTGGTTACTGATTCTGAAGAAGCCAATACATGCCAGTTGTCCTCAGCTTCTCTCTGGGGATGGTGGGAAGTGTGCAACCGCTAACCCACCCATCCCAAGGCCTCCTTCTTCCTGTTTTCTCTCCTTCTGGTTCCGCTACGCTCCTTCTTACCTCTTGAATCTCCTGGCGTGGGAACACACATGTCTCCCCCCCAGCAGTGAAGTTGCAAAAGACCTTGAAGGAGTCCCGGGAACAGCCCTGATTGGGGTCGATCCAGTATTCACCTGGAGGTTGTGGGGAGGGGGAGAAAATAAAAGGAATGTTAATCTCCAGATTAAATTTCCAGATCTGGGCAAAAAGAAAATCAAACAACTGTCTAGGTACAGATGAGGTCTGGCATCCAAAACTGCCATGGCGAATGTTGACGATGACAGGTCAAACGCAGGGGATACATTCTCAGACTTACCATTTATAAATCAACCCACGGATAATAGCAAAGCCTATTCAAATAAAGGACTTCCGGTACAAATGTACCACAGAGTTTGGAGGACCTAGAAGACACCTAGAGAGGATGCACCTCTAGGAATTTTCCAGCACAACTCTATGGTATGTGTCCCCTATTTTGTGTCCCTCAGATAACTGAAACCACAGATATGGTTCCGTGGATACCTGTATTCTTTGAGTAGGTGAATATTCAAGAAAGGTTTATATTGCATAAAACAACTTGTTCTCCTGTGGAATTGAGTGTCTGATAGAGATGGGACGAATATGTGAAAACATTTTTTTAAAACTGTCCACCTCTGTAAGTAAGCCATAGAATCATAGAATTGGAAGAGACCTCAAGGGCCATCCAAGTCCAGCCCCCTGCCATGCAGAAACATACAATAAAGCATGCCTGACAGATGGCCATCCAGATTCTGTTTAAAAACCTCCAAAGAAGGAGACTCCACCACACTGTGAGGCAGTGAATTCCACTTCCAAACAGCTCTTACTGTCTGGAAGTTCTTGGTTTAGATGGAATCTCTTTTCCTGTAGTCCCCAGCAACCATCCTTGGTGAGTGAAAAAAATTCATTCTTCTCTGTAAGAGAGGAAAGTATTTGCATTCTTTTAAAGAAAAAAAAATACTGCTTCTGCTTTATTGTGTGTTCTTGCAGTTGCTTACTCTCCAGTTGCTCGGTCAGCCTTGAGATCAATGGTTGAGGAGGTTGGACTAGATGGCCCTTGTGGTCTCTTCCAACTCTATGATTCTGAGTAATGAGAAGAATTCTGAACTGATGAGACTCTATGCAGTTCAAGACATATTCTACGCACTCATCACATGTAGTTATTTTGCATATTTCTGCGTGGAAAATAATATTTCTGTGATTTTTTTTTCTGTGCAGAATTTTTTTCTGTGTGGCATTTCTTTTCTGCACTCAAAATGCTGTTTCATACAGAGAAAATGCTGTTTCATGCACGGAAAATACAGTTTTCTGTACAAAAACACCACGTGTGAATTTTTCACAGAACAAATCTTGAACTGTGAATATTCTCCAAAAAATTGCACAGCAAGAAGAAATTTGATTAAATGATTAATTCCTCCCTTCAAGAAAAAAAAAAAGAACAGTGAAGAATTGCATCCTTTAATGTCTGGCTGCATAATCAGGCTTTCATAGAAACATAGAATTGGAAGAGACCCCAAGGGCCATCTAGTCCAACCCCCTTCTGACCTGCAGGAATATGCATGATAGAATCATAGAATCCTAGAGTTGGAAGAGACTCCAAGGGCCATCTAGTCCAACCCCCTGCATTGCAGAAAAGCAGACATGCAGCAGTGACATCTAATTGACATGCAGCAGCAGTCAGTTTCTGACACAAATCTACCAACATTCAAAAGTGTTGGACATACAACTCGCAACAGAGTTTATTAAGCTTTATACTACCAAGTACAGCTGTCAGGATTGTTACTGATTAAGAACAAACATAAGTGAGATTTCTTCTAAATATTTTTTCCATGCAAGAATCTCTTCTGAACAGGAATTCCTTCTTTGGAGGGTTTTAAACAGAGTCTGGATGGCCATCTGTCAGGAATGCTTTGATTGTGTGTTCCTACAGAGCAGAATGGGGTTGGACTAGATGGCCCTTGGGGTCTCTTCCAACCCTATGAGTCTATGATTCCTAGTGGTGAATTCTGACATTAAAGACCCACTTGATGAAACTCTGCCTGTTCCAGAAGCCATAAAAACCACAGGGGATTTTAAGTTAAACTAGTATAGCTGTACCTGGTGTCACATACACCATTATGGACTGTGAGGTGGTAGAGAGGGGATTTGCATGTGGGTGGTGATTGGCTGAGGGTGTGAAAGGAGGGAGGGGATTGGTTGGGTATATTTCCTAAGCAGGCAATCAGCACACTGGGAAAGGAAACATACCCAAGCATTTTATATATAGAGATAGGCTAGGAATTCTAATTTGTATTAATGCTGACTGATGCAGCTTGGCTCGCTGTCATGAGTCACCTGTGCTTATTTCTTGTGGGGGCTCCTGGCTCTTTGGCCATGTCACTCTGTGGCGTGTTCCCCCCCACAAAAAAAGAAAACATTGAGTGGTGACCCAAGTGGCTAGGATTTGTTGCCTAGCCATCCAATTCTTACCCACCCATCAATGCCCTGTTTCCCAAGGGAGACCAAGAGGGTCCACCTGCTTCACCCACCATCAGGGGTCTCCGGGCGGCTGAGCCAGAGGTCCTGGCAGGTGCGGGCAGGACTGTCCCGGGTGCCCAGTGGTTTCCTCATGTGCTCCACCTCCTGCCGAAGGGAGTTGAGGGACCCGTAGATCTCTTCCATGCCTAGCGAAGGCGGGTGCCTGCTGGCATCGGACGCCATCTTCCCTTCCTCCTCCTCTTCCTTATCCGGAACAATCTGGCTGCCATCCACTGAGCGCTTGCTTTTCTTGGGCCTTTGGATGGGCAGCGGCTGGATCACTTCGCCCGGGGGTCCCTGGCGGGGTAGGGGGGGCAGATGAAAGAGGGCGTGAGGTTAGAATGGGCAGAATTGGGTGCGTTTCGGAGGATACCAGCTATGCCAAAGGGGGCATTTAAACCAAGTTGGTTTAAACGAAATGACTTAAAAAAACACTAAAACAAAAAACAGCATCAGACCCAACCACATATGTGCAAACTGTCCTTAATTGCTGTAAATCACTGCAAATTCATGTACAAATCTACAGTCGTACTGTACATGAATTTGCAGTAATTTACAACAATTAAGGACAGATTACACATATACGGTTGGTTCTGGTGCTCTGTTTTTTGTGTTAGTAATAACGAGATGGGTGCTGTTTTGTTTTGTTTTTTAAAAATCCTGTTTTTAAAAAATTATACACACACACACACAGTAGGACCCCCGTATCCGCTGGGGATTGGTGGGGCGTGGGATGTGGATACCGAAAACCACAGATAACAGCAAACGCCATTGAAAATAATGGGGCTTCCAGTTTAAAATGCCATAGAGTTTCCTTGGAGGACCTAGAAAATGGCTAGAGAGGATGCATATTCTAGGAAGACTATGGTGTTTTGTGTCCCGCGGATAACTGAATTAGTGGTTATTGAATAAGCAGATACGAGGGCGCTACTGTGTGTGCATGGGGATAGATGTGTGAAGGGAAGAGGAGGGGAGGGAGGGAGGGAAGAAGGAAGGAATATATCTATATATATTCTATCTATCTATATTTAAAAAGTCTGGCTTTTATTACTATTTTCCAACAATGACACCTGGACATGTTACAGCTTGCAAATCCTTCTTAAATTGCGGGGCCCAGTACTGTGAGGCCTGACCAAAGCAGCATAGAGCAGCACTATGACTTCCCTTGATCTAGACACTATCCTCCTATTGATGCAGCCTAGAATCACATTGGCTTTTTTAGCTGCTGCATCACACTGCTGACTCATGTTCAGCTTGTGGTCTACTAAGACTCCTAGATCCTTTTCAAATGTACTGTTGTCAAATCAAGTAACACCCATCCTATATCTGTGCATTTCATTTCTTCTGACCTAATTATGGCCCTTGGTATGTGCTGGGGTTTGGTTCCCCCTGTAGGTACCAAAATGTGTTCTATTCTATACAATGGTATAGTAAAATGGTATCCCTTGTATAAAATGGCAAAATCAAGATATGCTTCTTAGAATTTATTCATTTTTTTTGGAATATTTTTAAGCCATGGATGGTAGAATCCGTGCCAAATCCATGGCTAGAGAGAGCCGACTGTATTTGAATTTAAACATTTCATATTTCAACAGTTTATCAGCTGTTGTTCATTGTTAGACCAGCATTGTTAGTCTGTGGCTGCTTTTTAATCACTTTATTTTATCATGCCAGAAATGCTATTCAGAAACAAATCCATTAATTAACGTAAGTTCAACCCAAACAGCTTCCTTTAAAAGAGCACTTTTTTTAAAAAAAGAGCAATGATTATTTAAACTTGTGGCCATAACATTTTGACTGCATTTTGCTACTAAATTTTCTGATTTAGTTCTATATTAGTTTTAATGTAAAAAAAAACTGATTTAATTTAAAAAAATATTTTTGGTTTGGTTGTTTTAAATCTCCCCCCCCCCAACCCTAAGCAACCCAGAGTTCCTTCTGGCTCAAAACAGGAACCACGAAGGAAAGGCATCTGTGTTTAGTGGTTGAGACAGCAAGCTGCGAGTGTGCTGGGAAGTCCTAGGTTGGTGATGGCGAACCTATGACACGCGTCACCACTGACACGCGTAGCCATCTGTGGTGACACGTGGCTAGGCCTCCCCCCTCCCCCCCGCAACCTCACCACCATCCCTAAAGTGGCAGGCGGGGCTTCGAAGCCCCGGTCACCATTTTAGGGGAGGGGGGAGGAAAGTGCCTACTACCACCCCTGAGGCCTCCTGCTTCCCCAGAGCCCCCTCAGAAAAGCCGGGTAAGGTGGCGGGTGGGTCAGCGGGAGTCTGCCCTCGGGAAGGCCTGTCCCTGGCCTTCCCGAGGGGGCTCCGGGGCTTCGAAGCCCTGGAGACACGTTGGAAAGGCTGGGGAAGGTGGCGGGCTGGCGGGTTAGTCTGTGCTGCTTAGCCGCTCTCCTGGATCCTCTTAAGTTTTCTTCTTCAGCTCCTCAAACCTCCGAGAGAGGTCTGCCTGGCCTCTTCCCGGCTTTCCTGAGAGGGCTCTGGGCTTCAAAGCCCCGGAGCCGCCTCGGAAATGCCGGGGAAGGCAGTGGGCGGGAGCCTTGGAAGCCTGTTGCTGCCTTGGGAAGGGAGGGGGGGAAGCATATGAGCTTCATGAGAAGCCCTTCGGTGCCTTGGGAAGGGGGGGGGGAAGCGTGCGGGTTGGAGGCTTTCCGCAAATAGTCGAAGTCGCGAATGTGGAGGGGCAACTGTATACATTTATGTTATTTAAACAGTAAATATCGCGAAATGTTTTTTCCTCAAAGTGACACACCACTCGAGTTATGCTCAGTTTTTTGGCAAAGTTTGACACACCAAGCTCAAAAGTTTGCCCCTCACTATACAGCAAACCTATGTACCCATGCTTGGGAAATCTATTCCTTCTGAAGGAGGGGAGGGGGGAAGGGGAGAAGGGGAGGGGACGGAAAGAAAGGAAGGAAGGAACGAAGGAAGGAAGGGGGAAGGGAGGGGAAAAGGAAGGGAGGAAGGAGGGAAAGGGAGAGGAGAGAAAAGAAGGAAGGGAGGAAGGAAAGGAAGAGGAGGGGAGGGAGGGAGGAGGGAAGGGCGGGAGGGGAGGGAAAAGGAAGAAGGGGGAGGAAGGGGAGAGGAAGGGGAGAGAGAGGAGGGAAGGGAAGGAAGGGGGAAGGAAGGAAGGGAGGAAGGAGGAAAGGAAGGGAGAAGGAAGGAAGGATGGAAAGGAAGGGCAGGGAAAAGAAGGGAGGAAGGGAAGAGGAGGGGAGGGAAAAGAAGGAAGGGGGAAGGAAGGAGGAAGGAGGGAAAGGAAGGGGAGGGAAAAGAAAGAAGGGGGAGGAAGGGGGAGAGAGGGGAGGGAAGGGAAGGAAGGAAGGAAGGAAGGAAGGAAGGAAGGAAGGAAGAGAAAAAGGAGGGAAAGGGAAGGAGGAGGGAGGGGAGGGGAGGGAGGGACTGGGACTAAGAGAAATAAGTTGGCAGCACAAGTTTTCTTAGACTTAAAGAGTCTATGAAAACCTCCTCTGAATCATAAACCTTGCCTCCAAGAAGGTTGCCCTAAGTCAGAGTTGACTAGAAAGCCCATAGCCACAACAATGGACTGCAACTTCCAGAATCCCCCATTTCCCAAGATCTCATTTCAGCAACAGCTGCTGGAAAGGGCATGATCTATGGGGTGGTGAGAAAATGAGTTTGGGGGGAGGGACTTACCGGGATTCCAGGGGGTCCAGGCACTCCACGCTGACCTTTGGGTCCTGCTTGACCCTAGAAAGAAAGACACCCCAAGAGGTTAATCTTCATGAGAGGGTCTTTTTCAAAACATTGCCCATCAATATTCACCTTGGGGGAGGTGGGGAATGAGGGTGGGAGGGACTTACCGTGGCTCCTTTTGCACCTTGGGGACCGGGGGGACCCTAAAACAGGAGGTAGAAAAGCCAAATTAGTGGGGAGGCATGCAAGAAGGGAATAATGGTCACAGGTGGGGTGAAGAGGCGAATGAGGAGTCACTCACAGGCAGTCCGGGGGGCCCCGCAGGGCCAATGGGGCCAGACGGACCAGGGATACCCTACAGGGGGAAGAAAGAGAGAGAAAAATATCACCAGCGAATTCCGAAATCCCAGTCAGGAGGAGGAGACTCCCCTCTCGCTCTGGGGACCAAACGCCACTCCCCAAATCCCCCCATTCTCCCTCTTTCCATGTCCAAGACCCCCAGAATTTGCCCAAAGTGATCCTTAAATTACTGGGCCCACTGTAGCCCACCGAGGTGGGCCGTCCTTCCCTGAATCCTGAGCCGAGCCGTTGGGTGATTTGAAATTTGGGCGGGTGCCCAAAAATTAATTCCAAGCAGGGAATGGACAGGAAAAGTTTTGTGGTTGTTTTAAATTCCAGTGAAGAAATTCAAAAGGCACCGTAGCAGCTGTGCGAAGCCTGGCGCAGAAACCAACCACCGACAACAATAACAACAACAAAGTGTCCTGTGATACCCTCAAGATGAACGGCTTGTTTATATTTAGTGGAGTGATGTCTACTTTTCAAAGCTGTTTTGTTTCGTTCTACAAATTTTCAAGAATTGACTCCATCATGGGGGGCAGCACTTATCTTTTCTGTTTATTTACACCTGTACCTTTGTTCAGGATGGGGGTTCTGGTTCCGGCTAACCGTATTTCTTTCTCCCCTCCCGCAAAACTCACCGTTTCTCCTTTTGGCCCTTTGGTTCCTTGAGGGCCAGGCAGGCCTCGGTCTCCCTTCTCGCCTTGTTCTCCTGGGGGTCCGATCAAGCCAATGAGACCTGGATGGCCCTGTGGGGAAAGAGAGGGGAAAATGGGGGTTACTGGTTTGGAGTGGAGGGGATGATGGGAAGACTGGTTGGACTTAATAACAGCAGACTGATGGGATTCAATAACACAGTCCAATCCATTTCACTCCTAGGAGAAACTGAGCCCCAAATGGAAGACAAGACATCATGATGTGCCTGTATTTTGAAGGTTTGAAATATTCAAATATACTTGAAATATTCAAATATATTTGAAATATTCAAATATACACAAAGATCACAGAGATATTTTAAACCTTGGAGAAAATTACTGGATTCAGTAACACACTCTGGTCTGTTTCACTCCTAGGAGAAACCAAGCCCCAGATGGAAGACCGACACCAAGACACGCTCGTACTTTGGGGGTTTGAAATATTTTTGTGCTCTTCAAAAGATAAATTCTAAGATAAATAAATATTTCGCAAAGGTATTTTAAACCCTGGGGAAATTACTGGATTCATTAACACAGTCCAGTCTGTTTCACTCCTAGGAGAAACCAGGCTGAGATGGAGGACATATATCAAGATACATTCCTACTTTTGGGGATTTCAATATTTCTGTGCTCTTCAAAAGATAAATTCTAAGATAAATAAATCTCCCTTCTAAAGATCACAGAGATGTTTTAAACTCTGGGGAAATTACTGGACTCCAAAACACAGTCCGGTCTGTTTCGCTCATGGGAGAAACCTGGCTCAGTTGGAGGACAGATATCAAGACCTGCTCGGGTTTGAATTGCTAGGTCCTCCAACACAGCTCTATGGTATGTTTGTACTGGAAATCCTTTATTTTAATAGGGTTTGCTGTTATCCATGGTTTCACTTATAAACAGTAAGTCCAGGAATATATCCCACACGGATACCTGTAATTCTGCAACCTTCAAAGGATACATCTAAGATAAATAAAGGTTTCTTTGGAAGATCACAGAGCTATTTTAAATCCTGGAAAAACAGCCTGGGCCTGAACACATGGTCCAGGCAATTTTACTCCTCGGAGATGGCAGCGCTGTTCCTGTGTCTGTAGATTAGAGTGAAGATTTAAAGCTCTCCACTCAACACGCAAGCACTCAGAAACAGATGAGATTGGAAAGGATGGTGGCCAGGTGCTGGAATGGTCCAGAGAGAATCATAGAACCATAGAGTTGGATGAGACTCCAAGAGCCATCTAGCCTAACCCCCTGCCCTGCAGGAATACACATGATATAATCATAGAATCATAGAGTTGGATGGGATCCCAAGGGCCATCTAGTCCAACCCCCTGCCATGCAGGAATCATAGAATCATAAAGTTGGAAGAAACCCCAAGGGCCATCTAGTCCACCCCCCTTCTGCCATGTAGGAATATGCATGATATAATCACAGAATCCTAGAGTTGGAAGAGATCCCAAGGGCCATCTAGTCCAACCCCCTTCTGTACAGGAATACCCAACAGAATCAAACCCATTCCAAAATTCTGCACAAACTCCAAGTGAAGTGGGCAGAGCCCTGAATGGAAAAAACCCATGACGTCACTAACTCAACCTCTTCCTGGTTTTGTCTACTCCAGTCACAAACTCCAAATCCCCCCATCCCATTATTTTAATAAGGGTCGCTGTTATCCACCGTTTCAGGTATCCGCGGTAAGTCCGGGAACCAAATTCCCTCAGATACAAGGGTCTGGCTGTACGTGTAATTAATTGTAGTTAATTATAATTTATTCATAATGAATTGTAGTTTATTTCCAATGTATTTGTGATTTATTTATTTATTTACTTTGTGATTTATTAGTAATCAATGATATACAACTGTTGTACACATCACAATACAATAACTTGTATGAGTTCTCAGCCCAGAGGTTGGAAGTCTGACTTGTTCGGCACACAGCTTGTAGAAATATTGTCCATGCTGGCTGGCTGGGGGATTATGGAAATTGCAGTCCAAAACACCACCTTTCCAAGCTCTGTCTCTCTTAATCAAACAGCTATGTGAAATTCTTGTGTGGCCTTACAAGCTGATTTGCACAATTGCTTATTTCTGCATCACAATCACAGCTCCGGTTCAATGCCAGGGTTTGCTGTGTGTGCTAATCTGAGAAGAACCAAAGATTTGATTTGAAGAGACACCAAAGGTCATCTAGTTTAACCCCATGGGACCCACACGAGAGCTCTTATACATTCTGTGCAAATAAAAGCCATTGTATTGTGAGGTATACAACAGTTGTATACCATTAATTACAAAAATAAATTACAAATGAATTGGAAATAAACTACAATTAATTATGAATAAATTGTAATTAACCACAATTAATTATTTGTACAGTTGGACCCCCACGTATCCGCAGGGGGTTGGTTATCGGACTAAGGGTGGATACCAGAAACTGCAGATAACAGCGAACCCTATTAAAATCATGGGACTTCCAGTTAAAAATACCATAGAGTTGCCTTGGAGGTCCTAGAAGATCTCTAGAGAAGATGCCTCTCTAGGCATTTTCTAGGTAGGCTCCATGGTATGTGTTCCTGTTTTGTGTCCCATGGCTAAATATTGGTTCTGGGGCATTTCATGACTTGTGTGGGAAGCAATGAGAAGTAAAGCTATCCATCCATTTTGCTTCCTCCTCCTGCCTGCTCACTCTCCTGCATGGAAACCTCTGCTCGCCTATGGCGATTGGCAAAATACGAGGAAGACTAAGTGAGGTTGGAAACTGTCTCACCTTCTCTCCTTTGGGTCCAGAGTCACCACGCAGGCCAGGCAAGCCGGGGGGACCCTGCAAGAGGAGAAACAACCGAGAATGCACTCAGTGATTCTTGCTGTGGCCCCAGTGGACACTCCTCCCTCCCCCACACAGAATAAGGTGGAAACTCACCGCTGGCCCCGGGGGCCCAGCCTGGCCTGTAGATCCTGGTTTTCCTTGTGCACCCTGTAGGAGGGAGAAAAAAATTATTAAACTGTGCCTCTACTCTGCCTGCTGAAGATGACTCTCCTGGATGCTGGGGATGCTGGGCTTTGTTGTTCGGAGAAGTTGCTTCCCTCTCTCCAGCCAGCATCTTCTCCTCCAACTACAAACAAACCCAGCTGACAAACCCTCCACCTCAATACTCCACCACTCCCCATAGGGAATTCACTGCCCTTCCTGTGACAGAATGCAGTCAGATCAACAAGCCCTCTCCCCCTGGATTCAGTCCTTGCAGAGGGTGACCCCACCTCCATCTCCAAACCCCCATCCCTAGATGCCCACAGCTGCCCAGTGGCACTGCTCACCCACAGTGAGTCTGGCCTTCCCCCCTAAAAAAACTGAGGTCTTGTCTGTACAAGGCTATAAAATGTGGATTCATGGGCAGTAACACCAATTTGCAGCAGCTTTTATTTGTCTCCACAGGTTTTTTCCCAAGATCGCAGGCATGCGAAGCCATACGCATTTGTTGTGCAAATGGCAGGCCTGCGAATCAAGATGGCGAGCATGAGTGAATTACAATTGTCCCTTCATATCTGCTGGGGTTTGGTTCCAGGACTCCTTGTGGATACCAAGATCCGTGAATACTCAAGTCCCATTATATGTAATGGCATAGCAAAATGATGTCCCTTACCTGAGATGACAAAATCAAGGGGGTTTTTTTGGATTATATTTTCTAAAGAATATTTTCAAACCATAAATACTTAAATCTGTGGATACGGAGAGACAACTGTACTTGTGTTTTTATTCCCATCAGTTGCTACCGCAGAACAGTATTTTTTTTTAAAGCAAATCCAAAGTGTGGAAAGGTGATCTTCCGCTTCAATAAATGGGCGCATGATCGCTATGGCAAAAATCTAACACAGGGATTCCAGGCCAAATCCTTGCCAGAAAGCTCTGCCCCCTGCCCACATCCAATCAGCTTTCTACTTCTGCTTTTATTGGGAATGCTCAGCAAAGTGCATTGGTTGTCCCAATGAGCAGGAATGCACATTTCCTTGGGGTTTAAAAAAAAATACGGTAAAAGCCGCAAAGGCTTGTCCCGCAGAGTATTTTTGGAGTTTTGGGCCCTCTTCTTCCAAATATGGTAAAATGTTGAGGGATCCCATTGAGACAAAAGGTATTCTCCTCGAACTCTATGAGGAGCATTTTCACCATATAGACAAGCCCCCCAAAACAAAACCCTTCCCTCCAAGAAGATATCTTCTCCTCACCACTGATCCGGGGAGACCCCTCAGCCCGTCCGTTCCTGGTTTTCCTGGAGGCCCCTGTGGGCCCACGGGTCCTGTCTTGCCAGGGGGCCCGACAGCACCTGGCTCTCCCTGCAGAAAAGAAGGCAGAGTTACAGGGAAAAGGTGGGTACTCTTTCCAACAGTATACTGTTTTTTCCAACTTTAAAATTGGTCCCAATGCTTATTCTTTTGAATATCAATTGCATGTTAATGTTTGCTTTCTGCAGGTTAATATTTTAGTTGCATTACATTTGTTTTAATTTGCCCATTGCCTTAAGTTCCAGGGTTTATTTGGGGCGGGAGGGAGGTGCAAATATAAATAAAGGCACCAGATCCTGCCTGATCTTGGAAGCTAAGCAGGGTCAGCCCTGACTAGTCATTGGATGGGAGACCACCAAGGAATCCCAGGTGATATAGACTCTTATTTCAGAGGAAGGAACTGGCCAAACCAGAAAGGTGCCTTTTAGGACTGTCACTCCTAGAATCTCCGGGTGGGGGGTTGTGGGAGTGCCAGTCCGAAAAGTAGAACCTTCCCCAAGCCCAGAAGGACAGCAAACAAATCCCAGGTGTTGGACGCTCTATTTCCAAGGAAGGAACTGGCAAAGATCGCTTCTGACTATTCCTTGCCTAAGAAAAACCTATGAAAAAATGGGGTGGCCATAAGTCAACAGAGGACATGAAGGCATAGACATACACATTTGTGCATTGGAGCTTAAATACAAACAAGGCACCAGATCCTGCCTGATCTTGGAAGCTAAGCAGGGTCAGCCCTGGTTAGGACTTGGATGGGGGACCAGTAAGGAATCCCAGGCGCTGTTGGCTCTGTTTCAGAGGAGGGAACTGGCCAAACCATCTCTGAGGATTCCTTGTCTAAGAAATCCCTACAAAATTTAGAGGGTCATCACCATAAGTCAACAGGCAACTTGAAGGTAAACACACACACAAGATCCAGCCTTGGTCCCTTTCTTCCCAAATGCTGCAGGCTAGAAATTCCAGTGCCTTTTGAACTGTCACTCCCAGAGTCCCCCAACCAGCTCTGCTGGGAGTGGCAGTCCAAAAAGAAGAATCTTTCCCAAGCTCAGAAAGACTGCCAAGAAGTCCCAGGTGCTGGAAGCTCCATTTCAGAGCAATTGGCAAAACCACCTCAGAGGATTCCTTCCCAAAAAAATCCTGATGAAATTCATGGGATCTCCACAAGTCGACAGGAGACTTGAAGGCACATAGACACAAATACAACCGGACCCCTGTATCTGCAGCATTCAGTTCCTGGACTTACCATAGATACCGGAAACTGTGGATAACAGTGGACCCTATTAAATGAATGGGCTTCCGGTTAAAACATACCATTGAGGTGCATTGGAGGACCTAGAAGATGCCTAGAGAGGACTCTCTAAACATTTTCTATGGTATGTGTCCTTTATTTTGTGTCCCGTGGATAACTGAAACCATGGATATTGGTTCCACAGATACAGGGGTCCGACTGTATAAATTAAGAGAATTATTTATCTTTATAAAGGCAGAATATAAATAAAGATATGTATGTACACAGCAACATATAAATTAACAGCCATTGTAACAAATTATATTAGAAAAAGAGGGACACTACTTTAGAACTGAGTTGAAGGGGACCCTAAAGGCCATCTAGTCCAACCACGTGCTATGCAGGAATACATTACAAAACTCACCCTGCGAGGCAGGCACCTGACCTCTGTTTAAAGACCTCCAAATAAACCTTGACTATTAAACCTTTTCAGTCGGGGAGAACTAAGACACACTCTATTACACAATTTTTTACCTGGGATTTCTTGTTCACCTGGACCAACCCTTCATCCAGGTGAGACGGGAGTCATTTACCTGGGGGAGATGCTCACCTTTTTCCCTTTCCCTCCTTGCCTTCCTTCAGGGCCAGGGGCTCCGGCTGGGCCCTGTGGAAAGAAGAGACACACATATTTAAATGCTATTTTATTGTCTTATCTCCAAATACAGGCTGGGAGACACATCCCTCGAATTATTCCAAAGTCCTGAATTCCCTTCCCAAGACCGGTGCCTCTTCCTTGCTATTTTTCTGCACAAAAAAGGCAAAGACTAATTTGTTTCTGCAGGAACTGGAAGGCTGGGAGAGGGTCTTGCATACCGGGCTGGATTTTAAATCTGCTGCCTTCCTTTCCTTGCATTTTTAATTTTTTCCATCGTTCAATCCCATTTTCAGCTTTTGCGTGCTGTGCATTTTTAGCTATGTTTGAATGGTTGAAAAATGCATTGAGTGCCAAACCGAGAAAAATGAAGAGGATGATAAATTGTTAAAATAAGGGGAGGCTGTGAGAGCCAGAATGGTTCGAAGCAACCATGGAGACCCACCTGGGGTGGGTGGGTTCCCAGCTAGACAAAGCTAGTGGTATTTTTTTGCAAGGGAGGGAAAGTTGACCCAACTTGTACAGAGCCAACCTGGGAGGATTTTGCATTTCAAAAACCTGCCCACGCATGGGTCTTCCTTCAGTTGCTAAGGTGCATTAGTTGATTATACCCACTGCCCAGAAATATGGACAAGGGAAAGGTTAGAATATATGTACAGGTTGAGTCTCCCTTATCCAGAATTCCGAAATTTTCCAAAATCCATAACTTTTTTGAGCACCGGCATGAGAGGCGTATTTTACATTTTATGTGTTTTCTGGTGGGTTCAATGTACACAAATTTTGCTTCATGCACAAAATTGTTTAAAATTTTGTGTATAAAATGACCTCCGAGCTATGGAGATTATCCGACTCAGCAAAAATTGTGTGATAATGACAGGATACCGCGAAAGGGTCCCCCTATCGCACATCATTGTTGTCATCACGTTCTTGAAGCATTTTGCTTCTGTGAACAAGGCATTCTTTTTCATTAACAGGCCAAGCCGTCAATTGATCTCCCATAGTGTTTTTTCAGTGGTATTGCCTGTGTGTGAAACTACATCCCATTATGTGTTATTACAGCATCAATAGGCAGCCCCACCAGAACACTTCCGGATGAGAATGCGAAAACTAAGTACGGGACGCTCTTTTTATGAACCTCCCCATTTTGCTGGCAAGTGTTTAAGTTTGTTTCAATGCTTGTGAGTTTGTTTTCTTTGTTCATTTAGATTTTTTTTAGACTTTTAAGCATGCCTGCATCTTCTCGCAAGAACTGTCAAAGTCTCACCCATGCGAAAGCGCGGAAGTAAATAGTGTTAGCTGTCATGGTTCAATAATTCAGTGGAGGTTCTTTCTTGTGATTACAGCAACGAGTGATAAGATTATTATGCTTTAAAATATGGTGGGACAAAAATGTTTTTAGATGCTCGTCTGATAATCTCCAATGTGTATAAGGTGTCTATGAAACATAAATGAATTCTGTGTTTCGACTTGGGTCCCATCTCGAAGATATCTCATCATGTATATATTTGAATATTCCAAAATCGGGGGGGAAAGCCAAAATCTAAAATAACTCTGGTTCCAAACATTTCAGACTCAACCTGTATATTGGCTTCCCTCACTTTCCAGTACCTCTCTTTCTGACACCAAACTCTTTCAGACTGTAATAATTTGCTTTTTATGCAATAATAATAATAGTAATGGAGATGCAGTATCTACAGTGCTGCAGCCTTATTTGAGAACTCACGCCAAACAAGTCTTGAAGAGAAACGACAACGCAGAAAGAATCACAACCCAAAAACATCACCCAAGGAGACCTTCTGCTGTGCTTTCTGCAACTGGACTTGTTTATCTTGGTTTGGCCTTTTTAGTCATCAGCGTGCTTGCAGAGAGCGCGGGATGAGTCCTTCGTGAAACTTCGTTTGTGAAGAAAAGCCAGAGAGAATAGTAATAGTAATAATAATAAAAATATAGAGTGTTATTTATGTGTCTCAGTGGCCAAAATGCATTTGCAACTTTTAAAACAAAACAAAACCACAGGTTCCACTTTTCAATCGATTCCACTTTCTGACAATCCTCCGGTCTGTAACCCATCAGATAAGCGGGGGGTTCACATATATATATATAGATAGATAGATAGATAGTGCGTAAATTTAGCTTTCACACACACTCAAAAATGATTATATAGTGTGTTATTTACATGTTTCAGTGGCCAAATGCATTTGCAAGCTAAAGGTTCCACTTTTCAACCGGTTCCACTTTCTGACAATCCTGCGCTCCGTAACTCGTCAGATAAGCGGGATGCTTCCTGTTCATATTTTTTTGTACAACAAGATCTTTGCTTAGCCCCAAAGACAAGCAAAACCCCTGTTTTCATAACTCACCCTCTTTCCCGGTGGGCCAGGAGGTCCGTTTTCCCCTGTTACGCCTGGAGATCCCTAGAGAGGAAAAAAAGGTCAGATCGGGGTGGATGGGGACTCAAACTGGAGAGGAGAAAGAGGAACCTCATTCTGTTCATGGGGTTGCCATGGGTTGAAGTCAACGTGACAACAATTAATGACAAAAGCAAGCAAACATAGCAGAGGCCTGGTCTATAAGCAAGCGGGAGGAAAAAGCCCAAACGCTTACAGCTTCTCCGGGCTCCCCGTCTTCTCCCCGCTCGCCTTTGGCTCCATCTTGGCCCTGTTGCAGAGAAAAAGAGAAACACGGTTGGCCCTTGGCTGAGACCCCAACACCTCCACAGTGGGCTCAGGGGGAGGGGAAGAAGGTACTCACCCGTGGTCCCATTTCGCCAGGGGGTCCGGGGTCTCCTGGAAAACCAACTGGACCCTACAAGAGAGAAAGGGGGATGCAGCCATTGCCATCAGACTAAGCGCACCACACCTGGCCCATCGTCTGATTCGGAAGTGTCATCAAGACGTCAGGACATACCATAGAGTTGCGTTGGAGGACCTAGAAGATGGCTAGAGAGGACACCTCTCTAGGTGTTCCCCAGCACGACTCTATGGTAGGTGCCCCTGGTTTTTTTAGCCATGGATATCTGAAACTGCAGATATTACTACGAAGCTATTCGTGTCTGAAGTTCATACCAAGATGGTGGCTGGGAGTAAATTACTCATGTTATTATTCGCCACAGGTTGTGGCCACTGCACAGTATTATTTTTAACAGTAAATCACAGGTGCGCAACTGCAACCTTCTGCTTAAAAAACCTGTTTGGTCACCTCAGCACAGCAAAAAGGCACATGCGTGATAGCGTGAAAATCCAAAATGGTGCTTCCAGCCACTTCCTTGCTGGCAAGCCCACCCACCCCCTGCACGCATCTGACCAATCAGCTTTCTGCTTCCTCCCTCACCATGAGATCTTGTTAGGACAAAAAGAATTCTCCTTGAATTCTACAAGGATATTTTTATCGTCTAGATAAACCCCTTAGAAAATGGCATTGTAATGCCAGGTGTGAGCTGGCAAAGTTTTTTTTTGAGTATTGATCAAATTCCTGGGGTTGGAATACCTGTCTTAATAATAATAATAATAATAATAATAATAAAATTTATTTTTATCCTGCCCCTCTGTTAAAGCAATCGGGGCGGCTTACAAAAATTAATCTTAATGGGATCCCGAATTGTTCTGCTGTATTCAGAAGAGAGGGGCCAAAAACATTTTTTTAAAAAAAAACTCTGAAGGACAAGCCTTCGAGGATTTTCCTGGAGCTTTTTAAAAAACAGCGAGCAGAGTGTGCACTTTTGCTCATTGGGACAAGTGATTTGCTTTGAATCACTTTCCTATAGGAGAGGAAGTACAAATCTGATTTGCTAGGTGTGTTCAGAGGGTGGAGTTTGCTAACAGGGCAATCGTCTGGCACCCAGCACGTTGGATTTTTGCCTTAGTGAGAGCAAGGGTGTTCTTTTTTTAAAAAACAACCAAAATATTGTTCAAGCATTCACGCACACAATGCAAAGTAATTTTTTTTAAAGTTCGGGGGCAGCAAACAGGGCAAGTAAAAATGCAAGTAAATCACTTGTGGCTGCCATTGTGACCAGTGGGGATGTGAAGATCTTGGGGGCCAAAATACCAACAAATACCATTAAGACAAATCGCAGCTACTGCGATTTGCTTTTACTGTGGAGAAATCTGGGTTTGTTTGTCCCCCATGACATAAACTCATGCGCGACATGAGAAGCGGTGCCTTTTCCAGATCCTTACAAAGAAGTAACTTCTTTCCAAGCCCAGTTCCTTTTAAGAAAAAGCCTGTTAAGGTTCCTTAATAGGGACAATTTGTCCCTCTCCGTTGTAGGTTTTATCCTTAAAAGTGCTGGAACCACAATTATCTCCTTCTCACCACCACACGACTCTTTTTTTGGGTCCCTCACTTACGGGGTTGCCTTTGGGTCCATCATCTCCGGGTGGCCCTTTTCCGCCTGGGGGTCCAGCGACACCGGCAGCTCCGGGTTCCCCTTTCTCACCTCTTTCACCTCGGGGGCCCTGAGAGGAGAGAAACACCCGAGAGTCACAATTTATGGACATATGGGACATCCAGTTGGTGTCTGGAGACTGAATGCCAGACTCAACCAATATTGCCAAACAAAAGAAATAGAAGGCGAGATTGGGACAACCCCCCAGTTACAGGGGACACTGAGGGGCTCAACAGAATTTGGATCAGATCTCTGGCAACCATGGAGTTCGTAGAGTGTGAGTGAGATCGCCAGAAAATAAGCTACCATCACCGCTTCCACAACAATGGCTACAGTGCAAACAGGAAACTTCAACACCAATCAAAATAATATGTCAATGAAAGAAGCATAGAAGAAGAAGAAAAGCTATTTTATTAATTATGGCCCAGCTTTCTAATCTGTTAAGGGGGTCATTTTGGATTCTAATCCCGTCCTCTGGGGTATCAGCTACCCCTCCTAATTTGGTGTCATCTGCATATTTGATAAGTATGCCCTCTATTCCCTCATCCAGGTCATTGATAAAGATGTTGACTAGCACTGGGCCCAGGACAGAACCCTTTGGCACCTGCTGTTCACTTCTCTCCGGGATGAAGAGAAGCCATTGGTGAGCACCCTTTTGAGTAATAATAATATTTCTGTTATTACAGAAATGCAAAATTATCTTGATTGCCCCTTTGATTTCTTCCTGCGTCAGAACAGTCACAGACATGGAAAAAGAAAGGAAGATCACAGGAAATGCTCCAACTTATCTCTAAAGGATGTTGGAGGCTGCATAGATCAGGTTAGGAAGCAGGTAAAGGGTGTATCTGGGAGGAAGATTCATACCTTACCACCTGGCTCTCCGGGGACCCCGGGACCACCTTGTTCTCCCGGCTCACCCTGAAATGAAAAAAGGAGGTTAATCGCTCAAGTTCCCTTCAGAGTCAATCATTTATTATTGCACTAACAAGTGGTCCAGGTGAGGAAGATTGTTCCTAAAATTCTAATTCCCCACCCAATTAAAAATAAAGAGTGAATCCCCGGAGCAGGACTACCCTGTTAAAAGGCAAAGAAAGAGAGCCAGAAATAATAGCGAAAATAACAAAATACATAATCTTATAACTGAAATATTAGGGATGAGATTTGCAATGTTTCCAGAGCTGTATCTATTAAATATACTGGATGGCTTAGATAAAAACAGTGTTGAGAAATACTGGAAAATGTTGTTGTACGTGGTTACGGCTGCTAGAGTATTACAGTTGTCCCTTCACATTCGCTGGGGTTTGGTTCCAGGACCCCCCGTGAATACCCAAATCCGTGAATACTCAAGTCCCATTATATGCAATGGCAGAGCAAAATGGTGTCCCTTATATAAGATGGCAAAATCAAGGTTTGCTATTAGGATTGTTATTTTTTTAAGAATATTTTTCAAGCCGTGAATACTCAAATCCGTGAATGTCAAATCCGTGAATGTGGAGGGACAACTGTATTTGCATAAAAATGGGAGGAGAAGGAAATGCCAACTACAGATAATCAAACTAAAAGATGGGGGCTGAAAAAGCATTAAGACAGTTTTCAGCTGCTGCAAATTGCTATTACTGTGGAGCAATCTGGTTCCCCCATCCCAACAGACGACCCCTTAGTTCACTTTTGTGTTATTTCCAACAAAATACTTTTATTCTTCTTTAACTGGATCCTCGTTTACAGTTAGTACTGGTATACACAGGGGGAAAGATCCCCGAATTTACACTCCTCTCGCATGCCTCCTCCTGTTAGAGCTAATAACTCCCCCAAACATTAAAGGAGATTTTAGCATCATGGGTGGGACTCTAAAGAACGAAGGGAAAATATACCAATCCTGTGCAACACCCTCACCCACATACACACACCTCTTAGGGTAACAAGCCCAAGGGTGAAGGATGCTGGGAATTGCAATCCAACAGCACTTGGAGGAGGGCCTTATACCATTTGCACCCGTAACTTCTGGGGAGGCCACTCTTTTTTGCAAAAAAAAAAAAGCCAGTGGGTTCTGAAATGACTTTCTGGCCACCCTCCTCCTTCCCCCCAAGGAACTTGGGGGTCCTGGGGATCATCCACTCACCTTCTGTCCTGGGGGGCCGACGTTTCCAACGCCTCCGGGAGGGCCTTGTGGACCCTGCAGGGAGAAAGAGATTTGCAAAAGAGATCAATCCTGGAAATAAGCAAACAGGGTAATTGGGGGGAAATGGATGACCACCCTGTCCAGTTGAAGGTGGCCAAGCCGCTAGTGGGGTAGGGAATGGGGGGGTCACTCACGTTTGCTCCAGAGGGTCCAGCTGGGCCTCGCGGGCCGGGGGGTCCCGGTGGTCCCTGTGCGTGGAGAGGATGTATGCATTAGGATCATGCTCCCACCCCAGTTCTCTCACTGTTTATACTACTGTATCAAAAGCTAAGAGCTCAGGGTTCATTGAATCCTAGCATTGGACGGGATCCCCAAAGGCCATCTAACCCAACCACCCTTCCAGTGTAGGAATCACTCCTGAGCAACTCCCCCATCCAAAAATCTCTGTTTTGAGATCTCCAAAGAAGGTTTCATGGCATAAATCATAGACTCATAGAATCATAGAGTTGGAAGATACTCCCAAGGGCCATCTAGTCCAACCCCATTCTGCCATGCAGGAACACACAAAGCACTCCTGACAGGTGGCCATCCAGACTCTGGTTTAAAATCCCCCCTTCCTCCTTCTATTTATTTTTATCCTGCTTTCCCCCATCTCCCAGTTTGGGATTCAAATCTAAACGTATCGGACCCTGAGACCATTCTGATGGTGGACACAAGATAACAGATGCATTGTAGTAAATGCAATGAAGGCTAGCATTTCTCACTGTTGGTGCCAGTCCCCTCTCTGGGAACTGTACACTTTGCAAAGCATAAGCAGACCTACCCAACTCTCCTTTCCAGCCAGCAGTGGGAAGCACAGCTCTACACACAGAGAGACCTTTAAACTGCCCCAAAATCTGAGCATTTTACCTTGGATGAAAACGCCTAACTAGGTTCGTGAAGGAACTTTATGCAGGTATACAGCACTCACAGGATTCTAGACATGTCAAAATTAATCCAAGATGAAATGGGATGGGGTTTGGGGTCTGGAAGCAGAAGGGGTCCGAAACTTCTGCTGGTCCAAAGAGCTGCAGCCAAGCTGCTAAGTGGAGCTGGAGACAAACTCCCTTGGTTGCAAAGTCTCACTGGCTGTTCTTTGATTGGGTACTCCTGCATGGCAGAGGGGTTGGACTAGATGGCCCTTGTGGTCTCTTCCAACTCTATGATTCTATTGGTTTCCAGGAACAATTAGAAGCCTTGATGGTGAACAAATTATCAAAAAGACTGTTATCTCCTTGATCACCCCCATCCGTATCTGTGTTCCCACACTTACCAGGGACACTTGAAACTGTGTATAATAGCGAACTGCCATTAATACCATAGAGTTGCACTGGAGGACCTAGAAAATGCTTAGAGAGGGCACTTTCCAAGGCATCTGGTGAATCTCTATGGTCAACCTCAAGCAGAAGTTGACCATAGTCATGCTGGAGGATCTCCTGATGCCTAGAGAGACCACTTCCAGTGCAACTCTATGGTCCTCTGGGTGCCTAGAGAGATCTTTTTTCCCAAACAGCGGTTAAGTGAAACCATGGGTATCGATCCGGTAAAAACGAGGTATGTCCATCACCCTCCCAGGTAAGAACACAGGAGACAGGGGCTTCTCAGGGGCTGCCCCTAAACTCTGGGACTCCCTTCCCAAAGAGGCCATTATTATTATTATTATTATTATTATTCAAGCAATCTTTTGGGAATGGATTGCTTTTGCAAGAAAATGGCTTCTGGTGGTGCTCTAACTCCTTTTCTTCATTATTATAAAGCAACCATTTTAAATGGTTGGAATTCTATCATTAATTTAGTACTGTTTTCAACTGAGCTTTGTGTGTGTGTGTGTGTGTGTGTGTGTGTGTGTGTTTTAACCACCTCTATTTGTACAACGGGCCCTCCATATCTGCGGGTTCAATATCCGTGGATCTGAGCATCCACGGATCATCACTGCACACCTAAAATGGCAGCACCCATGCATAAAATGGCCCATACTTAAAATGGTGGTCCCATACCTAAAATGGTGCCGCCCATACCTAAAATGGCAGTGCCCATACCTAAAATGGTGCCGCCCATACCTAAAATGGCAGTGCCCATACCTAAAATGGTGCCGCCCATACCCAAAATGGTACCACCGCATACCTAAAATGATGCTACCCATTCCTAAATGGTGGTGCTGATACCTAAAATGGTGGTGCTGATACCGAAAATGGTGCTGCCCATACCTAAAATGGTGCCACTCATACCTAAAATGGCACCGCCCATACCTAAAATGGTGGTGCCCATACCTAAATGGTGCCACCGCATACCTAAAGTGGTGCTGCCCATACCTAAATTGATGCCACTCATATCTAAAATGGTGGTGCCCATACGTAAAAGGGCTGCTCCCAGTAATTAATATGGGACTCTACCACCTGCGGTGTTTGCTATCCACAGAGGGAGGTCCCGGAACCAATTGTACTGTAACACCCCTCTAAAGGGATGGAAGGAGGGGTGGGTCTGGGGAAGGGGTACTTACCAGGGGCCCCACGTCTCCGGTTTCACCCTTCTCCCCAGATGGTCCAGGCATGCCCTGTCCAGATAAAAGGGAAAGGCAACAGTTGTCAGGGCAAAAGGGAAGCAGGGGAGGAACAGGTCTTAATCCGAAGGGAGGAGGACTTTACTTACCTGCAAGCCTATTGGCCCTGGGGGACCATTGAAACCTCGCGTCCCCTCGTCGCCTTTTGCCCCAAAGTGCCCCTGGGGGCCTCTGGCTCCAGGCTCTCCATCAGCACCCTGAAAGCGAGAGGGGGCAATGAGGGAGAAGCTGGCAACCCCAAAAGCATCAGGACCGGAGACATGCCCACTGCTGGACCCCAACCCCTAAGACCCTCCACGTATTGGAATTGGGCCCCAGAGCTGGAAAAGGGGCCCCACCTCAGCTCTAAAAAGGTCATGGCTTCCCTACACGTCACAGCCCAGAGACTGGACTGGCGTGGAGTGGTAAGGATGTTGGAGTGTATGGATATAAAATTAAAAATTTATTAAAGATTCCAGGGATCAAGCCCTTTTAGGAATATCTTCTTTAAAAAGAAAAACTTTCAAAGTAAAACAGAGTTAGCATTGGAAGACAGCCACCCAGCTCAATTAGCATTTATATGTGTGGTCTAATCACCCAGTCAAGTAGACTCATTAAAACAACAAAGACATCTGTTTAAAAATGCATATCAAAAGTTTACTGAAGGTATAGCAAACTTAATCTACATATTCAAAACACATCTAAGGTCCTTAACTAACTAAGAGGATTAGGTTAGGATAGTAAACTCACTCAGTCTTGGGAGATGATTGAGTGTCAGCAAGTGCTTGGAACTCTTTTCTTCATGATTGTAAGTTAGATGTATGCAATGAATGCAAGAAAGGGGAAAAGTGAGGGCAGCATGGTTAAGCTGCATAAGGGTAGAAGGAATAATAGCAAAGGCCACATGGAGCAGACTCTAAAAGGGAACTTACACAAAGAATCATAAAATATTTAAATTAGGAGGCCATGTGATGAATGACTCGTGGTCACCCCATTGCTCCAGATGGCTGGAGTTGCTTAGGAGCATGCAAGGAAATTTCTAAACTAAACTTACATGGGATACAAGAAGATTGTATTACATTATAATTTCCCACAGAGGACAGTGTGACCCTGGGAGGATTTTTTCATGGGCTCCCCAGCCCTCCAAAACTCCTTTTCGAATTATCAAAACATCCCCCCAGAAGCAGAGGAGCAGCTCCCTGAAAACTAGCCAAGGATCCGGGACATCCCAAGCGAAAGTGGCTTCCAGTTGCAAAGGACTGTCTCTGAAGAATTTTCCCCCAGATCCACCAAATTTTGGAAGGACAGGTGGGGGAATCACCGCCAAAAGAGCAACACCCACCAACCCCACCAACATAGACTGGGGTACCCACAAAAACCTGAAAAGTCCTAACAGGAATTTGGACTTTATCAGATGCAGTAAATATGGTATCATAAAGACGCCTAATGAACACGAAAGGGCACCAATACCAGATGATGTCGTCCATTCACGAATATGTATTGAAAATAAGACGCTCTCTTGTATTGATGGGCCAAACCATGAATAGATTAGCCATGGTGCTTTTTTGCTGTGATTGCGAGTGTGTAAAACCGTGCCTCATTCTGCTGGCGCAATTCCGGCATCAATGGGCAATCCTCGCCAGGACACTTCTGGTGAGAATGCAAAAACTAGGTACAGGACGCTCTTTTTAGGAATCTCCCCATTTTGCAGGCAAGTTTTTAAGTGTGTTTCAGTGCTTGTGTGCACATTTTGTTTTTCAGTTTAGTTGTTTTAAGACTTTTATGTGTGCTCATGTCTTCTCGCGAAAACCACAGAGACGCTCGGCAGCGAACGCGGAAGTATGAGGCGGCTTTTTCACACAACCATGGCAATGCTTGATATTTTGGGTTCTTTTGCCGGCACAAAAACAGTGTAAATTTGTTGCCAAAAGAAAGCTTTTAAAGGCTTGTCTGATAAAGTCCTTTGTCACCCAGCTGTGTTCGGGTGAAATTATCGGTCAGCTTTCAAGCCCAAAATCTGGTAGAGCAGCCTCCTATCATGGGCCGGGGTTTTTTTTGGGGGGGGGGGAATTTGGCCACCCCTGAACCCAGCCCTGTTGCCCACCCCACCCGTCCTATAATGCCCCCCACCCCCTGCTTTGCTCCGATACTCACCGCAGCTCCCGGTTGCCCAAGGGGGCCGAGGGGACCCGGTGGGCCGGGCGGACCCTGCAGGGGAGAGAAATGAAGGCCATGAGCAGCAATGCTGTGGAACTGCAGGAGGAAGGAAGGCAAAATCCCTCCCTTCCCACTATCCCACCCCTCCCATCCATTTTTGGGGGGTGCTGGTTCATACTCACGTGCTCCCCTTTGCCACCTTTGGGTCCCTTCTGGCCGGGGTCTCCCACTTCACCCTGGTTGGTAGGGGGGGGGGAGAAAAAAAAACAAATTGTCAGGAATTGGGTGGTCTCTCTGAGTCAGAGGTGCTGGGGTGTTTGAGGCAGAGGGGGGGCCCTTCCCACCAATCAGGAGGTTGGAGATATTAAAGACCCATTGCCAATATCAATCGAGTGACAAAGGGAGTTGGCATTGTGGTTGTTACGTAGGAGATGCTGATCTAATTAGGCACCTGGTGTCTTGAAACAGCTGCCCATAAACCTCTCAGCGTCTCTCTGGCAGCTTTGTTGTTTGCTTGCTTGCTTTTTAATAATTATTTTTATTAAGTTACACTACTTTTTCATGTTAACAAAACCCATGATGACAATATTACTTGATAAATCAATAGAACAAGCTTGTAACCATTTTCTTATATATTAAAAATATACACAACACTACACGATCTCTCTTCAATCTTGTTGGTATTTCTACTAACATAGATTTTTTAGTATTTTTTGGCTGCGTATTTCTCAGACTTCCTACCTAGTTTGTTGGGATACCTCTTAAATATATTTTTGACTGAATTTCCAATATTTTATATATCACTCACTGTTCCTTCTAATCTCTACCAACAGCAGCATTGTTGTTTTCAACCCTCCTTCTTGGTCACTAGCAGTACTTTTCGGTGTTTTCCTAACCTCGGACTGGCTATGATTTATGACTCTGTTTTATTTCTTGTTGGCTTCTCTGGACTACTGACTTGCTAAATAGCTTCGAATGCCTGCCATCCTTAAAAAACCATTAAGACAAGTTGCAGCAGCTGCAAATTGCCATTACTGTGGAGCAATCCGGGGCGGGGGGGTTGCCTCGTATGGACAAGGCCATAGTGTTATGTTTCATTGTTTCGTTTTGATTATATATGTCTGATGTTCCACCCTTTGGAAAATCATAGAATGCTAAGAGTGGGAAGAGACCCCAAAGACCATCTAGTCCAACCCCTTTCTGCCATGCAGGAACACACAATCAAAGCACGTCCAACAGATGGCCATCCAGCCTCTGTTTAAAACCTTCAAAGAAGGAGACTCCACCACACTCCCAGGCAGCAGTGGATTCCACTGTCCAACAGCTCTTATGGTCAGGAAGTTCTTCCTAACGTTCAGGTGGAATCTCTTTTCCTGTAGTTTGAGCCCATTGCTCCACGTCCTAGTCTCTGAAGCAGCAGAAAACAAGCTTGCTCCATCCTCAGTATGACATCCCTTCAAATATTTAAACACAGTTATCATGTCCCCTCTTCACCTTATTGTCTCCAGGATAAACATACCCAACTCCCTAAGCCGCTCCTCATAGGGCATAACGGCTTCCAGACCTCCCACCATCCTTGTCGCCCTCCTCTGGACACATTCCAGTTTGTCCATATCCTTCTTGATTTGTGGTGCCCATAACTAGACACAGTATTCCAGGTGAGGTCTGACCAAAGCAGAATAGAGTGGCACTATTACTTCTCTTGATCTAGACACTATACTCCTATTGACACAGCCTAAAATAGCATTGGCTTTTTTAGCTGCTGCATCACACTGCTGACTCATGTTCAGCTTATGGTCCACTAAGCCCCCTAGATCCCTTTCGCATGTACTGCTCTCAAGCCAGGTGTTACCATTCCTATATCTCTGCATTTTATAGGTGTTATAAATAAATGGGTGTTGCCATTATTATTATTGTTGTTGTTCTACTCTGGGCTCTTACCTTGTCACCGTCTTCTCCAGGACCCCCTGGTGGTCCTGCAGGTCCAGGCAGACCGACTGGACCCTGGACGCCATCACGGCCGGCTGGACCTATGGGGCCTTTTTCACCCTGGCAGTGGGGAGACAGAGTTGTGGTGTAAGGGGGAAGAAAAAGAGGAAGACACAGAGGTTGAAGAGGCAGCTGGCTGAGTCACGGCTTTGCCTCACGCTCCCCATGGCCAGAATCCCAAAACCCCTCCCCACGGACGTTCCTGGCAGCGGAGGAACTATGGAACTCATGGAGACAAGAATTGATCTCTAGGCTGGAGTGCAGGCCATATGAACCCAAAAATATTCAGCCCTCCAAAAAGACCCCTCTCCCAATCTTCCTTCCAAATTTTCAAGAGAGGTCTCCAGGAATAGCAGGTTGTGTTCAACTCTCCAACACCCCCACCCCAAACTATAATTCCTAGGGTTGCCAGTAAATAGGAGATAACCATTAAACCAGTTAATATCTGTAATGTAGTTCATCCAGTGCATGATTTTACAGCAATAAAAATTCAGAGCTGCCTATGCAGGGCACGCGATAGATAATATTTAATGAAAATAAAGATGATCATTAGATAATTTATAAGTAATTTATGAATTATATCCCTTTAAAACAGGCACATCTTGCTTAAATTCTGAATACAGCTCACCCCTGTATCAGTGGAGTGGGGGACATGTTCTCAGACTTACCCTTTGTAAGTGGAATGGTAGATAATAAGCTATAGAATACCATACAATCATACTGGAGGATCTAGAAAAGCCTAGTGAAGATGCCTCTCTAGGCACCCAGAGGTACTCCAGCATGACTCTATGGTCAGAATTGACCATAGACTCATGCTGGAGGACCTACAAATGCCTAGAGAGTCTTTCTCCCCCAACCACGGTTAAACAAAACTGTGGTTAGCGATATCATGGATATAGGTGGAGGAGACCTGTACAGGCAACAGTTGTAAGACATGACCTTCCAGAAGCTTCCTTGTCAGGTCCTAATTGCAGATCTGTTGGATTCGTTTGCTGCTCCTGTCTGGTTTGAACTTGCCATTATCTCCAGCAGTGGGAGGGAATTGGAGGGGATCATCTACTACGGCTCTGTATGAACCCTCAATAAATAACATACAGCCGGATTCCTGTATCTATGGCAGTTCGGTTCCCAAACTTACTGTGGATACCAGAAACTGAACCCTATTAAAATAAAGGACTTCCAGTAAAAACAGGCCATAGAGTTGCATTGGAAGACTTAGAAGATGCCTAGAGAGGATGCCTCTCTAGGCATTTTCCAGTACAGCTCTATGGTATGTGTCCCTCTTTTTTCAGCCGTGTATAACTGAAATTGTGGATAATAACAAACCCTATTAAAATAAAGGATTTCCGGTACAAACATACCATAGAGTTGCATTGGAGGACCCAGCAATTCCTAGAGAAGATACCTCTCTAGGCATTTCCCAGCACAACTCTATGGTATGTGTCCCTCTTTTTTCAGCCGTGGAAAACCAAAACCATGGATAATAGCAAATTAAAATAAAGGACTTCCAGTATAAACATTCCATAGAGTTGCATTGTCCTGAGGATAAATGAAACCATGAATACTGATGCAATGGATATGGGGCATCTGACCGTATTTGAATAAATAAAGATTTTGACCAAATATGGAGCAGTGCAGATCTGTGGGGTGGGGGTGCAATCAAAAATGCATCCTTGCACTGGCACTGCTCTTAAACACAGACATCCCAACTGCTGCCTCCCCCTCCCCAATTGCCTCTCCCATGCCCTCCACTCACTCCATTCATACGCATGGGGACCCCTAAAAGCCCCATTTCTCCAAAAAGACTCCCTCCCCAGTGTTTGGTCCCAGCCACTCGACTTACAGGCACGCCTTTTTCTCCAGCTGGCCCGGGTGGCCCTTGAGGTCCCGGTCTCCCCGGGGGGCCAACAGGGCCTCCTGAGCCCGGTCCCCCCCTCTCTCCCGGAGACCCCTGGAAAGAAAGGAAAGAGAGATTTTGGAGGCAGGAGACTTGGGACTTGGTGTACCAAGAACTCCTCCTCTTTATAATTTAATTATATCTATCTATCTATCTATCTATCTATCTATAGATACAGATTATAGATATAGATATACAGTATAAATAAAAAATAACTCCTTCCCAAGGTTACATTAGGAGGAGAAAACTGCCTGGCTAACACCTTGTAGTGAGATGCGCAAAACTGGAGCAGGCTCTCACCAACACCAGCCACATAAAATTTGGGTTACATGAATGCAAACCTGAAAGGGATTATATATAGATATAGATATAGATATAGATATAGATAGATATATATAATAAAACAAAGGGTGAATAATTCCATACAATTACACCTATTTCATTCTTAACAAATACATAATCATTTCTTCCTTGTCTAGATGGTGAAAACACTCCTCATAATTTGGGGGAAATACTTTTTGTCTCAACAAAATGCGAAGATTCGCTGTTTACAGGAAGAGGGGGCATCAAAAAACGTCATTTACACTGCGCAGGAAAAGCCTTCATGGCTTTTTCTGATTTTTTTTTTAAATAAAATGCATGGAAACATGCATTACCACTTGTTTGGACATCGCATTCTTGGCGAGGGTGGAAGTGGAAAGCTGATTGGTCGGATATACACAGGCAGGGTGGGCTTACCGGCTATGAAGTGGCCAGAAGCACCATTCTGGAGTTTCGTGTTATCGATTGTGCGCTTTTTTTGCTGTGCTGAGGTGACCAAACAGCTCTTATAAGCAGAAGCTCACACTTGCGCACTTTTGATTTACAGTTAAAAGAATACTGTTTACATGTTTGACTTGAATGTTTTGATATCTTAAATAAAAATTTAATTAAAAAAAATACTGTGCAGCGGCGACAACTCGTGGAGAATAGTAATTCACTCTTGGCCAACATTTTGATTTGCAAGTATAGTGGCGTGTGCACTTCAAACATGCTAGCTTTGCATAAAATCGATTTTGCCAAAGGACCATGGAGACAAATGAACGCTGCTGCGAATTTGCGTTAATGTGCAGCCATCTGCATTATATCTTTCTTGTCTAGACCAGCCCGGAATCAACATTTGGAACACTATAACTCCCAGCATCCTGGCCCTGCTAGCCTCAGGAACTATAATCCCCCCCCCCAAAAAAGCCCCCTTTTTCCAAGTTATGGCCTGATCCTAGAAGAGAGACAGAGAGGCCACGCTAGCTATGGTGGTCTCAATTAACCCACTTATGATTTCCCCCATGATTGAGCTATGTGTCATGTCATTCCAGTGTTTCTTGAAATTTAACACATAGGGGATGTCTAGATGATGACAAAACTCCTAAAAGAATACGGGCAGAAAACCTTTTGTCCAGATGAGCTCCTGCCAGGACTCGCCATATTCAAGAAGGAGGCTAAAAACTCCAAGTACTGTAGTTCACAATAACAGCTTTCACTGTTTCTCGAAATCGTTTCCAAAAAATATAGGAAAATGCTCATAACCGCCCGTCTGAACAATCAATTCGAATTGGGGCACATCCAGGAAGTCAAACGTGATTGGTTAGACATGCGTGATGGCAGGCTTGCCAGTGAGAAAGTGGCCGGAGCTGCCTTTTTCCCCCCAGGGGAACGGTCCAGTGCTTTTTTGGAATGGCTGGGCAAGAAAAAAAAATGTTTTTAGGCTCTTCCGCATCTCTCATTTAGCAAAGCAAAAAAATATATATATGGGGGGATAGAGGGAGCTTTTAGTTGAATAATAAGATGGGTAATTCACTCGTGGCCACCATATTTTCTCGTGGGCATGCTCCGTGTGAACTGCAGTGATCTTGCGAACGGATCGTGGGGACAAATGAACACTGCTGCAATAGTGAGGTAATGCAATATTTTACACAATTAATTATCTCCCGTCTAGCTGAGCCCACAGACACATATAATTGGAAGGGACCCCAAGGGGCCATCTAGTCTAACCCCCTTCTGCCATGCATGACCCAGTTGATTGGTGTCATCAACTCGTCCATTTCTGCAAGATCGCAAGACTTCGTCAGCCATTCATCTTGGGTTGTTATCACGTTGTCCTTCCATTTCTCCTACTTTGGAGAGGTGTCTCTCCGGAGCTGTGTATCCCTGCCTGGCAGGGGGCTGGTCTAGATGACCCTTGGGGGTACCTTCCAACACAAGGACACTATGATTGCATGATTCCCACCCACTGTCTCTCCCATTTCTGTTCCATGCTAGCTGTGGGGGCTCTATAACACACCTAGGAAAGCTGCCTCTAAGCCAAATTTGGGGTGGAAAGGAGGGGAGCAGAAATACTCACTGCAGGTCCTGGGGGTCCAGGTGGCCCCTCGTTGCCTTTCAATCCTGCCCCCCCCTGAAAAAGAAAAAGGGAGAAAAAAAGTCATCCGGGACCCACACTTGCTAAGCAATCCTCCTCACCAAGGCGGTTCGGCAGAGAGTCGAATCCCATTTTCATCATTATAACCTTTTTCTACGTGGAATCCCCCCAGTTTCAGAAAAACCAGCGAGGAAAGTACGCAAAGGAACAGAACGAGAGGCCAAAAGAGAACAGGAGGAAGACGGGAGGCCTCCACCAGTACAAACCATTAGAAACCATTTCAAGACCTCCCCCCATCGTTATTTTTCTTTTCCTTTCTGTATCAAAATTTTAATTGAAGCTGTCGCCACTATAATCTAAGTCTTTAATCATGTTATCTAATATTGATATTTTTTTAATGTCCCAGTTTTTTTTCCAATAGTTAATTACTGATGACCAATCATTTTGTAATTGATTTCTAGGGTTTGCCCCTATCCTTTTACAGTTTATTATCAGAAAAATTAGAATTGTTTTATTCTTTAACCGTTTGTAAAGCGCCATGTACATCGATGGTGCTATATAAATAAACGATGATGGTAACAATAATAATAATGCTAACAATTGTCCTGTTTGTTAAATTGTTCACCTCAGTCATATTGACTAGCTAGTTTCACTAGCCAGTCATTTATCATCAGAATTTCCTGTTTTCCATTTTAGTGCCAAGATTAGTCTTGCAGCTGTGACCATATAAAGAAAGCAAAATTTTCCAGTATCGATTTTCCCCATCCCTATTTTTCTGCCTAATATATTTCCTCTGAGTTTTTTTTTATTTTGACACCTTTAACAACAAAATTTTTTTTTTGTTTATTTATTTATTTATTTATTTATCAATCATTATTGGTTTCAGCTGCATTTTGTTTTCACCTCCTATTCCAAACCGCCTGCCTTGGTTCCTATATTGGGGCAGAGGCAGGATATAATTAATTTTTAATATAATATATGTATTCATTGTTTTTATTATACTAATTTAGATCAATAAAATCATTGTTGTGGAGCCAGTGCTCTTCCAGAAGCATCATTGTGTGTTTTCTTAAGGTATACTGTATTTAAACATTCCTTTATAAACTTGTACTATGTAATGATGATTATTATTATTTAAATAATAATAATATTTTAAAATGCAGGTCGCCCTCGGTCTGTATCCACAAGTGATATGTTTTCCTGGACTTAGTGCTTATAAGTCAAACCAGGGATAATAGCAACCCTATTAAAATAAAGGACTTCCTGTACAAACATACCATAGAGTTGCATTGGAGGACCTAGAATATGCCTAGACAGGAAGCCTCTCTAGGCATTTCCCAGCATGACTCTATGCTAAAAGAGGGACACAATCCTCTTTTTTCAGCTGTGGATAACCGAAACCATGGATAATAGCAACCCTATTAAAATAAAGGACTTCCAGTACAAACATACCATAGAGTTGCATTGGATGACCTAGATGATGCCTAGACAGGAAGCCTCTCTAGGCATTTCCCAGCATGACTCTATGGTATGTGTCCCTATTTTTCAGCCATGGATAACTGAAACCGCAGATATTGGTTCTGTGGATTTAAGGGGGTGTGTGTATATTTATATAACTGGATATGCTTTAAAAAAATTAAAATACTGCAACTGGCGACAATAAAAATGCCAGTAATTCACTCACGCCAAGCATCTTGATTCTCAGGCATGCTTATTTGAACAACGAATAGCTTTACATGCCTGTGATCTTGCCAAAAAATCATTAAGACTAATGAAAGCCGCTGTGAATTGGTGTTTCTATGCATCAATCCACATTTTATAGTCTCGTATAGACAAGCCTTCAGTTTAACTTCTTCTGATTATTTCCAACCCTGTGATTGATTAATTTGTCAGGTTTTTCTTTCTTCTCCAGAATTTCACTTTTTCCATAGAGGAAAAAATAATAATAAGCTTTTCCCTGTTACTCAACCTGTCCCCTCCCCTCCCCAAACCTCCATGCATGAACGTATCCAGAAACTGTCCCCCCCCCCGTCCTCTCAGAAGGGATGCAAATGGTATGTACTGGTGTGCCAGGGAGGCCTCTTTCTCCGGGGAAACCGCGCAGTCCAGCCGGGCCATCCTTCCCAGGGGCTCCAGTCGTGCCAGGGTCACCCTGAAGTAGACAACAAAAAAGAAAGACAAAATTACACCCCTAAAGATGCTTCACACGAGACCCCTAGGGAGGTAACAAAAGTCTCCATCTTGGTTGCAGTGTGGAAATTTCTAGACAAAGGAAGGAAGGAAAGGAACATTTGGGAGATGCAAAGTTTTTTGGCGGGGAGAGTCCTTTGAAATACAGTGCTCAGAATCCCCCCACCCCCAAAAAGAAAAAGGGAGTAACTCATAAACTCCAAGGATTCAGAATTCTCATCTACCATGAGCCAGCACTGTGATGCTATGGCAAAAAAAGCTAATGCGGTCCAGGCCTTACTTTAGTCAATGTGTTTTATATTTTATATGTCCGAATGCTCCTTGGAACCCAAGGCCCCTCCAAGCTCTAAGCCCTTCAGCCATGTTTACCTTTGTGCCTTCTTTTCCAGCCGGTCCAGTTAGCCCTTGCTCTCCCGGAGGTCCTGGGGGTCCCGGGTGCCCCCTCTCACCCATCTGCCCTGTTTCTCCTGCTGGACCCTGTCAGGAGAAGGAGGAAGAAGGGGAAGGGAGAATATATTAGTATACTTCCTTTACCCAGATAAAAGCAAATATGAAAACAAACAAAACAAGCAGACAAACTTATATATATATATATATATATATATATATATATACAATATATATACAGTATATATACAGTATATATATATATATATATATATATATATACACACACACACACATACACAAAACACACACACTACCATGCACACAGTTACAATACCTCTATATGTTCTGTTATTAATAACCATAATCTTCATTATACATCTACAATCCTGCATCTTCCTATACTTCCTCATTAAGTTATCGAAGCAGAATATGCACAAAGTTATCCAACTGTCCTAATTTAACAATCTCTCTCTCTCTCTCTCTCTCTCTCTCAAACTCTTGGGTATGTTTCCTTTCCTAGTGTGCTGATTGGCTGCTTAGGAAATATACCCATCTAATCCCCTCCCTCCCTTCCCTCCCTCAGCCAATCACTACCAACATGCAAATTCCCTCTCCACCTCACAATCCACTCCTGCCACTCAAGTTTTAATATTTTTTTTCCCTCTAATTCCTCATCAAACATGCATAGTACATAAGTTTCTGGGATCATATGAAATTGTATTTTTAATATCTTCTCTATATTGGTATGAATCATAATCCAAAATTTACAGGTTTTCTCACAAGACTACCAGAAATGAAAAAAGGGACCTATCTCCGATTTAGACTTAGAAGGAAAATCCATCTGTGCACGTGCTTGGAATTACAGAACCAGAAAGCCCAACCATCTGACCCCTTCCCTCTGAAGACCCCTCCCCCAAATTAACCTCCTAAAACTGAGGCCCATCCTCCCTCCCCCACCACGAAGCTGCCCATCCTGTCCATGCTCTGATGCAAAGAGAGGGGCCTCCCTTGTGTCTCTTTACTCACCGGGGGTCCCACCACACCTGGACCGCCAGGAGGTCCTGTCTTGCCTTGGAATCCCTGGAGGGAGAATTGAGAAACAAGAGAAAAAATAAGATATTTTTTACCATGTATTGAAATATTTACATCTCATTGTGCAATCACAAGACCTCAAAGCCAGCGTAGAGATGAAACTGAGTTAAAACAATGTAAAAACAGGAATAAAACCATAGAATCAGAGTGGGAAGGGATCCACAAAGGCCATCCAGTCAGACCTCATTTTGCCATGCAGGAAGACACAATCCAAACACTCCCGACAGATGGCCATCCAACCCCTAGTCCTAAACAATTCCAGCACCACAGAGAGCTCATAGCATCATAGAGTTGGAAGGGATCCCTGAGGATCATCCAGTCCAACCCCCTGCTATGCAGGAATACCCAATCAAAGCACACCTGACAGATGGCCACCCAGCCTCTGTTTAAAACTCTCCAAAGAAGGAGACTCTGCCACACTCCCAGGAAGCCCACTGCTGAACATCTCTTACCATCAAGAAGTTCCTCCTAATATTTAGGTGGAATCTTAAAGTACAGTAGGACCCCGTATCCACTGATTCAGTTATCCACGGTTTCAGTTTCAGCACAGCTACCATAGAGTCTTCCTCCAAGGCAACTCTATGGTATTTTAAATGGGAAGTCCCATTATTTTCAATGGTGTTCGCTATTATCCACAGATTTCGTTATCCACGGTGGGGCTAAAATAATGGACCTTTAAATATATTTAAACAGCTTTTTTTGGTTGCTCCAGAGACTAGAATGAGAATCAATGGATTCAAATGATGAGACAAGAGATTCCACCTAAGCATTAGGAAGAACTCCTCTCCATCTTTGGGGGTCCCTAAACAAAGGTTGGAGGGGCCTCGCCATGTCAAGACTGTCTGAGCTGTGTGTTACTGCTGTGGCCAAAGAGGGTTGGACTAGATGGCCCTTGCAGGTCCCCTTCAACTCTATGATTCTATTAATTGCAAGAAAAGAGACTCCATCTAAACATATACAGTGGGTTCAAGAATGGAACGGACTGCCTCTGAGCGTGGCGGACTCTCCTTCTTCGGAGGCCTTTGAATGGAGGTTCAGGGGCATCTTTCAACAGGAGTGTGGTTCCTCTGTGCAAGAAGGAGGATAGACTAGATGGCCTCTGGGTGTACCATCTCTAGGGTTTCAATGGACCCATTTCGCCTTACAGGCACCAAACTGGGGAGTCACTCACCACTTCTCCACGCTGGCCAGGGTGTCCGGGCAGCCCATCCTTCCCAGGGGGTCCCTATAGGAGAGATAAAAAGCAAGAGGTCAGTGATCGATTGATTGGTCAGTTGGTCAGAGTTTGCTGTCAGGGGGTCCCTGTGAGTCTGGGAAGGGCCTTGGGATGCCAGGAAGGGTCCCCCCAACATCCGGAGGCTCCAGAGCAGCGGCTCTCCTCCAGAGATGGGGAGAAGGGGTAGGAAGAAAGGTACTCACCGGGGGCCCTTTTGGTCCAGGGAAACCGTTCGGTCCTTGGGGTCCTGGAAGCCCCTAAAATGGAAGAAGGAGGAGGAGAGAAGGGACTGAGAGATTGGGGGTGCTTAAGAAGAGCAAACCGACCACCGATCACCATGTGGCCAGGCCCAGACCTTTGCCCCACTACAACTCCCCCAGGTAAACTGACAGTCTCATCACGTCCCTCCGTGCCAGGGATGATGGGAACCCAGCCTTCAGCAGTGTCTGGGGTGAGATGCAACCGTACTGGCACTTGTCAAGGCAGCACAAGTCATTGCGTTGGGGTGGCGGGTGTGAACGCCAACGGATACTGTGAGTATGCGTGCAATTTCACCCTTTGCAGTGACGCCGTTTTGTCTCCACCGTTCCCCCCGCCTATTCGCATCTATTTGAATGGAAGCGGCCACAATACACTCCGATAAAGGGGAACAGAGCAAAAATGCACAGCGGGGAATTCGGACAGCCGCATGTGTGAAAATGAGCATCTACATGCATTTTCCAGGGGAAACCGCGAATCCT
Source organism: Gambelia wislizenii (assembly GCA_030847615.1). NCBI lineage: Eukaryota > Metazoa > Chordata > Lepidosauria > Squamata > Crotaphytidae > Gambelia > Gambelia wislizenii. Next base: position 5,280,642 of record JAUMIR010000002.1, on the reverse strand, counting down.
GTTACTACATGGTTTGTGGAGTTTTTAGTCCCCCTCCTTCTGAATAGGGCAAATCTTATTCGGATTGCATTGGGACACATAGTATTCTCTGCAAATTCTACAAGGAGTATTTTCATTGTCTGGACAAGGCTGGAGACACTGAACATCCAGGGTGCTGCGCGATTTTGGGGAGTGCAACCTCTCTTTGGACTTCGGAACTCCCTGACTCCATGTGTGTGTGTGTGTGTGCAATTCAACCCTACCTAAGGTCTTGGGGTTGTGTATACAGTGAAAATACTCCTCATAGAATTCGAGCAGAATACAATTTGTCTAAATGAGATCCCGTATCAATCTGTCATATTTGGAAGGAGGGGGGGGCAAAAATGCCAAAAACGACACAGGAAAACTATGCAGGTGTTTTTTCCATTTTTAAAAAAAACTCTGAAGGAAATGCGCATTCCTGCTTGTTGGGACAACCGATTTGCTTTGCTGCGCATGACCCATAAGAGTGGAAGTGGAAAGCTGATTGGTCAGATGTGCACAGGGGGCAGAGCTTGCCAGCAAGGCAAGTGCTCCAAACTGCCATGTTGTTCTGTATTCTTGCCAGCAAGGCAGAATAGAGCGGCACTATGACTTCCCTTGATCTGGACACTATACTTCTATTGATACAGCCCAAAATTGCATTGGCCTTTTTAGCTGCCGCATCACACTGTTGACTCATGTTCAACTTGTGGTCTACTAGGACTCCTAGATCCCTTTTGCAAGTAGTCTCATTCAGCCAGGTCTCCCCCATCCTATATCTATGCATTTCATTTTTTCGCCCTAAGTGCAGTACTTTACATTTCTCCGTATTGAATTTCATTTTGTTAGCTTTGGCCCAGCTCTCCAGTCTATCCAGGTCATTCTGAATTTTGGTCCTGTCCTCTAGGGTATTAGCTACTCCTCCTAATTTGGTGTCATCTGCAAATTTGATAAGCATGCCCCTAATTCCCTCATCCAAGTCATTGATAAAGATGTTGAATAGCACTGGGCCCAGGACAGAACCCTGTGTCACCTCACTGGTCACATCTTTCCAAGACGAAGAGGAACAACTGCTGAGCACCCTTTGGGTTGTAGACACGCTTGTCTAGACTCCCTAAGCCACACAACCTGCACAATTGCTGCGCAAACACAATCTGAAAGTGGGGAAACACCTCCAAACGGCCAATCGCTGCTCTCCCAGGTGTGGTTTTCAGCCAAATTACAACACCAGCAGCAACAATAATATTTTGTTGTTATTTGTTAATCTGCTCCATCACTCACCCGTTCTCCGGGGGGACCGGAAGGCCCTTCGCTGCCAGAGGTTCCCTGAATGGGGAGACAAAAAGGGGACAATGTTATATAGAAAGGCAAGTGTGTGTGTGTGTAAAGGCAAAATATAGTCACACACTCCATGGATTCAGTATCCAGGCTTTCACTTATCCATCTCTGAAAAAATATGTCCTCTCTAGGCATTTCTAGGTCCTCCAATGTGATTCGATGGTCAACTTTTAGCATTCTTCTCATTGAAAATAATAAGGTTTCCTATTATCCATGGTTTCAGGTATGGAGAGGGGAGATCTTGGAACATATCCCCTGTGGATACAGTAGTTGATCTGTATTATTATTATTAATTATTATTAGCTTAGTAAAATGGTGTCTCTTAGATAAAACGGTGAGCAGCAAGGTTTGTTTTTGGGAAGATATATATATATATATATATATATAATTATAATTATAATTATAAATTGTTATGATTTTAATTGTTTTTAAACTTTTAATTGTCATACTTTTAATTGTAGCTTGGATTTTATGTGTTGAGAGCCACCTTGGCTCCCATTCTGGGAGAAAGGTGGCATATAAATCAAACAAATAAATAAACAGATATTTTTTAAACAAATATTTTCGAGTTGTGGATGGTTGAATCTGGGGATGCAGAACATGTGGATACAGGGGCCACTGCTCCCCTATCCACTGCAGATATGTTCCTGGACTTATCGTTTATAAACAAAACCGTGGATAATAACCAATCTTATTGAAATAAAGGAATTCCAGTACAAGCATACCATAGAGTTGTGATGGAGGGCTTAGTGATTCCTCTCTAGGCATTTTCCAGCACAAGTCTATGGTATGTGTCCCTATTTTTTTCAGCTACAAACATACCATAGAGTTGCATTGGAGGACCTAGCCATTCCTAGAGAGGCTGGGAATATTACGGCCAGAAAATGGCATATACTGGCCAGTGTAGACAAAGCCATTGAGTTTGCTTCAATCTATAAGCTTCCCTTTGTCACAGTTTTGGAGAGAAAGGCAGGACGTAACAAAAACAACACTTTTTTTTTTTTTAAGAAGAATGTAAAATGTTTAACAAACACAAACACACCTTCACACTGAGAGCTACGGTGCCTCTTTGATTCTTCCAAATGAAAAAAAGGACATTTGTTACCCAGGTTGAGTTTCCCTTATCCAAAATACTTGGGACCAGAAGTGTTCCGTATTTTGGATCCCCCGCACCAGATTTCTCCCCATATATACATAATGAGATATCTTGGACCCAATTCTAAAAATGAATTCATTTAACAATATAGCCTGAAGGTCATTTTATACATAATATATTTAATGATTTGGTGCATGGAACAAAGTTTGTGTGCATTGAACCATCAGAAAGCAAAAGTGTCACTATATCTCAGCCACCCAGATAGACAATTCTTGGATTTTGGAGTATTTCTGATTTCAGAATTCCAGATAAGGGAGACTCAGCCTGTATATTCAAAGTATGACAGTCTCTGTTTAGTCATCTTGGCTTCTAGGGAGAGTTTGGCCTTGGGTTGCTCTCCAATGTTCATTTCACAAGCACTTTAAAAAAGAAAAGTCAACTGAAGCCAACACGATGTTCTCTTTTCATCACCTACCTGTTGGAGGTGTACCTCTCTGGAGCACATTCCTAATGTTACACTTACATGCACAAACAACTAATTGATCAATCAATCATTTATCAATGGAGGAAATGGGGCACCAAGACCCTGCCCAGCACCGGAGAAGATCAAGAAACCCCCAGTTCCACCAAACCCAAGAGAGAAAGACACACTGACATTACCCCACACTTTGAGAAAGACACATAACTCACCTTTGCTCCTGACTTCCCCGTGGCTCCTCGGGGCCCTCGCTGACCCCTGGGGCCCTGCAGGAAAGGGAGAGAGAGAAGAAGAAAGGGTGAATATCAGGTTCAGTGGAAATGTGTCCTCGTACCCTGCCTCCCCAGTTCTTGCTATAATTTGCCTTCAAGCTGACTCTGTCTTAAGGCTCCCAAGTCCCCCTCTCCCCAAGAGGTCTTGCAGACTCAGGGCAGCAGCCATTGTGGCTTCCTTGGTTGAGATTCTCCATCTGGAATGTGGTCTTCCTCTTTTCCTGCTGCCTTTTACCTTCCCAAGCAATATTGCAATAAATTAAAAAATGCATTAATGCAATAAATAAATAAATACTGTCTAGGGATGTCCTGTTTTCTCATGATATGGCCAAAGTATGACAGCCTCAGTTTAGTCATCTTGGCTTCTAAGGAGAGTTTGGACTTCATTTGCTCTCTTGTTCCCATTCTATGCCACCAAGTCAACTTCAACCCATGGCGACCCCATGAATTAGAGACCTCCAAGTCACCCTATATCCTCCACAGCCCTGTTCAGGTCTTGCAGACTCAGGGCAGCAGTCATAGCTTCTTTGATGGAGTCTCTCCATTTGCAATGCGGTCTTCCTCTTTTCCGATCGCCTTCCACCTTTCCAAACATTATTTCCAAGCATTATCATATGTTATGATATGGCCAAAATATGACAGTCTCAATTTAGTCATCTTGGCTTCTAGGGAGAGTTCAGGCTTGCTTTGCTCCAGAACCTATTGATTGGTCCTTTTGGTAGTCACGTGCAAACATTGTTGTGTTCTTAACTGCCATCTCAAGCTGTCTTCAACCCATGGCGACCCAATGAATGGGAGACCTCCAAGTCCCCCTATATCCTCCACAGCCCTGCTCAACTCTTGCAGACTCAGGGCAGCAGCCAATGTGGCTTCCTTGATGGAGTCTTTTGCCCTTTTTTCCTGTTGCCTTCTACCTTCCGAAGCATGATTGTCTCTCCTCCTGGGTGCTGTCTTCTCATCATACAGCCAATGTACACCAGTCTCAGTTGAGTCACCTTGGCTTCTAGGGAGAGTTCAGGTTTGATTTACTCTCAGACCCATTTCTTGGTCTTTTTAGCCATCCACGGTATATACAGAACTCTTCTCAGAATTAAAGGGTCAGAAAGGAACCACAAAGGCCATCTAGTCCAACCCCTGTCTGCCTTACAGAGATCCACCACTCCACATTTCAAATGAGTGGGTTTTCTTCCTCTCAGCTTTACTTCACTGTCCAGCTCTCACAACCATACACAGAAACTGGAAATATGATGGCACGGATGATTCTGATTTTGATATTTCAGTATTATATCCTCTATCATTCCACTTTGATGGCCCTGTTGGCTCCATGGAATCCTGGGATTTGCAATGTAGCAATGGCACTTCTATTTCTATACTGCTTATTAGTGCCAAAGCACTCCCTAAGCGGTTTACAAAGTGTTAGTTACTTGCCCCCAACAAGCTAGGTCCTCATTTTACCAACCTATGGAAGGATTGAAGGCTGAGTCAACCGTGGAGCACTGCAGGATCAAACTTGCAATGTTGTGGCTGCGGTACTGGCATTTAACCACTGCACCACCAGGCCTGGAGGGTTGCTTAGAATTCTCAGCCAGGAACCTCTACAAACTACAAATCCCAGGATTCCATAGGATGTTGTCATGGAATCATAGCGCTATAATTGTATCATGTGAAAGAGTGCCATGATTCCATCCAGTGGCGATCCAGGATAAATGTGCTTTGCAGGGTGACTAGAGGCAGCTTGCAAAAATACAAGCACCCCCCCCCCCCCGATCTTCAACAGCCCTGAACAGGTCTTACAAACTCAGGGCAGCAATTCAGTATTCCTCTTTTCCTCCTGCCTTCTACTTTCCCTAGTATGACTGTCTTTTTCAGATCCCATTTTTCTTGCTCCTGGAAATTAAGCGTCTGTTTGACCATGAAGCATTTGAAACCGGGATGGATGGATGTGGGGGTGCATCCAATCCCATGCCCCCAACATTATCCCTTCTTTTATTGCCTGCTCCCCCATGACTCACCGTGGGTCCTCGCTCGCCTCGGGGTCCAACCTTCCCAGAAATACCCTGGAGAGAAAAAAAATGAGAGCAAGAAAGGGGTTCAGGGTCCAAATCCTGCAACATCTCCCCCACCAGCCCGCCGGCCACTAATAACAGTCTTTCTGTGCACTCCCAAACAAGACTGCCCCGGTGTAAGTGTCACGAGGTGCCCCAAAAGCAGCAGAAGGAAAAGGGCGGGTGCTCTTTTTAAGGAGAAGGAGTACTTACCCGGCTCCCCTTCTCACCGTTGGTCCCAGGAAATCCTGGGAATCCTTGCAAGCCCTATGGAAAACAGAGAGGCCATTACTAATACAGGCTGTGTTTGACCTGGACTGTGTTTATTGACTGTGGACTCTGTTTGCCTGACCTGGATTCTGCAGGACTACCCTGAACTCTGTTTGCTGGAGCTCGACCTTGTCTATTGGACTTTCATAGAATCATAGAATTGCAGAGTTGGAAGAGACCACGAGGGCCATCCAGTCCAACCCCCTGCCACGCAGGAAATCACGACCAAAGCATCCCCGACAGATGGCCATCCAGCCTCTGTTTAAAGACCTCCATCCAGTTCCAAACTGGGTTATTTGTGCAGTGTGGATGCACTCAGGTTTGGGCCCTGGAAGCTGGCAACAGATGCACAGATGGAGCAACTCCAAGGAGGCCCATAAGGCTGCCCTGGTGGGCAGGGAGGGAGGTTGCTGCACCCAGATCTCTCTTTTTGCACCCAGATCTGAGCCCCCCCACCTCTGAATCCCACATACCTCCCACCAATCTCCACCCCCACTGGTGGCCCCCATCCACCCCTGCCTCCAACGGAGCCCCAAAGCCATGCAAATAAAGGGGATGCGTGCAAAAGCAAAAGTACACGTGTGAATGCAGGCACAGGTGTCTCTCCCTCCCCACTAAGCCTCCCCCCCACCTTCCTCCCAACTCACTCCCGCTTTGTTTGTGGACTTGTGCTTTGCTTGCTAGTAAAGTAAGTGCCTGACTTCATGCTGCCTTGATTCTTTTGCCTGTCATTAGCTTGACTACTGTGCCTCTGCTTATCAGCTGTGCAGTAATCAGCCTTTGGCTGGTGGCCCACAATTTGGGTAACATGGGAATGACTGTTGAGTAAGCATTGCAAAAGGGGGGCTTTGGCTACTCCAAGCTAATATAGAGCCACGTAAATTGCTCAGAGGAGATTGTGTTTTAATTCCTGGAAGCAACATCATTGCACCCCCCAAAAAAGGTGCTATTTGAAGTGAAGCGGCTGCAGCACCGTCAAGAGCAGAGGGATATAACATCACAATTTGGGGGTCTCATACTGACCTTGGGGCCCTGCCGCCCCGGATATCCAGGCAGACCCGGCACCCCAAGTTTGCCCTGCAAGAAGAACGAAAGATATATTAAAATGTGAGCTACTTTGGTCTACTTGAGGAGCATCCCTTGAAAGCTCACTCGAGAAGGAAATCATCCATTCAGCCTTTCTATCTCCCATCCACCCATTCATGACTCACACCATCTTCCTCCTCACCTTCTCTCCTATAAGCCCAAGGGGGCCTGGGTCTCCTGGGGGCCCAGTCCGGCCCTTGGGCCCTTCCGGACCGTCCTCGCCTCGCGATCCTGGGACACCAACTTCACCCTGAGTGTGGGGAGGAAAAATGGGAAGAGAGTAAAACATGCACCAAGGTAGTCCAAGGGGGAGAAGCAAAGAGGGATGCAGTCCCAAAAGTTGGGGGTGCTCTTACCCGGTCCCCTTTCACGCCCACGTCACCCTTCTGCCCAGGGAAACCTTCTTCTCCCTGCAAGAAAGAGAACAAAAACTGGGGAATTAGAAGAACGCTTCTGCTGGGAAGCAAATCTCATTTCGCTCCTGGGTATTGGTTGTTGTTGTTGTTGTTATTGTTGTGTGCTTTTAAAACATTTCTGGTTTTAACTTATGCTGGGAGTGCTTTGATTGTGTCTTCCTGCATGGCAGAATGGGGTAGGACTAGATGATCTTTGGAGGCATCTTATAACTCTATGATTCTATTAAACAGAGGTTGGATGGCCATCTGTTGGGAATACTTTGACTGGGTATTCCCTACATGGCAGAATGGGGTTGGACTAGATGGCCTTTGGAGTCTCTTCCAACTCTATGCCTCAGGGGTCTCTTAGCAATATTTCTTCAGGTTCCCCCCCCCCTTCCGCTGAGGCTGAAAGAGTGGGACTTGCACCTATGGTCACCCAGTGGGTTTCCATGGCCAGGCAGGGATTCGAACCCAGGTCTCACAGTGTTCCCTAGTCCAATACTCAAATCACTAAAGTGCACTGGCTCTAAATTGTTCTGTGGCTTCAACTCCACTAGGGTTTTTCTTGGCTAGATTTCCTACAAGGAAGTCTGCCTGCTCTGAGGCTGAGAGAATGTGTCCAAGGTCACCTAGTAGGTTGCAAATTTGAACTAGTGCAAATTTGAACCTGGGTCTCCCAGAGGAATCCTAGTTCAACAATGCTGTCTTCGAAATGACAAGGGCTGGCCCTTTAAGGCCATCTGGTGCATTTTAAGAAGTTTTTAAGGGTCCTTACAGATAATATTAATATTTTTCATGTTTAACATTTTTAACTTATGAATGATTTAATGCTTTTTAAAAATTTGTATTTATACTGTAATTTTTATTTTTGTATTGTTTTTAATTTGTATTGTTTTAAAGATGTTAGCTGCCTTGAGTCCCATTGTCAAGAGAAAGGCGGGATATGAATAAGGTGATGATGATGATGATGATGATGATGATATGATGACCCTCTCTTAGGGTTTTGTTGGCCAGATTTATTATCCCTAAGAGGTTTGTCACTGTTGCCTGTCGCTGAGGCTGAGAGAGTGTGACTCCCAAGTTCAGCCTGTGGGATCCTATGGCTGAGTGGGGATTCAAATCCAGGTCCCCCGGAGGGCCAGTCTGACACTAAGATTTACTCAGAAGAAATTTGGCACCACAGCCATCCTCTGAGGTTGAGAGAGTGCGTCCAGCCCAAGGTCACCCAGTGGGTTTCCATGGCTGAGCAGGTGATTTGAAACCATCTCCCATCATCCTAGTTCAATGCTCAACCCACTACACCACATTGCTTCTCCTAAAGTTTTCTTGGCAAGGTTTGTTTGGAGGAGGCTGTTGCCTTCCTCTGAGGCTGAGAGAGTGTGACTTGTCTAAGGTCACTCTCTGGTTTTCTGTGGGTGATTGGGGATTCAAACCCTGGTTTTCTGGAGCCCTGAGGTGCAGCTACACTGCAGAAATAATGCAGTTTGACACCACTTTAAGCACTGTCGCTCCATCCTATGGAATCCTGGGATATGTAGCTTTACAAGGCCGTCTCTGCCGAAGAGTACTGGTGCCTCGCAAAACTAAAAATCCCAGGATGATGCTGCAGGATGGAGCCATGTGGCAGTTAAAATGGTGTCAAACTGCATTAGTTCTACAGTGTAGACGCACCCTTAGTCTAACATACAAATCATGATCTTATGTGACCTTTTCTAAGGATATTAACTCTCAGGTAGAATCACAGAAACATAGAGTTGGAACATACCCCCAAAGGCCATCTAGTCCAACCCCATTCTGCCATGCAGGAAAATACAACCAAAGCATTCCTGACAGATGGCCATGCATAAGATCACTGCATTTAATTGCTTCATTTAATTATTGATTCAGGAAACACCGTGAAACCTCTGGCTGTCCAACCAGCCCAAAACTACAGAGCAAATCCACATGCCTACAGGGGATTGGTGCCAGGAGCCACCATGGATACCGAAAACCACAGATAACAGTGAACGCTATTGAAAATAATGGGACTTCCAGTTTAAAATACCATAGAGTTTGCATTGGAGGACCCAGAAAACATCTAGAGAGGATGCCTCTCTAGGCATTTTCTAGGAAGACTTTATGGTGGCTGTGCTGCTTTGTGTCCTGTGGATAACTGAAACTGTGGATATAGGGGTCATACTGTATTTTTTATTATTAAATGCATAGCATATAAAAATAACATATAAGGGGTACAAAGGAAACAGACAATACAGTTGTCCCTCTGTATCCACAGATTTGGTATCTACGGATCTAAGTATTTATGGCTTGAAAATACTCTTAAAAAATAATAATCCAAAAAGCAAACCTTGATTTTGGCATCTTATAAAAGGAACACCATTTTGCTATACCACTGCATATAATGGGACTTGAGTATTCATGGATTTTGGTATCCACAGGGGTCCTGGAACCAAACCCCAGTGAATGGGAAGGGACAACTGTACACACATGACACAGGGGAACAGGAAAAAAATGCACAACTTCCTACCTCCTAGCTAATCATAGAATCACAGAGTTGGAATGGACTCTAAAGGCCATCCAGTCCAACCCCATTCTGCCATACAGGAAGACACAATCCAAGCATTCCCGACAGACAGATGTCCATCCAGCCTCTGTTTAAAAACCTCCAAAGGAAGTGACTCCACCACACTCCCAGGCAGCAGCGTATCCCACTAGCTCTTAGGATATTGTAAAGCCCAGTTTCATAGAATCTTAGGGATGGAAGGGACCCCAAGGGCCATCTAGGCCAAACCCCTGCCATGCAAGAAGCGACAACTAAAGAAAGAAAGGGTTCTTTCCTTATGTTTAGGTGGAATCTCTCTCTCCCTTTCTCTCTCTCTCTCTCTCTTTCTTTTTTCTTTTTTTTTTCTTTTTGACATTTGAAACCATTCTTTCACAGAATCATAGAGTTGAAAGGGACCCCAAAGGCCATCCAGTCCAACCCCATTCTGCCCTGCAGGAATACACAATCAAAGCATTCCTGATAGATTACCATTCAGCCTTTGTTTAGAAACCTCCATTTGGTTACAAATGCTAAATATCTTATATCCACTGCAAGGAATAATAAATTCTACTTCCACTTATTATATGAAAGGTAATGTGTTACAGCAATTAGGAAAAAAACATAAACAAGACCATTCTGGAGTTTCCTTCTTATTTCTCTTTATTCTGATAGATATCTGTGTTAATATCTTATTATTAATGCTTATTATGCAATCGTTCCTATTTTTGGAAATTGTTTTCTTTCTGAAGCTGAAAATAAATTTCTGGTTTCATGGCTTCGCTTCTATTCAGTCTGGTTTCCCTTCCCGGGGTGTCCGGTGCAGTTTCTAAGATTTTTAAGGGTCTTTATAGGAATTTTTTTCCAAAATGCATATTAGTATTTAATATTTTTCATGGGTCAAAGACACAGATCTTACCTTCTCACCCTTGTGACCTTTCAAACCGCGGATGCCATCGATTCCCTGAGAGGTAAGAGAGAAAAATAACAATTATGTGATTATTTGGGGTAGGCAAACTTTGTCAAATAAACCTGCAGGCCTTGGGGTTGTCTATACGGCAAAAAATACTCCTCATAAAATTCGAGGGGAATACAATTTGCCTTAATGAGATCCCACATCAATCCGCCGTATTCAGAAGGAAGGAAGGAAGGAAGGAAGGAAGGAAGGAAGGAAGGAAGGAAGGAAGGCCAAAAATGCCAAAAAGTAACTAGGAAAAGCTTTTGCGACTTTCCCGTATTTTTTAAAAAAGCTCTGTGGAGAATGCGCATTTCTACTTGTTGGGACAACTGATTCACTTTGCTGCACATTCCCAATAAAAGTAGAAGTGGAAAGCTGATTGTTTGGATATGCACAAGGAGCAGAGCTTGCTAACAAGGGAATTTCCTGAAATCACCATGTTGGATTTTCACCGTAGCGACTGTGTGCTCAGCTGATGAAACAGCCTTTTTTTCTATTTATTTAAGCAGAATATTACATTTCTGCACCTTGGATATGCTTTTTTTTATAAATATCCACAAAAAAAACCGGCATCACCAAACAAGTTAGCCAAAATTTATAAGAATACCAGCAACTTATGCTGGAAATGTCATGGCATATGATCAAAAGTGAAATGCAATCTGTCCTACAGGTTAAATTCGATCTCAGGCCTGAACTTTTTGTTTTAGGACTCATACAATTAGATAGATAAAAAGAGAAAGAGCTTGGAGGGTTATACTGGCGTTTAATAACTGCGGCTAGAATTTTGTTAGCCAAATACTGGAAAAAACAAAATACCCCCTCAAGGGAGGAATGGTTTGACAAAATTATTGAGACAGCAGAACTAGACAAATTATTGTATATATTAGAAGGCAAAGCAAATAATCAATTTGTAAAACAGTGGAAATATCTACAAGAATATGTACAGAACAAAATGGATATAAAGGAGGTGACGAGAATATTTGAGTAACAAAAGAATCTGTAAGGATGGAATATCAAGCGTTTATAACATTATACATAAATGCTTGCTTAGATTAATAGTTGGGACTAATGGTATTTACTCTTTATGAATTATTTAGAGGGTTATATGGATGGATTTAGAAATTATGACTGTTACCTTAATGCAGGGGAAGACCAATGTGTATTTTTGTGTGCATGTGTGTGTATGTCTAAATAGTTAATTGTTTTTGTCATTCGATTTTTATGTTTGTTTTTTCTTTTTCTATATTGATCTATGTTTTGTGTTTTGTGTAAAATAGAGCGGTAGGATAAGTGTTGTATTTGATACCTATGTGGAGTAGGTATTTACGTTTATGATACAGTAGGACCCCCGTATCCACTGGTGATTGGTTCTGGGGGCACCTGTGGATACCAAAAACCATGGATAATAGTGGACACCTTTGAAAATAATGGGACTTCTGGTTTAAAATACCATGGAGTTGCCTTGGAGGACCTAGAAAATGGCTAGAGAGGTCACATTTTTCTAGGAAGACTCTATGATAGGTGTGCTGTTTTGTGTCCCGTGGATAATTGAATCAGTGGACAATGGATCAGTGGATATGGGGATCCTACTGTAACAGGAATTAAACAGCAAGCCCCAGCAGTAGCCGCTCTCCACTAATAATCCAAATGTAGTTTTGGGCTTTGGCCAGAGGTGTAGCACTTAAATCCAGGCCAGAGTGGCCTGGATTTCATGTGCCACAGCTCTGGGCCAAAGTAGTTCAAATTTCATCCAGATTTTTACCTCCCTCCACCATGTGAATGACCCCTTGGGGTGATTTTTAGGTATAAAACAGAAAAGCTCCACCTGTTGATTTTTCACGCTATCTGCTGGCGTCCAAGATTTGGCTGAACCAGGTCACCTTCCTTATCCACAGGGGTTTAGTTCCCCCAGACTTAGGGGTTGTCTATATGGTGAAAAATCGCTCACAGAATTCACAGAATTCGCTCAGAAAACAAGCTGTCTTAATGGGATCCTGCATTGTCTCACTATATTGTGAAGGCGGGGGGCCAAAAAGAGGAAAAACTACGTGAGAAATGCATTCACGGCATTTCCCAACTTTTTAAAAAAGCTCCAGTTATATGCACATTTTCGCTTGTTAAGACAAGCAGTTCAACATGAATCGCTTCCACATACAAGAAAAAAATGCAAACCTGATTGGCTGGACAAGGCTTCGTTACAGGGCAAGTGCCCGCTGCCACCATGTTGGATTTTTGCCTTAGCAAGTGATTGCTAAGGTGATAAAATGGGGATTTGTGCTATCTTTCTCTCTCTTTTATTTTTTTAAGGAAAAGTGGAATATCGCTTGTGCGCACCATAGAAATAGCTTTTTTTTAAAAGTCTGGCAGCGGCAGCCTTCATGTAAACAAGCCCTACCTGCGGATACTGGAAACTGCAGATAAAAATAAAGGACTTCCAATACAAACATACAGTTCCAGAACCATTTTGGCTTTATTTTTGTTGAATAAATCACAACATAGTGTAATATCTTGTTGTTCATCATTACCTAATTTTATGATCTGCTAAGGAATGGTTGATTGTTATGACGTCCTAATATGTAACACCAAAGAATTCAAAGAGTGTGTACTTTCTTTTTCACACAACTTTACCATAGAGTTGCATTGGAGAACCTAGCAATTCCTAGAGAGGACACCTCCCTCTAGGCATTTTCCAGCATGACTCTATGGTTTGAGTCCCTGGCCCCGTCTACACGATTTAAAAAATATGTACGCAGTGCGGAAGTTCGCTCTTCGGTACACACGGCCGTTTGGATTGATACGTGTCATTCGGAAGGGGGGCTAGCGAATCCCCCGTATAGTACCAGTTCGGTTAGGATTAGAGGATCTCAGCCAGAAATCCGTACACCCGTGCGAATGGCTGATGGTGTGTACGCTCCGTTCACACACATACGAACAGGCAGTGTAATCTGATTGGCTGGCCAAGTAGAGGGGGCGGGGCTAGCACAGAGGGGAATTGGGAGCACCCGCCATGTTGGATTCCCGGCTAGCGAGAGTCCGGTAAGTCCATGAATTATGTATATTTATTTATTTTTATTTTATATTGTAAATAGGGAAAACCGACTGTCCGCAAAGCAGGAACCTTTTTAAATTAAAAAAAAAAGTGGCGGGAGATTTAAAACTGCCACTTGGCTTACTCACTCCAGCCAGCTGGGGAAGAGGGGTCATACGGAGTTTGGGGGGGAGGTTAAAAAATCGTGTAGGCAGATCGTATGCATACAAACAACGGCCTATTCGTATTTTTTACCCCCCAAATGGATTTTTTTTAATCGTATAGACGGACCCCCTGTTTTTCCCCGGTGCAGATAACTGAAACAGCAGATATTGGTTCCACAGGTACAGGGGATGTATTTTCTACTCAAAATCACATCTGCTTTGTAAATTAGATGTCGGGGCTCTTGGTGCCACAGACCCTGTTCTCCTACCCCACAATTTCCCCACAAATCCAGGACCCCCTCTGCACCTAAACCCAATTCCCCCAGTTCTACCCACACTTTTCCCCTACAAAGCTGGAAATCTTCCATCGAGATACTGATAGAAGCAATGGTTAATTGCACAGCCCAGGCAGGGAATGATGGGTAACCCAGTCACGCCAAGCCCTCTCAGCCAATCGCATGCCTACCTTTGCACCGCGGGGACCTGGGTAGCCAATCGGACCTTGGGGACCAGAGGGGCCCTGAAAGAGAAAACCAGAAGAACAACCAAATGAGGACAGAAAATTAACTCACAATCACATAGAGGTTTGGTGAGAGAAGAGACCGGATGGATTTAGGATTGCAAAACCTCCTGGGCACAAATCCTGTGTCTCTGAGCAGCTGCTTAGCAGGCAAAAATTCAACTGGTGCAGCTGTCCAGCACCGCACCTTGTATCCTCAGTCATGCTGGTCCCCAAGCAGCAAAACTCTCCCAGTGTTGGAGCATTGGAGCTCAGGGGCATGTTGGTTTAAAAATTAATTCCATTATTTTACTGCAACAAACCCCACAAAATGAATGGCCTGCCAGGAAAAATACCAGACAGGGTTAAGAGGGGTAGAAAGGCAGCATAGGAATGAAATAAAGAAAAATCAATGGAGTTGGAAGAGACCCCAAATACAAAATAAAACAAGCCCTGCTGCTTATACATTAAAAGCCTGCTTAAAAAATAAAAGGTTTTGACTTGTATTTGTATTTATTTTTATGTACTTTATGCATTTTTATATCTTTTATGCATTTTAAAGAAATATTTTGGTCTATGATCGTAAATAAAGAATGAACATTTTGGCTCGGCGCCAGCTTGGCTCCTAGGAAAATGAATCTTTGAGCATTTTCTAACCCTCATCCTTGCTTTATTTACTCTCATGACGGCCCTCCATGGTAGGCTGGCATAGTCTCCGAAAAGGCTTTCATACTCACCTGGTTCCCTTTGGTGCCTGGGTGACCTTCTTTGCCAGGGTGGCCCTAAAATAGAAGATTCAGGGTCAGGGAGAGAGGGTAAGAAATATATTTATTTTATGTTATTTAAGAAAATGAATGAAAAAGAAGTTGAGTTAATCAGTCAGCCCACAAATCCCACCTTCTTCTTCAAGAAGCCCAAAGACACTACTTTCTTTGCCCTTGGCCACAGAAACATGGAGGCCAAAGCAGGACCTCACTTCCTGTTTAATTTGACTCCTGGGCATATGGCAATACCTCACTTCTTGTTTAATAGAGCTCCTGGGCATACAACAATACCTCATTTCTGTTTAATATGGCTCCCGGGCATACGACAACACCTCACTTCCTGTTTAATACGGCTCCTAGGCATACAATAATACCTAATTTCCTGTTTAATAGGGCTCCTAGGCATACGGCAATACCTTACTTCCTATTTAATAGGGCTCCTGGGCATATGGCAATACCTCACTTCCTGTTTAATTTGACTACTAGGCATATGGCAATACCTCACTTCTGTTTAATATGGCTCCCGGACATATGACAATACCTCACTTCCTGTTTAATATGGCTCATAAGCATACGATAATACCTCACTTCCTGTTTAATAGGGCTCCTGGATGTATGGCAATACCTCACTTCCTGTTTAATATGGCTACTGGGTAGATAACAGCAACTCACTTCCTGTTTGACATGGTAACTAGATAATCAACAGTAGCTCATTTTCTGTTTAATATAATTACCGGATTCACAACAGCAGCTCACTTTCTGTTCAAAATGGTGACCAGGTAAGTGACAGCAGATGACTTCATATTCAAAATAGCTACCGGTTCTATGACAGCAGCTCACTTCCTGTTCAGAATGGTGACCACGTAAATGGCAGCAGCTAACGTCCTATTTAAAATGGCTACTGGTTCCATCACAGCATTTTACTTCCTGTTCAAAATGGTGACCAGGTAAGTGGTAGCAGCTGACTTCCTATTCAAAATAGCTACCAGTTCTATGACAGCAGCTCACTTCCTGTTCAATACAGTAAGTATATTCAAAATGGCTACCGGGTCCATGACAGTAGCTCACTTCCTGTTCAGAATGGCGACCAAACAAGTGGCAGCAGCTGACTTCCTGTTCAAAATGGCTGCCGGGTCCTTGACATCATCTCACTTCCTGTTTCAAATGCCCACCTTGGGGGCAGGGTCTATCCAAATTAGATTGTTTTGCCTGAGTCTACAGGGAAGGGGCAAGACTTCATCAACCTGCTCCTTTCCTCTCTCTTTTGCTGAATTAATTAATGGAGTGCAAACTATTTTTGCCCTTTGAAATCCCTTCTGGGAGAAAGGAGGCATATAAATTAAATAAATGATAAATTAACTAATAAATAATCCATTTGCAGCAATTTAAGTGAGCTGATGACAAACGGGAAAACCGGGAAAAAACGGGACGTTTTAAATACCACCGCCAAAAAAAAAAAAAAAGGGAAAGTGGATGATTTAATCGGGATTGTCCGTGCCAAATTGGGACAGTAAGTGGGCAGAAAGAGGAGAGGAAGTAGCCGCTGGCTACTTCCTGTTAAATCAGGCTGGCATGTATATATTGGGGAGGGGGAGCAAGAAGGGAACTGCCAGTACTTACAGGCGGGCCGTCGGCACCGGGCATGCCAGGCAGTCCTGGTTTTCCTGTGGGACCCTGGAGGGCAGAAGATGGAGAGAGACAAAAGAATCAATTCAGACAGAGAAAAAGCCCAACCTGGATAATATCTCACAACTTTGGAGAATACGGCGGTATGGACGGCACCGTTTAGCGCCAACGTTTTCGGGTGTGTGTGTGAGGGGGTGGCACCTCTCACCTTTTCCCCAGGGGGTCCCATTGCACCTTGGGGTCCAGGAAGCCCCTAAAAAGAAAGCACAGGATTTAAAAAGAGGGCATGAAGCATTTCTGAACAATGTTGGAGAATTTGCAGAGCTTGGATGGTGTTGGACTATAACTCCCAGCATGACCATGCTGACGGGAGGGGGATTTGGGGAGTTTTAGTCTAAGGGGGGGGAAGGAACTTTTCCCAAGCTCTGACCATTAGATTTTGCATTTCTGAGTGATATAGGAGGATTTGCAGAGCTTGGAAGGGGTGGAAATAAAATCTCATCTTGGGGACTATAACTTCCAGCATGACCATGTAGATGGGAGAGGGGATTTTGGGAGTTTTAGTCAAACGGGGAAAAAAAGGAACTTTTCCCAAGCTCTGACCACTGACATATTAGATTTTGCATTTCTGAAAGATGTAAGAGGATTTGCAGAGCTTGGGGGGATGGAAATAAAATCCCATTTTTGGACTATAACTCCCATCATGACCATGCTCACAGGAGGGGGGATTTTGGGAGTTTTAATCCAAGAAAAAAAGGAACTTTCCCCAAGCTCTGACCATTCAGTGGTGTTCAACCTGTGGCCCTCCAGGTGTTTTCGACTCCAACTCCCAGAAGCCTGAGCCAGCTGGGCTAGTAGTCTGGGAGCTGTAGTCCAAAACACCTGGAGGCTTTTGCTTTCCCCTTTTTAAAAATGATCTAGATGAACATAGAGGTCCCCATCCCCATTTACACGGGGATACGTTTCCAGACAAGCCATAAATACGCAGAACCGAGCACAATAGCCAACTGCCATAGAATTGTGCTGGAGGTCCTAGAAAATACAAAGGATGGCTATCATCTGGCAGGATTCTATGGTCAACTTCCAGCAGTTGATTATAGAGTCACATTGGAGGACCTCCCAATGCCTAGAGAGACAACCTCCAGTGCGACTCCAGCAGAAGTTGACCATAGAGTCACGTTGGAGGACCTCCCAATGCCTAAAGAGACCACCTCCAGTGAAACTCCAGCAGAAGTTGACCATAGAATCACATTGGAAGACCTCCCAATGCCTAGAGAGACCACCTCCAGTGCGACACCAGCAGAAGTTGACCATAGAGTCACGTTGGAGGACCTCCCAATGCCTAAAGAGACCACCTCCAGTGAAACTCCAGGAGAAGTTGACCATAGAATCACATTGGAAGACCTCCCAATGCCTACAGAGACCACCTCCAGTGAAACTCCAGCAGAAGTTGACCATAGAATCACATTGGAAGACCTCCCAATGCCTAGAGAGACCACCTCCAGTGCGACACCAGCAGAAGTTGACCATAGAGTCACGTTGGAGGACCTCCCAATGCCTAAAGAGACCACCTCCAGTGAAACTCCAGGAGAAGTTGACCATAGAATCACATTGGAAGACCTCCCAATGCCTACAGAGACCACCTCCAGTGAAACTCCAGCAGAAGTCGACCATAGAGTTACATTGGAGGACCTCCCAATGCCTAGAGAGACGATCTCCAGTGCGACTCCAGCAGAAGGTGACCATAGAGACACATTGGACGACCTCCCAAAGCCTAGAGAGACCACCTCCAGTGTGACTCCAGCAGAAGTTGACCACAGAGTCACTGTGGAGGACCTCCCAATGCCTAGAGAGGAAACCTCCAGTGCAACTCTATGGTTTTCCAGATGCCTAGAGAGACCTCCCCCATCTGACTGTGGTTAAGTGAAACTGTGGTTACCAATCCCATGTAAACGGGAGGCAACTTGTATAAAGGTGTCTCCATCCATGTTCAGTGATGATGGTAGCAATCTTGAGCCTCCATATTCCAAGGCAGTCTACCTCTGAAAATATGCACTGATGGGAAGCAACAGTAGGGGCCAGTGTGGTCGCCTACTTGTGGGCTCCCCAGAGTCAGCACCTCCTCGGCTGCTGCAGGATGTGGGGCCATGTAAGATGACCAAGTGGATGACCATCCTGACCAGGTAGCTAGATGCCACTTCTCCTGCCTTCAACTCACCTGCGTCCCAGGAGTTCCCTGCTGCCCGGGGGGTCCTGGTTCCCCTTGCGGACCCTGGAGAAGAACAAACAGGGGACATGACACCCTTGACCACAAACCGGACATCAAAGGGTCAGTCACTGAAGAGGTCATTGGAGGACATTTCATCATTCACAGACACACACGGGTATTTTAATCTTGTGTTATATTGTGCGCTTGTTTGCATATATGTATTTAGCTAGATAGATACTTCCTGGGCAATCCTGTGGACCCAGAATTGACACTGAGGGTTTGTCTACATGGGTAATAAAACCCACACTCACCCCGCATTCACAGCACAGTTGACACAAAATATTTTCAATGATGCACATTTTCACTGGGGTTTCTGCACAAAACCCCAGATCTGTAAGATTCACTGTTTGCTCTGAATTTGAGGGGGAAACCCAGATTCTTCTTTCTTTGGACGTTTTTAAACAGAGGCTGGATGGCCATCTGTCAGAAATGCTTTGATTGTGTCTCCCTGCATGGCAGAACAGGGTTGGACTGGATAGCCCTCGGGGTCTCTTCCAACTCCATGATTCTAGGATTCCTAGTGGTGAATTCTGACATTAAAAACCCACCTGTTGAAACTCTGCCTGTCCCAGAAGCCATAAAAACCACAGTCCCTCATGTAGCCATTTTTCAAATGGGCTTTTAAGTTAAACTACTATAGCTGTACCAGGTGCAACATACACCATTATGTGCCCTGCTGGGGTCAGACTGGATGCCCTTTGGGGTATCTTCCTACTCTAGGATTCTTACTAGAGGCTGGGTAGCTATCTCTCAGGAGGGCTTCGATGGTGTTTCCCTGCAAAGCAGAACGAGGTTGGACTGGATGGCCCTTGGAGGTCCCTTCTAACTCTAGGATTATGTGAGTGGTCCGTGGTGCCGAAACTGTTTTGGACTAGAGGCTGCATTGCAGGATGGGGTTGGACTGGATGGCCCTTGGAGGTCCCTTCCAACTCTAGGATTATGTGAGTTGTCCGTGGTGCTGAAAGTTTTGGAGTTTTTGAGTTAGAGGTTGCAATGCAGGATGGGGTTGGGTGAGATGGAGGTCCTTTGGAGGTCCCTTCCAACTCTATGGTTCTATGAGCTGTCTGTGGTGCTGAAATTGTTTAGGACTAGAGGCTGGGTGGCCATCTGTCAGGCGTGCTTTGATTGTGTCTTCCTGCATAGCAGAATGGGGATAGACTGGATAGCCTTTGGGGTCCCTTCCAACTCTAGAAGTCTACGATTCTACGACATTATGGCTTAATGACCACTTTGAGCATGGGTTGGGCAGCATCTAAACTTTGCAAAACAAAGACCTTAAGAGCCACAGGGTAAATGTTGGGAAGAGGCACCCGTCCCCATCCTGAGAGCCAGGTTCCACGAAGACTGGAGGGAGGGAGGGAGGCTTGTAAGCCCCCCAACCATGCCCCCCATTACTTCAAAGACACCCCACAGTGGCTACTCACCAGGTTTCCTTTTGGCCCATGTGGCCCGTCGATGCCACGGACACCCTGCCAGTAACATGGACAGAGAGGAGAGAGAGAAAGGGTGGTTAGTGGTAAGGGGTGGATGGGGGAGGGTCTGTGAGGTATGTGGGGGGGGGGCTTTCTAGCACTTACCGGTGGACCTGGGATTCCTGGGGGTCCTTTTGGGCCCAGTAAACCTCTGGGTCCCTGGAAAAAAAACAAGGAAGGGAGTAGAAAGCAGACCATTAATGCAACATTTTGAAATGTCTCCAGAAGGAACTTCTTGACAGTCAGAGCGGTTCAGCAACGGGACCAACAACCTAGGCAGGTGGTGGGGGTGTTTTTCTCTGGACATTTTCAAAAAGAGGCTGGACAATTCCACCACTGCTGGGGAATGCTCTTGCTGGAGATCTCACAGCGAGCAGCGGGTTGGACAGTGCATTATTTCTGCAGTGTGTCAGCAGCCAAAGAAACTCTTTCATTTTTTAGACTTCTTCATTTGGACATTTAAAAATAAAAAACAAAACAGAGGTTGAAGGGTTGTCTCTATCCAGCATACTTGAGCTGTGGATTTGCTGCACTGGCAGAAGGGGGTTGGGCTAGATGACCCTTGGGGTATCTTCCAACTCTATGATTCTATGATTCTAGGAGATCAAGGTTCTCAACTGAGCATGGATTAGGGCAGCACGCAGTACTTGGCATCCCTGGGACAGGCATTCTCTAGTGCCTCCTCCTCCTCCTTGCAGGGCTGGTGTTCGGACTTGCCTTCCTCACTAGGCTCATAAGGACATAGGAAGAGCCAAAGCAGGCCTGTCTAGTAGTACTCTCTATGGTCAACCAGTTGGTCAAACACCAGATGGTCAACTGTCGGGAGTGCTTGGATTGGGTATTCCTGCATGGCAGAAGGGGGTTGGACTAGATGGCCCTTGGGATCCCTTCCAACTCTATGATCCTATGAACTCTTTGATTCTATGATTTCCTAATTTAAAACCATGCAGGGCGGGGGTGTTTTGGAGCCTTGTTCTCTCAATGTGTGCGTGTGTGCATGTTATGGGGTTCACCTGGAAGGAATGCTCCAAACTATGGCTGCCCTGAGTTTGCAAGACCTGAGCTGAGCTATTGATAATAGCTATTGATAATCAGAGATCTCTCATCCATAGTGTCTCCCTACAGCAAGGTTGACTTGACATCAGTTAACAACCACCAAGGCCACTTGCCTCCTTGTCAGAAATTCAGGAGAACAAGGATTCTCTGGCATCTTTGGACCATTTGAAAAGCTGGTGCATATGTGCGCAAAATTTTGCACTTGACTGGATTGCAAGAGACTGAGAGGTTGTCTAAACAGTGAAAATATTCCTCACAGAATGCGAGGAGAATCCTACCTGTCATAATGGGATCCCACATCGTTATGTCGTATTCAGAAAAAAGTCATATACTGCGTGCTTGGAGAATTCATGGTTTTCCGTGAAGTTTTTTAAAAACTGCATGGGGAATGCACATTCCCACTTGTTGGGACAAGCGATTCAATATAAATCGCTTTCCCATAGGAGAGGAAGTGCAAAACTGATTGGCCGGATGAACAGGGAGATCGGGCTTCCTAACAGGGCAAGCACCCAATGCCACCATGTTGGATTTTCACCTTAGCAAATGAGTGCTCAGGTGAGATAACAGGGTATTGTTTCTTATCTTTTTTCCCCCCACAAAGGCAAAATATCGCTCCAGCGGACAGTGGATTTTTTAAAAAAGTTCAACGGCAGCAGATTACAGTAGGTAAAAACGCGAGTACATCACTTGTGGCCGCCATCTTGACTGGTGGGCATGCAAAGCTTTTGGGGGCCAAAAAAACTGTTAAGAAAAGTTGCAGCTGCTGCAAATTTGCATTATTGCACATCAACCCACATTTCATTGCCTCATATAGACAGGGATGTCCCCTTCCCCCCAAATCCCTTGCAGGCACTGCAGGTACATACCGGTTCTCCGGGAAGACCCCGCTGCCCGACTTCACCATCGTCGCCCTAGAATCAGGGGAAGGATAAACAACGTCACCCACAAGCTCAGGGATTGTGGCCGTAGGTGGAAAAGTGATAGGGTCACCTACACTTTTTCCAAAAAATTTACATCCTCCTCCTTTTCCCTGTGTTCCCTCCTCAGTCACCACTATCCCAAAAACCTCACCATCTGTTTAAAAAACCAAAAACAAATATGAAGCTTGAATTGTATTTATGTATTCCCCTGATCTTCCTTTCGACTGACCAGAAGCGCCTCCATCTTGCTGGATTCATTTTTAATTTCTTTGCCCTCCTCCAGTCCATGACGGACAGCCAAGATGGGTCCAGAACTGCAAGAGATACTTACCCTTTCGCCATCTTCTCCAGGGGGACCGGGGAGCCCCTGGGAGCCACTGTCTCCCTAGCATGGACGGGGAAGAGAAGCAGAGACCATGGATCAGGCCGAGTGAGTCAAATGCAAACTGCATTTAAATTAGGTGCATACGTAATTCAAAATAGCTGCCTCCCTATCCTCCCTCCTCCCTTCACCCAGAGGACTTTTGAGAACTGTGGTTTCCTGGTGGCGGATTTTGAACCTGGAGCTCCTTTGGGTTCCATCTGGACCCCTAAGGAAATGCACCAGTTCAGCAGGAGCATTTCAGGAAAGAGGAAATGGGGGTAGATTGATATCGACGAAAATATAGTCGGACCCTCATATCTGCGGAGCATATATCCATTGTTTCAGTTATCCATGGCTGAAAAAATAGGGACACATCCCATAGAGTCGTGCTGGAAAATCCTCTCTAGGCATCTCCTAGCTCCTCCAAAACAACTCTATGGTATGTTTTTACCAGATAGCCTTTATTTTAATGGGGTTCACTGTTATCTACAGATTCTGGTATCTGTGCAAAGTCCAGGAACCGAACCCCCATGGATAGAGTTACAAAATTGGCAGATGAAAGGAATGCTGTGGATGTAGTGTATCTTTATTTCAGTAAGGCCTTTGACAAAGTCCCCCATGATATTCCTGCAAAAAAGTTAGTAAAATGTGGGCTAGGCAATTGCAAATGTTGGGTGGATTTGCAATTGGTTGACCAACTAAACCCAAAGGGTAGTCACCAATGGCTCCTCTTCATCCTGGAGAGAAGTGACTATTTGGGGTGCCATAGGGTTCTTCTGTCCTGGGCCCAGTGCTATTCAACATCTTTATCAATGACTTGGATGAGGGGATAGAGGGTATGCTTATCAAGCTTGCAGAGGACACCAAATTAGGAGGGGTAGCTGATACCCCAGAGGAGAGGATCAGAATCCAAAGTGAACTGAACAGATTGGAGAGTTGGGCCAAAACTAACAAAAATGAATTTCAACAGGGAGAAATGTAGGATACAACACTTGGGCAGTAAAAATGAACTGCACAGATATAGGATGGGGGACACCTGGCTTGATGTGAAGGGGTCTAGGAGTCTTAGTGGACCACAAGCTGAAATATGAGCCAGCAGTGTGATGCAGCAGCTAAAAGCGCCAATGCAATTCTAGGCTGCATCAATAGGAGTGTAGTGTGTAGATCAAGGGAAGTCATAGTGCCACTCTTTTCTGCTTTGGTCAGACCTCACCTGGAATACTGTGTCCAGTTCTGGGCACAAATCCAGAACGATAAGTGGGTCCGACTGTACAAATCAATCAAAGGTGCTGCTGTATTCCTTTTCTTTTACCCCTCCCAGGTCATCACGGCCCCTCCCCTTTCCTGCTGTGACCACTAGGCTGTCCGTCGTCGAATTCACTTACCCTGTGTCCTTTCTCCCCTGGAAGGCCAGGGAGTCCATCAAAACCGCGCTCGCCCTGCGGAGAGATAACAGAGACGCAGATCTTTAAGTTTCTCGACCAGAAACCACAGACCTCAAACAGAGACAAATCCTACGAGACCAGCCCAGGGCACTGGACCTCATGAAAGGCCTCTGAAGTGGTGGGAAGGCCCGCCCACCTTCGGTTACCAGCTTACCTTGGCGCCAGGTTCCCCTGGCATCCCACGGGCACCATCAGCCCCAGCGCGACCCTGTGGGAGAGAACAGAGAGAGATGGGGTGAGAAGAAGTCTTGGCTGGCTTGTCATCTTCCTTGACAATAACTTAGAATCACAGAATCATAGAGTTGGAAGGGACCCCCACAAGGGCCATGTAGTCCAACACTCTACTGCCCTGCAGGAATATGCAGGATATTATCATAGAATCATAGAGGTGGAAGAGACCCCCAAGGGCCATCTAGTCCAACCCCCTTCTACCCTGCAGAGATACACATGATATTATCATAGAATCATAGAGTTGGAAGAGACCCCAAGGGCCATCTAGTCCAACCCCCTTCTACCCTGCAGAGATACACATGATATGATCATAGAATCATAGAGTTGGAAGAGACCTCAAGGGTCATCTAGTCCAACCCCCTGCTATGCCAGAATACACAAGCAAAGCCCTGCCGACAGATGTCTTTAAACACAGACATCTTTAAACACAGGTTTATAGAATCAAAGACTCATAGAGTTGGAAGACACCACAAGGGCCATCTAGTCCAACCCCCTGCCAGACGAAAACTATTTCTTCTTCTTCTTCTTCATTTATAACCCACTTTCCCCCCCAAGGCTGTGACCCAAGGAGGTTCACACTTTTAATTAGCTAATAACACACATTGGAAACTGCTTAATGCAGTGTAGATGTGTAAATTGCTATTGCTTAAAACAAATTGTAAGCCTCTCTGATAGCCATGTGGCTGAAGAATGGGGTATAAATAAATAAATAAATATAAAACACACACACAATTAAAACATACAAAAAGTGTACATTAAAACAGAATTAAACTAATTACATTATGAAAACAATATTGAAATATTTAAAAGAATATTCTTTTCCTAAAGACTTCCTAAAACTTAAATTTTATATTTAAAATGTAATTTTAACTTTGTACTGTTTTTAGCTTGTATGATTTTAAAGATGTTGTGAGCTGCATTGGTTCCCATTGGTGGGAGAAGGGCAGGATATAAATTAATAATAACAATAATAATAATAATAATAATACATTGTTGTTACTGATATTTGTTATTATTCCTCTGATGTATTTACTTATTCCTTTATCTTTCTCTTCTTCCTTTCTGCTTTCTAAACAATTTCTCCTCCTCTTCCATCTCCTTTTTTTTTATTTTTTAAAAATATTTCTTTGATGTATTTACTTATTTCTTTGGGCTTGTCTATATGGTCAAAATTATATGAATATCATATGAATGGAAGGAGATCTGTTCATACAGACATGCGCATAAATACGTGTCATTCACACCGCAAAGTCGGTGTGCATTATGTTCGGGGCTTCATCTGAATTTTTTAAAAAGCTCCGTATGACATGTAAATGTGTGATCATTTGGAGGATTGCATTTGCACAGATACAAACAGACAGCACAATCTGATTGGCTGGATGAGCATGGCGGCGGGGCTAGCCAACAGGGAAAGCGCCTGCGACTGCCATCTTGGATTTCCAGCTAAGCGAGGGTCCGGTAAGTTGATCAAATGGCTATCTTATACTCTCCCCGGCCTTTTTTTTATACAGTTGTCCCTCTGTATCCACGGATTTGGTATCCATGGATTTAAGTATTCACGGCTTGAAAATATTGTTTAAAAAACAATAATCCAAAAATCAAGCCTTGATTTTGCCATCTTATATAAGGGACACCATTTTGCTATGTCATGCATATAATGGGACTTGAGTATTCACAGATTTGGGTATCCCTTGTCGGGGGGGAGTCCTGGAACCAAACCCCAACAAATACGAAGGGGCAACTGTAAATATAAACTATTGTTTGTGCACACCATGGGGAATTTTTTTTTTTTTTAAATGGCAGCAGCAGATTTAAAATCACAAATAAATCACTTCCAGCTGCCATCCTGGCTAGGGGTCATGTGGAGTTTAAGGGGGCTCTTTTGGCCATGAAGACACGTTGCATCATCGCGAATGCCTGCTTTTTCGGATGTATTCATACCATCACCCGGTATAGACAAGTCATTTGTTTCACCCTTCTCCCTTTCTGCCAGACCCAAGTCGGCCCACCACACAGGGGTTGTCTATACGGCGAAAATACTCCTCATAAATTCAAGGAGAATACGATTTGTCTTAATAAGATCCCGCATCAATTCACTGCATTCGGAAGGAGTGGGGGGACCAAAAGTGCGAAAAACTATGCAGGAAAAACCTTCACCCCTTTCCTTGTGTTTTTAAAAAAAGAATGTGCATTCCTGCTCGTTGCGACCACCAATTCGCTTTGCTGCGCATTCCCCATCAGAGCGGAAGTGGAAAGCTGATTGGTCAGACATGCACAGGGGGCGGAGCTTGCCAACAAGGCAAGTGCGCAGAGCTGCCATGTTGGATTTTCACCGTTGTAACCATGCACTGAGGTGACAAAACAGCCTTTTTTTCTTTCCTATTTATTTAAGTGGAATATCACACTTCTGCACCTTGGATATGCTATAAAAAAATAGTGTTTGTCAGTGGTGGCAACTGGTGACAATAAAAATCTGAGTCATTCACTCACACCCGCCATCTTGATTTGAGGCATGCCTGTTTAAACAACAAACATAGATCTTGCCAAAAAAAACAACAAAATGGAGACAAATGAAAGCTGCTGCCAATTGGCATTAGTGTGCATCAATTTAAATTTTATAGCCTCCTATTTACAAGCCCAAGAACTCCAACACTGATACAGCTGTGAGTTAATCATAGTATCATAGAGTTGGAAGTGACCCCCAAAGGTCATCCAGTCCAACCCTCTTCTGCCATGCAGGAATATATAATCCAAGCATTCCTGACAGATGGCCATCCAGTCTCTGTTTGAAAACCTCAAAAGACGGAGACTCCACCACACTCCCAGGCAGATGCCCTGATTGTTCTTTTAGAAGGTAAGAAGGGAAGGCACTTACTCGGCGTCCCGGCTTCCCTGGGGGTCCGGTCAGCCCCTGCGGTCCCCGTGGCCCCTGGAAAGGAAAAGAGAAAGCACATCAGGGGGGGCTGGTGAGGGAGGGGTTAGGGGATTTGGAGGGGCTTGGAGAGTCCACAACAGCCACGCGCACACACACTTCCACAAACACACAAATGCTCACAAGCACACACAATTGGGGGCAATTAGCTAACACACATCGGAACCTGCTTAATGCAGCGTAGATGTGTAAATTGCTATTGCTTAAAACAATTTGTAAGCCGCTCTGATAGCCTTGTGGCTGAAGAGAGGGGTATAAATAACTAAATAATTATTTTTTAAAAAAGATTGCTCTCACACCTATTATTAGACGTGCACATTCTCTCTCATCCACTTGCTCTCTCTCAGTGGCATACACTCTCTTGCAAACACACCACTCCACCTGTGCCAATTGGGCAGGGGCAGTCATGATTAATCCTCTGGCATCCCATTTTCCCAGCTATTTTTAAAGGGTCTCGGTTTCTCGCACTTCTCCTTGTGTCCGCAACTTACTTCAATGGCTGCAAACTAAGCTCAAAGTGCAAAGGTCATAGAATCATAGAACTGCAGAGTTGGAAGAGACCACGAGGGCCATCCAGTCCAACCCCCTGCCACGCAGGAAATCACAATCAAAGCATCCCCGACAGATGGCCATCCAGCCTCTGTTTAAAGACCTCCAAGGAAGGAGACCCCACCACGCTCCGAGGGAGTGCGTTCCACTGCCAAACAGCTCTTACTGTCAAAAAGTTCCATGCAATTAACTGGAGGGGGAGAGGGGTGAGCCCTGACCTTGCCCAGGTCTGTGTGTGTGTGTGTGTGTGTGTGTTAGTGTGTCCAAGTTGCCAGTTGACTTATGGTGACCCCATGAATTTCACAGGGTTTTCTTAGAAGTGGTTTTGCCAGTTCCTTCCTACAAAATGGAGCCTCCAGCACGGGGGATTCCTTTTGGGCTTAGGGAAGGTTATTCTTTTTGGACTGCCGCTCTCAGACTTCCCCAGCCAACAGTCCAAAAAGGCATATTGGGGGGATTCTGGGAGCAGCAGTCCAAAAAGGCAACTTTCCCCATGCTCTGGAAGTTCTAGCCTGCAGCATTTGGAGGGGGGGGGGAAGAAAAAGGACCAAGGTCAGATCTTGTGCCTTCAAGTCTCCTATCAACTTCTGGTGACCCCATGATCCTCAGAGGTGGTTTTGTCACATCCTTCCTCTCAAATAGAGCTTCCAGCACCTGGGATTCCATGGTGGTCTCCCATCCAAGTCCTAACCAGCACAGACCCTGCTTAGCATCCAAGATCAAATGGGATCCCAGCTTGTGTGTTCTTCCTCATTCATAACTTTTTTGCTGTCTTGACCACACTCAGAGGTTGATTGGCTGGAGTTGTGTTCCAGTTGTTCACCCATTAAATGTTGGAGGGTACGCCCCTCACTGACACCCACATTTACTTCCACAGAAAGGATTGTGATGGCTGACACGCTGAGGAAATAATGCCATTTGACACCACTTTAATGATTATGGCTCTATCCTATGGAAATCCTGGGATTTGTAGTTTTGTTTGTGGCACCAGAGTTCTCCAACAGAGAAGGTTCCATATTCCACAAAACTACAAATCCCAGGATTCCACAGCATGGAGCCACGGCAGTTTTAAAGTGGTGCCAAACTGGATTATTTTTGCAGTGCGGCAGCAGCAGTCCTAGAGCGCTTTCAGTTGACACAGATTTAGGGCTATCCTTCCACTTTAACTGCCATGACAACATCCTATGGGATCTTGGGATGTGTAGTTTTGTCTAGTTTGTCTCACAAGCACACACAGATTTCTCAAATACAGCCTCTCACAAAAACACATTCTGTGAAACACTCTCTGGGGTTGTCTAGATGGGACCAACAAGATCCCGCGGTGATTTGCCATTTTTGTTTCCAAAAACTACATGGGCTTTGTGGTTTCTCCCGAGGTTTTTTTAAAAAAATGCAGCACAGCGCATTCCCAGATAACAGCGGAAGTGGAAAGCTGATTGGTTGGACGTGCACGATGGGGCAGGCTTGCCAGTGACGAAGTGGCCAGAAGCGTTGTTTTGGAGTTTCACAATATCAGTCATGCACTTTTTCACTGCGCTGAGGTGACCAAGCACCTTTTTAAACAGAAAGTTACACTTGCACACCTTAAATTTACAACAGCAGCAACAACAACAATAATACTGTGCAGCAACACCAACTTGTGGAGAATAATAACGTTAGCAATTCACTCCTGGCCACCATCTTGATTTGCAGGCATGGCTGTGTGTGAACTTCAAACAATGGGTAACTTTGCATACCAGCAATTTTGCCAAAAAACACCCCATGGAGACCAATGAATGCTGCTGTAAATTTGCATTAATGCACAACAATCAGCATTATATCTTTTTGTCTACACACACACATGCTCAGATGTAGACTCTCACCTATGCACAAAATACAGCCAGAAACAAACGTGATTTTCTTTCTCATGCACACACAAACACACACACACTGTTCAGTCAAACACACATAGACAACAAACTGTCACACACACTCTCACGCACCAAAAATAGCATGCATTAGCGACAACACACACACACATACATCTCCCAAACGTTGTGCTCCCATGGGCTTCAATTAGACTTTTGGGGTTTTTTTAAATTTATTATTTTTTTAATGGCCTCATCATTAATTTTTAACAGCTTTTGTGAGCCGCCTTGGGTCCCAACTTTAGGAGAAAGGTGACATAGAAATTGCACAAATTAAAATAAAATAAAATAAAATAAAATAAAATAAAATAAAATAAAATAAAATAAAATAAAATAAATTCTCTTGGCATTAATGGGGGTCCCTTAAAAACCCTGTCCACATGGATGGTCCTTCCAGGAGAATGGAGAATTTGGCCATAAACCTGCCAACCCCAAGAATCTGGGCTACTCAAAAACTCCCATGGCTACTGAGGAAGAGCTCTTAGCTCCAATCGGTTGCTGATTTGAGATAAGAGTTTCCCGGTCTGGGGAGGAGCCAACAAGGGGGCCAAAGGAGAGTTTGCAGAGGATTGACACCCCAAAATGGGGGTCCTTGGAGCATGGCCTGGGAAAAGAGGACCCCTTCCTCCTAATCTACAGCCTATCACTGGAAAGAGAAGACAGATTCCTGACCATAGAAGGGGCAATTGCAGTGGAGGCCATGGGAGGGAAGAGGTGGGATGGGAGAGGGGTTGCAGGTCAAAGGTCACCTTACCTGTACGCCAAAATCTCCAGGCTCCCCCTTCATGCCAGGGCTGCCGGGTTGACCCTGCAAGAGAAAACAGATTCACCTGGATCCCTTCAAGGCTAAACAGAGACTCATAAAGCCCCCCAAAGAGAGAGACCACCACCTTCCAAGGCTCAGTCCATATTCCACAGCCTGACAGCTCTTGCACTCAAGAAGTCATTCCTCATGTTTAGGTGGAATCGCTTTCAATCCAATAGTTCGTGCTTCACAGCAGCAGAAAACAAGCTCATAGAACTGTCGAGTTGGAAGGGACCCCAAAGGGCCATCCAGTCCAACCCTGTTCTTCCAGGCAGGAAGACCCTGTTAAAACTCTCCTCACAGATGGCCATCCAGCCTCTAGTCCTAAAACAATTTCAGCACCATGGAGAATTCATAGAATCAGAGATAGTGGCAAGGGAACCCAAAGGCCACCCAGCCTCTGTTTAAAAACTTCCAAAAAAGGGAGACTCCACCACACTCCCAGGCAGTAGCGGATTCCACTGTTCAACAGCTCTTACCATCAGGAACTTCTTCCTAAACATAGAATCCTAGAGTTGGATGAGACCCCAAAGGCCATCCAGTCCAACCCCATTCTGTCATGCAGGAAGACCCAATCAAAGCTATCCAGCCTCTAGTCCTAAACAATTTCAGCACCATGGAGAACTCATAGAATCACAGAGTTGAAACAGACTCCAAGGGCCATCTAGTCCAACCCCCTTCTGCCCTGCGGGAATATACATGATATAATGATAGAATCCTAGAGTCGGAAGAGACTCCCGAGGCCATCCAGTCCAACCCCATTCTGCCTTGCAGAAAGACACAATCCAAGCCCTCCTGACAGATGGCCATGCAGCCTCCATTTAAAGACCTCCAGAGAAGGAGATGCCACCATAAAGAGACTCTTCCCTATAAAATAAGACCCTATAAAATAAACCCCTCCCTTCTTCATCATGTCCTACAGACAAAAATACCCACCAAAATCCCTGGCCGGCCAGTGTAGCCCATTGGTCCTGGTGGGCCACGCAAGGCCATCTGTGGAACAAAGAGAAAGATTTGTGAGGTCAGTTAGTCATTTTCCACACCACGTGGAGACTCTAAGAGGGCACCAGAAATAAAATCAAAGTTTGTTTATTGTTTAGTGTAGAGACCATTGCAAAGAAGTGTGTGTGTGATTTATAGTACAAGACCTGCCAGGGTTAGCTCTTCAACCCCACTTTAACTGCCCTGGCATCCTGTGGGACCCTGGAATTTGTAGTTTGCAGAGGAGATACTTAGAATTCTTCTTCTGGAACATAGTGGTGGTGTTCCCTGAACTGCAATCTTAGAGGACCTCTTTCGCAAAGGATTCTAAGTACCTCTGAGCAAACTACAAATCCCAGGATTTTGAGGGAGGGCAACCGAAAGTGGTATGAAAGTCGGGTAACCATATTGTATGGATACACCCCTAAACCCCACCTGTCAATCTCCATCATCCCAACTTCTCCACTTCCCACAAATCTTTCTGGATTCTCCTAACAGGAAATATTTATTCTTCTGCAGACCTTCACCCCCCATTCAAAAAGGAAAACAGTGGCTCAAAACTGCCCCCCAAATAGTGTTTCACACAAAAAAACCCACCCCACCACCCCAAAACTACAGACCTCCAGGGACCTTGAAAAAGAAAGGAAGGAAGGCCAGCTAAAATTCAGCCAAAACCAGAACTCAAATCACATCACTTCCTGATGAGCGGCGCATCCCCTGGAGACGGAGGGGATGCAAAATGGACCCCAAATCCTTCCTCTGTTGCCCACCCCTGAATTAAGCCAAAAACCCACCCCCACTGGCAGAGGGTGGGAAAAGAGGCTACAGTGGGCCCTCTGTATCCGCAGGTTCCGTATCCATGGATTCCAGTATCCGAAGATGGTCGCCGCATATTTCAAACGGTGGCGCCCATACTTAAAATGGCAATGCCAATACTAAAAAGTGGCCATGCCCATACTTCAAATGGTGGCACCCATATTTAAAATGATGGTACCCATACTTCAAATGGTGGCACCTGTACTTAAAATGGCAGTGCCCATACCTAAAACAGTGGGGCCACTACTTAAAATGGAGGCATCCATACTTAAAATGGGGGCTGGGTGGGAAAACATCTCAAAAAATATTTTAAAAATCAAAGAATTCTGCAACCTCTCTTTCAAGCCACTGCTCCCGGTTCTATGTCATCTGCAAATCTGGATTCCTTCCACCCCATCATCTAAGTCACCGGTGTGACTTTATCTGAAATATTGTTTCTGTCTTTTTTCACACACTCAACTCCACCCCGCTGGCTTAAGCCAGACTTACACGGGCTTGTTGCAGGAAGGCCTGGGCTTGTGCTTCTTGGGCGGCCACCACCGGCCCCTTGTCCCCACCGCTGCTCCCAAAACGGAACTGGAGGAGGGAAAAAACGAAATAAGTTAAGGCAGTCTTTCTGTAGCTAGGAAGGGGCGAGCGCACACACACACACAAATATGCAAATGCACATGTCCTTTCTACTGGCTCCAAAGACCCATGGCCCTCTGGCAAAGCACCAGCAACAGCTTTAGCATTTGGCCATTTTGGCTCATAGCAAGAGAGGTTGGCAAAGTTCGGACCAGCCCACAGGTCCTTTCCAGAACCTTTCTGTCTCCTTTCTCTGCTGTTCAGAGCCAT
This sequence comes from Gambelia wislizenii, assembly GCA_030847615.1. Lineage (NCBI taxonomy): Eukaryota > Metazoa > Chordata > Lepidosauria > Squamata > Crotaphytidae > Gambelia > Gambelia wislizenii. Next base: position 5,247,500 of record JAUMIR010000002.1, on the reverse strand, counting down.
TTTCAAGATTTGGACTCGCCCAGCGCCAAATGGTCCTCCATTGCAGACCAAATTTCTTATAGAATCATAGAGCTGAAAGAGACCACAAGGGCCATCTAGTCCAACCCCCTTCTCCCTGCAGGAAGACACAATCAAAGCACAACTTGGTAGATGGCCATCCAGCCTCTGTTTAAAAAACTCAAAAGAAGGAGACTCCACCACACTCCCAGGCAGCAGCAGATTCCATAGTTGAACAGCTCTTACTGTCAGGAAGTTCTTCATAATGTTTAGGTGGAATCTCTTTTCATGTAGTTTGAACCCATTGCTCCATGTCATAGTCTCTGGAGCAGCAGAAAACAAGCTTGCTCCATCCTCAGTTTGACATCCCTCCAAATACTTAAACATGGCTATCATGTCCCCTCTCAACCTTCTCTTCTCCAGGCTAAACATCCCCAGCTCCCTAAGCTGTTACATGCCCTGAAAGCCCATTTTGGAACATCAAAAAATTGGCTATATTTAAGCATTTGGCTAAGGTAGCCATCCACGTGGTTACAAGTAAACCAGGGACACCCAAATATCATGGTGGGATTCATGCAAGACCAAGGGAAGGGCTGTTGGAAATTCCCCAAAACAGTAACACACAAAGAAGAACCTGAGGTCAGTCAATCACTAATCAATCAATCAATCAATCACTAATCCACTCAACAATAGCAGAGACCTTGCTACTTCCAAAATGGGATTTTCTTCTCCTGTTCCCATACCAACTAAAGTGCTTGCTGGTTTCCTTTTCAATTCCAAAGTATTGATAATTAATGATTGATAACTCTTCTGGGTTACCCTTTGTTCTAGCCTGGGAACTTCCAAGAACTGTTGTATTTCATGCACAATTCCTATTTCTTCAGGTGAATTATTTCATAGAAATATCACCCCAAAACACCACCAAATTGCACACAGTTCCACTTCCGACCCTTCATGCTGCTGGTTTGCTGCGTGACCCTCCGGATGCACCTCTGAGACCCACCCACCCCCGTTGTTGCAGGAATATCTGCTCTCCAGGACAGGTGTGGTATCACCCATCATCCCCTCACTCTATTCCTCTACCTAAATACTTCCTACTGCTTTCAACAGCTTTGTGTGAGGGTTTGATCATAGAGTCATGACAGATGCCTAGAGAGGTGTCCTATCTAGGCATTTTCAAAGTCATCCAGTATTCTATGGTTGTTCGGTAGTATATGTGGTTTCACATATCTGTGGTAAATCCAGGAACATATTCCTTGTGTAAATGGGGGTGGGGGTCAACTAGTACTCTAACACAGCACTATGATTTGACAATAATGGCTGAATCCTATGGAGCCCTGGATTTCTAGTGCTTGGTGAGGCTGAGAATTGTAGACATCTCATAAAACTACAAATCCCAGGATTCGTTGGGATGGAGCCATGGCAATTCAACGGGGGGCATAGTGCTATAATTTGTACTATGAAAGGGCCCTAGGTCTACTTCAAATGTAAAGCAAGGAGAATAGGCAAGGGTTTGGACAGGGGCCATCACCCACAGATTACAGCACATGGGCAGCAGGCTCAAGGGTCTTCTGATCCCAGCATCCCCTGCAGCCATACATTTCCAAATGTGTGTCAACATACCGCTGCCCTCCCCCCCCCCAGTATCTGTGGAACCAATATCTGTGGTTTCAATTATCCATGGCTGAAAAAAATAGGGACACATACCATGGAGTTGTGCTGGAAAATGCCTACAGATGAATCCTCTCTAGGCATTTTCTACACCCTCCAATGCAACTCTATGGTATGTTTCTACTGGAAGTCCTTTGTTTTAATAGGGTTTGCTATTATCCATGGTTTCAGTTATCCACTGCTGGAAAAAGAGGGGCACATACCATAGAGTTGTGCTGGAAAATGCCTAGAGAGGCATCTTCTCTCTCTATGGAATCACTTGGTCCTCAAACACAATTCTGTGGTACATTTGTACCAGAATACCTTTATTTTAATAAGGTTTGCTATTATCCATGGTTTCGGTTACCCACTGCTGAAAAAAGATGGATACATACCATAGAGTCATGCTGAAAATGCCTAGAGAGGCATCCTCTCTCTCTCTGTCTAGAATTACTTGGTCCTCTAAGACAACTCTATGGTACATTTGTACCTAAAGTAATTTATTTTAACAGCATTTGATATCGCCCATGGTTTCACTCATAAACGGTGCCTGTGCATTTATTTTAAAAAATAGAAACTTGGGTTCACGTCATGGGTCCAGAGAGTCCACATTCAGTTTTATCCCAGATTTTGCAGGAGCTTTAGAGGAGGTGATGAATTAATCCAAAACAGATTCAGAACTTTGGATAGCTCTCTTTAAAGCCTGGAACTGAACCCATGGCAAATTCACCCCACCCATGGCTTAGAAATATTTAGCCAACTCTAGATATACCCACCCAGCTTTGAAGGTGAGATAAAGGGCGATCCATCAGCTAAGGCCCCCTTCGTGAAACTGTGTGCTCAGCCCTTCCTGCGCAGCACCTGAGGTCAAGGGACCCCTGCCTCCCCTCCTCTGCTTCTGGACTCACCGGCAGCATCATGGATGTCCCTGGAGGCCCCGGAGCACCGTCTGAGCCAGGGAGACCCGGTCGTCCTGGAGGACCCTATGGCAGACAAGAGAGAGTGCTGAGGGTGAAACGTCCAGGCAGGGTGGGAGGAAGCACTTTTAGGCACCCACAAGCAGGCATGGACACAGAAACAAAGCTGGGTGCACACAAGATGAAGGGCCATCTAGTCCAATCCCTGCCATGCCGGAAGACTTTTTTCTTAAGAACACTTTTCTGACACAAAATGATAGAGTTGGAAGAGACCCCAAGGGCCAACTAGTCCAACCCCCTGCTCTGTAGGAAGACCCTTCTCTGAAGGATGCTTTTCTGACTTAGAATCACAGAATTGGAAGAGACCCCAAGGGCCATCTAGTCCAACTCCCTGCTGTGTAGAAAGAACGTACTTATAATCATGGAATCACAGAGCTGGAAGAGATTCCAAGGGCCATCTAGTCCAGCCCCCTGCCATGCTGGAAGACATTTTTCTTAAGGACGCTTTCCTGACTTAGAATCATAGAGTTGGAAGAGACACCCAAGGGCCATCTAGTCCAACCCCCTGCCATGCTGGAAGACCCTTCGCTGAAGGACACATTTCTCACTTAGAATTATAGAGTTAGAAGAGACCCCAAGGGCCATCTAGTCCAATCTTCTGCCATGCCGGAATACTTTTTTCTTAAGGACACGTTCCTGACTTAGAATCATAGAGTTGGAAGATACCCCAAGGACCATCTAGTCCAACCCCCTGCCATATAGGAAGACCCTACTCTGAAGGATGCTTTTCTGACTTAGAATGATAGAGCTGGAAGAGACCCTAAGGGTTATCTAGTCCAACCCACTGCCATGCAGGAATACCCAGTCCAAGCATTCATGACAGATGGATGTAGGGGACTTTATCCTCTACAAGAATAGGCTGTTTGCTCTTATTTCTCTTCATTGATTTCCATACCCATCTTACACCTCTCTCACCCATTGACCTGCCAACCGGAAGGGCCTTTTACGGAGTTGCCATCCTCTCGTCTCCATCATTTTTCTAGACAGAAATGGCCTCTGCCCCCCAAGTTACCCTCCTGTTCTTCCTACTCTTCTCCAGAGAGAAGTAAACTCTCCCCGTCCCCCGCTTGGAAAGCATAGTTCTTCCCCCCAGAATGGCACTCACCCTCTCTCCAGAGTCACCCGGAGGTCCGGGTGGTCCTTGAGTACCTGGTGGGCCACTCATACCCTGCAGGGGAAAAGAAAACACAACTGATCTCCAATGCTATACTTGCAGTAAAAAGGAAGAAAGGAAAGGTATGGGGCTTACTCCCAGCCAGCCCCCACTCCACCTTCCCACCCCAAATGGGACAAACAGGTTCTTACTGGAGCTCCTTCAGGGCCAGGGGGTCCCTCCACCAACATGCCCTGTGGAAGAAAGAAGGAAGATAAAAGATGGACACATGTAGCAAGGGTGAGATGCCCTCAAGTCTCTTTCACAACCATAGGCAAAACTACAGCGCTTTGGTAATGACACTTTAACTGCTGTGCCTTATGGAGTCCTGGGATCTGTAGTCACAGACTCATAGAGTTGGAAGAGACCAGAAGGGTCATCTAGTCCAACCCCCTGCCCTGCAGGAAGACACAATCAAAGCATTCCTGACAGATGGCCATCCAACCTCTAGTCCTAAACAATTTCAGCACCACGGAGAGCTCAGAGAACCATAGAGTAAGAAGGGATCTCCAACAGCCATCCAGTCCAACCCCATTCTGCCATGCAGGAAGACAATCAAAGCATTGCCAACAGATGTCCATCAAGCCTCTGTTTAAAACCTCCAAAGAAGAAAACTCCACCACACTATGAGGCAAAGCATTCCACTTCTGAACAGCTCTTACTGTCAGGATGTTCTTCCTAATGTTTTTGATGGAATCTCTTTTCCTGGAGTTTGAACCCAGTGCTCTGTGTCCTAATCTCTGCAGCAGCAGAAAACAAGCTTGCTCCATCCTCAGTATGACATCCCTTCAAATATTCAATTGTGGCTCGTCACCTCTGAACCTTCTCTTCCCTAGGCTATATATACCCAGCTCCCTAAACTGCTCCTCATAAAGCATAATGGCTTCCAGACATCCCACCCTTTTGGTCACCTTCTTCTGGACACATTCCAGCTTGTCCATATCCTTTCTGAATTGTGATGCTCAGAACTGGACACAGTATTCCAGGTGAGGTCAGACCAGAGCAGAATACAGTGGCACTATGACTTCCCCTCACTCTGGACACTTAACTCTTATTAATGCAGCCTAGAATTGCATTGGCTTTCTTAGCTGCTGTATCACACTGCTGGCTCATGTTCAGCTTGTAGTCAGCTAAGACTACTAGTTCCCTTTTGCATGTACTGCCATCAAGCCAGTTGTCACCCATCCCATATCTGTGGATTTCATTTTTGCTGCCTAAATGTAGTACTTTATGTTTTTCCCTGTTGAAAGTTTTGGTCCAGCTTTCTAATCTGTTAAGTGGGTCATTTTGAATTCTGATCCTGTCCTCTGGGGTATTAGCTACCCCTCCTAATTTGGTGTCATCTGCAAACTTGATAAGCACATCCTCCATTCCCTCATCAAAGTCATTGACAAAAATGTTGAATAGCACAGGGCCCAGGAGAGAACTCTGTGGCACCCCACTGGTCACTTCTCTCCAGGATGAAGAGGAGCCATTGGTGACCACCTTTGGGTTCGGTCAGTCAACCAGTTTGAAATCCACCTAACAGTTGTATTGTCTAACCCACAGGTTACCAGCTTAATTGCAAGAATATCATGGGGGAAATCACTTCTTTCTCTACAGTATGAAGAGGAGCCATTGGTCAGCACCCTTTGGGTTCTGTTAGTCAACCAACTGCAAATCCACCTAACAGTTTCATTGTCTAGCCCACATTTTACTAGCTTAATTGCAAGTATATCATGGGGGATCACTTCTTTCTATCCAGGATGCCATTGGTGCCCACCCTTTGGGGTATTCACAACCCCTCCATTTACAGTCGAATCATAGTGCTATAATTGTTCAGTGAGAAAGAGACTACAGCAGCCTCCTTCTTCTCTTTCTCCTCCTCACCTGGAGACCGTCCTGCCTTGGCAAGGGAAGGTTCAATCACTCCTCTCTCCCCACCATGAAAGGAGTTATTGTTTACCACACTGAAAGCAAGGAGCCTGTGATTTTCAGAGCTATTCTGAGATAACCACAAACCAGACACCCAGAGAGAGAGAGGGAGGTACTATAGTTTAGATGCACACATTTCCTGAATATCTTGGTCAGTTCACAAGGCACTGTGGGGATCTCTGACAGCCCCAGGAGGCAGAGGAGTCAATGGCCCTGGTCCCAAGGGCCATCTAGTCCAACCACCTTCTACGCTGCAGGAAACACACAATCAAAGCCGTCCCAACATATGGCCATCCATCCAGCGTCTGTTTAAAGACCTCCAAAGAAGGAGACCCCACTACACAGTGCACATTCCACTGTTGAACAACTTTTACTATCAGGAAGTTCCTACTAATGTTTAGGTGCAATCTCTTTTCCTGCCGTTTGAGTCCATTGCTCCATGTCCTAGTCTCTTGAGCAGCAGAAGACAAGCTTGCTTCATCCTCAGTGTGACTTCTCTTCAAATATTTAGCCATGGCCATCATGTCCCCTCTTAACCTTCTCTTCCTCCTGACCTCCCACCATTTTGGTCACCCTCCTCTGGACATGTCCCAGCTTGTCAACGTCCTTCTTGAACTGTGGTGCCCAGAATTAGACACAGTATTCCAGGTGAGGTCTGACCAAAGCAGGGTAGAGTGTCACTATGACTTCCCTTGATCTAGACACTAGACTACTATTGATGCAGCCTAGAATCACTTTGGCTTTTTTAGCTGCTGCATCCATCACACTGCTGACTCATGTTCAGTTTGTGGTCCACTAAGACTCCTAGATCCCTTTCACATTAAGCCAGGTGTCCCCCATCCTATATCTGTCCATTTCATTTCTCCCTGTTGAAATTTATTCTGTTGATTTTGGCCAAGCTTTCTTATCTGTTAAGGAGGTCATTTTGGATTCTGGTCCTGTCCTCTGGAGGATTAGCTACCCCTCCCAATTTGGTGTCATCTGCAAACTTGATAAGCATACCTTTTATTCCCTCATCCAAGTCATGGATAAGGATGTTGAATAGCACTGGGCCCAGGACCCTGTGGCACTCCACTGGTCACTTGTCTCCCAAGATGATCCATGGCTGACTATCCTTTGGGTTCAGCCCATCAGTCAATTAGAAATCCACCTAACAGTTTTATTGTCTAGCCCACATATTCCTAACTTTTTTTGCAATAATATCATGAGGAACCTTGTCAAAGGCTTTACTGGAATCAAGATACACTACATCCACAGCATTCCCTTCATCTACCAAATATGTAATTCTATCAAAAAAAGACATAATATTAGTCTAGCATGACTTGCTTTTAAGAAACCCATGTTGACTTTTAGTGATGATGGCTCTTTTAGTTAGCATGGTCTGACCCACATTTAACTAGCTTAATTGCCAGAAGATCATGGGGGACTTTGTCAAAGGCCTTCCTGAAATGAAGATACACTACATCCACAGCATTCCCTTCATCTACTAAGCTTGTGACTCTATATAAAAAAAAGATAAGATACACACACACTCTGCAAGAACTTACCGGTTCAAAGACTGCTGGTTCTCCTTTTTCTCCTTTCAGCCCTCTGGGTCCGTGGATGACCTGTGGGTCACAGATATGTAGCCACAAAGAAAGGGGGGAGAGTCAGTATAATGCAGCTATCACCCCTCTCCCATTTGTTTCTGTCTCCCCCCTTCCCTGGCCTCTATTTTGGGGTGCAGGAGACTGAGAAGGGGAGCATTTTGCAAGGAAATGGACCCTAAATTTTGCAGGATGGAGTGGAATATGGGAAGATAGGAGATGTAATGCAGAGTTCAGCATGAGGAAATTGGGGAGGGTGGGTCTCTCACATTAAAATTCAAAGGAGTAATGGGGTTGAAGTTGCATCCTTGAGGGCTAATTGCATATCGTTAGGAGTAAATCCCAAAACAGATCATCGGAGCCCAACAGACACGGGGCTCTGTATACGAGAGGAAATAATGTTCATTCCTGCGCATTATTGTCAATTTGCAGCTGTCTCCACGACGTTTTGCATTTTAAAAATGATACGCTGAAAAGCTATCCATGGGTTTGACATTCAGGCACCCACGAATCAAGATGGCAGCCATCAATTTAGCGTGATAAACGCTGCCACCGCTGCACAGTTTGTTTTTTTAATATTAAAGCAGAGGTGCACAAGTGCGACCTTCTGCTTTGGGCAATCGGTGGAAGCAAAAAATCGCAAGATCGCTAACTCGAAAAATTCAACAGGGCGCTTCTGGGCACTGCCTTGCCCGAAAGCCCACCCCTCACACACGTCTGACAAATCAGATCTCTAGTTCTGCCCTCTCTGAGACTGTGCAGCAAATCGAATGCGCATTTCCTCATATTATAAAAAAAAATTGGGGAAAGCCGCAAACTCCTGTGATATATAATGGCATAGTATTTATATACTGTTTTAAAAAGCTTTTTACCTTTTTAAAAATCTTTTTTTTAAAGTTTTTAATATTTTTAAGTGTATTGTGATGATAATTAGATATTGTGATGCTGTTTTAGGGGTATAACTGGTTTAATTCTGTTTTAATGTGCACTTTTGGTATGTTTTAATTGTGTGGTTTTGTGGGTTTTTAAAACTGTGAGCCACTTATAATAATTGTTTTATTACTATTATCTTATATAAAATGGCAAAATCAAGGTTTGCTTCTTGGCATTCATTTATTTTTAGAATATTTTTTCAAGCTATCGATGGAATCTGTGGATGCCAAATCTGCGGATATAGAGGGCCGACTGTAGTTAAGAGTAAATCCCAAAATGGGTCATTGGAGCCCAACAGACAAAGAAAATGCACGGGGTGCTATTGCTCAGAATAAAAACTGGAGTGAAGCTAGAAAAAACAAAACACCCCAGAAAGGTAGGAGAAAATACAGTGAGCCTTGTGAAAGGCTCGTTTTCATAGCAAATTCATTTAAATGTAGCTATCAAAGGGGGGAAATGAAGACATGAGAGGTGGTTGTAATAATAATAATAATAATAATAATATCAACAACAACAACAATAGCAATAATAATTGCTAAATGGAAAAGGCTGCTGCTCCCAGCTTGTACCTGTCTACTCAGAAGGAGGCTACATGGAATTTGGAGGGGATTACTCAGAAAGTAAACTGGCTTTGGGACTTTTGGGCTATGCAACTAGATGGATTTTTGGTTAGATTTTTTTTAAAAGGGGGAAGTATGGAAAGCTGGAAGAGGGACGCCAGCAGCATCTGTGCAAAAATGGAGGACTTTGTGCCTTTTGGGGTGGGGAGAATGCAAGAGCTAGAGGATGAAACAATAAGATATTTGTGTCAAAAAATGGACTTGGGAATTTGAAAAAAAAAAAAAGAGAGAGAAAGATTGAGAGAGGAAAAATTAAACTTTACAGCACAAACACAACTAAATGGTAAGTCAACCTCTGGTGAGATTTTACCAGGACTCAGGAGAATAATTTCAACTGTTCTCTTTTTACCAGTTTGGGTTTTTTAAAAAGCATTCTTTTGAGAATTTCTATTTAAAATAAGACGAAATCCTGACTATGGTGAAGCCATCCATTGCAAACTAACTTTCTGCATCAAATGGGTTGTCTTAATGATGAAAATACTCTTGAAAGGAGAAGACAATTTGTCCTAATGTCAACCCGCGTTCTTCTACGCGCTATCCACAATGCTGCAGCCTTATTTGAGAACTCACGCCGAACAAGTCTTGAAGAGAAACAACGCAGAAAGAATCACAACCCAGAAACATCACCCAAGGAAACCTTCTGCTGTGCCTTCTGCAACCGGACTTGTTTATCTCGGATTGGCCTTTTTAGTCATCAGTGCGCTTGCAGAAAGCGCGGGATGAGTCCTTCCTGAATCTTCGTTTATGAAGAAAAGCCAGAGAGAGAGACCATATTGTGAATGAAGGGGGCTCAAAACCTGCAAAAACTACTCCAGGAAAACCTCTGTGGCTTTTTTCCAGAGTTTTTTTAAAAGCTCCATGGGGAATACGCATTCCCGCTCATTGGGACAAGCAATTCGATATGAATTGCTTTCCTATACAAGAGGAAGCGCAAACCTGATTGGCCAGACGAGTGTAGATATTGGGTTTTCTCACTAAAGCGAGAAAACAGGTCATTGCTGTGTTTTTTCTTTCTTTTTTTAAACAGTAATATATTGCTCCAGCACACATAAGAAATAGTTTTGTTTTGTTTTTTAAAAAAGTTTGGTGACAACAAATGAAGATACGTAAAAGGGGGGGGGGAAATCACTCGCAGCCGCCATCTTGACTGGCTGGCATGCAAAGCTTTTGGGGGCAAAAAAATAAACCATTAAGACAAATTACAGCTGCCGCAATTTGACATTAGTGCGGAGCAATCCAGATTCCCCCCCTCGTATAGACAGTACCAAAGATGACATAACCTTCAACCCTCCCAATTTGGAAGGGAAAATTCCAATTAATTCTACATATTCCCACTTTTTTCAGCTGCTTTTAAAATTTCCTGGTTCCTTTTCCTCTTCCCCTTTTGTCCTCAGCTTCCTCCAATTGTTGCAAACTGAGTTCAAAGTGTAAAAAAAGAGTTTGCTGTACTCCATTAATTCCATAGATTGGAGAAGAGAAGAAGGTGGAAGAAAATTTCGCCCTTCCCCATAGGTTCAAGCAAAAGCAAACGGCTGCAACCTCCCCATATTTGTGGGTTCTTTCTCATTCATAATAACTTTTTGGCATCTTGGCATCTTATTTTATTTATTTATTTATTTATTTGTTGGATTTATATCCCACCTTTCTCCCAAAATGGGATTCAAGGCAGCTTACAATCATAAAAAACAAAAACAAAAATACAGCTCAAACCTCACAAGCTACAAAAGTATTTTAAAAAAAGAATTAAATTAATTTACCCATTCTTAAAATATAGTTAAAAACACTTTACAGGTTGCTTGTCTATGCTTTTCACCTACAAAATGTTCAAAAGGTATGAGAAGGATTGTCCAAGGTTTAAATGGAATCAAAACTAGAATCATAGAATCATAGAAGAGTTGGGAGGTACCCCAAAGACCATCTAGTCCAACCTCATTCTGCCATGCAGGAATACCCAATAAAAGCATTCCCAACAGATGGCCATCCATCCTCTGTATTATTATTATTATTATTAGAATCATAGAATCATAGAAGTAGAAGAGACCCCAAGGGCCATCTAGTCCAACCCCCTTCTGCCATGCAGGAATACCCAATCAAAGCATTCCCAACAGATTGTTGTCCAGCATTATTATTATTATTATTATTGAAGGGACCCCAAGGGTCATCTAGTCCAACCCCCTTCTGCCATGCAGGAATACCCAATCAAAACTATATATTTTTACTTATATTTAGTGATCTGTGTCACCTACAAAAATCTCATTTCCAATCCTGCAAAATTTCCTCCCATACCCTCACTGAAATGACCCCCAAAGAGGTCCTCTTGTTTCATCCCAGGAAGTTAATGATCTACTCGTGAGGAGGAGGAGGAGATCAGAGGAAGTGGGATTTAGGAACGACAGCCCAAGATGGCAGCGTGGAGCATAAATTACCGTGTCCCATTTTGGGGGGGGTCTGCCATCCCCACTACCCAAATCGGTAATTGAGTCAAACGCTGGTACCATAGTGGGGAATGGGGTGTGTGGATGGGGATAGGTCTGCTGTAGTACGATGACATCATAACATCATGTGATGACATCACAGAATGAGGAAGCCCCCTAGGGGTCTTTCTTGTTGCCAATGGCATGGCAACCTGTTTCTAAGCAAACCGCCATCTTGAAAACACACAAAAAAGGGAAGGGAAGGCAGGCATTGACATGTAGGCAGTGACATTGCCAAAGAGGGTAGATCACAGGAAGTAGTTGGGGAAGAGACACACAATAGGAGTTCCATTAGAAATAGATCGACTCTGTAAAGAGCTTATGAAGGTGTCTATAGTGGAAATGATGTCATGAGAGAGAGAGGAAGTGATGGCTTCAGCACAGGAACTGACACACAGAGTCCACAGGAAACATTCAGTGGCAAACAGGAAGTAACAACAGCCAACCCTGATCTACAGCCACCAGCCAAAGAACACAAAAAACAGAAATGACAACGGTAGACCACAAACAAATGCAAAGACAACAACCCAGAAGCCAATCAAGAAGGCACAAAACAGCCAGGAGGAAGTGACATCACTGCGCAAACACAAGCCAGTGCAACTGGCAGGAAGTGGACCCATAAGACAGGAAGTTGTCATGACACCACAATGCAATAGAAAGGAGGACAGAAGAGAAAGGCATTGAGGGCCCAGTGTCCACTTACGCCTCCACTGTGAGGGGTCTCGGCCGAGAGCACGGGCCCCAGCTCTGACGGCTCTGCCCCCTCGCCGTAGCTTTTATAGGTGTATTCATACTCCAGGCCCACGCCGGGCACCTCCTCTTCTGTGAAGGTCTCCTCTGCCATGGGGTGCGGGCTGGGCACTTCCTCCTGCCACCCCAAACAGGGTGGGAACCCAGCAACACATTAGAGGAGGAAGATGGGGCTCAGCCCCCCATGTCTGGACCCCTCCCCAAGGACCCCCCGAGGGACCCCATTTCATGCCACTGTTGTCCTATCCACCCAATAGGATGCCCGTTGAGGACAGAACATCTTTGGGTTTTAGTCCAAACTTTAAAGAAGGCTCTTGGGGTGTTTAATGTGCTTTACAGACAGGGCCCCTCTAAAGTTCAGACTAAAATCCAGGATGGAATCACCACCCTTTTGGCATCAGAGCCACCAATGAGGGGAAAAAATCAGTAACTCTGCCATGATCTGTCCAAGGTCCTGAATCTATTCTGAGGCCAAGAAACAACCAGAACTCCTCCCCCCCTCCTAGCTCTTTTAAGGCCCAGACAATGACCCAGCACTCCAGGCTTTAGTCCAAACTATAAAGGAGTACCCAGGGTGCTGAGACCCTACTTCAGAACTCAGCACCCTGGATTGCTAACTCAATCCAGGAGTGGATTCGGTGCTCTGCTAGTAGCAGAGCTGCACACCTCACCCGGAACACCTGAAGTCCTGAGCCCACACCAACCTTGCAGGGCTTCCTCCTTCCCGGAGGTGCCCCATAGCTCCCCTTTGCCCAGTTACTTATCAGTCCTCTCCCCACAACAAATAGGGACTAGGCCATACTACTTCTCTCTCTTTGTCTGTGCTTTTTAGACTAAAACTCCCAGCAGTCTGGGGGATTTGATGAGTTGTAGTCCAACCCCCTCCCCTCAGTTTCCCCAACCTTTAGCTAGCCAATATCATGCTGTAATTTGGGAAGGGAGGCAGGCATTTACCTCTCCCCCTGGCGATGAGGGGTCAGGGGGTGGAACCTCCCCTGTGGGGTTCTCTTCCCAGTAATTTGCATCCACATCAGGAGAGAGGGTGTAGTCGAGGTATTCATGAGCCCCCCAGGGCTCTTCTGTGGGGAGAAGGCCCACATCCTTGATGGGGGGGGGGGGAGAGGAAAAAGTCCAGAAAAAATAGAGGGCAGCAATGTGTGTGTTTGAGAAAATCAAAGACATGATTGGTGTTGTGTTGAGGAAAGGATGGGTTGGTGAAAGGAGACAGAGAAGACAGAAGAGAAAAGGGAGGAGGGAAGAGGAAAGAGGAGTAGTGAAGGGAAGAAAAGAGGAACGTAGAACAGAAAAGGGGAGAAGAGAAGAGAAATGAAGAGGAAAGAAGATAAGGAGAGAGGAGAATAGATGAAAAGAGAAGAGGGTTGATGAGGGGGAGGGAATGGGAAGGAAAGAAAAGAGGAGAAAAAAGAAAGGAGAGGAGGAGAAAGAGAACAGAAGAGAGGATTGGAAAGGAGAGAAACGGAGATGAAAGAAGATAAGAAGAGTGGAGAAGAGGTAAAAAGAGAAGAGGGTTGATGAAGGGGAGAGAAAGGGAAGGGAAGAAAACAGTAGAAAAGGGAGAAGAGGGGAGGAGAGGAAAAAGAGAAGAGAGGAGGGGAGGGAAGAGAAGAGGAAAGAAGTAGACAGAAAGAGACAAGAAAAGAAAAGGAGAGGAGAGAGGAGAGGAGAGAAATGGAGAGGAAAGAAGATAAGGAGAGAGGAGAAGAGGGAGGAGAAAAAACAAAAAGAAAGAAGAGGGTTGAGAAGGGGGAGGGAATGGGAAGAGAAGAAAAAGGAGAAAAGAGAAGAAAAGTGAGAAGTGGGAAGAGAAGAGAAGGAAAGAAGAGAAGAGAGGCACAGTGGGGGAGACGAGGAAAGGAAAAGAGGGGTGAGGAGGAGAGAAGAACAGGAGAGAATTGAGGAGAAGCGGGTTGAGGAGGGAGAGGGAAGGAAAAGGGAAGAGAGGAGAAGAAAGAAGAAGAGTAGAGAAAAGGGGGAAAGAGAAGAGAAATGGAAAGAAGAGAAGGAAGAGAAGAGGGAGGAGACAAGATGAAAAGAGTGTTGAGGAAAGGAGGGAAAGGGAAAGGGAAGAAAAGAGGGGAGAAAAGAAGAGGAAGAAATGGAGAAAAGAAGAGAGGAGGGAACCAAAACGAGAACAGAGGAGAGCGGAGAGGAGAGGAGAAGGAAGAAGCGGAGAGAGAAGAGAAGCCAAGAAAAGAGATGAAGGGAAGAGAAAAGGAGAGGGGGGAAGAGAGCAGATGGGGAGATGACAGGAGACAAGAAGAGGAGAGGGGGGGAGAGAAGAGGAGGCGAATGGCCATAAAATTGTGGAGGGAATGGGAATATGTGATGGTCAGATGGATCAATATATTTAGAGAGAAAAGATGATCCAGTCGAGATGGTTGGCGTGTTGAGGAAAGAATGGATAGATGGAAGAAGAGAGGAGAAATGGGAGGTACACAGGAAGAGGGGCGTGAAAGGATTGTGAGGGTGAATGGACACCAAAATTGAGGATTGGGGGTTTATTAGAATGGGTGGTAGATGGATTGATGAAAAGACAAGCCAATAGAAGGGGGGAAAGAGAGAAGACGACACCGTTAGTGAGTCCAAACTTCTCCTCTTATGCCTTGAAAGATTCCTCATCCCAGATCATTGCCCCCATTCTGAGGGGGCAAAGTGATCTTGGAGGGGCAGAATCTCAGCCTCCCCATTAGCTGGACTAGGAAGCCAGTGTCTTTAGGGGTGGGGAAAGGCAGGGTCCATTTTGGGGGAAGGAGGTTCAAGAGAAGCACAGAGCCAAAACCCAGAAGGGGTAAGTGTGGGGGGCAGATGTAGTTCACAGCCTCCCTTGGGGGGGCAGCAAATTCAATCTGAACCCCCCCCCCAAAAAAAAAACTGTAGAAGGACCCCCTTCAGAGGATTTTATGGCTGTTTCTCTTGATTGGGACAACTTCCCCATGGCCCATTTTTTTCGGGAAGGGTGAACATGCACCAGGATAAACAAAGACACACGGTTATGCACGGGTGACAGAGACATGGTTATACACGTACGTGACAAAGACACGGTTACACACAGAGAGACAAAGTCGGATGAGAGGGGGGATGGAGGGGGTCTTTGGGTGGGTGGTAGCAAGATGCTATGCCCTCTTTCCCCCCCCCAAGGGGGGATCCCAGGCTGTGACCCTCACAGACCTGCATCCTCCCCTCTTGCTCTACCTGTTGGTAGCTGTTTCCCCGTGGCCGGGATCCGCCAACACTGGCCTGCGCATGGCCCCCAGATTTGCCCAGGGAGTTTTTTGTGGCTGAGGATTTGGAAGCCGCCTTAGCAGTTTTGTCGCCGCTGCCGCCGCCATTGTAGGACTTCCCGCTGCCTGAGGAAGAGGACTTCCCGTTTTTGGAACTGCCCAGATTTTTCCCATTTTTGGCACTGGTCTTGGCATAGCTTGGCGCCGTGCCCATCAGCTGGCGTTTCTGGGGTGCCTTGGATTTGGGTTTGGGTTTGGTGGGGGTCTTGCCTTTGGCTGGTTTCTAGTGGTGATGAAGATGATGAGGAAGAGGAGGGTGGAGGAGGAGGTGGTGGTGATGATGATGATGGTGGTGAGGGAGGTGGTGGTGATGATGATGAAGTGGAAGCAACGGAGCAACACGGCAACACAAGAAGCAAAGACAAACATAGGCATGATTCCAACAGCAGCAGCAACAGCAAACAGGGCCTCAAAAGTGGTGGCTCCCACATCAAGGACCAATGTTTCGTTTCCTCCCCACTCCCTCGTCCCCTGATTTCTGGACAATTTAGCATGCTAAAAGCTCTACACAGTCACTATGATTCCCCATCCGGAAAAAATGGTTCTCTAGGCATCTTCTAGGTCATCCAGTGTGACTCTATGCTTCCTCCAGAAGATGACCATAAGAGTCGTTCAGGAGAACCTAGAAGACAAACCTAGAGGATGCCTAGAGAGGTGTTCTCTTTAGGAATCTCAGTCCTCCATTGCAACTCTATGGTATGCCTCCACTGGAAGCTGACCATAGAGTCACACTGGAGGACCTAGGGGATGCCTAGAGAGGTGTTCTCTCTAGGCATCTTCTAGGTCCCACAGTCAGGTACTGGCGGCTAGGAGGGGCTCGTGGGGCTTGCAACCCAACACCAACTGGATGGGTTTATGGCCCCCCAGCCCCATTCCAAGGTGTAACCCTGGCTGTAATTAGGGGAGCCCTTCTTTTTCCATTCCAGCTGCCCCACCCCACCTATTGTGCCACTGCAAAAAAAAAAGGACAGATGGACATGGATGGACAGATGAATGCACACAAATGGACGGATGCGGGCAGACACAGACGTGAATCTTGAAGCCGCAAAATGAGGACAAGGCTCCCAGATACGAGGAGACAGGTGATTGGACAGATGGACATACATGTTTTTGGGGGGAGGAGCATGCAGTGCCCCTCCCCTTACCTGCTCCCCGGCTCCCCCTAGAGGCCAGGAGGAGAAAGTGTCCTCCCCACCGTTCATAGGACCGTAATAGTCTGCTTCCACATCTTCATCAGAGTACTGAGGGAGAGTAAGAGAGGGGGTTTCTCTTTTGTTGTTGTTGTTGTTGTTGGGAAAGAAAATATAAGCCACAAACTTTGAATTATATAGCAAAACCTCAGTAAATAACTAGCCACTGCCGGACAAGCCAACCAGAATCCAAAATAGTTTCAGAAACCAAGCCATGGGATTGCACTGCCTCCCATAAACCGGGTGCTAATTGGAGTTCACCAATCCCCTAAGATTTTGCTGCTGTTATTTGCCTTCAAGTCCTTTCTGACTATCATAGGTTTGCCATGGCCTTCCTCTCTAAGCCTGAGAGAGTGTGACTTTCTGAGTGAGCATCCACAGTTGGGCAGGGATTAGAACCCTGGTCTCCCAGGGTCCTAGTCTACAACATCCAATCCACTACACCACACTGGCTTTCAAGATACATACAGTATAACCCCCCCCCATATCCATGGTTTCACTTACCTGCTTCCAGAAAAATATGTCCTCCCTAGGAATCTTCTAGGTCCTTTGGCATGATTCTAGCTTGAGTCTTGCTTGAGGACCCAGAAGATGCCTAGAGAGGTTTTCTCTCTAGGAATCACTAGGTCCTCCAGCGTGACTCTACAGTATGCTTGGAAGTCATTCATTTTAATAGGGCTGCTATTATCCATGGTTTGCTATTATCCACAATAAGTCGGGGAATGCATCCCACACATATATTGGGGGCATACTGTGTGTGTATATATATATATATATATATATATTAATCAAAATTAATTGAGCAGAGGCAATTGGACCCAAAGGGGAATCAATCTACACTAGCCTTTCAAAATACAACTAGCCTTGCTCATGCCTTCATAGAGAAGTTCCTTCTAATTTGCTCGGATCCAAACTCCAGAGAAAAAGCTACGCCTAAACTCTCCAGCTTGCCATGCTATGAAGCCAGCTCTTAGAGGGCAATTTTTGTGGAGTGTCCCAATCTGTGGGGCCACGGCTGCCTGGAACGCCCCTGCTTTTTACCACCAGAATAGGTCTCCTCCAGGTCCGAGTGGCCAGACCCCATGCTTAGGGGACAATCCAGGCTCATCTTCTGGATTCATGTTCATTTTATGACTCTTTTCCTGCCACAGTGAATGGGAATATTTTTTATTTGTTCTTGTGTGTCTTCAAGTTGTTTCCAACATATGGTGATCCTATCACGGGGTTTTCTAAAGGCTGAGAGAGTGTAATTTGCCCAAGGTCACCCAGTGGGTTTCCATGGCCGAGCAGGAATTCGAAGCCTGGTCTCCAGAGTCCTCATTCAAAACTCAAAACCACTCTGCCATCACATGTGTAAATTCAACGACAAAGGAGATTATCAGACATGGCAAAAAATGTGTCAAAAGATCGCAACAAGAACAGGAAGGGGCGATCTTACCAGACGACTTTGTTCTCCAGCGTACCGGGGGCATAGCACATAAAGCGTCCCTTTTTATTAGCGGCTTGTCCCCGTCAATAGAAAAATGAAGCCTTGTCCGCGGCAGCACTACATCCCCAAAATGGCAGGAAGACGTAGGCGTCTGGTAAGATTGCCCTTTCTGTTCTTGTAGCAATTTTCTAGCACAGCTGGGAACGCGATTTTTCAGCGTGTTCTCCTGCACCTGATAAACTCCATAGGCTGCAGAAATAATGCACTTTCACACCACTTTAATGGCCATGGCTCCGTGGTATGGAATATTGGGATTTGTAGTTATGTAAGTTATTTAGCCTTCACTGTTAGAGTGCTCTGGTGCCACAACAAACTACAAATCCCAGGAGTCCATAGGATGGAGCCATGGATTATTTATGCCATGTGGCAGCAGCCTGCACCATGTTAGACTGGAATATTAGTATGCCATGGGATCTTGTAGCACCTTTGAGACCAACTGAGAGAAAGAAGCATCAGCCTCCATGGACTGTGTCTAAGAAAGTAGACTGAAGTCTGTGGGTGCGTTACACTGTAGAAATAATTCAGTTTGATAGCATTTTATCTACCATGGCTCCATCCTATAGAACCCTGGGATTTGTAGTTTTGCAAGGCATTAGTACTCATTGGCAGAGGCCTTATAAAACTACGAATCCCAGGGTTCCTTAGTTCCCTGGAGCCCTGGGGTGCACCCACACTGTAGAGATAATGCACTTCGATACCACTTTAAGTGCTGTCTCTTCATCCTATGGAATCCTGGGATTTATAGTTTTTATGAGGCCTTCTCTGCTCAAGGGTGCTGGCGGTTCACAAGACTACAAATCCCAGGATTCCGTAGGATGAAGCGACAGCACTTAATGTGGTGTCAAACTGTATTATTCCTACAGTGTAGAAAGTTTATGCAAACCACTTCTTTCACTCCGTTACGCTGTTGCCACACTGCAGAAATAATGCAGTTTGACACTGCTTTGACAGTCATGGCTCCATCCTATGGAATCCTGGGATTTGTAGGTTTGTTGTGGCACCAGAGCTTGCTGACCGAAAAGGCTAAATATCTCATGAAACTACAAATCCCAGGATTCCATTGCACTGAGCCATGGCAATTAAAACGGTGTTAAACTGGATTATTTCTGCAGTGTGGCAGCGGCCTTAGTTTCAAAGGTCCCTCTGCATATCTCAAGATTCCCAGACAGTTTGACTAACGGGCGACGATGGGAGTTGCAGTCCAAGGCCGGGATTCCGTTGTTTGAGCCAACAAGAGTGAATGAACGGGCAGGACATCGGGGAGACATCCCGTGCCGCATAACAGCAGGGCTGGGTAGGAGGATTATGGGATTTGCTATCCAAACCAACCAGAGCTTAAAATATCAAAAACTGAATGACTGGTTGTCCATCTGTCAAAGAACGTCTCTATTCTGGGGCAGAAATGAATTTCCATGCCTCTTGGCCTTAAAATTACGGGTTGAGTCAGTGGATGTTGACTACTTGCAAAAAATAATCCTTCCTTTTCTTCCAGCTTGGAAAAGTGACTTTGTTAGATTACAACTCCCATCATCCCCCAGGCAGTGTGACCAACATAGCCACCAGGATGGTAGGATTCCGGTAACTGTAGTCCTAGACGTGACTCTCATGGGAGCCACAGAGTTGGGAGGGACTCCAAGGACCATCTAGTCCAACCCCTTATGGGTCAGCAAGTCTTACCCTCGTTGGAAATAAGGGGAGGGAAACATGCCCAAGTAACTTTTCCAAAGTCTGCACGTATTTTTTTAGCTGACTTTCACTAAGACAAGTTTACCATAGCTACTAAACCTCCAAAGAAGTAGTGGTGTTCATCTCTTGCAGCATAACAATTTTAAATAAATAATAATAAATAAAAAGTTGGGGGAGAGACACAAAAAGTCAGCACTGAACCATGTGATCCTCCCCCCCCCCAATGAATAACAAAGCCTTTTATGACTGGAATAATGAGTACCAGTTGGGGGAAGGGAGTAACTAATTCGTACATAACTAGTTAAAAGGAACTAGTTATTCCCAAGAGTAGTTTTCAAAGAAGTAGCCATGTTAGTCTCTTGCAATATTAAAAGGAGGAAGAAAAACCAAAGAAATGTGGAAGCAACTTTAAAGACTAAATATTTATTTTATTTTATTTTGTCATGAGGGTCTGTGGATATAAACTCATTTCTTCAGGGGCAGAATAGAGGGATATGAAAGGCTCAGAATAAAAAGCATATTTGTACAACATCAAAAGCATCAAAAATATATATGCCTTTTAAACCTGTACTGTATCTATTTAACTCTGTATTAACCATATTTAACTCTGTACTAGGTGTTAAATCCCATCTGGGGAGAAAGACAGGATATAAATCCAACAAATAAATAAATAAATAAATAAATATAAATGCTGTATCTGAAGAAGTGGGTTTATTATATCCATGAAAGCTAATGTGATAATAAAAACCAGTTAGCCTTAAAGTTGCTGCCAGATTTATTTATTTTCTCCTCCCATCTATCCTTCTCCCTTCCTCCTTTTTAAACTGTCAATTGAGGCCTAATCCACACTACATCAATAATCCAATTTGAAACTGGATTACTATTTGCTCACGGCTCCTTCCTGTGAAATTCTAAGATTTGTAGTTTTGCAAAGTCCTCAGTCTTCTCTCTGCCCAAGAGTGCTGATGCCTCACCAATCCACACTACATCAATGATCCAGTTTGAAACTGGATTGTGAATTTTGCCCAGGGCTCCTTCCTATGGAACCCTGGGATTTGTAGTTTTACAAGGGTCTTTAGGCCTTCTCTGCCAAAGGGTAGTTTGGAGACTCAACTGAACCTCAAATCCCAGAACTTTATAGGAAAGGAGCCATGGCAAATGATATTTTTTTAAAATAAATAAATAAATATTTTATTACTAAAATTATATGAAAAACATCACACAATACAACAGCAGAGAGAGAGAGAGATGGCAAATAATAATAGTAATCCAGTTTCAAACCAGATTATTGGTGTAGTGTAGATTTGGCCTGAGACTTTCCACAGCCTGGTTTTTAATTTGGGATTTGGAAATTCCAGTTTTGAGGTTTGCAAACAACTTCCTTGGAGCCCTAAGAGAATGGCAGGTTAGCAACCATGAGCCAACTGGGCCAAATTAACCCATGACCATCCATCCCACCCCTCCAAAGAAAGGACATTCTGTAGAATCATAGAGTTGGAAGGGATCCCCCAAAGGTCATCCAGTCCAACCCCCTTCTGCCCTGCAGGAATACCCATGATAGAATCATAGAGCTGGAAGGTAATCCCAGAGGTCATCCAGTCCAACCCCCGGGCATGCAAGGGGTGTTAAAGAAAGACCAGCTCCTTCATTTCCCATTTCTGCCCCTCATCTCACCTCAGGCCTAGTGGGTCTTTGCTGGGCTTCTTGGGCTTGGGGCTTGTGGGTCGGCCCATCACAATCGGGGCTGTAGTGCTCGCAGAAGTCGTACGCTGCCTGAGGACTGGAGGAAATGAGGAGCTGTTGGATGTCTCCCTGCAATGAGAGGAAAAGAGAGGAGAGATATACCTCAGATCCATGGGCCCAGGGGATCAATAAGGACCCGGGTGGAAACAAGAGAGGGAGATCGAGACTGCATCTGCACTGAAAAGCCATAGCAGTTCCATCCCACTTTAACTTCCATGGCTCCAACACAGCAGATCCTGGGATTTGTAGTTTGCCTGTGGAGGTTGCTTAGATTTCTCTGCTACTCAAGAGCTCTAGTGTTGCAGTACACTCAAATAACCCCAAGATTCCACATAGGCAGTTAAAGTGGGATGGAACTGATATAACTCTGCTGTGTGGACACGCTCCTGGGCACCACCCCCCATTTGGACGAGTTTAAAAGGGGATCATAGAATCATAGTGTTGGAAGAGACCACAAAGGCCATCTAGTCCAACCCCCTTGATTATAATCATAATAAATAATGATGCAGTGAGGCATTATCTGCCTCAGTAGGTAGGATATTAGATTATGATGATGATGATGATGATGATTTCTTACCTACCCCTTGGTTAAAAATACACAAATACATCAAAACACATAATGTCAGTTTAAAAGAACAAATAAAACCAGTACATATTAAAATAATTTAAAATTCACAGTTTAAAAATAATCTGGATAGGCCTGCTGGAAGAGATTTGCCTTTAATGCTCTTTTAAATTCAGACAATATATGCAACTGTCGGATCTCTTGTCGAATTAGATAGGATGGCTACCTACCGAGGCAGGTAATGCCTCAGTGCATCATCATCATCAATCATTATTATTTATTATTAAATAAAGTTTATGCAGTTAATCTATTTATGCAGTTCAATTGAATCTATTTATGCAGATGTAATAATCTATTTACGCAGTTTACTCAAATATGCATTTCCATTCCATTTTAAAATAATTACCATTGCTTAAATATCAATGCAATGATAATAAATATTAGTCAGAAAGAGAGACAAAATTGACTTTCTAATGTTTATCCAGGTTAGACGAAGGTTACACAATACTGCTTAAAGACTTCTGTTTTAACTCAGTCATCAAAAATGTGCATTTCCATTCCATTTTTAAATAATTACCATTGTTTAAATATCAATGTAATGATAATAAATATGAGTCAGAAATTTAGAAAAAATGACTTGCTAATGTTTATCCAAACTAGATGAAGATTACACAGTACTGCTTAAAGACTTCTGTTTTAACTCAGACATCCAAAATGTTCACTCCACCTAGACACATAAAATTTCCACTTTTCAATTTAAATGTGCATAATTTTTTTTAAGGATTGTGAGATGAAGGGAGCTGTTCCTAGCGATAGATGAATCAAACAAAATCCACCTCATGTGTGTTTCGGCAGGACGGTCGCTCTTGTCCGCTCCCTCATCTGCACAACCGTATTTCGGGATTTTGTTTTTCGTGCAAGCAGATTTGGAGCAGAGAACATTCGGCAACAGATACAATATTCGTGATAAAATTCCAAGCAACATTTTCCATAGGCAGACATGTAAATATGGTATGAAATCCCTGCCCCCATATCTGTGGACTTACCGTGGAAACGTAAATAATAGTGAACCCTATCAAGATGAATGGCTTTTGGTCCAAGTGTACCATAGAGTCACACTGGAGTAGAGATTCCTAGAGAGAACACCTCTAGTTCCTCCAGCACAACTCTATGGTTCAGCGGAAGCATACCACAGAATCACCCTGGAGGACCTGGAAAATGCCTAGAGAAAATATATTTTTTCAGATGCAGGTAAGTACCAGTACCAGTCCTGCAGATACAGGGGTCGTACTGTATTTCCACGAGGGTTGTGGAGCCTTTCCACGCATTGAGATTCCATTAAGACAAGGTAGCCCAGCGTGACCAGCATTGGGCCGACCATTTGGTATGGAGAAAAACCAATACTAGTGGATTCTATGGCCAAATTTCATAGAATCACTGCCATGCCAGAACTGACTCTGAGACGGAAGCTGAGGACATACCAGAAACGGCCGATCCCAAGCAGGAGGATGTCCCAGAGCCACAGGCCTCAGAAACAGACAATAATACAGTACCAGCTCTGGCAGAGGGTCTGGCCCCTTCAGATACACAGAGGACAACTTACCTATACCTACCTTCACAGCACGGAGGCAACAACTGTCTCAGCGTATTTATAGCGAGCAGCAATTAACTAAGCAGCAGCTGCGTTAGCTGCTGAGCTATAAATACGCAGGTTATTGGAGATTATCTCACCTACCTGAGTATCCATCATGTGCCTGCTTGCTGTGTTTGACTCGGACTGTGTTTGTTACTCTGAACTCTTTTTTTCTGACGTGGATTCTGCTGGACAACCCTGGACTCTGTTTGTTTGTGAACTTGTGTTTTGCTTGCTAGTGAAGTAAGTGTCTGACTTCACGCTGCCTTGATTCCTTTGCCTGGAAGTAGCTCGACTGTGCTGTGCCTTTGCTTATCAGCTGTGCAGAAATAAGCCTTTGGCTGGTGGCCCAGACATTGTTTGGACAGAGAAGGAGCCAGCTTAAAAGGGCTTTGTTTGCTGGACCTGGACTTTGTATATTGGACTTTGCTTCTACACTTGTGTTTTGCTTGCTAGTAAAGTAAGTGTCTGACTTCACGCTGCCTTGATTCCTTTGCCTGGAAGTAGCTCGACTGTGCTGTGCCTTTGCTTATCAGCTGTGCAGAAATAAGCCTTTGGCTGGTGGCCCGGACAGTGTTGGGACAGAGAAGGAGCCAGCTGAAAAGGGCTCTGTTTGCCAGACCTGGACTTTATTTATTGGACTTTTGCTTGGGGACCTGTGTTTTGCTTGCTAGTAAAGTAAGTGCCTGACATCACACTGCCTTGATTCCTTTGCCTGTAACTAGCTTGACTGCTGTGCCTCTGCTTATCAGCTGTGTTGTAATCAGCCTTTGGCTGGTTGCCTGGACAGAAGCTGGTACAATCACAGGATCTTAGAGCTGGAAGGGGCTACAAGGGCCATCTACTCCAACCCCCTGTAGGGAAGGAGGAAAGCACATTCAAAAATATTTGGGAAATGGTCAGAAAATGATTTTTTTGAGTGTCTGGAAGTCCTGAAGAGAGAAGGAATTCTGCCCTGACAAGAATTTTTTTACCGATTGGGACTTACTTGTATCCAAATCCACAAATGGTTGACGTGCAGAAATACCATTTCTGCTGTATTTGCTGTATTTGGGAGAGGGCGGTTATTCTGTGCAAAATTCAGATGCAGTGGTTTTGCACAGAAAAAAGCATTTTCTGCTGCAGCGGAACTTTTTCTACGCAGAATATATTGTACTTGGGGTGGTTATTCCACGCCAAGTTCAGACGAGGTGGTTCTGCGCAGAAAAAAGCATTTCCTGCTGAAGGGGCAGCTTTTTGTCTGCATGAAAAATGCTGTTTCCTGCTCAAAACAACCAGAGGTGAATTTTGCTCAGAATATCATCATCATCATCATCTTTTATTTTTATAGCACCATTAATGTAAATGGTGCTTTACAAGAAAAAGAACAACAAAACAGTTCCCTGCCTTCAAGCTTACAATCTAACTCCCAAATACATAAATTTTGAAGACTTTTTCGCAGCAAGATGAACATTGCTAAAATTACTCGTTGCTTCATTCAAGAAGAAAATGAGTAGGGGGGGGATCTGTCCTGTCCTCCCTGGCTGTTTCCACTCCGTAACTGGCTGGCCAGCTTCCCTTTTGGGAGAGCGAGTGGCTAGCATCTATGCGCAGACCAGCAATTTTTAATTTTTATGGCTTTAAAAAAATTATTTATGTATTTATGTATTTATTTATTAGATTTATACCCCACCTTTCTCCCAAGACAGGACTCAAGGCAACTTACAACAATTTAAAAATACAGCTAAAATATCACAATTTACAAAAAAATTAAAAGCATTAAATTAATTTCCATATAATTAAAAAAAAATAGATATTGGAAACAAACAAAGATCCTAACTACAGGTGAATGGACATCCCAGTTCCAAGAACTGGCAAGAAATGGAACCATTAACTTGTTGGATTATGTCCCAATCCATAACAAACTTTAGGGGGAAATTGGAAAAAGTTAATTGATTTTTGGAAAATGGATTGGGGGGGAAAAAGTTGGTATAAGGTTCACAGACTAGAGATGGAAATACAGATTATCAGTATGATGGGTCAAAGATATATTATTGTGCAGCAACAAAGTGATGAATTGTTTAGGAAAGTCTGTAATAATGCATTGTTCGCGTTCAACACAAATGGAGGAGGAAGTTATTTTATTTATTTGTTTATTTGTTTTATTCATTATGTATTGCGTTAATATAATATTTTAAAAAATCCTAAATTGCTAAAAATAATGTTTTATCATTTATGTGGAATTTTAATTATATAAGTGGTTTAACTGCTTTTTAATTCTTATTTATTGCATTATGCTTTTTAGCTATTGTTGCTTTTAAATGTTGTCAGCAGCCTTGGGTCCTGTCATAGGGAGAAAGGCATGGTGATGATGATGATGGCAGGACTGGCAATGGCTCCCTTTGGGGTCAAATCCTGCACCACAGCTCTTCCAAGGCCTACCTCAAAGACTTCTTCATCCAGGATGCGAGTTCCAAAGACGGTAATGCCACGCGTGTCGATGGCCGGCTGGTTCCCCCGAGGCAGTGGCTTCGTCACTTTCTTCTTGCAGTCCAGCACTAAGGTCGCCTGCTTCTTGTTCACGCTGATGGCCACCCGGTGCCACCTGGGTACAGGGAAGAAGAGGAGGAACAGGTGGAATTAAAGAGAGTGGAGTAGACTCATAGAATCATAGAGTTGGAATTGATCCCCAAAGGTCATCCAGTCCAACCCTGTTCTGCCCTACAGGAATACACAATCAAATCATTCTTGACAGATGGCCATCCAGCCTTTGTTTAAAAACCTCCAAAGAAGGAGACTCTACCACACTCCAAGACAGAATCAGAATGGTAGAGTTGGAAGGGACCTCCAAGGGCCATCTAGTCCAACCCCATTCTGCCATGCAGGAATACACAATCAAAGCATTCCCAACAGATGGCCATCCAGGCTCTGTTTAAAAACCGCCAAAGAAGCCACGCTCCCAGGCAGCAGCGCATTCCACTTCCAAACAGCTCTTATTGTCAGGTAGACAGGAAGACTGGACAGCTAATTACATATACTGATCTGAAGGTGAAGCAATATTTACATACAGGTATTTAATGACTAATTGGTTGCAGGGAGACTTTTGTAATTAGGGCGTGTGTCTGTGTGCGGTATTATTAACCATGCTGTGTTTTTCAATAATTTCACACGTAAAAAAAAAATTACAGCAGCATTTTAATAAGAGCATTTGATGGCGTTTGAACCTTTCTATCATCAGTTTTTTACTCCCCTATCAATAGGGCTCACTGTTATCTGCAGTTTTCATGTCAACTTTGGACTTTCAAGTAACTCCAAGAACATATCTGCTGCAGTTATGGGAGTCATACTCATCAGCTCAGGTTGAGGATATTTAAAAGACTGTATTCTCCCATATGAAACTGCCAATTTTTGAGATCTTCTAGAGAGACGCTTCTCTGTCCCACCATCCCCACAGGCACATCTGGTAGGAACAGGGGATAGGGCTTTTTAGTGACTGTCCCCAGGCTCTGGAACTAAATCCCTACAGGATTTAGACTGGGCCCCTCCTTGCCAGATGAAAGCTTTTTCTTCCAACAAGCTATTCAGAACTGACTGTTTATATGGGAATGCTTGGATTGGGTATTCCTGCATGGCCGGGGGTTGGACTAGATGACCCTTGTGGTCTCTTCCAACTCTATGGATCTATCTGATACGTTCCTGGGCTTGCCGTGGAAATGTGGATAAAAACAAACTATTGAAGTGAATGATTTCTGGCCCAAGCATACCATTGAGTTGTGCTGCAGAAACTAGAGATTCCTAGAGAGATCCCCTCTCTAAGCATTTTCTAGGTCATCCTGCGCAACTATATAGTGAACTTCTGGCAGAGCATACCATAAAATGTTGGTGTATGTTTCCCAGCGTGCTGGTTGGCTGCTTAGGAAACATACCCAACCAATCCACTCTTTCCTCTCCCTCCCTCAGCCAATCTGCACCCACATGCAAATTCCCTCTCTACCTCACAATCCACTCCTGCCACTCAATCTGCATCTACACCCCCAGCCTCACAAGGGCCCCTCCCTCCTCTCCCTGCCTCAGCCAATCATCACCCACATGTTTTCTGTGGTTCCAGAGACATGGAACAATGGACTCAAATTACAAGAGAAGGGATTCCATCTTAAACATTAGGGAGAACTTCCTGACAGTAACAGCTGTTCGGAAGTGGAATACACTGCCTGGGAGTGTGGTGGAGTCTCCTTCTTTGGAGGTTTTTAAGCAGAGGCTGGATGGCCATCTGTCGGGAATGATTTGATGGTGTATTACTGCATGGCAGAAGGGGGTTGGACTAGATGACCCTGTGGTCTCTTCCAATTCTATGATTCTGTGAATGAAATGGAGGAAGGGCTGATTTAAAGGGAGGGGTGAAGAACCTCTCAGGTGTAAACGATTACAATAAACACATGCACATACAGTATTTAGAAAAAGAACCCAAACGTATGTTAAATCGAAGGCTTTCACGGCTGGCATCCATAGATTTTCTTTGGTTTTTTTCCAAGCTGTGAGGCTGTGTTCCAGAAGAGTTTATTTCTGACATTTCGCCTGCAACTGTGGCTGGCATCCTCAGAGAATGGTTGGGTAGGAATGTGTGTGGAGTTTCTATATTGTGAACCTCTGTTGGGGAATATATGTAAATTTGTGTAATTGAATGGTTAGTTTCTGGGTATAGAAATGCAAAGTTTGTTAGTGTCTGTTTGGCTGATGGTTGGTTGATGCGGCATTATCTGCTGGAAATCCCCTTGTTCCTGGGTGGAATTCCTTTGTAAGTGTTGAGTTTTGATTCTATAGTATTTCAAAACTGGGTGCCAGATTTTGTTTACTTTTAAGGTTTCTTCTTTCCTGTTGAAGTTGTCCAGGTGTTTGTGGATTTCAATAGCTTCTCTGTGCATTCTGACATGATAGTAGTTGGCCTGGTCCAGAATTTAGCATTTTCTGTCCAGGTTGGTTTATCACATGTTCTGCTACTGCTGATTTTTCTGGCTGGCTCAGTCTGCAGTGTCTCTCATGTTCCTTGATTCGTGTTTGCACACTGCATTTAGTTGTCCCTATGTAAACTTGTCCACAGCTGCATGATATGCGGTAAACTCCTGCAGCTGTGCAACATACAAATTTACATATCCTCCCCAACAGGGGTTCACAGGATATAAACTCCACACACACTCCTACCCAACCATTCTCTGAAGATGCCAGCCACAGATCCATGCAAAACATCAAGAATAAACTCTTCCAGAACATGGCCTCACAGCTCAGAAAAAACCCAAGGGAAACCAAAAAGTACATGTCAAAGGAAACTCTACAGGCAAAGCCAAGAAGAGATGAATTCTGCTCTGGAGATAAAAGTGTGCCTGGATGCATTTGGATGCTAGGGCTGCGCAAATCCAGACATTCCTTGGGCACATCTTTATGCGGCCTCCAGGTGTGGGAATTTGGTTACTTCAAAGAGGGAAGGTGGAATTCCTTAGGAATCTGCTGGCAAATGTCCCCCCTTGGCTGTTGCCAAGAGACATTTTGGCTCCTGCCAAAAACAGGGCAGTGGTGGTTTGACATCGTGTGGCCTTTCCAGCAACCCGGGGTAGGTATGGAAAGAATAATTCTGCATTATATGTTTCCCTGCTGAGAAAAACAGTTTCCCGACTGTCTGGAAAAGCTGTCAAGGACTGAGCGATGAGGCTTTTGAGATGACTTCTCCTGGTATTCAAACATCCCTCAATATTTTTGAGGGGAAATCATTCTCCACAGAAATACGTGGATTTTGATACTGTCCACATGCTCTGATTTGAAAAGGAGTCTTCCATATCATCCTCTTCTATCCACAGTGGTATCACTAGGGTTGGAATCATAGAATCATTGAACCATAGAGTTGGAAGAGACCTCAAGGACCATCTAGTCCAACATGCTTCTGCCCTGCAGAAATATGCATGACAGAATCATAGAGCTGGAAGAGACCACAAGGGCCATCCAGTCCAACCCCCTTCTGCCCTGCAGGAAGACACAATCAAAGCAATCCCAACAGATGGCCATCCAGCCTCTGTTTAAAACCTCCAAAGAAGGAAACTCCACCACACTCCCAGGCAGCAGCAGCGGATTCCACTTCCAAACAGCTCTTACTATCAGGAGGTTCTTCCTAACGTTTAGGTAGAATCTCTTTCCCTGTAGTTTGAGCCCATTGCTCCATGTCTTGGGAGATTTTCAGACTACACTGTTATAGTGTTACTATTCCACTTTAACTTCTCTGGCTTTCTCCTGTGGAATTCTGGGGTTTGTAGTTTAGTGAGGCCTAACATCTCTCTGGCTGAGAGTTGTAAATGCCCCTCCCTAAACTGCAAATCCCAGGATTCAAGAGGAGGCAGCCATAGCAAATAAAGTGGAATAGTAACACTATAACAGTGTTGTCTGAAAATCTCCTCTCTAGAGCAGCTGAAAACAAGCCTACTCCATCCTCAGTATGACATCTCTTCAAATATTTAAACATGGTTACCAGATCACCTCTCAACCTTTTCTTCTCCAGGCTAAACATATATCCTGGTCCCTAAGCCGTTCCTCATAGGGTTGGTGTCACCCAGTTTGGTAACTCCTCTTCCTGTACCAGATCAGAAAGAATCCTTAGTAATCTACATCAGTGGCAGGAGTGGATTATGAGGTGGAGAGGGAGTTTGCATGTGGGTGGTGACTTGCATGTCGGTGGTGATTGGATGAGGGAGTTGCAGGAGTAGCCAAGCAGCACACTGAAAGAGGCAATATACCTAAACCCATTGTACATATCGAAGAAGTAACATGCCTACATACTGAAGGCCATTGTGCATACCCAAAGTTTTATATATATATTGATTATCAGGTATTGTTGTTGCTGTTTTTATTATTGGGGCTTTAAATCTTGAGTGAAGTCTTGGGGGGCCATGGCAACAAAATATATTTAAAGGGGGGGTCCCTGGTAAAGAAAAGGTTAAGAGCCACTGATCTCACATACTAGAACATATAAAATCCTTAGTTTCAGTGCCAAGAGGAGGGTCTGGAAACTACATTTCCCAGCAATCTACAAAATCTGTGTGTGACTTTGAGGGTCACCAAAAACCTACACAAGAAGAAAGGCTCGCTTGGCTGGACACAGCGCCAGGGATATTTTTATTAAAGATATTACATTTCTGCTGAAACACTGCACCAACATTTTGTAGACATCATTTTGGTGTCACCTGGTGTGGGCCAAATCTCCGGACCGCACTAGTGACACCATCAGCCGTCCCATGTTTCAGCTGCTTTTAAAATGCTTTGGTCCCCCCACTCTTCCTCCCACTTTTCTCCTTTGTTCTCATAGAATCATAGAGCTGGAAGAGACCTGAAGGGCCATCTAGTCCAACCCCCTTCTGCCATGCAAGAAGACACAATCAAAGCAATCCTGACAGATAGCCATCCTGCCTCTGTTTAAAAAGCTCCAAAGAAGGAGACTCCACCACACTAAGAGGCAACACTTCAGCAGGAAAGAAGAAACGGTGCTGAAAAATCAAAACACAACACATGCAAATGAACCCCACCCAGGGCCAGGGGGATTTCCAGGAGATAGTGGGCCATTAGCCAAACAGGCACAAATCCTCTTTGCATATTTCCACCCAGAAACTAGTCATTCAAATACATAAATGTACATATCCTCTTCAACAGGGGCTCATAGTATATAAACCCCACACACAACACACACTCCTACCCAACCATTCTCTGAAGATGTCAGCTACAGATGCAGGCGAAATATCAGGAAAAAACTCTTCCAGAATATGGCCTCACAGCCCAGAAAAAAACCCATGAAATAGAGTTCTGATTGCAAAAGTAGTTGGCACTCCATTAAATTAGCAGAGGGAGAGGAGAGGAGGGTGTCAGAATCTTGCCCTCCGCATTTGGCTCAGACAAAAGCAAACTGTGGCAACTTCTCCTTGCTTGTGCATTCTTCCTCATAATTTTTGCCATCTAGGCCATGGCTCCAAGGTTGTTTGGTCCTGGTTTTTGCAAATATTTCTGTGCAGGTTGCTCTCGTTGCAGGGCAGGGGGTTGGACTAGATGGCCCTTGTGGTCTCTTCCAACGCTATGATTCTATCACCACATTTCAAGGTGTCCTAAAATGGAGGAATGCTGTACCGGAAATACACCCAAGCAAATAGCAGGAATTATTTCTCCTTGGGTGTGAGGCTGAAAAGATCAAGGGGCTTCCATTCTTATTCTGGGATGTAGCATAGAGTTGCACTATAGTGAGGAAAAGGATGTCCTTCCAGAAGATCCTTGAGTCACAAAACAGAGACAGTACAACCCCCAGACTCACGGAGGATACATTCTCGAATATATTGTGGATATTGGAAACGGTGGACAATAGTGCCTATTAAAACAAATAACTTTTGGCCCATGCCTACCATAGAGTTGCACTGGAGGAACTAGAGATTCCTAGAGAGGATAACTGTGGGCATTTTCTAGGTCCTCTAGAACAACTCTACGGTCAATTTCCAGCAAAAGCATACTGTAGAAACGTGCTGGAGGACCTAGAAAGTGCCTAGAGAGGCCGTATTTTTTCAGATGCAGGTAAATGACTCAATGGGTAACCATCCCATGGATACGGGGACCTGTACTGTGTTCCCAGCTCCCCAAAAGGCTACTGGAAAGAGAAACACCTGATCCTCTGGCCAAGCCCACAAAGACTCACAACTCTTATTTATTTTATATTATTGATTTATTGAATTTTTCATCCCACCTTTCTCCCCAAAATGGGATTTTCTGCAAGCTCTCCTTTTTATATTTGGTACCTGTCTTTTGCACCCAGATGCCACCTCTCCCCAGATTTTTGTCTGTCCCATGGGTGGGAACCCTCCAGCCCTCCAAGTGTTGTTAGGCTGAGATTCCCAGCTTCCCCGGACCCAACAGAACCAATGTTGAAGAACGCTGGGAATTGTAGTCCATCTGCATCTGAAAGGAGATGCAAAGTTCCAATCCCTGGCCTCAACTATACATTTCAAGCCTGCACAAAATACTCCTGTTGCTCAAGAGACCACTGAGGACTTGTTGCTAGAGAATTCCCCACACAGGCTGAGGTTGCCAACTGATCACAAAAAGGCAACTACGGCGTGCTCTTGCTAGTTGAAGGTCTTCCATGCCTTGGCTCAGTCATAAATTAGTCAGGAGAAGGAGAGGACTTAGAAGGGCAGCTATGCAGGAACTGGACAAGATCCTGAAGTGTTAAGATGTATCATTGGATAGGATGGCCCATGACATTGTATTTCCAATTTCTAGGCATGGTTGTGAAAGCTGGACAGTGGAGGAAGCCAATAGGAAGAAAATCAATTCCTTTGGAAGCCTGGTGCTGGAGAAGACTTCTACGGATACCGTGGATGCCTAAAAAGGCCAATCAATGGTTCCAAAAGCAAATCAAGCCTGAACTCTCCCTAGAAGCCAAGATGACTCAACTGAGACGGTCATGCTTGGGCTGTCTCATGAGAAAACCAGACTCACTATAATCTCGCTATAAGATAATCATGCTTGGGAAGGTCGAAGGCAGTAGGAAAAGAGGAAGATCGCACCACAGAGGGACGAACTCTATCCAGGAAGCCACAGTTGCTTCGTGGCAACTTGACAGCAGTTAACAACAGAGCAATGTTTGCAGATGGCTGCCAAAGAGACCAATCAATGGATCTGAAAGCAAATCAAGCCTAGTAGTCAAGGGGACTAAACTGAGCAGTCATACTTTGGCCATAACACAGGATAGCCAGTGTACTATACATCATTTAAAAAACCTCCCCCCAAAACACTCCGTAGACTTCATGCCTATTTGCCTGGGTCCTGTCGCAGTGGCGGCAGTGGCATTTCCCCGCTGCCGCCGTCGCCAATTGACTGCTTGAGTCCTGTTGCAGCAGGAATCAAAATGATATTACTGTGTAGACTTAAATCATAAGTGGGAATTGTGCAGCCCTGAGACATTAGTAAACTGAAAGGGCCTGCAGTAACAACAGCCAACACTGTAGCACATTGTTTGGTCGCTCCTGGTATGCAGATTGGCCAAGAGTGGCAGGAGTGGATTGTGAGGTGGAGAAGGAAATTGCATGTGGGTGGTGATTTGCATGTAGGTGGTGATTGGATGAGGGAGTTGCCAGAGTGGCCAATCAGCACACTGAAAGAGGCAACATACCTAAACCCATTGTACATACCCAAGAGGGTATGTGCCTACATACCTAAGGCTATTGTGTGTACCCAAGAGTTTTATATACCGTATATAGATGCTTGGAAAGCAGGGCTGTGGGGGAGAGGGGGACTTGGAGGCCTCTCGTTCATGGGGTCACCATGGGTCAAAGTTGACTTGATGGCATAAAGCAAGAACAAGAGAGCAAATCAAAGCCAAACTCTTCCTAGAAGCAAAGATGACTCAACTGAGGCTATTGTACTTTGGCCACATCATGAGAAGACAAGACTCATGAGAAAATACAATATTTATTTATGTATTACATTAATGCACTTGCTTATTTATTGCAATACTGCTTGGGAAGGTTGAAGGCAGGAGGCGGAAAGGGAGACCAGACAGATAGACTCCATCCATCAAGGCAGCCACAAGGGTTGCTCTGACTCTGTAAGACCTCAGCAGGGCTGTGGGTGATGGGGTGACTTGGAGGTCTCTCGTTCATGGGGTCGCCATAAGTCGAAATCGACTTGACAGCAGTTAACTAAGAGCATCTTCCTGTGTGCCTTTGAGAACAGATAGGCCAAGAGAAATAACGGAGAGAAGCTTTCTGTGTTGTGGGGAGGAATATGATCACCTTGCTGATGTCTACAAGTCATGCAAATGTGAAGAACGAGAGAAGGTTTTGGATTGTGTGTGTTTTTTAAAAAAAAAAATTGGCTGCCTTTGGGTCACTTCACACCGTTATTTTGAAGCTTAATCCAAAGGAGACCAATGAGGGGTGGAGGGAAGGCAGGACGTGTTGCGCCTGCCAGTTCCTCTGTACCTGATCCCCACACACACGCCCACTCCTTCACGTCAAGAAGAAATCTGTGTGTGTGTGTGTTTTGTGATGTTCTGCCACTTGTGATGTTTTTTCCCCCATGTCCCTTTCCAGGAACAACAAATGAGGTGTTTCATGGACCGAGGAATGCAAAGCACACCAGGACATCACAACAACATGGAAGACTGTGGAAGAAACACACACACACACACACACACATATTGAGCCGGTCTAGGTCTCTGCTGGGTGAACTCTAAAAACCACCTCTAAATTGTCTAGAGAGGTCCACACAAATTTCCAAATTTCATAGAATTATAGAATCATAATGTTGGAAGGGGGACTCCAAAGGCCATCCAGTTCAACCTCTTACTGCCCTGCAGGAAGACACCATCAAAGCACTTATGACAGATGGCCATCCAGCCTCTGTTTAAAAACCTCCAGAGAAGGAGTCTCCACCAACACTCCCAGACAGCAGAAGATTCCACTGTTGAACAGCTCTTAGAATCCTAAAGTTGGAAGGGGGACCCCCTACAGCCATCCAGTCCACCCCCCTTGTGCACTGCAGGAAAATACCCAATCAAAGCATTGCCAACAGATGGCCATCCAGACTCTGTAAAAACACCTCCAAAGTAGGAGACTCTGGACTTTTTCAGACGTTACTTACCGCGCTAGGAGGTCTCATGAGAGGCACAGTGCTGTCACGCAGCAGGGGGTCCGTTTCAGACGCTGCCATCCCTCTTCCGAAATCATCAGTGTCACTTCCGTGAAGGATTGGAAGCGGCCGCGCCATATTTTCATCACGGAAGAGTCCAACCCTTCCAATCTTTCACGGAAGTGAAACATGATTTTGGAAGAGGGACGGCGGCATCCGAAACAGACCCCATGCCACGCGACAGCGCTGTGTCTCTCGCGAGACCTCCTAGCACAGTAAGTAATGTCTGAAAAAGTCCTTTACCACACTCCCGGGCAGCAGTGGATTCCACCACTGAACAGCTGTTACTGTCAGGAAGTTCTTCCTAATGTTTAGGTGGAATCTCTTTTCCTGGAGTTTGAACCCATTGCTCCGTGCCCTAGTTTCTGGAGCAGCAGAAAACAAGCCTGCTCCATCCTCAGTATGACATCCCTTCAAATATTTAAACATACCTATCATGTCCCCTCTTCACCTTCTATTCTCCAGATTAGACATGCCAGCTCCCTAACTGCTCCTCATAGGGCATCATGGCTTCCAGACCTCCTACCATTTTGGTCGCCCTCCTCTGGACACATTCCAGCTTCTCAAAATTCTTCCTGAATTGTGGTGCCCAGAACTGGACATAAGATTCCAGGGGAGGTCTGACCAAAGCAGAATACAGTGGCACTATGACTTCCCTTGATCTAGATGTTATACTCTTATTGAAGCAGCTAGAACCACATCGGCTTTTTTAGCTGCCACATCACACTGCTGGCTAACGTTCAGCTTGTGGTCCACTAAGACTCTCAGATCCCTTTCACATGGACTGTTGTCTTTGGAGCAGCAGAAAACAAACTTGCTCCATCTTGCTATATGTTTAGCTTACAGCATGAATGGTGATATGACATCCATCTTTCAATATTTGAAGGGATGTCATACTGAGGATGGAGCAAGTTTGTTTTCTGCTGCTCCAGAGACTAGGATATAGAGTAATGGGTTCAAACTCCAGGAAAAGAGATTCCACCTAACCATTAGGAAGGACTTTTTTTCACTTTAAGGGGTGTTTGAGCGGGAATGGATTGCTTCAGAGGGTGTTGGACTCTCCAGCTTTGCAGGTCTTGTGGGGAAATTATAATGCAATACAATCTTGTGTATCCCATGTTAAATTCAGTTTAGGAAATTTCCCTGCATGCATGAGTTTTCCACTCCCCCTTCTTCTTTCCCTAGGCAATTTCAGCCAACTGGAGCAATGGGTCATTCATCACATGACCTTCTAATCTAAATATTTTATTATGCTTTGTTTAAGTTCCTTTTAAGTTTGCCTCCATGTGGCTGTAGCCATCTTTTCTTTAGTCTTGCTTTTCCTTTTTCACCATTCACTATGCAGCCCTTATCGCTTAAGGCTGGGTGAGTTTCCCTACCCTAATCCTCTTAGTTAGTTAAGGACCTTTAAACTTGTTTTAATATGTAGATTAAGATTTATATACCTTCAGTAAACTTTTGATATGCATTTTAAACGGACATCTTTGTTGTTTAATGAGTCTAATTGACTGGGTGATCAGACCACACATTTAAATGTTAATTGTTAATTGTTAAATTGTTAATTGTTAAATGTTAATTGAGCTGTGTCATGCCTTTACTCTGCTTATTTTGAAAGAAAGTTTTTTTAACGTTTAAAGAAGATATTTTTATTTTTAAAAGGGCTAGATCCCTTGAATCTTTAATAAATTTTTAATTTTAGATTCATACCCTCCAATAGGTCTTTAGATAGAGATTCGTTGGGCATCTTTTGAGAGCTGTGAATTCATGCCAGGGAGGGGGTTGGACTAGCTGTCCTTTGAAGTTCCCTTCCAATTCTAGTGGAATATGGATTGCCTCAGAGGCTGGTGGACTCTCCATCTTTAGAGGTCTTTGGGCATCTCTCAAGGTACTTAATTGTGCATTCCTCTGCATGGCAGAATTGGGCTGGACTAGATGGACCTTGAGGTTCCCTTCCAACTCTAAGAATCTGGGAAACTGGGCTTTGCAGTATTCTAAGAGCTATTTGACAGTGGAATAGGCTGCTGCCTAGGAGTGTGGTGGACTCTCCATTTTTGGAGGTCTTTAAATGGAGGTTGGATGGGCATTTTTTTTGAAGTTGTAGATTCCTGCAGGCCAGGGAGTTGGACTAGATGTCCCTTGAGGGTCCCTTCCAACTCTAGTGAAATACACTGCTGCCTAGGAGTGTAGTGGATTCCTCCTCTTCTTCGAAGGCCTTTCAACAGAGGCTGGATGGGCATCCCTCCGGACAGGAGATCTTAGCTGTGTGTTCCTGCATGGCAGAATGGCGTTGGACTAGATGGCCTTTGAGGTCCCTTCCAACTCTACAATTCTGTTTCTATTCTTTTATTTTTTTACAGCTATAACTGCTCTGAGAGAGTAAT
This sequence comes from Gambelia wislizenii, assembly GCA_030847615.1. Classification (NCBI taxonomy): domain Eukaryota; kingdom Metazoa; phylum Chordata; class Lepidosauria; order Squamata; family Crotaphytidae; genus Gambelia; species Gambelia wislizenii. The sequence goes on along the minus strand of JAUMIR010000002.1, from coordinate 5,209,772 downwards.
GAAAAAAGGAGAGGTAAAAGAGGAAGAGATGGCTGCCACTCACTTGCCGTCAGCCAAGTTGACCCCACGGAAGATGGGGTAGTCCTCGGGGGCTGGGCGCCCGCTCTGGTCCTCATAGAGGAAGACAGGGGAGCGTCCGAGCTCTAGTCCCAACTGCTGGATGCCATGCTGGTTGTAGATGGAGAGAAGGAAGGCTTGTAGGCCCGCCTTGGGTTTTACCAGCGCCATGATGGAGAAATCCTCTGGGAATTTGCCTGGAAGAAAGAATGGAAAAGAGAGTGGCCAGTTGGCTAACAATGACTGCCAAGCAATTCAGACAACAGATCCAGCAACCCTGATGACCCAGGGAGTCTAAGAACTAGGGGTTGTCTAGATGATGCTTTCATTGTGTCTTCCTGCAGGGCAGAGGGTTGGACTGTAAGAGCTGTTCGGAAGTGGAACACACTGCCTTGGGGTGTGGTGGAGTCTCGTTCCTTGGAGGTTTTTAAACAGAGGCTGGATGGCCATCTGTCGGGAATGATTTGGTTATTTTATTTTATTTTTTATTTAGTTAGTTAGTTATACCCCGCTCTTCAGCCACAAGGCTATCAGAGCAACTTACAAATTGTTCTTAAGCAATAGCAATTTACATAGTATCTACACTGCAAGAAGCAGCTTCCAATGTGTGATAGGTTGTGTGTTCCTGCATGGCAGGGGGTTGGACTAGATGGCCCTTGAGGTCTCTTCCAACTCTATGATTATATGATTATATCATGCATATTCCTGCAGGGCAGAAGAGGGTTGGACTATATGGCCCTTGGGATCTCTTCCAACTCTAGGATTCTATTATTATATCATGTATATTCCTGCAGGGATTTAAATATAATTAAACATATTTAATATCAAATATAATTTGCAAGTCAAAGCAGTTTCAGTTCCCAGTGAGATGGGCTTGAAACTGAAGAGAAGCCCCCTCCCCTCCCCCCTCCCATCAGGCTGGGAGTTATAGAATCACGGAGTTGGAAGAGACCACAAAGGCCATCTAGTCCACCCACCTGTTCCCTTGCCACAAAGGGGACCCACCTGGGAAGAGCTGTCGTGTAGGAGCGCTGATCTGAGCCTGCTTGGAGATCCGGTAGGCCACATCTGGCCCTGATCCGGAGCGACGCTTGGAGCAGAAGCCGGTGGTCTTGCGCACGCCTTCGGGCTGCTTCTGGAACTGAAGGACTTTCAAGACATCGACAGGGTCTCCTGTAACAGGACAGAGAGAAACAGAGAGGATTTAGTGAAGGAGGTCTAAAAATTAAATCTCTGCACCCACCCCTAAATACTCTAAAGGTACCAGATCCCATCGGATCTTGGAAGCTAAGCAGGGTCAGCCTTGTTTAGGACTTGGATGGGAGACCACCAACGAATCACAGGTTCTGTAGGCTCTGTTTCAGAGGAAGAAACTGGAAAAACCACCTCTAAGGATTCCTGGCCTCAGAAAACCCTCTGAAATTAACGGGGTCCTCATAAATCAGCAGGCAAATTGAAAGTGCACACATGCATAAGATCTGACCTTGGTCCCTTTTCCCCAAATGCTGCAGGCTAGAACTTCAAAAGCATGGGGACAGGTGCCTTTTTGGACTGCCAGTCCAAGAATTCCTCAGCCACTCCAGAATCCTCCAGCCAGATGTTGGCTGGGGGAATTCTGGGAATGGCAGTCCAAAAAGAAGAACCGCTCTATTTCAGAGGGAGGAACTGGCAAAACCACCTTTGAGGATTCCTTGCTTAAGAAAACTCTCCAAAATTCATGGGGTCGCCATAAGTCCACAGGTCACTTGAAGGCACAGACAAACCTGAAGGCACCATCGGATCCCATCGGATCTTGGAAGCTAAGCAGGGTCACCCCTGGTTGGTCCTTGGATAAGAGACCACCAACAAATCCCAGGTGCTGGAGGCTCTATTTCAAAGGACGGAACTGGCAAAACCACCTCTGAAGATTCTTGGCCTAAGAAAACCCTACAAAATTCATGGGGCCATTGTCATAAGCCAACAGACAACTTGATGGCACACACACACACTCAGCTGCAGGCAGCCCCCTTCCCAAAGACCCCCCTCAACCCCAGTCTGGCCACTTCCTTTGTTGTCAGGTATGACCACTAGACTCTGCAGCCCAGTTTTATCCACCTTAAATGTGAGTGGGAAGGAAGGGAGATTTGCTTGCACTTAAAATTATATTTTCCTCCCTCCCTCCCTCCCTCCCTCCCTTCCTTTCTCTGTTTCCTTCTTTCTTGTCTTTATAATTTTTTGGGGGGGGGTGGCCTTTGGAGTTGCTGTTGTTGTTTTTATTTATATCCTGCCTTTCTCCCTATGGCGGGACATAAGGTTGCCACGTTTTTCACCTGGCCTTGCTCCCGTACCTTTAAAAATGTCTTTAGCCAAGGTTGCTAAACATGTGATGCTGTTCCCCTCCACACCAATCATTCAAAATCAGAGAGAGAGAGAGAGAGAGACAGAGAGAGCACTTAATCTGTGTAGAATCATCACTGTTATCAATTTAGGAGGGAACTCAAGAGGACATGCAGTCTGACCAGGCTGTTCAACTCAGGTTTGCAGTGGAGGATGCAGCTAAAATAATCTCCAACAGATATTTATTTATTTATGCAATTTATATGCTGCCCTTCTCCCAAAGGGGAACCTGAGGCAGCTCACAAAACAATTAAAATCACCCTTAAAAGCAATAAAAATCAATTAAAAACATACAAAGTGTGTGTGTGTGTGTGTGTGTTTGTGTGTGTGTATATATATATAGAGAGAGAGAGAGAGAGAGAGAGAGGGAGAGAGAGAGAGTTTTGTGAGCTGCCTTGGGTTCCCCTTTGGGAGAAAGGCAGCATAGATAGATAACAGATAAAACTTCCAAGCATACAAACATAAGAAGAAGAACATAAGAAGCCTTGTTCAGTTATAGCATCATAGAAGCCTATATTTGGAAAGGGGTCTCCAGGGGTCATCTAGCTGTTCTCCCTTTATAACACAGGGGTCCAAAGTTTAAACATCCCAAACAGGAAGCCACCAGACCAAAGGAGACCTCTCCAGCAGTCTAGCCCATATGACGCAGGGCATTTGCCCCATTCTGGCCCCGGGCAGTTCTCACTGCCCCCGGGGCTGAGATGGGGGCCAGCCAGGGTAGGGCCCAATACAACACTATAAGAAAATACCCAGTTTAATCTGTACTGCTTGTCAAAATACAGATTGAGTCCCGTGTGTCCGCAGGAGCCTGTCCAGCACGGTGGCCCTTGTCGCTGCCACCATCTCCCTGGGTCTTCAATCACATATTGCGGGACCCCTTCTTGGCTTCCAGTCAGAAGAGAAAATGGAGGCGGTGGCAACTGCAGGGACAGGACGGGACAGCATTCCTGTGTGAACTCCGGCCCTTTCCATGGGGGTAACAGGGGCAGAACGGGCCACCTCCACAGCCGGGATATGCCAGTGGGGAGCCAGTGTATCCTGGCTGTTGTACATAATACCCAGTTGGCTGGGGGTTGGACTGGATGGCCTTTGTGGTCTCCTCCAACTCTATGATTCTATAAGCCCTTAGACTGCACACCCTCCAAGTCTCTCAGTTCTTCAGGGACAGTCTCAGTTAATCTTCTGCCAATCCACAGTTTCATCTGCTTTTAAAATCATAGAGTCATAGAAGCAGAGTTGGAAGAGATCCCCAAGGGCCATCTAGACCAACTCCATTCTGCCATGTAGTAATACCCAATCAAAGCATTCCCGACAGATGGCCATCCAGCCTCTGTTTAAAAACCTCCAAAGAAGGAGACTCCACCACAATCCTAGACTCAGAAGGATTCACCAAAGACCATCCAGTCCAACCCCATTCTTCCATGCAGCAAGACACAATCAAAGCATTCCCAACAGATGGCCATCCAGTCTCTGTTTAAAAACCTCCAAAGAAGGAGACTCCGACACACTGCCAGGCAGTGCATTCCAATGCCAAACAGCTCTTATAGGAACAGGAATTTCTTCCACATGTTTAGGTTAAATCTCTTTTCCTGAGTCGATTGCTCTGTGTCCTTGTCTCTGGAGCAGCAGAAAACAAGCTTGCTCCATCCTCAGTATGAAATCCCTTCAAATATTTAAACACGGCTATCATGTCAACTCTTCACCTTCTCTTCTCCAGGCTAAACATCCGCAGCTCCCTAAGCCGCTCCTCATAGGGCATCATGGCTTCTAGACCTCCCACCATTTTGGTCGCCCTCCTTTGGATGCGTTCCAGCTTGTCCATATCCTTCTGGAATTGTGGTGCCCAGAACTGGACACAATATTCCAGGTGAGGTCTGACCAAAGCAGGATACAGTGACACTATGACTTGCCTTGATCTAGACACTGTACGCCTATTGATGCAGCCCAGAATCGCACTGGCTTTTTTAGCTGTTGTATCACACTGCTGGCTCATGTTCAGCTTGTGGTCCACCAATACTTCTAGATCCCTTTCACATACACTGCCATCAAGCCAGGTGTCACCGGTCCTATACCTGTGCAATTGTCAAAAGAAGTGCTGTTTTATTACTACTACTGCTACTACTATTGTGTGAAGTAAATTCAAAGATATTAATATCAAAGCTGGATTGTGAAACCCAAGAACAGCCTTCATGTGAGAAAACTCCCTTCCCAAATCCAACTGGAAGGAAAGGGAGAGTTTGAACACCCCAATGCTCAAAATGACCCCCTTGTAGGCAGAGGGGAATGTCTGTTTTTAGCACCCCTTCTTTTTTAGAGATGAAAGGAAAGACAGGAGTTCAGCTCCTTGCCATCCTCCAGAAAAAGCCATCCAGAGAGGCTTGGGTTGAAACTCGAACCCAGGACATTTGGTTCCAAATTCCACTGAGGGGCATAGGCATGGAGCCCAGAATAGGGGGGAAGGGTCCCCCTAAGACTAGGTTAGATGGGGTTTCCCCCCACCCCAAAAAGCTCTGGCAAAACTGGGCCACCAGCTCCCATGCCAGGGGGTTGGACTAGATGGCTCTTGGTCTAGATGGCCAAAATGCTCTGGCAAAACTGACCCACCATCTCCCATATTGGGCGGGTTGGACTAGATGGCCCTTGGTGGTCTCTTCCAACTCTTCTATGATTCTATGTCGTCGGAAGCCTGGTGTGCCAAACCATGAAGAAACCATGCAGGGAGGATTTCAAGGCCTTGTAGCTGAACCCTGTCCAAGCCACGGTTACTCAGGAGTAAGCTCCATGGGACCTCCTTCAAAGTAGACCTCTTGCGCCTGTCTTTATATTTGTTAAGGAGGTGGTGAAGGGTAACAGTTGGAGAAAATAACACCCTCTTCCTCCTTCAAGAAGGTCAAATTAATAACAACTCTCCCCCTCCCCACTTTAAAAAGGGGTCCAGACAAGGGAGGGGGGTCTCCCAAGGAAGTCTCTTGCCCACCACTCAAAAATAAAATGTGGGTCTAGTTGGAAGGAGATGGTTGCTCCCCCCCGCCACTAAAAAAAGGCTTGAAATTACAGGGAAGAGGAGGAGGAGGTGTCTGGGGTGGAATTTCAGTCCGAGGAGATGGTGGGTGCAGATTTGGGGGTGGGGGTCTCCCATTCAGCTGCACCCCTTAATATCGCCATTCCAATCTAAAGAAGGAACCCGGCACCTTTCCATGGCTCTTTCTGTTTAGGTCTCTTTCTGCCAGGATGAAAAGGCTCTTTGTTCAAACTCCAGGGCACACGCTTGCACGCTCAGAAATGCATGCTCACACACGTACACACACACACACAAGAGCAGGAGAAAGGAAGGAAGGAGAGGTGCTCTCTCCAAGCACAGGCGCCTATCGTGTGTTCCAGGAAAAAGAGAGGCCTTGCGTTCACATGCCTGGTTTGCTTACACATATGTGTGGTGTGTGTGTGTGTGTCATCGCCCCTGCCCCCTAACTTTCCCCAAACGTCAACTTAGGATGGAGGGTGGAGAAGTCCCAAGAGGCAAGGCAGAGACACTGCAGTTGACCCATTGTTTATTCCATAGGGCAAAATGGGGTTGGACTAAATGGCCCTTGGGGTCTCTTCCAGCTCTAGGATTCTATGGACATTATCAGACTAGCATCCAAAAAACGCTGTAATTCCACAAATGAAGATAGCAAAAACATTGTGGCATTATAAACACTTATTATCACACGCCGCTGTAATCACGTGAACACGGAATGATCGCACGACCACCACAAGTGCTTGAAAAATGGGAGTTTACATCCGCAATTAGGCATGGGCAAGATTTCAGTGGTTTCTCATGAGAAGACACAAGCGTACTTAAAACTGGGGGGGGGAAACGCCCTTAATTAACCAAGTAAATGAACACACAAGCACCAAAACAAACATTAAAATGTGCAAACTAAAGGGGACAGCTCATCCAAAGAGCGTCCTGTGCTTTGTTTTCACATTCTCACCCAGAGGTTTTCTCACTGAGATGCTCCGAAATTGGCCCTTGATGCTTCACTCTCTCCCACAGCCTCCGTTTCCCCTGTGTTGTATGCCTGGTGGGGGCTTGTGAACTACTCCACAGGGCTGTAGTGAAGATGGGTCACCCCCATCCTCCAATCTTTAACATGCTCAGACTAGGTTGAGAAGGGAAGAGACACTGAACCATCTCCCAGGCGGCCAATTTCCGCTCTGGAATTGTGGGGCTGGCAAGAGAACTATGCTGAAACACACACACACACCATAGAAAAGCCCACCTCCCCAGATCTGCTAAAACTCCCCCCCCCACTGGCCATTTTGAGAAAGGGAGGGAGGGAAGAAGGGGTTCATGGCAGAGAAATTTCTGGCTGGGTTGCTAGCAAGGGAGGGAAAAATCTTGGATTGCCAAAAAAGCATATTTTTCATTGTGACGCCCATGTAGGATCCCTCCGTCTCCTTTCCACAAAGCATTCGGCAGGACACCTGCTTATCCTCCCCATCTCTTCCCCACACACAACCTGGCCCCTGCTTTTTCCAAAACTCCAGAGCTCGCCTGATCCCCAGGTCATAGGCCATAGGCGCAAGGCAGCTGGGAAATCATAGAGTTAGAAGAGAGCACAAGGGCCATCTAGTCCAAGCCATGCAGGAGTAGCCAATCAAGGCATTCTTAACAGATGCCCATCCAGTCTATGTTGAGCCTCCACATCCAGGAACACTCTATCTGCACAACTCAGTTGCCCTATCAAATGGTCACACAACACAGCTACAGCCTTTCAGGCTCAAGAACACTACAGATACCTCCAAGCCTTCTCTGGAGGTTTTTAAACAGAGGCTGGATGGATATCTGCCATCAGGAGTGCTTTGATTCTATCTTCCTGCATGGCAGAATGGGGTTGGACTGGGTGATCTTTGGGGGTCCTTTCCAACTCTATGAGTCTATGAATCTATAATTTATATGACTTCCAAAGAAGGAGTTTCCACCACACTCCAAGGCAGCAGCGGATCCCACTGCCGAACAGCTCTTACTCTCAGGAAGTTAGGAGGAAGTGGGACAGCAGTCCTGCATAGAGAAACCGGCTCATGAAGGGTTGTGAAACAGTAAGAAGCATGCAGACTTGGAAGGGACTCCCCAAGGGTCATCTAGTCCAACCTCCTACCATGCAAGAAGACACAACTAAAGCATTCCCGAGAGATGGCCACCCAACCTCTGCCAAAGGAGGAGTCCACCACCCTCCAAGGCAGTCTACTGGCATGCCGAACAGCTCTAGCAGTCAGAAGCAGACTGAACAGGTGACGTAGAATCCTACAGTTGGAAGAGACCACAAGTGCCATCAAGCCCAACCCCTGCCATGCAGGAATACCCAATCAAAGCATTCCCGACAGACGGTCACCCAGCCTCTGCTTAAAAACCTCCAAAGAAGGAGAATCCACCAAACTCCCAGGCAGCAGCATATTCCATTGTCCAATAGCTTTTACTGTCAGGAAGTTCCTCCTCACGTTTAGGTGGAATCTATTTTCTTGTAGTTTGAACCCATTGCTCCATGCCCTAGTCTCTGGAGCAGTAGAAAACAAGCTTGCTCCATCCTCAATATGACATCCTTTCATAGAATCAGAGTTGGAAGACACCACAAGGGCTGTCTAGTCCAACCCCATACTGCTGTGCAGGAATAAACAATCAAAGCACTCCTAACAGATGGCCATCCAGCATCTGCTTAACAACCTTCAAAGAAGGAGACTCCAACCATACTCCGAGACAGCGCATTCCACTTCCGAACAGCCCTTACTGTTAGGAAGTTCTTAATGTTTAGGTGGAATCTCTTTTCCTGTAGTTTGAACCCATTGCTCCGTCTCCTAGTCTCTGGAGCATCAGAAAACAATCTTGCTCCATCCTCAGGATGACATCCCTTCAAATATTTAAACATGGCTATCATGTCCCCTCTTCACCTTCTCTTCTCCAAACTAAACATGCTCAGCTCCCTAAGCCGCCCCTCATGGGGCATAATGGCTTCCAGACTTCTCACCATCCTGGTTGCCGTCCTCTGGACACATTCCAGCTTCTCAATATCCTTCCTGAATTGGGGTGCCCGGAACTGGACACAGGATTCCAGGTGAGGCCTGATCAGAGCAGAATAGAGTGGCACAATGACTTGCCTCCATCTAGACTCTAGACTCCTAGTGATGCCTCAGAGAGTGGTAGAGTCTCCTTCTTTGGAGGTTTTTAAACAGGCTGGATGGCCATCTGTCAGAAATGCTTTGATTGTGTGTTTTTGCATGGAAGGGGGTTGCACTGGATGGCCATTGGAGATCCCTTCCAACTCTATAATTCTAGGATTCTATAATGCCATATTGAAGATGGAGCAAGCTTGTTTTCTGCTGCTCCAGAGACTAGGACACGGAGCAACGGACTCAAACACCAGGAAAAGAGGTTCCACCTAAACACGAGGAAGAACTTCCTGACATTGAGAGTTGTTTGGCAGTGGAATCTGCTCTGCCTCAGAGTGTGGTGGAGTCTCCTTCTTTGGAGGATTTTAAGCAGGTTGGATGGCCATCTGTCGGGAGGGCTTTGATGGTGTCTTCCTGCATGGCAGAAGAGGATTGGACTGAATGGCCTTTGGGGGTCTCTTCCAGTTCTATGATTTTATGAGCTGGCAGGAGAGAAGTCCTTGACTGATTCTCCCAAGAATTAGCCACCAGCCTCACAAAAAGAAACCCCAGCAGAAAAGTTCTAGGAGCTTCTCACAGACTCTGGATAAATTGGCCATAAAATGAATCAAATGGGAGCCAGAAATATTTAATAATGTTAATATTAACAATAATAATAATACCACCACCACCACCCTGAAAGCGACAAAGGCTTCTGTTAACAGATGGGACGTTTTGTCCTGGTCAAAAAAGGTCCTTCTCTCTGCTGCCAACAATTTTGGCACCCTCTCCCACTCCCCTCACAGGGTACCTAGGTATCCTGCCCCCCAACACACCTTCCCCATAACCCCACATCTCTCTGTCCCCCCACATCTGCCCCATTCAGTGGCACCAACAGCTGTTCCCAATTGCAAAGATGGGGAGTGCCGAGGCCAGCCTGCCTGGGGCTGGAATTCGCAGCCGGAAAAATTGCTCTTTTTCCAGAAGCCAGTAAGAAAGTGGAAACGCAGGCGTGACCCACAGCAGGCCAGATGGGGTGTCAAGGCTGGGGGAGGTGGAGAAGGTGGGGGGGAAGGAGAGACTGGAATGGCTCTCTCAGGCCCCTCCACACAGACACACACACACACAACCTCTTTCTCTCTCTAGGCGCTGCCAAGGCCTGGTGAACTCATTTGCCATGGGTGCAAACGCTGCAGAGCACATCCGAGGGCCAGAAATCCTGGCCAAGTGGGTCAAGCCGTGGGGTTCAAGGGAACCCCCAAAGGCCTTGCTGAGGGTGGAAGCAAAGAGGGGAGCACACTCAAGGGGGTGGAAGTGGGCGGGGGTACCATGGGATACCCTGCTTGCCTCCAAATGTGCCCAGCATCCCTTCTCGGACAACTGGAAACGCCTCTCCACCCACCACCAGACAGTCCAAAAATGCCTCCATGGGGGAGAGCCATAACTCCTCCTCCTCTTCTTCCTCCTCCTCCTCTTCATCAGCCCAGAGATCATTCAAAACAACACCCTCCATGCGCCTCCCTCTCAGAGAGAGAGAAAAACAGGAGCCAAAGATGAGTTTAGCAGACATGCCGCACCAAAGCAGCATCTCTCTTTCTCCGACTGCCCTCCCAGAACAGGAGAGGACATGCTCGAACCTGGGGAGTGTGGCACTCTGGACAGGAAGGGCCCCAATCCAGGTCCCTGGTATCATAGAATCATAAAGTTGGAAGAGACCCCCAAAGGCCATCCAGTCCAACCCCATTCTTCCATGCAGGAATATGCATGATCGAATCATAGAATCATAATAGTTGGAAGAGACCCCCAAGGGCCATCTAGTCCACCCCTTCTGCCCTACAGGAATACACATGATAGAATCATAGAATCATTAGAGTAGAAAGAAACCTCCAAAGGCCATCTAGTCTAACTCCCTTCTGCCCTGTAGGAATAGGCATGATATGATCATAGAATCATTAGAGTTGGAAGATACCCCCAAAGGCCATTTAGTCCACACCCCCTTCTGCCCTGCAGGAATACACATGATAGAATCATAGAATCATAGAGTTGGAAGATACCCCAAGGGCCATCTAGTCCAACCCCCTTCTGCCCTTCTGCAGGAATACCCAATTGAAGCACTCCCAACAGACAGAAGGAGACTCCACTATCTCGGCTGCTTAAGTAGTACACAGGGCAAGGTGCCCACTTCAGAGCCTCTGGCATTGCACAGATCAAAACAGGGACACATTGTAGCTGAGAGTGAGGTCAAGATGGCCAAAGTTATTACAACTCAACCCCTGTATCCAAAGATTTCCCTTTGCCTTCCTCTGAGGCTGAGAGAATGTGACTTGCCCCAAGGGTCACCCAGTGAGTTTCCATGGTTGAGCGTGGATTCGAACCCTGGTCTCCCAGAGGAGCCTTAGTCCAATATTTAACCCACCACACCATGCCATCTCCTCAGATATTTCTTCAGAGGAGTTTTTCCACAATTGCTCTTCATCTGAGGCTGAGAGAGTGTGATTTGCCCAAAGGTCACCCAGTGAGTTCCCATGGCTGAGCAAAGTGGGATTCAAACCCTGGTCTCCAAAATCCTAGTCCTAAACTCAAACCACTGTATTTATAGGGGATCCGTTCCAAGACCCTCCCGTGGATAATAGGGAACCCTGTTATTTTCAATGAGACAAATACTGGAATTTGACCATAGAGTTGCACTGGAGGACCTAGAAATGCCTAGAGAGAATACATACACACACGGACGTGGATAAGTGAAATGGTGGATACCGAATCTGTGCATACGGGGGGGGGTGTCAACCTGTATTGTAATGGGGGAAAACAGACAAGCTAGGAGATGCTGCAGCAGTTTGATTTTGCCTAAGTCTGCAGGGAAGGAAAAGATCCTTCCCCCTCATCTCCTCTTCCCCCTGCTCCATCCCTGCCAAGTTAATTGAGTGCAAACGACTTTGGCATTTTGCACTAAGTTTGCAGCAAATGAATTATGCTGAGCAGAAAGGGCAAAACCAGGACGTTTTAGAAACAGTTGAGAAACTGGAACCACAGCGGATTAATTGAGACTGTCCCTGTCAAACTGGAAGACATGTCAACCCCTCATATCCACAGATTCAGTATCCAGTTTCATTTATCCAAAGCAGAAGAGGGTTGAACTGGATGGCCTTTGGAGTCCCTTCCAACTCTATGGTTCTATGACCTTTGCAAGCAAGGTGACGAAAGACGCAGCTGTTAGGAAAAAACTCCGAAAGCTGGACTGGCTTCCATGTTGAAATTGGGTCCATCTCTCACCCGAGATGAATGACCACACGCAGACACACACAAATAGGAAATAGGTGTGGGATTTATTGTCCAAAACACAGGATATGTGAAGTTGACACACCAGCCAAAGGATCAACACTGGAGCAAACCTTTGGAGGCTTTTAAACAGAGACTGGATGACCATGTGTTCAGAGTGCTTTGATTGTGTCTTCCTTCATGGCAGAGGGTTGGACTAGATGGCCCTTGGGGTCACTAACAACTCTATGATTCTATGTTTATATCATGTATATTCCTGCAGGGCAGAATGGGGCAGGACTGGAAGGCCCTTGTGGACTTTTCCAACTCTATGATTCTATGATGCTATCATGTGTATTCCTGAATGGCAGAATGGGGTCAGACTAGATGGCCCTTGGGATCTCTTCCAACTCTAGGATTCTATGAGAGACTTGCATGTGGCAACCTCATAGATTGGGCAGAAAAGTATCACAGCCACAGAAAAGAGCGCGGAAGCTTGATTACAAGGGGAAAGTTTAGGAAAATGTCTACTTTTTTGTGACTTCAGCACCCAGAAATCCTCGGGCAGCATGGGGGATTCTGTAAGTTGCAGTCCACAGTTTCCAGCTCTGGAAGACATGCAACAGAGAAGCAAGGCAGTTCTGGCTCAGCCAGCAAAGGGATTTAAGTGTGTCTCGGGTGCCAAGTTGAAAGTTAAAGGTGGTTATTCACTCACAAACCTAAAACTCAGGCAGCGAACCTGCAAAGCCCAGAAACTGTAGTAAGATCAGAGCAAAAATCACTCCGTTTCTTAAGCCTTGTTGTAACAAAGCCAACATACGTGAAATTAAAAAGTATTTCCCCCTGTTCACTTCTGTTCCTCTCTTATTTCACTGGAACTATTTTAGTTTGCAAGTCCCGTGGGAGAGAAAGGGACAGAGCAGGGAAAATGTATTTAAAAAAAAAAAAAAATTACAACTTCCAAAATCCATTCTGGCTGGGAGATTTTGGGTTCCCCCCAAAAAAGGAACTTTTCCAACACAGATCTCTCATATCTGTTCTCTTGGTGGAATCCGCTGCTGCCTGGGAGTGTGATGGAGTCTCCTTCTTTGGATGTTTCTAAACGGAGGCTGGATGTCCATCTGTTGGGAGTGCTTTGATTGGGTCTTCCTGCATTGCAGAAGGGGGTTGGACTAGATGGCCCTTGGGATCTCTTCCAACTCTAGGATTCTATGAAATGGCCAGGTAAACATCACCAGTGAAATAGCAAACAGTGTCATTAAAGTCATAAATTGTGTCATACATTCTTGTTGCTAACTAGACTTATGCAGGTAATTGGGGGTTGGACTAGATGTCCACAGGAGCTCCCTTTCCAACTTTATGGTTTTATGAACTTGTCACTTTATCGATTAGCTGTAATGGCTAGGAATAACAACTGTGGTGGCATTACACCCTTAAAATGTTGGAGAACCATAGAGCTCACAAGTTTGAGGGGCTACACAGAGCTCTTTGTCAAACATAGCCGAGAGCTACCACATGGCTGCATTCAAAACCAGCCCCAAAATTTGAAAATTGGTGTGTGTGTTTTTTCGTGTTGCTACTCCCTCAGCCTGGAATTTCTTCCTGTAAGCCGCTTGGCTCTGCCCTGGGTGGAAAACCAGCTCTGGCTGACAAAGAGCCCTGTATTAACTCCAAAGGCCGTGTGTGTCACCAAAGGAGGCGTTGGAGAAAAAGGATCCTTTTTCCAGGCCGATTCAATGTCTGCCGGCATTCTAAATTATATATTTTTAGGATCTCCGGAGCACCTCCTGGGCTCTGTGAACTTCTAAGGGATGAGGGTGTGTTAAATCCAAACAGGAGGCAAGCGGAAAGATTCCTCACAAGCTTCATCATCGTGTCAGGCAGAAATCCAACTGGTGATGCTTTCCTCTTCTCTCTGCCAAGAACGTCTTTCGCTTACCTCTCATGCAGCCGTTAGATTAATTAAAGGGGGGAGGAAGACCAGACCCCCTGCCAATGTTAAACGGTGCTTCATATTTCACCCGGTTACTCCTAAAATCTGCCACTGTCTCTTCTAAGCATGGACTAACAGGAAGAAATCCAACCGGTAAAGTCTTTCCATGATGGAAGGCACCCTGATCTCCTTGGCATCAAATATCCAAATAAATCAGGGGTTTGAGCATTGGACTAGGATTGTGGCAGACCATGGTTTGAATCCCTGCTTGCCCATAGAATTACAGTAGGTGACCTTGGGCAAGTCACACTCTCTCAGCCTCAGAGGAGGACAATAGCACATCCCCTTTGAACTAGTGGAATGTGCTGCCTGAGAGTGTGGTGGAGTTTCTTTCTTTTAAACAGAAGCTGGATGGCCATCTATTGGGCAGGCTTTGATTGTGTCTTCCTTCATGGCAGTATGGAGTCAGACTGGATGGCCTTGGGGGTCCCTTCCAATTCTATGAGTCTATTATTCAAATCTTGCCAAGAAAACCCCCATGATAGGTTCACCTTAGGGTCACCATACAAAAACTGGAAGGAACACAACAACAACAAAAACAACAACAAAAACTGCATATTTTTTAAAAGTAAAGAGGACAGGCAGGAGTCTCACAGGTGTAGTTCCAAGCACACAGAAGGGGAAAATAACATGGCAACTCCCTTCTCCCAAAAGGGAGGAGTGGCAGACAGACCGGCAGCACAACCCCTGAGCTCATAGGGCACCACTGTGAAAGCTGGAGGGCATCCACCTGGAACAGAAACTACATCTCCCAGACTGTCGCCCTTTTTAAAGTTCACACACCCTGCCCTCATACCAGGCTGAAATATCACTGTCTGGGCTCAATGTCTCTTGTGAAGAAAGTGGCCGCTGAACGCAGCACCACAGACGCCTAGAATGGTACAGTTGGATAGGGCATCCCAGAGATCATCTAGACCCAACCTCTCCCTCTCCGAGAGGGGTGCAGGACACCCACTGCTAAAGCATGTGGCCACGGTCCCACCTCTATTTAAAAGCCTCCAATGAAGGAAAACCAACTGACTCCTCAAAAATTAGTGTTTTTAATAAAATAATTTGTTTAAAGGCTTTTTAAAAAATATTGTTTCAAAAACCTACATTTAAAAGGATCAATTCCCCTTCTTGGTTAGAGCTCTTTTGATACCTAAAGGACAGAAGATGGGGCAGGGCACCTTCTTTGTTGGTTATTATTATTATCCCATCTTCCTCCATGGATCGAGGTGGGGAACAACACACCCACCCAAAACAATTAAAAATATATAGTTAAAAATATATAAACACAGGAAGCTGATTCCAGCGGAATTCAGTCAGGAGCGGCTGGACAGAGAAAGAGACTCCCTCAAAGGATTGAAGGATTTTGAGAAGAGATTGGAAGGTCACCTCTCAAGGGCCAGCAGGTGGAAATCATGCTGCCCACTTCAGGCTTCCACACTACAAATCCCAGCAGCCATGGAAGCTGGTGGGGTTTGTAGTCTAGCAACATTGGCTGGGCTTCACAATCCAGCACGGTGGCATGTTGGAACCCCTACTATACTAGTGTCTATTCTTTCCCAAAAGCTGGTTTCAGCCTTTGTGCTGAGGATGCAATTCCTAGAACCATAGAGTTGGAAGGGACCCCCAAGGGGCATCTAGTCCAGCCCCTCCGCCATTCAGGAAGACACAACTAAAGCACTTCTGGAAGATGTCCATCCAGCCCTGTCGAAAGACCTCCAAAGATAGTCTGTATTCCACTCTCAGACCACTTTTATAGTAAAAAATTCTTAGGTGGAATCTCCTTTTAATCCGAACTTACAAGCTATCTCCATCACAACCCATCACAGCTTGGAAAATGATTCGTAAAACTGGGGTGCCCATTGTCTCGTATGCACTGCAAAATGGTTGAAAAAATGATTTAACTTAGCAAGGAGGGAGGGAAGGGGGAAAACAGAGGCAGCTGTGGAGCAAACTGTGTATCGTCACAGGCCTACACAGAGTGCTTAATCCTGGGCACAAGAGATCAGTTGGTTGCTGTTCAATCGCATTTCCAAGAAACTGCAGCCCAGTTTTTCACCAAACTAACAATCCCCAAACAGTCAGAACTACAAATCCCATAGCTCCCACTGCTGCTGTCCATACTGTCTGATGGGGGCTGTAGTATATCATGTCCAGAGAGGGTCCGTTTTGGGGGGCAAAATGGGGTATTGCAAAAACAAACTACCAGAGACCTGAATGGGTGAGAGGCAGACAGACAACACAAGATATTTTGGAATAAACCAAGCTGCCAGGGTAACACAGACCAACATAAGGGCTGGATGTGCAAAATTCAGGTGGCCATGAGTTCCACAGGCTGCTAGTGGCATCATGCTAAGGAGGGACTCTTCTTAATGCAAACTGGAATTAGCCACCCTGGCCATAATACAAACTCCAAAACTTGTACAAAGCTAATGCATTTATTAAGCCTGCCAAAAGGATCAGAAAGATGCCTGTGTAAGCTTTTGCAAGCAACAGAACTCTTTATCAGGCCAAATTGTTACAAAAAGCAAGTGGAGGGAGGCAGAGAAAAGGTGAGAAAGGGGTGGGGAAATTTGCTCAGAAAGCCCCCGTTGTCCGCATGTAAGGGAGGAGGAGCTGAGGCCTGCCCCCTACGCAGAAACCTGTAGATCCCAAAAGCTTGCACGCATTGTGTAGCCGAATAAAGCCAGAAAAAACTTTTTTTTTCCCCCAGTGGAAGAGGGGAGAGGAAAAGAAACAGCTCCTATTCCATCACAACAGGCATAAATCCAACCGGTGCTGACCTGCACTGCCGTTCTTAGGAAGCCAGTAAGAAGCTGCACTGCTTGTGATTTCTTGCAGAGTCTGGGGAATTGAAGCCCAATTAGCCAGCAAGGCAGGAGTCCAACAGGTGCTGCTGTCCCTCAAGACATCTAGCTCCATTCCTGAGGAAAGCTGCACTAGATAATTGGTCTCCAATTAGATATTAGTCATAGAATCCTAGAGTTAGAAGGGATCCCAAAGGCCATCTAGTCCAACCCCCTTCTGCCCTGCAGGAAGACACGATCATAGCCATCCTGACAGACGGCCTTCCAGCCTCTGTTTAACAGAGGGGAAGTGTTTACAGCTACTGGAAACTCCCCTCTGCAATTGGCCATGCTGCTTGGGGGATGATGGGAGTTGCACTCCCTTAAAAAGGGGGGCATGTTTCCACTCTCTGATCTGACATGGAGGGTGGTGGACTGTCTATCTTTGGAGGTCTTGAGACCATGGTCTCCACAAAGTGAGGGGGATGACAGGGCTCTGGCTTGGAGGGCAGGATTGGGGGGGCAGCGTGATATTATTGTAAAATTGTTATTATGTAAATCCATTTAGATTTTTTTAAATAAATAAATACATACATATAAAATTACTTTGGTGTCATCCTTTAAACTGACTTATTTTAATTTTTATCTTAAATCCTGTAGAAGAGCATCGCACTGCCCCTTCACCTTAGCAGTAGGTATGTAGCTCCCCCCCCCCCGCACCAAAGATCCTGGCCTGGGGGGCCCCGCTTCAGAATGTGGGGGAGGCATAATGGATGCAGAACTGTTGGGGACTGTTTGAGTTGTGTATTCGCTGGGGGGATGAAGGGGGTCGGACTGAATGGCCTCTAGAGACCCCTTCGAGTTCTAAGATGCTGTGATTCTATGCCTGACCTCCTGCGACTTCGGTTTCGTGGGATTGCTGGAGGTAAAAAGGGTGGGGGGGGAAGACCTGTAGAAAATGGGGAGCTGGATAATTGGGGGAACTGGTGCATCCAAGAGAAGGAAAGGTGGGGGGAGACCCCTAGGAAAAAGGGGGCTGGATAATTGGGAATTTTTGGAGATTAGGAATTTTTTATTGGAATAAGACCATTCTACTGAAAAATGCACCCGACCGCAAAAGGCCGTAACAATAACTCAAAAATAATAACAATTCTTTTCCTCTTTTTTTAGTTAGTTATTTATACCCCGCTCTTTAAAACTATCTATCCTAACACTAATACATTTTTCCTCTGCTTGTGCGTCCAGGAGGACTGAGTTGAGTATTCCCTGGAAGGCAGAAGAGGGTTGGACTAGATGGCCTTTAGAGGAGCCTTCATGTTCTAAGATGCGGTGGTTCTACGCCTGCCTTCCTGCGACTTCAATTTCAGGGGGTTGCTGGGGGTAAAAAGGCGGGGGGGGGGAGACCTCTAGAAAAAAGGGGGGCTGGATAATTGTGGGGAGGCTTGTGCATCCAGGAGGAAGAATGGTGGGAGGAGAACCCTAGAAAATAGGGGTTTGGATAATTGGGGGCTTGTGCATCCAGGAGGAGGAAAGGTGGGGGAAGGCCCCCAAGAAAAAAAGAGGGCTGGATAATTGGGGGTGGGGGCTTGGGACTATTCCCTGGAAGGCAGAAGGGGGTTGGACTAGATGGCCTTTAGAGGTGTCTTCATGTTCTAAGATGCGGTGATTCTATGCCTGCCTTCCTGCGACTTCGGTTTTCGGGGGTGGTGGTGCTGGGGTAAAAAAATAGCGGGGAGACCCCTAGAAAAAGGGGGGCTGGATTATTGGGGAGCTTGTGCATCCAAGAGGAGGTGGGGGTCTAGGAGGTGGGGGGGCGATGAAGCTGCCAAACCCTCCTCCCCCTCCGCCCCAAAGGCAAACAAACCCCACCCCAGGCTGGCTGGCAGGCAGGCAGGCAGCCATCCGCCGGTGCTGCCCCGGCCACACTCGGCCCTGTGTTCCCCGGACAAAGGCCGCCCTGTCTGGCCGGAGAGGCCCCGCGGAGACCCCCCCCCCAACGCCAAAAATCCCCCCACCCCAGAAAACCACCGGGGGAGGGAACAAGGCACGCGAGAGAGACCCCCCCAAAAAACTCTCCCCCCTTCCAACACCCCTGCAAACACAGGATAGTGGTGAAGCCCCCTCCCCAAAATTAAACCCCCCCCCTTACAAAAATGCAACCTCATCTTCCTTTTTCTACCCCTCCCCAAAAAGGGGACCCCCTCTTTTACTATCACCGTGGTAGATTTATCCGTTTCCTGTCCCCCCCCCAACATATTGCACCCCCTGAGGGAAAAATACACCCCCCCTTTATGAACCAGGCTGTCTCCTTCCCAAATCTCTCCCCCCGCCAAAATGCAACTTGCTCTCCCTTCTCCCCCCTTCCCCCAAAAGGGACACCCCTCTGTTATTACCACTGTGCTAAATTATCCGTTTCCTACCCCCCCAAAAAAATATTGCACCCCGTGGGGGGGGGGAAATACACTCTCCCTTTACGGACCAGGTTGTCTCCTTCCTAAATCTCTTCCCCCCCACAAAATACAACCTGCTCTCCCTTCTCCCCTCTCCAAAAGGGGACCCCTTTTTTACTATCTCCGCCCCCCAATATTGCACCACCATGGGGACCCCCCCCCTCTTCTAAGCCAGGGTGTCTCTTTCCCAAATCTCTCCCCCTCCCCAATAAACATTTCTGGAAAATAATTCAAGTCAGGTTTGGGGGAACTTTGGAGAAACTTTGGGGGAACATTTCAGGGAACAGTATGCATGCACTTGGGGGGATTTTAGGGTCTCACCCCCTCCCCAATAAATGCGAGAGTTATTTCAAAGGGAGGGTCTGAAAACAGAAAAACGGACCCTCCCTTTCTTCTCTGCCGCCTCTACAAAGCGACCCCCCAATATCGCCCCATCAGTCTTCTTGGGGGGGGGGTATTTGGAAAGGGGGGTCGACCCTCACCACCACGTGGCGCTGCCTATAAATGAGGTGGGGGTCTCGCCTGCCCCCTACTGGGCCAGGGGGGAGTCGCAGGAATTGGGGGGTGGTAAATGACAGGTTCCCCCCCCCATCCGCAAACACCACTCGCCCCCCTGCTAAACTCAAGGCTTTGCATCCCTCCTAATATTAATATTCTCATTATTAATAATTAATAAGAATTACTGCTATTCATCATCACCATTCCCTCCCCAAAGAAGAAGACGACGACCCTGGAAAGCGGAGCCCCCAGTCGAAAGACTGGGAGAGACTCCCCAATTCCAAAACTCAGAAAAGAGACCCCCACACACATCCGGGAATGGGGGGATAGAAAAGTCCTCCCCCTCCCCATTTATCGACCACCTCTTTTTTGGAGACCCTCCCCTCTTTTACCCCCCCCCCAGTCGAAAAGGGACTAGACAGCATCCCTTTGACACACACCCCACTTCCAAAGTGTCCCCAAACTCCCTTTGCTCCCAATTTGGGGAGGGGGGTCTGGCGTTGCTCCCCCCGTCCCGTCCATCCTCCTCCTCCCTCCAAATCTCCCCCTCCCCAGTCGACCCCCACCCCCACACACATACACCGCCAGCACCCCAAAAAAGGCTCCCCACCCCCCAAACAGATTCCCATCCCCGCGAGGATGCGCCCCGAGGAGACTCCAAAGCTGAGAAAAGAAGAGAAGGGGAGGCTACGAGTGGAGGGGAGCGATGGGGAAGGGGATTATCGACGCTGCAAGGAGACCCCTCCCCAAAAATAGACCCCCCCCAAAAAAAACAGACCGCCCCCAAATCTCCTCCGCTTCTTTTGCTGCGCCCCGAGGAGACTCCAAAGCTGAGCCGAGAGAAGAGGCGAAGGAGAGGCTAGGAGGGGAGGGGAGCGATGGGGAGGGGGTCCCCACCCTGCAAGGAGACCCCCCCACCCCACCCCAAAAGAAGCCAGACTTGTAGGATCGGGTCCGGAGCTGGCTGCCTTACCTGGGGCTCCGAGGGCGAGCGAGGAGGCGAGGAGGAGGAGGAGGAAGATCGGCTGGAGACCCCGGCCAGGCTCCATAACGGGGGTGGGCGATCAAGAGCAGCCCATGCGAGGAAGAGGAAGGTGAAGGTGAAGAAGAGGAGGAGGAGGAGGAAGAAGAAGAAGAAGCGCAGCAGCAGCAGCCAGCGGTCCTGGATCCGTCTGTCCCTCTTGGCTCGATCTCGACCCGGGCAGACTGGCTCGCCCCCCCGCCCAAAAAAACCGCCCCTCCTCCGGACCTCCCTCCTGAAAGCCCCCCCTTCGTCACGCCCCTGCATGACCACTCCCCTCCCTCCCACCCAAAAAAAGGAGCCTCCAAGAGGAGGTTGGCCACTGGACCAAGCTGCACCGGTTGGGTTTCTGCCTCTTTGGAAAGGAGGAAGGCCTCCTCTCCCCCCCTCCACCACCTGGCATGACCACTCTCTTCTCCCCCCCCCCAAAAAAAAGGAGAAGGGGAGGGGGCAGGTTGGATGCAGCCCACCTGAGCAAGCTGCACCGGTTGGGTTTCTGCCTCTTTGGAAAGGTAGAGGGTCTCTCTCCCCCCCACCACGCGGCTTGACCACTCTCTTCTTCCCTCCCAAAAAAAAAAAAAAAGGAGAGAAGGGGAGGGGAGGGGGAGGGTTGGATGCAGCCCACCTGAGCAAGCTGCACCGGTTGGGTTTCTGCCTCTTTTGAAAGGTAGAGGGTCTCTTTCCCCACCACCCGGCTTGACCACTTTCTTCTTCCCCCGCCCAAAAAAAGGAGAGAAGGGGAGGGGAGGGGAGGGTTGGATGCAGCCCACCTGAGCAAGCTGCACCGATTGGGTTTCTGCCTCTTTGAAAAGGTAGAGGGTCTCCTCTCTCTCTTCCCACCGCCTGGCTTGACCACTCCCCCCCCCAAAAAAGGCGCCTTCAAGGGGGGGACGGGGAGGGGGGGAGATTGGATGCAACCCACTTGACCAAGCTGCACCGGTTGGGTCTCTGCTTCTTTGGAAAGGTAGAGGGTCTCCTCCCCCTTCCAGGGAAGAAAGGAAGAGTCACGGGGAAAGATGAGAGCGGTCCCTTCCTGCGACCTCAACTCATAGAATCATGGAGTGGGAAGGGACCCCAAAGGACATCTAATCCAACCCCATTCTGCCCTGCAGGAAGACACAATCCTAGAATCATAGAGTTGGAAGAGACCCCAAAGGCCATCTAGTCCAACCCCCTTCTGCCATACAGAAAGCCTTCCTGACAGATGGCCATCCAGCCTCTGTTGAAAAACCTCCTCTCTAGGACACCCCCTCTGCAAATAGATCGCACCCCACATACACCCCCTCCAGAATCTCTCACCCTACACTGGCACCCAGCAATGGGTGGGTGGGTGTCTGTGACAGACGTAGACCCATACTTCACTGGATTTTAGTCAGAACTGTACTGTCTCCAAGCCCTGCACATTTTCACCTGGCTCTCCGGGATTAGATTTCCTCTCTCACATCTGAATAAATAATTCACCCACCCACAGCAAAAAGAGGGGGTGGGGTAACCTGAAATCCCTCCTCAAGGCAACAGCCATGGTTGGCTTCCCCTTCCAGCTTTATCCTGACAACAACCCTGCCAGGTAGACCAGGCTGACAGAAAGGAAAACACCCACTGCTTTCATAGCTCAGTAACGGGTACCACTGGTCCACCCAAGTCCACACTAACCCCTATACCACACTGTCTTGGTCTTGTCCTTGGTCTTGGTGATATGACATCCATCTTTATGCCATATTGAGGATGGGGCAAGCTTGTTTTCTGCTGCTCCAGAGACTAAGACACAGAGCAATGGACTCAAAAGACAGGAAAAGAGATTCCACCTAAACATTATTAGGAAGAACTTCCTGACAGTAAGAGCTGTTCAGAAGTGGAATCTATTGCTGCCTGGGAGTGTGGTGGAGTCTTCTTCTTTGGAGGTTTTAAACAGAGGCTGGATGGCCATCAGTCGAGGGTGCTTTGATTGGGTATTCCTGCAAGGCAGAAGGGGGTTGGACTAGATGGCCCTTGGGGATCCCTTCCAACTCTATGATTCTATGCCCCATGAACACAGGATGAGGAGGTCTGTCATATCACCAGAGATATGCTGGCAAATTTTAAAGTGGAGGTACATGTCAAGACAACTCACACAGCCACACACACAAACGCACCAAGATGCCACATTAGTAAATAAAGTGCATTCGGTGGCATTATTCTCCTAGTAATTCTTACCTTAACCAATGGCAGGACTTTTGTAGAGTTAACCGGGCTTAACTACTGATTTGGGACAAACCCGCAGCAAAATAATTTTGTATTAACAGCTGAGTTAGTTGCTCCCATTCATACATTTGGAAGAATCCTTGAAATCGTAACTGGGTGTCCTAGTCCATCGACTTATGGCAACATAAGTCACAGAGTTTTCTTAAGCAAAGTATCCTCGGAAGTGGTTTTGCCAGTTCCTTCCCCTGAAAGAAAGCCTCCAGCACCTGGGATTTGCTGGTGGTCTCCCATCTAAGTCCTATCCAGGGCTGGCCCTGCTTAGCTTTCAAGATCAGACAGCATTCGGTGCCTTTAGGGTACAGTCATCCCATGGTATATATGGGGGATTGGTTCCAGGACCCCCTTCAGGTACCAAAAGCCACCAATGCTCCAAGTCCCTATCTTAAGGAAATAATAATGATGATGATGATGATGTGTGTGCCTTTAAGTCACCTATTGATTTATGGCGATGACCCCATGCATTTTGGAGGGTTTTCTCAGGCCAGGAATACTCCAAGGTCGTTTTGCCAGTTCCTTCCTCTGAAATAGAGCCTCCAGCATCTGGTATTCCTTGGCGATCTCCCATCCAAGTCCTAACCAGCACTGATCCTGCTTATTTCTACAGTTTAGATGCATCCTCTGTAATGCTAGAAATCTAGGGACTGAAGGGAAATTTCATGCCCCAAGGGTAAGATTTAGAGGGCAAAGGTTTGCCTGGATCACCATGGGGAAGAAATTTGGATAGTAAAAGCAACAGATAAGAGACAAAATTCAACATTTATGCTGCATAAACCAAATACACAGATATAGGATGGGGATGATACATGGCTCTTAGACTGTCAAAAAGTTCCTCCTCATGTTGAGGTGGAATCTCTGTTCCTGGAGCTTGCACCCATTGCTCCGTGTTCCAGTCTCTGGCGCAGCAGAAAACAAGCTTGCTCCATCCTCAGCGTGACATCCCTTCAAATACTTAAACAGGGCTATCATATCGCCTCTTAACCGTCTTTTTTCCAGGCTAAACATACCCAGCTCCCTAACTCTCTCCTCATAAGGCATCGTTTCCAGACCTTTCACCATTTTAGTTGCCCTTCTCTGGACACGCTCCAATTTGTCAATATCCTTTCTGAATTGTGGTGCCCAGAACTGGACACAGTATTCTAGGTGAGGTCTGACCAAGGCAGAATAGAGTGGCACTATGACTTCCCTTGATCTAGACACTATGCTTCTATTGATACAGCCCAAAATCGCATTGGCCTTTTTAGCTGCCGCATCACACTGTTGGCTCATGTTCAACTTGTGGTCTACAAGGACTCCTAGATCCCTTTCGCACGTAGTCTCATTCAGCCAGGTCTCCCCCATCCTATATTTATGCATTTCATTTTTCCGCCCTAAATGCAGTACTTTACATTTCTCCGTATTGAATCTCATTTTGTTAGCTTTGGCCCAGCTCTCCAGTCTATCCAGGTCATTTGCAATACTATAGACGATAAGGACCTTGGGATTTTTGTTGGTCATGAGCCAGCAGCGTGACTTTGCAGCAAAGAAGGCGAACACTATCTTACACCTGCAGTGATAGAAGTATAGCTTCCAAATTGACGGAAGTCATAGCCTCACGATATTCTGTGGTTGAGTCCTGCGTTCAGGTTTGAAGAATAGCGAGAAGTTGGAGAAAGCTCAGAGAAGGTCATTGAGGGTAATAAGTGGCATGGACAACAAAACCCATGAGGAGAGGTTGAGGGATCCAGGCATATTCAGCCTGGTGAAGAGAAGACGGAGGGGGGACATGAATGCCCTCTTTAAATACCTCAAGGGCTTCCCCAGAGAGGAGGTTGCAGGTTTGTTCTCTGCTGCCCCAGAGAGGAGGATCAGGTCTAATGGTCTGAATTTACACGTTGTAGGGTTGGCCAGCAGCGTGATGCTGCAGCAAATAAGGCAAATGATATTTTAGCCAGCATTATTAGAAGCGTCATTTTCAAGTCGAGAGAAGTAATAGCCCCACTATGTGGGACAGGTTTGTTCTCTGCTGCCCCAGAATAAAAGGACTAGGTCCAATGGTTTGAAGTTACAGGAGTGTAGATTTCGACTGAACGTTAGAAATAACTTCTTGACAGCAGTTGGGCAATGGAATCAATTGCCTAGAGAGGTGGTGGGGTCTCCTTTGCAGGTGTTTCCTGCACTGAGAAGGAGGGTTGGTCTGGATGGCCTTTGGAGCCCCCTCCAACTCTAGGATTCTAGGATTTATACCCCACTTTCCCCCTTAAGATTGGGACTTAAAATGGAACCCGTGGCTTAGAGAGAGGTGGTGGGGTCTTCTTCTCCGGACATCTTCCAAAAGAGATGTCCAGACACCCCCCCTATTGCTAGGGAAGCTTTCACTGAGCACGGTTGGACTAGATACCTTTGAGGGACCCTTTCCAGCTCTAGTATTCTCTGACTCTTTAGTCCCAAAAAGGCATTGTTTGGAAGTCTATGGACACTTGATTTGCCTTGGCTTCTCTCTGCACTGAAATCATAGAAGAGGTGGAGGGATCCCTAGGGCTCATCTAGTCCACCCCTGACCTCTAGGAATACACAACCAAAGCACACAAGTTGAAGTGCACTTTACGGATTATCTGGGTCTCCTCTCTTCCCCCACTGTCCCCATCTTCCACCCTCTTTACATCCCTCAAGGGCTGCCCCAGATATGAGGCAGGCCCATTCAATGCCGCCAGGTCTAAGGGAGGGTAGATTTGGGATGAACATTAGAACAACTTGAAAGTGAGAGCCAAGCAGAGGGGGAGAGAGAGAGGTCTCCTTCAAAAAGAGGCCTGCTGGAAGCTATCCTCCCCCCAAAAAGTAACTTCTCCAGGCTCTGAGAGCAGTTTATTCATGCAACTAGAGACCAGCCAGATGGGCCCCTCTGCTTCCAGTAGCCAGTGTGGGGGTCTTGCATGTCCATCGGTCACAGAATGGACCCCCAAGGCACAGCGGGGCAGGAAAAGGGAGTGAATCCCTTGGCAGTGGGATCCCTTGCCTGGTGGGCGATCCCTTTTTTTAGCCTCTGTCCGCTCCTTGGTGCTCCCAAAATGGGACTATAATTAGTAGCCTGTAATTAGGCAGCTGTGTTCCTGTCCCTGGCTGGCGAGCTGTGGTGGCCGGGAGGAGAAGCCAGGGCCCAGCTGAGCCGGGGTGGGTGCAGGAGGGGATATGGATGACAGATTTAGGGACAAGAGTGGGGTGGACTTTGTTAGGAATGCTTTGATTGTGTACTCCTGCATGGCAGAAGGGGGTTGGACTAGATGGCTCTTGGAGAACCCTTCCAACTCTATGATTCTATGGTGATATGATGCATATTCCTGCAGAGCAGAAGGGGGTTGGACTAGATGGCCCTTGGGGTCTCTTACAACTCTATGATTCTATGACGCGATCATGCATATTCTTGCAAGGGAGTGGGTTGGACTAGATGGCCCTTGGAGTCTCTTCCAGCTCTATGATTCTATGATCCTATCATGTGTATTCCTGCAGGGCAGAAAGGGGTTGGACTAGATGGCCCTGCGGGTCTCTTCTAACTCAGTGATTCTATGATTGTATCATGCATATTCCTGCAGGGAAGAAGTAGGTTGAACTAGATGGCCTTTGAGGGTCCCCTCCAACTCTATGATTCTATTATTCTATCATGCACATTCTTGCAGGGCAGAAGGGGGTTGGACTAGATGGCTCTTGGGATCTCTTCCAGCTCTATAAGGCCAGCCTGGGCAGAGAGGGGGACATTTGGAAGCCCCTGAGTTACATGCAATGAGATCTTTGGATATGAGATAGAAATACCCTCTTTTAAAGCACCAGATCCGGTCTGTTCTTGGAAGCTCAACAGGGTCAGCCTTTGTTAGGACTTGGATGGGAGACCACCAGGTGCTGGAGGCTCTATTTTGGAGGAAGGAAGTGGCCAAAACCATGCAGTTGCCACAAGGCATAGAATCATAGAGTTAGAACATACCCCCAAAGGTCATCTAGTCCAACCCCCTGCCAAGTCCAGAGGCAACGTGAAGGGACAGACATACACACAAGATCTGACCTTGGTCCTTTCACCTCCCAAATGCTGCAGGCTAGAACTTCCAGAGCATGGGAAAAGGTGCCTTTTTGGATTCTCACTCCCAGAATCCCCCAGCCAAAAAGACTAACCTTCCCCAAGCCCAGAAGGACAGCCAAGGAATCTCAGTTGCTGGAGGCTCTATTTCAGAGGAAGGAACTGGCAAAACCACTTTTGAGGACTGAGGATTCCTGGCCTAAGAAAACCCTATGAGATTCACGGGGTCGCCATAATTCGACAGGCATCTTGAAGGCACAAACACACACAAATATTTAATAAACAAATAAATACATAAAATAAAGCATACTGGCTAGATTGCGTTAAAAAGTCTGCACCTATACTCTGCGGTGCCTCACAAAAATCACAAGCATTTAAGGGTCCCATAAAGGCCATCCAGTCTAACCCCACCTTATGCCAGTCCATGAAGCCACAGTGAAAGCAATCTAGGACAAGTAGACATTCAACCTCTGTTGAAAAACCTCATAGAACTGTTAAGTTTGGTTGGGACCCCCAAGGCTCTTGTAGCCCGACTCTTTAAAATGGCAATGAGGGAGACTCACAGGAAAACCATCCCTGTGAGGCGGGCCATCCAAAACCTCCAAAGCAGGAGAATTCATCACACTCCGAGAGTGTCCATATTCCACTTTCAAACAGCTCTTACACTCAAAAAGTTTTTCCTAATGTTTTGATGGGGATCTTTTTTCTTCTAATTTGAATCCATTGATTCATGTTCTAATCTCTGGAGGAGCAGGATCATAGAATCTTAGAGTTGGAAGGGAATCCCAAGGGCCATCTAGTCTAACCCCCTGCCATGCAAGAAGACACAATTGGAACGCTGCTTCCAAATTTCATTTGGGAGGGAGAAGAATCTTTATTTGGTGGGGCAATGCCTTCATTTTGCTCCCACCTATACCTACACCCCAGCTGCACAATATGAAGACCTTTCAACAACTGTCTGCTGGGGTTCCCGGGGCTGACCCAAAACATTTTGGTGCCTGAGGCAGTGTCTCAAATAGAAGCCCCCTCCCCCTCACTCAAAATCCCAGACTCATAGATTTGGAAGAGACCACAAGGGCCATGCAGTTGCAGTGACAGACGGCTTTCCAGCCTTGGAGTGTGGTGGAGTCTCCTTCTTTGGGGTTTTTTAAACAGAGGCAGGATGGCAACCTGTCAGAGGTGCTTTGATTGTGTATTCCTGCAGGGCAAAAATGGGGTTGGACTAGATGGCCCTTGAGGTCCCTTCCAGCTCTATGATTCTGTGAAACAATGGATTCAAATTACAAGAAAAGAGATTCCACCTAAACATTAGGAAATAACACTTTCGTTCTTGTGGCTTCTTGCATGGCAGAAAGGGGTTGGGACTAGATGGCCCTTGGGATCCCTTCCAGCCCTAAGATGCTATGAAACTGCACTTTGCAATATTCTAAGAGCTATGTAACAGTGGGATATGCTGGTGCTTAGGAACGTGGTGGAGTCTCCTTCTTTGGAGGTTTTTAAACAAAGACTGGATGCCATCTGCCAGGCGTGCTTTGAGTGTGTCTTCCTGCATGGCAGAATGGGGTTGGACTGGATGGCCTTTGGGGATCCCTTCCAACTCTATGTTTCTGTTTAAACACTGTCAAAGAAGTCCAACCCCCATTCTGCCATGCAGGAAGACACAATCAAAGCACTGAAGTCAAAGTTGCAAAGGCAAAACCAAGGTATTTGGGTACCCAAGGTAAAAAATCTTACCAATGCCTCTCTACTAAAAATACAATCCCCCACAAACGAAGCAGTTCAAAGCTTGAACGACCAAAGGCCTCCTTTTGCAGAGTCGTGGTTTAAAAAGAGACCTGTCCAGCAGGGTGGGGTGGGATGGGGGGCATTTTGAAGGCCACCTGCTTATTTTGAGAACTGCCAACCCTCTGACTTTCCTGTAGGGCAGAGTGGGGTTGGACTAGATGGCCCTTGTGGTCTCTTCCAACACTATGACTCCCTTCTGCTCATCCCAGGGCGGTGCAAAGGCTGGGGCTGCTTGTGGCTGGCTTTGCTGGAATGGCCAATTCCCAGTCGCTTGCCCCGGGTGCTAATTGCACCCTCCAAGCCCTTGAGAGCCGCCCAGATCTGGCCAAGGGACCATCCTACACAGATATATTATTATCTCTCCATAAAACACACACACGCATCTGGGCAGCCCTGGAAAACCAGCAAACAGGGGTTGCTATGTTTTATTTTTTCCTGTTGTTTGTACAGTTGACGGCTGGTTTCAGGGTAGCCACTGCCAACAGGGTGGGGTGGGATGCCAGGGCCCTCATGGTCCAGCAGTGGCCAAAGAGGGAAAGAGAGTGGCCACAGATGGCCCCCCTCCCAATCTGGGATTGCCCAGTGGAGCAAGAATCACCCATTCTTTGGTGTGTGGGAAGGTGTCTTGGGTTTACCCCCTCCTGGGCAGAGGGTGAGAAGTGAACAAGGCCCTGAGCCTGGAAATGTTGCTCCTTTTTTGGACTGCAGTTCCCAGCATCCACCAGCCATTATGGGAATCGCCGTTCCAAGCTCTGGAACCTGGAGCGCATCTGAATGCAAAAGTGTATTGGATGATGCACATACACACAAACACACACACACCAACAAGTTCACAGTCTCCTTCTTTAGAAATTTTTAAACAGAGGCTGGACGGTCATCTGTCCGGCTGTGGTTTGATTGGGTATTCCTGCATGGCAGAATGGGGCTGGACTAGATGGCCCTTGGGGGTCTGTCCCTTCCAACTCTATGACTCTATGATTCCAGTTCCTGGACTTCCAGTTAAGCCAGAATTTTAGGAAAGTGGTAATTCCTTCCAGGTTTTCTCCTGCAACAGCAGTAGCAATATAACCTAGAGTGGAAAGAGATTCCCAAAGGCCATCCAGTCCAGCCCCCTCCTGTCCAGTACAACTACTGTTATAAAGCAAAATATAATAAAATTGCAAAATATTCTAATATTGTTCCTTTTTTCTTAGGAAAGGGGGTCTAACTCTTCCAGGTTTCCTCCTGCAACAAGCAATAGCAATAGAATCCTAGAGTTCCCAAAGGTCATCCAGTCCAGCCCCACCTTTCCAGTACAACTAACATTATAAAGCAAAATAAAATAAGATAAAATCCCTAAATATTCCAATATAATTCCCTTTTCCTGCAGAGACTCACAAAATAGGGGTGCTGCTTTTAAAAAAAAGTTTAATGAAGAAATGGGAGATGTGGGTGATAGATATGAAACTCAACTTGAGAAGCCCCAAGAGAGATGGCCTTCTTTCTCCCTTATATACTTCTTTGGTCTTTAAGATTATCCGAAGAAGCCTCCAAGCTGGGTCACGTTCTCCCAAGGTCTGCTCCACAGTTGTTCAGAGCAAGGTCTTCAGGGTTGTAGCTCCCATGAGGCAGAACGCAGAAGTTCTCCCAGCAATTCAAGAGGCACCTACTCTTCTGAGCATTCAATGCATCTGGATTTGTGCTACTTCTGTACTTGCCAGTGGGTGGGTGGGCGGGTGGGTGACAGAAGGGGAGCAGGAGAGAAGGGGAGAATGAGCAAGGATGGTCAGACAGACAGATAAATGGACAGACAGGTGGGCAGATAGCTGGATGGATGGGTGAATAGACAGATAGATGGACAGGAAGATGGATGGATGGATGGACAGGAAGATGGATGAATAGGTAGATGGATGGATGGACAGGAAGGACAAGAAGATGGGTGGGTGGATGGATAGATAGATAGATAGATAGATAGATAGATAGATAGATAGATAGATAGATTTTCCTTGGGGGTTTTTTTCGGGGCTGTGAGGCTATGTTCTGGAAGAGTTTACTTCTGATGTTTTGCCTGCATCTGTGGCTGGCATCTTCAGAGAATGGCTGGGTAGGAGTGTGTATGGAGTTTATATGCTGTGAATCCCTGTTGGGGAGGATATGTAAATTTGTGTATTTTAATAGCTAGTTCCTGAGGGAGATATGCAAGGAGGATTCGTGTCATATCTCCACCCAGAAACTAGCCATTCAAATACACAAATTTTCATATCCTCCCCAACAGGGACTCACAGTATATAAACCCCCCACTCACTCCTACCCAACCATTCTCTGAAGATGCCAGCCACAGATGCAGGCGAAACGTCAGAAATAAACTCTTCCAGACCACAGCCTCACAGCCCAGAAAAAAACCCAAGGAAAATCTATGGATGCCGGCTATGAAAGCTTTCGACTTCACAGATAGATAGATAGATAGATAGATAGATAGATAGATAGATAGATAGATGGATGAACAGGAAGATGGATGGACAGACAGACAGACAGGAAGATGGATGGATGGATGGATGGATGGATGGAGAGAGAGAGAGAGAGAGAGAAAGACAGACAGATAGATGTATGGATAGACAGGAAGGACAGGAAGATGGATGGGTGGATAAATGGACAGATGGATAAATGGATAGATAGATATAGATAGATAGAAAGAAAGATAGATAGATAATGGATGGGTGAATGAATAGATAGATAGATAGATAGATAGGAAGATGGATGAACAGGAATATGGATAGATGGACAGGAAGATAGATGGATGGATGGATGGATGGAGAGAGAGAGAGAGAGAGAAGGATAGACAGATAGATAGATAGGAAGATGGATGGATAGACAGGAAGGACAGGAGGATGGGTGGGTGGATAGATGGATAAATGGATGGATAGATAGATAGATAGATAGATAGATAGATAGATAGATAGATAGAAAGATGATTTATGGATGGAGAGAGAGAGAGAGGGAAAAAACAGACAGGCAGATAGACAGACTGATGGAAAGATACCTAGATGGAGAGATGGATGAATAGATGGAAGGATGGGTGGATGGACAGATAGATAGGCCAACAGATAAGGTAGGTAGGTAAGTAGGTAGGCAGGCAGGTGGGTAGATAAATAGACAGGCAGGCAGGCAAACAGAGTTATTCACAGCATGATTGAAGAAAGTGTGGGGGCAGGGAGAATGCCTGAGGGAAAATAGGTTTGGCAATGCAAGAGGTGGGGATCATAGCAACAAGAGCCCAGCTCTTCAGGCAACTGCGTGCGTGCTCATACCCTCTGTATTTTAGTTCAAACCTTCAAAGAGTGCTCAGCCTTGGCCTCCAAACAGGCTCAGCACCTTGGAGAGTTCCCTTTCAAGTTCAGACTTAAACCCAGTCTGGACTCATTGCCCTCCCCTCTCTCCCCCACCCATGTGTTGCATGCTTGTGCTCCAGAGGGCAGGATCCTACCCCCAATGGATTTGAAGGAGATTCTGGGTCAACGGGAAGAAGTCATAACAGAGAAGTCCCCACCTGAGACCCTCCTATGTGTCTTGTTCCCAAACTAAGCATCATTCTTGTCCCTCCACACTGTTGACATACAAGGGTCCTTTTGGTGTAGGTTAATAGCACAAGCTGTCAGGGTCGCTTTGAATGAGTTTTTCTGCAGGGGAGAAGGGGTTTGGGCTAGATGGCCCTTGGGGTCTCTTGCAACTCTATGATTTCATGATTATATCATGCACATTCCTGAAGAAGGGGGTTTGACTAGATGGCCCTTGGGGTCTCTTCCAAAGACAAAGGCATATAGCACATTTGGAAGACTTTACAAAAGCATCTGGAGTAACAAACATCTGAGGCAAAGCACAAAAATCAGTGTGTATAGAGCCATTGTACTGTCTATTCTCCTTTATGGGGCTGAAACATGGGTCACGTTGTTTTGCCACCACTTACGACTCCTCGAACGTTTTCATCAGCGCTGTATACGCACAATCCTAAATATACACTGGACTGACTATGTGATGAATGTTGCTGTCCTTGAGCAAGCAGGGATCACCAGCATTGAGGCCATGATATTGAGAACACAGTTGCGCTGGGCAGGGCATGTTTCTAGGATGGAGGACCATCGTCTCCCCAAAATAGTACTCTACGGTGAACTCGCCACAGGTCAGTGTAAGAAGGGCGCTCCAAAAAAGTGATACAAGGACTCCCTGAAGCAACATCTCAGGCTTGTCCAAATTGATCACCAACAATGGTCCGCCCTGGCCTCACATCGGGAGGCATGGAGACGCACTATCCACAATGCTGCAGCCTTATTTGAGAACTCACGCCGAACAAGTCTTGAAGAGAAACAACAACGCAGAAAGAATCACAACCCGGAAACATCACCCAAGGAGACCTTCTGCTGTGCTTTTTGCAACCGGACTTGTTTATCTCGGATTGGCCTTTTAGTCATCAGCGCGCTTGTGGAAAGCGCGGGATGAGTCCTTCCTGAATCTTCGTTTGCGAAGAAAAGCCAGAGAGAGAGATTCCTGCATAATAGAAGGGGTTGGACTAGATGGCCCTTTGGGTCCCTTCCAGCTCTTATGATTCTATGGTGGCAAAAGAGGCATCCCTCTCTTGGTCCAAAATCCCCTCACAGCTAAAGGCAGAATTGGGCCCCCAAGCTAATTCCCCTGCTTGGCTGGTGACTAAATCAAATCCCTATTGTGGCTGTTGCTGCATGCCTTCAAGTCGTTTTGAATTTACCACGACCCTGTCATGTTTTGTTTTGTTTTTTGGCAAGGTTTGTTCAGCGGGGGTTTGCCTTTGAGGCTGAGAGCATGAGTTGTCCAAGGTGATCCACTGGGTCTCTATGGCCACGTAGGGATTTGAACCCTGGTCTCCACAGTGAGGTGGAGTCTTTTTCTTTGGAGATTTTTAAACAGATGTGGGCTTGCCATATGTCAGGAATGCTTTCACTGTGTCTTCCTCCAAGGGAGAAGGGGTTGGACTGGATGACCCTTGGAGATCCTTTCCAACTCTTGAACACATATAAAATCCCAGAGTTGGAAGGGATCGCCAAAGGTCATCCAGTCCAATCCCCTTCTGCCATGCAGGAATACCCAATCAAAGCGCTCCCAACAGGTAGCCATCCAAGCCTCTGTTGAAACTTCTCCAAAGGAGGAGAATCCACCACACTCCCAGACAGCAGCAGATTCCACTTCTGAACAGCTCTTACTGTCAGGAAGTTCTTCCTAATGTTTAGGTGAAATCTCTTTTCTTGTTGTTTGAACCCGTTGCTCCGTTTCCTAGTCTCTGGACCATCAGAAAACAAGCTTGCTCCATCCTCAGTATGACATCCCTTCCATATTTAAACATGGCTATCATGTCACCTCTCAACCTTCTCTTCTCCAGACTAAACATGCCCAGCTCCCTAAGTTGCTCCTCATAGGAGGAAGTATGAACAGATGTAATGCTCCATGGAAACGGGTTGGACTAGATGGCCCTTGGGATCTCTTCCAAATCTACGATTCTATGAAAGCTGTTCATACCTGGTGTTGAGTGGAAACATCCTGTGGGTGGAGGGTTTGAGGACCATGTTCAGGAAAGTTCCTTTTTCTGGACCACTGCTCTCCCAGAATCTCAGGAGTGCATCTACACCGTACAGATAATGCAGTTTAATACCAGTTTATAAGTGCTGTTGCTCCATCCTACGGAATCCTGGGATTTGTAGTTTTGCAAGGTCTCTAACCTTCTCTGCCAAAGAGTGCTGATGCCTTACAATAAACTACAAATCCAGCACCCCTGGACGTGCATGCTCACATCTTGGGACCACATGCTAAAACAAAAAACAAATACCTTTGAATCTTCTCATGTTATTTCCAACACTACTTGTCACCTTGAAACTGTCTCTGAGCATGATGGACTGCCTTTCCTTCCCCACCAACTCCACAACTGGACTCACCAAGTGGGGGATTCAAGGGGACAACATTCCAGGCCAAGAGGTGGATTCTATGGAGAAAACAGAGGGGCTTTGGACCCCCTTCTGTTGGAGAAATGGTGCATGTGAGCATACAGAGGTGTGTGTGTGTGTGTGTGTCCACTTTGTATATGCTCAGATATCCTTTGTCTTTCTCACCACAATCCTAGAACCATAGATGGGTGACACCTGGCTTGATGGCAGTGCATGCAAAAGGGATCTAGGAGTCTTAGTGGACCACAAACTGAACATGAATTAGCAGTGTGATGCAGCAGCTAAAAAAGCCAATGCGATTCTAGGCTGCATTAATAGGAGTATAATGTCTAGATCAAGGGAAGTAATGATGCCACTCTATTCCGCTTTGTTCAGATCTCACCTGGAATACTGTGTCCAGTTCTGGGCACCACAATTCAGGAAGGATATTGAGAAGCTGGAAGGTGTCCAGAAGGCAACCAAAATGGTGGGAGGTCTGGAAGCCATGATGCCCTATGAGCAGCACCTTAGGGAGCTGGGCATGTTTACTCTGGAGAAGGTTAAGAGGTGACATGATAGCCATGTTTAAATATTTGAAGAGACGTCACACTGAGGATGGGGCAAGCTTGTTTTCTGCTGCTCCAGAGACTAGGAGATGGAGCAATGGTTTCAAACTCCAGGAAAAGAGATCCCACCTAAACGTTAGGAAGAATGTCCTGACAGTAAGAGCTGTTCGGAAGTGGAATGCGCTGCCTTTTAGTAATAAATAATAAATAAAATTTATTTATACCCGCCCCTCTGCTAAAAACAATCGGGGCGGCTTCCAACAATTAAAACATTATAATAATGACTAAAAACACCACCCACCCCCACCCTCCCACATAAAAAAACATTAAACCCAATAAGATTAAAACCTTCAAGCTAAAAAACACATTAAAAACAAATATAGAGTCTCCGTCTTTGGAGGTTTTTAAACAAAGGCTGGATGGCCATCTGTCAGGAATATTCCTGCATGGCAGGGAGTTGGACTGGATGGCCTTTGTAGTCTCTTCCAACTCTATGATTCTATGATTCTGCCATACAGGAACACAATTCTAGAATCAGAGTTAGAAGAGACCCTGAGGACCATCTAGTCCAACCCCATTTTGCCATGCAGGAATACATGCATGGGAGAATCACAGAGTTGGAAGAGACCCAAAGGGCCATCTAGTCCAATCCCATTCTGTCCTGCAGGACACAACCCTAGAATCATAGAGTTGGAAGAGATCCTGAAGGCAATCTAGTCCAACTCCATTCTGCCATGCAGGAATACCTAATCACAGCATATGCATATCTTAAAACCTTTGCATTGGGGGCTTTTGGAACCCCCTCCAACTGCATTTGGGTTTTTTAGCTTCTCATAGGCCCCACTGGAGGACACAGATGGGGAGAAACAGTCCGAGGCCTTTGGCCCATCTCACACCAGTCTGTCTTTGGTGGACAGGATGGGCAAAGTCAGGCACACTCGCAGGAATGTGTTTTTGGGAGGCAGCCGAAAAAAGCTGGGCTATTCTTGGCACCAGGCATAGCGACGTCCAGGCCTCAGGCCACAGAGAGAAGACGACGCAAGAGGTGGGGTGAAGAACATCTGCCGAGCTTCTAAAAAAAGAGACAGGGTTCGGATTGGAGACCCAACAGTCCATAGAAGCCAGCTTTGAACAACATCCCATTTATCCTGCCAGGGTGGGGGGGCTGTATAGCGCGGTTCTTAGGCCTGGAGAACTGCAAGCAGTAATCTTGCTTTCAAGGTGAAAGGCACTCTGCCCATGATCAGAAGTTGCAACAATCAAGGTAACATCACCATGCCCCCCCCTTCAGGCTTAGACCTTAGAAGCCAAGGGGGAATTTTCTATGGGGAGGGCGAAGAAGTGTATGTATGTGTGTGTGGGGTGTCTGGCTCTCTAATTTTGGAAGTCTTGTTGAAGTGTGTATGATCCTCAAGGCATCAGATTTATAGATCCATAGAGTTGGAAGAGACCTCAAGGGCCATCTAGTCCAATCCCGTCTTGCAGGAAGACAATTAAAGCATTCCTGACAGATGGCCATCCAACCTCTGCTTTAAAAACCCCAAAGGAGACTCCACCACACTCCCAGGCAAATCCTGGAAGCTAAACAGGGTCAGCCCTGGTTAGTCCTTGGATGGGAGACCGCCAGGGAATACGTAGGCTCCATTTTACAGGAAGGAATTGTCAAAACCACCTCTGAGGATTCCTGGCCAAAGAAAACTTTGAGAAATTCATGGGTGACTTGAAAGTGTACACACATTTGTGCATTGAAGTCTAAATACTTTAAAGGCACCAGATCCTGTCTGATTTTGCAAGCTAAGCAGAGTCACCCCTGGTTGGTCCCTGGATGGGAGACCACCAACAAACCCCAGGTGCTGGAGGCTCTATTTCAGAGGAAGGACCTAGCCAAACCACCTCTGAGGAATCTAAGAAAACTATGTGAAATTCATGGTTGACTTGAAGGCACACACACACACACAGGCATAGACCTAAATATCCTAGTCACCCAATCCAGTCTGATCTTGGAAGCTCAGCAGGGTCACCCCTGGATAGGACTTGGATGGAAGACCCCCCAATGAATCGCAGGTATGTTGGAGCCTCTATATCAGAGAAAGTAACTGGCAAAAACCCCTCTGAGGAAACTGAAATTCATGGGCGACTTGAAGGCACTTACGCATACACACAACTCAGCAGAGACCTGAGAAGCTACTCCTTGGGACTGCAGCTCCCAGCACGCACTGAGGAGGGGATGATGGGAATCAAAGTCCTCAAATGCCACCACTCCAATCCCTAGGGCTGGAGTTACATGGCTCTTGGAAGCGGAAATGGGCCGTGGTAGTTTTTTCCCTTGCAAATAAAATTTCCCTTCTATGTGGTGGTGATGTTCAGTGGGTGGGGGGAATTTTCTTCTTTTCCCTTCGATCTCTTCCCCCCCCCAACCTACTACTGCTCAGCTTGCCAGGGTCTGTGGGGCCTGCTAGGCCCGCCAGGTGAGGGGGCAGCACAAGGACCCATTGATGGGGGGGTTACAAAACCCTCTTTGTGCCACAGCGGCAGCAGGAGCAGCTCCTGGCGGACGGTTTTGCGCAGGCCGGCCTGTGAAAACATCCACCCCACCACTACCACCAACACCCAGGGAGGGACTGAGCCCCATTCATGGCCAACCTGGTTGGGGGGGTTAGGTTTGCATTGGTGGGGGGGGGTCAGTCCAGGACATCATTCCATCTGTGTGTGTGTGTTTTCCTTGCAAATTTATACTCAGTGTTTCCTGTTGGCCCATATTTTTTGGGGGGGAGGGGGAAAATGTTCCTACCATTTTATGGTATGCAAAGAATTTCCCAGGGGAGGGGGACATTGCCTACACACACACACACACACACACACCCTTGCACGAAAGTTTGGATGTTTTGTACTACATGCTATTTCTTGTCTTTGGACTAAGCAATAAACGTTTTCATAGTTTCACACACAAACACACACTTTAATGAGACCACAAAACACACACACATCACCCCATCCCCAAATCGGCTGAGTCAGGGGCCAACTGGCCCTCATAACACTATCACTGCAGATAGAATTATAGAACCCTAAAGTTGGAGGAGATCCCCAAAGGCCATCTAATCCAAACCCCCTCTGCCATGCAGGAATACGCATGATAGAATCATAGAATCCTAGAGTTGGAAGAGACCCCAAAGGCCATCTAGTCCAATCCCTTCTGTCCTGCAGGAAGACCCAATCAAAGCATTCCCCACAGATGGCCATCCAGCCTCTGTTTGAAAACCTCCAAAGGAGAATCCACCGGACTCCCAAGCAACAGCATATTCCACTGCCAAAGAGCTCTTAGAACCACAGAGTTGAAAGGGACCCACTAAGGCCATCTAGTCCAACCCCTGCATTGCAGGAATATCCAAAAAAAGCATTCCCGACAGATGGCCATCCGTCTGTTGGGGGAAGACTGGAAGGAGAGATCGATACCAGAATGAACTCAGGAAGGTAGGGGGACGGAAAGATCATCTTTTCTGCAGAGATCAAAGGAAGTGGGGGGAGATATTCTTGTTTTATTTTCCAGAGTTTGGGGGTGCTATGGACACCCATGCTCACCCCTCCCCCCCCCAAATAAAAGTATGGGGCAGGAACTGAGGGATGGAGCCTGTCTGGAGGTATCTGGTGCAAAATATGGCTTGCAATGAAATGGTATCTGCCATCTGTAATATTTGGGGGGGGGATTTAGGTGAGGCACAGTGGCTAAAATGTGGAGGGGGAGATGAATGGGATGAGACAGATCTGGGGATGAGACCCCCTATGCCAGTGCCATGTATGGGGTAACACTACCCTCTGCTGGTCAGAGGAGGAAACACATCAGAAAATAAAGAACCTAGCCAGACTGAGGAGGGTTACTGAAGGGTAACAGACACTAGACTCCTATTGATGCAGCCTAGGATCACATTGGCTTTTTTAGCTGCCGCATCACACTGCTGTCTCACACTGCTGATTTTGCGCAGGGCAGCAAAGAGTGAGTCTCTGCTAACTCCTGGGTGCAGAGGGTGGCTTGGTGCGTGTGGGGGAAGACTAGCAGTTGCCCCCCCACTCAATAAAAAGGGGTTGTCTCATGGACCGAGAGAAAGCAAAGCCAAGGCATGGATGGGTGTAGTGAGGGGTTCCTCTGGAAAGAGCAGCTTTTTATTAAATCAAAATTTTCCACAAAAAAAAAAAAAAAGAAAAGAAAAAAAAAGAAAAAGACAAAGAAAGCACGGTTTATCCAGGGGGAAGGGGGGGCAGGTCCAAGGAAGAGAGAGTAAGAAAAGTCAAATAAAAATTACTGTCATATTTTTTTAGGGTGGGGGAGGAGATGAAGCAGCAAATGAATTCAGGCATGCTGAGGTGGTACCGAAAGAGATGGTGGTACAGAAAGCGAGCGGCGTGCACAGAAGGGGCCTCCTGTCACCGCTGCCCCCCCTCCATGACCCCAAACACAACCCCCACCCCATTTTCAGCCTCTTCCTCTCTCTTCCTGAAGCCCCCCCCCATTTTGCAAACCACAGAGAATTATAAACATGTCTAACGGGACTTTCAGAAGCACACCCCTCCCCAATAAGGGCACAGGGGGTCTAGAGCTTTGGGGTGGGGGTGGGGGTGAGGGGGGGTGGGCACCCCCCCCACAAGAGAGCACAAAGACTTTTAATTCCTCTCCCGCGCCCCCACCCATGGTCCAGACTCCCCCATGCTAAGAAGGGGGAAGAACCGGGGGGGGGGCGGGGGACGGACCCAAATCCTTAAAGGTCAGGGAGGTTTTGCAGCTCCCCAAAAGAGAGAGGGGGGACCACCCTCCTCAGCTGCTCTGAATCGCCCCCCGCTTTCCTCCCCCCACCCAAACTCCACCCCTCCTTGCATAGATGAGGGCCAGGTCAAAGTGCAACTAAAACAGTATTTCTTTTTGGGGGGTGGCAAAGAAGGGGCTTGGTATGGAGTGGGGGAAAGAGAAGAAACATCTAACAAAAACCGTTACTGAGGCTAAAAAAAACGAAGCCATTCTATCCACACCTTCGCTTCCCAAGGGGTTTAAAACCAAGGGGGTCCTCTTGTATTTTTTAAAAATAAAAATCCCATGGGGAGGGGAGATTTGGTGGGTGGGAAGGGAAGGGGTGGGGGGAGACGTTCTTAAGGACTGGGAGGGGGCCCTGATCCATCGTGCAAAGCCTGCCAGGGGTGACCGCCCCATTAATCACCCCTTTCTCCTGGCAATACCAACCAAAAAAGAAACAAGGAAACAGTTCTAAAGAAAGAGCGGGGGAGACAGTTCGGGACAAGCCCCCCCACACCTCTCAAACCTCCCCCAAAGCATGAAGGGGGCCCCCCACAAGGAAGCCTAGACGGACCCTTCAAAAACGCTGAGTACCTTGACTATAAACCTGATTCTGAGCAGTCCACACTGGGGCAAACCTCGGTGCCCCTCACTCCTTGCCCTACACAGGAGGAGCGGGGGCATGAACGAGCCCCCTCCTCACAGCCTCCTCCCCAGCTTGGAGTGTGCGTCCGGGGCAGGGAAGGAAGGAAGGCAAATTCGAACCACCACCACCATCAGCCCACAAGGCCAAAAATGGGGTCCTGGAACCCAGGAGTGTGGGGTGGGTGGGTGAGGACACCCCCACCGGCTTGGCCCGACCACAGGAAGGGTCTCCTCAGAGGATGGGGGTCCAGGAGGCAGTGGACGGGAGGAAGAAGAGGAGGAGGAGGAGGAAGACAAGGGAAGTATGGATGGCGTGTACACAAGAGTGAGTCCAGGATGTTGCTGGCAAAAT
The DNA here is from genome assembly GCA_030847615.1 of Gambelia wislizenii. NCBI lineage: Eukaryota > Metazoa > Chordata > Lepidosauria > Squamata > Crotaphytidae > Gambelia > Gambelia wislizenii. Next base: position 5,168,884 of record JAUMIR010000002.1, on the reverse strand, counting down.
GTCACCCCGTCAACGAAGGAAAACAACCCCCACCACCACGCTTGGGAGGCGTCTCCCTCTCCTCCTTCTCCATTGTCGTCTTCTCTTGGCAGGAGTGTTGTGTTTCGCTGGGGGGTGGAGGAGGCGGTCAGGACATCTGGTGGGGGGCTTCCAACATCTCCATCAGGAAGGTGTCAATCGGGGTGTCTCCGATCAGCTTGAAGAAGAAGAGGTGCTCCAGGCATTTCAGGCCAATGGACCGCAGGGCCGGCAGGCGCAGCAGCAGCTTGGCAAACCTGCAAATTGAGGGGTGGGCAGGGGGGGTTGGTTTGTGGGGTGGGGAGGGAGACACGCCAATCAATAACCACTAAATGTGTCCTGGAGTAAATAAAGTCTGAACTCTCTCTGGGCCTGGCCAGCCAGTTAGGAGGAAATGGGACAGCAGTCCTGCATACAGCAACCAGCTCATGGAGGGTTGTGAAACAGTAAGAAGCATGTAGACTTGGAAGGGACTCCCCAAGGGTCATCTAGTCCAACCTCCTTCTGCCATGCAGGAAGACACAACTAAAGCATTCCCGAGAGATGGCCACCCAACCTCTGCCAAAGGAGGAGTCCACCACCCTCCAAGGCAGTCTATTGGCATGCCGAACAGCTCTAGCAGTCAGAAGCAGACTGAACAGGTGACGTAGAATCCTACAGTTGGAAGAGACCACAAGTGCCATCAAGCCCAACCCCCTGCCATGCAGGAATACCCAATCAAAGCATTCCCGACAGATGGTCACCCAGCCTCTGCTTAAAAACCTCCAAAGAGGGAGAATCCACCACACTCCCAGGCAGCAGCATATTCCATTCTCCAATAGCTTTTACTGTTAGGAAGTTCCTCCTCATGTTTAGGTTGAATCTATTTTCTTGTAGTTTGAACCCATGGCTCTGTGTCCTAGTCTCTGGAGCAGCAGAAAACAAGCTTGCTCCATCCTCAATATGACATCCCTCCAAATATTTAAACATGGCTATCTTAACTTTTTCTTCCCCAGGCTAAGCATGCCCAGCTCCCTCAGAGGGCATAATGCCTTCCAGACCTCCCACTATTTTTGTCGCCTTCCTCTAGACACGTTCCAGCTTGTCCATATCCTTCCTGAATTATGGTGTCCAGAACTGGACACAGGATTCCATGTGAGGTTTGCCTAAACCAGAATAGAGTGGCACTATTACATCCCTTGATCTAGACACTATACTCCTACTGATGCAGCCTAGAATCACATTGGCTTATTCAGCTGCTGCATCACACTGCTGACTCATGTTCAGCTTGTGGTCCACTAAGATTCCTAGATCCCTTTCGCATGGACTGCCCTCAAGCCATGTGTCACACATCCTATATTTGTGCATTTCATTTTTACTGCCCAAGTGTAGCATTCTACATTTCTCCCTGATGAAATTAATCTTGTTAGTTTTGACCCGGCTTTCTAATCTGTTAAGGGGGTCATTTTGGATTCTGATCCTGTCCTCTGGGGTATTAGCTACCCCTCCTAATTTGGTGCCACCTGCACACTTGATAAGAATGCCTTCTATTCACTCAAGACATGAACCACCTTTAATTATCTGAAGGGATGCCGTGTGACGGAAGGCGGCTTGTTTTCTGCTGTTCCAGAGATAGGAACACAAAACGATGGATTCAAATGGCAAGAAAAGAGATTTCACCTCTTCTTGGTGGTATGAGTTGTGGAACAGACTGCCCCGAAGCATTGTGGACTCTCCATCTTTGGGGGTCTTTATGCATAGGATGTGTGGGCACCTCTCAGAGTCATAGAGTTTGAAGAGACCACAAGGGCCGTCTAGTCCAACCTTCTGCCATGCACTACTGTCATGTACATATTTTATTGTCTCATTATAGTCATGTATTTTGAATGATGGGGTTTGGACTAGATGGCCCCTGGGTGTTCCTCCCAACTCTTATGACTCTATGATCCCTCATGCCTCTCCCTTCTCTGTCTCCATGAATTTAAACTTTCTTTTACACCCTTCCTTGTTGTTAACGGCCTTCAAGTCGACCTCCACTTGCGATGACCCTGTGAGAGACTCCCAAGAGCCCCTTGTCTTCAAGTCCTGCAGACTTAGGGTGGCCGCCATTGTGGCCTCTTTGATGGAATCTCTCCATCTGGTATGTGGCCTTCCTCTCTTCCTACTTCCGTTCCTATCTTTCCAAGCATTATTGTCTTTTCTAGCGGGGTTATCTAAACAGTGAAAATATTCCTCATAGAATTCGAGGAGAATATGGCTAGTCTAAATGGGATCCTGCATCAATCTACCGTATTTGGAAGGAGGGCCAAAAACACCTGGAACTGCCATGTTGGATTTTTGGCGTAGCGATCATGTGCTGAGGCGATGAAACAACCTCCCCCTCCTTCTTTTTTACTGTTTATTTAAGGAGAAAGTCACACTTCTGCACCTTGGATTTGCTTTTAAAAAAAAATACTGTTCGGAGGCAGCAACTGCAGACAATAAAAACACAAATAATTTATTCACGCCTGCCATTTTGATTCACAGGCATGCCCGTTTGAATAAAAACCACGTATGGCTTCATGTGCCCGCAATCTTGAAAAAGCAACAACGTGGAGACATACGAAAGCTGCTGCGAATTGGCGTTACTGCGCATCAATCCACATTTTATAGCCTCGTACAGACGAGTCCATGGAAAATTCTAACGTTAGCGTTTTGTTGTATATCAAGTTTTTGAAAACTTGTGTGTTGCTACAGAACCTTGTACTAAAGGACAATTGGCATCAATTTATAAGTGGATGTTAGAGGAAGCATACAGAGCAGGATACACATTTAAAACAGCTTGGGAAGCTGAATTAGCTTATCCCATAACAGAAGCACACTGGTCAAAAATTTGGATGTCCTCATCATATAAGAAGTTTTCACTTCAGGATCTTATCCAGTTCCTTCCCATTCCTAGTCTTCTTCTGATTTCTTGACTGCAATCTCCCTTCTGATCCAACAATTGATCTAAGGTATAGGAAATCTTTTGACCATCTCAATTTCCTCATCGTCAGCACTGAATTTATGTAAATCCTCAGTGGTCATTGTTTTAGTTTCCTTAATGTTCAACAGTAAGCCTGCCTTAGCACTTTCTAGTTTGACTTTCTGAAGTAGTCATCTCCTCTCTCTCCGGGCCTCAATACCATAAAGGCACCAGATCCCAATGTGATCTTGGAAGATAAGCAAGGTTGGCCCAGGTTAGCACTTGGATGGGAAACTGCCAACAAATCCCAGGCGGTCCCTTGAAAGGAAGGAACTAGCAAAACCACCTCTGAGGATTCCTCGCCTAAGAACACCCTACAAAATTCATAGGGTCGTTGCCATAAGTCAACCAGAGACTTGAAGACAAATACACACACACACTCGAGATCTGACTTTGGTCCCTTTCCCCCAAATGCTGCAGGCTAGAACTTCCAGAGCATGGAAGAAGGTGCCTTTTTGGACTGTCACTCCCAGAATCCCCCAACCAGCTCTGCTGGGAGTGACAGTCCAGTCCAAAAAGAAGAACCTTCCCTAAGCCCAGAAGGACTGTCAAGGAATCTCAGGTGCTGGAACCTCTATTTCAGAGGAAGGAACTGACAAAACTTCCTTCCCTAAGAAAACCCTCTGAAATTCATAGGGTTGCCCTAAGTCGAGAGGTGACTTGAAGACACATACAGACACAATATAGCACAGGGCCTAAATACCTTACGGCACCAGATCCCATCTGATCTTGAAAGCTAAGCAGGGTCAGCACTGGTTAATACTTAGATGGGAGACCACCAATGAAAGACCAGGTGCTGGAGGCTCTACTTCAGAGGAAGGAACCGGCAAAACCACCTCTGAGGATTCCTGGCCTATAGAAAACCCTCTGAAATTCATGCGGTTGCCATACATTAACAGATGATTTGAAGGCACAGACACACACGATGGCACCAGACACCATCTGATGTTGGAAGCTAAGTAGAGTCAGCCCGGGTTAGTACTTGGATGGGAGATCGGCAACAAATCCCAAGTGCTGGATGCTCTATTTCAGCAGAAGGAACTGGCAAAACCGCCTCTGAGGATTCCTGGGGTCGTTGTCATAAGTCGACAGGGCACAAAGACACACACACACAGGCATGGTCTCCTGGCCCCCGTTGCCCATACCTGCCCTGTTGTTCGGGGTACTTCTGCTTGCAGTAGGACTCCAGTGAGGCATAGACTTTCTCTCGCAGTAGCTCCACCTCCCCCGGGTTCGAGAGCCCCTTCGCGTCTGGAGGGCAACAAGGGGGAAAAGAATGCACATCGGAGTCAACACACTCCATAACAAATACACACACACACCAAACAAAGACCAAATAGAAAAGGAAATGTACTGGGGGGGGGAGCTTAGGCTACAAGGAGAGAGAAGGGTTGTAAACACTCGGATGGCAGCCCCACGCCCACCCCAGGCAGATGGGAGCCTGAACCCTTTGTTTGTCTCTCTCTTTTAAGACCCTCTGCGAGGGATACCAAACAGGCAGCGGCTGACTCCTGCTATCACTCACATCCGCTGCCAAATAGCTCACCTGGGTTGAAGAGGATAATGGCTCGGAGACACCCCAGTTCTGTCTTGTCCATCCGCATGTCTCGCATCTTTGACACCAGTTCGGTCAGGACCCTGCATAGGATTGAAAGATGCCCCCGGCCCCAAAGAAAGAGGGAGAGGAGGAGAAATCTTCTTAGCTGTGGGAAAGGGTGACTTGCAGGGACACTTGATAGGCACAGGAACACAAAAGTTGCGATGGAATTAACATTTAATATTCAAGGCAGGTATTGACAAGGTGGAAAATCACAGAATCCTAAAGTTGGAAGAGACCATGAGAGCCATCGAGTCCAACCCTCTTCTGCCATGCAGGAAGAAACAATCAAAGCATTCCCGACAGACGGCAATCCATCCTGTTTAAAAACCTCCAAAGAAGGAGACTCCACCACGCTCCCAGGCAACAGCGGATTCTACTGCCAAACAGCTTTTACCCTCAGGAAGTTCTTCCTAATCTTTAGGTGGAATCTCTTTTCCTGGAGTTTGAGTCCATTGCTATGTGTCCTAGTCTCTAGGGCCTCAAAAAACAAGCTTGCTCCATCCTCAGTGTGACATCCCTTCAAATATTTAAACATGGCTATCATGCCACCTCTTCACCTTCTGGAATGCTTTGTTTATTCCTGCATGGCAGGGATTGGACTTGGATGGCCCTTGTGGTCTCTTCCAATTCTATGATTTTATGAAAGAATGCCATACTGAGGATGGAGCAAGCTTGTTTTCTGCTACTCCACAGACTGGGATGCGGAGCAATGGACTCAAACTCCAGGAAAGGAGATTCCACCTAAAAATTAGGAAGAAATTCCTGGCTTTTGAGTGCTGTTGGACAGTGGAATCCACTCCTGCCTGGGAGTGTGGTGGAGTCTCCCTCTTTGGAGGTTTTTCAGCAGAGGCTGTATGGCCATCTGTCGAGAGTGCTTTGATTGTGTATTCCTGCACGGCAGAGGGTTGGACTAGATGTCCCTTGGGGACCTCTCCCAATTCGAAGAACCTGGGGCAGCGGAAAGTTTATTCTGTCTCTCATGACATTAGAACTGAAACAGAGCTACTGACTGAAGCTGAAAAGTGTAACAGTTAGGGTTATAGCCAAGGACCACTACCACATGTGTGCCTTTGACAATGGTGGTTTCTTTCTTCCCTGGAAATGCCGATGGCTACCAGATGGAGCACCACTTTTTGAGCTGGGGCCTGGCCTTGGTGGACACAACATTTTCTGAAGGGAGCAACGTTTCCCGAGGGTCACCTGTCAAATATGGCTCCCACGCCAGCGCTGTGGGCGCTGTTGCGGTGAACATGGAGGCCTGTGGCCAGGAGAATCCCGTCTTTCACCGAAATGGAGCGGTGCGAGAAGGAGGCGATCAGCAGCTCGTTCCAGCCTGCCGGGGGGAAAAGCAGAGAGTTGTTATTGTTTATTATTATTGTTATTATTTTATTCATTATACCCACCCTTCTCCCAACAATGGGACTCAAGCCAGCTAACAACATCTTGAAAACAATACAAGTTAAAAGCAATACAAAAGTAAAAAAATATAACAGTATAAATATAATTTTTTACCAATAATGGGATACAGGACAGCGAATAACACGTTTAAAACAATACAGGTTAAAAGCAGTACAAATGTAAAAAAAACCCACATTATAAATATATATATATTTACCAATAATGGGATTCAGACCAGCTAACAGCATGTTTACAACACTACAGGTTAAAAGCAATATAAAAGTTAAAAAATTACAGTATAAATATAATTTTTTTACTGATAATGGGATTCAGGCCAGCTAACAACATTCTTTTAATATAATACAGGTTAAAAGCAATCCAAAAGTAAAAAAAAAAGAACAGTATAAATGGGATTCAGGCTGGAAAACATGTTTAAAACAAAACAAAAGCAATACAAAAGTAAAGAATAACACTATAAATATATCATTTTTTTTAAAAAAAGGATTAAATAATTTGTAAGCTAAAACATAAAAATATTAAAATGCCTTTTTAAAAAAAACCTCTATAAACTCCCTTCACAATCTTAAAAAATGCATCTCACGGCGGTAAAGACCTAACCCTTGTTAGTTTGTAAAAACCTGGCAGCACAAAAATGGTTTAACCTGCTGCCGGAAGGAAAGCAAAGACGGGGGGCACCTTGGCTTCTATGGGGAGGGAGTTCCAAAATTTGATAGCAGGTCCTGAAAAGACCCTGTATCTCCCTTTTTCACACCAAATGAGACTGAGAAGGTGATGAGATAGAGAGGAGAGTGTCCCCAGAAGATCTTAGGGCTCCGCTGAGCTCATAAAGGGAAATTTGGTCCTTCAAATAACTGGGACCCAAGCCATATAGTTAGCGGGGGGAGGGGAGGGAGACTGACCCAAACATATGTTTTCCAGAAAAAAATGAAATTTTCAGAAAAAGTAGGGAGGGGGGAATGCAACATTAGCACTTTTTATAGACTGAAAGTCTATAAAGTAAGAAAGTCTTACTTTAGGAACATAAAATAGGACTATGTACATTTTGATTTGGCATAAAATTATTACCACTGGTATATTAAAAATGCAGCGTATTCAAACAATTATTACAATTACAATAGGGCTCCTGTATCAGCGAGGGATGGGTGTGTCCCCCCACCGTGGATACCGAAAACCACAGATAACAGTGAATGCCACTGAAAGTAATGGGACTTCTGGTTCAAAATACCATAGAGTTTGCCTTGGAGGATCTAGAAAATTTCTAGAGAGGGTGCCTCTCTAGGCATTTTCTAGGGAGACTCTATGGTAGGTGTGCTGTTTTGTGTCCCACAGATAACTAAATCCAGTGGATAATGAATCAACGGATATGGGAGCTCCTACTGTATTACAAACGGAATTTACTTTTACTTATTTATTTATTTTTTTTATTTGTAACAAATGGAGCAACAATCTCCTGAACTGTACGGAACTTCTTCCTTTGTTCAATTTTTCATTAAAAAAAGTTGCACTTTCATTGATGTTTTTGTTTTTAATTCATGTTGTGTTATTAATTATGTGATAATTTAATGCTTTTTAAAATTTTTCTAAATTATTATATTTTAGCTTTATTTTTAGTTGTAAGCCATTTTGAGTCCCATCTTGGGGGAAAGACGTGGTATAAATCTAATAAATAAAATAAATAATATTTTTAAAAAAGTGGGGGAATGGGGGGGAATGTTTTTCCCCTCCTGAATTTTTCTGGTTTTTTTTTCCTGGTCTTCACATCTCTACTGGGGATAAACCAACTTGACTGGACTCCCCTGTGCCCCTACATTGGGTGTCCCATGTGTCTCGCTATGGGAAGGCATTCCATAGACCCTGATATGAAAAAACAGGGGTCTCCCAAATGGACTGCAAGCAGAACAGAACACAAATGGTACACAAATTCAACATGCTTGAATCTGCAAGTGTCCAAACCCCTGCGGTTGTAGTAATGCCAAACACAAGGAATTGAGTTCAAAACTTGGAATTGTTGAATCACCAATGTAAGCTGCTCCTTTATTTGAAAAGTTTGGCAAGGATGTCAGGGATTGTAGAAACCATGTGTGGAAATTTTACAATGAAAAGGAGCAAGGGCCAGTAGGTAGGGCTATGAGCACAGCTGGTGTTTACTGCTCAATTTTATTGTAAGCCGCCTTGAGTCCTGTCATGGGAGAAAGGCAGGGTATAAATCTAAAAAATAAAATCAATAATAAATTTAAAATGCAAAAACCAAAAAGGGCTTCAGGGGGAAAAACAACCTGTCTATACAACTCCTATCTTCATGGGAAAGGACTGTACAGCCTGTGAGCTTGGAAACAGCAATGTGTGTATGACTGTATAACGCATTGTGTTGTGTATCAACAGCAGTGCGGTCTGTCGTCCCATTCCCTTGCAGAATAGGCATGCGCTGTGTCTTAGGCAGGCCGCATGGCCCTACACCTATACCTCAGCTTGGCCCTCTGCACATGCCCGGGATGGACTTGCACAAACGCCTCGACAGGGGAGCCCCAGGGATGCCCCCCCCCGGGCAGCCAGGCTTACTCACCTGCCCGGAGCAAGATGACCTGGTCGTCGAGGGGCAGCTCGGAGAAGTGAGGGATGCGCTTGGCCCATTCCACCAGCGTGAAGAGCTGCTTGTCGGCTGCCTGGCAGATGTTGGTCACGGGGTCATTGGGCTGCAAGAGCCAAGAAGAAAGAGGAGAGGGCGGGTGGGTAGCTTGGAGGTGTTTGCAAGGTGGGGGACGTCACAAAACACCCGTCTTCCCATTCCAGCTCCCATCAGTGCCAATTCAAGACATCCCCCTCTCTGGTAGCCAAACAGTTACCTCCACCAACAACTGTTTCGGGACTCCCAAGGAGGGTCAAACTAATTAACCCCCAGCCTCCAATGCAGGACCTTCATGCCGACCCCCTCCCTCTTCACTGCCCCGCCAGGCCACCTTGAACCTTGAACTCTCCCGCCTGCCCGGTTAAAAGACTACAGCCAGCCCCTCCTGTTGGTATTTACCTCGTTGACGTCAAACGTCCGGGGCGAGCGTCCTGATCCCGCCGCACCCCGCCAACTCACCGAGCTGCCCCCCGTGCCGGATCCGTCGACGCTTTGGTCCGATTTCTGCTCCACGGCCAGCTCGGCTTCCAGGATCTTCTCCACGGGCATGTCCTCGTTGGCGCCACCCCCGGCCAGGTCACCGTCGCCGTCCTTGTCCTTGCCGCGCTGGCGCTCCTCTTGCACAGCTAGGCGGGAGGGCACAAGGGGCCGCGGAAAGAGACGGGGGTCAGAGAGACAACCCAGAATGGCCCCTGCTCCCCCCACAGCATTGGCTGGTTCAAACAAAGTTGGTTTAAACCATGGTAAAAGACAGGTTGGATTAAACCATGGTTCAAGCCAGGCTGGTTTAAACCACGGTTTAAGCAAGTTTGATTTAAACCATGGTTTAAGCCAGGCTGGTTTAAAACATGGTTTGAACCAGGTTGGTAAAAAGCATGATTTAAGCCAGGTTGGTAAATAGCATAGTTTAAGCAAGATTAGTTTAAACCATGGTTTGAGCCGGTTGTTTAAAACTTAAACCAAATGACTTTTTAAAAAAACCACTCCTGTTTTTTAAAAATTGATTATTCATATTTACTTTTTAAGTATGACTATTATTACCATTTTTCCAATCCTCTTAATGGAACAACAATCACTGTTTGAATATAAACGTTTTAGTGTTAACAGTTGATTGGCAGTTGTTCATTGTTAGACCAGGATTCAGTGTCTGTGGTTTCTCTTTAATCACTTTATTTTACTATGCCAGAAATGCCATTCAGAAACAAATTCTTCCACTAACATATACAGTTGTCCCTTCATATTTGCTGGGGTTTGGTTCCAGGACCTCCCGTGGATACCAAAATCCATAAATATTCAAGTCCCATTATATGCAATGGCATAGCAAAATGGTGTCCCTTATTATATAAGATGGCAAAATCAAGGTTTGCTTTTTGGGTTTTTTTAAAGAATATTTTCAAGTCGTGAATACTTAAATCCGTGCATACCAAATCCGTGGATACAGAGGGACAACTGTAGTTCAATGAAAACAACCTGCTTTAAAAGAGCACTTTTTTTAAAAAAAAGAACAATTATTATTTAAGTGAGTGGCTGTAATATCTAAACTGCATTTTGTTACTTAATTTTCAGATTTAGTCCTATATTGATCTTAATGCCAAAAAACCAAACAAACCTGGTTTAAACCAAAAAATCCCAGGGTTTTGGTGTTCTTTTAAGCTGCTTTCCCCCCAATAATTATAATTATAATGTTGTTATAATTACTAGTGCAATTTCTATGCCACCTTTCTCCCAAAGTGGGACCCAGGGCAGCTCGCAGAACAATTAAAAACATGACTAAAAGCAATTAAAACCAATTAAAACATACAAGATTAAAAACAACATAAAACCACACCCCAATGGCTTCCAGTTTGGGTCAGAGCGGGCAAACGTGAGAGGCCGCACTGTCAGAACCTTTTCGTCGGCTTCCCCTGACAAGATCCAAGCAGCAACTTCGTCACACCTCTCTCCCTTCATCCCTCTCTTTTTGGGAGACAGAGAGGGGGAAGGAGGGAGAGAGGATATGGGGGACTGACCACCACCAGGCTAGGCCGCACGGGCAGCAATCTCTGCCCTACCTCCTGTCCTAAGAGGCAGGAGGTGGGCCAAGAATCACGCCCGATGCCAGCTGACCTAACAGCGGCAACAGAAGCCCCCGCCAACGCTTCCTCCGAACCCCAGTGGAAGCCCCGGCGGGGACCTCCAGACGTTGGGGAAGGACGAACACAGAGCTCAACCGCTGCCACTGCTCCCAGCCGCCGACGCTGCCCTTCTACAGAGGCGGACCCCCCCAAAACACCATCAGGGGCATGGAGGGCGACTCTTACTAATAGCCCTCCTCTCCAAACTCGGCCGGAGACTCCCCAGCCCTGCTAAACCAAAGCCCGGGGTCCTGTCGAAAGCTGCACTGTGACTCCAATGGACCACCCTGGAGTAGCTCCTACTGAGACCGGCTACAGGGCTGGGAAGGCCAGTCCAGTTTCCCCCTCCCCCTGGCTCTCAGGGGGCTTCTGAGACTAGAGATGTGAAGGCTTGGGGGGAAAATGAATTTTTTAAAAAAAAAAACACACATTTTTTTCCTGAAGCCTTTTTTTTCCTCCATTTTTTTTTAAAGGAAGAAAATTGATTATGGAATGTTTTATTTTAGCATGATGAATAAAATCTTTTAAGACAAGGTGTTCATACACTCTCCAAATCATTGCTAAAAATGATGTACAGTATCAGATTATTCTAATTTCTGTGCACTGAGGACAAGCAAATCCTACAGGATGCTTTATATTTATTTGATACCATGGAGAGGAAATAGAAATAATTTTCTTTGTTACTAATGTTGATGGTTTATTCTGTTTTGTTTTGTTTTAAGCGTGTGTGTGTGTGTGTGTGTGTGTTTTAATGCTCCACATAAACTAGCAAAACCAAAGTGGTTCCTTACAGTACAGGATATGCTTGCTCCATTTGTTACAAATAAAAATAAAAATAATTTCTGTTTGTAATAATTGTTTGAATACACTGTATTTTTAGTATACCAACTGTGATATAATTTTATGCCAAATCAAATTGTAGTCATATTTTGTGTTTCCTTCAATCTGTTAAAAAAGAGTGACTTTAAATCTGTTTTAAAAAGTGCTAATGTTGCAGTTTTTCAATTTTTTTTGAAAGATTTCCATTTTTTTCTTAAAAAAAAACCACCCCTATGGCTTCAACATTTCTGGAAATTTTTACATCTCTATCTGAGACTCTTTCCCCAAACACCCACCTGTGCTCTGCCCACCCCCACTCTCCTTCATCCCCTCCATCAGCCGCCCGTAGATGGTGGGGGAAGCCACGTCAGCGGGCTTCACCCCGGCGGCACCCCTCCTGCCCCACAACCGGCCTCACAAGCTGTCTCCCCCCCTCCGCCTCCCACCGCCAGCCCCGTTCCCTGCTACCTTCGCGCTTCATGCCGGTGGCCAGGCATTTCTGGTAGCGGCAATACTGGCAGCGGTTGCGCTGGCGCTTGTCCACAATGCAGTCCTTGTTGTCGCGGCAGGTGTAGGTCAGGTCCTTCCGGATGGTGCGCTTAAAGAAGCCCTTGCAGCCCTCGCAGCTGTACACCCCGTAGTGCTTCCCTGAGGAGGGGGCGCCGGAAGGAGGAAGGCAAGGACTGAGTCTTGGGTCAGCACTGCCCCCTCCCTCCCTCTCCTCCCCCGCCCGACCCAGAGGTTGCAGGGGGGATGCCCCAGCCCCCTTGGCCCCACACATCAGTTCCCTTCCCCACTCTGAATCTCCCCTTCTCCCATTCCACCCCCCAAAAAAATTAACCACCAATCCCAAACCCAAATAATGCCAGACACTGGCACTTCGCTCCTGCACTCCTCAATCTTCCTGCCACAAATCCAAGAAATCTGCCCCCCACACACACCCTCCACCCCGGCCAGTACTTCTCACCATTTTCATTGTTCTGTACCCAGCTTGTGGGGGCCATTAGCTAACACACACTGGAAGCCACTTAGAGAGTGCCTAGCGCGCTATAAAGCAGTGTAGATGCGTAAGTGCTATTGCTTAACAATTTGTAAGCTGCTCTGAGAGCCTTTGTGGCTGAAGAGCGGGGTATAAATACCTAAGTAAATAAATAAATAGTTGTGCCTTCAAGTCATTACTGAATTAAAGCAACCCTGAGGCAAACCTATCTGCTGCTCCATGCGAAAGGGATCTAGAAGCCTTTCTTACTAGACTGCAATCTGGACATCAGTCAGCAGTGTGGTGCAGCAACTAGAAAAGCCAATGCGATTCTAGGCTGCATCTATTAGATCTAGGGAAGTCATAGTGCCACTCTATTCTGCTTTGGTCAGACCTCAGCTGGAATACTGTCTCCAGGATGTTGCCAAGCTGGAGCGTGTCCAGAGGAGGAGGACCAAAATGGTGGGAGGTCTGAAAGCCATTATGCTCTATGAGGAGCAGCTTAGGGAGCTGGGCATGTTTAGCCTGAGATGAGAAAGTTCAGAGGGGACATGATGGCCATGTTTAAATATTTGAAGGGATGTCATACTGAAGATGGGGCAAGCTTGTTTTCTGCTGCTCCATAGACTAGGACACGGAGCAATAGAGTCAAACTACAGGAACAGACATTCCACCTAAGCATTAGGAAGAACTTCCTGATGGCAAGAGGTGTTCAACAGTGGAATGCACTGACTGGTCAAGTCTCCTTCTCTGGAGGTTTTTAAACAGAGGCTGGATGGCCATCTGTCAGGAATGCTTTGATGTGTGTTCCTGCAGGGAAGGGGGTTGGACTTGATAGCCCTTGGGGGTCTCTTCCAACTACAGGATTCTATGATTCTATTGCAAGGTTTTCTTGGCAAGATTAGTTAAGAGGAGGTTTGCCACCATTGCTACTTTCCTCTGAGGCTGAGAGAGAGAGAGTAGAACTTCCCCAAGGTCACCCAAGAGTCCTAGCATTACTAATTGGATTCCTGGACCACCAGTGAGTCGGGATTTTATCCGAGAACCTCAGAATCGGGAAGGAATCGTCGGACAACAGGGCATATTCCAGACCATCACTGAGAGCAACACAGCGGTGCAATCATGATGCATGATGCCTCCTGGAACAAGGGAACACCATTTTCCATTTACCAGACCCCAGATGTCAGCAGCTGGAGTTGTGGGACCCCCAAGGTTTGGATACTGTTCCAAAATCTAGGATTTTGGGAGATTTACAGTCGGATAATGTGGCCTGCTCTAATCAAGTCTTGCTTTTTACAACTGCGCTCTTGGGACGCAAGATCTATGACAATTCCAAGACCTAGCTGTGTTACGTCTGGAATATCAGCATACAAAAGAATCTTGTCACACGTCTGACACTAACTGAGGGAAAAAAGTTACAGCGTAAGCTTTTGTAGACTTAGGGCTTGCCTACATGGGGGACAAAAACTCCAAATGGAGTTCGGCTCACATATCTCCCATTGAACCCCCTGCGTATTATTACTCCCCGCAGGGATGTGGGACCTTGTCTCCACCTTCCCTGCTGAGTTTTATCCACCGCCATCCTCACCACCTTGACCGCAATTTAAAGCTCAGGAGGCAGTTCCCTCCAGTCTTAGCAGTACCGCCTCTGCCCGCTCACCGCAGAAAGAGGCGCTTGGAGAAAGCGACAGAAGCACTTGAAGGAAGCGACAGCGAGCAGAGAGTGGGTGGAAGCAGCACTGCTGAGCCAGGGGAAGGGAGAAAAGCCTCTCCCTTTGGCCAGGAACTGCCTAGAGATGTGAAGGCCTGGAAAAATTAAGGAAAAAAAATCCGTTCTTTTCCCTTAAGCTTTTTCCCTCCAAAAAAAATTGAAAAAAGGAAGAGGTTCCATACAGTTCAGGAGATTGTTGCTCCATTTGCTACAAATATATATTTTTTAAAAAGTAAATTCCCTTTGTAATAATTGTTTGAATATACTGTATTTTTAATATACCAATTGTGATAATTTTATGCCAAATCAAATTGTACATCATCATATTTTATGTTCCTAAAGAGTGACTTTCAATCTGTAAAAAGTGCTGCGGTTGCTTCCCCTCCCCCCTCAATTTTTCCAAAAACGTTCATTTTTTTTCATGAAAACCCCCAGAAAAAAAACAGTTTTTTTCTGTGGCTTCAAAATTTCTGGAAATTTTACATCTCTAGAACTGTCTCCTGAGCTTTAAAATTGGTTGCGGTGGCAGATGAAAATGAGGAGAAAACCCCAAATCCCACATACTCCACATCTAGGTAAAATACCCACAAATGCCACAAATCTGGGCCATGCAACATGCAGCCAAATTGCCCCAGACTCACGGGGAAAGGCCATGCCACATGTGCAATAGCACTGATATTTATATACTGCACTCCCTAAGCGGTTTATAATGTATTTTAGCTAATTGCCCCCAACAAGCTGGGTACTCATTTCACCGACCTACGGAAGGATGGAAGGCAGAGTCAGCCTTGGAGCCCTCTGGGATCAAACTCATAACCCTGTGGCTTGCAGTGCTGGCATTTAACCATTGCATCACCAGGGCTCCTTAGGTGGCCTGGTTGGCATAGATTCATGGGCTTTCGCAGGGGGATTCAGGGTTTTGGATAGTGTAGACAAGCCTTCAGAGGCATGGGAAGGAAGCAGACTAAGTCTACGGAAGCTCATGCTGCCTCTTCTTTCTCCCAGTTAGTCTCATGATCCTTTTGCATAGGACAATCCCATTTGGACATTTAATCCACCTGCCTGAGTTTGCTCTTGGACCACCTCTCGCCCATGAATGGTTTCTTTTTTCTGGAGGGGCTTAATCTCCACTTGTTGGCTGGGCAATTTCACAACATGTCTTCCATTCTGCTTTTTGAAAGGACTGCCACCTCTATAACCCCCATTTTTTTCTCAACCATAGTTATGTCTGGTATATTGTGGTGTATAACTATATAGGTGTCCTCTTCCTATGTATAGGTATTCCTCTGCCCCTTTTACACTCCTTTCCCATAAAGAGTGGAAAGCTAGCATTTCTATCCCACCCCACGTGCCAGAGAATCCACAGAGCTCCCCCCCTCAACAACTCATGTGGTTGAGGGGGGCGTCCGCACACCTGACGACCTGTCTCCGCAGATGGCGCAGAGGCGTTTGCCGGGCATCATGCCTCCATGGGGGTGGCCAGGCATCACCCTCATGCCCAGCGGGGGCTTCACATCATCCGAGCTGCTGACGGAATGGAGGCCCGAGAGGTTCACCGTGGAGTTGATCTGGAAGAGCAGGAGAGAGGGAAGTGAATCACAGAATCACAGAGCTGGAAGAGACCCCAAGGGCCATCTAGTCCAACTCCCTTCTGCCACGCAGGAAGACACAATCAAAGCACTCCCGACAGATGGCAATCCAGCCTCTGTGTAAAACCCTCCAAAGGAGAAGACTCCACCACACTACGAGGCAGCAGATTCCACTGTTGAACACCTCTCACTGTCAGGAAGGTCCTCCTAATGTTTAGGTAGGATCTCTTTTCTGGAGCCTATTGCTCTGTGTCCTAGTCTCTGGAGCAGCAGAAAACAAGCTTGCTCCATCTTCAGTATGGCATCCCTTCAAATATTTATTTTTTAAAAATTTATTTATTTATTGAAACTTAAAATACACACACACACACACACACACACACACAATCATACATACAAACATAATCATATGTATTAGATATCTTTATCAAAACATCTTCAGTTTCACATTATTTTTTATCTTAGCTATATATACATTCCTTCCTTCTTCTTCTTCTTCCTATTTCTACGCTCTAATTCTGTCTACTTCTTTCACCCTCTTTCTTCTTCCTGTCTTTTAGCTTTCTTTTCGCTTTCTTACACCCACTATTCTCTTGCTACTATGTTTCCTCTCTACAGTCTCATTCTCCTTTTCTACTTGATAAATCCCTCCCACTTACCTGTCCTTCTATTAAATTATTTTCTATACAAGCTTTCCCTTCTATTACACCTCTCCTTTACTTTAGTACAAATGTACAAAACATTCAACTATACAAACTTACAATGACTTCCTTATCATTGCATCGCGAAGTGGAATGCTTCTAAAATGATGCTTCTTTACTCCTCTTACAAATAATATTCTTACCTACAGTTTTCCCAAATACATACCTTTATCTACATGCCTATTACTTACTTTTCCTATTTATATATCAAGTATCATATGAACATACAAAGCATGTTTAGATTCTGCATTCCATTCAGTACACAGTGCCTGTTATTTTATTCCTTTTTTTTTTTTTACATATTTACTATTGCTATTTACTATACTCTGGTTTCTCTTCAGATCATATAAATCTTTTGCCTTATCCCTTCGAATATTTAAACATGGACATCATGTCCCCTCTGAACCTTCTCTTCTCCGGGCTAAACATGCCCAGCTCCCTAAGCCGCTCCTCATAGAGCATCATGGCTTTCAGACATCCCACCATTTTGGTCGCCCTCCTCTGAACACATTCTCAATATTCTTCTTTAATTGTGGTGCCCAGAACTGGACACAGTATTACTCCAGGTAAGGTTTGACCAAAGCAGAACAGAGTGGCACTATGACTTCCCTCGATCTAGACACTAGACTTCTATCCTGCTGTATCACACTGCTGACTCATGTTCAGCTTGAGGTCCACTAAGACTCCTAGATCCTTTTCGCATGTACTGCCATCAGTCCAGGTGTTACCCATCCTATACCTGTGCTTTTAATTTTTACTGCCCAAGTGCGGTATCCGACATTTCTCCCTGTTGAAATTCATTTTGTTAGTTTGGGCCCAGCTTTCTAATCTGCTAAGATCATTTTGAATTCTGCTCCTGTCCTCTGGGGTATTAGCTACCCCTCCTAATTGGGTATCTTCTGCAAACTTGATAAGCATGCCCTCTGTTCCCTCATCCAAGTCACTGATAATGATGTTGAATAACACTGGGCCCAGGACAGAACTCTGTGGCACCCCAATGGTCACTTGTCTCCAGGATGAAGAGGAGCCATTGATGAGCACCCATTGGGTGGAGGACCATTCCTGCTCAATGCCTTCCCCCAAATGAAGGGATCCCAGCTCCCAACCCATCCATAGAAACCCACACACGCAGAGACCAAGCTCACCTGGGGGCTGCTGACGGGCCCATAGCCGATGGAGGGTGTCGCAGGGAGTCCTGGCGACCCCATGGAGGAGCTGATGACCGGGAAGGGAGACCCCAGCCCGCCGATGGAGGTGGTCATCGCCGACCCGATCATGGAAGGATGTAAGGGAGCCGAGGGCTCGGGTGGGGGGGAGGTCCCGGTGCCCCTCAGAGGGGGAGAATTGCTGAGGGAAGAGCTATCCGGACTCCTGCAGCCTTTAGAGGAAGAAGAAGAAGAGAGGGGAAAGAAACATCAGGGACAGAGGGGGGGAGAGAAGAAGACGAGTGGGTTAAAGCGACTAGAAATCCACACACACACCGATATAAAAATGCACAGGCAGAGGGTCACTGAGGCTCAGAGGATCCCCCACCCACAAGTCTCCACCCAGCCAATCCACCGTTTCCCCAGAAGCCTCCACCCCGGACACCCTCAGCTTCCTCTCCGGATATTTCGCAAAACCACCAGGAAGTACGTGGCCACGGGGGTATTTCCTGCCCAGGGAGGCAGGAATACCCCCACACACAAGTCCTGCCCCCTCCATTAGAACAAATAAACTGTCTTCTTCTTTAATGATAACTGTAAAACACACAAAGAAAAATAGTGCAGCTAACGTCAAGGCTCAACCATCTCCACACACTTCTTCCTCAAAGAGATTAGATGGAGATTAAAAGTGACGCACGCACTATCGATACCCTTTGAAATCTGTGTGCACTCATTAAGGACTGCCTTATATTTCCAGCTCAAACACATGGCATGAACTTTGCTTTGATGGTGCAGGGCACGAGGTTGGACTAGATAGCCCTTGCAGTCTCTCCCAACTCTAAAATTTTATGAACTAGCATGGGTGGAAAGAGAACCATTGGGTTTTCAACTAACAGCTTAAATAAACAGTCAACATTGGTTGTAAAAAGTGGCTACTCTCTTCTACAGCTTTTATCTATTTGAAACAAATCCGCTTGCCTGGAATGATTTAAGAAATCATTTTGCCCAGAAACCGGAACTGGCTGATGGATTATTTCATAGAATCCTAGAGTTGGAAGAGCCCACAAGGGCCATTTAGTTCAACCTCATTCTGCCATGCAGGAACACACAATTTCACACAGAAATAGTTCCAGGTCTGAGGGAAATGTTTATAGAGCACCAGTGCTTCCCCACAACACAAAGGCAGCTCTTGAACAGAGCTACAGGTAATCCCAGGTAGAAGGTGGACCATGGGAGTCCTTTTGGTTGGGCAGGAACACACAGAACAACCACAGGTGACGACAGTACCATTCCTACTGCTGCATATATACTCTAAACACACGAAAGGCACCAGGTCCCCGTCTGATCTTGGAAGCTAAGCAAAGTCAGACCTAGATAGTCCTTGGATGGGAGACCACCAAGGAATCCCAGGTAATGGAGGCTCCATTTCAGAGGAAGGAACTGGCAAAACCACCTCTGAGGATTCCTGGCTTAGAAACCCTATAAGAAATTCATGGGGTCCCCATAAGTCCAGGGGCGATTTGAAGTGTGCACAAGACACACACACATGCTGCAGCTGGCAGACATCGCTGTGGGCCAAGGGAGCCATGGCACAGAGCTATAGCCCTATGCGCAGTCTTAGCTGGAAGAAGGGAAGGTACCTTCTGGCAGGCCTGGCTCTATGCTCCCAATTCAGCTCTACACCGCCTTCTCCATCTGGCAGACTCTCCGGCAAAGAGATGCCGAGGACCATGGCAAACGCAGCGTCCCAACTCCTTTCCTGCCAAAACAAACCCCAGTGAGCCACTCAGTGCATAGCTCAACTGCGGAACTCGCCGCCACAAGGCAAAGCAACGGCTGCCAACTTGGATGATCTTTAAGGGGTTGTGTAAACAGTGAAAATACAGTAGGATCCCCGAATCTGTGGTACCAATACCCGCAGTTTCAGTTATCTGCGGGACACAAAATAGAACACATACCATCAAGTCTTCCTAGGTCCTCCAATGCAACTCTATAGTATTTTAAACCAGAAGTCCCATTATTTTCAATGGTGTTCGCTTTTATCCGTGGTTTCCGGTATCCACGGTAAGTCCTGGAACTGAACCCCCAAAGACACAGGTGTCCTATTGTACTCTTCATAGAATACCTTTTGTCTCAATGGGATCCCACATCATTTTGCTGTATTCAGAAGGAGGGGAGGCCAAAAAATGCCATATACTCTGCAGGGAAAGCCTTTGCAGCTTCCCCGAAATTTTAAAAAAACAGAGTGGGAAATGCATACTCCTGCTCGTTGGGAAAAGCAACGCGAATCGATGTACTTTCGACAATTGGCCAGACGTGTGCAGGACGGGGGAGGAGCTTACCAGAAGGGAAGCACTCAGAACCACCATTTTGGATTCTTGGCGCTATGGTGAGAAAATAGCTCCCCCCCCCATTTGCTTCTTTATTAAAGCAGAAGGTCATATTTTTGCACCTTGGAGATGGTTCTAAAAAACCAACTGTTAGGTGGCAGCAATGTGAGGTAAATAAAAACGCAGATAATTCACTCGCGCCCGCCATCTTAATTCGCAGGCATGCCCATTTGAACAGCGAAAAGTGGATAGCTTCACATGCCTGCAATCTAAAAAAAATCCTGTTGAGACAGATAAAAGTTGCTGCGAATTGGCATGACTGCGCACCAATCCACATTTTATGGCCCCGTATAGACAAACCCCCCAAGGAGGTTTGTAGAAATCCAAAGAGGAGGAAGGGGTGACCCCTAACAAATATTAGTCAGGGGGTCAATTGGCCACCCTCCAATCCTGGAGGTGGGATGCCTCCATCTTATATAGTTGCCCTCATGTCCTGCTCTCAAGATTACTTCTTTATAGAGTTGGAAGAGACCCCCAAGGGCCATCTAGTCCAACTCCATTCTTCCCTGCAGGACACAATCCTAGAATCATTGAGTTGGAAGAGACTCCCAAGGGCCATCTAGTCCAACCCCATTCTGCCATGCAGGAATACCCAATCCAAGCATTCCCGAAAGATGGCCATCTGATGTTTGACCAACTGGTTGATCCTAGAAAGTACTACTAGACAGGCCTGCTTTGGCTATGTCCTTATGAGTCTAGCGACGAAGGCAAGCCCGAACGCCAGTCCTGTGAGGAGGAGGAGGAGGCAGCACCAGGGAACATCTGCCCCAGGGATGGCAAGTACTGCATGCTGCCCTGACCCATGCTTGATGGACAATCCAGTTTGTCTAACAGAAGCTGCCCAGTCCAACCCTCTGCTCAGCTAAAGCATCCTCAGCAATCTCTTTTGGAAGACCTCCCAAGAGACGGTGGCTGTGGACTCTCTTTCTCCAGGGGGAGAGGGGGACCAATCCCCAGAGGAGGGAACGAGGTGCAAGCTACACTCCCATGCGGCCCCCAGGGACTCACAAAGGTTGCTCTGAGTTGCCCTAGATATCCTCCCTCCCTTTGCACACGCTCCTCACACACGGTGGCTCCTCAGAAGCCAGAGTCTCCGTGAACCGCTCTCTTCAGTGCTTTTCTCCAAAGGGGAAGAAGCAAGAGCAGCCCCCAACCCCTCCACGTCACACGTGAAGAGGGACAGAAGAGGAAAGTCACCCCAGCGGAGGACAAGCCACCACTTCCTTCTTTCCCTGGAATCAGGCGGCTTGGGCAGGCATCAGCCCTGCCCCTGAATAACCCCCAGCACACAAAAGGCGGCCCTACCACGGACTCATCTTCTTCCTCCTCCTTCTCCCTTTTTTGACAGCTACGTCTACTGTTGTTTATCACAAAATTCACATTGCGGGGAATTCCAACGGCCTTCAGGCCCAACTAGGCTGGACGGATAACCAGCATGTTATCCAGAAGGGAAGATTATCTCCAGAAAGCTTTGGACTGTAACTCTTTTCTTTTTTTGTTTGGTTGACACAACTCCCAGAATCTATGAGCCACCCAGGGACTGGGGGGTTCTGGGCGTTGTTAACCCAAAAAGAGTCACTTTTCCACGCGCTGTCTCATTCTTGTTGTTGTGTGACTGCAAGTCGACCATAAGGTGCACTTATCACGGGCTGAGAGTGTGTGACTTGCCCAAAGTCACCCAGTGGGATTTCTGTGTCCGAGCAGGGATTCAAACCCTGGTCTCCAGAGTCACTGTACAACCCCCAACCCCCCTGCGGCTCCCTCCTCCTGCTCCTTGTTCTAGGGGAGGAGAAATTATTTCAAATGGGGAAACGGGTGGTTTCAAATGACCCAGAGACACTTTGTAGGACAGGGGAGGGGGAACAGAGAAATGACCAGAAGGGGCTTTTTAACAGCTTCCAAAATAAGCTCTCAAACATTATGTCCTTCTACTCACCTTATCTGTCTCCCCACCTCACCACTGTTGCTTCAGGCCCTGGTTTCTTCACGCATACAACTCTTTAGGCTTCAGAACTGAAAGGGACCCTCAAGGGCCATCTACCCCCTACATATGATGCTAGAAATCCACCACCAAAGAATGCACAAGAGACGACCATCCAGCCTCTAAGGATCTTTGAAGAAGGCGAGTCCACCACTTTGAACTGGAAGGGACCCTAGAGGTCATCGACTCCAACTCACTGCCAATGATGCTAGAAATCCACCACCAAAGCGCACATAAGCCATGACCGTCTGACCTCTGTTTAAGGAACTCCCAAGGAGAATCCATCGCTTTGAACTGGAAGAGACCCCAAGGACCATCTAGACCAACCCCCTGCCAACGATGCTAGAAACCCACTACCAAAGCACACACAAGAGACAACTGTTTGGCCTCCCTTTAAGGATCTCCAAAGTAGGGGAGTCCTCCGCTTAAAAATGGAAGGGATCCCAAGGGCCATCTAGTCCAACCCACTTCCAAAGATGCTTGAAATCCACCACCAAAGCATGCACAAAGACAACTGTCCAGCCTCTGTTTAAGGATCTCCAAAGTAGGGAAGTCCACCGCTTAGAAATGGAGGGGATCCCAAGGGCCATCTAGTCCAACCCACTTCCAAAGATGTTTGAAATCCACCATCAAAGCATGCATGAGAAACAACCGTCTGGCCTCTGTTTAAGGCTCTCCAAAGAAGAGTCTGCAGCTTGGAACTGGAAGGGACCCCCAAGGGCCATCTCGTCCAAGCTGCTGCATTTGAAGCTAGAAATCCACCACCAAAGCACGCACGAAAAACAACTGTCCGGCATCCAACACCTACTGAGGGATCCCACGCTTCCACTGTCAAACAAATCTTACCCTGAGGGAATTTCTTCCTGATCTTTAGCCAGAATCTCTTTTGTCATTGGAATCCACAGACAGACAACAGCAGAAAAACAATTTCCCTCTGTCCTCCCCGTGACAAAGGCCCTTCAGCTGTTCTGAGGATGACTAAACACATCTTGAGCAATGCCTCCAAGCCCCACCTCGGGCATGGGCAAGATCCCGTCTGGCTTGCAACAGGCGGTTTCCCAAGCAACCCCTCTCGGAGTGCCATGACAAGAAGGGCACGTGAGGATGTGTGTGTGTGTGTGTGTGTATCTATATATAAATTATTTGATTTTTGCATTTGCTTGCAGGCTGAGCTGGTTTCTTCAACCCCCTGTAGGCTTTAGGGAGTTGACAGAACTGGAAGGGACCCCAAGGGCAAGCTAGTCCAACCCACTGCCAATGATGCTAGAAATCCATCACCAAAGCACACACAAGACTATTAACACACTATTTACATTATTAAAACCCACGAACCCTTCTGCAAATTCCCCAGAATCTACAGTGAGCAGAACCCATGACGCACAGCCTTTCCTCCAAATCTGGAGGGATCGGGCCATGCAACACATGGCCCAGATTCAGGGCATTTCACCTCGATGGGGAGTATGTTGGATTCGGGGTTTTCTCCGCATTTTTGTCCGCAGACATGACCCTTTTAAAGAGGCAAGTTTCCCATAGCTCAGCTGCTTCTGCTCGCTCACCCATCGCTTACTTCAAATGCTTCTTCCTGCAACAGGTGATTGGGCAGAGGCAGCGCTGTCGAGCCACGGGAAAGGAGGAAACCTCTCCACCCTTCTGGTGCGAACCTTGCCTCCTGAGCTTTATAATGGTCGCGGCAGCGCTGGTGGCCGAAACTCCGCACAGACAGTTAGGTAGTGAAGACAAGTACCTGATGGCCCCTGCAGAGAAAAAATACTGCATAGGGCTTTGGGATGAAGGTTGGGGCGTGAGGGGCCAGGACTCTATTCAGAGTTTTTGGTTTATGTGTAGACAAGCCCCTTGCACAGCTCATAGAATCATTTGGAAAGGACCCCAAGAGCCATCTAGTCCACTCCTTCTGCCTTGCAGGAATACACAATCAAAGCCCTCTTGACACATGGCCACCCAGCCTAAACTTGAGGAAGAACCTCCTGACAGTAAGAGCTGTTCGGCAGTGGAACATGCTGCTGCCTGGGAGTGTAGTGGAGTCTCCTTCTTTGGAGGTTTTCAAACAAAGGCCATCTGTTGGGAATGTTTGGATTATGTCTTCCTGCAGGGTAGAAGGGGGTTGGACTAGATCAGTGGCCCTTAACCTGTGGTCTGGGGACCCCCGGGGGGCCGTAATATTCTCACATGAGGCCCTTGAAGCCTTGAAGGCTGCTTGGGTCATCTCTTCCCTGCAGTGGAGTGGCCACATGACAGGAGCCAAGGCAAAGGCTGGCTGGCTTGGCCTGCGCATTGCCATTCAATCTGCTCCAGCCACAAACATGCAGGAAGAAAGAAGAGGAAGTCTTTCCTCTCCCTCCAGTGCCTCTGAGAGAAGGTTTAATGTATAGTATAAATGTATTATTATTGTTGTTGTTGGGGTTTTAAATCTTGAGCTATGTCTTGGGGGTTCATGGCAACAAAAGATATTAAAAGGGGGTCCCTGGTAAAGAAAAGGTTAAGAACCACTGGACTAGATGGCCATCTGTTGGGAGTGCTTTGATTGTGTCTTCCTGCAGAGCAGAATGGGGTAGGACTATATGGCCCCTATGCTCATCTCCTTTGCAAAGGCTCCTCTCTGCCAAAACAGAAATAGAACTGTGCCCAACAAGCAAAGGTAGCGCTTAACACATCTGAAACTCCACCTTTACGCATCTGCTGCCCTTCCACGCTGCTACTCCTTCGGGAGGGTCTTCCTCGCTCACACACTTGTAGCCCACACTTCCTGATCTCACTGCTTACAGGAGACGTAAAACTACCTCCACACAACCTCTCCCCTCATGCTTGGCTCCATTTCCCTGACAACGCTGCTACCTTTTAAAGAGCCGAAAGAGAAAGCATTAAGAGTAGTCAGGCATGCACCAGCAGGTAAGACAGTTGATAAAGCACACAGGGCTATGTTTGCAGGATCAGACCAAAGGCCTCTTTAGCCCGGCTTTCCCTCCCCCGCCTGCCACACAGGGGCAACCAGATGCTCAAGGAAGGCATATGCGCAACAGCAAACTGCCCACACATCTCCTGCAGACGCACACTTCCTCCAATTCTGGAAGCGCCAAAGACACCTTGCATCCAGCAAACCTTTAAAACACTGCATAAATTTGACCCTTGAAAGCCATCTGTGATTCATGCCTGCTTTCTTTTTTAAAAACATATTTGTTCGCAAACGTTTGCGAACAAAAACATATTTATTATTATTAATAGGCATATAAAGTAAAAAAAGAAAAGAACATGTAAGCATCTGAGAACATTTGGACTGATATTACATAGGTGCTACCTTCAAAAGAGAAAAAACTAAGGATTAAACTGGATTAAGCTCTGAGTATGTCTAAGGTGGCCAAGATGGGTAGCGATTGATGAGGATTTTGTTTTTAGTATATTAGTATACAGTATTATTTATTTTACAATGTTATGTTTTATTGTCTTATTTTAATTATATATGTTTGAAGTTCCATCCTTTAATGAAAAGGGTGTTTTAAATAAACACCATCATCATCATTATTATTAAGGGGAAAAAAAAACAAGAACAAACAAACAGAAAAGAAATATAGCAAGATGCTATTTTATATGATCATAGCAGCCAGAATACTGTATGCAAAGACCATAAATATCAGACTGGCTCCTTAAATTATAAGAATATATGGAAATAGATAAATTAACTTGCTTAATTAGAAACCGTTCCATGGATAAATTCATGAAAGAATAGAAAGAGTTGATAAAATATATTAAAGAAACCTGGGGTAACTAAAGGAATAGAATTCTAAGACCTAAACCACACTATACAAATATTCCAGTTTGAAACTGGATTATTTGCCATGGCTCCTTCCTATGGAATCCTGGGGTTTGTAGTTTCACAAGGTCCTTAGCCTTCTCTGCCAAAGAGTGATGGTGTCTCACCAGACTACAAATCCCAGGATTCCACAGGAAGGAAGCACGGCAAATAATCCAGTCCCAAACTGGATTAGTTATATAGTGTGGCTGCACCTAAATTAACAATGATATAAAATAAGAACTATCAAATTAGTATATATATATCTAAGATTTTTTTTTAAAAAAGGGAGAGAGTACACAGATATACAAACAAGGTGATTCTTAAATCAGATAGAAATTGGAAGTCATTTTAGCATTGCCTTATACTGTGTATGTGTGTATTAGGTAGCATGTTAATTGTTCAATGTGCTTAGATTCACAGGGAAAAGGTTCAGCTTCACCATGTTGGGTCTCCACCTGTCATGCACAGCTGTTGTGCAGAGAAGCCTTTTCCGTGGTGGGAGAAGGGGCACCAAAAGGAAGCCCAAACAAAAAACAATCTGGGGGACAAGATATTGAATCCCTATACGGGAGAAAGGTATGATATAAATAAATATAATATAATTTTTTAAAAATAAATATTTCTGCCATATTCCATAAAACACACACTTCACTAGAAGGAGGAACCCAACAAGAGAAAGGCAGGGATGAGACATCTAGGCGCTGCCACACACCAACACCTAAACACACACTTTACTCAATGAATACTAAGCCCCCCCCCCCTTTTCAACTCAGGCTGCGGTTTGGGAGAAAGGCGTCATAGAAACTGCACAAATAGAATAAAAATAATAAACTTCTCTCTAGTGGCTCCCCACTCCCCTGTCTCTGTTGGATGGATGGTCATGAGAGCAACTTGAAGAGGGGGATTTTATTGTGTATTCCTGCATGGGAGGGGGTTGGACTAGATGGCCCTTGGGGTCGCTTCCAACTATATGATTCTATCATGCATATTCTTTCAGGGCAGAAGGGGGTTGGACTGGATAGCCCTTGGGATCCCTTCCAACTCTCTCTCTCTCTCTCTCTCTCTGGCTTTTCTTCGCAAACGAAGATTCAGGAAGGACTCATCCCGCGCTTTCTGCAAGCGCGCTGATGACTAAAAAGGCCAATCCGAGATAAACAAGTCCGGTTGCAGAAAGCACAGCAGAAGGTTTCCTTGGGTGATGTTTTTGGGTTGTGATTCTTTCTGCGTTGCCGTTTCTCTTCAAGACTTGTTCGTCGTGAGTTCTCAAATAAGGCTGCAGCATTGTGGATAGTGCATCTCCATGCCTCCCGATGTGAGGCCAGGGCAGACCATTGTTGGTGATCAATTTGGACAAGCCTGAGATGTTGTTTCAGGGAGTCCTTGTATCGCTTTTTTGGAGCGCCCCTCTTACGCTGACCCGTGGTGAGTTCACCGTAGAGTAGTATTTTTGGGAGGCGATGGTCCTCCATCCTAGAAACGTGCCCTGCCCAGTGCAGCTGTGTTCTCAATATCATGGCCTCAGTGCTGGTGATCCCTGCTTGCTCAAGGACAGCAACATTCATCACATAGTCAGTCCAGTGTATATTTAGGATTGTGCGTAGACAGCGCTGATGAAAGCGCTCGAGGAGTCGTAGGTGGTGGTGATAGGTGACCCATGTTTCAGATCCATAAAGGAGGATAGATGGTACAATGGCTCTATACACACTGATTTTTGTGCTTCGCCTCAGGTGTTTATTACTCCAGAAGTACTCATGTACTCAGTTAATTACAATCCTCTTCTCCTCAAATTCAACCTCTTGCCCTAATGCCACTGACTCTGGGACGGCTGGTCTCAACACCCTCCAACGTTGAGGAAGGGGGGGCGCTCAACCCTATGTATATAGATTAGGGGTTACTCCTCTCTTCCTCTTCCTCCTCCCCCCCTTTAACAATAAGCTTATTTCTCTGGTCAGGAACACAACAACACCCCTTCCTCATCCCCAAAAAGTTGAGGAGGGAGTAAACATGGACTTTTTGTGTGTGTATATGGGGAGGTCAGTTTTGTCTTTCTTCTCTCCCCCCCCCTTATTCTTCTGCTGACCCTCCCTCCCATTTCTCTCCTGTTCTCCCTTGTCTCAGTGGGAGCAACACTCAACAAAGGGGGGGGGGATCTAGACCTCTTCTTGGAGGGGGGCAGGCTCCTCTTCCTCTACCCTCCCCCTTTTTAACAATAGCCTTCATCTCTCTGGTCAGGGTAACAGTAGCACCCCCTCCTCACCCCCAAATGTTGGGGGGAAATCTGGAGCTTTTGTGTGCGTATTTCAAGGGGGGGGGTCAGCTTCATCTTTCTTATCTGTCCCCCCCTTTATTCCTTTTCTGACCCTCCAATTTGCCCCCTGCCGCCCCATCTCCTTGGGTGCAACACCCCCATCACTTGGGGAAGCGGTGGATCTAGACCTCCCCACTCCCTTTTCTGATCCACACCCCTCAAGAATAGGGTGTGGGTTGGATCATGACCCTTTGTGGGGGGGGGTCTGTTGGGGGGATCGATGCCTCCCCGCTCTCTCCTTACATGCTCCTCATCCCCCCTGAAAAAAAGTTGGAGAGGGGGAAAATCTAGACCTTTTATGTGTGTATTTCAAGGGTGGAGGGGGGAAATCATCCTCATCTTCCTTCTCTCTCTCTCCCCTCCCTCTGCTGACCCTCCCTCCAATTGAGTGGGGTGGATCATGATCCTTTGGGTAGTTGTGGGGGTTGACTTCCTCTCCTCTTCTTCCCCTCCCCTTGTATATACAGTAGGACCCCTGTATCCACTGATTCAATTATCCACAGGACACAAAATAACACACCTACCAAAAAGTCTTCCTAGAAAACGTGTCCTCTCTAGCCATTTTCTAGGTCCTCCAAGGCAACTCTATAGTGTTTTAAACAGGAAGTCCCATTATTTTTAATGGCATTTGTTATTATCCATGGTTTTCAGTATCCATGCCCCCCCCTCAAGAAACCAATCCCCAGTGGATAAGGGGGTCCTACTGTGTTTCAAGGGGGGATAGAATCAGCCTTTTCTTTCTTCTCTCTCTCCCCCTCTACCGACCCTTCCTCCAAATGAGTGTGGTGGATCATGATCCTTTGCATAGGGGGGTGTTGAACACCCTTCCTCCCTCCCCTTCAATTGAGAGGGGTGGATCGTGACCCCCTCCCTCTGCTGACTCTCCCTTTCATTGAGTGGGGTGGATGGGGACCCTTGAGGTTTTAGAGTGGGTGGACCCTCCCCTCCCTCCAGTTGAGTGGGGTGTACCCCCTCCCCTCCCCCCTCTCTCATCCTGACCCTTCCTCCAATTCAATGGGGTGGATTGTGATCCTTTGGGTTTAGGGGGGATGACCCCCTCCTGAACCTCCCTCCAATTGAGTGGGGTAGAAGGGGCCCTTTGGGTTTGGGGGGGATCGACCACCCTCCTGACCCTTCCTCCAATTCAATGGGGTGGATCCTGATCCCTTGGGTTTTGGGGGAATCAACCCTCTCCCTCCTCCTACTGACCCTTCCTCTAATTCAATGGGGCGGATCGTGATCCTTTGGGTTTGGGGGGTGACCCCCTCCTGAACCTCCCTCCAACTGAGTGGGGTAGAAGGGACCCTTTGGGTTTTGGGGGGGTCGACCACCCTCCTGACCCTTCCTCCAATTCAATGGGGTGGATCCTGATCCCTTGGGTTTTGGGGGAATCAACCCTCTCCCTCCCCCTGCTGACCCTTCCTCTAATTCAATGGGGTGGATCGTGACCCTTTAGGGTTTTTTGGGGGGGTCAACCCCTCCCTCCAATTGAGTGGAGTGGGTGGTGACCCCCCCCTCCTCCTCCTCCTCCCCCTTACCTGCTCCGGCCCGTCCCGAGTCTCCCATGGCTGGGGGAGGAAGAGGAGGAAGAGGGGACCCCAAACACCGCCCCCGGGGGCTTCCCGGGCCTGGGCCGCCCGCCCTCCGCCGCCGCCGCCGGCCTCGCCTTGGCCTGGCCTTCCCACCATGCACCGCGCGCCTCCGCTCCGGGCCTATCAGCGGCCTCGCTCGCCTGGCCTTACCCGACATGCACCGCGGCGCAGGCCTTCGTTCCACAGCAGCAGCAGCGCCGCCGCCTTGGCCAGACTCCCAGCATGCCTCGCGCGCGGGGGGACAGAAGGATTCTCTCTCTTTTTTTTAAGGGAGGGTTTCTAGAGGAGGGTTTTCTTTTTACCCACCGTGCACTGCGCGCATTCGTTCTCACACACCCTCGCTCGGTTCCCAGCTCCCATAATGCAAAGGGGCAAGGGGAAACTAAGCCACGCCTCCATTTTACCCGGCATGCGCTGCGCCGTTAATCCCCTCTTATTTCCTCACAGAAAATAAAAATACTGTACAGTAAAAATAAATAAAAATAAATAAATGATAAAATAAAAATATTAAAAATAAAATATATAAATGATGTAATAATAAAATTAAAATAAATGATAAATAAATAAAATTTAATAAATAAATAAAAAGTGATAAATAATAGAGTAAATAAATGAAATTAAAATAAATAAATGAAAGTAAAATAAGTAAAGTAAAATAAAAATAAAACAAAACATAAAATGAAATTAAAAACATAATAAATAAATAATCAAAAAATTTTAAATCTCAGAATTTAGCCTTGCCATCAACAAAGATGGCGGAAGCTAGATTATGGTAAGAGTACCTATGTTAACAGGCGCCATCTTTGTTGAGGGTAACACCTCCTCTGCCGCTATTTTCGTAATAGGTGGTCGCCATGTTTGTTAAGGGCGAATGCGCCCCGTCGGCGCCATTTCTAGAAAGGGCAAGACGCATCCAAGTTCCGCGGCTTTTGCTCCTTAACTCCGCCGGTCAGGCCTTGGCCAGACTCCCAGCATTCTTCGCGTGCGAGGAGGGGGAATAGAAAGATTCTGGGTTTTTTTTTTTTTAATAAAAGGGAGGGGTCGTTCTAGAGAGGAGCGGCACCCAAGATTTTTTTTTTTTACCCACCGTGCACTGCGCGCATTGTCTCGGTCACTCGGCTTCAATCTCCCACAATGCAACGGGGCAGGGAAATTAAGCCGCGCCTCTATCATGCGTTTCCTCTCGAATAAATAAAATGAAATATAAATATAAATAAAATGAAATAAAAATGTAACTAAAATAATAAAATAAATATAATATAATATCTCCTCAGCACTTGTTTCCTCTCGAAAAATAATAAATAAATAAATATAAGAATGACATCAAATAAATAAAGATAAAAGAAAATAAAGATATTAAAAAATCTCCTCAGAACTATACCTTGCCATCAAGAAAGATGGCGGCATCGAGATGCGATAGAGCCCTTATAATAACAGGGCGCCATCTTTGGTGAGGGCAAGACCTCAGTCCTGCCTCCATTACCGTTCGCTTGTGGTCGCCATGTTTGTTAATGGCGCATGAGCCCCGTCGGCGCCATCTATAGAAAGGGCAAAAGTGGATTTTTTTTTTTTAAAGGGGCCAGGCTGGAGAGGTAAGAAGTATGGGGGGGGTGATAATTATAGTTCTCGCGAGGTTTTGGGGTGAGTGGGCGTGGCTTAGATGCCACGTCAGGTTTTAAGCCCAAGAGCTAACGGACCCAGAAGAGCTGGGTGAGAATTCTGCTCAGGGGAGCAGAGAGGAAGTGGAGGGAGGGAGAGTTTGGGGGTCTTTGCAAAGAGTGGGTTTTTTTTGGGGGGGGGTTGTCTAAGAATTCCATGGGGGAGTCAGGAACTGGGGATGATGGGGGAGTCAATAGCAGTGAATGGGGGAGTCAATAGTCCATGGGGGAGTCAATAGCAGAGTCTTTCCCCCAAAACTCTATGCCCCAGGGGGTCTGCAGGTGTTGCAAATGTTGGGTGTGTGTGTTAAGAGATGCAATGAATGCAAACCGTTTGCAATGCAGCCCCCCAGTCTTGGCTTTGGGGGGGGGAAGCACCTCCCTTTTTTAGGGGGGACTCTCTTTCCCCCAAACTCTGTGCCCCAGGGGGTCTGCAGGAATTGCAGATGTGGGGTGTGTGTGTGTTAAGAGATGCAATGAATGCAAAGAGTTTGCAATGCAGCCCCCCCAGTCTTGGCTTTTTGGGGGGAAGCACACCTCCCTTTTCCCAAACTCTATGCCCCAGGAGGTCTGCAGGGATTGCAAATGTTGGGGTGTGTGAGTGTTAAGAGATGCAATGAGTGCAAAGGGTTTGCAATGCAGCCCCCCCCCAATCTTGGCTTTTTGGGGGGAAAACACACACCCCTTTTTTAGGGGGGCTCTCTTTCCCTGAAACTGTATGCCCCAGGGGGTCTGCAGGGGTTGCAAATGTTTGGGGGGGGGGCTGTTAAGAGATGCAAGGAATGCAAAGGGTTTGCAATGCAGCCCCCCCCCCCAATCTTGGCTTTAAAAAAGACCCAAAACACCTCCCCCTTTTTTGGGACAACACCTCCCAGGTTGCATCCACACTATAGGTATAATGCAGTTTAATGCACTTTTTGCAGAAGGTAAGTAAGTGGCCTGTGGGGAGGGGATGCAGAAAAGGAATGCAAAGCAGTTTCAATGCAGACCCCCCCAAAATTTGGGCTTTTCAAAAAAATAACCACCCTTTGGGTGGGGACCAGACCACACCTCCCACATTGCACCACACTTAACAATCATTCATTTTCAAACCCGTTTTAACTGCCATGGGCTTCACCTTGCAAAATCCAAAATTTGGTCTTTAAATAAACCCAAAGCACCCCCCTTTTTTTGTCTCCACCCTGCAGAATCCAAAATTTGCCTGAGGCACCCTACTCTGCACTTAATAATTTTTTTAAACAAATATTTTTAATACTTTCTAGTACAGTGTATTTTCTGCTTTAAACTATTTTGATATTTTTAAAATAATGTGATTAGTTTCAATTCTGTCTTAGTGTACATTTTTTGCATGTTTTAATTGTGTGTTTGCTTGTTTTTTAAAAAGTGTGAGCTACTTGTGGGTCCCAGCCTTGGGGTAGGAAGGGAAAAGCTGCAGGTTATGTATTTATATATTTCTTTTATTGCATGTATATCCCCAACATGGGATTCAAGGCATGGTATAATCATTTAAAAAAAAAAGTCATAAGTTTAAAAAGTTAAAAAAAAGAATTATTGAAATATGGTTAAAAACACATAATTTAAAAATAATAATAGCAATAATAATAATAATAATAGCCCTGTTTCCTGGGAGTCTTTGGTGATAAAGACATAGGTCCTTGACCATAAGCAAAGTTCATGTTGCTAAGTAGCTAATGCTTTGATTGGGTATTCCTCCATGGCATGAGGGGATTGGACGAGATGGCCCTTGGAGTCTCTTCTAACTTTATGATTCTATCATGCGTATTCCTGCATGGCAGAAGGGAGTTGGACTAGATTCCCAATCCGAGCACTCCCAACGACAGATGGCCGGCCACCCAGCCTCTAGTCCTGAACAATTTCAGCACCATGGAGAGCTCACAGGATCCTAGAGTTGGAAGGGACCCCCAAGGGCAATATTGGGGGAATATTGAAAGGAAAAGTCATGGCTGGCACACCAAAGAATCATAGAGTTGGAAGGGACCCCCAAGGGTCATCCAGTCCAACCTCATTCTGCCATGCAGGAATATACCTGATCAAAGCATTCCTAACAGATGGCCATCCAGCCTCTGTTTAAAGACCTCCAAAGAAGTATGGTTGTCCCTTCATATTCACTGGGGTTTGATTCCAGGACCTCCCCCCTGCTGTGGATACCACAGTCTGTGAATACTCAAATCTCATTATATGCAATGCCATAGCAAAATGTTGCCCCATATATAAGATGGCAAAATCAAGGTTTGTTTTTTGGATTATTATTTTTTTAAGAATATTTTCAAGCCATGAATAAAATCCGTGGATACGGAGGGCCAGCTGTACTTCTTTGGATCATACAGTTTGAGGGTGCTACAGGGGCCACGTAAACCCCATTCTGCCATGTCATGAGTCAACAGTGTGATGCGGCAGCTAAAAAAACCCAATGCGATTCTAGGCTGCATTAATAGATCTAGGGAAGTAATAGTGCCACCCTATTCTGCTTTGGTCAGACCTCACCCGGAATATTGTGTCCAATACTGGGCACCACTGTTCAAGGATGTGGACAAGCTGGAGTGTGTCCAGAGGAAGGCAACCAAAATGGTGGGTGGTCTGAAAGCCATGATGCCCAATGAGGGGCAGAGGCTTAGGGAGCTGGGTCTGTTTAGCCTGGGGAAGAGAAAGTTAAGATGGGACATGTTTAAATATTTGAAGGGATGCCATGCTGAAGATGGATCAAGCTTGTTTTCTGCCACTCCAGAGACAAGAACACGGAGCAGTGGGTTCAAACTACAGGAAAAGAGATTCCACCTTTGTGGGGTTAGAGAGAGGTGGCCTGGGCACTGGCCGAATTCTGTCTTCCTGCAGGGCGGAATGGGGTTGGATTGGATGGCCTTCATGGTCCCTTCCGAATGAGATCCGTCAGATAACAAGCCTGAGTGGCTTTAA
The DNA here is from genome assembly GCA_030847615.1 of Gambelia wislizenii. Taxonomy (NCBI): domain Eukaryota; kingdom Metazoa; phylum Chordata; class Lepidosauria; order Squamata; family Crotaphytidae; genus Gambelia; species Gambelia wislizenii. Next base: position 5,134,509 of record JAUMIR010000002.1, on the reverse strand, counting down.
AAAAGCACTAAAGACGGATCTCTTTCGGCAGGCCTTTCCTAATTAGATCCCGGCCTCAGGGGATCCTGGCCTCTTCTAGGCTGCTGGCCATTTATTATATTTATTGTATTTATAGTTTTAAAAGTGATTTTAGATTAGTTGTTTTAATTTATATTTGTTTAATGTATTTTTATGGGGGAGGGTGGGAGTGGGGGTGTTTAGGGATTTTATTTGTATTGTATTTTAAATTTTGTAAGCCGCCCCGATTGTTTCAACAGAGGGGTGGGGTATAAATAAATTTTATTATTATTATTATTATTATGATTCCAAGAATTAATGGGCATAGACGTGGAAAGGAAAGCTGGCTAGAATGACCTTCCCTGTTGGGTTGGGGGAGTCTTAACGCTCTTTTTCCTTCTCTTCCTCCCCACCAGAGGCAGCGGTGATGATGACGGTCTGCCGGCAGCTTCAGCATGCCCGGCTGCGGGACCTGGTCGCCATCTTGACAGTCTGCTCCATGCTGTTGTTGGGTACCGCCTCCACGCAGCATGACGGCTTCCATGGCCACGCTCACGAGGACTTGCACCATGGCCACAGCCATGCCCACCACGGCCACACGCATGAGCATATCTGGCATGGGCACAGCCACGAGGATCATCCCCACGGCCACGCTCATGAGCATTTTCACGACTGGCACAGCCATGCACATGACGGTCCCCACCATGGGCATGGCCACTCGCACGAGGATGCCCATGGCCATTCACATGAAGTTCATGCCCATGGGCCCAGCAACACCCAATCCTTCCCCCACCACGAAAAGGCGTCTCTCAGGAAAGAGAAGTTGGAGCCATTGCGACTGTGGGCTTACGTGAGTCTATGATCTGTTTGATGGTGCTGCGTTTTGGGGGAGGGGATTTGCCCCTTTCTTGGTGGAAGCTGCGCAAAATCTTGTCGAAACCACATCCATTTCCCTGGATTTAGCGCAAGACTGGAGAGGGTTTTCTCCCTTTTCTTGTGGAAATTGCTGAGAGACAAATGCTGCATTCCTTCCTCGGAGGTGTTTTTTACGTAGAGGTTGCATACGGCGCCTTCTCTGGGGTGCTTTATTTTGCTTAATTACTATTAAAATATTTATACCCTGATCTGTGTCCACGAGTTTTTGTCGTGGCTGGCAAACAGAATCAATATCCATCCACAGATTAAGAGAATGAAACTAACTTTAATAGAACAAAAGGTCTTAAGCGCAGTGGCAAGTAGAAAACAGATTGAGGACAGTTTTAAAACCATGCAGCACAGTTGGAGTGACACTGTCAGGACCCAAAAGTTTTGGGCAAATACCTGCAGAGGCCTAGAGTTGTGAAGGGCCAGAAGGAGCGTATATAGTTCAGCCTACCTTGTATTTGGCGTGATTTTCTGCTCCTGCTCTCGGCCCCCTAACATGCTGCTCCTCCCACAGGCTATTGGAGCTACACTGCTCATCAGCGCTGCTCCCTACTTCATCCTCTTCCTGATCCCTGTGGAGTCCAACACCTCCCAGCACCAGGCCCTCCTCAAACTGCTACTCAGCTTTGCCTCTGGTGGACTCCTCGGTGACGCCTTCCTCCATCTCATCCCTCATGCCCTGGGTGAGTAGCATCTCCCCTCCCCATGCACACATCCACCCCCAAAAACCCACCCTTTGCACGAGGCTGGCTCCCTTTGTCTTACTCAAACCCTCTCTTACTCTTTTCTAACTGCACTCTTTTCAAACCCCAGGCTAACTCAAGTTCACTCAAACTGAACTCCCAATTGCTATTCACCAACAGCCTCATGCAAACCATACATAACAGAGAACCCTATTGAAATAAAGGACTTCTGGTAAAAACATACCATAGAGTTGCCTTGGAGGACCTGCCTAGAGAGGGCGCCTCTCTAGGCTTTTTCCAGCACGACTCATATGGTGTGTGTCCCTAATTTCTGTCCTGCTGATAACTGAAACCACACATGTCCGTTCCCCCAAAATCCAGCTCTTGCGTGAGGCTGGCTTCCTTTGCCTTACTCAAATTCCTCTCAAACTCTTCTCTAACTGCACTCTTCAGACCCCATTTTTTCCTTCCACAGAACCTCACTCCCACCACGGAGAAGGAATCGGGCATGCCCACTCCCACACCGAGCCTCCTGCCCACGGTCACTCCCACCAGAGTAAGTGGAAACACGTCACCCCTCCCCCAAAAAACAACAACTGGGGTCACTGTAGTGTATGTAATTCCCATCTATCACCAGGCAGATGGGTTTTTGAGTCCTTGTTAGTGTTGCAACCACAGGTTAACAGCTTATCCATAGGGCATAAAATGGGTTGTTTTCTATAGAGGCAGTGTGGTGTAGTGGTTTGAATGTTGGCTAGGGCTCTACGAAGACCAGGGTTCAAATTCCTGCTCTTGGTATGGAAACCCTCTTGGTGACCCCCCTCCCATGGTCCCACTCTCTCAGCCTCAGGAGAAGGCAACGGAAAACCCTCTCAGAAGACAAATGGCCAAGAAAACCCAAAGAAAGGGCCCCCATATTAGAGACAGCATAATGTTGGACTGGGATCCTGGAAGGACCAGGGTTCGAATCCCTGCTCAGCCATGGAAACCCCAGGATGACCTTGGGCAAGCCACACTCTCTCAGCCTCAGAAGGTGTCACTAATCTGGGAAAGGAACTCCTTCCAAAATGGGTAGATCTTAGGCTAGTAAATCCAAGTACAACCATGTCCCCGTCTCCATGGTATCGTTAACCGCCGTTTCATTTAAACGCAGTCAGGGGGAAGGTCTCTGTAGGCATCTCGAGTTCCTCCAGTGCGACTCTGTGGTTGACCATAGAGTTGCACTGGAGGACTTCTACATGCCTCTCTAGGTGTTTTCTAAGTCTTCTAGCACAATGCTATGGTATTCTATGGCCATTTGCTATTAGAGATGAGAAGGCCCAGAAAAAAACTGGAATTTTTTTTTCCTGAAGCCATTTTTGGTGTTATTCCCCAAAAAAAATTGAAAAAAGGAAGAAAATTGATTTATTTTAGCACAATGAATAAAATCTGATACTGATAACGATAACTTAGAAAATGAGTCTGATTAAGTTTCATGCCTATTCATTGAATCAGAGTCCCTCCCTCCCTCAATTCTTTATATGGGAATGGGTGCTTTATGTCTCTTTGATACTGTGGAGAGGAAATATAAATAATTTTCTTTGCTACTAATGTTAATGGTTTCTTCTGGGTTTTTTTTTTTAATGTTGTTGTTTGCCTCCTCCACATCAACTAGCAAAACCAAAGAGTTTCTCATACCGTTCAGAAGATGGTTGCTCCACTTATTACAAATAATTTTTTAAAAAATAAATAAAAGTAAATTCCATTCGTCATAATTGTTTGAATACACTGTATTTTTAATATACCATTTGTGATCATTTTATGCCAAATCAAAATTGTACATAGTCATGTTTTATGTTCCTAAAGTAACAGAGTAGCTTTCGGTCTGTAAAATGTGCTAAGGTTGCAATTTTTTCTGAAAAATTTCATTTTTTTCTGAAAAAATAAAAACAGGGGGGACCTCCCCCCCATGCCTTCAAAATTTCCAGAAAATTTTACATTTCTATGGAATCACTATCATCTATGGTTTCAGTTAGAAATGGTCGTGCACAGATTGTGATTAAGTTGGAGATTTGTTTTTTTTTGGGGGGGGGACAAGAAATGGAAGACCCCCAATGGTATTGCTTTTTAATCTCTGCCCCCAATCTGTCTCCTTCTTGCAGGTCCTGAGCACCAGCATATGATGTCGGTCGGCCTCTGGGTGTTGGGGGGCATCGTGGCCTTCCTTGTGGTGGAAAAGTTTGTCAGGCACGTCAAGGGAGGACACGGACACAGCCACAGCGGACACACCCATGGTGGGTACAGCCGGGGCGCTGGCCACAACCTCCTTGGCTCCCATTTTCCTTCCCTCTGCAAGGACTTCCTTAAGGAGGCATGAAGAACCACCCTGTGGGATCAGGCCGCTATCAGCCTCCGGAAACCCTTCCTGATCCGAAGCCCCAGACTCTAAAACCCCAAATCCATTGTCCAAATGGGGAAGGACAGGGTGTATCACTTGGGAAATTTGAAGTTTAGCCATGAGGGAGCAGTGGGGCAAAAGGCTCAGAGTAGTGGAACTCGACCAGTTAATTTATTTACAGTAGGAGCCCTGTTCATTATTTCATTATCCACTGATTCAGTTATCCACGGTTTCAATTTCAGCACAGATACCATAGAGTCTTCCTAGAAATTGCATCCTCTCTAGCCATTTTCTAGGTCCTCCAAGGCAACTCTATGGTTTTTCCTTGGTTTTTTTCCGGGTTGTGAGGGCATGTTCTTTCTTTCTGACGTTTTGCCAGACATCAGAAAGAAACTTCCAGAACACGGCCTCACAGCCCGGAAAAGAACCAAGAAAAATCTATGGATGCTGGCCGTGAAAGCCTTCAACTTCATAACTCTATGGTGTTTTAAACCAGAAGTCCCATTATTTTCAATGGTATTCGCTAATGTCCACAGATTTCGTTATCTACAGTGGGGCCTGGAACCAATCCCCCATGGATGCGGGGGTCCTACTGTATTTCTTATTTATGTTTTGGATTTATATCTTTCCTTGGAGGCCTTTAAACAGAGGCTGGATTGCCATCTGTTGGGGATGCTTTGATCGTGATTTCCTGCGTGGCAGGGGGTTGGACTGGATGGCCCTCGTGGTCTCTTCCAACTCTGCAATTCTATGATTCTATGATTCTATGAATCCAAGATGGGATTCGAGGTGCCTTACAGTAATTAAAGAAAAAATACAACAAAGACATCATGAGTTACAAAAGTTAAAAAAAGAATTAAATCAAATTATCATTATGAAAATATAGTTCAAAACATATGAATTAGAAACATAAAATTGATTAAAAATACAACATTTAAAAGCAGTACACCAATTAAAGCTAGTGTTTCAAACACCTACCTAAATAAAAACGTCTTCATTTTAATTATTAATTTATTTTTTTAAAAAAATTAGATTTCTCTGCTTTTATCACATCATCCTTGTAACTCCTATTTCATTATGTTCTGTGTAGGATCCTTTTTCTAAAAAAAGTAAAAAGTGGCATATGCAAGTTGGGAATAAATGATAAATTATAAAAAAATTCCCTGGATGGTGTGCATTCTATTAACTATCATACAGCCTAACCCCCACATCTGTGGGTCCGGTATCTGCAGTTTCGCTTACCTGCCTCTGAAAAAATAGGTCCTCTCTAGGCATCTTGTAGGTCCTTGAGAGCAATTCCAGTAAGTTGACCATAGAGTGAACCTAGAGGATGTAGAAGGTGCCTAGAGAGGTGTCCTCTCTAGGAATTGCTAGGTCCTCCAGCACAACTGTATGGTAAACTTGGACTGGAAATCATTCATTTTTAATAGGGCTCGGCTATAATCCATGGTTTCTGGTATCCTCAATAAGTCCGAGAATGTATCTAAATCTTGTCCCGTTATCTCCCGTATTCCTTTGAATATTACATCGAATATTTTTTTTATCTATTTGACTTCATATAATGCGTTCTTAATTTGAAATGAGCTGCCTTTGGGTCCCGTTCTGGGAGATATTTAAAAAATACAGTTACCGTAGTACCCCCTTATCCATTGGCGATTTGTTCTTGGCATGGATAATAGTGAACGCTATTGAAATAATGGGACTTCCAGTTTAAAATACCATAAAGTTGCCTTGGAGGACCTAAAAATGGCTAGAGGGGACACATTTTCGAGGAAGACTCTATGGTAAGTGTGCTGTTTTGTGTGAATATTTGAATCAGTGGATAATGAATCAGTGGATACGGGGTTCTACTGCAATTAATTAAGACAAATCTGAGCATTTAAATTCTGTGAGAAGTCTCTGACAATTAGTTAGAATTGTCTAAGGAAAGAATTCAAAAGCAGCAGTCAGAATGCTGAGAAAATAAAACCAGGTCAGGCGAAGAGCAGCGTTCATACCGCAACATGGCGCCGTCTGAGTCCAGCTGGCCTGCGGCAAGGGGGCTGGCTGAGCAGGCAGATTCTGGGGATCTGGATAGCTTCCAGCCCCTCTTAATTCTCCACCTCTGCTCCTCTTTCTTTGCCTTTGCAGCTGCCAAAGCCAAGAGCAGTGATGACGAGGCGGAGCAACCCCCTGCCCGGGGCTCAGCGGAGAAGGCAGCTCCTAAGGGAAAGGAGAAGACCCCCGTGACCAGTAAGTGGGGTGGGTGGGTGGGCCTCTGAACAGGGTGCCATAGCCAGAACCACGGTCAGAGGATTCACAGATGTGTGGGTGGACAGGGAAGGGGGGTGTTCATTCTTTGGACTCTGGATGCCCTGATGAGCTATCTTCTTCCTCCTTCTCTCCCTCCTCTTTTTCTCTTTCTCCCTTCTCATTCTTCCCTTCTTCCTCCTCTTCTCATTCTTCTGTTCTTTTTTCCTCCTCTTGTTCCTCTTCTTCTCCTCTTCTTTCCTTTCTCATTCTTCTGTTCTTTTTCCTCTTCTGCTCTTTTTTCTCTTCCTCCTCCTGTTTCTCTTCTTCTTCTTTCTTGCCCCGACTTCTTATATTCTTCCTCTTACTCTTCTGCACCACCTCTTTCATTTCTCATTCTTCCGTTCTTCTTTCTCCTCTTCCTCCTCCTCCTCTTTCTCACCTTTTTTCTTTCTCTCTTCCTCTTTGCCTCCTCCTCCTCCTCTTCTGATTCTTCTCTTCCTCCTCCCTTGCCTTTTCCTCTTCTTTCTCTTCTATTTCTTCTCTTCCTCCTCCTTCCTCTTCCTACTCCTCTTCCCCTTCTTTTTCTTCCTTCCTCATCATCTTCTCATTCTTCTCTTCCTCCTCCACTTTCTCTTCTTCCTCTTCTGCTCCTCCTTTCCCTTCTCATTTTTCTGTTCTTCCTCTTTTCCACTTCTTCCTGTTCTTTTTCTCCTCTTTCGTTGTCCTCCTTCTTTTCTTCCTCCTCCTCCTCATCTTCTTACATTTCCTTTTCTCTTCTTCTCCTTTTTCTCTTCCTTCTCCTTTTCTTTTTCTCCTCCTTCCTCCTCATTCTTTCCTTCTCCCCCTCTTCCTTCTCTTCTTCTGTTTTTCTTCCTCTTTTCCTTTTCTGATTCTTTTTTCATCTTCTTTTTCTCCTCCTTCCTCATCCTTTTCTTGTTCTTCTCTCCTCCTCCCCTTCTCATTCTTATCTTCTTCTCCTCTCCATCTTCCTCTTCCTCCTTTTGCTTTTCCTCATTTTCTCTTCTCTTCCTCCTCTCCTATTCTTATTCTTACTGTTTTTATCTTTCTCTTTTCCTCTTCTCTTCCTCCTCTTTTCTTCTCCTTCCTCATCTTCTCATTCTTCTCTTCCTCTTCTCCTCTTTCCCTCCTCCTCCACCTCTTCTTCTTTTTCTTCCTCTTCTCTTCTTCCTTCCCTTCTCATTCTACTGTTCTTTTTCCTCCTCTTCTTCCTCTTCTCTTTTTCTCTTCCTAATCCTCTTTCTCTTCTTATTCACCTCCTCCTCTTTTCTTCTTGTTTTTCTCTCCTTCGTCTCTTCCTTTCCTTCTCATTCTTCTGTTTCTCTTCTTCTTCCTCCTCTTTCTCTTCTTTTTCTTCTCCTTCCTTGTCCTTTTCTTGTTTTTCTCTTCTCATTCTTACCTTCTTCCTCCTCTTCTTCTCTTGGTCTTTATCTTTGTCTTCCTCCTTTTGCTTTTCCTCTTCTTCTCCTCCTTCTTCCTCTTCTTCATTTTCTCCTCCTCCCTCTCCTCCTCCTTCCTTCTCTCCTCCTTCCCTCCCTCCCTCCCTCCCTCCCCAGCCATGCGTGTGGCCGGCTACCTGAACCTGGCGGCCGACTTCGCCCACAACTTCACAGACGGGCTGGCGCTGGGCGCCTCCTTCCTGGCTGGGACCACTGTGGGCACCGTCACCACCCTGACTGTCCTGCTCCATGAGGTGCCCCATGAGGTGGGAGACTTCGCCATCCTCGTCCAGTCTGGCTGCAGCAAGCGGAAGGTAAAAACGTGGCACTCCCACCTCACCACCACCAGCTTTTTAAAGGTTTATTTTCTCCAAACAAAACAAAAAGTAGGGTGACGGGGATAAATGGGGGGGGGGGGGTCTAGCTGCCTCAGGATTCAGGGGATGCACAAAGTGCATTTACAACCCTCGTGCTATGTGGAGAACTCAAAGATGTAAAATTCCCAGACATTTTGAAGCTATGAGGGGGAAATTGGCTTTTTTTCAGAAAAAATGAAATTTTCAGAAAAATTGGGGAGAAATGCAACATTAGCACATTTTTACAGATTGAAAGTCACTCTGTTACTTTAGGAACATAAAATATGACTATGTACAATTTAATTTTTATTTTTAATAAGTGGAGCACTGTATCGAACTGTATGGAACCTGTTCCTTTTTTTCAATTTTTTGGAAACAAATAAAGAAGGCTTCAGGGAAAAAAGGGGGGAAACATGTTTTTTTCCAGAATTTTTCCATGATTTCCCCCCCAAGCCTTCACATCTCTAGGAGAACCTCCAGGATGAAGAACTCCTGTCTGCAAAACTGGATTTTAAGGGGATTTTGGCCCATTTTAATTGCCATGGCTATGATGTCATGGTTTATGGCGCCCCATGAGTGAGGGACCCCCAACTATGTTTGCATTCCAATTGTCTTACGATTAAGAAGTCCTCTTTTGGTGTGTGAACAGTTTCTTCATGGCACCATCCTATGAAATCCTCAGATTTATAGTTTCATGAAGTCCTTGCGATTCTCTGCCAATACAGGAGTTCAGGAATGTGCGGTAGAGAATGCTATGGGCCTTGCGAAACTACAAATCCCAAGGCTCCATAGGATGGAGTAATGATGACAGCTAAAGCGAGATCAAAGGGCTATCGCTGGGCAGAGTCCTTATACCCCCATACAAGCTGGACCCTTTAATAGTTTTATTCTGTTTTAATGTACATTTTTTGTATGTTTTAATTGTGTGCTTTTTAAAAAGTGTGAACTGCTTTCAGTCCCAGCCTTGGGGGGGAAAGCGGGTTATAAATAAATCTATTTTTTATTTATTTATCGGATTTATATCCCACCTTTCTCCTGAGATGGGATTCAAGGTGGGTCAAATATCCACAGTTTCAGTTATCCGGGGGACACAAAACAAGGACACATATGATAGAATCACGCTTGAAAATGCCAAGAGAGGTGTCCTCTCTAGGTTTCTTCTAGGTCCTCCAACACAACTCTATCCTATGTTTTAACCAGAAGTCCATTATTTTAATAGGGATCGCTGTAATAGGGTTATCCGTGGTTTCTGGTATTCATAAAAAGTCTGGGAGACAAGCCCCTGCGGATACAGGGTCTGGTTGTATTTTTTTTAAAATCAAACTTCTTTACATTCAGATGGGATCTTAGTTATATACAGTCGTCCCTTCACATTCGCGGGGGTTCCGTTCCACGGACCCCCGCGAATGTGAAAAATCCGCGAATAACAACTGCCCCCCCTCCCCCACCATAGCGACCATGGGGCCTCCGGAGGCCCCATAGTCGCTTCCTCCAGCCTCCCCACTCCCTTCCTAGGCCTTCCCGAGGCCTCTGGAGACCCTCCCGAGGCCCCGTGGATGCCTCCCCAGCCCTCCCCCCTCCCGCCCAAGCCCTCAACGGGGCCTCCGGAGAGTCTCCGGAGACCCCGCGGAGGCCTCTCACGGCCCTCCCCTCTCCCTCCCAGGCCTTCATGGGGCCTCCGGAGCGTCTCCGGAGGCCCCATGGAGGCCTCTCCCGGCCTCCCCCCTCCCTCCCCGGGCCTTCATGGGGCCTAGGAAGGCCCCGCGGAGGCCTCTCCCAGCCTCCTCCCTCCCTCCCCGGGCCTTCGTGGGGCCTAGCTAGGCCCCGCGGAGGCTTCTCCAGGCCCTCCCCCCTCCCTCACTGGTCCTTCGTGGGGCCTCCGGAGCGTCTCCGGAGGCCCCATGGAGGCCTCTCCCAGCCTCCCCCCTCCCTCCCCGGGCCTTCGTGGGGCCTAGCAAGGCCCCGCGGAGGCCACTCCCGGCCTCCCCCCTCCCTCCCCGGGCCTTCGTGAGGCCTAGCAAGGCCCCGCAGAGGCCTCTCCCAGCCTCCCCCCTCCCTCCTCGGTCCTTCGTGGGGCCTAGCAAGGCCCCGCGGAGGCCTCTCCGGGCCCTCCCTCCTCCCTCCCCAGGCCTTCGTGGGGCCTAGCAAGGCCCCGCGGAGGTCTCTCCCAGCCTCCCCCCTCCCTCCCCGGGCCTTCGTGGGGCCTAGGAAGGCCCCACGGAGGCCGCTCCCGGTCCTCCCCCCTCCCTCCCGGGCCTTCGTGGGGCCTCCGGAGCGTCTCCGGAGGCCCCATGGAGGCCTCTCCCAGCCTCCCCCCTCCCTCCCCGGGCCTTCGTGGGGCCTAGCAAGGCCCCGGGGAGGCCTCTCCGGGCCTTCCCCCCTCCCTCCCCAGGCCTTCGTGGGGCCTAGCAAGGCCCCACGGAGGCCGCTCCCGGCCCTCCCCCCTCCCTCCCGGGCCTTCGTGGGGCCTCCGGAGCGTCTCCGGAGGCCCCATGGAGGCCTCCCCGGCCCTCCCCCAGGCCTTCATGGGGCCTCCGGAGCGTCTCCGGAGGCCCCATGGAGGCCTCTCCCAGCCTCCCCCCCTCCCTCCCCGGGCCTTCGTGGGGCCTAGCAAGGCCCCGCGGAGGCCTCTCCCGGCCTCCCCCCTCCCTCTCCAGGCCTTCGTGGGGCCTAGCAAGGCCCCGCGGAGGCCTCTCCGGGCCCTCCCCCCTCCCTCTCCAGGCCTTCGTGGGGCCTAGCAAGGCCCCGCGGAGGCCTCTCCCAGCCTCCCCCCTCCCTCCCCGGGCCTTCGTGGGGCCTAGCAAGGCCCCGCGGAGGCCTCTCCGGGCCCTCCCCCCTCCCTCCCCGGGCCTTCGTGGGGCCTAGCAAGGCCCCGCGGAGGCCACTCCCGGCCTCCCCCCTCCCTCCCCGGGCCTTCGTGAGGCCTAGCAAGGCCCCGCAGAGGCCTCTCCCAGCCTCCCCCCTCCCTCCCCGGGCCTTCGTGGGGCCTAGCAAGGCCCCGCGGAGGCCTCTCCGGGCCCTCCCCCCTCCCTCCCCGGGCCTTCGTGGGGCCTAGCAAGGCCCCACGGAGGCCGCTCCCAGCCCTCCCCACTCCCTCCCAGGCCTCCATGGGGCCTCCGGAGCGTCTCCGGAGGCCCCATGGAGGCCTCCCCAGCCCTCCCCCAGGCCTTCATGGGGCCTCCGGAGCATCCCCGGAGGCCCCATGGAGGCCTCTCCCAGCCTCCCCCCTCCCTCCCCGGGCCTTCGTGGGGCCTCCGGAGCGTCTCCAGAGGCCCCATGGAGGCCTCTCCCGGCCCTCCCCCCTCCCTCCCCAGGCCTTCGCAGGGCCTCCGGAGGGTCTCCGAAGGCCCCGTGGAGGTCTCCCCTGCCCTCCCCGCTCCCTCCCAGGGCTTTCACGGGGCCTCTGGAGGCCCCGTGTCGCGGTTTTGGGGGGGCCCGTGGGGGCCCCTCGCAAAACTGCGAATAATCGAAACCGCGAATGTCAAGTTCGCGAATGTGGAGGGGCGACTGTACAATAATGTTCCAGTACAGCATGACCCCCGTATCTGTGGGGCCAGTAACTGTGGATTCACTTACCTGCATCCAAAAAAAATATGGTCTCCCTGGCGTCCCATCCTCCAGCGTGACTTTATGGTATACTTCTGCCAGAAGCTGACCATAGAATCACCCTGGAGGACCTAGAAGATTCCTAGAGAAGTGTGTTCTCTGTTTTATCTATTTATTTATTTTATACAGTAGCACCCCCATATCTGCTGGGGATTGGTTCGGGGAGGAGGGGCGTGGATACCAAAAACCATGGATAATAGTGAATGCCATTGAAAATAATGGGACTTCCAGTTTAAAATGCCATAGAGTTGCCTTGGAAGGCCTAGAAAATGGCTAGAAAGAATGCATTTTCTAGGAAGGCTCTGTGGTACGTGTGCTGTTTTGTGTCCATGGATAATTGAATAAGTGGATAATGAATCAGGGGATATGTGGGTTCTACTGTATGCTGCCTTTCTCCCAGAATGGGACCCAAGGCAGCTCACAACACATAAAGTACAGTGGACACAGGGATCGTACTGTATAACAAAAACAAGAAAATAAAAGCACTAAAACCTTTGTATAAGGAAACAAACATGGTTTTAGTGCAAGAATTCTACTTTAATAGACATGGTTCCATCCTGACATTTGCAATTTAGGCAGAGGGTTATTTAGAAATCTAGGAAACCCAGCGTGGTTTGAGTGTGCTTTGATTGGGGTATTCCTGCCTGGAAGAATGGGGTTGGACTGGATGGCCTTTGGGGGTCCCTTCCAACTTTGTGATTCTATGTGTCGTCTTCTTCTTCCTCCTCTTCCAGGCCATGAAGCTGCAGCTGTTGACAGCCGTGGGGGCCCTGGCAGGCACCGTCTGCTCCCTGCTGGCCGAGGGGGTGGGCGAAGCAGCCACAGCCTGGATCCTGCCCTTCACGGCCGGTGGCTTCATCTACGTGGCCACCGTTTCGGTCATCCCAGAGTTGCTCCAGGATTCGGGGCCTGTCCAATCGCTGCTAGAAGTGATGGGGCTCGTGGGCGGCGTGGCCATGATGGTCTTCATTGCCCAGTACGAGTAGGAATAACGGGAGGAAGGGGGCCGGATCCAGGAACCAACGATCACCCGCAGCCTTCCACAAGAGAGAGAGATTGGGGAGACCCCACGGGGCCTTTCTAGCTGCCACCTCACTTTCTTTGAAGGAGGAGGATCTGAATTTCCTCGCACCTGCTCCCTGAAAATCCAGATTTTCCCACCTTGCCCGTTGTTGGTCTTCCCCTCCTTCAGGAGGCACCGTGAGGACCCAAATAAGAGGAAGCGAGTCTGGTACTCCATAGGACCCAACTCTTCTGTCCCGACTCCTCAGTGGAAGATTATGGGATTAATCCACTCCTATGGGATGCTGAAGAATAGCAGCAACCTTTTTCGTGGGGTTGAGTACACCCCTGAAGCCCCCTGGTTGGGGCGGGACAGGACAGGAGTTGCGTGTTCTCCTTCCTTCAGTCTCACAGGCCAAAATGCCCCTTCTGACCCCTAGTTATGGGGTCCAAGGAAATGGGGGATTCAATGAAAGGGACCAAAACAGAAGGGAAAAAATTAAAAAATTTGTTGGTTAGACTTTCCTAGGGCTGGATTTGATGTCCTTGAAAGTGGACTACAACTCCCAGAATCCACAAGCCAGGCTGGTGGGTGGGTGATCCTGGGAATTGTAGTCCAAAAGGGGGTGTCCTCCCCCCTTCCCTCCCCAAGCTCTGAATTTGGGTCGGAGGATTATTGGAAATCATGGGTCCAGAAAGTATATCATGGTCAGGCAAGGTTGGTTTGTCGTTGCTGGTTTTCAAGCTTTATGAACTCAGGTGTTGCTGGTGGGGATGATGGGACCTTTATTCTTCCCCTCCTCTTCTGAAGGTGGGGGGGATTGTGTATGTGTTTCTTCTGCTGCTGTAAATGTTACTCCAAGTGAAGAAAGGTGAAGGGACGGGGTACAGAGACCCTGTTCCTGCCAACACCCCGGCTAGGTAGGACATGTCCTCATTTTAATACTCTAAAAGGTGTTGGAGGGGGGGTTAGGTCATGTCTATACTTCCTTTTTATACATATATATATTTACATGATTTGTGGGGAATCTTCTGTAGAACATGACATGGGATTTCATTTAGGTCAGTGATGGTTGACGGGCGAGAAATGGTTTTCTTTTACGTTAAAAACCAGGAAATATATAGAGAAAAAAGTGGAATTTTGGGAAAGGATTAATTTTTCCTTCCTACGCTGGACGCCAGACGTCCATTTTCGGTCCCGAGCCAAAATGCTGGACACTGCTTGTTAATTCCAGCCCAGCTCTTTCCAGACTTCTCCCTGCTCCAGAGATTTTGGACTATGGTTCCCATCAGCCCCCCCCCCCCCGGAGACACTTGTGCTAGCTGGGGATAAGGGCAGCCATAGTCCAAAGGTTCTGGAAAAGTGGTGCTGGTGGGGAACAGCGTGGAAGACGGCTAATTTAGTTTATAATAAATTTATTCTGCATTTGCCAATCAGACTCTTGCAAGTTAATTTAGTTTTTTTGATTCTTCCTTAACTTCTATCATCAGTAGTCATCCCAAGTCTTTCCTATTTTCTACAAATAATATGCTGTCATCTGCGTATATAGTTTGACCCCCCCTCCCCATATCTGTGGAACCAATATCTGCAGTTACAATAATCTGCAGGACACAAATAGGGACGACATATAGCATAGAGCTGTGCTGGGAAATTCCTAGAGAGGCGTGCTCTCTAGGCAGCTTCTAGATATTCCAACACAACTCTCTGGTACATTTTTACCGGAAGCCCTTTATTTTAGTAGGGTGCGCTGTTTTCCGCGGATTCCGGTATCTGTGTTAAGTCTAGGAACTGAACCCTTGTGGATATTGGGTTCTAACAGCATTTGGTTTTCTTTCCTTTAATAGAAGAATGTTGGTCTTTTGGTGCAATCCATATTTTCTCGACATTTCGCTCATGATCCAAGGAGGCTTGAAATAATTGTTATTTTTTTTTCCAAAGGGGGTTAGATGGTGGGGGCCCATTATGGGAGGCAACGGTTAGTTAACCACACAGTAATAAAAGGATTCTCGATTCAAGGGATGTGATGGTGTGTGTGTGTGTTTATTCAGAGTATGGTGTAGTCTCTGTCTTTGGAGGTTTTTAAACAGAGCCTTTGATTGGGTAGTCCTGCATGGCAGAATGGGGTTAGACTGGATGGCCTTCAGGGGTATCTTCCAAATCTATATTTATTTAGTTAGTTATTTATATCCCGCTCTTCAGCCATAAGGCTATCAGAGCGACTTACAAATTGTTTTAAGCAATAGAAATTTACACATCTACACTGCATTAAGCAGTTTCCAATGTGTGTTAGCTAAATCTATGATTCCCGGGTGCCCCCTAGATCCCTCCCTCCATTCAGTTTTGGGGCACAGGTACAGGTCCCAGCCACAGGCTCTGCCCTGTTTACACTACCCAAAAGTGTGCTGACCAATGGCTCCTCTTCATCCTCGAGGGAAGTGACCAGTGGGGTTCCACAGAGTTCTTCTGTCCTGGGCCCAGTGCTGTCCAACATCTTTATCAATGACTTGGATGAGGGAATAGAGGGTATGCTTATCAAGTTCATAGAATCATAGAACTGTAGAGTTGGAAGAGACCATAAAGGCCATCCAGTCCAACCCCCTGCCACACAGGAAATCACAATCAAAGCATCCCCGACAGATGGCCATCCAGCCTCTGTTTAAAGACCTCCAAGGAAGGAGACCCCACCAAGCTCCGAGGGAGTGCGTTCCACTGCCGAACAGCTCTTACTTCTTACTGTCAGAAAGTTCCTCCTCATATTGAGGTGGAATCTCTGTTCCTGGAGCTTGCATCCAGTGCTCCGTGTTCTAATCTCTGAACATGATTTAACATGTTTAAATATAAAGAAACATAGCAAAAGTTTTTAAAAAACACAAATTAATGTTTGTGTCAAACCCAGGAGAAAGAATTTTCAGCACAATACCAAAAATTTAAAGCATTTCTATCTTTAATTTTGTAATTTATGGTGGGAAAAAACTAAGAATATTACTACTGTTGTAGTTAACAGTAAGGCTGGATAACTGAGCAAAATCTGGATTATAAAATTCTTGCTTTAATAAAAATATTGAAACTGAAAAAAATAAAAATATTTTAAACGGTTTCTCTTGTTTTTAATGTTATTTGAGAACTTAGAATACTGTGTCCAGTTCTGGGCACCACAATTCAAAAAGGATATTGACAAATTAGAGCGTGTCCAAAGAAGGGCAACTAAAATGGTGAAAGGTCTGGAAACAATGCCTTATGAGGAGAGACTTAGGGAGCTGGGTATGTTTAGCCTGGAAAAAAGACGGTTTAGAGGCGATATGATAGCCCTGTTTAAGTATTTGAGGGGATGTCACGCTGAGGATGGAGCAGGCTTGTTTTCTGCTGCTCCAGAGACTGGAACACGGAGCAATGGATGCAAGCTCCAGGAACAGAGATTCCACCTCAACATTAGGAGGAACTTTTTGACAGTAAGAGCTGTTCGGCAGTGGAACGCACTCCCTCGGAGCGTGGTGGGGTCTCCTTCCTTGGAGGTCTTTAAACAGAGGCTGGATGGCCATCTGTCGGGGATGCTTTGATCGTGATTTCGTGCGTGGCAGGGGGTTAGACTGGATGGCCCTCGTGGTCTCTTCCAACTCTGCAATTCTATGATTCTGATTTTGCTATAGGGGAGGTATGTATATTTTAAATTACACTGGGGATTGGTTCTGGGCGGGCCTGTGGATACCAAAAACTGTGGATAATAGCAAACACCATTGAAAATAATGGGACTTCTGGTTTAAAATACCATAAAGTTGCCTTGGAGGAACTAGAAAATGGCTAGAGAGGACACATTTTCTCGGAAGACGCTATGGTAGGTGTGCTGTTTTGTGCCCTGTGTATAATTGAATGAGTGGATAATGAATCAGTGGATACAGGGATCCTACTGTAATAAATACCTAAGGGCATAATCCTTCATCTCAGGGTATAGGTGGGCTGCAGGGCCACCAAATGCTCAGGGTCTTTCCGCTGGTGGCTCCCCCACATCCGACTCAAAGCAAGATGGCGCCATCCAGCTGGAACACTGCAGCCCACCAGACTGCAATATCCATCAGCCATTGGTGTTGGGGGATGATGGGAGCTGCAGTCCAAATGCAGCAGGATGTTGTGGCTTGCACCATTCCCATTAGCCCCTGAACCCTTCCAACATGGAGTAGAGCACTTTATTTTCTTCTTCGTTGTTGTTATTATTATTGTTATCTCCTTGCAACCAGCCCTGGAGGACTCATAGAGATAGCTGCCCAGAGCGGCATAGCCCGTCTTGCCTGCAAATTCTATGGCCTTCACTTCCAGAAATGTTACCTAAATTACTTTTTTAATGAATTGCAATTCCTGAAATCCCCCAGGCAGCTTGGGTGGGGAGGGGGAGAAATACCTTTTTATTGTTGTTAAATTGCAATTCCAAAAATTCCAGAGAATGGGGTGGGGTGGGATTAACTTTTTTAAAAACTGCAACACCCAGAATCCCTCAACAAATTTGGAAAATATTTTATTTCATGGTCTGAACAAAACCATGCCCTCCAGACTGTAATACCCATCAGCCACTCCTTTTGGGGAATGATGGGAACTGCAGTACAAATGCAGCTGTGTGTGTGTGTGTGTGTGTGTGGCTTGCAGGATGTGGAAAAACCCTTCAACGTGTGGAAAAGAGGACATTATTTTCATAATTATATTTATGATTATCCCTACTGTATTCTATTTCTTTGCAACCAGAACTGGAGGATTCAGGGTCATCGATAGGGGTGCCCAGAGCGGCCTGGGCCGTCTTGCTTGCCATTTCTATGGCCTTCACTTCCTGTGGGGATTCTCCTTGAGCCTCATTTCCTGTCCTCCCTCATTCCCCCTCCCTTCCCGTTTTCCTGCAAAGTCCAAAGCCATGGCTGCCCCTTTGAGACTTGGGGGGTCTTTGGCTCTGGTCACAGGTGCCCCCCTTGGAGTGGTGGTTTGGGAGGGCAGGGAGTTGGGGGGGCTGCTCCTCCCCACCCCTCCTTTGGGGAGGGGGCTTGGCTCTGGCAAATGCAGGGGTCCAGTTGCAAAAGGGCAGCAGAGGGGAGGAATGGGGTGCATTGGGGAGAGGGAGGGGCTTGCTGGAGGGGGGAGACCCTTCTTTGCCCCACTCTTTGGGGTGCAAGGAACCTTTTATCCAGGCAGAGCTTAGGGAAATTACCTTTTTTGGAATTGCAATGCCTACCATCCCCAAAGCAGCTTGGAAAATTTGCTTTTAAAAAAATTTGCAGTCCCTGAAATCCGCCCCCGCAGGCAGCTTGGAAAAGTTAGTTGTTGTTTTTTTTTAATTGAAATGCCTAAAAAAAATTGGAATGCATAAAATCCCCCAAGCAGCTTGGAAAAGTTACTTTTTTTAAAAAATGGGAATGCCTAAAAAATATTTCAATGCATAAAATCCCCTAAGCAGCTTGGAAACTTTTTTAAAAATTGCAATGCCTGAAACTACCCCCCCCCCAAACTTGGAAAAGTTGCCTTTTTTGAACTGCAACACCCAAAATCATCCAGTCAGCTTGGAAAAAAACCCTTTTTTAACATTCAAATACCTAAAATTCCCCAGGTAGCCTGGAAAAGTTACTTCTTGTGAATCACAATGCCTAAAATCCTCAAGGAAGCTTTGGGGTGGGGGGAATACATTTTTAAAAATTGCAATGCCTAAAACTCCAAATACAGACTTGGGGGGGGGGGCTTTTTGAATTGCAACTCCCAGAATCCCCCAGAAGAATTTTTTTGGACTGAAGGCAAGCATGCTGGCTGGAAAATTTGGAGCACCGTAACAAAAAAAATTCTAACTTTTCCCCATCCCTGCTCTCAAACTCAAAATAAAATATGCATGTGTGGAAGGATTTTTTTAAATTCCACTTTCTTTAATTAATTAATTAAGGCCGGCGAGTGGGAGTAAAATCCTGCCATTGCTGCTTCCTACACCCCGTGAGAGGCATCAGTTCAACAGGCGAAGCATTTTTCAGAACACCAGGATGAAGTAGAGACAGCTTTACCTGTTTGAATTCCACCACTCATGACTCTTAGCTCTCTGATGGGCTCTTAGCAGCTATGGAGCAGGCAGAACACTCACCAAGTCACCTGTTGGATTTCTGCCTGTTACTAACAGGCTGGAAGGAATTTCTAGAGGGAGGCGTGATTAAAGATTTTAAATGGAGAGTATTACAATATTTTTTAAGCTACCTGTTGGATTTCTGTTCATTGTCAAGCTGCAAAGCTGGGGAAGTTTGTGACATGAAATGCCATGATTTTTTAATGACCTGTTGGATTTCTGTCTGCTGTGTTGCTTACAAAGCGAGGAAGAACTTTCGATGGAGGAGAGATTTGGTTTGGAGATGCTTTTTTAAAAAGTACCTGTTGGATTTCTGCCTGTTGCTATCAAAGGCAGGAGGAAATTTCCAGAGAGGAGTAATTATAAATATTTTAAATTGAGATGTTATGATACAGTATATATATATATTTAAATCACTTGTTGGATTTCTGTCTGCTGTTGCTGACAAAGCCAGGAAGAACTTTGGACAGAGGAGATTTGGCATGGAGATGCTTTTTTAAAAATTACCTGTCAGATTTCTGCCTGTTCCTGTCAAAGGCAGGAGGGAATTTCCAGAGAGAGGAATGATTATAAAGATTTTAAATGGAGATGCTATGAATTTTTTTTTTTAATGACCTGTTGGATCTCTATCCGTTGTTGAGCTGGCAAAAACAGGGGAAAGTTTGTGACATGAAATGCCATGATTTTTTAATGACCTGTTGGATTTCTGTCTGCTGCTTCTGACAAAGCCAAGAGGAACTTTGGATGGGAGAGATTTTGCATAAAGATGCTATGAATTGCACTTAACGTTTTTTAAATTACCTATTGGAAGTCTCCCTGTTGTGGAGCTGATCAGGCAGACATCCAACAGGTAATTTTTTTCTCCTTCTTTCTCCTTTCTTTCACAGGAGGTGGCAGTGGTATTGGCCGCGCAATCTGCACCCGCCTGGCCCGGGAAGGGGCGACAGTGGCCATTGCGGACTGTGACGAAGCCGGGGCGGCGAAGACCCTGGAGGGACTACAGCCTGGCGACCACCAGGCATTACACGTTGATGTCGGGTGTGCCCGCAGTGTGGCCAACCTCATGGCCCACATCCAGGTGGGAGCTAGCGGGCGCCTGGGGTTGAGTTGGTATTTCCGCTCTGGTGGGCACCACATGTTTGGGAAGAGAGATAATTGATTGGTTATTCCTGTAGGGCAGAAGGGGGTTAGAGTAGATGACCTTTGGGGTCCCTTCCAACTCTGATTCTATCATGCATATTGCTGCATGGCAGAAGGGGGTTGGACTAGATGGCCCTTGGGGTCTCTTCCAGTTCTATGATTGTATCGTGTGTATTCCTGCAGGGCAGAAGGGGGCTGAACTAGATTGCTGTCGGGGTCTCTTCCATCTCTGTGATTCTATAATTCCCCCCTTCACACCCATTCTTTAATTGGATTGAAATTGGCAGTGGTCCTCAGCACTGGGAATCTGCTGGTTAGGGGATGATGGGGGTTGAAGTTCACTCCAAATACAGGTCTCCCCCTTTATCTGTGGAACCAATATCAGTGGTTTCGGTTATCCACAGCTGAAAAACCAGGGACACATACAATAGAGTCATGCTGGAAAATTCCTAGGGAAGCATCCTCT
This sequence comes from Gambelia wislizenii, assembly GCA_030847615.1. NCBI lineage: Eukaryota > Metazoa > Chordata > Lepidosauria > Squamata > Crotaphytidae > Gambelia > Gambelia wislizenii. The sequence goes on along the minus strand of JAUMIR010000002.1, from coordinate 5,114,192 downwards.
CTAACAATGGTGAGGTCCTCCAACTCAACTCTATGCTACGTTTGTACCAGAAGTCCTTTATTTTAATAGGGTTCACTATTATTTGCAGTTTCAGTTATCCACAGCAGAAAAAAATAGAAGACACATACCATAAAGTCGTGCTGGAAAATGCCTTGAGAGGTATCCTCTCTAGGCATTTTCTAGAGCCAAAAATGCAACTCTATGGTATGTTTGTACCAGAAGTCATTATTTTAATATGGTTTGCTATTATCCATGGTTTCCAGTATCCACGGCTGAAAAAACAGGGACATGCACCATAGAGTCGTGCTGGACAATGCCTAGAGAGGATGCCTCTAGGTCCTCCAATGGCAATTCTTTGGTATGTTTCTAGTGGAAGTGTTTTGTTTTAATAGCTATTAAACACAGTTTAATTTATAAACAAATCCCTGTGGATATGGAGGTATAACCATATATCTCCGGTGAACCTATCACGTGGGTTTTTTTGGCGAGATTTGTTCATGGGGGGGTGCTGCCAATGCCTTCCTCTGAGAGTTTCTGTGCCCGAGCGAAGATTTGAACCCTGGTCTCGCAGCATCCTAGTCCCACGTCCAAAATCTCTCTGCCTGCCTCATCCATCCATTCTGGTGCTATGTGTGGGGGAGACTGTTCCGTCCCCCACGAGACCCCTAATCTTCCTCTCCCCTCTTTCTCCCCAGACCCGCTTCTCCCGCCCAGCCAACGTCTGCGTCAACTGTGCCGGCATCACCATGGATGAGTTCCTACTGCGGCAGACAGAGGCAGCGTTTGACGCCGTGCTGAGGGTGAACCTGAAGGTAGGTGGCCTTTGAGGGTCATAGAATCATAGAATTGTAGAGTTGGAAGAGACCACGAAGGCCATCCAGTCCAACCCCCTGCCACGCAGGAAATCACGATCAAAGCATCCCCGACAGATGGCCATCCAGCCTCTGTTTAAAGACCTCCAAGGAAGGAGACCCCACCACGCTCCGAGGGAGTGTGTTCCACTGCCAAACAGCTCTTACTGTCAAAAAGTTCCTCCTCATGTTGAGGTGGAATCTCTGTTCCTGGAGCTTGCACCCATTGCTCCGTGTTCCAGTCTCTGGAACAGCAGAAAACAAGCTTATTCCATCCTCAACATGACACCCCTTCAAATACTTAAACAGGGCTATCATATCGCCTCTTAACTGTCTTTTTCCCAGGCTAAACATACCCAGCTCCCTAAGTCTCTCCTCATAAGGCATCGTTTCCAGACCTTTCAGCATTTTAGTTGCCCTTCTGTGGACACGCTACAATTTGTCAATATCCTTTTTGAATTGTGGTGCCCAGAACTGGAGACAGTATTCTAGGTGAGGTCTGACCAAGGCAGAATAGAGTGGCACTATGACTTCCCTTGATCTAGACACTATCTTGGGTCTTGGGGGAGGCTAGTCGTCCCCCCTCATGATTTGGTGGGAGTGGGGCCCCTGCTCCTGCGGAGACCGACCACCTGTCTAGAGATGTGCATGGCGTGGGGTTGGACTAGATGGCCCTTGTAATCTCTTCCAACTCTGTGATTCTATGTGATGTCCCAGAAAAAAACTGGAAAAATTCAGGGGAAAAAAAGCCATTTTTTCCCCTGCAGCCTTTTAAGTTTTTTTTTTCCTTGAAAAATTGGGGGGAAAGGAAGAAAATCGATTAGGGAATGTTTTGTTTTAGCATAGTGAATAAAATCTTTAACATAAGGTGTTTACATATAATTGTTTAAATTGTTCTGTATTTTTAATATGTCAGTGGTGATAATTTTATGCCAAATAAAAATTGTACATAGTCCTGTTTTATGTTCCTGAAGGAACAGAGTGATGTGCTAATGTTGCATTTTTTCCCAATTTCTCTGAAAAATTTCATTTTTTTGAAAAAAAAACAGTTTTTTCCCATGGCTTCAAAGTTTCTGAAAATTTTACATCTCTGCTCCTGATGCCTCTTTCCTTTGCTTCCTCCTCTTCCAGGGGACCTTCCTGGTGACACAAGCCGTGGCTCGAGCTCTGGTGGAGAGTGACGCCTCCGGGGGATCCATCATCAACATAGGAAGCATTGTGGGCAAGGTGCCGTGACTGTACCCTCCATCATCCACCAAACCATCCCAGCCACTAAACTGTTCTTGTGTATTGTGGAGTCAGCTTTGAATTACGGTGGTCCATCCACCTCTAACATGGTCTGGATGGCCATCTGTCAGGAGTGCTTTGATTGGTATTCCTACATGGCAGAAGTGGGTTGGACTAGGTGTCCCTTGGAGTTCCTTCCAACTCTATGAATCTGTGAAACAATGGGTTCAAATTACAAGAAGAAAGGTTCCACTTAAACATTAGGAAAGAACTCTTTAGTTGTGGCTTCTTGCATGGCAGAAGGGGGTTGGACTAGATGGCCCTTGGGGGTCCCTTCCATCCCTAAGATTCTATGAAACTGGGCTTTGCAGTATTTTAAGAGCTGTTGGGCAGTGGAGTCTGCTGCTGCCTGGGAGTGTGGTGGAGTCTCCTTCTTTGGAGGTTTTTAAGCAGAGGCTGGATGGCAATCTGTCTGGCTGTGCTTTGATTTGGTATTCCTGCAGGGCAGAAGGGGGTTGGACTGGATAGTCCTTGGGGGTCTCTTCCAACTCTGTGGCTCTGTGATTCTATGGAAATGTGGTGGAGTTTCCTTCTTTGGAGGTTTTTAAACAGAGCCTGGATGGCCACCTGTCAGGAATGCTTTGATTGTTTCTTCCTGCATGGCAGAATGGGGTTGGATTGGATGTCCTTTATGGTCCCTTCCAACTCTATGATTCTATGGAATGCGCGGCCTGAGAGTGTGGTGGAGTCTTCTTCTTTGGAGGTTTTTAAACAAAAGCTGGGTGGCCATCTTTCAGGAATGCTTTGATTGGCCAACTCTATGATTCCATGATTGTATCATGCGTATTCCTCCAGGGCTGAAGGGGGTTGGACTAGATGGCCCTTGGAGTCTCTTCCAACTCTACGATTCTATGATTCTATCATGCGTATTCCTACAGGGCAGAAGGGGGTTGGACTAGATTCCCCTTGGGGGTCTCTTCCAAATCTATGATTCTAACCCATGATTCATGAAAAGTTTTTATTTTTATTTTTTATTTTTCATGAAATAATGTAAATAAAACATATAGCAAAGCACACTGATAAACAAATATCACATGTGAATCTGATTACACACAATTTCTTAAAATTATGATTTTTTTAAAAAAAAGATGCAGCTCTTTCCTTTATTGCCAATGGAAGTCATTTATGTTATTTTTGTCTCCATAGTTGTCTATTCTCTTCATAAAATTGATGCATAAGTTCTTCCTAAAAAATTATCAATGGTTACTGATTTGTATTGTGATTAGTTCCCATGAAATGTCCGGTGTGCCAGACAGCTGAGAACCTCAGATTCCTACAGTGATTTATGTTAGGCTTTTTCCAATAATCAGAGATCGCATAGCCTGTCCAACCTTTTCAAACATGAAATCTTTTTATGGTTCATAGGCCTTCGTTCTAACCATTCTATGCCCATCAGGATTCTATTGTCTTACTCTTTTCTGATCTAATTTCCAATATATGGATATACCAGCTCCCAGTCTCTTTCTACTTGATTTGTTGTTTTATAATTAACCCATGCTGTTCATTTATCCAAATCCCATCATATCTATGGCTTTTGTACAGTAGAACCCCCTTATTTGCTGGGGATTGGTTCTGGGGGGGCTGTGGATACCAAAAACTGTGGATAATAGCGAACACCATTGTAAATAATGGGACTTCCAGTTTAAAATACCATAGAGTTGCGTTGGAGGACCTAGAAAACGGCTAGAGAGGACACATTTTCTAGGAAGACTGCAGTAGGTGTGCTGTTTTGTGTCCTGTGGATAATTGAATCAGTGGATAATGAATCAGTGGATATGGGGGTCCTAACATTTTTCCAGTTTTCCGTTTTAGGTTCTTACTGAATTTTTCCAATTTTTAGAGATAATTAAATCTAGCAGCATAAATCATATAAAGGATGGTTTTCCTGTGGTTCCCCCCCCCCTTAAATGCTATTTTCCAGTTTGGAGGGCATATCTAAAAGATGCAGTTCTGTCCTGTCCGTCCTTCTCCCTATTAGGGTGGTCTTTGGGGTGGTGGGACAGGTTTGAAAAGGGCCTTCCCCCCTCCCCACACTCACCCTCTCCTCTTCTTTTTTTTCACCAGGTGGGCAACCTGGGACAGGTTAACTACGCAGCATCCAAAGCAGGAGTGGAAGCTCTCTCGAAGACCGTGGCTAAAGAGCTGGCTAGGTAGCCCCCAACGTTTGGGGATGGGGAGACAGCGGGGAGGGGGCCACAGCACATCTGTGGAGCACCTTTGCACACACCATGTATGTGATGAGCGTAAGCTTTTCTGTTTAAAAAGATAATAATTATTCCCCAGGATTCTCTGCACTGAGCGTGGGGTTAGACTGAGTGACCACTGGAGGGCCCTTCAATTTGTATGCTTCTGTGATTTATTAAAATATTCATGTCCCATGTGTAGGCTGGGGTGTCTCAGGGTGCATGATCAGATTAAGCTGTTTAATCAACAGCAAAGTTGATTTCAAAACTAGAAAATATGGTCAGAGTGCGCTGTTTTTTTCTCTTCCCTCATCATCCATTTTTTCCTCTTGTGTTGTGACTTGTAGAATGCAGTTTTGTGTCCTTTGTTATGTGTGTTTGTGTTTTTAACTGAGTCCCTTGGGGCTGAGTCCCTTTTGGCTGAAGCATTTGGGGGTCAACCAGACACCACGGATAATAGCGACCATTATTAAAATAAAGGGCTTCCGGTACAACCATACCATTATTTCAGCTGTGGATAACTGAAACCACAGATATTGGTTCCCTGGATACAGGGGTCCGGCTGTACACTTCTGCATGGATAGATGAATGGATTCCCCCCAAGTTGCAAATGCACCCCAGTTTTTTGCCTTATGACCTCTCTTTTCTCTCCTCTGGCCCCGGGGACCCTGGTTTGCTCTGCCGCAGGTACGGCATCCGTTGCAATACGGTCCTTCCTGGCTTCATCCACTCCCCCATGACGGACAAAGTCCCCCAGAAGGTCCTGGATAAGGTCAGAGTTCTTCTGTTAGCCCCTATTTTTCTTGGGGTTGGGGGGCTGTTGAAAAGTCAAACTGAAGCCACGAGCTACAGTTCCTCTTGGATAAAGAGGATCTGGGTTCAAATTTCTCGAATCTTCCTGGCTCCCCTTCCTGACTTGGATTCTTTCTTCTCTTTCTCCCCCACCCCCACCCCAGTTTGCAGCAATGGTTCCACTGGGCCGATTGGGAGAACCTGAAGGTTAGAAATCCCTCCCCCCAGGGATGGGCTGGGGAAAAAACCCCAAACATTTTTATTGTTTTTTTTTTTTTAAGAAATGCAAAAAAAAAAAAAAAGTGGAAAGCTCTTTTTTACTAAAAGATATCTCTCTGATCCCTAGGGTGTTTTGATTTTGTCACTTTTTTGGGGAGGGGGGAGGCCGGGCTATGTTAAACTCTGGAAAAAGACCTTTATTCAGTCTTGAAGGCGCCCCAAAGCCGCGTGTTTGAGATGAAGTCCTTTCTTGTTTTCCCCAGGGAGACCCAAAAACGTGGTGAAACCAGCCTTGTGGCCCCGAAAACATCTTGGGGGGGGGTTATGAGTTTGGATTTAAATATAAATTAAATAAATATAAAAAATAAAAAGATAGTAGAAAGTTATAGACATCCCCTCATGTAGAAAAGAGATTTCTAAAGATTAGGAAGAGTTTGGGGTTTGGTTTTTTTTTGTTTGTTTTAACTGTAAAAACAGTTTGACAATGGGATTTGGAGTACCTCGAAGCATGGTGGACTCCCCATAGAGGGGCTTGAATGGAGTTTGGATTGGCATCTTTGAGGAGTGCTTTGGCTGTGCAATTTCTGCATGGTAGGAGGTTGGTCTAGATGTCCCTTGGGGGACCCTCCTCACTCTTAGATTCTCAGCATGGTAGGAGGTTGGACTAGATGACCCTTGGGATTCCCTTCCTGCTCTTAAGACTCTCTGCATGGCAGGAGGTTGGACTAGATCTTCCTTGGGGGTCCCGTCCCGCGCTTAAGATGGTCTGCATGGCAGAAGGGGGTTGGACTAGATGGCCCTTGTGAGTCCCTCCCTGCTCTTAAGACTCTCTGATTCTAACGGAATAAAAGCCATTATAATTGTGGCTTTTATCGGTGTGTGTTTTTATGTTGTTTTTATCTGGTGTGTGTGTGTGTGTTTTACTTTGTACATTTTAATTGCTGTTAATTGTGATTTTAATCGTTTTGGGTCCCATTTTGGGAGAAAGGCAGCATAGAAATTGCACAAATAAATAAAATAAGTGTCTGCAAATGGCCTTCCCCCAACAGGAGAGTCCCCCAGAAACGAGGGTGCAGGGGCTTTCCATTCCTGGAATCCTAGGAGTTGAGATTGGATGATCTCTGGAGGACCCTCGCCTTGTGGGGGGAGGGTGAGTGTAGGCAGCAGATTGCTCCACGAAGCAATACTCTTGACTCATACAATCCAGCTTCCCCCCATGCTGGTTTTCGGGGAGTTGAGAGCTCATGCAAAAAAGGCAATGAGTGCAGTTTAAAACTGTAAAGAATCCAAACAATAAATTATAGCAGCAGTGAAAATATATTTAAGATGCATTTTGAAACCTCATGTATGCTTTGGAGTATATGAGTGTTTTCTTTTGTGGGGGGGGGGTCCGTCTGGGGTGGGGAGGGGGGCAGATCCAAGCAGCTTTTTTGTGAGAAGGGGGTAGAGATGTGAAGGGCCCACAAAAATTTAGAAAAAAAACTGTTTTTCCCCATTTTTTCCTCTGAAGCTTTTTTTGTTGTTTTTTTCTGAAAAATTGAAAAAAAGCAGAGGTTCCATACATTTCAGGAGATTTGTTACCATTTTTTTTTAAAAAAAAGAAGTAAATTCCATTTGTAATAATTGTTTGAATACACTGTATTTTTAATATACCAATTGTGATTAAAAACATTTCCTGAAGCCTTTCTGTTTTTTTGAAAAATTGAAAAAAAAAGGAAGAAAATCGATTATGGGATGTTTTCTTTTTAGCATGACAAACAAAATCTTTAAGACAATAAAACCTTCAATATACAAATTGTGATCATTTTATGCCAAATCAAATTGTAACCTAGAGATGTGATGGGCTGAGAAAGAAAACAGAAAAATTCAGAAAAAAAATGGTTTCCCCCTGTTTTTTCTCTGAAGCCTTTTTTGGTGTTTTTTCCCCAAAAAATTGAAAAAAGGAAGAAAATCAATTATGGAATTGTTTTATTTTAGCATGATGAATACAGTCTTAAAGACAAGGTGTTCATATATTCATTCCACAAATTGTATACCAATTGCGATACAATTTTATGCCAAATCAAATTGTACACAGTCATATATTTTATTTTCCTAAAGGTACAGAGTGACTTTCAATCTCTTTAAAAAGTGCTAATGTTGCCTCTTTTTTTAAATTTTTCTGAAAATTTCTAATTTTTTGTGGGGAAAAAATGGGAGGAAACCATTTTTATGGCTTTTTTTTTTTCTACCTGGTTTTTTACACGTCTCTTTTCTTCCAAAAGACGTTGCTGATGTTTGTGCATTCCTGGCCTCGGACGAAAGCCGGTACATTACCGGAGCCAGCGTGGAGGTGACTGGTGAGTTTTAAAGTTACTAAGGTTATGCAAAAGATTCTGGGATGTGAGATAGCATTTAGACCAGAATTATTTTTATTTAATAGAGATGTGAAACCCGGAAAAATTCAGGAAAAAAATGGAGTTTTTTTCTGGAAGCCTTTTTGGGTTTTTTTCTGAAAAATTGAAAAAAGGAAGAAAATCGACTATGGAGTGTGCTGTTTTAGCACGATGACAAAAATCTTTAAGGCAAGGTGTCCATATATTCTCTAAAACATTTCTAAAAACTATGTACAGTATCAGATTATTCTAATTTCCATGCACTGAGGATGCACTGTGTAGATATAATATAGTATATTATGATGTATAATATATTATAATATAAATAATTTTCTTTATTACTAATGTTGATGGTTTCTTCTGTTTTTTTTTTAAAAACGGTGTGGTTTTTTGACTGCTCCACGTAAACTAGCAAAACCAAAGAGGTTCCTGTACATTTCAGGAGATTTGTTCCTCCATTTGTTACAAATAAAAATAAAATAAAAGTAAATTCTGTTTGTAATAACTGTTTGAATACACTGTATTTTTTAATATACCAATGGTGATCATTTTATACCAAATCAAATTGTACACAATCGGATTGTGTGCTCCTAAACTAACAGAGTGACTTTAAATCTGTAAGAAGTGCTAACATTCCAAAGTAAAAAAAAAAAAAATCAGTTTTTATTAAAAAAAAAATTCAGAAAAAAATCTTCAATTTTTCTTCAAATTTCTTTAAAATTTCCAGAAATTTTATGAATTTTCTGAATTTTTCTGTTTTTTTACTGAATATTTCCTGGGTTTTTTTTCTGGTCTTCACATCTCTAGCTCTGATCTCTTCTCCTTTTGCTGCAGGGGGTCTTTTCATCTGATGACGACTCCATTTCTCCACTTTGGATGACCATCTCACTCCCCAAATAAATGCACACCGAATGTAAGCAGACCCTCTTATCGGAGAGGCAACACTCCCTGATCTGCACCCCTCCAAGGAAAGATTGTGCGGGGGATTGTATCTACTCCTGCTTTGTGCTGTGTGATGATTTTTTGGCTTCTTGAACGTTGGAGCCCGTTGACACTTAAGGCGAGTCTTAGACTCATAGTCTAAGTCCTCATCTGCACCTAGCCCATAGTCCTTGCGAGGTTCATCCATCCCTTCCCCAAGACTAGTGGGTCAGTCTAGATGACCTTCCCCCAGGCTGGTCCTTGGGGGTCTCCAGGCGACGAAAAACCAAAGGGATGGAGCCAAAGTCCAGCTGTGTTTCGATACCGACTTTTTTCAACTGGCTGGGATTTCTCAACTTGCTGCAAATCCTGGCTGTGAATTGGGTGGGGAGGAGCAGGGAAGGGATGCTTTTTGCTGATTATTATTCACGTGCCTTCGACTGGATGGATCAGTGAATTAATTATATTTAAATAAATGTGCACTTAGGAGAAAGGGGGGGAAAACACACAATCGCAAGTGCCTCTTTTTGGGGGGACAAAGCTGCAAAATACAGTGGAATGAGTCCTGTTCTAGGAGAAAGGCGGCATATAAATGAAATAAATATATTAAATTGAACAGGAAAAAAATGTCACTCTTTGCTTCTCTTGCAAGGAAAAGTCTTCCTTTGGGAGTGCTTGGATTGAGTATTCCTGCAGGGCAGAAGGAGGTTGGACTAGATGGGCCTTGGGGTCTCTTCCAACCCTGTGATTCTATGATTCTATCATGTGTATTCCCCTTGTGGTCTCTTACAACTTTATGATTCACAACTGCTGCATTGCATTCAATGCAGATATCTCTTATCTCAAAATCCAAAATACAGGTAATTATCCTCCTGTATGCGAGGAAACAATATCCACAGTTCCTGTGACTGAAGAAATGGGGACCATATACCATAGAGTCATGCAGGGAAATGCCTAGAAAGGTGCCCTGTCTAGGAATTGCCAAGTCTTCCAACGCAACTCGATGGTATTTTTGTGCCGGAAGTCCTTTATTTTAATATAATTTGCTATTATAAACGGTAAGTCTGTTCCTGTAGTTTGAACCCATTGCTCCTTGTCCTAGTCTCTGGAGCCGCAGAAAACAAGCTTGCTCCATCCTCAGTATGACATCCCTTCAAATATTTAAACATAGCTATCATAGATTTCCTGGTAGGATGATGGACTTGCCTTCCTTGGAGAGTTTTGGATCATGTCCACTTTCTCAGGCATTGTGCTTTAGTTTTATGTTCCGGCATTGCTGTGTGGGGTTGGGCTAGATGACCCTCAGGGTTCCCTTCCAACTCAAGCATTCCAATACACATGGAAAGCCCATGTTAAAAGCCACAACTGGCTTCCAGGACTGGAGCTCTCCCCCCTCCCCAGCTAATCCCAGGGTGGTGGGGAAAGTGATTTTGGGTGGGCCGCACTGATTAATGTTTGCCGAAGGGATTATTGGGGTGTGCTTGGAAAATGGGTGCAGAGTATCAGAAGGTTGGGAGGGGAGAGGATTAGCCTGTAAGGGGGATGGGGGGATTAGGGGGGGCACCATTGACTCTTTTGGCCTTCCCTGCCCCCCATGATGTCTCCTAGCCTCTCTTTCCACTTGGGGAGGGACTACAAAGCCCAGTAGGCTGCTAGCAACTCTCTGGAGCTTGGAAGGAAGAGACTAGATCAGGACTATTCAAAGTGGTGTTCCACGGGCCATCAGCAGCCAGTCCCTGGTGATGAAGAAATAAACCTTTGGTAATAATATGGAACAAACATGATCCCATATTGGATTTGGGGGTGGCTTAGATGACCTCTCAAGATCCCATCCCAATGCCATGGTTTTAAAATGTAGTTTTTAACGTGGCATTTAACTGTTGCTTTGTTTAATATATTTTTATCTTGCATAAATGCCATAATTTGTTTTTATTTCATAGAAGCCTAGAATTGGAAGGGATCCCCAAGGGCCATCCAGTCCAACTGCATTCTGCCATGTTTTATTTGTGCTTAAATTACATGCTTTTAATCTGAAAGTTTTGGAAACTGCTTATATTGTATGCCATCTGGAGATCCCATGCTTACAGGCAGGGTAGATGTGTTTCGATTCAACTGAATTCATCCTTCTCCTCTGTCTAGCTGGAAGTTTTTTAGCAACTTTGGCATTGGTGTAATGGTGGAGGAGGGCTGGAGCAACACAGACTTTTGGTGCTCGATTGCTGCATTTTGTCTGCAGTAAACAATGCAATAAAGATTTAGTTTTCCATGTTATATCTATCTCTTGTGCCAAGTTTCCTGAGTCATGCCCAGGAATGCATTGATTTCGCAAAGTGGGTTGTGTCGGGAGAAGTGGATGGAAGCACAAAAATACGCATGCCTGTGTGAGTGTGTGCTTTCAAGTTGCCTGTTGACTTATGGCCCCCTTATGAATTTCAAAGGGTTTCTCTTAGGTGGTTCTGCCACTTCCTTCCTCTGAAATAGACCCTCCACCACCTGGGATTCTTTGGCAGTCCTTCTGGGTTCTAGAAAGGTTCTTCTTTTTGGAGTAACACTCCCATAATCCCCCAGTCAACAGCTAGCTGGGGGATTCTGGGAGTGCCGGTCCAAAAGGGCACATTTCCCTATGCTCTGGAAGCTCAAGCCTGCAGGAAAAGGACCAAAGTCAGATTGTGTGTGTGTGTGTGTGTGTGTGTGCCTTCATGTTGCCTCTGGACCTATGGCAATTGCATGAATTTCAGGGGTCTTCTTAGGCCAGGAATCCTTAGAGGTGGTTTTGCCAGTTCCTTCCTCTGCAACAGAGCCTTCAGCACTTGCAATTCGTTGCTGGTCTCCCATCCTAGGACTATCCAGGGCTGGCCCTGCTTAGCTTCCAAGATCAGACGGGATTTGGTGCCTTTCAGGCATTTAGGTCTCTAACTCCCAGAAAGCACTTGCTAAAATAAATGAATTTCTCTCTCTCTTAAACAAGCACAGACACACACCTTCCTCTGTGGAGAGTTACCCATGTATTTAGTTATTTCTTTACTGGATTTATAACCTGCCTTTCTCTCAAGATGGGATTCAAGGTGTACTTTTGAAGGTCTGATCGTGGAATTGGGGCCAAACACCGCCCAGGTCCACCAAGGCTGTGGATTTGCATCTCTGAGATAATGACCCAGAGAGTAAATTTCTTTCCACCCTTTTGCAAACCATTCCCTTCTGGTGCGGGGCGGGTGGGTGGGGGAGATTTGAGCCTACTCCTCCTAATTTGGTGTCATTTGCAAATTTGATAAGTATGCCCCTAATACTCTCATCCAAGTCATTGATAAAGATGTTGAATAGCACTGGGCCCAGGACAGAACCCTGTGGCACCCCACTGGTCACATCTTTCCAAGACGAAGAGGAGCCACTGCTGAGCACCCTTTGGGTTCGGCCGGTCAACCAATTACAAATCCATTGAACAGTTAACTTGTCTAGCCCACACTTTACAAGCTTGTTTGCAAGAATGTCATGGGGAACCTTGTCAAAGGCCTTACTGAAATCAAGGTATGCAATGTCCACAGCATTCCCTTCATCTACCAAGCTGGTCATTTTATCAAAAAAAGAGATCAGATTAGTCTGGCATGACTTGTTTCTCTGAAACCCATATTGACTTTTTGTGATTATGGCATTGCTTTCAAATGTTCATAGACTCTGTTTAATGATCTGCTCTAGAATATTCCGTGGTATTGATGTCAGACTAACTGGACGATAATTGTTGGGATCTTCTTTTTTCCCCTTTTTGAAGATGGGAACAATGTTTGCCCTCCTCCAGTCTGCTGGGACTTCTCCTGTTTTCAAAGATTATTGCCAATGGCTCTGAGATTACATTTGCCAGCTCTTTTAATACTCTTGGATGTAGTTCATCTGGTCCTGGAGATTTAAATTCATTCAGATTAAGAAGGTATTCCTGTACTACCTCTTTGCTTATTCTGAGCTGGATTTCCCCTATTGTGTCCTCTGTTCCTTTATCCTCAGGTTGGTCCTCCTTTTCCTTTTCTGAAAACACTGAGGCAAAGAAGGTGTTGAGTAATTCTGCCTTTTCTCTGTCCCCTGTTAGCATTTTGCCATCTTCTCCAAGTAGTGGTCCTATCATTTCCTTCTTCCTCCTTTTGCTGCGGATATACCCAAAAAAACCTTTTTATTTTTCTTAACCTCTCTAGCGAGCCTGAGCTCATTCTGCGCTTCAGCTTTTCTGACTTTATTCCTACACATGTTCGCTATCTGTTTGAATTCTTTGGTGATTTCCCCCCTTTTCCATTTCCTATACATGTTCCATTTAAAACTTAGCTCCATTGAAAGTTCTTTAGTCATCCATCCTGGTTTCTTGAGACACCTCCCATTTTTCTTCCTCAATGGAATTGTTTGAAATTGTGCCTTCAGTGTCTCCCTTTTGAGAAAGTCCCATCCATCTTGAGGTCTCTTCTTTTTATCTTGGAGTTGGGATCCAAGTCTAAACACAAAATTCATTTTCGTTTCATATACTCTTTAGACAAATAACCTGAAGATGGTTTTAATAATACTGTAATAATATTTTAAAACAATTTTGTGCATGGAAAAAAGCTGAAAACACATAAAATAACCTGTCATGTCAGTGCTCTAAAAAGGTATGGATTTTGGAATATTTCAAATTTTGGAATACAGTAGGACCCCCATATCCATTGATTCATTATCCACTGATTCAATTATCCACGGGACACAAAACAGCACACCTACCATAAAGTCTTCCTAGAAGATGTGTCCTCTGTAGCTATTTTCTAGGTCCTCCAAGGAAACTTTATGGTATTTTAAACTGGAACTCCCATTATTTTCAATGGTGTTCACTATTGTCCATGGGTTTCAGTATTCACACACCCCCGAACAAATTCCTAGTGGATACAGGGGTCCTACTGTACTTGCATGTACATAATGAGATATCTTGGAGATGGGATTCCAAGTCTAAACACGAAATGCATTTATGAAATGCATAGACACTTTAGACACATAGACTGAAGGTCATTTTTATACACAATATTTTAAAACAGTTTTGTGCATGGAGCAAAGTTTGTGTACATTGGAAACATATAAATTGTCATTAGAGATGTAAAATTTTCCAGAAATTTTGAAGCCATGGGGGGGGGTGGTAGAATTCCCCCCTGGGGGTTTAGAAAAAATTTGAATTTTTTTGGACAAATTGAAAAAAAATGCAACATTAACACTTATTACAGACTGAAAATCACTCTTGTTACTTTAGGAACATAAAATATGACTATGTACAATTTGATTTGGCATAAAATGATCACCATTGGCATATTAAAAATACAGTGTATTCAAACAATTACAGTTGTCTCTCCATATCCACGGATTTGGTATCCACAGATTTAAGTATTCACAGCTTGAAAATAGTCTTTAAAAATAATAATCCAAAAAGCAAACCTTGATTTTGCCATCTTATATAAGGGACACCATTTTGCTATGCCATTACATATAATGGGACTTGAGTATTCACAGATTTTGGTATCCATGGGAGGTCCTGGAACCAAATCCCAGCAAATATGAAGGGACAACTCTATTATAAATGAAATTTACTTTTATTATATATTTTTTATTTTATTAATCATGCTAAAATAAAACATTCCATAATCAAGCTTCTCTTTTTTTCATTTTTTTTTTGGAAAAACAAACAAACAAAAAACAGGGGGGATTTTTCCATTTTTTCCCCCAGGCTTTCACATCTCTACTTGCTATGTCAGCCTTCTAAAAAAAAAGGTACAGATTTTGGAATATTTTGGATTTCTGGTAAGGGAGACTTCACCTATGCCAACTTTGGGCCTTGTGGACCTCTCACTAAAGCTTTTCTAAACTCTGCACATCTCTGCTAGGCTCTTTTTCCGGGCGCTGCAAGAATATATTTGCTATCTGTCGCTGCAAAGGGTCTGTTTCCCATGACAGGAATGTGGAGGGATAGGAGAGAGAAAAAAAGCTTCCCCTGTTGGATTTCTGACAGTCCCAGAACTACGAAAGGCCCAGACTGCAAGAGCAGCAACACTTTCTTTCTTGTGGCCTGTGTCTCTTCTTCCCACTTCATGCACTCTGGTTTTGCACATTTTTGCATAAATTTGCCAAGGGACTGATCCATTCCCCCTGTGTTTAAGAGGTGAATTTTTGGGGGGTGGTGGGGGGGAATAGAGAGCTCTCTTTCTTTCTGCCTCTTTGCTCCCCCCATCCCTGGTGGTGCCCCCTTCCACCCCTTGGTGGTCCGGCCTCTCCAATGGCCTGGCCAGACCCTCTTTCTCATTCCCCACCTGGCTCTGCTTGGCCCCCTTGAATTGGAGGGCTGAGAGAGGGGGGCAGGGAGGGAGATTAGGGCCAAGGAGAGGAGGAGGGGATTAGCTGGGGGTCTCTCCCCCCCCCCACAAGCCCCTATTCTCTGTCCCCCTTTTGAAGCCAGCCGGCTCCAATGCCTCCCATTCAAGTCTCCATCACCCAGGGCAACAGGATGGAGGGCAGGGGATGGAGGGGGGGATGAACCCACAGACTGGCAAAAAAAATCCCATCCCTCTCACTGGGTGCCCCCTGACCCACTGGGGGAGTCTGTGGCCTTCCTTGCCTCCCCGTGCCCCCACCCACCATGGCTTTTCTGAGCATCTTTTCCCATTGCCATGGCAATGGGACCCCCTTCTCTCCCTATGCTGCCTTCCCAAAATCTCCCTGGGTGGCTCTTCCTCCCCCCCCCCAAAAAAAAAGTATAGGGGAGGGGGTCTTCCTTGGCCCCATTGAGACAACTGACTGCTCCGCCCCTCTCGGCCCCCTCTTCTCTTTCTCCCTCCATCTCTGCCCACCCCAAATATCTTGGGCCTATTGTAGGTCCAGCTGCAAAGCCCCTGAGAAAGAGGAGGAGGAGGAGATGAAGAAAAAGAAGGCGGTGAAAAAGAGGGGAAGAGCATCCCCAAAGGCTGGCCCAGTAGACCCCCAGACCCCCAGAAAGGAGGGTCTTTTTTAAAAAAAAGGGGGGCGGAAACCTAAGGTAGCCATCCTGCTAGTCTCCTCTTGCCCTGCCAATAATCCATTTTCCTGGGGTAACTTTCTTCTTCCAGAGAGGTTATAATGGGGGTTGGGGGGGTGGGCTTCACGTCCAAGCTGAAAGGGGGCTTGAGGGTCCTTTTTCCTTTTTACGAAGGAGGTTAGGCCCTCCACCGAATGCCCAGAGAGGGGCACAGGTCTAAATTTGGGGTGGGAGAGGTGGTCCTCTGCAAGGATTTGGGGGTGATGTGGGAGGGCTGGAGCAGCAGCCGGA
The DNA here is from genome assembly GCA_030847615.1 of Gambelia wislizenii. NCBI lineage: Eukaryota > Metazoa > Chordata > Lepidosauria > Squamata > Crotaphytidae > Gambelia > Gambelia wislizenii. Next base: position 5,098,270 of record JAUMIR010000002.1, on the reverse strand, counting down.
CCAGAGAATAGAGCAGCCGGGTGGATGCATGGATGGACGGGGGTCCGGGCACCACCCAAGATGACCTCCGAGGGAGAGCTGGTGGCTTTCGATGCTATTCAGAGCAAATCCGTCCTCTGCACCCCACAGCGGATATTTATTTTGGGGGTCCTCAGGAGGTCCCAAAGTATCCAAAAGCCAAGTAAGAAGCCACCCAGAGATGGCCAGGGGGCAAAAGAGTGGCTTTTGGGGGGATAGATGGAAATTTTGCAAAGAGATTTTTGGGATACAGGTGGTTGTTGGGATGGGAGAGCAGAGGGTGGATGGATGGACAGACGGACAAGCGAGGGGCAAACAGAGCGATCCCATTATGGTTCCTCCGCAGAGTTTTGGACCATCGGTGATTCGGATTCGTTCTGAGAGTCAAGAAACCGGCAAGGTATCGATCAATAACGTGGCCTATTCTTCTTTTCAGCTCCAACATCTTCTCCATCTTACTAACTGGATTTTTTTTTTTTTTTTTTTTTTGCACCACCAAGGAACTGGCCTCTGTTCCAAGGTATCATCAAATAATGCCACAAGTTCTTATTTTCAGTTTCATGGTCTTCCAAAAGATCACTGACTGTAGTTTTGGACCAGATGGTATCCAAGCGTCCCGGAACTAGCAAGGTATTGTTAGATAATGTGTCATCATCTCTTATTCCTGTTTTTTAGATTCTTCTAGATACTACAAACTAGAGTTTTTGGACCGTAATTCTTTTCCAAGACTCCAAGAATTGGTGGGGTTTTGTCGAATAATTGGCCTATTTACTGTATTCCTATTTTTGGTTCCAATATTACTAACTGGAATTTGGGATCATAGGAATTGGAGAGGTTTCCTTGGATAATGTGGTGTGTTCCAAATCAGGCCAATTTTAGGAACCTTCCTGAAATCTTCGTTTGCGAAGAAAAGCCAGAGAGAGAGTAATAACAACAGCAACAAAGAGCAATAATAATTGTTAACTTTAAATATAAAATGCAATCTCTTTGCTTATGAAGGGAGATTTATCTTAGTTTGTCTTCAAACGCTTCTCGGCCCCAACTTTTCTACCAAAGCACAAGGGGAGGCCGCAGACTTAAATTCCCAGCCGTCCTGCAAACATCTTGAACAGGAAGAAACTTTGCATGTTTCTAAATATTCTCTAAATATTTGGGGGAACTGGGGTGCTTTGGCCACACATTTTGGATGCTCACTCACAGGCCTTGGGAAGATTTTTTTGCCAAATGACAGACAACAGCACACACGGGAAGCTTGGAGAAAGATTTCGGATAAGAAAGGGGATTAGTTGGGGTTTCAGCAAAATATCCGGACAGGGCACCGGGGATTGAATACCCACCAAGTACAAAGAACTGAGAAGATTTTGGATGCCTCAAAGACCCTGTATATGTGTGTCTGTGTGAATGAATGTGTGCTACTTCTGAATCAAAAACCCCAACCCATCTTTTGGAGGCATCGGAGGAAGTAGACTTAAGTCTACAAAAGCTTACACACCCAACTTCTTTCTCTCCATTAGTCTCAAAGGGGCTCCAAGATGGCCACCTGTCGGGAGGGCTTTGATTGGGTCTTCCTGCAGGGCAGAATGGGGTTGGACTAGATGCCCCTTGGGGGACTCTTCCAACTCTATGATTCTATCATGCATATTCCTACAGGGCAGAAGAGCGTTGGACTAGATAGCCCTTGGAGATCTCTTCCAACACTATGATTCTATGATCCCTTTGCATGCTGATATTCCAGACCAACACTGCTATATTTTGAATTCAGCCTTTCAGAGGGTTGCCAAATGACCGAGGACTTTTAAATCCTTGAAATACCTTTTAAAAGACAGAAGTGGGCCCACCAACATTGAATTTGGGACACCAACTTGAGTCCCATTGGTGGGAGAAAGGTGGGATATAAATTTATTATTATTATTATTATTATTATTATTATTTTGCATTTAAAAATTCTACAAATGTTTTCAGAAAATCCAGAACCCACACCAAAAAATCCAATACTTTATTGGCATCCAAACAGCAAAACACATGATGCAAGCTTTTGAAACTCTACTGGCTTCTTCTTCATCATCATCTTCATCTTCATAATCTGAGCTTCGAAAGCTTGCATCATGTGTTTTGCAGTTTGGTTGGCCAATAAAGGTATCACTTTCTTTTTTTGTGTGGATTCTGGATTTTGCTTTGCTACGTGACCTGAATGTGTTTCCTAAATATTTTCACAGTTTCTCTCTTTCCCTCTTCTCTCACTATATATATTGCTCTGTTGCTATAGATGGATATATTTTGCAATTCCGGTCTGAATTACCCTCACAGCGACCTGTGGACACGTTTTTCAAAGAGGGAGACACGTTTTTCTGTTTTGGTTATAAAAAAGTGGGCAGGGATTTTAAAAAGTTGAATGGTGGCATTCTTTAGAGTCGGAAGGAGACTCCAAAGGGCCATCCAGTCCAGCCCCATTCTGCCAGGCAGGAAGATGCAATACACTTTAAAATGAGCTAGTTAATTTTATTCAAACAAATCCACAGTTACAGGATGGGATGGGTGTGAAATCAAATACAGGGGAAAATAAAATTAAAAGATGATCATTGGGAGGGTCATAAGCCTCCAAAGTCCTGTGCAAAAAGCCAGTGTAATATACGTTTGCAATAGGGTATTTTGGCAGGGACAGCCCAAATTAATTTTATTTATTACTTTATTTGTGCAATGTATATGCCCAAAGTGGGACCCATTAATTAATTAATCAATCCTCTGCCATCCCAGTCTCAGCTGCTGATAAAATGCCCCAGTTTCTTTCTCCTCCTCCGACAGCAATCTCTCTTCAGTTGTTGCAAAGAACAAAATTAGTTTTCTCTCCATTTATTCGGCAAAGGGTGGAGTCTTGCCCTTCCCAGTTGGCTCAGGCAAAAGCAGTGGCCTCTCCTAGCTTGTGTCTTCTTCTTTGTCAATAACTTTTGGCATCTTGATCATGTTCTTGGTCACACACGTGTCCTGGTTTTCCTTTGGGAAACATTGGAGAGTATGGGGGTTTGGATGCTCTCTGGGTGCCCCAGCCTGAAGAGGGTTTTGCATCCCTGGCCAGGGTAGGAACTGTGGGGTGGGGTTGCTGGAGAAGACCACCAGCCCTACTCCTCCACAGGCAAATAATCTCCAGTCTGCACACAGGCCTTGCGCAAGTTGGAAATCATAGAATCATAGAGTTGGAAGAGACCCCCAAGGACCATCTAGTCCAACCCCCTTCTGCCCTGCAGGAAACCCTCTGTTCCTTCTTGCACGGAGCTAAAGCAACACCATTTGAGCAGCATGAATGCATCTGACCCCAAAGAGTCCAGGGTTTCATTTCCCTCCCCTCCCCAAAGCCCAGACTGGTCAAAATCCGAAAGTCTGTTACCTCTGGCCCTCTTGACCCCCTTAGAAACGGACTGTTTGCAATTTCAACATCTGAATTTGGGGAGGGGACACTTACTTTGCTTTGTATTTATGCAAACTGTTATGCATTTTACTTTACTTTTAATTAACAAGTTACTTTACTTGTTACTGTCTTTGAACAAAAAAAGGAAAAATGAAGGAATCTCGTAGGGCTGCCTTTTTTAACCTAAGGTTTTATGGATTTCAGTCCAGTTCCCCCAGTTACAAGTAATTCAGTCCACTTTGTTGCAAGTAATCCGAGTTGCAAGTAATCCAAAGGCTTTGGAAGGTTTGAGCAAATAATTCACCATTGTCAGTCATTGCAAAGAATGTTCCATTTTTTGCAGGATAGTTGTTTATCCAATTCCCAAACCTTGTAAATGGGCTGCAAAGTAATATTATTGCTAGTATTTCCTTAGAGTGTTTAAGAAAGCAAGCATAACTCATGTTACCTGTTGCATTGCTTCTAAAAATACAATTTCATCACATTTAGTTATTTAAATACATCTATTTTAGGATTAGTAAGAGAATGATGTAAAAACCTGAAGCCTTCCTGTCAAAAATGCCTCTTGAATTGCCCTGAAGTTAGAACTGTGGAAAGTAACTGGAAAATGTTACTCATTACACCAACAAAGCAACTTTATCCCCGTATTTAGAGAGTAACTCTGTTATGTATTCAGTACTTACCAAAAAATATTTAACTACAAATAGAAAATGTTACTCCTTACCAACAGTAATTAATTACAACTAGAAAATGTTACTCATTACACCAGCGAAGTAATTTCATTCCCCCATTTAGAGAGTAACTGTTATGTATTCAGTACTTACTTCATGTGTTTTAATTATATTTTAACAATGATAATTTAACTTTTGTAATTTGTGATGTTTTTAGCTGTATTATTTTAATGATTGTAAACTGCCTTGGATCCTGTCTTGGGAAAAAGGCAGGATATAAATCTAATAAATAAATAAATAAATAACTCAAAGTAATTAACTACAACTAGGAAATGTTACTAACAGTGCCAGCAAAGTAACTTTATCCCCTGCATTTAGGGAGTAACTGTTACATACTCAGTAGCTACCAACAGTAATTAACTACAGCTAAAAATTAACTACAACTACAATAGAAATTAACTACAACTATAAAGTGTTACTCATTCCAACCATAATTAACTACAATTAGAAAGTATTACTCATTACATCGGCAGATTAACTTTATCCCCATTTGGACTACCAACAGTAATTAACTACAATGAAAATTAACTACAACTACAACAGTAAGTAAGTGCAACTAGAAAGTGTTACTCATTCCAGCAGTAATTAACTACAACTAGAAAGTGTTACTCATTACACCAGCAAATTAATATTATTCCTCCATTTAGAGAGTAACTGTTATGTATTCAATTATTATGTCAGTGAGTATCAAGCAGGATGGCTATGTAGTGCCTCGAGTACCAATGGCAGTCTACCAGTGTGGATCGGTTGCCGGAGAGAGCATGGCTGAAGGTGCAAACATCCTGCTGCTAGCCGCTGGGGGCCCACAATGGCAATAGGGGATGCTGGGCTGCCTGTTTGGGGGGGTCTGCTCTAGCTTCAACCTTCCTCGGATGGGCACAGATGTTTGGTGCTGCTTGTGGATGATGGGATTCTTCCAGGCCATGGCTGCGCTCCCAACTTCTCAAGGTTCTCCTTTGTCCAGTTGGATTCGGACTGGATGTCCCATGAGAGCCACAGGAGGGTCCCAGGCCCCCCACGTCAAGGGGGTGATCGCAAAAATCTAGACCAAAAACCTTTTCGACCTCCTCTTTCCTCCACTTCCTTCATCCAAAGAACAACCCTGTGAGGTAGGTAAGGCTGAATCAATAGCAGAGCTAATTTTGGGAACTTCAGCTTCCAAACTGGCAGAAGGATTCTGGGAGTGTTAGTCCAAGAACGATCACATTTCCCCAGTTCTTGCTTGAGTGCACCCATCGTAGGCAAGCAGGGATTTAACTCAGATCTTCCTTGTTTTATCTGTTGCAAATTAAGGAGGGAAAGGAGTTATCCTAAAGCCATGGTTGCCAAACTTTGGTCTTCCAGATGTTTTTGGACTTCAGCTCCCAGAATCCCTGGCTGTTGTCCAAACTGGTTGGGGCTTCTGGGAGTTGAACTCCAAAGCAGCTTTTTCCTAAAGTGTAGTGATGGGCATTAGAGTTGTAAGGGTGAGGCAAAGGAGCAAAGGTGCAATTTACCTGCCCATGGCTATGGGCTATCATAGCAAAATGGAGCCTCCATGTTCAAAGGCAGTCTAGCTGAATAAAAGCCCCAATGTATGTCATCATTACAAGGTGTGGAATTGATGGTCTCTTTTTACCTTGTGGACCTTAGAATTCATGCACCATTTTTCATCTCCTTTCGCAGGCTTTCCAAAATAACTTCTCTTGGGTTTTGTTTTTTTCATGTCTTGTTTTAAATTGCTTTGCCTCTGAGCCAATCCTGGATCCCTCTCTGATTGGCTGAGCAGCTGCAAGCTTTACTCTGGGGCTTCTCTGTGGTCCAGCAACATGGGTAAGTTCACCCCTGGATTGGGGCCATCAAAGAGGACAACCAACGTGGCCTTCTTCCTTCGAATCTGACACCCCTTTTCCATCTGTCTACATTCCTGCACAGAGTGGGTTGCATGGCAATCTCATGTATATGCTCAGAGGCACTCTTAGAATTCTGTCTGATAGTGGCATAGATTACTGCAGAGGGTGGGGGACTCTCCTTTTGGGAGGTCTTTAACCATGCAGGTTGTGTATTCCTGCATGGCAGAAGTGGGTTGGACTAGATGGCCCTTTGGGGTACCTTCCAGCTCTAAGATTGTGTGACCCTAAACCTTGTGAGGCCTAGAATTTTACAAAAAAAAAAACAAAAAAACCCTAACTAGTGTGCAGGTGCCGTAGCCCATATTATATGGTCTATCTCAATGAACAAAGCCGACATGTTGCTGAGGATGGTATCTTTAGCATAAAATTTGGTCCCAAAGTCAGAAGTCATATGGAAAAGAATAGAATCACAGAATCGTAGAAACATAGAGTTTGAAGAGATTCCATGGGCCATCTAGTCCAGCCCCCTTCTGCCAAGCAGGATAGATTCCTACATCATGGAGAAGAAGAGTTTGACAGGTTCCACCAAAGTTTTTAATCCAAAACTAAGGTTGAGAAGGTTCAGAGAGCACATGATGGCCATGTTTAAATATTTGGAGGGATGTGATACTGAGGATGGAGCAAACTTGTCTTCTGCTGCTCCAGAGACTAGGACACGGAGCAATGGTTCAAACTACAGGAAAAGAGATTCCACCTAACATATGGAAGAACTTCCTGACCTTAAGAGCTGGTCAGAAGTGGAATACACTGCCTGGGAGTGTGGTGGAGTCTCCTTCTTTGGAGGTTTTTTAAACAGAGGCTGGATGGCCATCTGTCAGGAATGATTTGATTGTGTATTCCTGCAGGCAGAATGGGGTTGGACTGGATGGCCCTTGGAGGTCCCTTCCAACTCTATGATTCTATGAGCTCCCTGTGGTGCTGAAATTGTTTAGGACTAGCAGCTGGATGGCCATCTGTCAGGAGTGCTTGGAGTGTGTCTTCCTGCATGACAGAAGGGGGTTGGACTAGATGGGCCTTGGGGTCCCTTCCAACTTGATGGTTCTATGACCCTAACAACATGTTCATGTTAAATGAAACAACTAAATCAGATAAGCACTGCATGAGTAAATTAAAAAAAAAAAATTTCTACAGACCACCTTTGCTTTTGATTTGTTTCTTTACTGTCCAGCTTTCACAACCAGACAGAGAAACTGAAATTATGATGGCATGGATTATTCTGATTTTTGTATTTCATTATAATCTATGATTCCACTTTGATGGTTCTATTGGCTTTCATGGAATCCTGGGATTTGCAGTTTGGGTGGAGGGGTACTTCGAATTAGAGTAGAATGGGATGGAATAGAATTATCAGCCAAGAAGCTCTACAAACTACAAATCCCAGGTTTCCATAGGGTGTTGTCATGGCAATCTAAAGTGGATTCATAGCACTATAACTGTGTTGTGTGAAAGGGTGCTATGATTACATGCAGTGGTGCTCTGGGGTAAATGTGTTCCCAAAGGTGGCTAGAGGCATCTTGCAAAAATTCAAGGGCTTCCCAATCCCAGGTTGCACAACTTGCAATGCTCAGCTCCAGAGGTGATCACAGGTGCAGAGCTGTGGAGGAGGGAAAGGTATCAATCATATCCTACTATGAAGTTCTACTTGACTATGAAGTCATTGTCATAGAATCATAGAGTTGGAAGATACCTCAAGGGTCATCTAGTCCACCCCTTCTGTCCTGCAGGAACACCCAATCAAAGCACACCCAACAGATGACCATCTGTCCTCTGTTTATAAACCTCCAAAGATGGTTGGAGTATTTATTATTTATTTGATTTATATGCCGCTTTCTCCCTGAATGGGGCCCATTGTTACACATAGGGGAGGTGCTGTGGATCCGGGCCTTGGAGAAGGCGGTTTGAGGTGAAGGAAAGAGGCATTGCACCCCTTTGCGTTAGTTATTGTGATGTGGCTTCAGGCCAACTCTGACTTATGGCACCCCTCAACACCATTGCTTTTCTCTGAGGCTGAGAGAGTGTGACCTGTAAGGTCACCTTGGGGGTTTGCATGGCTGAGTGGAGATTTGACCCCTGGTCTCTTGGAATCATTAGAAATGACTACACAACACACTGGCTGTAGAAAATCAGGGAGATATATTGGTTTGGGTTTTTTATTTATTTCAAGGAGTTGTGTCACCGTTGCTTTTCCCTGAGGCTGAGAGAGTGTGACTTGACCAAGGTCACCCAGTGGATCTCTATGGCTGAATCATACACCTTGCTTTGCAACGTAATTTTCCAATTAAAATGCATTAATGAAGGTTTATGTTAGTTATTACCTATGCAAAACCTTTTCACACCCCTTTTCTTGTGACTGATGCTCAAACCTTTCTACCCCCTCCCTTGAAAATGTCCTTCCTGGGTCTCTCTCCACACCCAAGGAGGCTCAGGGTGGGGTCCCCAAATTTGCAAAATTACCAAAATTTCCTTTCTGACTCTCTCCACACCCAAGGAGGCCCAGGGAGGGGTCCTCACATTTGCAAAATTACCAAAATTTCTTCGGAGAGGGGGGGAGGATAGAACAGAACAAGAAATAACTGGGTATTTACTGGGGAAACTGGGCAAGAATGGAATGGAATGGCACGTATCCTGCCATTCTTATGGGCCTTATCTGGCTAGTAAGCCTTAAGAGTCATGTACCAGTTCCACGCTGCAACATTGTGTTGCAGCACATCTCATTTGTTAAGCAAAATTATTTGTTTGCTCTGAATGTTATGTTGTGTGTGCTTTCAATGGGGCCTTTTTAAAATCCTGGGGTGCTCCAGGGATCCCCCAACCTCACCCATCCGGCAGTGAACCCCAGGTTGTGATTGTCCAAACGCAATTCTTGTCTCCGCACCCGAGAGTTGAGTCTGGACATCATGAGCTGGAGGTTTGATGGCGACACAATCGGAGGCACCCAAAGCAAAGAAGGAAGTGCAGCAGCCTGGCTGAGAAGTCCAAGGTGTCTTGTTTCCTTTCTGGTTTTTGTGGAGAGGAAAAAAATATTGTTAAAACTTGCAAATCTCTCTATCTCTATCTCTTTGTTTATCTGTATTTTAGGAGACAGTTGACATGTAGGCAGGCAGTTGTTGGACTGCACTGATGAATATCCAGAGTAGAAGAGGTTTAATTAATCAACAGTGAAAGAGAGCCACTTTGAGGCACTGGTAATGAGTAGACTTGTGGATCACACAGAGCTTTTAAGTCTACAGATTTGCAGATCACACAGAGCTTTTTATTGGGCAGACTTGCACATTATGCAGAGCTCTTTATTGGGAAGAAATGCAGATCACACAGAACTCTGTTGGGCAGACTTGCGGATCACACAGAGCTTTTACTTGTACAGATTAGCAGATTACACAAAGTTTTTAATTCTACAGATTTGCAGATCACACAGAGCTTTTAATTGTACAGACTTGAAGATCACATAGAGCTCTTTATTGGGCAGATTTGTGGATCACACAGAGCTTTTAATTGTACAGACTTGTGGATCACACAGAGTTCTTTACTGGGCAAACTTGTGGATGACACAGAACTTGTAATTTCAGATCACAAAGAGCTTTTTATTGTACAGATTTACAGATTACACAGACCTCATTATTGGGCAGACTTGCAAATCACATAGAACTCTTTATTTGGCAGACTTGCAGATCACACAGAGCTTTTAATTGTACAGATTTGCAGATCTCACAGAGTAACTTTTAATTCAACAGGTTTTCATATCATACAAAGTAACTTTTAATTCAACAGTTTTGTAGACAACACGGAACATTTGATTGTATAAATGTGTAGATCACACAGAGCTCTTTTTTGGGCAGGCTTGTGGATTACACAGAACTATTTAGAAGGAAGGCTTGTGGATCACACAGAGCTTTTAATTGTACAGATTTGCAGATTACACAGACCTCCTTATTGGGCAGACCAGATCACACAGGTTTTTATTGGGCAGACTTGCAGATCACACAGAGCTTTTAATTGTACAGATTTGCAAATCATACAGAGCAACTTTTAATTCAACAGATTTGCAGATCAACAGAATGTTTAATTGTAAAGATTTGCAGATCACACAGAGGTCTTTCTTGGGCAGGCTTGTGGATTACACAGAGCTGTTTATTGGGAAGAATTGCAGATCACACAGACCTGTTTATTGGGTGGACGTGCGGATCACACAGAACTCGTTATTAGGTAGATTTGCAGATCACTCAGAGTAACTTTTAATTCAACAGATTTGCAGATCACACAGAGATCTTTACTAGGGAAACTTGTGGATCACATGGAGCTTTTATTTGTACAGACTTGCAGACCATACAGAGCTCTTTATTGGGCAGACTTGTAGCTCACACAGAACTCTTTATTAGACAAAATATACTGTATACGTATGGATCAAAAGTAACGTTTGCTGCGTTGGCTTGTGGTTTTTATTCCTCTGGAGCAATGCTAAATCTCCCCAAATCCAGGCCACCAATTACTTTTCTGTGCCCACCCTCAGTTTAGGGCAGTCCCTCTATAATCTCATGTATGGGAGCCTTAAAGGCCATCTAGTCCAACCCCCTTCTTCCATACAGGAAATACACAACGAAAGCACTCAAAGATGCCTGTTCAACTGCTCTTTAAAGACCTACAAAGATAGAGTCCACCACCTTCCAAAGCAGTCCAGTCCAGGTTAAAAGCCATTTTGCAGAAAGGAAATAGGGGGAAAAGACATGGTATTGCTTTCACTTATTAGAGACAATTAGCCAACTACCTGGCCTGTGTGTCAAAATCCTGGACATTTTATGCAAAATAAAACCCTTGGTCCATTGATGATCTCTTATGTGTCCAACTTGAGTCTAATACCAACACCATAATTATGTCACTGTGTTGTTGTTGTTGTTATCAAGCTTTTTTCCCAAGAGCTCACACTTAAAAAGCAACACATCCTGAATATTGTATTCCCTCAGTGTTGAAATGGAGGAAGCTGACGGGAAACCAAAAAAGCTTAGGCTAAAATAAATGAATGGCTTAGTCTTAAAGGTGCCACAGGACTCTTTCTATTAAATTTCCCCTCCCCTTCTTTTTAAATGAACTATTGGCCGCTGGTAGGTAGGAAACTGGACAGTCAAGAGAACCATGATGAGAATTTCAATGATGACACCAAATGAGGAGGGGTAGCTAATACCCTAGAGGACAGGATCAGAATCCAAAATGACCTGAACAGATTAGAAAGCTGAGCCAAAACTAACAAAATGAATTTCAAAAGGGAGAAATGTAGGATACTACACTTGGGCAGTAAAAATGAAACGCATAGATATAGGATGGGTGACACCTGGCTTGAGAGCAGTACATGCGAAAGGGATCTAGGAGTCTTAGTGGACCACAAGCTAAACATGAGTCAGCAGTGTGACGCAGCAGCTAAAAAAGCCAATACGATTCTAGGCTTCAACAATAGGAGTCTAGTATCTAGATCAAGGGAAGTCACAGTGCCACTCTATTCTGCTTTGGTCAGACCTCACCTGGAAGACTGTGTCCAGTTCTGGGCACCACAATTCAGGAAGGATATTGAGAAGCCGGAACGTGTCCAGAGGAGGGCAACCAAAATGGTGGGAGGTCAGGAAGCCATTATGCCCTACGAGGAGCAACTTAGGGAACTGGGTATGTTTAGCCTGGAAAAGAGAAGGCTGAGAAGGGACATGATAGCCATGTTTAAATATTTGAAGGGATGTCATACTGAGGATGGAGCAAGCTTGTTTTCTGCTGCTCCAGAGACTAGGAGACGGAGCAATGGGTTTAAACTACAGGAAAAGAGATCCCAACTAAACATTAGGAAGAACTTCCTGACAGTAAGAGCTGTTTGGAAGTGGAATCCACTGCGACCTGAGAGTATGGTGGAGTCTCCTTCTTTGGAGGTTTTTAAACAGTGGCTGGATGGCCATTTGATTGTGTATTCCTGCATGGCAGGGGGTTGGACTGGATGACCCATGGGGTCTCATTCAAGTCTAGGATTCTAGAGGAGGAGGAGGGATCTGTTGTGATAACTGATTGGGCATTCCTGCATGGCAGAAGTGCGTTGGACTGGATGGCCCTTTGGGGTCCCTTCCCCCTCTTGGTGTTCTATGATTGCAACAACGGCAGTGATGAGCATCTGACCATCAGTCTGGCTGCATTGAAGGCTGTGTGGCCATCCTGAACCTGCTCTGCTTTCCTAGGACCATGTAGTGATGACCCTTGAGGTCTCTGAGCATGCACAGAGGAGTCACGTCACGTGGAGGAGGAGCAATGAGTTCAGGGTGAAGGATGAGGAGGTCTGTCTCCCCCACTACCCCAAAAAAGAGAGACTTCCATAAAAGTTCAGTAATGTCTTGCTTTTGCAAGCTGTCTGTTCTGTCTCCTATTCCTGACTCAGGATGAGGCCTATTGAACAAATAAGGGGATTTTGATTGGGGAAGGTAGGCTGTGACCCCCTGCCTTCCCTTCCAAGCAGCTTTAAAAATCCCCCTCCCCATAATCCTGCCAGGGCCCCTTTTTAAGGGGGACAATGAGCCAGGCTCAGTGTGGGTGGTCTTGAGTCCTTTGCAAACTCCACAGCAAAGGAAGAACCCCCCCCCCGCTGGACCCCTCTAGACACAACCCCTTTTGGGGGGGTCTCCTTTTATTTCTCCTCTGCCTCCCCCTCAATAGCCTCCCCCCAACACAACAGTTTTCTTTTGGGGGGCAGAAAGCTGCACTGAATGGCAGCTTTTTTCTTTTCCAGCTGCATTAGTGCCAGAGAATAAAACCTCTAAAACAGGGCAAGCTTTTGATTCATGCAGGTCTCTTTGTCTGACGGGAACAACAACAAAAAGCCACCAGCACAGCACACCAGAGCAAGGGTTTTTTTTTCTTTCTTTCCATTTTTCGGAGAATGTCTCATTGGGCGTAAGGGTCCAGATGTCTCCACTTCTTTTCCACTCTGATTTCCACTGAATTGGTTGACACGAAAACAGAGAGAATTTTTTTAAAGCCATGAAAGCGTGAGGAAAACACAGGCCTCTCCGGCAGCATTTACTGTCCGTTCATCCCCATTTTTTCCTCCTCCCTTTCAGACAGGATGGCGAAGGGCTCAAGGGTTGACCTGCTGAATAAAGGTCCTGGGTTCAAACCCACCCACACCAACACCTCTAGGAGAAGACCTCCATCTCTTTGTCGCCTGAAGAGCTTAATACCATTTAAATTCCATGACTTCATTCTATGAGATGCAACCCTGAATTCAGTTTTGGAGGAAATGGCAGGGTATAAATAAAGCTTATTATTATTATCATAATCATCATAGAATCATAGAGCTGGAAGGGACCCCTAAGGGCCATCCAGTCCACCCCCTTCTGTCATGCAGGAGACACAATCCTAGCATTCCCGACAGTCACCCAACCTCTGTTTAAAAACCTCCAAAAAAGGAGACTCCACCACACTCTGAGGCAGTGTGTATTCTACAGCCAAACAGCTCTTAGAATATTTCAAAGCCCAGTTTCATAGAATCTTTGGGCTGAAAGGGATCCCAAGGGTCATTTAGTCCAACCCCCTGCCATGCAAGAAGCCACAACTAAAAAACTAGAGTTCTTTTCTAACATTTAGGTGGAATCACTTTTCTTGTAATTTGAATCCACTGTTTCACAGAATCATAGAGTTGGAAGGGACCCCAAAGGACCATCTAGTCCAACCCTTTTCTGCCATGCAGGAATACATAATCTAAGCCATCCCAACAAATGGCCATCCAGTGTCTGTTTAAAAACCTCCAGAGAAGAAGACTCTACCACACTCTCAGGCAGCAGCAGATTCTATTTCCAAACAGCTCTTACATCTTATTAATTAGGAGACTGTTATAGATTACAAGATTATTGTTAGAAGACAGAGGAGTGATACAATAGAGCCAACTTGAAATATCTAAAGGGACACCATGTGAGAAGATGGAGCAAGCTTGTTTTCTGCTGCTCCAGAGACTGAGACACAGAGCAATGGGTTCAAACTACAGGAAAAGAGATTCCACCTAAACTTTAGGGAGAACTTTCTGACAGTAAGAGCTGTTCGGAAGTGGAATACACTGCCTGGGAGTGTGGTGGAGTCTCCTTCTTTGAAGGTCTTTGGACATCTTTTGGGGTGCTTAATTGTATATTCCTCTGCATGGCAGAATGGGGTTTGACTAGATGGCCTTTGGGGTCTCCTACAACTCTAGGATTCTATGATTCTATCGTGCATATTCCTGCAGGGCAGAAAGGGGTTGGACTAGATGGCCCTTGTGGTCTCTTCCAACTCTATGATTCTATCATGTGTATTCCTGCAGGGCATAAGGGGGTTGGACTAGATGGCCCTTGGGATCTCTTCCAGCTCTATGATTCTATGATTCTATGTACTCCTGGACTCAGCCTTGAACCTGGAGGCCCCAGTCACTGTGATGGTCAGGAGTGCAATGTGCAATGGATTTTTCTGTTGGAGCGTAGCATGCACAGAACTGGCCTCACCCTTTAAACCAAAGGTTCATCTGCCGTGGCCTTGCAAGCATGGACGGTAGCAGCGTGGTCCTCGGGCCGTAGGTTTGATTAGAGTTTCCTTCTCTTAGATGGTTGACCTTACAGGGTTGGACGAGCACCATCTGCCCGGGTTTGGGATTGGAGTTTTCCTTCTCCTAGGACGGTTGCCACAAGGCTAGAGAGCCCATCCTGCCCTTTGACGCTCTTTGTCAGACCCTTCGGTTTTGACCTGTCTGGCATGGGAGACCCTACCAGTGGCTATTATGCCACCAGCAGCATAACTCAAAACATCATTAGGGTACGCAAGCCTCTCTCCCACGACAAGGGGGCGTCAATGGAGAGGGGTCAGGAGTACTTTTGCACATTTAAAGCTAGGGTGCCAACTGTACCCGTTCCTTCATAATCCTTCATAAACTGTAACCCGTTCCTTCATAAAACAAAACTTGGCCAGAGTGGTCCTGTTTAGACTACTGCAACACATTCTCCATGGGGCTGCCTTTGAAGAGTGTTAGGAAAGTTCAGCTGGTCCAAAGAGCTGCAGACAGACAGCAAACTGGGGCGGGGTACAAAGATGGTACTACGTCCCAGTTGAAACAGCTCCACTGGTTGCCAGTTTATTTCCGGGCACAATCCAAAGTGCTGGTCATGACCTATAAAGCCCTCTGTGGCTCAGGCCCAGGCTATCTGGCAGACCGGATCTTCCTTTGTGGAACTTGAGATCATCAGGAGGGGCCCTTCTCTCAGCCCCTCCACCATCTCCAGTATGGCTGGTTGGGATGCGAGAGACAAGGGCCTTTTTAGTGGCTGCCCCTGGACTCTGGGATTCCTTTCCCATGGAGGCCAGACTGGCCCCCTCCCTATTGTCCTCCCTGCGGCCAAGGCCAAAGCCTTTCTATTCAGGCAGGCTTTTTAAAGAACAGGCAGGGTGGGGGGTGCTGTCTTGTTTTGGTTGCACTATGTGTGTTTTTTTTAGTTTTTAATTTTTAAAAAAGTTTTTTATATTTTAAAGTATATTTTATTCTTTTAAATATCTTGATGTTTTAGTGCTATAATTGGCCTTTTTAGTCATCAGTGTGCTTACAGAAAGTGCGGGATGAATCCTTCCTGAATCTTTGTTTGTGAAGAAAAGCCAGAGAGAGAGATACAGTAATTGGTTTAATTCTGTTTTAATGAGCACTTTCAGTATACAGTACTTTAATTCTGTTTTTTTTTTTTTAATTGAGCTACCTTGAGTCCCAGCCTTGGGAGAAAAGCGGGCTACAGATAAATAACAACAACAACAACAATAATATAGGATTTATACCCCACTTTTCCCCCTAAGATTGGGACTCAAGCTATTTGAAGGGGGCGATGGAACCTATGGCCTAGAGAAATGGTGGGGGTCTCCTTCTCCAGACAGCTTCCAAAAGAGACATCCAGACAACTCCCTGTTGCTGGGGATGCCTTATCTGGAGATCCTGCATTGAACAAGGGGACTGGACTGGATGGCCTTTGGGGACCCCCTTCCAACTCTATGATTCTAAGAGGAGGAAAAGGAAGGAGACATCTTTTAATCTGGGATGTAATGAGAGCTATGAATCCCCTCCATTTTCATCCTCCACAGCCTCCCCCCTCCAAGCCTTCTCCATTTCATCGACTACACTTCCCATCAGCCCCAGCTGATGGGCCCAGGGGCGATGGGAGTTGTAGGCCGAAACTCCTGAAAAGGCTTCCTCAGCTGAGGATGGCCACCCCTAAAATGTAGCTGACCCCCCTAATTGTTGGGTGGATGGAAAGACAGGTGTCCACCAGTGTCACCTTCTTCAGGATGTCCCATCATCCACAGCCGTGATAGTTTGGGACCCACTGACACTCTTCATTTGAAAAAGGAGAACATGATATAAAGCAAAGTCCATTTTGTCATGCTCGTATTGCTAGATTAATAAAGATTTTTTTATTATCAAAAACTCTGGTGTTTAATTGTTAAATTGTTTAATAATATTTGTAATATTTTAAAATTATTGTTATTTAAATTGATTTCATTGTCAGCCTCCCTGATACCTTTGTATATACTGTAGGTGAGATATAAATATTTGAATTATTGTTGTTGTGTGCCTTCAAGTCGTTTCCAACTTACGGCAACCCTAATCACACGGTTTTCTGAGGCTGAGAGAGCGTGATTTGCCCAAGGTCACCCAGTGGGTTTTCAGGGCTGAGCGGAAATTCGAATCCTCGTTTCTGGAGTTGTATTCCAACACTCAATTACATAAAAATAAATAAAATACACAATAATAGTAATCTCTCTCTCTGGCTTTTCTTCGCAAACGAAGATTCAGGAAGGACTCATCCCGCGCTTTCTGCAAGCGTGCTGATGACTAAAAAGGCCAATCCGAGATAAACAAGTCCGGTTGCAGAAAGCACAGCAGAAGGTCTCCTTGGGTGATGTTTTTGGGTTGTGATTCTTTCTGCATTGTCATTTCTCTTCACGACTTGTTTGGTGTGAGTTCTCAAATAAGGCCGCAGCATTGTGGATAGTGTGTCTCTATGCCTCCTGATGTGGGGCCAGGGCGGATCATTGTTGGTGATCAATTTGGCCGAGCCTGAGATGTTGTTTCAGGGAGTCCTTGTATCGCTTTTTTGGAGGGCCCTAGCCTCACATCGGGAGGCATGGAGACGCACTATCCACAATGCTGCAGCCTTATTTGAGAACTCACGCTGAACAAGTCTTGAAAAGAAACGACAACGCAGAAAGAATCACAACCCAAAAACATCACCCCAGGAGACCTTCTGCTGTGCTTTCTGCAACCGGACTTGTTTATCTCGGATTGGCCTTTTTAGTCATCAGCACGCTTGCAGAAAGCACGGGATGAGTCCTTCCTGAATCTTCGTTTGCGAAGAAAAGCCAGAGAGAGATTATTATTTTATTAATTATATTTCTTTGCAAGTTTTAACTTGGGGGGGGGTTACTATGGTATTACAGTAGGACCCCTGTATCCACTGATTCATTATCCACTGATTCAATTATCCACGGGAAACAAAACAGCACACCTATCATAGAGTCTTCTTAGAAAATCTGTCCTCTCTAGCCATTTTCTAGGTCCTCCAAAGCAACTCTATGATATTTTAAACCAGAAGTCCCATTATTTTTAATGGCGTTTGCTATTATCCACAGTTTTCGGTATCCATGGGGCCCCCCAGAACCAATCCCCAGTGGATACGGGGGTCCTACTGTATTATTATTATCATTATTATTTTATTAATTATATTTCTTTGCAAGTTTTAACTGGGGAGGTTACTATGATTTCTTTGCAATCATTCGGCTTTTGATTGCTTCATCAAGATTTTCTTTTTTTAATTGTGAATTTTAAATTGTTTTAATAAGTGTTGGCTTTATTTGTTCTTTTAAGCTGATATTATGTGTTTTGATGGGTTTGTGTGTTTTTAATGGATATGTATTTTAATTGACCTTAGAGGTGGTGTGGGGAGATCTGTGGGGAGAGATGGGTAAGAAATTAATAATAATAAATAAACAAACATATGACCTGTTTCTCTGTTTGGGGCATAGCATGGGTTTTCTTGTCTGAATTTTGCTGGTTTCTGCCTCCCACCCCTTTATTATTTTTTTAGGCAGAAAAGTGACACACATGCCTTTAATGAATAAATAAAAGAAATTTAACATCTGGAGGGGGAAAAACAGCCCCCACCTAATCTGCAATTAATTTAGCAATAATGATCTTGTGCATGCAAGTTGAGCCTTCCTTATCTGGAATTCATGTATGGTTCAAGGTACACGAACTTTGTTCCATGCACAAAATTATTTAAAATGTTGTGTATAAAATGACGGCCAGGCTAAGTGTGGAAGAAACATAAATGAATTTCATGTTTAGACTTTGGATCCCAACTCCAAAATCTGTCATTCTGTATACAGGTATATGCAAGTATTCCAAAATTCAAAATATTCCAAAATATTCTAAGCATTTTGGATAAAAGGAGACTCTAACTTCCTTCCCCTTTGATGCAATGGCTGATCTTATGGTAGGTGCATGAATTATGGGGCTGTTTTATAGCTTATATCTCCCTTGAATGAATTTTTAAAGTTTTTAAAATTGTATATTTAGATTCTATATATTTTATATGTATATGTTTATCAATGCTTTTGTATATTTTAAAATCTGTACTGTTTTCAAATATGTACCATTACTTGGAAAAAGGTGGGATATAACTTAATTTATTATTATTATTATTATGGCTTTAGGTTTTCTAATTTGTTTTCTTGCACTGTATATTCTATATATTTTATATGTATGCTTTTATCAATGCTTTTGTATATTTTAAAATCTGTACTGTTTTCAAATATGTACCATTACTTGGAAAAAGGTGGGATATAACTTAATATATTATTATTATTATTATTATTATGGCTTTGGGTTTTCTAACTTGTTTTATTGCATTTTATATTCTATATATTTTATACGTATACTTTTATCAATGCTTTTGTATATTTTAAAATCTGTACTATTTTTAATATGTACCATTACTTGGGAAAAGGTGGGATACAACTTAATAAATTATTATTATTATTATTATTATTGCACCTGGAATCAGAGTATGGCTGTTATGAATGAGATGATAAAAAAAAGTGGATATTCCAGTCAGTCTCCCCATGCAGCCAGTTGTTATCTATTAATTTTATTTTTGCAAACACCACCATTAATTATATTGACTTCACAAACATTCATTTCATTAGTCTCAATATATTAAATCAATGTTAATATATGCTAACCTGTTAGTATCCGAAGGTATTTCACAATAACGATTCGAGAAGATACTGCATTTAAGGATACAAAATATCAATACCTTGTTTCTTGCACATGCTTATTTTGGTTATGGGATTGCATAACCCAAACAACAGCAGGAATGATGCTAATAACAGCAGCAAAAATGTCAATACAGTATCATTCATTTATTTTCATATTGTTTTATTTTAAAAGGGATCCGCAGCAGGGCTTACTCCCAAGTAGGTCCCTTTCTCTCCTCCCGATGCAAGGGGGTGCATAGAGACCCACGTTGTGTTTGCACCTGAGTAAACCCCATGGGGTCTATGGGTCTCCTCTGCAGGACCTGATCCGGGGCTGCACCTTCCTTTTCGGCCCGTGGCTTCCCTTTCTCTTTGCAATGCACGGGTCTACTCGGGAGGAAAAGGGAGACTTCCCTCCTGCAGATTGGGTGCAAACTCCTAGAGGAGACCCATAAGTTCCATGAGATTTACACACGTGCAAACCCGCAGATTCCAGGA
Source organism: Gambelia wislizenii (assembly GCA_030847615.1). Classification (NCBI taxonomy): domain Eukaryota; kingdom Metazoa; phylum Chordata; class Lepidosauria; order Squamata; family Crotaphytidae; genus Gambelia; species Gambelia wislizenii. The sequence continues at coordinate 5,078,453 of JAUMIR010000002.1, read as the reverse complement.
GGGAGGTCTGTGTTTTTTTGCCCCCCCCCCGTTTTGCTCCCGAGTAGACCCATGCCTTGCAAAAAAAGAAAAGGCCAAGGAAGATGCCACCGCGGATCAGGCCCTGCTGGGGTCTGCTGGGGTCTGCACCGGTTGGATCTCCGCCTTGCAAAAGCTGCCTTTGCAAGGGAGGGGGCGTTCCCGTGACGTCACGGGCTGGGGGGTGGGTGGGTGGGGAGAGCCCTCTCGGAGTGTGACGTCACGGGGAGGGGTGGGGAGAGGAAGTGACGTCGGCCTTGGAGGTTCCCACCCCCTCTCCCCCCCTTTTTTTTTTTGCAAAAAGAGAGAGAGAAGGAGGAAGAAGCATTGCTTTGGGGGTCCCGGAGAGGAGGAGGAAGGAGCAAAAGAGGAGGTAGTTTTGGGGGGCCCCAGTTTTTGCGAAGGGTGGGTAAGGGGTAGGGGGGACCACCACCCCACTTTGCAAAAAAAACACAAAAACCCAAACCCCAAAGCTCCCCATTGCTTCGTTTGTTTCCAGCACCTTCTTTGTTACTGGTTGGCTTGCAAAATGTATCTCTCTCTCTCTGAAGGAGATCTAGGACCACGAGCATGTGCAAAGGGCAAGGTTTCCAAAACACCTCCTTGGGAGAGTCGGGGGGCTTCTGGTTTGGGGGAGCAGGAGGAGGGAGAGGAGGGTGGCAGTTGGGGAAAAGGAAGAGGAGGAGATATCTGAGCATGTGCAAAGTCCACGTGCAATGCCAAGGGCAGCCTGCATCTGTGGGGTGGAGTGGGGTGAGGGAAAGAAAGAGGGGTGCAATGAAATAACTTAGACCCCCCCTCACCAGCCCCGACTCCTGAGACCCCCTTCAGAGGGTCCCTCAATCCTAGAATTGGAAGAACCCCCAAGGGTCATCCAGTCCAACCCCATTTTGCCCTGCAGGAAGACCTAATGATGGAATCATAAACCCCCAAAGAAACCATTCTACTTTTAGCTCTAGGCTGACCTTTAATGGGTTTTGGGGGATTTTGCTCTACCGAGACGGATAGAACTATTTTCATAGAATCATAGAGTGGGAAGCGATCCCAAAAGGTCATCCAGTCCAACCCCCTTCTGCCATACAGGAATAAGCATGATATAATCATAGAATCATAGAGTTAGAAGAGATCCCAAGGACCATCTAGTCCCACCCCATTCTGCCATGCAGTAATAACCAATCCCCTCCCCCCAAAAACTCAACCCTGTGACCTCTCCATGTAGAGCGAAACAGAAAACAGCAGAGGGGAGAGCAACTTTTTGGTGGGACGACACATCCCGGAATCCCCCCTGACAGTGGATTTGGGGATGTTGGAGGTTGCAGTCCAACCACACTCAACTCCGTCTTCATCCTAGCAGAGAAAAGCCCAGCAAGTCCCCACCTCTCGTGTTGCCTGGCGCAGGTCATAGACTCCTAGAGTGGGAAGGGATCCCCATGGGCCATCCAGTCCAACCCCATTCTGCCATGCGGGAATAATACCCAATCCAAGCCCTACCGACAGATGGCCATCCACCCTCTGTTTAAAACCTCCAAAGAAGGAGACTCCACCACTCTGAAGTCCCCGAGTTCGGTTCTTGACACTTCCAGCTTTAAATAATATATTTTTTAAAGGATTGTGGGACAGGGCTGGCTAGAGAGTGGGTCCCCAATCCTACCCCACGGTCTCAAGAGAGGTGAGAGGGGAAGGAGGCCCTCGTGGGCACATGCTAGTCGCCTGCTGGAAGTATCCAGTTCGCCCCTGGGGAATAGGATCGCTGGTTGCGGGGGGGGAGAAAGTAATTTTCCAGTTTTTGGGGTCCTAAAAACTTACCAGCCATGAAATTGCTTGGCCTTTTGATCCTGCAAATGAGATGCCAGTCTGGAACTTGGGAAATTTCCTTCCTTTTGGGGGGACTACACCTCCCACCATCCCCCAGCATGGGATGCTACCATTGCATAGAGAGTTTTGGGTGCTGAAGTCCAAAAGCAAAGCTGCTTCTCTTATGCTTCTTAGTATAATTTAAATGCCAGAGGGCAGGTCTGGATGGCCACTATGTGCCACACAGGTTTCTTTGGGGGGATTTCAGGATATGAGGGGAAACCAGGGCACCCCCAAATTTGTCATCCTGTCTCTTCTGACCACTCTATTCTGTCTGTCCCTTGAATGGCCACAGGGGCTGCGCACCCACCCGACTTCCACCATGGCGACGCCAGCCAACGCCCAGAACGCCACGAAGACGTGGGAGCTGAGTCTCTACGAACTCCACCGGACGCCCCAGGTGAGGCCCAGGTGGTGCTCACAGGTTTCCCCCAACATCCCTCCTCAGTTTAGTTCCAGTTCCTGCAAGCTGAGTTCAAAGTGCAAATTATATCATAGAATCACAGAGTTGAAGGGATCCCCAAAGGCCATCCAGTCCAACCCCATTCTGCCATGCAGGACTACCCAGTCCAAGCACCTCCAGAGAGATGGCCATCCAGCCTCTGTTTAAAAGCCTCCAAAGAAGGAGACTTCACCACACTCCCAGTCAGCAGCAGCAGATCCCACTGTCAAACAGAATATTGCAAAGCCCAGTTCCATTGAATCTTAGGGCTGGAAGGGACCCCAGGGGCCATCTAGTCCAACCCCATTCTGCCATGCAAGAAGCCACAACTAAAGAACTAAAGAGTCCTTCCCTAATGTTTAGGTGGAATCTCTTTTCTTGTCATTTGAATCCACTGTTTCACAGAATCATGGAGTTGGAATGGACCTCTAAGGGCCATCTAGTCGAACCCCCTTCTGCCATGCTAGAATACCCAATTCAAGCTTCCCGATAGATGGGCATCTAACCTCGACCAAAGGAGTTTACACTCAGGACTTGTCTATATGTAGCTATAATATGTGGATTGATGCGCACTAACGCCAATTTGTAGCGGCGTTCATTTGTCTCCATGACTTTTTGGGCAAGTTTGCAAGCATGCAGAGCCATACACGTTTGTTGTTCCAACAGACATGTCTGCAATCACGAGTGAATTACTTGCGTTTTTATTCTCATCAATTGCTGCTGCCGAGCAGTAATTTTTTTAAAGCATATCCAATGTGCACTATTCCATTTAAATAAAAGAGGGAAAGGTTGTTTTGTCACCTCAGCACACAATCGCTACAGCGAAAATCCAACATGGTGGCTTGGGGCACTTGTTTTTCAGCAAGCCCCGCCCCCTGTGCATGTCTGACCAATCAGCTTTCCACTTCTATACTTATCGGGAAAGCGCAGCAAAGTGAATTGGTTGTCCCAACGATTGGGAATGTGCATTCCCTGCAGAGCTTTTTAAAAAATAATAATACAGGGAACGCTAACGAAGGCTTTTCCTGCACAGTTTTTGGCGTTTTTGGCCTACCTCCTTCTCAAGATGGTGGATTGATGTGGGGTCCCATTAAGACAAATCATATTCTCCTCGAATTCTATGAGGGGTATTTTCCCCATATATACAGGCCCTCGATTAACTCAACAGGGAAAGTTTGTCGCAATGGGATTTTCTTGCAATGAGAGTTTGTCGCAACACCCCTCCCCTCTTTTCTTGCTCTCACTCCCCCAAATCCCCCACCCAGGAGGCCATCATGGATGGGACAGAGATTGCCGTCTCCCCGCGCAGCCTTCACAGCGAGCTGATGTGCCCCATCTGCCTGGACATGCTCAAACACACCATGACCACCAAGGAATGCCTCCACCGCTTCTGCTCCGATTGTATTGTCACTGCCCTACGTAGCGGGTACGAACTGTGGGTATTTGGGGGGATGCCTGTCACCCTAGAGGGTGAGCCTGAGGGGCATTGTAGGATTTGGGCAGCCCCCCTGGTGGGGTGGAAGGGTGGGGAGTAATTCGGGTCGGATAATACACATAGTACAGAGAGTTAATCTCTGGAACTCTCTGCCACAAGGTGTAGCCATGTCTGTAGTCGTGGACTGGAAGAACTCATGGAAAAAGAAGAGCCTTAGCATTATAGAGATGGGATCCCAAGGGGTCCTCTAGTCCAGCCCCTGATGTCAGGGCAGAAAGTCAACCTTTTAGCAATGCCAAGTCTAAAAACGGAATTCATTTATGTTTCATAGACACCTTATACACCTAGCCTGAAGGTCATTTTAGACACAATATTATTATTGTATTATTTTAGCAATGGGATCCCAGGGGGTCCTCTTGTGCAGAAAGTCATTAGTTTAGCAATGGGACCCCAAGGGGTTCCTCTAGTCCAGCCCCTGATGCCAGGGCAGAAAGTCAACCTTTTAGCAATGCCAAGTCTAAAAACGGAATTCATTTATGTTTCATAGACACCTTATACACCTAGCCTGAAGGTCATTTTAGACACAATATTATTATTATTATTATTTTTGCATGAAACAAAGTCTGTGTACATTGAACCATAAGAAAGCAAAAGTGTCACTACTGTATATCTCAGCCACCCATGTGGACAATTTTGAATTTTGGAATATTTCAGATTTTGGAATATTTGCATGCATATAAATGAGATATCTTGGAGATGGAACCCAAGTCTAAAAACAAAATTCATTTATGTTTCATACACACCTGAAGGTCATTTTATACACAATATTTTGAATAGTTATGTGCATGAAATCAAGTTTGTTTAAATTGAACCACCAGGAAGCAAAGGTATATCGCAGCCACCCAGGTGGACAATTTTGGATTTTGGAATATTTTGAATTTTGGAATACTTGCATTGAGATAATGAGATATTTTGGAGAATGGACCCAAGTCTCAACACAAAATTCACTTTATGTTTCATATGTAGCTTATACACCTAGCCTGTAGGTCATTTTTGTACACAATATTTCTAATGAAACAGAGTTTGTGTACACTATATATCAGCCACTTATGTGGACAATTTTAGATTTTGGAATATTTCAGAATTCTGGATAAGTGAAACGCAACCCATAGTTTAGTTCTGTTTTAATATTTACCTTTTCTGTGTTTTCAATTGTTTTGTTGTTTTAAATTGTGAGCTGCTTAAATGTTGACTTTCTGCACTGGCATTGGGGGGATGGACTAGAGGACCCCTTGGGATCCCATCGCTAAAATGTAGGGGAGCAGTATATAAGTAAATAGAAGTAGATGAATAAAGAAAAATAATTTTTAAAACAGATTCAGAGTCCAGGAGAGATTTTGCTGGTGTCTGATTGTGTATGGTAGATAATTCCGAATCTGAATTATTTGGGGGTCCTTTTTCCTGCCCCCCCCCCCCCCGCTGCTTCCCCTTTCACGCTGCAGGAACAAAGAGTGCCCAACGTGTCGGAAAAAGCTGGTCTCGAAACGCTCACTGCGGCCGGACCCCAACTTCGATGCCCTCATCTCCAAGATCTACCCTAGCCGGGATGAGTATGAAGCCCACCAGGACCGTGTTCTGGCCAAACTAAACCGCCTGCATAACCAACAGGCCCTCCGGAGCAGCATGGAGGAGGGGCTGAAGATGCAGGCCATGAACAGGTAGGATGGTCTCTTACGCAGTGCGTGGAGGCCTCTACGTGTCCACCTGTACAAGCGTCTTGGGTCTTGGTGACATGCCAAGTAGCATGGGATGGGTGGGCGGGTGGGAAGTGTGTGTGTTCGTGTGTCTTGTTTGCTCGCCAGCATCTATCAAATGGATAGATATAGAATCGTACAGTTGGAAGGAATCCTAAAGGCCATCTAGTCCAACCCCATTCTGCCATGCAAGAATACCCAATCCATGCATTCCTGATAGATGGCCATCCAGCCTATATGTAACCCTAATACTCATCCGTGAAGCGATCTGTGATCTATGTATGATCTATCAAGCTACGATCTACCTATTTATCTGTCCATAATCTATGATCTACTGGTATCTATGTTCTATTATCTATCTGTTTATGACCTATCTATGCTCTGTCTTATTTCTTTATGGTCTATCTCTCTCTCTATGCTCTATTAGGTTGTCACCTATCTACGATCTGTCTATTTCTCTATAATCTATTTATCTATCTATCCATGAGCTAGCTAGCTATGATCTATCTATATATGATCTGTCTATGCTCTATCTATTATCTATCTATCTAAACTATCTACAGTTATCCCTTCACATTCACGGCTTTCCCTCACCTGCCGCCCCTCTCCTGGGTCTTCGCTTCTCTTCGCAAAGGGAGCGAAGACCCAGGCAAGCGCGGGGGGTGGTGGTGGTGAAGCAAAGCCTCTTAAATCGCCCCTCTGCTGAGCCTTTGCTCCCTTTGCAGGGGATATATATGATCTGTCTAGCTATGCTCTGTCATCTCTCTATGATAATCTGTCTATGATTTAGCTAGCTGTGATCTATCTATAATCTATGTTCTATTGATCTACCACCTATCTATGCTCTATCTATGATCTATATATCAATTATATATCTATGGCCTATCTATGGTGTATATCTATGATCTACTGTATATTCTATTATCTATCAATTTGTGCTCTGTATTATTTCTCTATGGTCTGTCTATCTATGATCTATCAGACTATCACCTATCTGTGCTCTATTTCTCAATGATTTATCTATCTATCCATGATCTAGCCAACTATGATCTCTTTATATATGATATGTCTATGCTGTATTATCTATCTATAATTTATGTATGATCTATCTAGCTATGATCTATCTATGGTCTGTCATCTCTCTATGAGATATCTATGATAATCTGCCTATGATCTATTGGTCTATGATCTAGCTAGCTGTGATCTATCTATGATCTGTGTTCTATTGAGCTACCATCTATCTATGCTCTATCTATGATCTATAGATCAGTGATATCTATGTTCTATCTATCTATGCTCTTTCTCTCTATAATCTATCTATTACTATCTATGCTCTTTCTCTCTATAATCTATCTATTAAATCCATGATCAATGGATTTAAAGAGATATGGCAGTAGATAGATCAGATCCATTGATCATAGAGAGATTATAGATAGAAAGAGCATAGATAGATAGACCATAGATATACAGATAATTGTTATATAGATCATAGATAAATCTCAGGGTGGTGTACGATAAGATTTAAAACAATTTGAAAATTTAAGGCAGTAGGACTCTTCTAAACTTTCTCAGAACTTTTCTGCCCTGGAAGAACTTCCTGGTCTTAATGAACCTTCGCATAAAGATTATTATGTCTTCAACTCAGAAATAAATAGAAAATGTTTATTTATTTATTTTAATCATGGCTTCTCGCAGAGTCCAGGAACTCTGGTTGAGAAACTCTGCTCTAAGCAGAAAATGATGATGATGATGATGATGATGATGGGGTTAGACTAGATAGCCTCTGGGAGTCCCTTCCAATTATCTGCTTCTGTGATTCTATTTGAAATGTAAGATAATTTCGTAGCCCATGTTCTTAGGGCTTCATATTTAAAGAGAGGGTAGGAAATCAGTAGAGAGCCAGTGTGATGTGATAGTTTGAGTATTGGACCAGGGTTTGAATTCCCACTCAGCCATGGAAACCCACTGGGTTTAGCAAGTTACACTCTCTCAGCCTCAGAGAAAGGCAACAACAACCCACCCACCCCCCAAAGAAATCTTGCCAAGAAAACCCCATGACAGGTTTGCTTTCGGGTTGCCATAAGTCATGAATGACTTGAAGGCCACGACAACAAAGAATATCATTAAGAAATGAATCTATGGAATCATAGAACTGAAAGGTAACCCCAAGGGCCATCTAGTCCAATCCTCTCCCCTGCAGGAATAGACAGTTACAACACACCTGATAGGTGGGCATCCAGTCTCTGTTTAAAGACCTCCAATGATGGAGAGAAAAAAAATATGGATAAGGAAGCAGGAAAGAATTGCAGAATCTTAGAATGGGTCCAGATTACCATGGTTCTTTCCTATGTAATCCCGGGATTTGTAGTTTGGCGAGGCATTAGCAGTCTTTAGCAGAGAAAGCTAAAGACCTTGTAAAAACCACAAATCCCAGGATTCAATAGGAAGAAAGGAGCCATGGCAAATAATAATCCAGTTTCAAACTGGATTATTTGTATAGTGTGGATTAGGCCCTACTGTTTGAAAGTACAGCAGAGGTCATCTAGTCCAGCCCTCTTGCCAGGCAGGGATAGAGAAAGGAAGACACAAAAAGAGGAAGCAAAGCAGACAAAATGGGGGAGCTGAGGCGAAACAGAAATGCCAAAAAGGCTCAGAGTTTGGAAAATGGAAACCAGACGGCCGCTTGGCACAGTGGAAGCATATTGTGTCCAAAATTTCAGATGAGGTGGAGTTGACGGATTTCCAGTTTTGGGGGGCGAGGTTCTTAAAGCAGCATCCAAGGCCTTTATATTGTGTGTTTGTGTGTGGGGGGAACTATTCCCACCCCACAAAGGAATTCTAGGGGGTCATCATGACTTGCCAGAGGATGTGTTAAAAAGAGTTGCTGAAATTTGGGGGGAAAAGAAAAGAAAAAGGCTGAGCCTTGGTGAGGAAATATTTGGCGCAGAGCGAAATTTTCTGTTGTTGGAAGAATGGAAGAAAAAGAGAGAGACCTGCCAGTGGAAAAAAACAGGCAATTAGTTGGCAAATTAGTCGTCATATTGACGAAAGCAGAACAAGGCACCCAAATCCGAATTATTATTATTATTGGAATTGATGCAAGAGCAGTGGTGAACATCATTTTGGAGCAAAATGAAGCCCTGAGATAATTTGGAATAAGCCTCGATGGAGCATAGAAGCTTCAGCATAAATCCCTCTATATAGCCAATATATCAGAGTGTTTTCCTCATAGAAGGGAGCCCCAAGGGCTATCTAGTCTGACCCCCTCTGCCAAGCTCTCCTAACAGATGGTCTTGATCCAACCTCTGTTTAATTTTTTTATTTTTTATTTTTTTGGTTAAAAAATAATTACATCATTTTTTTAATCCCTAGAGTACACATATATTTCCAGACTGCATACTTAATTCTTTTTTCTTAATCTTAAGAAAAGTAGCTTATCATTCTTTTTTTCTTAACTTATCTTAAGAAAAGTAACTTAAGTTTCTTTTTTCTTATCTTTAAAATTACTTTAAAATAAGAAAAAATAATTGTGTTTGTATTCTGGAAATATATGTATTATATGAATAATGAGATACAATATACATATGCTAATTATACAGAGTAAAGAGCATTTTGAGGTATTTTACTATATGGGAAAGCATATCATTATAGTGATTATCTGATTTATGTTACTATGTATAGGAATGTTGTGGGGGGTTGTTGTCTTTATTTTCAATTATTTTATTTTTCTCAATTACCGTAAGTGCTTAGATGTCTTTGGATAAAATATAACCAATAAAAAAATTAAAGTTCAGATTACTGGCAGGGTAAAAAGAAAGAAGGGAGCATTGTTTCGGAAGAAAACGAAGCCCTGAGATAGTTTAGAATAAGCCTCAATGTGACGTAGAAGCTTCAGCATAAATCCCTCTATATAGCCAATATTTCCTCATAGAAGGAACCCCCAAGTGCTATCTAGTCTGACCCCCTTCTGCCAAGCACTCCTGAGAGATGGCCTTGATTCAACCTCTGTTTAAATTTTTTGTTTGGTTAAAAAAATATTGCATCTTTTTTAAAAAAAAACTGGAGTGAGTGTGTGTGTGTGTATATATATATATTTCCAGAATACATACTCAATTCTTTTTTTCTAAAGTTATCTTAAGAAACATAATTTGAATTTCTTTTTTCTTAGGTTATCTTAAAAAACACTTTAAAATCTTTAAAAATAACCTAAGAAAAAAGATAAGGTAAGAAAAATAGAATTGAGTATGTGTTCTGGAAATATATGTATTATATGAATAATGAGATGCAATCTATGTACTCTAATTATACAAAGTAAACAGTATTTTGAGGTACTTTTATTCTATGGGAAATTCAAATATGAATTGAAAGCAGATTGTTATATGGATTATCTGATTTATGTTATATAGGAATGTTGCAGGAGGGGCCTTTTTATCTTTATTTTTAATTATTTTATTTTTCTTGATGAACTGCTTTAAATGTTTTTGTTTGACTATGATTTATGCTATATATGAATGTTGCGGGGGTTGTCTTTATTTTTAATTATTATTTTATTTTTCTTGATGAACTGCTTTAAATGTCTTTGTTTGACTATGATTTATGCTATATATGAATGTTGCGGGGGTTGTCTTTATTTTTAATTATTATTTTATTTTTCTTGATTAAGTGCTTTCAATGTCTTTGGCTATGATTTATGTTATATAAGAATGTTGCAGGGGAGTTTTTTGTCTATATTTTTAATTATTATTTTATTTTTCTTGATTAAGCACTTTAAATGTCTTTGTTTAGCTAAAATATAACCAATTTTTAAAAAGTTCAGAATACTGGATGGGTAAAAAAGAAGAAGGTGGTAACATTGTTTTGTAATAAAACAAAGCCCTGAGATAATTCAGAATAAGACTCCATGTGGTGTAGAAGCTTCAGCATAAATTCTTCTATATAATGTATCAGAGTAGGGGGTTTTTTCTCATAGAAGGGATCCCCAAGGGCCATCTAGTCTGATCCCCTTCTGCCAAGCAGGGATCAACAAGTAACGCAATCCTGACAGACGGCCTTGATCCAACGTCTTTCACACACACAGTTAAAATTCTAGGAGAGAGGAGGGGAAGATGGTGCTAATACCCCCCCAATTTGCCCACCCACAGGGGTCAGCGTGTCCGGAAGCACCCCCAGGAATCAGATAACACCACCTTCAGTGGTGCGGAAGACAACTGCGACAGCCGCTCCCACCTCAGCAATGCCTCGGCCCCCAGCCAGCCCGAGGCCGGGCCCAGCCGCAAGCGGTCGCGTGCCTCTGACGAATCGTGCCCGGAGCCCGAGACCTCCCATGAGGGGGGCCGGGGGAGCCCCGAACCAGGGGGAGAGCTCAGCAGCAGCAGCGAGATCGAATTGGTCTTCCGGCCCCACCCAGTCCTGGTGGAGAAGGGGGCCTATTCACAGACCAGGTGGGAAGGGGGCCCCGGGGTCTGAAACCAGGGGGGCCCAAAGGGGGGTTCAGGGGAGATAAAATACACAGGGAGCTCCACATTGGGGGGGCAGTCCCACAAATGGCCCCTCCTCTTTTGCTACTCCCACCCCATTTTAATTGCACCATTTTACGTCTGTTACTGCCATTGCGCCTTTGAAGGGAATTTAAGATGGCTGTCTGGCTGCTGCCACAAGGTGAGCCAGAGCAAAAGTGGAGGGCTGCAGCTTGGAAACAATTTCTTTAAAATTAATATTAATATTGATCATTAATATTAATGATCAATATTAATATTAACAATTGCTATTAATGATCAATATTAATGTAAACAATTGATATTAGAATCAACATTAATATTAACAATTACTATTCCAATCCATATTAATATTCCAATCCATATTAATATTTAATATCAATATTAATATTTGAAATAATATTGGTAATTAAATTAAATTAGTATACAAAGTATCCCCTTTCTCTCAGAGAGCTATGATGGTTCCACGTTGCCTTTGAAGATGGTCAACGCAGATTAAATTAATTAATTACAGTCCGCCACAGTTATTTAACCCCTTAAATTCAGGGCTTGGTTTTAAGCGTGGAGCCCCAATGGTGATAATTGTGAGGTTGTGTGTCCACGCGACACATTTCTTGTGCTCTGATACCACTTTAATGGCCACAGTGCCATCCTATGGAATCCTGGGATTTATAGTTTGCTGAGGCATTTAGCCTTCTCTGCCAGAGAGCTCTAGTGATGTGTGTGTGTGTGTGTGTATTTAGAGTATTTATACCCCACTCTTCAGCCACCAAGGCTGACAGAGCGGCTTACAAATCGTTAGCAATAGCACTATAGCAATATATTTATTTTATTTATATTATATATTATATATTATATATTATATATTATTTATTGAATTGTTTCTACCTTGCCACATATCCAGAAGATATTGGGATGGCTCAAATTAAAACAAACAAGCAAGAGCAGTTGATTAAAACAAACAAATTAACAGACTCATTTTTAATCAGCCTTAATGACAGGATATTAAAGAGCAGGATTTTCTTCATTGATTTAAGATTAATCGTTTTTAGGACTAACAATAATATCTTCACATTCTGGAGGGGGAGTTTCAACAGCGATGGTTCCCCTTGCTCGAGTACAAAGATCGTAAAGGGCAGGTTCCTAATTAGATGTCTCTGCCAGAGAATCAACTTCCGTGTTTTTCGTAGTCGTCTGGGTTGACCATGTTTATTTTTTGAGGGTGGGGCTTCCTGTTGAGAATTGCCCATCCCAAAATGCACCCCATCAACCCCCCCATGTCCCACCTCACAAAGCTGACCTTCCCCTTTTTTCACACCCGTCTCCTCGTTTCGACAGGTACGTCAAGACCACCGCCAATGCCACGGTCGACCACCTCTCCAAGTACCTGGCCTTGCGCATTGCGCTGGAGGAGGCCCCAGGGCCCGGACCCGAAGCACCCGCCCTGGAGGACGTGAGTGAGAAGCAATACACCATCTACATCACCACCGCCGGCGGGGCCTTTACGGTAATGTCTCCGGGGGTTAATGGAAGGGGGCGGAGCAACAGAGAGCGCGTTGGGAGGGGTGGAGAACTGGTCCGCTGTGGATGTGGGTCAGAAAAGGGATGTGTGGGGACACAGTGCCATTAAGGACAATGGAGGCAGATGGGAACTGGTCAGAGTGGTTTGGGCCGCGAGTTCGAGAGCTTTGCGCATTTGTGTCAAAAAGCAGGGTGGGAGGTTCACCTGTCAGAGGTGTGGTTTTTGGGTCAAACATTTCCAGAAATTTTGAGATGTAAAATTTCCAGGAATTTTGAAGCCATGGGGATATTGTTTTCTCCCCGGTTTTTTTTCCCCAGGAAAAAAATTAGAAGTTTTTGGAAAAATTGATTTTTTTTTTGGCAACATTAGCACTTTATACAGATTGAAAGTCTCTCTGTTGTCTTAGGAACATAAAATATGACTATGTACAATTTGATCTGGCATAAAATTGTGTCACAACTGGTATATTAAAAATACAGTGTATTCAAACAATTATTACAAATGGGATTTACTTTTATTTATTTGACATTTTTATTTGTAACAAATGGAGCCACCATCTCCTGAACTGTATGGAACCTCTTCCTTTTTTCAGTTTTTTTTTGCGGGGGGGGGGGAAACAAACAAACAAAAGGCTTCGGGGGAAAAATGGGGGGGGGAACAGATTTTTTTCTGGGTCTACTTGAAAGTGTGACTTTTTGCAATACAGCATTCCCTGCAACTTCTATGGTCATGCAGGGGATTTTGGGAGATGCAGTCCAAAAAATAAGGCCCAGATTCCTGGGAATTGTTACTTGGGGTGGGAGTGGGAACTCCATCTGATTGGTTTGCAGATAAAAAATGGTTGCAATTAGAATTATAGTCAGGCTTCCTTCCCAGTTTCTCAGCTGTGTCAGGGGATTGTGGGCATTTTTTCACCCCTTGCATGGAATTCTGCGGGACTTTCTTCCCCCACTTGCATGAGTTAAAGCCCCCCCCCCCCAGGAGAGAACAAGGGGGCAGATTCAAGTCTGGCAAATTTCACACTTAAATTGTATTGCATGTGAATTTTGCGCAGTGTTTTGGAACCGGTTGCTGCCATGTTGTAGGGGAAGAGGATAGGGTGGTGAGTGGGTGTTAGTCAGGGACACCAGGAGAGCAGGGTTCAAATTCCCTGCTCAGTCCGGGGAACCCACCTTGGGCAAGTCACACCCTCTCAGCCTCAGAAGAAAGTCATGGAGGGAAAGACCCTCTGAAGAAATACAGCCAAGGAAACCTTACTATACGAGGCTATAAAATGTGGATTGATGCACAGTAATGCCAATTCGTAGCCACTTTCATTTGTCTTAATGATTTTTTCCCAAGACCACAGGCTTACGAAGCCATACATGTTTGTTGTTCAAAGGGGCATGCCTTGCGAATCAAGATGGCGAGTGCAAGTGAATTTTATTGTTACCATTATTTTTTTAAAAAAGCAAATCCAAGGTGCGGAAGTGCAATTTTTTGCTTAAATAAACAGGAAAAAAGAGAGAAAAAGCTGTTTCATCATCTCAGCTGTGCACGATCGCTACAGCAAAATCCAACATGATGGTTCCGGGCACTTGACTTGCCAGCAAGCTCCGCCTCCTGTGCTCATCCGGCCAATCAGTTTCCCTCTACCACTCTTATGGAGAAAACATAGCAAAGCGTATCAGTTGTCCCAATGAGCAGGACTGAAATTCCATCTGTCGGGAGGGCTTGGATTGTGTCTTCTTGCAGGGCAGAAGGGGGTTAGACTGGATGGCCTTTTGGGGACCCTTCCAACTCTATGATCCTATCAATTATTTAATCTCATTCTAGGCATTTTTTTGGAGGGGATTCCCAAGACAACTTTGTTAAGTATTTTGGTGATCTTCACTTTCCCTAGTCAAACATAGACCTCATGAACTGCCCAATATTACCAAATTATTAATTATTAGAGGGAGGGGGTGTAAGGCTAGGTTACACCAATGTAGGCACAGCCATGGGATGTTTGTTGGGAGAGGAAATCATAGAATCATAGAGTTGGAAAAGACCCCAAGGGCCATCTAGTCCAACCCCCTTCTGCCATGCAAGAATACGCATGATAGAATCATAAAATCATAGAGTTGGAAGAGACCCTCAAGAGCCATCTAGTCCAACCCCCTTCTGACCTGCAGGAATATGCATGATAGAATCATAGAATCCTAGAGTTGGAAGAGACTCCAAGGGCCATCTAGTCCAACCCCCTTCTGCCATGCAGGAATACGCATGGTATAATCATAGAATCATAGCGTTGGAAGAGACCCCAAGGGCCATCTAGTCCAAATCCCTGCCATGCAGGAATACACAATCAAAGCATTCCTGACAAATCAGTCTCCTAACCTCTCTTCCTTCCTTCCTTCCTTCAGACGCTGAACGGATCCGTAACCTTGGAGCTGGTGAACGAGAAGTACTGGAAGCTGAGTCGGCCCTTGGAGCTTTACTATGCTCCCACCAAGGAGCAGAAATAATTGAGGGATGCCACCACCACTCCCGGCACCCCCAAAAAAACGGTTGGACGATGGCGAGTTTGAATCCTGGCACTGGTTTTTTGGTCCTTTCAGGAGAAATTCATGAAAAGACATTTTGCAAGATGCAAAACCGCAAATGGCTGCAACCCACCTGGAAAAAATATATATCTGACCCCAGAAAACAAAGACTCCTTAAGCCCCCTCAGGATGGGTGGGTTGGGGGGCATACACAAACCCCCTTTGCCTTGGCTTCCCCCCCCCTTTGCTTGAGTGACTGGGACCCTCCTGCTTACATGCTGCTTTCACCCCACTTTTTGGGGGTCTGGGGAAACGGGGTGGCTGGAGAGCAGGGGGAGGGTGCACAGGTGATGGAGAATTTTTGGGGTTTCTGGCCTTTTTACAAATGTGGGATTTTTTTCCTCTTTCTCTTTTATTTTTGTGGAAATGAATTTGTGACGGAAGTTTTTGGTCACTTTGGAAACTCATCTCTGGAGTCTGTCTTTCTCTCTATTTTGGGTGGGTGGGTGGGATGCTGTAGCATTACTAAGCGGGTGTGGACCGTACCAGGCAAAACTGTTGGGGGGGGATAACCCCAAAATGACTACAGGAGGGCCCCCGTATCTGCAGGGGATGGGTTCCTGGTGGGGTATGGGTACCAAAAACCATAGCAAACACCATTGAAAATAATGGGACTTCTGGTTTAAAATACCATAGACTTGCCTTGAAAGAACTAGAAAAAGGCTAGAGAGGATGTCTCTCTAGGCATTTTATAGGAAGACTCTATGGTAGGTGTGCCATTTTGTGCCCCACAGATAATTGAAACAGCAGGTATGGTTCTGTGGCTATGGCAGTTCTACTGTATCCATAAAATTTTAGTGTGGTGATTCATTATTTTTTATTTAAAAATTTTTATCTGGCCATGTCGAGCCAGATGAGCCTTCCATCTTGTTCCATACGTAGGTTTTCGGAAACCCTCAAAGGTTGCACACAGATTGAGTAGATTGCTAGGATTATTGTGTATGGTCTGATAACAGGAAGCAGTCCGTGAGGTGAAAAAAATCCTAATGGAATTCAATGGGGATCAATGCGCCATATTTGGAAGGAGACAGACAAAAAACTCTACTGCGAAAGCATTCGCAGCTTTTCCCGAAGTTTTGAAAAAGCTCCGTGGGAAAGGTACATTCCTGCTCATTGGGACAAGTGATTCGAATCGCTTTCCCATACGACAAGAAGTGCAATCCTGATTGGCTGGATCAGCACAGGGGGAGGGGCTTGCTAACAGGCCAAATGTCCAGTGCTGCCATATTAAATTTTCGCCTGAGTGAATGATTGCTAAGGTGATGAAACATGGATTTGTGTTATCTTTTTCTCAGTCTCTCTCTCTCTCTTTTGTTTTGTTTTGTAAAGATGAAATATCACTTGTGCACACCATGGAAATAGGTTTTAAAAAAAAAAGTTTGGCAGCGGCAGATTTAAAAACATGAGTCATTTACTCATGGCCGCCATCTTGGCTAGAGGGCATGTGAAGTTCATGGAGGATGTAAAACAGTTAAGACAAGTCACAGCTGCTGGGACTTGCTATTACTGCAATCTAGGTGTTTTCAGGCTTGTATAGAAGAGCCCCATGAGTTACCATATGGGGAGCCGCCAACCCTTGTGACGCCACGTGTGGGGTGGGGAAAGGAAACCTCACATCCCACCTCCCTTCTATGTAGGCTTCCGTACCCCAGAGGACAGGATCAGAATTTCAAATGACTCCTCTTAACAGATTAGAAAGCTGGGCCAAAACTATCCTAATTAATGTCAACTGGGAGAAATGTAGGATTCTATACTTGGGCTGTAAAAATGAAAGGGACAAATACAGGATGGGGGGCACCTGGCTTGATGGCAGTCCATGCGAAAGGAAGTCTAGGAGTCTTAGTGGACCACAACTGAACATGAGTCAGCAGTGTGATGCAGCAGCTAAAAATGCAAATGCAATTCAAGGCTGCATCAATAGGAGTCTAGTGTCTAGATCAAGGGAAGCAATTGAATCATAGAGTTGGAAGAAACCACAAGGGCCATCTAGTCCAACCCCCTGCTATGCAGGAATACACATTCCTGACAGATGGCCATCCACATCATACTGGGGATGGAGCAAGCTTGTTTTCTTAGGCTCCGGAGACTAGGACACAGAGCAATGGACTCAAACTCCGGGAAAAGAGAGTCTACCTAAACATTAGGAAGAACTTCCTGATGGTAAGAGCTGTTTGGAAGTGGAATCTGCTGCTGCTCCCTGGGAATGTGGTGGTCTTTGGAAGTTTTTAAACAGGTTGGACGGCCATCTGTTGGGATTTGTTTGGGTGTTCCTATAAAACGGGGTTGGACTAGATGGCCCTTGTGGTCTTTTCCAGCTCTATGATTCTATAATCCTATCATGCGTATTCCTGCATCATAGAACCATGTTCGACTAGATGGCCCTTGGGGGTCTCTTCCAGTGTTAAGGTCATTTTGAATTCTGTGATGGAATGTGATTAGCTGACTCCCTGCTTGACCCAATGGCTGGACAGTGAGGCAACCTGAAGGTAAATCACTTTGCTTCAGAGGGTCTACTCTAAGAGGAGCCGGCAAAGGATTCAGGGTTATGTATTGTTGTTGTTAGTGACGACATCACAATGTGTCCATAGAGCATTTTATTAGGAGGCACCGTCACATCCTTTAAAACACACACACCCTAACTTTGGAAAATTGCAGACATGTTGGAAACACTCCAGCTATTGGGGAGGGGAAATAATTTGAGAATGGAGGGGCCAGGATGCTTGAGTAAGAAAACAAATTTGTGCTGATTTATTTGGTCCAAAAAAACTAGCCAGAGGCACCCCAAACTAGATGCAAGGGCAGGGCGGGATCAATTCAGGTAAGATTTTCCCACCCTCTGCATGGAGACGGTGAGCACCACAGCTAGCGGGGAAGTGATGTTGGCTGTGGGGCGGAGATTATAGGCATTGCAGTCTCAAAAGGTGACTTTTTCTGAGCCCCGGGGTGAGATGTATGGGTTGCATTGGGATGAATTGGTTGTGCAATTTTTTAAAGCCCCAGTTTGTAGGGTTTCCAGATCTCCAGCTCTGGCCCTGAGTGTCCAGTTTTCATGGAAAGCGAGGGTGCAAATCCCAGCTCAGCTCATAGACTTTATTGCTACACTTTGCAGGGCTTGATTTGTTGCTGGAACTTGCCAAAACTCTGGGTCTGTGTGTATACTTAATTAGCTGATTCTTCCCCGTCCAATCTTTGCGGCACCAGGGCACACCCTCTGCTCTGCACCGATCTTCTGCCTAGGTTAACAAGGAGGCTAGCGTAAATAGTTCTTCTCCTGCCTCCCTAAATCAGTGAAAATAATCTTTTCATTTCACTGAGGGGAATGGCCCCTGCAGCTAAGATTTCTGTATGTTCTCTCTCTGTGTGTGTACTTTTGGATGATATGCGACACACAGTGAGCAATGGTAGATTCAATGCCTGAGGCTTAACGACTTCACCAGGGGCCATACCCTGGTCTCAGGTTTTCACCCAAAAAGCTCCTGGTCTTTTATTATTCAAGATGATCCTGAACTAGCAACTGGCAACTCTTTGAGTAGGAGGAGACAGGAGAGAGGGGGAGGTAATGGCATTTGGTGGCTTGGTGCTGGATCAGGACACCTTAGCGACCTGCAGAAAGAGATGAAATAGGAGTGGGTTATATTTTAAAATAGCATACTTATTGACAATTATAACTAAGAATGCATTATATCATCATACAGCCTAAATATGTAATTCCCAGATACACAACCTCATCAATTCGACTGTGCCACCCACACAAAGGACTTCCCACCCTCCAAATCAAAGACCTTAATCTACAAAATCTGTGCTACTTTTCTATGGACTTGTCTAGATGAGAATATATTCCTGTATTCCTGCAGGGCAGAAGGGGGTTGAACTAGATGGCCCTTGGGGTCTCTTCCAGCTCCATGGTTCTATGATTCTATCATGTGTATTCCTGCAAGGCAGAAAGGGGTTGGATTAGATGGCCCTTTGGGGTGTCTTCCAACTCTATAGCATGCATATTCCTGCAGGGCAGAAGGGGGTTGGACTAGATGACACTTGGGGTCTCTTCCAACTGATTCTATCATGCGTATTCCTGCAGGGCAGAAGGGGGTTGGAATAGAATCATAGAACTGTAGAGTTGGAAGAGACCGCAAGGGCTATCCAGTCCAATCCCATTCTGCCACGCAGGAAATCATGATCAAAGCATCCCTGACAGATGGCCATTCAGCCTCTGTTTAAAGACCTCCAGGGAAGGAGACCCCACCACGCTCCGAGGGAGTGTGTTCCACTGCCGAACAGCTCTTACTGTCAAAAAGTTCCTCCTAATGTTGAGGTGGAATCTCTGTTCCTGGAGCTTGCATCCATTGCTCTGTGTTCTAGTCTCTGGAGCAGCAGAAAACAAGCTTGCTCCATCCTCAACGTGACACCCCATCAAATACTTAAACAGGGCTATCATATTGCCTCTTAACCATCTTTTTTTCCAGGCTAAACATACCCAGCTCCCTAAGTCTTTCCTCATAAGGCATGCTTTCCAGACCTTTCACCATTTTAGTTGCCCTTCTCTGGACATACTCCAATTTGTCAATATCCTTTTTGAATTGTGGTGCCCAGAACTGGACACAGTATTCTAGGTGAGGCCTGACCAAGGCAGAATAGAGTGGCACTATTACTTCCCTTGATCTGGACACTATACTTCTATTGATGCAGCCCAAAATCGCATTGGCCTTTTTAGCTGCTGCATCACACTGTAGACTCATGTTCAACTTGTGGTCTACTAGGACTCCTAGATCCCTTTCGCACGTAGTCTCATTCAGCCAGGTCTCCCCCATCTTATATCTATGTATTTCGTTTTTCCGCCCTAAGTGCAGTACCTTACATTTCCCCATATTGAATTTCATTTTGTTAGCTTTGGCCCAGCTTTCTAGTCTATTCAGGTCATTTTGAACTTTGATCCTGTCCTCTATAGTATTAGCTGCTCCTCCCAATTTGGTGTCATCTGCAAATTTGATAAGTATGCCCCTAATTCCCTCATCCAAGTCATTGATAAAGATGTTGAATAGCACTGGGCCCAGGACAGAACCCTGTGGCACCCCACTGGTCACATCTTTCCAAGACGAAGAGGAGCCACTGCTGAGCACCCTTTGGGTTCGGCCGGTCAACCAATTACAAATCCATTGAACAGTTAACTTGTCTAGCCCACATTTTACAAGCTTGTTTGCAAGAATGTCATGGGGAACCTTGTCAAAGGCCTTACTGAAATCAAGGTATGCGATTACCAAGCTGTTAATTTTATCAAAAAAGAGATCAGATTAGTCTGGCATGACTTGTTTCTCTGAAACCCATGTTGACTTTTTGTGATTATGGCATTGCCTTCTAAATGTTCATAGACTCTCTGTTTAATGATCTGCTCTAGAATCTTCCCTGGTATTGATGTCAGACTAACTGGACGATAATTGTTGGGATCCTCTTCTTCCCCCTTTTTCCAAGGACTAGACGGCCCTTGGGGTCTCTTCCCGCTCTATGATCGTCAGGGATGCTAAAGCAGCAGACTCCTGAAGTGACTCAGGGTTGGACTAGATGGCCTTTGAGTTCCCTCCCAAAAGTTTCATGCTTTTCCAGATTAAAGTCAACCAGGGAGGTGCTATCCAGGAAATGTCTCCTCTCTTCATCCATGGAATCCACTAAAGGCCCCGATCCATGTTTGCGTGGAAGTCTGTCCCAACATACAGTCTAAAATCCTGCAAACATTTTCCTCCCTCGCTGGCAGGGAAATAAATAAATCTCTCTCTAAATAATATATTTTTTAAAAAAAATAATGAATTCATTGATTATTTATCTAATCAATCAATCAATCAATCAATCTCCCACTACACCAACTGTCTGACACAGATGCCTCATCAGCCCCACCTAATGGCATGGCGGTCCTGCATGGGCTTACTCAAGAGTAAGCCTAATCATGCATACATGCAGAAAGGGTTAGAAACACCAGAAAGGGTTAGAAAGTGGCTGGCGTCGCCCACAGTGGCACACTTTGCTATTGATTATGCTGTGATATTTATAACCCATTTCTTGCCTTGGAGGCATGTTTTGGCTAAATGACTCTCCCATGGGAGGAACAAAGGAGAACAAAATTTGACTGATTGTCTTAGATGGCTGGGTGATAGGAATTGATTGGTTTATGACAACTTCACATTGTAGGACAGGAGAGGGTTCTGGGGGATATTTCCTGGGAATATAAATGGTGTAGGTCACTTGATTGTTCAGGATGTGTGACTCATTGCCAAGGGGCCCAAGAAGGAATTAGCACATATATGCGCTATGTTATGCGACTGTTTTGTTTTGTGCTATTAATAATCTGAGAAAAAGCAAATCTCGTGTTTTCCTTGGGAATTCAGTGGCATGTGTGTGTGTGTGTGTTGTGGATGTGTGCTTTATTTAGTTTTATCAACTTTTTGATAAAAGTTGGGCTTTTGAACAGTCACTTAAAAAAAATTGGATATGGTGCTTACCTTCAGAGTAGGTGCTACCATCAATGGGAATATAACCTGGAGGAAGAGAAAATGGGGTATAAATCACAGATATTATGTATACGAATGCAGCCCAGTAATAAAATGACTTAATTTCCCCCCAAAAAATTTTTTTCCCCCAAAGCATTCCCACCCACTGCCAAAAAATACCCACAGGAAAAAGTGGTGCATGAACATTGCTTGTAAAAATTACGCTTTACACAGGTGAATCATATCCTCTAACTCTCCCAGTTTGGCAGGGGCAGTCCTGATTATTTATTCTATTGTATTGTATTCTGCAATTTCTATGTAAAAGCAATGCAAACCAATTGAAACATAAGTAAAAAACAAAATAAAAACACACCTTGATAAAAATTAAAAATAGGATTAATCCTCTGCCATCCCATTTTTTAATCTGTTTTTAAAAAGTCCTATTTTTTCCTCTCACCTCCACCCACTATCCACCTTTGTCCTCACTTTACTCCAATTGCTGCAAGCCAAGTTAAATTTGCAAAAGGAGTTTGCACCCTCGGCAAAGAGGAATGGGAGAGTCCTGCCCTTGCCAAAAGGTTCAGGCAAAAGCCAACTGCTGCAGCCTCTCCCAGCATGTGTGTTCCTCCTCATTGGGTATTCCTGCATGGCAGAGGGTTGGACTCGATGGCCCTTGGGGTCTCTTCCAGCTCTATGATTCTATGATTCTATCATGAGTATTCCTGCATGGCAGAAGGGGGTTGGACTTGATGGCCCTTGGGGGTCTCTTCCAACTTTGTGATTCTATGATCCATTCATAGCTTTTGCCATCTTGACCACACTCTGATGTTGCAGGTAGTGTTACGTGCCCTGACAGCCCCCATCTTGGAATATAAAAATAATTGTGTATATTTAAAAATTTGGCTCTGTTGGGCCATTCACGTGGTTGCAGGTAAACTAGGAACCCCCAAATAAGGCTGGATTCATTGTTTGCACCAAAGCAGGGGCCAGTGGAAATTTCCAAAAACAGATACTCTCCAGTGAGACTCAGCACCTGGAGGTGAGTCTGTCTGTCTATCTATCTATCTATCTATCTATCTATCTATCTATCTATGTGCGAAAGGGATCTAGGAGTCCTAGTACACCACAAGTTGAACATGAGTCAACAGTGTGATGCAGCAGCTAAAAAGGCCAATGCGATTTTGGGAGGCATCAATAGAAGTATAGTGTCTAGATCAAGGGAAGTAATAGTGCCACTCTATTCTGCCTTGGTCAGGCCTCACCTAGAATACTGTGTCCAGTTCTGGGCACCACAATTCAGAAAGGATATTGACAAATTGGAGCGTGTGCAGAGGAGGGTGACTAAAATGGTGAAAGGTCTGGAAAGCATGCCTTATGAAGAAAGACTTAGGGAGCTGGGTGTGTTTAGCCTGGAAAAAGATGGTTAAGGGGCGATATGATAGCCCTGTTTTAAGTATTTGAAGAGGTGTCACATTGAGGATAGAGCAAGCTTGTTTTCTGCTGCTCCAGAGACTAGAACACGGAGCAATGGATGAAGCTCCAGGAACAGAGATTTCACCTCAACATGAGGAGGAACTTTCTGGCAGTAAGAGCTGTTCGGCAGTGGAACACACTCCCTCGGAGCGTAGTGGGGTCTCCTTCCTTGGAGGTCTTTAAACAGAGGCTGGATGGCCATCCGTCAGGGATGCTTTGATCGTGATTTCCTGTGTGGCAGGGGGTTGGACTGGATGGCCCTTGTGGTCTCTTCCAACTCTACAATTCTGTAATTCTATCACTAATCCACTCAATGATGGCAGAAACCCTTATTGCTTGTAAAATGGGCACTTACCTTGTGGTATACGTTTCCTCCAGAAGATGATTGCGGCTGTGAGAAATATGATACCCACGCATAGCACAGTCACCGCGAGACCCACCTTGAGCCGCAGTTCCAGGGACAGACCTGGCACTGTGGGGAGAAGGAAATGAGAAAAAGGGGCGATAACATAGACCGCCCCCCCCAAATGCTCAGCTGTATCCAAGATGCATGTGCCAAAATATAGATAAAGGCTGCTCCCACTTCTGTCTCTTGGATAGACTAGATGGTCTTCGGTGGGCCCTTCCAAGTCTAGGATTGTGGTGGAGTCTCCTTCTTTGGAGGTTTTTAAGCAGAGGCTGGATGGCCATCTGTTGGGGGTGCTTTGATTGGGTATTCGTGCATGGCCGAATGGGGTTGGACTAGATGGCCCTTGTGGTCTCTTCCAACTCTGTGATTCTTATTCTATCACACATATTCCTGAAGGGCAGAAGGGGTTGGACTAGATGGCCTTTGCAGTCCCTTCCAACTCTAGGAGTCTATGATTCATGCCTATCCCTGCAGGGCAAAAGGGGTTGGACTAGATGGCCCGTGGGGTTTCCTCCAACTCTATGATTCTATGATTCTTTTCATGTGCAGGGCAGTAGAGGGTTGGACTAGATGGCCCTTGGGGTCTCTTCCCACTCTATGATTCTATTATTCTATCACACATATTCCTGAAGGGCAGAAGGGGGTTGGACTAGATGGCCTTTGCAGTCCCTTCCAACTCTAGGAGTCTATGATTCATGCCTATCCCTGCAGGGCAAAAGGGGTTGGACTAGATGGCCCGTGGGGTTTCCTCCAATTCTATGATTCTATGATTCTTTTCATGTGTATTCCTGCAGGGCAGTAGAGGGTTGGACTAGATGGCCCTTGGGGTCTCTTCCCACTCTATGATTCTAGGATTAACTGTGACATTTGGAGGGTAAGCAGTCCACCTGTATCCCAAAAATAAACCTACCCCAGTCTTTGAAGATGGGCTCCGCAAGGCTGGCGTGAGCCACGCGGCAGGTGTACGTTCCTCCAAGCTGGGGATCAACCGGCAGCGTCCGCTGAGCCTGGTAGGTCCAGTCCCCATTGTTGGAGATGGTCAGGGGCCCCTCTTTGTCCTTCACTGGGGCCCCATTCCACAGCCAGTCAATGTCCACTTCTTGGGGGTAGAAACCCCAAGCCATACAAGTGATCATGATGGGTAACGGCGTGTTCCGAGGGGTGACACGGTAAATGCGGACATTTGGAGGTGCTGAAATGAGATGACAAGATATTTTGGAGACAGGACCCAAATCTAAACATGAAATTTATTTATTGCGGGTAGAAGGGGGTTGGACTAGATGATGCTTTGTGGTCTCTTCCAACTCTATGATTCTATCTTTCATATATACCTTCTACACATAGCTTGTATGTAATTTTATACACAGTATATTTCTTAATAATTTTGTGCACGGAGCAAAGTTTGTGTATGTTGAACCATCAGAAAACAAGGGGAGGTCACGCTATCTCAGCCACTCATGTGGACAATTTAGGATTTTAGAATATTTTGGATTTTGGAATCCTTGAATATACATAACGAGACATCATGGAGATGGGACCCAAGTCGAAACATGAAATTCATTTATGTTTCATAGATACCTTAATACACATAGCCTGGAGGTCATTTCATGCACAATATTTTTAATAATTTTGTGCATGGAACAGAGTTTGTATACACTGAACCATCTGAAAGCAAAGGTCTCACAATATCTCAGCCAACCATGGGGACTGTTTTGGATTTGGGAACATTTTGGGATTTTGGCATTCCAGATAGGGGAGACTCAACCCTGATTTATCTGTGATTTTAACCGTTTTAAATTTTACTGTAATTGTTTTAACTGACTACTTTGGAAGCCGCCTTGGCTTCTACTTTGGGAGAAAGGCAGCATATAAATGAAATAAATAAAATAACAACCTGCTTAGGAAATAAAATGAACTTTACTCATATAAACACCAGTAGACTACCCAGAGATCTTGTTACAATAGGTTATGAATATTTTAATAAATTAATTTACTATCTCAGCCACCCATGTAGACTGTTTTGGATTTTAAAGTATAGCCGGACCCCTGTATCCACGGAATCGATAATCCGTGGTTTCAGTTATCTGCAGCTGAAAAAAGATAGGAAGACATCCCATAGAGTCATGCTGGAAAATGCCTAGAGCGGCACCATCTTTAGGAATTTTCTAGGTCCTCCAATGCAACTCTATGGTCTGTTTTTACTGGAAGTCCTTTATTTTAATAGGGTCTGCTATAACCCGTGGTTTCCGGTATTTTGGTAAATCCAGAAACTGGATGCTTGCGGATACGGGTGTCTGACTGTATTTCAGAATTCTGAAATTGTTGTTATGCACCTTCAAGTCGTTTTCAATTTATGGCAGGCCTGTCACAGGCTGAGAGTCTGAGAATGTGTGACTCACCCAAAGGTCACCCAGTGGCTTTTTGTGGCCGAACGAGGATTTGAATCTTGGTCTCCAGAGTCAAATTCAAACCACCCTGGCTCCTGGACACTCTATATACACCTTATTAATCTCCATGTAATTTTCAAGGCAGCGCTCTCACCTGGAGATTCCTCCCACTCTCCCTGAGGAGCTTCCAGGCCTTGACGTCTACCTGTGATGTCTACGCTCTACCTGTTGGTTTCCTGGCCTGGACTCACCTCTGTGGACCCCCCAGGGTTGACCAAGATGGGCCCCTTTCCCCGACTTCAGACTTGCCTCTCCCTCTTCCTTCCACCGCAACAGGCCACCATGTTTACTCACTGTGCCGTCCTCCTGTCCAGCCCCAGAGGGACTGCACCTGGCCCTCGCAAGCTGCGCGGGCTGCCGGTCCTTGGGGTGGAGCCTTCATGTCCAGCCACTGGGCAATGGGGCCAGCAGTGAAATTCCAGGGGAAGGTGGCCCCCAGGCCACAGGGCAAGAAGTGGCCATAGTCATTGTCGTAGCAGACGAAGGGGAGCTTGTTGAAGGACAGCGTCCAGTTGGCCCAGAGGACCTGGCCGGTAGCTGAGAGCGGGCAGTCGGTCTCCAGGTGGAGGACATAGGCGCCTGGATGGAGCAGGACACGGGGAGTGCGGTGGGTGGGGGGAGAAAGAAAGAATAACAGGAGAAAAAAGGAGTTAACTTATTTGGCATGATCTGCAAGACATCCAGCATCTCCCAGATGGGACGTGCGTGTGTGTGGTCAAGCAACCGAATTGAACTCAATTTGCAGCAACAAAAGTAAACTTGAGGAGGAAGGGGGAAAGCCTGTGAAGAAACTGGGACATTTTAAGAGCAGAAGACAAAGTGAGAAGAGTAATTGGACTCAATTTGCAGCAACGGGAGTAAAGCTGAGGATGAAGGGGGAAAGCCTGGGAAGAAACCGGGACATTTTAAGAGCAGCTGAGAAAGGGAGAAGGCAAAGGAATAATGGGACTTAATTTGCAGCAATGGAAGTAAAGCTGAGGATGAAGGGGGAAAGCAGGGGAAGAAACCGGGACATTTTAAGAGCAGCTGAGAAAGTGGGAAGGCAAAGGAATAATGGGACTTAATTTGCAGCAATGGAAGTAAAGCTGAGGACGAAGGGGGAAAGCAGGGGAAGAAAACAGGATGTTTTAAGAGCAGCTGAGAAAGTGGGAAAGCAGATGAACAATTCAACTCAATTTGCAGCTACAGAAGTAAATTTCAGACAAAGGGGGAAAGCAGGGGAAGAAACTGGGACATTTTAAGAGCATATGAGAAAGTGGGAAGGTTGGACTCGATTTGCAGCAATGGAAGTAAAGCTGAGGACGAAGGGGGAAAGCAGGGGAAGAAACCAGGATGTTTTAAGAGCAGCTGAGAAAGTGGGAAAGCAAAGGAGTAATTGAATTCATTTTGCAGCAACGGAAGTAAAGCTGAGGATGAAGGGGGAAAGCAAGTAATGAAACCAGGACATTTTAAGAGCAGCTGAGAAAATGGGACTCAATTTGCAACAATGGAAGTAAATTGCTGATGAAGGCAGAAAATTGGGGAAGAAACCGGGACATTTTAAGAGCATCTGAGAAAGTAGGAAGGGAAAGGAGTAATTGGACTCAATCTGCAGCAACAGAGGTAAACTGAGGATGAAGGGGGAAAGTGCGGGAAGAAACTGGGACATTTTAAGAGCAGCTGAGAAAGTGGGAATGCAAAGGATTAATCATAGAATCATAGAATTGCAGAGTTGGAAGAGACCACGAGGGCCATCTAGTCCAACCCCCTGCCATGCAGGAACTCTTGATCAAAGCATCCCTGACAGATGGCCATCCAGCCTCTGTTTGAAGACCTCCAAGGAAGGAGACCCCACCACACTCCGAGGGAGTGTGTTCCACTGCCGAACGGCTCTTACTGTCAAAAAGTTCCTCCTAATGTTGAGGTGGAATCTCTGTTCCTGGAGCTTGCACCCATTGCTCCGTGTTCCAGTCTCTGGAGCAGCAGAAAACAAGCCTGCTCCATCCTCAATATGACACCCCTTCAAATACTTAAACAGGGCTATCATATCGCCCTTAATCAGCACCATCCCTACCAAGTTGGGAGAGTTGGAGGGGATGCAATTAGTCCCCACCTCCGAAACCCCCACCCACATCTCCCATAGAGACACACACACCCTTCCTTATCCTGACAGGGCATGAACTTTGACCACATACTTCTGGGAATGTCCTAATAGAGCACTGTTTTCTAAGCGGAGAGGTCTGTGGAGACCATGTAATGGATGGAACCAATCCTGTGGCAGAAAACTGGTATGAGAGGGGTCTCCGAGAGTGAAAAGAGGGGTATGACAGTTGAAAGTGGGGAGATAAATTATTCTCCTTACTAGTATTTATTTGGCATGCTAACCCTGTGATTAAACACACTCCAATACAAGTACTATCCAGATGACTGGCGCGCCTCTGTATCACAAAAATTAGGGTTAATCACCCCCCTGCAGTTAAGACCAACTGCAGAAATATTCTGTGAGGCCAAATAATCCACACTACATAAATAATCCACTTTGAAACCGGATTATGATTGGCCATAGGCTCCTTGGTATGCAGTCCTGGGATTTGTAGTTTAGCAAAGTCCTCAGCCCTTCTCTCTGCCAAAGAGTGCTGGTGCCTCACCCAAACTACAAATCCCATTGGCAAATAATAATCCAGATTATTTCTGTTGTGTGGATTTGGCCTAATAAATTCCTGCATCCCATTCGCCCCTCCACCTTCTCCCCCCCTCCACACGGGGGCATTTTCATTTTCTGTCACCCACCCTTTAAAAAAAAACGCTTTGGGGGAGGGGGTGGAGGGAAGGAAGTTGTAGTTTTCCCATTTGCAAAAGTGAAAGTAGGAAGGAACTTTGCAATATTTCCTGGGTGGGGCGATCAAAGTCTATTCTGGCGGTGGGGGTGTCTTAATCCATTTGATCGCCCTCAATGCAAAAGTTCTCCCCTCCCCCGCTGGAATGATTGGGACCCTTTTAACCCCAATAAAAAGAAGTGTCTTTGAGGTGTTGCTCCTAAGAAGCCCCCCAGACCCAAAATGCAAAAAAAGACCCCCCAATCAATCCAAGGTGATGAGGAAACACACACACACACACACACACAGATGGCTTGCTATGGAGAGGTAGACTGCTTCCGAATATGGAGGCTCCATCTCCCTGCCTCAGTTGCCTGCCTTTCCTACCTTGCTGGACTAATCCTTCCCCCAGCGAAGACCACCCACCCTGTAGGGTTAATTACCCCCCAATTAAGATCGTCCAACACCCCCCCACACACTAATTAAGGCATCTAACGCATCTGGTGGCCGCGGGTTCCGTGTGCCCGAATTCAATCTTCGGCCGAAGGCTCACCGAAGCGACCCCGCCCCACAAGCGAAGCGAGGATCCCCCCCTGGGTAGCTGGGCTGGGCTAGTCAATCTCTTCGCCTGGCCTACCTCGCAGGGTTGTTCGGAAGAAGTAGGAGGAAAAGGCGAAGCAGGATGCTCAGGAAGGGGGGAGGACTTAAAAGAAGGGCGGGGGTCTTACATGTGGGGTAGGGGGGAATTGGGGAGAGCGGTGGTCCCAAAAAGTTACTTTTTTCCAAGGACTCCTTCTTTTCCTTCTCATGATAGACATCGATGATGCACACCTTCCCTGCTCGCAATTAACCCTAGAAACCCCCCTCAAACGATGCACCCCTTCCCTGCTCATGAGTAACCCTAGAGACCCCCTCAATCGATGCACCCCTTTATCTGCTCACGACCCCCCAAATCGATGCACCCCTTCCCTGCTCACGAGTAACCCTAGAGACCCCCTCAATCGATGCACCCCTTTATCTGCTCACGACCCCCCCCCCAAATTGATGCACCCCTTACCTGCTCGCGAGTAACCAAGCCAGAGCGCCCCAAGCACCAGGGGCCAGGGCGGAGGGGGGGCCATCGGTCCCGATCCCCGCTCGGTGGAGAGGAGTTGGGGGGGGGTCTAGGAGGGTCCCGGGACACCTGGAGGGTAGTGTGGGGTGGGAGCAGAAAGACCCCCCCCCGGGAGGAATGGAGGAAGGAAGGAGGGGTTTCCTCTGACTGCCGCCCTCTGGATCGGTCCCCTTGCTCCCAGTCCTCCCAGCAGCCCCACAGGCTCCCAATCCATATGGGGGGCAATGGACAGAAATTCCCCCTGCTCTTCCTACGGGAGCCAATGGGGATAAAGCTCGCCGACGCGTCATCAGTCGCTGGGGAAAACCCATCCGTCCGGAGCTTGGAGAAGGAAAGTGACTCCGCAGCCTTGGTGCAAACTCTGATGAACTGGACAGCTTGTGTGTGTAAAAAGTAACTTCTCACCAGAAAGTAACTCTCCCCCCCAAAAAACGAGTGGAATCTGGAAGCATACAGTGAGAGGTGTTTTTTTAAAAACCACATTAAAATGGAATTAATTTCAGTCAATATGCTTATTAAGGAGTTAGAATCATGTTGGCGTTGATGGGGGAGAAAAGTAACTTCTCACCAGAAAGATCTGGAAGCCATTATGCCCTACGAGGAACAGCTTAGGGGGCTGGGTATATTTAGCCTGGGGAAGAGAAGGTGAAGAGGGGACTTAAATATTTGAAGGGATCGCATACTGAGGATGGAGTAAACTTTTTTTCTGCTGCTGCAGAGACTAGGAAATAGAGCAATGGGTTCAAACTCTGCCTGGGAGTGTGGTGGAGTCTCCTTCTTTGGAGGTTTTGAAACAGAGGCTGGATGGCCATCTGTCTGGCTGTGCTTTGATTGTGTATTCCTGCATGGGAAAAGGGGGTCAGACTGGATGGCCTTTAGGGTATCTCCCAACTCTATGGTTCTATGAGCTCTCCATGGTGCTGACATGGTTTAGGGCTAGAGGCTGGGTGGTCATCTCTTATTGGGAGTGCTTGGATTGGGTATTCCTGCAGGGCAGTGTAGGGTTAGACTGGATGACCTTTGGGGTCCCTTCCTATTCTATGCTTCCAGAGGTTTATTTCCAAGACAGCCAATACACCTCGTCTTTACTTTACTTTGCTTTTTTTTTCTGGCCAGGAAAGAGGCAGGCTGGGGAGGGGAAGACAGAGATCCAGAAAACAACGTCTGGGGCCCATAGTCGGCTCTGGGGTCACTTTTCGTCCACCTCTGCCACCCGTGCAGCCCGAAACCCTCCCTGCCTCCTTCTCCTTTCTGTAGTTCCTCTTTTTCCTCCTCCTCCCTCCACCTCCTCCTTTCCTCTCTTGCTCCCACTTCCCTCAAAGCACATCTACTTTTGCTTCCTCCAAAAATGAGACACCCTCCCCCGCTTCCCCAAAATGTCTTCAAGTTCTCCCTTGATGGAGAAGAGGAGAGAGATTCTTGGAGTTTACAAGGAATGGCAAAAGAGAAAGGCAGGATCCAAGTTCAAGAGGTGGGTGTATCCATGGCATTCATGGTTGGAAGGGAAACCTACAAATCCCAGGATTCCATAGGATGAAGCAATACAATCATGCAAGTTGGAAGGGACACCTCAAGGTCATGTAGTCCAACCCCCTCTTCAGCCAACCCTCCCAAGTGATGCCAACATGCTCTGCATCCTTGTTTTGGGCCATTTGGCAGCTGCATCCCCCTGTAACCCGAAATGTGTGAAGGGTCCATGGAGTCCCCAAAACTACTATGGGGGATATTTAATTAGCTCAAAATGTCAGTGAGAGGCCAGGTAATGACAGGACGGACCTTGTGACCTATGTGTACCGGTAGTAACAGAGGAGCCTCAAAGCCAAAACGTACAACTAAATTAATTTTATTGAGAATTAACAGTACACTGTATTCACTGATTCAATTAACCATGGGACACAAAACAGCACACCTACCATAGAGTCTTCATAGAAAATGGGTCCTCTCTAGCCATGTTCTAGCTCCTCCAAGCCAACTCTGTGGTATTTCAAACCGGACGTCCCATTATTTTCAATGGTGTTCACTATTATCCATGGTTTTCGATATCCACGCCCCCCCAGAAACAATCCCCAGTGAATACGGGGGCCCTACTGTAATAACAGTCACACAAGGCTAATGATGAAAGAAAGAAGTATTTGGATAGAGGAATAGAGTGAGGTGATGATGGGTGATACAACACCTTCCCTGTACATAGAGCAGAGATTTGTGCAGCAGCGGGGGTCTCAGAGTTGTATTCTGAGGGTCTCACAGCAAACTGGCAGCATGGATGTAGGAAGAGGAACTGTGGGCAATTTTAGGATGATATTTATATCGGGTAATTCCCCTAAAGGGATGGGATTTAGAGTGGAATACAATGTCTCTCGGAGTTTCCCAGGATAAAACAAAGGGTCTTCTGGAAGAGTTAACATCATGGTTGGAGAATCTGGAATTGAGCAGGCAAGGTCCATTAGGGTATGTAACACCCCCTCCCCAATTTTGGGATTTCAAGCCCTACTGCTACTGTTTGGGCAGCATAAAACAATGGCAAGAACAATGATTTCTTGCAGATCAGAAAAACGGAGGGAACAGTGCTGCTCCTGAACATGGAGGTTCTACCAGAGTGGGGAAAACTTATCTTTTTGGGATGACAACTGCCAGAATCCCCCTCCCCAAAAAGGTCAGCTGTGTTTTTAACTATGTGTTATTAACTATAAGGACTCTCCG
The DNA here is from genome assembly GCA_030847615.1 of Gambelia wislizenii. Taxonomy (NCBI): domain Eukaryota; kingdom Metazoa; phylum Chordata; class Lepidosauria; order Squamata; family Crotaphytidae; genus Gambelia; species Gambelia wislizenii. The sequence continues at coordinate 5,045,955 of JAUMIR010000002.1, read as the reverse complement.
AAACAACATCTCAGGCTCGGCCAAATTGATCACCAACAGTGGTCCGCCCTGGCCTCACATCGAGAGGTATGGAGACGCACTATCCACAATGCTGCAGCCTTATTTGAGAACTCACGCCGAACAAGTCTTGAAGAGAAACGACAACGCAGAAAGAAACACAACCCGGAAACATCACCGAAGGAAACCTTCTGCTGTGCTTTCTGCAACCGGACTTGTCTATCTCGGATTGGCCTTTTTAGTCATCAGCGCACTTGCAGAAAGCGCGGGATGAGTCCTTCCTGAATCTTCGTTTGCGAAGAAACGTGAGAGAGAATAATGGAAATTTAATTCTTTTGTAACTTTTGTGAGATTTTAGTTGTTTTTATTTCTTGTTTATTTTAAGATAAAGAAAAGGCATACATCCATGAACAACAAACATAATATGATTTAACAAAAAAGAGATACATTAATACATGTATATAATAATTAACGTTCATGATCCGTAACTTTTCCATTGTGAAATTTATATCTTTGTTTATTACTTCCGATAATCTAATTCTGTAAAATCTGATTCATTTTTTTTTTATCTTGTATATAACTGACCTCTGAAAAGTCTAGACAAATAAATATTAAATGAATAGAAAAATACAAAAATAAGTCATTGTACCAATATGTCTAGTGGTTATTTTGTTATCTTCTATATTTCTTTTATGTTGGGAGGTATTCAGTAATCATAGTGGACTAATCTGATCCTTTCACCAATCAACTTCACCTAACTATTTGCGTTTCAGAAGCTTTTTTTATAATCCGCTTTTCTTCCCAAGGCTGGGACCCAAAGCAGCTCACACTTAAAAAAACAACAACACACAGTTAAAACATACAAAAAGTGAACATTCAAACAGAATTAAACTAATTACATTATTAAATTTATTTTTATTTTATTTATTTATTTATTTATACCCCACTCTTCAGCCACAAGGCTATCAGAGCGGCTTACAAATTGTTTTAAGCAATAGCTATTTACACATCTACACTGCATTAAACAGTTTCCAATGTGTGTTAGCTAATTAGCCCCACAAACTGGGTACTCATTTTACCGACCTATGAAAGGATGGAAGGCTGAGTGAACCTTGGAGCCCGCTGGAATCGAACTTGCGACGTGGTGGCTTGCAGTACTGGCATTTAACCATTGCGCCACCAATAAAATATACTTAAAAGTATTAGAAACTTTTCTTTTTTAAAAAAAGATAAAAAACTTTTCAAAACAATTCAACAAACTGATGCCCTGCAAGCATTTTGTACTACAATTCCGATCATCCCCAGTCCTCACTTGACCTTTGTCAGAATATCCAAAGGAAAATGCCTCCAATATAGTAATAGTAATAGTAATAGTTCATCAGCGCTGTCTACGCACAATCCTAAATATACACTGGACTGACTATGTGACGAATGTTGCTGTCCTTGAGCAAGCAGGGATCACCAGCATTGAGGCCATGATATTGAGAACACAGCTGCACTGGGCAGGGCACGTTTCTAGGATGGAGGACCATCGCCTCCCAAAAATACTACTCTATGGTGAACTCGCCACGGGTCAGTGTAAGAGGGGCGCTCCAAAAAAGCGATACAAAGACTCCCTGAAACAACATCTCAGGCTTGGCCAGATTGATCACCAACGGTGGTCCGCCCTGGCCTCACATCGGGAGGCATGGAGACGCACTATCCACAATGCTGCAGCCTTATTTGAGAACTCACGACGAACAAGTCTTGAAGAGAAACGACAACGCAGAAAGAATCACAACCCAAAAACATCACCCAAGGAGACCTTCTGCTGCACTTTTTGCAACCGGACTTGTTTATCTCGGATTGGCCTTTTTAGTCATCAGCGCGCTTGCAGAAGGCGCGGGATGAGTCCTTCCTGAATCTTCGTTTGCGAAGAAAAGCCAGAGAATAGTAATAGTAATAGTAATAGTAATAATAATAATAATAATAATAATGGAGTCTCCTCCTTTGGAGGATTTAAACAGAGGCTGGATGGCCATCTGTCGGGAGTGCTTTGATTGTGTATTCCTGCAAGGCACAGAATGGGGTCAGACTGGATGGCCCTTTGGTGTATCTTGCATCCCTATGATTCCATGAATTTTTTTTATGAGGCAGAAGGCTAAATAGTGTACACTATTCCGCCAACCCACCCTAACTTAGGGAGTGTTCCTGTTTTTCTTCAAGTTTTATCTCTCACCAAACAGGCAGTAATTCCACTGGTGAAGCTTTCTACTTCACCGCAATCCTTGGGCAGAGCTGCACCTGTTTAATTTCCAGCAGCTCCATTTAAGAGTGCAGGAGCAGAACTAGGAAAAAAGTAACCTGGAAAACATACAAATAATGGAGTAATTTGATTTCCCTTTTCCTTCCAAAAAAAAAAGAACTTTGCTGATCATCTGGCAATGCAAACAGTTAATGAGTTAAAACAATGTTTTGGGAAGGCAGAAGAATGCTTTGACTTTTAATTGCAGCAAAACTATTCACAACTTCAGAAAAGAAAAGGCTTTTCAGACACTCCCTCCTTCTACCCATTTCTGCCCTCTTTTATTTTATTTAATTTTATTTTTTAATTTGCATACTTCCTCTTTTACAAACCACAGCATGTCACTTCTCTTCCTCTTCCACTTTTTCAATCAAAGCCATTTTGTTTCTTCCATCATTTCCTTTCATGCAACTTTATTTTCTAAAAGGAAGTGTCAATTTAATTTGCTGGATTTTTGCCCTGGTTTTCTCCTCCAAAGGGGATTGATAGAATAATAGAATCATAGAGTTGGAAGAGACCTCAAGCGCCATCCTGTCCAACCCCCTGCCATGCTGGAATACACAAGCAAATTATTCCCAATAAATGGCCATCCAGCCTCTGTTTAAAAACCTCCAAAGAAGGAGACTCCACCACACTACGAGGCAGTGAATTCCACTTCCAAACAGCTCTTACTGTCAGGAAGTTCTTCCTAATAATGTTTATTTAGATGGAATCTCTTTTCCTGGAGTTTGAACCCATTGCTCCGTGTCCTAGTTTTTGGAGCAGCAGAAAACAAGCGTGCTCATCCTCAGTATGACATCCCTTCAAATATTTAAACATGGCTATCATGTCCCCTCTCAACCTTCTCTTCTCCAGGCTGAACATACCCAGCTCCCTAAACCGCTCCTCATAGGGCATAATGGGTTCCAGACCTCCCACCATCCTGGTCACCCTCCTCTGCACACGTTCCAGCTTGTCAATATCCTTTTTGAATTGTGGTGCCCAGAACTGGACACAGTATTCCAGGTCAGGTCTGACCAAAGCAGAATAGAGTGGCACTATTACTTCCCTTGATCTAGACACTATACTCCTATTGATGCAGCCCAAAATTGCATTGGCCTTTTTAGCTGCTGTATCACACTGTTGATTCATGTTCAGCTTGTGGTCCACTAAGACTCCTAGATCCCTTTTGCATGTACTGCCCTCAGTCCAGGTGTCCCCCATCCTATATCTCTGCATTTCATTTTTACTGCCCAAGTGTAGTATCCTACATTTCTCCCTATTGAAATTCATTTTCTTAACTTTGGTTCAGCTTTCTAATCTGTTGAGGTCATTTTGGATTCTGATCCTGTCCTCTGGGGTATTAGCTACCCCCCCCCCAATGTTGTGTCATCTGCAAACTTGATAAGCATACCCTCTATTCCCTCATCCAAGTCATTGATAAAGATGTTGAATAGCACTGGGCCCAGGACTCATCTAGGACAGTCATTCTGCCCCCAGAATGTAACCCCTGCTGACACAAAGGTGTGCTTGGGTTGTCTCTTCCGGCATGGCAGAATAGGGTTGGACTGGATGGCCTTTGGGGTCCCTTCTAACTCTATGCTTCCATTACTCCATTGGTTTGTATTCCAGTCTCTGAAACAGCAGAAAAACAAGCAGCTTCCATCATTTCCATGACATCCCTTCAGAACTTTTATAAGAGGCTATCATATTACCTAGAAGCATAGAGCCACAGAGTTGGAAGAGACCCCAAGGGCCATCTAGTCCAACCCCCTTCTGCCCTGCAGGAATACCCAACCAAAGCACCCCCAAAAGATGACCATCCAGCTGCTATTAAAAAAAACTCCAAAGAAGAAGACCCCACCACATTCTCAGGCAACACATTCCATAGAATCACAGAGCTGGAAGAGACCCCAAAGGCCATCTAGTCCAACCCCATTCTGCTATGCAGGAATACTACACAATCAAAGCCCTCCATCCAACCTCTGCTTAAAAACTGTTTTTTAAAAAAGGAGACTCCACCACACTCCAAGGCAGCAGTGAATTCCACTGTTGAACAGCTCTTACTGTCAGGAAGTTCTTCCTAATGTTTAGGTGGGACTTCTTTTCCTAAAGTTTGAGTCCATTACTCTGTGTCCTAGTCTTTGGGGTAGCAGAAAACAAGCTTGCTCCATCGTCAGTATAACATCCCTTCAAACATGTCCCCTCTTAACTGTCTCTTTTCCAGGCTAAACATAACCAGCTCCCTAAGCCTCTCCTCATAGGGCATCATGGCTTCCAGACCTCCCACCATTTTGGTCGCCCTTCTTTGGACACATTCCAGCTTCTTAATATCTTTCTTGAATTGTGGTGCCTAGAACTAGACACAGTATTCCAGGTGAGGTATGACCAAAAATTTTTTTTTGAGCCATGGTGGGTTGAATCCATGAATGTAGAAATAATGAAGTTCAACATCACTCTTAAATGCTGTAGCTTCATCCTATGGAATCCTGGGATTTGTAGTTTTACAAGGTCTTTTTAAAAAGCCTTCTCTGCCAAAGAATGCCAGTGCCTCATGGAAACTACAAATCCCAGGATGATTCTGTAGGACGGAGCCACGGCAGTTAAAGTGGTGTCAAAGGCCTAATCCACCCAACACAAAGAATCCAGTTTGAAACTGGATTAATTGCCATGGCCTCCTTCCTATGGAATCCTGGGATTTGTAGTTTTAAAGAGGTACTGCTGCCTCACAAAAACTACACATCCCAGGATAATTCTGTAGGGTGGAGCCACGGCAGTTAAAAGTGGTGTCAAAGGCTTCATCCACATGACACAAATAGTCCAGTTTCAAACTCGATTCTTTGCCATGGCTCCTTCCTATGGACTCCTGGGATTCGTAGTTTTAAAGAGGTGCTGGTGCCTCATGGAAACTGCAAATCCCAGGATGATTCTGTAGGGTGGAGCCATGGCAGTTAAAGTGGTGTCAAAGGCCTAATCCACAGGACACAAATAATCCAGTTTCAAATGGGATTATTTGGCATGGCTCCTTCTTATGGAATCTCGGGATTTCTAGTTTTACAAGGCCTTTTTAAAAAAGAGTTCTCTGCCAAAAAGTGCTGGTGCCTCACAAAAACTATGAATCCCAGGATGATTCTGTAGGATGGGATCACGGCAGTTAAAAGTAGTTTCAAACTGCATTATTTCTACACCCTTAGTCCGGTCGGTAGTCCTAACCACAGTAGAAACTTTGGATACATAGGATTTACATTGGTGTAGGCTCACCACTTGGCCAGGATCCAACCTTTTCATCTTTTCTCCCCTCTTTCTGAGCTAATTGAGTGCAAACTATTTAATTAAACTATATAAACTATTTCTGCACTTTGAACACATTTTACAGGAACTAAAGTAAGCTATGGAGAGAGAGAGAGAAACCAGGACATTTTAAAAGCAGCTGAGAAACTGGGAAGGTGGAGGATTAATTGGGAAAGTCCCTCCCAATTGGGACACTTAGAGATTCTCTAGCTGTGCCCACTGCAAGCTGGGTGCAACAGCTCTGAAGAGCAGCCAGAAACTAAGAGGGAGGGCTTGGATTGTGTCTTCCGGCTAAGCAGAATGGGGTTGGACTGGATGGCCCTTGGGGGTCCCTTCCAACCCTAGGATTCTATGAAAGGGTGGAGAAGGAACCTTTAAATTCATGGAGACTGGGAAAGGGAGAGCTGTGAGGGATCTTGGAGTCATAAGAGTTGGAAGAAACTCTCGGAGCCATCTAGTTCAACCCCCATCAAGCAAAAATGCATGACTATAAACTGCTTTTGAGAGAGGCCCACCCAACCCTTACTTAAAGGCCTCCAAAAATGGAGAGTGTGCCATCGTCGGGGCTTTTTTATGCCACCAGTTTTTCAAAACTAACTGAGATGAGCTTTCAGTGCTCTGCAGTGCTTTTTGTTATGCTTGTATTTAGTCTATTAATGGATTTTACCATCAATACGGTAACGTATATAGATGCCGTCTTCTTCTTCAAGCTCTGCCATAGCCCTTTGGAGCATCATGCTGAAGAAGATTGTAAATAAAGTTGGAGCAAGAACACAACCTTGCTTCACTCCATTAGTTATTAGAAAGGGCTCTGAAAGAGCATCGCCATATCTGACTTGACCACGCTAGCCCTCGTGTAGCAAGATAATCATTTTAAGGAATTTGGGGGGACATCCTAGTCTTTCCAGGATCTGCCACAGACCTTTCCTACTCACAGTGTCGAAGGCTTTGGTGAGGTCAACAAATGTTACATTGAGACCCTTGTTCTGCTCCCTACATTTCTCTTGCAGTTGTCTAAGGGCAAATACCATATCTGTACTACTCCTATTGGCTCTTAAGTCACATTGGCTTTCAGGAAGAAGTACTTCGCACTATCCACAATGCTGCAGCCTTATTTGAGAACTCACACCAAACAAGTATTGAAGAGAAACGACAACGCAGAAAGAATCACAACCCAAAAACATCACCCAAGGAGACCTTCTGCTGTGCTTTTTGCAACCGGACTTGTTTATCTCGGATTGGCCCTTTTAGTCATCAGCCCACTTGCAGAAAGCGCGGGATGAGTCCTTCCTGAATCTTCGTTTGCAAAGAAAAGCCAGAGAGAGAGGGGGGGGGGGGAGAGAGAGAGAGAGAGATTAATGGATTTTAATGACTTCAGCTTCATAAATTGTTCCATTGGAAGCCATTATGCCCTCTGAGGAGCAGCTTAGGCAGCTGGGTATGTTTAGCCTGAGAAACAGGAGGTGAAGAGGGGACATGATAGCCATGTTTCAATATTTGAAGGGATGTCATACTGTGGATGGAGCAAGCTTGTTTTCTGCTGCTTCAGAGACTAGGACACAGAGCAATGGGTTCCAACTACAGAAAAAGAGATTCCACATAAACATTAGGAAGAACTTTCTGACAGTAAGAGCTGTTGGACAATGGAGTACATTGCTGTCTGGGAGTGAGGTGGAGTCCCCTTCTTTGGAAGTTTTTCAACAGAGGCTGGATGGCCATCTCTCAGGAGGGCTTGGACTGGGTATACCTGCATGGCAGAAGGGGGTTGGACTAGATGGCCCTTGGAGATCCCTTTTCACTCTATGGTTCTGCGTGGCAACCAGCTGCATCCGCTGTGCCCACAGTGGGGGTCCCAACATCCGGGGTCATTCAAGTAGGGTGGGATGGGCAGGGTTAGGGGGTGAAAGGCAGAAGGAAACAATGCCTCTTCTCATCTGGCCTTCAGGGGAGATCATTCTGAGGAAGAGAGAGAAAAAAACAAGTTACAAAAACTGGGAAAGGATCAAAAGTGGGGTGGGGGAGATACAATTGGAGGGAGGGTCCAGGGTTGCCAGTCCAAAAACTGGAGGGGGCACAGAGTCTGTGGGTTTTACTTAGCTACCTTTCCCCTCCCTCATTCCTTCTGGAGCCAGGGGACACCCTCTGCTCTGCTCAGCCTCCCCTTTCTGCCTAGAACAGCGGGCTTGGTGAAATCTTTCCTTAACGAGTCTCTGCAACAAAGTGAGAGGTAAGGGTCCCCTCATTTCACCCTGATCTGGAAGCAACCCCTTTAGCTAAAGACTTCAGCTTTAATTTCCTTTAATAGAAATCTGGCCTGGACCCTACAGTTCTAAAATCTTGTGATATTCAGCACAGTAGGAAACTTATTAAAGAAAGGATGCAAGAATATTATGCTTTGCAGGATATTGAGACTATTAGAGTTTCAAAGTTCTCTTCCAGTTTCCCCTTTTAAAAGATAAATAAAGATATTGATCAGAAATTACTCAACCTCTTATCCGCAGGGCTTTTATAGCCCCATGAATTCAGACAATGAAAACCAATTTTATTGAAGGGAAATATAGAACGATCCCCAGGGAACAGTGTCTTTGCTTAAGTGGAAGTGGGGACATCGAAGACAGCTCGTACATTATATGCTACATTGTAGGATATATAAAACCCCAAGAGATAAGTTCTGGAAGAGAAGTTTAGAACTACAGTAGGAACCCCGTATCCACTGATTCATTATCTACTGATTCAATTAGCCACAGGACACAAAAAAGCACACCTACCATAGAGTCTTCCTAGAAAATGTGTCCTCTCTAGCCATTTTCTAGGTCCTCCAAGGCAACTCTATGGTATTTTAAACCAGATGTCCCCTTATTTTCAATGATGTTCACTATTATCCACGGTTTTTTGTATCCACAGTCCCCCCAGAACCAATCCCCAGTGGATACGGGGGTCCTACTGTAGTAGATAGCCAAAATGATCTGGAGAAAAGCACATATTTGCTATCCAATATAGCCAAGTCTGTCATGTTTAATACTGCCATATTTGCAGCGAAAGCCACCAAACACAGATTAGATTTTGAGGAGAATGGTGCAGGTGGGAATTTGTGATAAAAATATTTATACTGATTTGAATGGATTATGGAACATCGTGTCATGATTGATATCAAACGCTTTTGTAATCTTTGTATTAAATGTTTATTGATATATATATATATATATATATATACACATATATATATCATAGAACCAACTGTGATTTTAAACGTTTTAATAATTTTTGTAAGATTGTAATTTGATGGCTATAACCTGTATATGGTTGTCATGAATAAATTGTCTGTATAATTTCCTTTAATAAAACACGAGACAGAGCCTTCCATGGAAGGCTAGATTGGCCCCCTCCCTGTTTTCCTTCTGCCAGCAGGAAAAAATGTTTTTAGAATCATGGAATCAAAGTTGGAAGGTACCCCCAAGGGTCATCTAGTCCAACCCCATTCTGGCACTCAGGAAGACACAATCCAAGCATTCCTGACAGACAGCCATCCAGCCTCTGTTTAAAAACATCCAAAGAAGGAATCATAGAATCATTGAGTTGGAAGAGACCACAAGGGCTATCCAGTCTGACCCCAATTGTGCCATGCAGGGATACTCGAACAGATGGCCATCTGGCCTCTGCTTAAAAACCTCAAAAGAAGGAGATTCCACCACTAGTGGAAAGTGAGCAAAGGTGGGGAGAGTTTTGGTGTTGGAGGTGTTGGAGGTGCTTTCCCTTCCCCAAGAGACCAAAGTCTACCTGTGTCCCTGAGCCGGAGGGTTATGAACATGATGACTCCCATGATGGTGAAGATGATGCCCAGGCCAAAAGCAATGCCACAGAGGATGTTCTCCAGCAGTTCTGGGTCAATGGGGTCTTTGGGGACTGCAGGAGAGGAGAGACAACACGAGGAGGGTCACTTTGCAGATCTGAGGACGTCTGGGGAGGAAGAAGGGCCCCCCCATATGACACACAGACACACAAACTCTCTTGTTATCTACATTGATAGACCCCATTTTGGAATATCACATCATTGGCAATCTATCTTATCTATATAAAATTATCTTGGGTATGTTGCCATTCCCAGTGTGCTGATTGGCTGCTCAGGAAACACACCCAACCAATCACCACCCGCATGCAAATTTCCTCTCCACCTCACAATCTACTCCTGTCACTTAGTCTGTTGTTGCCCAGATTGTGACCCAGACTTAATTGGAGGTGGCAGCAGCAACAGGCCGTCTGCAACAGGACCCAGGCAGTCAACTGGCAGCGGAAGGGTAACAGAGCGACTCACCCTCAGCAATTCCAGGGAAAGTGTGGAACACTGAGAAGGGGAAGGAGAAATTTTAAAATCCACTGGCCTACCTTATAGGGTTGTCATGGGGTCGACTTGGTGTTTGGGGGGAAGATTTTCAACAGCATATGGTATGCCAGGTCCAGCTAGTATATATATATATAAAATTCTTGGGTATGTTTCCTCTCCCAGTGTGCTAATTTGCCACTTACCCAACCAATCCCCTCCCTCCCCTCCCCTCCCTCAGCTAATCTCCACCCACATGCAAATACCCTCTCCACCTCACAACCACTCCTGCCATTCTATCTGCATCTACAGCCCCAGCATGTGGGTGGTGATTGGCTGAGGGAGGGAGAGGAGGGAGGGACCGTTGTAAGGCTGGGGGTGTAGATGCAGATTGAGTGGAAGGAGTGGATTGTGAGGTGGAGAGGGAATTTGCATGTGGGTGGTGATTGGCTGAGGGAGGGAGAGGAGGGAGGGGCTCTTGTGAGGCTGGGGGTGTAGATGCAGATTGAGTGGCGGGAGTGGATTGTGAGGTGGAGAGGGCATTTGCATGTGGGTGGCGATTGGCTGAGGGAGTGAGAGGAAGGAGGGAGGGGCCGTTGTGTAGATACAGATTGAGTGGCAGGAGCGGACTGTGAGGTGGAGAGGGAATGTGCACGTGGGTGGTGATTGGCTGAGAGAGTGAGAGGAAGGAGGGAGTGGCCCATGTGAGGCTGTGGGGTGTAGCTGCAGACTGAGTGGCAGGAGTGGACTGAGAGATGGAGAGGCAATTTGCATGTGGGTGGTGACTGGTTGGGTGTGTTTCCTGAGCAGCCAGTCAGCACACTGCTAGGGGAAACATACCCTGGCCTATTGTACATGCCCAAGCCATATATATATATATATATATATATATATATGATGGTACATTCTGAGAGAAGTGGGAAGTTCAAACAAGGGGAGGGTGGAGGAAGGGGTATGAATGAAATGTATGTGTACAAATTATATGTGCAATGTATGTGTGTGTGTGTGTGTGTGTTTGTCTATTAGTATACATTTGTTAAAATTTCAATAAAGATTATTTTATAAATAATTTCCAATAAAGATCACTTAAATATACATTCTGGCTTAGTTTCTTCCGTTACTACTGGTATACACAGGTCAAAAGATCTTGCCGTTACCCGGCCTCTCGCTGCTCAGTCAAATATTCCTTGTTTTAATATTTCGGACACTACTGGGATCCTCACGGACTCCCCACGCAATTCTGGTAACACTCTTTCTCTCTTTCTCACCCCAAAAGGCCACGCTGCTGAACTTGTCCCGGGGGGTCCTAGCCGTACAGCTATAGATGTCGCCCTCCTTGGGGGTGAACTCCAGGTAGGAGAAGATCTCGAAGCCCAAGCCTTGGAGGGGGGAGACCTGGGTGGTTTTGACCCCACTGGTCACCGGCGTCCCATTGTATTCCCAGCTGATCTTAACTGAAGGTGGGAAGAGGTTGCTGACTGAGCAGACCAGGGTGTTGGGTTGGCCAAGTTCCAGCGGCCGGAGGGTGAAGACCTCAACTTGGGGGATACCTGCAGTGGGGATGAGAGAAAGCAGAAGGGGTTAAGGTGGTCCCTGGCCATCCTTCCAAAGAAACCACAAAAAGTTAGAATCATAGAATCCTAGAGTTGGAAGAGACCACAAGGGTCATCTAGTCCAACCCCCTCTTGCCCTGCAGGAATACGCATGATATAATCCAAGAATCACAGAGTTGGAAGAGACCCCAAGAGCCATCCAGTCCAACCCCCTTCTGCCTTGCAGGAATGCACAATCAAAGCATGCCCAAAATTGGAGTGCATGTGCGCGGGGAGAAAGCAATGATTGTTGGAATGCACTGCTACCTGGGAGTGTGGTGGAGTCTCCTTCTTTGGAGGTTTTTAAACAGAGGCCATATGTCGGGAATGCTTTGACTGGGTATTCCTGCATGGCAGGGGGTTGGACTAGTTTGCCTTTGGGTTCTCTTCCAACTATATGATTCTAGGATTCTAGGATTAGAAGAATCACCAATTGGTCGTTTGGGCAACAGAGAACACCAGAAGTTAATGCAGACTTAATTAACCAGCCTCTAGTTTTCTCCAAAGAGCCGGTGTGGATTAGTGGTTTAAGTGTTTGAATCCCCTCTGCTCGACCTCTTAGTAATGGTCTTTGGACTAAGCAATAAAGATATTTCCAGTATTTCCCTCTGCTTGGCCATGGAAACCCCCTGGGTGACCTTGCCACAGTAACAAACTCTCAGCCTCAGAGGAAAGCAAAGACAACCCCCCTCTGAACAAATCTTGCAGAGAAAACCTCGTGAAAAATTCACCTTGAGGTCACCACAAGTCAGAAACAACTTGAAGGCAAACAAGAACAACAACAACAGAGTTTTCTCGAAAGAAAATTTGGAAGGGCTCGCTGCAATTACTTGATCAAAGATCAATTCCTGACTCTGTCACATTAGAAATCAATTTGGACACTGCTGAAATTAAGGATCAACCTGTAAGACTTGGGCTGCTGACACACTACAGAAATAAATAAATAAATATTAGCTTGCTGTTTTCCCAAGGTTGAGACCCAAAGCAGCTCACAATTGAAAAAAAAACACAGTTAAAACATACAAAAAGTGCACATTAAAAACAGAATTAAACCACTTAATGTCATAAAAACAACATCAAAATATTTAAAAGAATAAAGTATATTTTAAAGTATTAAAAAACTTTTTTAAAAAAATCATGGCTCCATCCTATGGAATCCTGAGTTTTATAGTTTGTTGTGGCACCAGAGCTCTCCTGATAGGGAAGGCTAAATATCTCCCACAAAACTACAAATCCCAGGATCTCATAGCATGGAGCCATGGCAGTTTTAAAGTAGTGTCAAACTGGATTTTCCATGGTTTTTTTTCCCCCCGGCTGTGAGACCGTGTTCTGGAAGAGTTTATTTCTAACGTTTCGCCTGCCTTGAAAGCCTTCGACTTCACATCAAACTTGATTATTTCTGCAGTGTGTGGCAGCAGATTTGGAGGCATTAACAAGCTGCCTTTTTTATGGTTAATATTACTACTTTCTGACTGCTTTCTTGTATGAATTTTGCCTGTCTGCATATCTGCATTATGTGTATATGCATAATGCATATCCATTAAGAGACTGTGGTTTGCTCCATGACTCTGCAGTGGATACGTTTCCAGACTTACCATTCATAAGTGGAACTACGGACAATAGCAAACTGCCATAGGATACCAAAGAATTGCACTGGAGGACCCAGAAAATGCCTCTCTAGGCACCTGGCAGTCCTCCAGCGTGACTCTACTATGGTCAAATTCCAGCAGAGATTGACCATAGAGTTGTGCTAGAGGACCTCCAGATGCCTAGAGTGACCTCCCCTCCAACCATGGTTAAATGGTTTTTTCAGCTATTGCTCCCAGATTATGGAATGGCCTGCCAGACAAGATCCGTCACATTACTATCCTAAATAGCTTTTAAAAAGCTCTTAAGATGGATCTCTTCCGGCAGGCCTTCCCTGAATAGATACCCGACCATCAGAAAAAAAAACCCGTATTAGTCCGATCCCTATCCAGCTATTTTACTGTGTTGTTTTTTAGTATTTATTAAATATGTTTTAAATGTTTTAAATATGTTTTAATTATTTAATTGTATTTTAAGGGTGGGATGGAGGGTTTTGTATGTATTTTAAAGTGCTGCATTTTGTAGAGCGTCAGGATACAAATAAATTTTATTATTTTAAAAAATTATTATTATTATTAAATGAAACCATGGATACAAAGGGGGGGGGGCAAAATGTAATTGTTTTTAAACTTTTGTACTAGTGCATTTTGTTTTAAATCAAATTTGTGAGCTGTGTTGGGTCACGTGTTAGAAGAAAAGGAGTACATAAATTATCTAACAAATTAAATAAAACTCGTTAGAAATTCTGGAAGATTCTGGATGGGTTCCCTCCCTCCTACCTTCCCTCCTACCTTTGGCTTCCGGCATGTGGATGTATTCATTTGAAAAGTTGGTGAGAAAGTCCAGTGCCGTCTTGCAGATTTCCCCCAGCTGCAGGATCCGACCCTGGGATGTCCGGTTCTTTTCCCCCGGCTGGAAGTCGGGCAAACGGGCATGCCAGGCGGAGCCCGGGAAGTCAAACCAGAAGAGCTGGTCATCATCCAGCGTCTGAACCAGGCCGGAGAAGGGGGATTCATGCTGGCAGAAGAAGACCTCCGAAAAGATGTGGGAGGGGACCTCTGGCGGGGAGGAGAGAAATTAAATAATAATAATAATTATTACTATTATTATCAGTGAAGGAGACAGAGCTATAACTGATTAAACACACAGAATTCGAGGAGAATCCCCCCCCCCTCTGGCTTTTCTTCGCAAACGAAGATTCAGGAAGGACTCATCCCGCGCTTTCTGCAAGCGCGCTGATGACTAAAAAGGCCAATCCGAGATAAACAAGTCCGGTTGCAAAAAGCACAGCAGAAGGTCTCCTTGGGTGATGTTTTTGGGTTGTGATTCTTTCTGCGTTGTCGTTTCTCTTCAAGACTTGTTCGTCGTGAGTTCTCAAATAAGGCTGCAGCATTGTGGATAGTGCGTCTCCATGCCTCCCGATGTGAGGCCAGGGCGGACCATTGTTGGTGATCAATTTGGCTGAGCCTGAGATGTTGTTTCAGGGAGTCTCTGTATCCCTTTTTTGGAGCGCCCCTCTTACGCTGACCCGTGGCGAGTTCACCATAGAGTAGTATTTTTGGGAGGCGATGGTCCTCCATCCTAGAAACGTGCCCTGCCCAGCGCAGCTGTGTTCTCAATATCATGGCCTCAATGCTGGTGATCCCTGCTTGCTCAAGGACAGCAACATTCGTCACATAGTCAGTCCAGTGTATATTTAGGATTGTGCGTAGACAGCGCTGATGAAAGCGCTCGAGGAGTCGTAGGTGGTGGCGATAGGTGACCCATGTTTCAGATCCATAAAGGAGGATAGACAGTACGATGGCTCTATACACAATGATTTTTGTGCTTTGACTCAGGTGTTTATTGCTCCAGACTCTTTTGTGAAGTCTTCCAAATGCACTATATGCCTTTGCTAATCTGTGATCGATCTCTTTGTCAATCTTGGCATCTGAGGAGATGATGCTTCCCAGGTAGGTGAACTGCTGAACGGACTTAAGCACAGAGTTGCCGACGGCAATGTGGGGATGGTGGTGTTCGTCCTGTGGTGCAGGCTGGTAAAGAACTTCCGTTTTCTTCAGGCTGACTTCCAGCCCAAACAGCTCTGCAGCTGTTGCAAAACAGGATGTTAGGCGCTGCAGAGCTGCTTCTGTGTGGGCAACAAGGGCAGCAGCATCGGCGAAGAGCAGCTCACGGACTAGATAGTTTAGAGTCTTAGTGTGAGCCCTCAGACGGCTTATCCAGCAACAACCTGCCGGATTCGGAAGGGTGGGGGGCAAAAACACCAAAAACTGCACAAGAAAAGCCTTCGCAACTTTCCCTGAAGTTTTCAAAAAGCTCCGTGAGGAATGTGCATTCTTGCTGATTGGGACAAACCAATTTGCTTTGGTTTATATTCCCAATAAGAGCGGAAATGGGAAGCTGAATGGTTGGATGTGCGTAGGGGACGACCAACAAGACAAGCACCCAGAACCGCCATGTTGGATTTTCGCTATAGCAATCATGTGCTGAGGTAACAAAACAGCCTTTTTAATATTTATTTAGGTGGAATATCACACTTTTGCTCTTAGATATGCTTTTTTAAAAAAAGACTGTTTGGCGACGGCAACTGGTGACAATAAAAACGCGAGTAATTCACTCGTACCCACCATCTTGATTCACAGGCATGACCGTTGAAAGAACGGAAGTGGATAGCTTTGCATTGCTGCAATCTTGCAAAAAAACTGTTAAACAGAAACTGCTGCAAATTGTCGTTACTGCGCATCAGTCCACAATTTCCCCCTTGTATAGACAGGCCCATCATATCAGTTGCAATAGCATGTAAAGCGAATACAAATGAAAATCAATCAATATTTTTGCATAAAAATTATCCAATGACTTCTCACTATTCCTAAATTCTGCAATAGAAATCTGAATCACGAATGGTCCCAAACTCCAGTCATTATCACTTGGAGGATTGCAAAACTAATAACGCAAAGCTTGGTTAGAATCTAATTTTTGGATGCTTCAAAAATTCCAATTCCAAGTTCCCGGACTTTAAGTGAAACCATAAATATTAGCAAATCCTATTAAAATAAAGTACCTGCAGTACAAATGTACCATAGAGTTGTGTTGGAGGACCTAGAAGATGCCTAGAGAGGATGCCATTCTAGGCTCCATGGTATGTATCCCCCTTTTTTTTAGCCATGGATAACCAAAACCATGGATAATAGCAAACCCTATTAAAATAAAGGACCTCCTATACAACCAGACCATACAGTTGTCTTGGAGGACCTCACGATTCCTAGAGATGATTCCATTCTAGGCATTTTCCAGTGCAACTCTATGATATGTGTCCCTCTTTTTCCAGCCATGGATAACTGAAACTGTAGATATTGACTCTGTGGATAAGGAGGGCAACCTGTATGTAGAAGACCATGGAACCAAAAATAGGAATAAGCACAAGATCAGACCCCAGCACCCGAGGAGGCCTCCCAGATTTGGACATTCTTGAGCCAGATTTGAATTATATTCATGGTCCAAAACTCCACTCAGGCACACCTCTGGCAAAGAGCCAGAGAGAGTGTCTGAATCATTAATAATGTATAACAACAATACAATTCTGAAATGCTTGGGAGCAGAAATATTTTGCAATTTTTCAGAATTGTTGGGGGAAATTTTGGAATATTTGCATATACATTATGAGATAATTTGAAGTTGGGACCCAAGTCTAAAAATGGAATTCATTTATCTTTCATATACACCTTAGTTATTTTATCCACAATATTTTTAATAATGTTGTGCATGAAGCAAACTTTGTGTTCGCTGAACGATCAGAAAACAAAGGGGTCACACTATCTCAGCAACTCATGTGGAAAATTTTGGATTTTGGAATATTTTAGATTTTGGAATTCTGGATAAAGGAGATTCCACCTGCATTGGAGGTTCTTAAACAGAGGCTGGATGGCTGTCTGTCAGAAATGCTTGGATTAGGTATTCCTGCATGGCAGAAGGGGGTTGGACTAGATGGCCCTTGGAGGTCCCTTCCACCTTTATGATTCTATAATATAATTTGCATTTTTCCGGCTTCCCAGTAGGCTCAATTATTTATCCTTTTGGTCGATTTGGGAAGATTGGGGAAAGGGGAAGTGGGGAGTCATGGTGTGATGTTGCTGAAATTTATCAAATGGGTGCAGACAACTATTAAATTCCATCAGCAAGGGTGGGATTTGAAAAGTGAAACTTCCACAATACTCAAAAACTGAAAACCTCAAAAATGGAGCCATTTTTTGTTTGTTTGTTCCAAACGTGCTTAAAAAGGTCCTCCTTTGTCTTATGAAGTCTGAGCACATTTTTACAATTTATTTTTTAAGAGCAATCTATGGAAACTGGATTGTTTTTTAAACAACCATCTCCATATAGGAGGTTTCTGGGAGCTGTAGTCCTCCCCCCCAAAAAAACTAATTTGCAAATTAAGTCTCCAACAAGAGAAAAGGGGCAGAGGGTGGGAAAATAAAGGAATATATTGGAAGGTACCTCTGAGGGCCATCTAGTCGAGCCCCCTGTGCGACCAGAAGGGACCTCCAAAAGCCATCTGGTCTAGCCCTCCCTGATGGGACTGGAAGGGATCTCCAAAGGCCATCTATTCAGCCCCCCATGAGACCAGAAGGGACCAGCTCTCCCCAATGGGACTGGGACCTCCAAGGGGCATCTACTCAACCCCCCATGGGACCAGAAAGGACCTTCAGAAGGTCATCTTGTCCAGCCCCCTGATGGGACCAGAAGGGACCTGTGAGGATCATCTAGTCCAACCCTCCCCGATGGGACTGGAAGGAACTTCCAAAGGCCATCTATTCAGCCCCCTATGGGACCAGAAGCTACCCCTGAAGGTCATCTAGTCCAGCCCCCTCCAAGGGACCAGAAAGGACCCCCAAGGGCCATCTAGTCCAGCTCTCCCCGATGGGACTGGGACCTCCAAGGGGCATATATTCAACCCCTATGGGACCAGAAGGGACCTTCGGAAGGCCATCTAGTCCAGCTCCCTGATGGGACCAGAAGGTACCTCTGAGGGCCATCTAGTCGAGCCCTCCCCGATGGGACTGCAAGGGACCTCCAAGGGCCATCTATTCAACCCCCTTCCATGGGACCAGAGGCAGTTTAATATTACCCCCTTCCCAAACACAAACACACACACACACACACACGAGTGCAAGCCAAGTGTGAGAGTCACACTCTTTTTTGTACAACTATTACTATTTTTTTTTACCTTGAGCTGCTGCTCTTCTTCCTGCAGCGCCCCACAGCAAAATCAAAGCCCCCAGGCCCCACGGCCACCGCCCGGGACCCATATCCCTGCCGCTGCCTGGTCCAAGGAAGGAAACTTTTCTGGGTGTCCCCCCTCCCAACCTCAACCCAACCCCTCTGGGCAGAGTCCTTTCGCCTCCCCGCGCCAGCCAGCCAATGGGCTTCGCGAGCGCACCGCCTCGTCATCAGTTGCTAGGGAGAAGCCGCTGGGTTTCCACTTTGAGCAATAGATTGGCTGGTTTGGATGCATTTGTGGGTGCAGCGGTGGGAGACTTGGAGGGGAGTGGGGCGAAGGAGATCCGTGGGACCCCCCAAAAAAGGGAAGGAAGGAAGGAAGTGCTTCCAAGGACTAGACTAGACAAGTTAACTGTTCAATGGATTTGTAACTGGTTGACTGGCCGAACCCAAAGGGTGCTCAGCAGTGGCTCCTCGTCTTGGAAAGATGTGACCAGTGGGGTGCCACAGGGTTCTGTCCTGGGCCCAGTACTATTCAACATCTTTATCAATGACTTGGATGAGGGAATTAGGGGCATACTTATCAAATTTGCAGATGACACCAAATTAGGAGGAGTAGCTAATACCCTAGAGGACAGAATCAAAATTCAAAATGACCTGGATAGACTGGAGAGCTGGGCCAAAGCTAACAAAATAACAAAATGAAATTCAATACGAGAAATGTAAGGTACTGCACTTAGGGCGGAAAAATGAAATGCATAAATATAGGATGGGAGAGACCTGGCTGAATAAGACCACGTGCGAAAGGGATCTAGGAGTCCTAGTAGACCACAAGTTGAACATGAGCCAACAGTGCGATGTGGCAGCTAAAAAGGCCAATGCGATTCTGGGTTGTATCAATAGAAGTATAGTGTCTAGATCAAGGGAAGTAATAGTGCCACTCTATTCTGCCTTGGTCAGACCTCACTTAGAATACTGTGTCCAGTTCTGGGCACCACAATTAAAAAAGGATATTGACAAATTGGAGCGTGTCCAGAGAAGGGCAACTAAAATGGTGAAAGGTCTCGAAACGATGCCTTATGAGGAGGAACTTAGGGAGCTGGGTATGTTTAGCCTGGAAAAAAGACGGTTAAGAGGCGATATGATAGCCCTGTTTAAGTATTTGAAGGGATGTCACGCTGAGGATGGAGCAGGCTTGTTTTCTGCTGATCCAGAGACTGGAACACGGAGCAATGGATGCAAGCTCCAGGAACAGAGGTTCCACCTCAACATTAGGAGGAACTTTTTGACAGTCAGAGCTGTTCGGCAGTGGAACGCACTCCTTCGGAGCATGGTGGGGTCTCCTTCCTTGGAGGTCTTTAAACAGAGGCTGGATGGCCATCTGTCAGGGATGCTTTGATTGTGATTTCCTGCATGGCAGGGGGTTGGACTGGATGGCCCTCGTGGTCTCTTCCAACTCTGCAATTCTATGATTCTATGATTCTAAGGAAGCGAGAAATATATTTATGTACTCATCCATTTTCTCCTTTTATTATTCGCCTCCCTTTTCCTCCAAAAAGAGATTCAAAAGCAAACCAGTGCAGCAGCAGCAGCAATAATAATAATAATAATAATAATAATATGATTCCCGGATGAAACTAGGAGCAGAACCGAGGCAACCGCGTTGGTTTCCCGGAGGAATTATTTCAAAATCAAGTAAATTAAAATCAAATTAATGTAAAGCCTAGTACTTTAGGTATTATATTAGGGTGTTCCCCCCCCAAAACGAATAAATAGCGTTGTTCTTATTTAATGGTCATAGGCGGTCTTCCTCAGAGGTCCCTTCCAGTCCTGGGGGGGCCTGGACTAGATAACTTCGGAGGTCCCTTACAAACCCATGGTGGGCTGGACTAGATGGCCCTTAGGGGTCCGTTCTGGTCCCATCAGGGGGCTGGACTAGATGGCCCTTGGGTTCCCTTCCGGTGCCATCAGGGGGTTGGACTAGATGGCCCTTGGAGATCTATTCTAGTCCCATTGGGGGACTGGACTAGTTGGTCCTTGGAGGTCCCTTCTGATCCCATCAGGGGGCTGGACTAGATGGCCCTTGGAGGTCTATCCTGGTCCCGTCGGGGGACTGGACTAGATTGCCCTTGGAGGTCTATCCTGGTTCTGTTGGAGGACTGGACTAGATTGCCCTTGAGGGTCCCTTCTGGTCCCATCAAGGGGGTTGGAGTAAATGGCCCTTGGGGATACTGTCCAGATTTTGGGCCCAGGTAGGCTCCAGATAATTTTTGGAGTAATATGGGAGAGAAACCACCTGACTCAAGGGAATTTTAGAAACCAAATCCATGATTCTATGGCTTTCCAAACCTTGTTGGACTTCAAACCCCATCATCCCCATCACCAATGTATAGAAGACCTGATGGGAATTACAGTGCAAAAAGCAAAACTTTTCCAAGCTGGTTGCCTATTGCTCAGGCCCCACGTGGTCCAGGCACCAGTTTCTTGAGGTGAGCCTCCCGCAACCATGTTCCCCTCCAATTGATTTGGACTCTGACTCCCATCTTCCCATTGTTAGAGGTGAAGTCCAACCCATCTGGAGGGGTCTTCTTGTAGGGGCTGGCGTTTCCTCACATGGATAACCCACCTGAGCTTTTAATATCAGCCTTGAGGGAAATTTCTCTCTAGAGGTTAGAAAATGTACTTTGGAGAACTACAGCTTCCAAATTCTCCATGACCATGCAGACTGAGGGTATTCTAGGGCTTCTAGCTTCACTATATATACCATAGAGACCAAGCAGGACATGGAGGCAACCTCCTCACCTCAAAAAACCAACAACCCTGTTTCTTCCAGATGTTTGAGGGTAGACTGCCCCTGGACTTGGAGGCTCATTCTAATAATCACAACTAATTGATTGATAGACTTCTCATCTGGACATTTCTCAAACTTCTTGGTTCTGGGGAATTTCGGGGGGGGGGCTCTTACTGCAAGGGGAAGAGAGGGGGCTTGGGTTCGAGTTTCACTCTCACTTCCAGTTGGTGTTGGAAATTCCCAACGTAAATGTTGCAATGAGCCATAAGCCTAATTTTGGGTATAAATAGACCCTTGAGAAGGATGTGTGAAACTGTGGATAATAGTGAACCCTATTGAAATGAATGACTTCCAGCCAAAGCATACCTTAGAATCACGGTGGAGGACTTAGAACCCAGCTTGTGGAGGCAATTAGCTAACACACATTGGAAACTGCTTAATGCAGTGTAGATGTGTAAATTGCTATTTCTTAAAACAAATTGTAAGCTGCTCTGATAGCCTTTGTGGCTGAAGAACAGGGTATAAATACCTAAAAATAAATAATTAAAAATAAATAGAAAATGCCTAGAGAGGATATTTCCCCCCAGATGTGGATAAGTGAAACCATGGATATCAAATCCGTGGATACGGAGGTCTATCTGTAGTGTAAAACCAGGTACATGCAAATGAATTAAGCCCCAGCATTGGATAGCTTGGCTGCCTCTGCACTGCAGAAATAATCCAGTTTGATGCCACTTTAACTGCCATGGCTCCATCCCATGGAATCCTGGGATTCATAGTTCATTGTAGCACCAGGGCTGTCTGACAGAGAAGGATAGATGGCCATCAGTTGGACATGCTTTGA
This sequence comes from Gambelia wislizenii, assembly GCA_030847615.1. Lineage (NCBI taxonomy): Eukaryota > Metazoa > Chordata > Lepidosauria > Squamata > Crotaphytidae > Gambelia > Gambelia wislizenii. Next base: position 5,024,055 of record JAUMIR010000002.1, on the reverse strand, counting down.
TTGTGTGTTCCTGCATGGCAGAAGGGGGTTAGACTAGATAGCCCTTGGGGTCTCTTCCAACTCTATGATTCTATGAGTCTATCATGCCTATTCCTGCATAGCAGAAGGGGGTTGGACTAGATGGCCCTTGGGATCTCTTTCTACTCTATGATTCTATGATACTATCATGGGTATTCCTGCATAGCAGAAGGGGGTTGGACTAGATGGCCCTTGGGGTATCTTCCTACTCTATGATTCTATGATTCCAACACAGCTCCCGTTGAATGCATTTCCTGGATTTGAAGATCCAAGATACTTCATTTTGTCGCAACGGAGGAATCCCGAACAAGAGGGAAATATGGATGGGGATTAAACTCTCCGAAGTTTCTACCTCCAACAAAGGTAAAACTTCTCTTTTGGACTATAATTGGCGAAGGTGTTGTCTAAATAATGAAAATATTCCTCATTGAATTAGCAGAGAATACCTTTTGTCCCAACATGATTCGCAGTATTTGGAAGAAGCCCCCCCCAAAAAAAAAACTCCACTTACTGTGTTGGAAAAGCCTTTGCAAAGTTTCACAATTAAAAAAAATAATAATGTGCAAATATGTGCATTATTGTTCATCTGGACATCCAGTTCAGAATGCTGTGCATTCTCATTTCATGTTTGTATTGTCAAGTGTACACTTTTTTGCTGCACTGAGGTGACCAAAGAGCTTCTTATCAACAGAAAGTTGCACTTGTGAACTTTTGATTTACAAGTAAAAGAATAAAAATAATAAATGGCAACAACAGATGGGGAAAATAATAATGTGTTGTACTCTCAGCCACTATCTTGATTTGCAGGCATAGCTGCGTGTGCACGTCAAACACGGATAGCTTCGCATACAATAGATTTTGCTAAAAGACTGAGGAGACTTTGAATGCTATTGCAAATTTGCAAAAATGCGCATCAATCTGTATTATAACTTCTCATCTAGACAAGCCCCAGGTTTGTCTCCAGGTTTAGAGGCTGTCTAAATGGTGAAAATATTCCTCATAGAATTCAAAGAGAATTTGTTTTGTCCAAATGGGATCCTGCAAAATGTTGCCATATTTGGAAGAGCCCCCACCCACCCAAAAAACCTTCAAATACTCCATGGGAAAAGCCTTTGCTGTTTTCCCTGCATATAATTACTGATAAAGCCTCCATCCTGAATCGTTGGGCTGAACATTTTCAAAGTCTCTTTAGCGCCAACCGAGTAGTCCAAGCCTCAGCTATCCAACATATGATACAAAAACCAATGAAAAATGAATTGGACATAGCTCCCACTTTGGAAGAGACCCTTAAGGCCATACAGCAGATGAAAAACGGCAAGGCAGCTGGGATTGATGGAATCCCACCTGAAGTTTGGAAACACGGAGGTCATGCACTCCACGAAAAATTCCACAAATTCCTTGTGAATTGCTGGGAAAAAGGGGAACTGCCATCAGACCTCCGAGATGCAGTCATCATCACCCTGTACAAGAAAAAAGGAGCAAAATCCGACTGCTCAAACTATCGAGGCATAACACTGCTCTCTATTGCTGGAAAAATCCTTGCAAGGATACTCCTGAACAGATTAGTTCCTGCTATTGCAGAAGAACTTCTCCCTGAAAGCCAATGTGGCTTCAGAGCCAATAGGAGTACTACAGACATGGTATTTGCCCTTAGGCAACTGCAAGAAAAATGTAGGGAGCAGAACAAGGGTCTCTATGTAACATTTGTCGACCTCACCAAAGCCTTTGACACTGTAAGTAGAAAAGGTCTGTGGCAGATCCTGGGAAGACTAGGATGTCCCCCCAAATTCCTTAAAATGATTATCTTGCTACATGAGGGCCAGCGTGGTCAAGTCAGATATGGCGATGCTCTTTCAGAGCCCTTTCTAATAACTAATGGAGTGAAGCAAGGTTGTGTTCTTGCACCAACTTTATTTACAATCTTCTTTAGCACGATGCTCCAAAGGGCTATGGCAGAGCTTGAAGAAGACGATGGCATCTATATACGTTACCGTACTGATGGTAGCTTGTTTAACTTAAGCCGTCTGAGGGCTCACACTAAGACCCTAAACTATCTAGTCCGTGAGCTGCTCTTTGCCGATGATGCTGCCCTTGTTGCCCACACAGAAGCAGCTCTGCAGCGCCTAACATCCTGCTTTGCAACAGCTGCAGAGCTGTTTGGGCTAGAAGTCAACCTGAAGAAAACGGAAGTTCTTTACCAGCCTGCACCACAGGACGAACACCACCATCCCCACATTGCCATCGGCAAATCTGTGCTCAAGTCCGTTCAGCAGTTCACTTACCGGGGAAGCATCATCTCCTCAGATGCCAAGATTGACAAAGAGATCGATCACAGATTAGCAAAGGCATATAGTGCATTTGGAAGACTTCACAAAAGAGTCTGGAGCAATAAACACCTGAGGCAAAGCACAAAAATCAGTGTGTATAGAGCCATCGTACTGTCTATCCTCCTCTGTGGATCTGAAACATGGGTCACCTATCGCCACCACCTACGACTCCTCGAGCCTTTCATCAGCGCTGTCTACGCACAATCCTAAATATACACTGGACTGACTATGTGACGAATGTTGCTGTCCTTGAGCAAGCAGGGATCACCAGCATTGAGGCCATGATATTGAGAACACAGCTGCGCTGGGCAGGGCACGTTTCTAGGATGGAGGACCATCGCCTCCCAAAAATACTACTCTACGGTGAACTCGCCACGGGTCAGCGTAAGAGGGGCGCTCCAAAAAAGTGATACAAAGACTCCCTGAAACAACATCTCAGGCTCGGCCAAATTGATCACCAACAGTGGTCCGCCCTGGCCTCACATCGGGAGGCATGGAGACGCACTATTCACAATGCTGCAGCCTTATTTGAGAACTCACGACGAACAAGTCTTGAAGAGAAATGACAACGCAGAAAGAATCACAACCCAAAAACATCACCCAAGGAGACCTTCTGCTGTGCTTTTTGCAACCGGACTTGTTTATCTCGGATTGGCCTTTTTAGTCATCAGCGCGCTTGCAGAAGGCGCGGGATGAGTCCTTCCTGAATCTTCGTTTGCGAAGAAAAGCCAGAGAGAGAGAGAGATATTTTTAACTCCGAAGCAAACGTGCATTCCTGCTCACTGGTCAGACGTGTGCAGGGGGTGGAGCTTGCTAACAAGGGAAGCACCCTAGACCACCATGTTGGATTTTCACTGTAGTGATCATGCACTGACATAACTGCCTACCCCCCCCCCATTTACTTAAGTGGATGATCTCACTTCCACACCTTGGATTTGTTTTTAAAAAATACTGTTCAGTGACAGCAACTGGTGACAATAAAAAATGTGAGTAATTCACTTGTACCCGCCATCCTGATTCGCAGGCATGCCCATTTGAACACCCATGGCTTTGCATACCTGCAAATTTGAAAAAAAACATAGAATCATAGAATTGTAGAGTTGGAAGAGACCACAAGGGCCATCCAATCCAACCCCCTGCCACGCAGGAAATCACGATCAAAGCATTCCTGACAGATGGCCATCCAGCCTCTGTTTAAAGACCTCCAAGGAAGGAGACCCCACCACGCTCCGAGGGAGTGCGTTCCACTGCCGAACAGCTCTTACTGTCAGAAAGTTCCTCCTCATGTTGAGGTGGAATCTCTGTTCCTGGAGCTTGCATCCATTGCTCCGTGTTCCAGTCTCTGGAGCATCAGAAAACAACCTTGCTCCATCCTCAATGTGACACCCCTTCAAATACTTAAACAGGGCTATCATATCGCCCCTTAACCATCTTTGTTCCAGGCTAAACATACCCAGCTCCCTAAGTCTCTCCTCATAAGGCATGCTTTCCAGACCTTTCACCATTTTAGTCGCCCTCCTCTGGACACGCTCCAATTTTTCCATATCCTTTTTGAATTGTGGTGCCCAGAACTGGACACAGTATTCTAGGTGAAGCCTAAGGCAGAATAGAGTGGTCATCACGTTTCTTTCTTTTTTAACATCATTTGCCTGCTGAAGAAACCAGTAGAGTTCCGAAAGCTTGTGTTTTTTGCCTTTTGGTTGGCCAAAAAAAGGTATCGCTTTTTTGTAGTGTAACATCTCATGTTTAAAAGGCACCACCAGGAGGGGGACTCTCCCTTGCCGTATCATTCCTGTCCCATCACCAGGGCCCACCCTCTGTGACATCACAAGGGGTCACCCCATGGCTCAGGTTTTGGCCCTGAAACACCTCTGAGCCTGGGAGAATCCTGCTCCATGGCAGCCTTCAGATCTTGTGACATGATAGCCATGTTTAAAAATTTGGAGGGATGTCAAAAAATTTGGAGGGGTCTGGAAGCCATCATGCCCTATGAGTAGAGGCTTAGGGAACTGGGCATGTCTAGCCTGGAGAAGAGAAAGTTGAAAGGGGACATGATAGCCATGTTTAAACATTTGAAGGGATGTCATACTGAGGATGGAGCAAGCTTGTTTTCTGCTGCTTCAGAGACTAGGACACGGAACAATGGACTCAAACTACAGGAAAAGAAATTCCACCTAAACGTTATTAGGAAAAACCTCCTGACAGAGGACAGTAAGAGTGGTTCAGTAGTAGGATCCACTGCTTGCCTGGGAGTGTGGTGGAGTCACCTTCTTTTGAGGTCTTTAAACAGAGGCTGGATGGCCATCTGTAGAGAATGCTTTGATTGTTTATTCCTGCATGGTAGGATGAGGTTGGACTAGATGGTCTTTGCTGGACCCTTCTGAGTCTAGGATTGTACTGGAATCTCCTTCTATGGAAGTTTTTAGAGAGGCTGGATGGCCATCCGTTGGGGGTGTTTTGATTGTGTATTCCTGCATGGCAGAATGTGGTTGGACTAGATGGCCCTTGGGGTCTTCTCCAACTCTATGATTCTAAAAGCTGTTCGACAGTGGGGTCTGCAGCTGCCTGGGAGGGTGGTGGAGTCTCCTTCTTTGGAGGTGTTTAAACAGAGGCTAGATGGACATCTGTCAGGAATGCTCTGATTGTGGCCGAATGGGGTTGGACTAGATGGCCCTTGGGGGTCTCTTCCAACTCTATGATTCTATGATCATTTTGTATTATGCACAGAGATTGTCTGCAGACCAGCCTCTCTCTCTCTCCATCCCCGCCTGCTACTTTCTGCATTTTTCACTCTTTCTCTCTCTCTGTTTAGTGTTTACACATCCTGCAGCTTTTAATAATAAATGTTCCTTTAATGCATCCATCGTTGTTTGAGGGGTGTGGTGGGGGGTCTGTTTGAGTACATCTGTCTTCCTTTGAGGGGGGTCTTCTTTATTGCGCTCTGTAGCTTGCTCTGACTTCTATTTGGTGCCTGACTCCCGTTTCTCTCCCTCCTTGTTGTCCTTGGTTTTTCCTGCTGCCAAAAGGTTTTCCTTCACTCATTGGCCCTGCTCTGCAGCATTGCTGGTTGCCTTGGTTGCATTTTTTGCATCAGACGCTTGCTTCTGCAGCTTTGGCAGGAGTCCTCCCCCCCCCCCCAGTGACAGGTTTGCAAGGGCGGGATTATCCATGTCCCAAGGCCCGGCTCTCTTGCATCATTAAATTTTCTCCTTCTCCATGCATGCCAAACTGGGATTAGCTCCAGTATGGCCACATTCTTAAACAGCGGTGTTGTTTCACCTTTGCAAACAAGGCCTTGAGTACATACGGCTGTGTGTGTTTGGTCATCTTCTTTATCCCAGAGCATGCAAAGGTCTCCACAGTCATTGCCATTAAATATACTTTTGTGAGCCTTCATAGAATCCTAGAGTTGGAAGAGATCTCCAAGGGCCATCTAGTCAATCCCTTTTCTGCCCTGCAGGCATACCCAATCCAAGCACTCTTGACCAACTGCCACCCAGCTTTTCTTTTAAAAACCTCCAAAGATGGAGACTCCACCACACTCCCAGGCATTGCATTCCATAGAATCATAGAGCTGGAAGGGACCTCAAAGCCCATCCAGTCCAACCCCATTCTTCCATGCAGGAACACTCAATCTAAGCTCTTCCGATGGATGGCCAACCAGCCTCTATTTAAATTCTCCAAGGAAGGAGACTCCACCACATTCCCAGGCAGCAGCAGCATATTCCACTGTCGAATAGCTCTTAGAATATTGCAAAGCCCAGTTTCATAGAATCTTAGGGCCATCTAGTCCAACCCCATTTTGCCATGGAAGAAGCCACAACTAAAGAACTAAAGAGTTCTTTCCTAATGTTTGGGTGGAATCTCTTTTCTTGTCATTTGAATCCATGGTTTCACAGAATCCTAGAGTTGGAAGGGTCCCCCAAGGGCCATCCAGTTCAACCCCCTTCTGCCATGCAGGAAGACACCATCAAAGCACTCCCATATTCAAGTCAAGTCAAGTTGACATATTTCTGACTTACAGTGAACCTATCTGGGGTTTTCTGAGCAAGATTTGTTCAGAGGGGGTTTAGCTTTGCCTTCCTCTGAGGCTAAGAGAGTGTGACTTGCCCTAGGACATCCATTGGGTTTTCATGGCTGAGAGAGTTGAACCCTATTTCATAGAATCATAGAGTTGGGAGAGACCTCAAGGGCCATCCAGTCCAACCCCTTGCCATGCAGAAATACACAACCAAATCATTCCTGACAGATGACCATCCAGCCTCTGTTTAAAAACCTCCAAGGAAGGGGACTCCACCACACTCCCAGGCAGCAGCAGTGGATTCCACTTCGTATTCCACGAAGTGTTCCACTTCGGAACAGCTCTTACTATCAGGATGTTCTTCCTAATGTTTAGGTGGAATCTCTTTTCCTGTAGTTTGAACCCATTGCTCTGTGGTCTCTAACACACAAACCACTGTACCACATTGGCTCTCTTAGATAGATAGATATTAGCCACCAGCATGCTAAAAGCACCAGATCCCATCTGTTCTTGGAAGCTAAGCAGGGTCATCCCTGGTTAATATTTGGATGGGAGTCCATCAAGGAATCTCAGGTGCTGGAGGCTGTATTTCAGAGGAAGCAACTGGCAAAACCACCTGTGAGAACTCCTGGCCTAAGAAAAACCCTCTGAAAATCATTGGATTGCCATAAGTCATCAGACAGCTCAAAGGAACATATGTACATACATATGTTGTACAAGACAAACTAGATAGATGGATAAATAGACAGAGGAGATTATCATACTACACTATTATAGCACTATTATTCCGCTTTAACTGCTCTGGCTGCCTGCTGTGGAATCCTGGGATTTGCAGTTTAGGAAGGGGCATTTAGAACTCTCAGTCAGAGCTCTTTGGCCTCACTAAACTACAAACCCCAGAACTCCACAGGAGGCAGCCACAGCATTTAAAGTGGAATAATAGTGCTATAACAGTGTAGTGTGATAATCTCCAGAGACATTGCTAGGTAGACTAGTCAGTATATATAGACAGACAATAGAGAGATGAACACTAGATAGATGACTGATAGATAGATGATAGAAACAAGATTAATACATAGATATACATTAGAAAGATATAGATAAGATAGGCTAGATAGACAGACAGATAGATAGATAGGTGCTAGTTTGGTGTAGGCACCAGCATTATTTGGCAGAGTAGGCTAAAAGACCTTGTGAAACTAGAAATCCCAGGATTCCATGGCAAATAATACAGTTATCCCTCTGTATCCACGAATTTGATATCCATGGATTTAACTATTCCCAGCTTGAAAATATTCTTAAAAATAATAATAATCCAAAAGGCAAACCTTGATTTTGCCATTTTATATAAGGGACACCATTTTGCTATGCCATTGCACATAATGGAACTTGAATATTCATGTATTTTGGTATCCATGGGGGTCCTGGAACCAAACCCCAGCGAATGTGAAGGGACAACTGTAATTCAGTTTCAAACTGAATTATTGATGTAGCTGCTTTTATCACACTACACTGTTATGGTGCTATTATTCCACTTTAAGTATTCTGGCTGCCTCCTGTGGAATTCTGGAATTTGTAGTTTAGTGAGCCCTAAGAGCTCTCTGGCTGAGAATGCTAATGCCCCTCCCTAAATTGCAAATCCCAGGATTACACAAGAGACAGCATTAGCAGTTAAAGTGGAATAACAGTGCTACAACAGCATAGCATGATAATCTGGGATGCACCGTGGGTTAGAGAAGGCCAAAAACCTCGTGAAACTATAAATCCCAATATTCCATAAGGAAGGAGCCATGACAAATAATAGTTCAGTTTCAAACTGGATTATTAGTGTAGTGTACGATTCACCCTGGGTTCTTGCCATGGCTCCTTCCCTATGCAATCGTCCTGGAATTTGTAGTCTGGTGTAAGCACCAGCCTTCTTTGGCAGAGAAGGCCAAAGACCTTGTGAAACTACAAATCCCAGGATTCCATAGGGAAGAAGCCATGGCAAATAATCCAGTTTCAAACTGGATTATTGGTGTAGTGTGGGGTGCACCATGGGTTATTTGCCATGGCTTCTTCCTTATGGAATCCTGGGATAGTTTGGTATAAGCCAAAGACCTTGTAAAACTACCCATTCCAGGATTCCATGGGAAAGGAGGCATGGCAAATAATAATCCAGTTTCAAACTGGATTGTGTAGTGTGCACTAGGGCATTTAAATAAAACAACTGGAAAAGGTAACGGGGGGGGCAGAAGAGGAATAATAATAATAATAATAATAAAATTTATTTATACCGGCCCCTCTGTTAAAAACAATCGGGGATTAATGGGGATTGGGGGGGCATTTTTTGGTTCTCTCGCCCAAAAAATGGCTGGGGCTAAAAAGCAGAGAGCGAGCACTGCAGAAGTGAGGGAGGATGCAAGGATTGCGGCAGGGGCGCGCGTGCAATTGCACGGGGAACCCCTGGTGCAAAGCGGCTTCGCACGAGAATTGCGCAGCCAGGCCCGGGGAAAACGGCTTATTGAGCCCGCGCATGCGCAACGACCTTCCCTGCCTCCAGCATTGCGCAACAGCAGCCGCCAAAGGAAGGAGACGGCACACTGCAACGGGACCGCACTACGCATGCGCTCCCATCTCCTCTCTTCTCCCCCCCACCACATTGGCGCATGCGCCCATGATGCTAGAGGGAGGGAAAGAGGAGCACGCATGCGCAGTCGGGCTCTCCGGGCGCCGCGGGAGCCATGCTGGCTTTTTACCCCCAGAGAAACCTCGGCGGGGGAGGGGGGCAAATAGGTCTCCCCAAATTAATTTTTTTCCACCAGGCTTCGAGGATTTTTTGTCGGATTTCCTTTTTTTGGTGAGCGAAGGATCAAAGAAGCCCCCCCACGACCTCCCAACATCCAGGCTTTTTTCCCTTTCGAGACGACGCCAGAGCGTCACGTGACGGCCGGGAGCCAATCAGGACCCAGTGACGTGGACGAAGAGGGCTTTTTCCTCCTTTCGTGATGACGTGATGGCTCACGTGACGGCCGGGAGCCAATCAGGGCGCAGTGACGGGTGGCTGTTGTCACGGTTTTCTCGCTCGGCCATGGCGGCTGAGGCGGCGGGTGGCAAGATTTAACAACAACAAGAAGAAGGAATTATAATTATTATTTTTAAATATGGATCGTTTATTTTTCATTTTTTCTCCGCTTCTCTTGAGACGGGATTTATTCAAGATGGCGCCGTGGCGATTTCGGCCGCCGAGGTCACGCCCCTTCTCGGTCGGCCAATGGGGTGAGTCCTCTCTGGCCACGTGACCTCCCATCTGGAGGGCGGAGGCACGCGGAGCGGGGAGGGAGGTGGAAAAAAGAGCAGGGCGATGTCAATCAAGCTTCTCTTCCCGCCTCCTCGGAGACAAACCGCCCAATCAAGAGCCAGGACGGGCGGTGGCTGCTTAAAGGGCCAGCTACATTCTATAGAGAGGGAGAAGTTGGATGTCACGTGGCATCTTGACAAAGGGACCCCCTCTTTTTTTGGTTGGGGGGGAAAGAGGAGGAGGGGAGAGTTGTACCCCCCCCGGGTCCGTCCTGTGGAAATTTCCAAGCTTCTTTTAAAGCTGCAATGATGGGGATGGTCCTTTTGAAAATGCCTCTTAGGAATTGGGGTAAAGTTGCATTTCTGCTTTTTTGGGGGGTGTCTTTTTATTTTAGGGTTGAGAAGACCTATTTGCATGGGGGGGAGGGGAGAAGGAATTTCATTGCTTTTGTAGATGGGCTGGGCGTTTTCTTGCAACGAAAACTGGAAGGAAATTGTCTCTTGTTTAGCCAATTGTTTTTTGGGGGGTCATTTATTTGGTTGGGGGGGTCGCTTTTGCAGTGTGTTTCATTGCTTTTTTTTTTTTTGAATGCTTGAATTTGGAGGCGCGGGGGAGAGGAGGCATTGCATTGGTTGGGCGTTGTCTTGCAAGGAAAGCTTTCTCTGTTTTGCAGATTGGGGAAGGGAGACGACCACAAGTGGGGGGGGGGTTGCAACGTGGAAGCGGGAACCAATGCACTTTTGCATGGCCAATGTGTTTGACTTGTAGGAATGCAAAAAAAAAAAAAGCCAAGCATTGCACTGAATTAGAGAAAATTAGTAAATTGCAAAAATTTTGCATTTTTGTTGCATTCTTTTTTGTGTGTTGTGCGTGTGTGTGTGTAAGACAAGAGCATTTTGTGTCCCCTTGAAAGCTGTACATCCTGCTTTCCCTAATGGTTGCATATTCTAAATTGTATTGCGTATATTGTATATATACTGAGTTGTATTGTATGTGTGTCTTTTTCCTTGCATGAAGGGAGGGGGGCTTTTGTGTGTATGTGGGGCAGAGTGGGGGAGGCAGAATATGTGCTGCCCTCACCCTCTTTCCAAGATGGAGGCCCTGAGTAGAGTGCTGTGTCATGCCTGCATGACATTGCAGAGGAAGCTGTGTGTGTGTGTGTGTGTGACCACCACAAAGGGACCCTCCTTTTCTGCACCCCCTCTTGGTGTTTCAGCTCTATTGAGACACCCCTTACATTTTGCTTTTTTATTTTGCAGGGGTGTGTTGCACCTACACTTTTGGCTAAAATGGAACCTCCTTATTGCTTTTTTGCAAAATGGCTGCGCCACCGTGTGTGTGTGTGTGTGTGTGTGTGTCTCTGTATGTGTGTGGTGGGGAGAGTATGACCTCAGCACATCAGACTGGTTGGAGGAGATCTTCTTTTGGGAGTTCTCCCCCCCTACCTTTCCCAGGCAGTTCTGACTTTGCACAGGGGCAGGGTGCATTGTTTCTGACTTTCTTTTGATAGGCAAAAGCTCTGTTTTTCACCGAGGAAGAACCGGTTGTGGCGCATGGCGGTGGCCATGCCAGGATGTGACTCATGGCCAGGGACTGTGGCGGCTTCCAGAACAATCCGGTTTACCCTTTCCAAAAGAAAAAGGGGGGCTCATGCGCACGCATGAACGCGCGCGCACACACACACATAAGCACATGGCTCCTTCAGCGTCTGTGTGTGGGGTCTCCTTCCCTTAGTTGAGGAAAATTGTTGGGCGCATCACTTTTTTGTGGTGCATGCATACACAGCCAGGGGGTCTGTTGCTCTGTAAAGAAACCCCCCCACCCCAACTAGGAAGGACAGTCCCCTAAACTGACCCCATTTCCATGCTCACCTCCAGCGAGGAAGCCACACTTGTCATAAACACTGGGGGAGATTTCTGACTTGGCCATAGCCTGGCAAGGAGGATCTTCTTGCCGCAGTCTGGCAAGGAGACCCACTGCCTGCCCCATAGCATCTGTCTGCATCCCCTCCTTCCAGATGCCTGACCCCAGGGGGCTTGAGGTGGGGGCCCGAAATGCCAGGAAAGGCATTACACCCCCACGGATTTGTCAGAGGCACAGGGTGTGGTTGTGGAGGTTGAATCATACACTCACGCCACCCAGGAAGGGGCCTGGCTTCTCTTTGGGGAAGGAGGGGAATAGAGGAAGCCAGGCCACCTGGCAGCATTGTTTGGGGAGAGAAGACACAGCCACCTCCGCGCTGTGTGAGGCAAATTGGGGGGTCCCGTGTAGCCCCTTTGCCAATGAGGGGGGAAAAACACATTTCTTTGTGTTAGCTTCCATGGGTTCCCACCAGAGTGGAAGTCCAGGAACTGCTAGAAATGTCATTCTCTCATTGAGACTCAAAAAGGGGCCACAGGATTACTGCTTTTTTTTAGCTCAAGGGAGACCCACAAGACCCCCCCTCTTTTTGGGTGTGTGGGGAGGTGGCAGCCAAAGGAGACTCTGTGTGGCTGGCCTTCAAGACAAAATCTCTGGCCTTCAAAACTTGGCAGTTGTTACGGGCTCTCAAGTGGACTTTTGAGAGGCCCTGCTGAGGCCTTTCATGCAGGGCAACAGCCATGGCTTCCTCAATGATACACCTCTCATCCCCCCCCCGCCCCACTCCCAATTTTCCCACTATTATTCCATCGGTGAAGCTTTTGGGGTTTTGAAGACCATAAAATGGCTGGTGGGAAGGTACAACTGGGATTTTGTTGGGGGGGTCTGTATGTGTGTTATTGTAGTGTTACAGGTGAAAGTGGGGGTGATACCACCAGAATTGGCCCACAAATATCTTCTCTGGACAGGCCAGTATCATAGCTGTTGGAGGCATGGTTTCCTAAGGGCCAATATGGTGTCGCTTAGGCTAAGCAGCGGGACACAAACTTAAAGAGGATACAGGCTGTACCCCTGTGGAATTGGCGTGTGTTATGGTTCAAGGGTTGTGTGTGGGGCTCTGTGGGATGCCAGGACCCATAGCAACTTGGTTTTTTTGAGGGGGTGCGTGTGTGGGTTTGTTCAGTTCAGTGTTGCCTCAGCGCCATTTTGCCTCTCAGCCATGGGGGATAGCGATCCACGAAAGAAGGGTGAGTGAACCGAACGCAGTCTGGAGGGGGTGCCCCACAGGAGTGCGTGTGCAAGTGTGTTCACTACTGCTCTGGTGAGAGAAGAGGTTGGCATTTCTTTCTGGCCCTCATGCTACACAAGGCAATGCTTCATATGTTAAAAGTATCCTTTCTGTCAGAAAATTGCCATTCTGAGATACAAGGCACTTTGTTTTTATTTTTTTAATTAAGGCGCTGTTGCTGGCTTGTCTGCTTTTGACCCTGGTGTCCCTTTTCTGCTCTCGTGTGAATGGATGACACGTGTCATTCCTTTTAATTTGGGGAAGGGGGGTTTAAAAAACCCCCATGTGAAAAGAGTGGGGGTGTTTTAAATATTTTTAAATGCTTCTGCGACCTTTTGTGGTTTATTTGCGGTGTGTTTTTTTCAATTCCTCATGGTTTTGGCGGGAAGAGAAACCTGAAGGGAATATTGTGTTTTATTTAACAGACTTTCACCGCCCGCAAAAAAGCTTTGTTTTGGCGGGCATCGTTTTGTGACTGGGGGCAAAGGGGATCCCCTTCTTTTTTGGGGGGATCCCCGGGCGGGACCCCTCATTGTTCGCTGCGCGCCCTGCTTTTTCTCTCTCCACAAAATGGCGCCTCCGCTCTTCTCCTCCCCCGGCCTCTTCCTCGCTCCCCCTCTCCCTCTTGGGCGGAGACGCAGCAAACAACCAACGGCTGTTTCCTAACGGCCGTCCCGCCCCCACGTGACGCGACGGCCAATCACCACGCAACGGATGGCATGGCTGCCCAATGCTTGAGCGGGCTGCTGGGAGAGGCGGCAAAGGGGGGGCAAGTGATGAGCGGCGGCGGTGCCCAATCGGCGCCCGGCACTTGAGTTCCCCTCCGCCCTCTTGGCTCTGCTTTGCCGGCGAAGAGGCGTGGCCGGGTGGAACGGTGATGTCAGCGCCTGTCTCGGCCAATGGGAGCGCGGCTGGCGTCTATATAAGGCCGGTCGGGGGCAGGCCGAGAGGCGCCATTTCGCTGGAGCGGTGGAAGGATCCTGGCCTGATCCGCGCGCGCGTCCGGGCGAAAGGGAAAAAAAGAGTGGGTGGGCGGACTCTCAATCCGGATCCATCCATCGCCGGGCGGCCCCCCAATCACCATCCTTCGCGGTACACCTGTGGATCCTCCTCCCGGCTTCCGTAGATTGACCGGCCAGCCATCCAGCCAGCCCAGGCGGAGAGTGCTCCAGTCCTCCCAGTTCCCATCCAGTGCCATCCGCGCCTCGGACCGCGACGGCTCGCCTCGGGACCGGCAGCCCCTGACCCGGCGGGCTCCCAGGACACCGGGGCGCCCCATATTGCCGGCGCCTGCGCGGGGGCGGAGCTCCGGGAAGGCCTCGGAAAGGGGGTCCCCTCCCACCAATATTGGTGGTGCAAAGGCCGCCATTTTATTATTATTATTATTAATAATAACAACATCAGGCCGTGGGGGGGAGAGGAGGGGGGTTGCATTCCCTTTTGCTGTTAGCATTATTGCCATTGCAGTTGTTATTGGGTACATTCCCTAAATAAAGCCCCCCACCTTCTTCCTTAAAGCTCCCCACCTACCTTTTTTCTGAGCCCCCCACCTTCCTAAGTCCCCCATCTTCCTAAAAAAACCCACGCACCTTCCTAAAAGCCCCCCACCTTCCTGAACCCCCACTTTCTTCCTAAGTCCCCCATCTTCCTAAAACCCCCACCCACATTCCTAAAAGCCCCCACCTTCTTCCTAATTCCCCATCTTCCTACTCTTCCCCCTTCCTGAGCCCCCCATCTATCTTCTGAAAAGCCCCCATCTTCTTCCTAAAGCCCCCCACTCTCGGGGGGGTCACCGCACTTCTGATGCATTGAAAGAAGGGCGGCTGTTCCTTTTTTCCTCTCCTCCGCAACCCCTTCCTCCTCCATTTCCCCCCCTTGCGAGGCCGGCCCCCCCGAGCAAAGTGGGGGGGTTCCCCGAGGCCACGGAGGCGCCGGCGGCTGCTGCTCCTGCCCGAGCCTCCGCCTCCACCGCCACCCCTGCAGGCATGTTGCAGAACGTGAACCCCAACGGCAAGTACGTAATATCTGCCTGCAGTGGGGGGAGAGGGGTTTTATTTTAGAGTGGGGGCGCATGCTTGCAAAAGTGGGGGGGGGGTTGCATGCCTGCATGGCCAGTTCGGTCTGTGCACGCATGCAGAGCCTACCTGGAAGTGCCGCGTCACGTGGGTGGCGTTGCTTTGGAACAACAACAGTGCCACAACCCAGGGAGAATGGGTGTTGTTTGACATAACTGTCACTTAGCAACTGACACCCCCCCATCCCTTGTGTTTTGCTTTTTATTCCCTCCTTTCCAGTAGCCAAGGAACTATTTCTTTGTCTTTGGAGGTGTTTTGCAACAGAAGCTTGGATTGAGGATCTGTGCAGGCAGGGCAGCAGTGGATTGGACTGAATGGCCTTTGGGGTTCCCTTCGAATTCTGTGGAATATACTGCTGCCTGGGAGCGTGGTGCCATCTCCTTTGGAGGTTTTTAAACAGAGGCTGTATGGCTTTGATTGTGTAGTATTCCTGCATGGCAGAATGGTGTTGGACTAGATGCCCCTTGGGGTCTCCTCCAGCTGTATGCTTTTATGGAACACACTTCCTCAGAGCGTGGTGGAGTCTCCTTTGAAGGTGTTTAAACAGGCTAGATAGTAATGCTTTGATCATGTCTTCCAGCAGAGCAGAATGCTGTTGGACTAGATGGTCCTTTGAGGTCCCTTCCAACTCTTCTATGATTCTCTGAAGCCATGGATTGAAATGACAAGAAAAGAGATTTCACCTAAACATTAGGAAAGAACTCTAGTTGTGGTTTCTTGCATGGTTGGACTAGATGGCCTTTGACAGGGCCGGTTTAAGGCACCAGCAGCATCAAGCATCCGCAGGGGGCTCTGTTATTGTGGGGGCCCCATAGTAACCCTCCTGCAGAAAGGTTATTAGTAATAATCTGAATCTCCTGTACTGTGAACAGCTTAGGTTGAGTGAAGTTGCATTGACCTGAGAGAAATATATGGGGCCCCCCAAATAAAGTATTGCAGCCCCCCCTCCTTAAACTGGTCCCTTCCAGCACTAAGTTTATGAAACTGGGCTTTGCAGAATTCTAAGAGCTCTTGGACAGTGGTGGAGAGTCTCCTTCGGGCTTTTTTTTCAACAGAGGCTGGGTGGCCATCTCTCCGGCTGTACTTGCATTGTTTATTCCTGCAGGGCAGAAGGAGGTTGGGCTGGATGGCCCTTGGAGGTCCCATCCAACTCCAGGATTCTATTTTTCTGGGTTGCTTCTTGCAGTACTTCAACGTTACAGAATCATTGCAGTGTGATATATTGCTTTTAACAGCCATGGCTCTGCCTTACAGGGTCCTGGGATTTGTAATGAGGCTGAAAGACACTGTGGTGCTACGAATCCCAGGTTTCCATAGGGTGCAGCATTGTGAGAACAGTGGTGGGGTCTCCTCCTTGGAGGCCTTTAAACAGAGGCTGGGTGGCCATATGTCAGATGGGCATTGGGTGTTCCTGCGGGGCAGAATTAGGGCTGGACTAGATGGCCCTTGGGGATCTCTTCCAACTTTTCTATGAATCCAACTGCTGTGTATTTCTGCAGTATGGCTACTACACCCTTGGTTTCCTTAAAATTTTGGTAGCTGGCTGTGCCGCAAAATCCCGAGCGGCACTGCACAGTGAGTCCAGCCAGAAGGGGCGGAATAAAAAGCGCAGATCTGTCACGTGTTGACAGCTGCGCAACCTACCCTGCCTTTTAGTGGCGGCCCCTTGGATTTCCAGGAAGGAAGGGGGAACTTGGCGCCCCTTGGTCACCCCTTCGCTTTGGGATTTTTTTTACCCTCTTGGCCTGATGAGGAAGCCTGCCTAGTTCAAAAGCCCGCTTGGTGCCTATTCTGTGGATTGCTGTGTGATGGTGTATTTTGGAATTTTTCCTCTTGGCATCTCTTCTCCCTCTTGCTGTGGCTTTAAGGCGTTGATGCATCATGGTTAACAGCAGCCCCCAGCATTCCTCTTCATGGGTCTGTGCTGACTAAACCTGGGGGTGACTCACAGAGTCCAGCGAGCCCAGGAAGGCAATGTGATTCCCACACATTTTAAAGGAAACGTTGCTCTCAAACACCTGCCTGGCCCTGAGCTCCTCCTGTGTGTCATTTTTGCTGAAGTGCACGTCCCATAGCCAGTGGTCAGAGATGCTGGGGGTGGCAGTCCTACCTATGTCGGGAGGGATGCACAGTTTCCCTTCCCTACATGTGAGTGGTCTGGGTTTCACTCCTATCACCTCTGTCCAACAGTGGCCTACAAGTATTATTATTTTTGCGTTATTGTTATGGCCTTTTGCTGTCGGGTGTATTTTTCAGTAGAATGGTCTTATTCCAATTAAAAAATTCCTAATCCCCTCCCCCAAAATTCCTAGCAGTCCTGAGCCAGTAGTTGGGGATATTGGTGCAGGTAACCAAGTTTTTGGTGTTGTTGCTGTTATTATTATATTTACTTAGGGGATTTTGGTGCAGTTAGTCAAGTTGTTGTTGTTATTAATCTTACTAAATTTAAATTTTGGGGGATTTTGGTGCAGGTAGCCAAGTTGTTGTTGTTGTTGTTGCTGCTGCTGCTGCTGTTATTATAATTATATTTACTTAGGGGATTTTGGTGCAGGTAGCTAAGATGTTAATATATTTACATATATCCCACTTTTCTCCCAATTTTGGGATCTCATAGCTGTCAAAATATTTGACCATCTTGGAGCATCACTCACTCTGAGTGAAACACTCACCCCCCTTGGTCCTCCAGACGTTTTGGACTTCAGCTCCCAGAATTCCTGTCTGTTGGCTGAGCCAGCTGGGGCTTCTGGGAGTTGAGGTCCACAACACCAGGAGGACCAAAGTTTGGAAAGCTGTGGTTTAGTGGATTTTGGATGTGGTTGCATTTGGTTACATAGCCAGCACTGCTACTCCCGCCTATGTTTTAAGTAGGTATGTTACGTTTGCAATTTATAAGTTTGTAGGTTGGCTATCTAAAGACTCAATAGGAGGAGCCGAGGCAGCTGGGTCTCCCCTCCCCAATTCCTGGGCATTTGTGGGCTTGTTTAAAGAGCTCGATTATGGGGGGGGGGGCTTGTGAAACTGCAGCTTGTGGGTGTTTTGAGTCTCAGCAAGACAGTGGTTCTTGAGGGAGGCTATGATGGGCACCCAGTTCTAACTGGGTGGCACCACGACAGATTGCAGCACATGCCCCCATGTGAACCCAGGTTTAGCCCTTTTCATTTTCTGTCTGGCTGTGTTTGGATTGGGTATTCCTGCGTGGCAGAATGGGGTTGGACTAGATGGTCTTAGGGGGTCCCTTCCAGCTCTACGATTCTATCATGCATATTCCTGCAGGGCACAATGGGGTTGGAGTAGATGTCTGTTTTTGATCTCTTCCAACTCTCTGATTCTGTGATTATATCGTGTATTCCTGCAGGGCAGAAGGGGGTTGGACTGGATAGCCCTTGGGGTCTCTTCCAACTCTGGCTCTGTGATTCTATGAGGTTGTCTCTGAAGCCTCTTTTGCTTGTCTGTTGCCCATGGTCCATTTTCCTAGTTTCCTCCCCGCACCAACCTGGCAGAAAAAGGGGGAAAGGGCTCGCCCCCCCCCAAAGAAATAACCCAAGTCATGAAACTAGGTTTGGTGTATTGTGCGTGAAAAAAAGGGAGGGGGGTCCTAAGAGGAAGGAACCCCGGTTTAACTCAGTGGGTGGTGGCAGTTGGATTGTTTGTTTCTTTTTGGGGCTAATCTGGGGGTCCAGGGGAGTGAACCCAGGTTTAGCCCTTTACAGGTTCCCTGCGAGGTGGGCCTCCTTTGGCTCTGTACTTGCTGTGGAATAACGGGTGGGCTTAGTGACAAGCGTAATGTTGTGACTGGGAGGATGCTGAGGTTCTCAGGTAGAGGGGAGCTGGTGCAGGGGGCTCAGCAATTGCTTCCCTTAGCTGCAGAAGTTACTTCTGGCTCTCATACCTGTCCTTGGCAGCTGCTTTTGCGGCCACGGATGTGTGTGGGTGGCGGACAGTATGATGTGGCTGAAGGAGTGGGTGCCTTGGGGGGATGTGTGGGTTTTCCAGTGCTTGTTCCCTTGCAGAGAGATGCTGGCTCCCCACCTGACGCATCGTGTTTTCTCCCTGTTTTTCAGGATCCTGGGGGAGGGCAATGCCAGCCTGGTGGGCCTGGCCGTGGAGTCCACGCCAGGGAAGCGGATCCGCAAGCCCTCCCTCCTGTACGAGGGATTTGAGAGCCCCACCGTGGCCTCAGTGCCGGCACTCCAGCTGGCTCCGGCCAACCCGCCCCCTCCAGAGGTCTCCAACACCAAGAAGCCCGGCCGGGTCACCAACCAGCTGCAGTACCTGCATAAGGTGGTCATGAAAGCCCTGTGGAAGCACCAGTTCGCCTGGCCCTTCCGTCAGCCCGTGGACGCGGTCAAGCTGGGCCTTCCGGTAATCTGCTTCTCTTGCCTGGGGGTGGGTGGATGAGAGGGAGGGAGGGTGGGTGGATGGGAAACACACAGAGGGGCTGCTGTATTGTTGCCGTGGTCACCGGGTCCCTCTCATGCCATGAGCCTCCAGTTTGTGCATTGAGGTGTGTTGCTGTCCTGAAACACGAGGGCTGGGGGAACGCTCCTGTTTGGACATCCTTTGCCCAGGCAGCGCTTTCCTCGGCTCTGGTGTTCAGGAGCGATGAGTTCCTTGCCATTGAAGAGTCGTCTCTCTCCACCATTGCTTCTGGGGGAGCTCCTTTCGCCCTGTTGTGATGGGCAGTATAGTTCTCGCCCTGATGCTGCCCCCTTCCCGCCCCAGTGCTTGGCCCAGTGCCGTAGCTGGCTTGGCTCCCCTGCATCCATCCTCCCCCCCCAACATTCAGGCGCTTCCCAAGGGGTTGCCCCCCGATGCCCACTACAAAGGTATGGATGAGACGATGCAGCTGCTTGAGCGCTATCACGCCGCCACTGCCCCCTCCGAATCTAATCTCTTGTCCCCTGAATGCGTTTTGCAGATTCCCATCCATGACTTTGTAGAAGACATCAAGTGGCCCCCAAATTAAAGGCCAGCACCCGTGGCACCTAAGGAGTTAAAGCCCAGAGGTAAAAGCAAATGAATAAACAATGATCCATTTAGTTCTCCTGCTTTCAGTGACACAGAGAGGCTGCCTCCTCCCAGCGGGGTTCTCCTCTGGGGGAGCTGCCTGGGCGGAGGGCGTAGGCTTGTAAGTCCCACCCCCCCAGGAAAGGAGGAGGGGCCATCCCCTGCTGGGCCAAGCAAGCGCAAAACAAGCCCCTCTGTACTTTCTGGGGTGATTGTGGGTTGCAAGGAAGGTTTGGGGTGTAGTATGGATCTCCGACATCTCTCACCCCCCCCCCCCCAATATTGTGGCCAAGAGTACCTTTGTGTGATGGGGCTCCAGGCATTTGAGCAGGCAGGGCCTTGTGGTACCCTGGTGGTGTCTCTGTGGCAGGGTAGCTTGCCAGCAGCCTGCTCCTGTCTCACAATTCCCTCCTTTCCTGCCCTGTCGTTCCAGGACTACCACAAAATCATCAAGCAGCCGATGGACATGGGCACCATCAAGCGGCGCTTGGAGAACAACTACTACTGGAGCTCCGCGGAGTGTATGCAAGACTTCAACACCATGTTCACCAACTGTTATATCTACAACAAGGTGAGGAGCATGGGTCATACAATCATAGAGCACCTGGTATACGGTGAGCTTAGAATCGTGGAATCACAGAGTTGGAAGAGACCCCAAGGGCCATCTAGTCCAACCACCTGCCAAAACACTTCTGATAGAGGGCTCTCCAGCCTCTCTTTAAAAACCTCCAAGGAAGGAGACGCCACCACACTCCCAGGTGGTGCTCTTACTGTCAGGAAGTTTGGAGCTGGCTGGCTGGGGAAGGCCTACAATCCTTGTGGAGTGAGCCTAAAGGTGGAAGCGTGCAGTTGAGGGTCTTTTTATTTATTTATTTACGCCTCACTCTTCAGCCACAAGGCTATCAGAGCGGCTTACAAATTGTTTTAAGCAATAGCAATTTACACATACATCTACACTGCATTAAGCAGTTTCCAATGTGTGTTAGCTAATTGCTCCCACATGCCAGGTACTCATTTTACTGACCTACGAAAGGATGGAAGGCTGAGTTACAGATGGAGAGGAAGGGACTCCAGGGTGCCTGCACGAGTGGCTACTGGGAGGAGGGGGCCAGAGAAAGGCTGGAGATTGCTAGGGAGGAATGGTGCTGAGCACCTACTGTATGGTGAACTTAGAATCAAGAGAGTTGGAAGGGACCCCAGGAACCATCTAGCCCAACCCCTGAATGGTACCCGGTATCGTTTCTGAAGCATATTGACATGGAAGCTGCAGCCCAGCCTGCTTGCTGCTCTTCCTGCACCTCGATGGCATTCTCATAGAATCATAGAGTTAGAAGAGACCACAAGGGCTAGCCTATCCAACCCCATTCTGCCACACAGGAACACCCAATCAACAGATGCTCATCAGTCTCTGTTTAAAAACCTCCAAAGAAGGAGACTACACCACACTTCCAGGCAGCAGCCTATTCCATAGTTGAACAGCTCTTACCCTCAGGAAGTTGCTCCTCATGTTTTTGGTGGAATCTCTTTTCCTGGAGTTAGAACTTATTGCTCTGTGTCCTCGTCTCTGGAGCTGCAGAAAACAAGTTTGCTCCATCCTCAGTATGACATCTTCTCGCCCTTTCTCTCTCCTCCCTGCAGCCCACAGATGACATTGTGCTCATGGCCCAAACCTTGGAGAAGATCTTTCTCCAGAAGGTGGCCCAGATGCCTCAGGAGGAGCAGGAGATGGTGGTCACCGTGGCCAAGAACAGCCACAAGAAGGGGGCGTCTCGGGCGGCAGGTAATGGTGGCAGGGGGCGAGGCAGGGATGCTTGGCCCTGGAGAAAGGGGGCTGAAACCCAGAAGGGTTTGGAGAGGGTGGTGGGTGGGAGAAAGGGGCTTTTGCCATCGGGAGCACCTGCTGGGTTGTTCGGATGGGAGGAGGTTTTGTGTTTCCCTCCACTGAGCAGGGCTCTTTTTTTTTTTGTTACCACCCCAGCACTCCTGGCAGCCGCCAACGCTGCCGCTCAGCAAGTCCCGGCCATCTCTTCCGTGTCCCACACGCAGCTCTTCCCTGCCAGCGTGGACATCCCCACCACAGTCATCAACATCCCCCACCCGTCAGTCATCTCCACACCGCTCCTGAAGCCACTCCATGCCTCCGCCGCTTCCTCCCAGCCGGTTCTGGCGGTCCCTGCCCCCACACAGCCTGTTGCTAAGGTAAGTCCCTTGGCAAAGTTCGAAGGGTGTCCAGTCATGGGGTGTTGGTGGTGATTGGGGGAGCTGAGCTCCCCTCCCAGACTTTCTCCTTGGCTCTCTGGGAAGTCTTTCAAGCCCTCCTGCTGTTCCTTTTTGCAGAAGAAAGGGGTGAAGCGGAAAGCAGACACGACCACCCCCACCCCCACGGCCATCATCGCCACAAGTGGTGGCGGGGAGTCCTCCCCCTCTGCAGTCCTTCTGGAGACCAAAGCGGCCAAGATCCCCGCCAGGCGGGAGAGCGGGCGCCCCATCAAGCCCCCCCGCAAGGACTTGCCCGACTCGCAGCAGCACCAGACCTCCAAGAGGGGAAAGCTCTCGGAGCAGCTTAAGTACTGCAACGGCATCCTGAAGGAGCTGGTCTCCAAGAAGCACGCAGCCTACGCCTGGCCCTTCTACAAGCCGGTGGACGCCTCGGCCCTGGGCCTCCACGACTACCACGAGATCATCAAGCACCCCATGGACCTCAGCACCATCAAGGTAGGCTCCGGGGGGCGGGGGCTGGTCCCGGATGGGGCACGGGAAAGACGGCAGGACTTAGCCCAGCTTTTCTCAACCTTTTGACCCTGGTGGAACCCTGGTGGAACCCTTGAAACAATTTTCAGGTCTCAGGGAACCCCCTGCCTAAATATTATTATATCTACAGCTAAAAAAGGGTTTTTTTTTCCTAATCACAATATCTTGAAGAATCCCTAGCAACCTCTTGTGGAACCATAGGTACTTGGCTCTGTACCTGAAACGTGCCCTATGAAACATTTTGTGTGTATGCCAGTTAAACAAAACATGGCTGTCAGTTAGTGGCCAGGAAGGCAGTAGTTGCCATGCAAGGGCGTATTTCTCATCCCCAGAGGGCTTTAAAGTAGCAAGAGAAGCGGGGTTATCCTGGCCACGTGGGAGAGGAGGCAGTGGGGAAGGACTCCTCTTTATTTCAAGAAAGGCTTTTGAAAAGATGATATGAAACAGCAGTGACTCCCCTTTCTCTGCCAATTCTGCATCTTGGTACAGAAAAAACTAAATGCGCAAGGGCACATAATTTGTTCTTGTGCAAGTCTCCTATCCTTCATCTCTAATTACAACATAATAATAAAAATCCATGATTGGAAAAGGGCAAGGAATGTCTAAATTAACCATTCTCTGTTTGGAGGGAGAAGGTAGGCAGTTGCCCATGGAGAGAGAGGAGCAGTGTGCCTTGGCTCCAAGGCACCACCAAGCTGCCGTCACTTTTTACTGTATGTGGATTCTGTGCTTTAAAGCCCCTTTTCTGACACTATAACCTCTATAGTGTGTGTAATTTCCCCTCAGAAGGGGGTGCAGTTTCCCAGGCGTAGAAGACTTTGGCCATTTGCCTTCCACACTGCAGCTCACACTCCGTTTTAAAATGAGGTATGCGGTTAAGCGCACACCTTGTCCTGAAGGGGAACCTCGCTTCAGGAGGTGGCACATGGGGAGTTGCAGAAATAGTCCAGTGGTCAGGTGGGGAGAAGGGATGGTAAAGTCATTGAATTGTACAGCAGTGCCTGCCAGTTTGTTTTTCGCCATAATGTAAAGTGCTTGCTATTGAGCAATAAAGACCTATAGAGCTCAGGTCCAGGCTACCTGGCAGACCGCAACTTCTTGTATTTACCATCCCTGGGCCCTGAGATCATCATGAGGGGCCCTTCTCTCAGTCTCACCACCATCACAGGCACAGTTGGTGGGGGTGCATGACGGGGCCTTTTCAGTAGTGCCTTGAGACTCTGGAACTCCCTTCCCAAGGAGGCCAGAATGGGCCTTTTCCTGCTGTCGTTTCATTACAGGCTGAAACCTTTTAATCCTGATGGCCTTTTAAATCAAAAAGCTTTTGAAGAATGGGCTGAGGGTGCCATGATATTTTAAACTGGTACTGTTTTAAAGAACTTTTAATCTAGGACACTGACCAACGAGTTCAAACTGCAGGAAAAGAGATTCCACCTAAACATTAGGAAGAACTTCCTGACAGTAAGAGCTGTTTGGAAGTGGAATGCACTGCCTGAGAGTGTGATGGAGTCTCCTTCTTTGGAGGTTTTTAAACAGATGCTGGATGGCCATCTGTCAGGAATACTTTGATTGTGTATTCCTGCATGGCAGGGGGTTGGACTGGATGGCCTTTGGGATACCTTCCAACTCTATGATTCTATTTTAATTGAATTGATTCCTTTTAACCTTGAGGTTTGATTTGTTTTAACTGTTTGAAAATACAGTAGGGCACCTGTATCCATGGGGGATTGGTTCCGCAGGCCCCCCCCTGTGGATACCGAAGACCCCAAGACACTATGGTAGGTCTGCTGTTTTGTGACCTGTGGATAATGAATCAGCGGATACGGGGGTCCTACTGTAATTCTGTTTTAATCTCCACTTTTTCTGTTTTAAATTGTGAGTTGCTTTGAGTTCAATTTTTAGAAGAAAAAAAGGGGGGATGCAAATAAATCCATCAGTAATAATAATAGTTGGAAAGGGATCTAGTCCAGCCCCTTGCACCATGCAGAGATACACAACTACTCCACTCTGGGGAGTTCTTCAAAGTAGGAGAGTCCACCCCCCCCCCTCCCAGGCAGTCCAGAGTTCACTCTCTAGTAGCTCTTAAAACAGTCAAGAAATTTCCCCCCATGTTTTAAGGCAGAATCTGCTTTCTTGTAATTTGAAGCCACTGCTTTGTGTTCGTGCAGCACCCCTGAGAAATTTCCAGAAAGCCAAGGGGTTTGAATACATGTCTTATTACTTCAGAACTAATTCTACTGGGAGTCTGCAGTTATCATAGCATCTTAGAATTGGAGGGGACCTCAAAGGCCTAACAACGCTACTGCAGCCCTCTTTGGCCATGCAGGAATCCCGAACTAAAGCAGTCCTGAGAGATGCCCACCCAACCTCTGTTTAAAAGACCCCCAGAGAAGGAGAGTCCGCCACCCACCAAGGCAGTCTGTTCCCGCTCTTACTGTCAGGAACCTCTTCCTGATGTTTAGGTGGAGTTTCTTATGTCATTTGAATCCATTGATTGGTTCAGCAGTTCTTAACCTGAGGTCCACGGACCGATCCCCTGGAGGTCCGCGAAGGCCTGAAGACTGCTCAGCCAAGGAGCTGGAGCTGCTGGTGCTCTGGAGTGAAATGGAATGCAGGCTGACTTGACCTGCACATTGCCATTCAATCTGCTCCAGCCACAAACTTGCAGGAAGAAGCAGGAGAAAATTCTCCCTCCCCCCCCCCCCCGTGCCTCTGAGGGAAGGTTTCATGGATGGTGCAAATGTATTATTAGCTATTATTGTTAAGAGTTTTAAATCTTGAGTTGAGTCTTGGGGGTCCGTGGCAACTAAATATATTTAAAGGGGGTTCTTGCTAAAGCAAAGGTCAAGAACCACTGCATTGGTTCATGCTTGTTCCATCATCGTCATGATAGGAGTCCTTCAGATACTTAAGAAATGACTGTTTATTCTCAGGCAGGCTGTGTGTGTTTCCTCATCACATGGCCTAGATTTGGAAATTGGGAGTTTCCCAAGACCAGTTCTGTTGGTGTCTTGTTTGTAATAAATTATTAGGCAGCTTGAGATTTGGGAGTACAGTAGGACCCCCATATCTGCTGGGGATTGGTTCTGGGGGGGCCCTGTGGATACTGAAAACCATGGATAATACATCATTGAAAATAATGGGACTTCTAGTTTAAAATATGATAAAGTTGCCTTGGAGGACCTAGAAAATGGATAGAGAAGACACATTTCTAGGAAGATTCTATGGTAGGTGTGCTGTTTTGTGTCCTGTGGATAATTTGAATCACTGGGTAAGGAATCAGTGGATATGGGGGTCCCACTGTATGCACTTCTTTGTGTGTTTAAAGGCTCAGATTCTGCTGCCCCAATTCATCTTCCTTTTTACTTAAACCTGTAGTTTTTCCTCCCCTCCCCCCACTGTGATTCAGCGCAAGATGGAGAACCGGGAGTACCGCGATGCACAGGAGTTTGCTTCTGATGTACGGCTGATGTTCTCCAACTGCTACAAGTACAACCCCCCTGACCACGATGTGGTCGCCATGGCTCGCAAGCTGCAGGTGAGCTGGTGGGAGAGAGGGCGGCAGATGGAGGAGCACTGGTAGCCTTCCTCCTCCTCCTCCTCTCTGGCCCTGCCGTTGTGAGCCTGGAATCTCTACCTCCCTCCTGCAGGACGTCTTTGAGTTCAGCTATGCCAAGATGCCGGACGAGCCCATTGACCTGAGCCCGCCCTCCACCTCGCTCCCACTCTTGATGAAGTCCTCCTCGGATGATTCTTCCAGCGATGAGGATGACGACGAGGATGAGGAGGGGGACGAGGACGACGAGAGCAGCAGCGAGAGCTCGTCAGACAGCGAGGAGAGTTCGGACTCGGAGGAAGAACGGGCCAACCGGCTTGCGGAACTCCAGGAACAGGTGAGAGGCAATGAATGGACCCTGCTGGGGCCGGTTGGGGTGTGGGGATTTATAGTGCATGGACCAGGAAATGTTTTTAGCACCAGAGACTCAATAATGTCGATGTCAGCAGTGCAGGAAAAACAGTTTCAGATTGATGAGTTATTTCCAAGATATATATAGTTCTCTTCGGTCCACAGTCCCAAACTCTTAGTTGAAAAGCTCCACACAAACTTTTTCCTCCTAGTTAATTGTGCACAGGGAACTTAACACTGTGGAAGCCGTCTTCTTGATGTGTAACGCACCATGAAATATACATCACATTCCCTCAACCCAACAAAACCCCCACAGGTCACCACCAGGAAAGGGCCCATTGGACCTGTGGAGCTCTATTCAGCTTCCTGAATTACCTACACCTGTCTCTGGTTGTGTGGAATTGGCCTTACTCGACAGGCCTGGTTGGTTTGTGGCTTATACACCTACAGCAGAGCTTTCCAAACTCTGGGTGGTGACATGTTACTATGTCGGCTGCAGTGTGTAGGTGTGTCACACATAGGAAGGGGGGTGATGGTCCACCCCGGGCAGCACTTTGTGGGGGTGGCACTTTTAGTGGGGGTTGCGATGGGAAGAATATCTTAGAAGCTACTAAGCCCGCTCTTTTCATGCCATAATGTGAATTGTTAAACAGTGACCCTCCTCACACTTCCCACCCTGCCTTTCTTCACTCACTGATCTTGGAAATCTGTGTTGCTATCTTAACAAATCATATATTTAAAAAATATAAATGAAAGGTTTTCATGAGATGTTGTGTGTCCCCATACATTTTGTTACTACAATTTACGTATGTGTCCGTATCTCTTAAAGGGTTGGTTTAATCTCCAGTTTGCTAGTAAAACTGAATTACTGTGTCACAAAAAGATGCATGTTTAAAAAGTGTGTCACCAGCATGAAATATTTGCTACAACGTAATGCACCAAGATGACCAGCTCTCAGAAGGGTTTTTGAGGGGGGCAGGCAGGCAGGCGTGAGGATCCGCTCGCAACTGCTCATCTCCGCTCTCTCTTTCCAGCTGCGGGCGGTGCATGAGCAGCTGGCGGCCCTCTCCCAGGGTCCCGTCTCCAAGCCCAAGAAGAAGCGGGACAAGAAGGAGAAGAAGAAGAAAAAGAAGTCCTCATCCTTGGAGAAGCGCAAGGGCAAAGCAGGCGAGGAGGAGGCCCGACTCCATCATCCAGCCCAGCTCAAGAAGTCCAAGAAAGCCACCACAGGGGGAGGCAGTGGTGGCGGCAGCAAGTGAGTGTGGGGCCTGGTGTGGTTTGGAGGGGAAGGGATGCGGCTGGGTGATGACTTTCTTTCCCCGGCGGATCGACCGTGGCGAAGTCCTTGCGTGAACAAGCCAAGACCGCCTGACAGCTGCTCACCAGTCCTGGTATAGCTTCCGCTGTGGCTGGCGGGTCATTCACCCACATCCCTTTCCTTTTCTCTGTGCCCAGAAACTCGAAGAAGGCCAGCTCCAAGGCCCCGCCCCCTCCACCACCACTGCCGCTGTATGACTCGGAGGAAGAGGAGGAGAGCAAGCCCATGACCTATGACGAGAAGCGCCAGCTCAGCCTGGACATCAACAAGCTCCCTGGGGAGAAGCTGGGCCGGGTGGTGCACATCATCCAGTCCCGGGAGCCCTCCTTGCGGGACTCCAACCCAGAGGAGATCGAGATCGACTTTGAGACCCTCAAGCCTTCTACCTTGCGGGAGCTCGAGCGCTATGTCCTGTCGTGCCTGCGTAAGAAGCCACGCAAGCCCTACAGCGAGAGTGAGTGGTGGGCAGGGAAACGATGGGAAGCATGTGCCTGGATGATGGGTTAGAGCGGCATCAGGAGTGGGTGGGGGAAGGGTGTGGGGTCTCTATTTGTGTGAATAAATAAAGGCCCCAGAGGAGCAGGCGGTCCTTGGCGCAGCCCCACCAGGAGAGAGAGAGCTCCCTTCACGCAGCCCAGCCTCATGGGACTGAGAGCACCTCTGCAAGCTTGCTATAGAGTGGGTCTGTGTGAAGGGTGCTGAAGGTTGCTCTTCTGTCTCTGGCTCTCCCCACCTTACCCGACTAGTGTGGGGAAGAGCGGAAGGAAGATGGAGGGATTTAAAGAGGGAGATTTACTTCACCCGGGGTCCCTGGGATCCGAGGGCGCTGTGAGAGGTTGCTAGGGCTTCCATGAGAGAGGTCATATGTTTAAAAATAAGCCAGTTATTGGAGCTGTAATTATTTTTTTTAACATAGAGCTTCTTTGAGAATTGAACGGATTCCTCCAGGGCAAAAAGATTGAGTGAGGCTGATTTGGGGTATTTATCCCCACTTTTCAGCCAGATGTCTTTGGGAAGCTCCCTTTTTTTGCCGAGTGCTTTTCTGAGGAATCCTCTCAAGAGGGGCAGACCTGGTGCCTCTCCAGATGGGGATGGTCTTGGATGCCGGATGAGTGTTGGGCATCTTCTTGCTCTGCAAAGGAAAGGGTGGACTATGCTTCCACAAGGCACAAAGTAGCTGAGGGGTGAGGGCCGCAGCCATGTCGAGGTTCTCTTCCCCTCTTGCCTTACTCTTGGTCTCTTTCCTTCCACTCAGGGCATTCATTTACTCTCTTCCTCTTTCACGTGTACATGTGCCAGTGCTTTGGGCAGAGGGTGTCCAGGGCAGGGCATTGGGATGTGTGACTGGCATGTGCTTCAGATGTCTGTTCTTCCCTTCCTTCCCTCCCTTTCCCTCCTTCCTTCTCTTTTTCTCATTCTTTCTCTCCTTCCCTCCTTCCTTCCCTTCTTCTTTCCTTTCCCTCCTTCCCTCCCCCTTTGAAGCTCTGAGACAAGGTGGGGCTTCTTTCTAGATCTAGAGAGTTCTCACTGGGAGTGACAACCAGAATGGCCGCCATGCCAGATAGGAGAATCAGGGCCCCCTTGGTGTTTGACTCTTGCCACTAGAAGCACCAGGAGCAGGGGAAGGAACTGAGTGGGTGGGCCTATCGGGGAGAGGGAACTGTGGGAGGGAGGGGGATGCTGAGCGACCTCCCTCTTGATTATCCAACTGTGTTTCTTCCTCGCAGCTCTGAAGAAGCCTTTGGTGGGCAAGACAAAGGAGGAGCTGGCCCTGGAGAAGAAGCGGGAGCTGGAGAAGCGCCTCCAGGACGTCAGCGGGCAGCTGAACTCTGCCAAGAAGCCCCCCAAGAAGGGTAGGTTGCCCTGGGGCCCTGCCCTGCCCTGCGGCTGCTCTCCCAATTCTTCTAGGGTCCTGCCCCATCTCTTATCTGTTCTCTTACTCCTGTTGTTTTCCCTCTCTCCCCCTTTCCCCCCTGTGCAGTCAGTGAGAAGCCAGAATCTGCGCAGCAAGTGGCGGTCTCGCGCCTGAGCGCCAGCAGCTCCAGCTCAGACTCCAGCACCTCCAGCTCCTCTTCTTCCTCCTCCTCCTCCTCGGACACAAGTGACTCGGACTCTAGCTAGGCCTGTCTGGGGGGAGAGGGCGACGGCGAGATGACCAACCGGTGGCGTTGGCAGGTGTTTGTACGAGCGTCGTCTTCTCCGCATGACCAGAACTGGGGGGAGAGAGAGAGGAGGGATGGCGGTAGGCGGTGGTGTCCTCTCTTTGGTGCAAGGGGAAGGCGGCCTTGCGCTTCGTCCCGTTTGGACCCTGGGGGTCTTTTGTGCGGGGAGGGGGGACGTTGGGTTAGGGAGGCTGTGTACAGTTTTGCTCCAGCAACTAATAAAGGGGTGGGGAGGGGGGGAGGGAAGGGGGGCAGTGTTTTACTGTTTGGTTTGGATCTAAAAAAACAAAGAAAAACAAAAAAAGTTGTGATTTTTATAAGGCGTTGAACAAGTTTTGGTTTTGTGTGACGCCCCTTCCCTGGAGGGACAAGAAGAAGAGAGACTGTGTGTGCATCCCACAAATGTTTGGACTCGAAGCCCGGAGCAGAGGCAAAAGACTTTTTGTGGTGAATGGGGAGGAGTGGCCTCCTCCTCCTCGGGACCCTTTTATTTATTTTCTTCCTTCCTTCCTTTCTTTCCCCATCAGGGGCTTTCCTTGGGGTCCAGAGAGAGGGGGGGCTGCTGTGTACCGTAAAGCATGTTCTGTGCCCTTCAAGGGGGGCTCCCGGCACGGGGATGGGGGGAAGTGTTGCGTGGCCCCCTTGAGTCTTTTTTATTATTTTTATTTTGACTGTATATTTTTATTTTCTACTGTTCCTTTTAAATCTCCCCTCCCTTGCCCTGATCCACCTTCTAGGGCTATCTCGTTTGTTTAATCTTGACTGTATGTTTAAAACTTCGGGTTCTTTAACATGTAAATAAAAAGAAAATGTTAATACAGGCCGGCGTTTCTGGACTGGGCCAAGGGGGAAAGCCAGTGTCTGTGTGTCTGCCATTGAAGTGTTGCGAGGGCTGGACTGGATGGCCCTTGTGATCTCTTCCACCTCTATGCTTCTATGAAGTGTGCAGAATGCAGAAGACCAGAGTTTTGAATCCCCAGAGATGGGTAGCGCTGCCCACCCCCTTGTCAGGGTCCTTCCAATGATTGACTATTGCTGTGGTTGACCAGAGCTTCTCTCCTCCTAAAAGAGCCAGTGCGATTCTGGGTTGCATCAATCCTTTCAAGGTAGAGGGAAGTCATAGCGCCAATCTATTTTGCTTTGGTCAGACCTCACATTGAATAATCCTGCGTCCACTTCTGGGCACCACAATTCAGGAAGGATATTGAGAAGCTGGAAGGTGACCAAAATGGTGGGACGCCTGGAGGCCATTAGACCCTATGAAGAAGGGCTTAGGAAGCTGGGTATGTTTAGCCTGGGGAAAAGAATGTTAAGGGGTGACCTGATAGCTGTGTTTAAATGTTTGAAGGGATGTCATACTGAGGATGGAGCAAGCTTGTTTTCTGCTGCTCCAGAGACTAGCACACGGAGCAATGGGTTCAAATTCCAGGAAAAGAGATTCTACCTAAACATAAGGAAGAACGTCCTGACTGTAAGAGCTGTTGGGAAGTGGAATCTGCTGCTGCCTGGGAGTGTGGTGGAATCTCCTTTGGAGACTTTTAAACAGAGGCTGGGTGGCCATCTGTCAGGAGTGCTTTGATTGTGTATTTGTTTTTTTCCAGGTCAGAACAGGGTTGAACTAGATGGCCTTTGTGGTCTCTCCAACTCTATGATTCCTGGACTCCCAACCCCATGCAGGGCTATTTGCAGTGCAAAAGGAAACAGCCTGTGGGCTTGCTCCAAACAGTCTGTCATAAGATGCCTGTGACTATTGTATCCCAGCATGGTGTGGCAGGCAGGATAGATGCCCCCCAAGCCCATAGGAGTAGCTCCCATTTTGTGGACCGCCTTTCTGCTAAAACTGGACCCCGGCATATTATCTGGGATGGCCAAATGAATCCTGTAGGCTCAGGGAATGGGCTGCTTGGGAATTATTATTTTTTTAGGCTTGGGAATTTTTTATTGGAGTAAGACCATTCTACTAAAAAATACACCCGACTGCAAAAGGCCATAACAATAATACAAAAATAATACTAATTATTTTCTTCTTTTCTTACTAATACAAAAATAAATCTATCCTAACACTAATGTATTTTTCCCTTTAATCTAAAGACACTATCTCTCTCTCTGGCTTTTCTTCGCAAACGAAGATTCAGGAAGGACTTATCCCGCGCCTTCTGCAAGCGCGCTGATGACTAAAAAGGCCAATCCGAGATAAACAAGTCCGGTTGCAAAAAGTGCAGCAGAAGGTCTCCTTGGGTGATGTTTTTGGGTTGTGATTCTTTCTGCGTTGTCGTTTCTCTTCAAGACTTGTTCGGCATGAGTTCTCAAATAAGGCTGCAGCATTGTGGATAGTGCGTCTCCATGCCTCCCGATGTGAGGCCAGGGCGGACCACCGTTGGTGATCAATCTGGCCAAGCCTGAGATGTTGTTTCAGGGAGTCCTTGTATCGCTTTTTTGGAGCGCCCCTCCCACGCTGACCCGTGGCGAGTTCGCCGTAGAGTAGTATTTTTGGGAGGCGATGGTCCTCCATCCTAGAAACGTGCCCTGCCCAGCGCAGCTGTGTTCTCAATATCATGGCCTCAATGCTGGTGATCCCTGCTTGTTCAAGGACAGCGCCTAACGTCCTGCTTTGCAACAGCTGCAGAGCTGTTTGGGCTAGAAGTCAACCTGAAGAAAACAGAAGTTCTTTACCAGCCTGCACCACAGGACGAACACCACCATCCCCACATTGCCGTCGGCAAATCAGTGCTCAAGTCCGTTCAGCAGTTCACCTACCTGGGAAGCATCATCTCCTCAGATGCCAAGATTGACAAAGAGATCGATCACAGATTAGCAAAGGCATATAGTGCATTTGGAAGACTTCACAAAAGAGTCTGGAGCAATAAACACCTGAGGCAAAGCACAAAAATCAGTGTGTATAGAGCCATCGTACTGTCTATCCTCCTTTATGGATCTGAAACATGGGTTACCTATCGCCACCACCTACGACTCCTCGAGCGCTTTCATCAGCGCTGTCTACGCACAATCCTAAATATACACTGGACTGACTGACTAAAGACACTATAATCATGTTATATTTACACATTATAATTATACCTATTTGGAAATGAAAAAAAACCAATAAAATATTAAAGAAAAATAATAATACAAAATACTACAAAATTAATAAAATATTTAAAATATCATTTTTTGTTACTGCTGGGGTCGTCAAACTAAACCACGGCCAAAACTTTTTCCAACAATGGTTTGGCAATTTCTCTTTTTCACTCAGAGCTAAATTTTCAATTACGTTCTTGACATGATAGGCAGTGCCTTTTACATCCTGCAGATTTTGACTTTTCACCTCCTTTTGTCTTTGGAAAACTAACCCTAACATCACATAGAGGTTTACCAAGCGCACCGTGGATCAGGGCTCTTTCCAAAACCTCTCAGCCATGGCGGAACCAGGCTCCTTCCTCTTCCTCATTTGGCCCACTGACTTTCTGGGTCCCCTGACACCCTCTGGAGGCTCAGTCCCTGAAAGCACTGTCTCCCAAGCCTGCTGTGCCAAATCTGGCCAATCCAGGACCCGGGCCACCTCGTGGTAGAGTCTCCTTTGGAGGTCTTTAACCAGGCCATCTGCTGTTGGGAATGCTTTGATTGTAATTCCTGCAGGGCAGAATGGGATTGGACTAGATGGCCCTTGGGGTCCCATCCAACTCTAGGATTCTATGATAGTAATAGTAGTAATAGTAATAATTATACAGAGGCTGGATGGCCTTCGGGGTCTCTTCCAACCGTATGATTCTATGATTGTAATAATAGCAATAGTAATACAGTCATTGGGAGTGCTTGGATTGTGGCTTCCTGCATGGCAGGATGGGCTTGGACTCCATGGCGCTTGAGGGTATCTTCCAACTGTGGTTCGATATGGGGCAGCAGCACTCAAGAGATCCTGGACATTTTTCTGTTTCACTGCTTGAGTGTTCTTGCTTAAGGGATCCTGAGGAGCACCTGCCGTTGGCTTCACCTGCTGTATTATTATTAATATAATATATATTTATTTTTATTGTTTAGTGCAGACACTGCTGAAAGCCCAACACTGGCAGTCTGTTTCTCTAGTCCTTCCTCTTCCTCCCCCCAAGCTGGACAGAGAAGGAAAAGGTGGCTGGATGGGCATGAAAGGCTAATAACTTGGCATTAGTGGATGGAGCATTGGACTCTGGAGACGAGGGTTCAAATCCCCTCTCGGTCATTGAAACCTACCTTGGGCAAGACACACACGCACACACTCGGCCTCAGAAAAACCCATGTTATAGGGTTGCCATAAGTCAGAAACGACTTGAAGCCACACACCACCACCCAAGGAAATAAAATCGTGAGAGATGCTCCGTTCATCACAGAAGTAGTGAGTGTGGGTTATATTTGTAACATTGATTTGTAACCATGTGGTTACAAATCAATGGATTCCTGCACAGCAGAAGGGGGTTGGACTAGATGGTCCTTTCACTACCCAGTTGAACTGTGAGTAGGATGGATCTGCTGCCTTGAACTCCCAAGGAGCCATGTGTGATTGTACCCCACCCCGTAAAAACCTTCCTTCCCATTTTATACTTATATTTTGGCTCCCAAATGGCATAGAATACCCTGCCCCAAGCCTCCGGGTTTGTGTGTGAGAGAGAATAGGTGAGATCTGGCTTGAAAACAGTTCATTTGCAAAGGATGTGGGGGGGGGGCTTAGTAGACCACCAGCTAAACATGAGCCAGCAGTGTGACACAGCAGCCAAAAAGGACCAATACAATTCTGGGCTGCATCAATAGGAAAATGGAGTCTGTATTGAGGGAAGTACAGTAATACTGCTTTGGTCAGACCTCACATTGAATAATTCTGTGTCCAATTCTGGGCACCACAATTCAGGAAGGATATTGAGAAGCTGGAATGTGTCCAGAGGAGGCCGACCAGGATGGTGGGAGGTCTGGAAGCCATTATGCCCTATGAGGAGCAGTTTAGGGAGCTGGGCATGTTTAGCTTGGAGAGGACTGAGAGTTGTAGAATTGCATTAGCTTTTTTGGCTGCCTCATCACACATGGCTCACACATAACAGCTGAAACTAAGGCATTTTTTAGGGTTTTTAAATGGAGTTGACCTGGTGGTGTTGATTTGCATTTTACAAGCGAATGGACAGAGCCCCTGGCATACAAGGTCCTGTGGATCTGCCTCCCCGGCCCCCCAAATCCAAAGACTGGCCTGAGAGGAGGAATGGAGCAGGACTTCTCTCATCATCCATGCCATCATCTATCTTTAAAAAGGTGTGTACCCAAGCCCCACAGTGGATCCAAAGGAGGTCAGCGAAGGCCCCCATGGGATAGGGGGCTCCATTGAGCCTGTCCAGGGGACGCCTCCAGAACCTGTTCTGAGCTGGGTCTAACTTTCCCCAGGAGAACCATAGGATCACAGAGTTGGACAGGGAACCCCAAGGGCCATCTAGTCCAACCCAGATCTACAGAGTTGAGCACCCAACCTGTGTTTGAAAACTTACAGTGATGCAGAATAAATGGCCATTCTCATAGGGAGTGATTTCCAGACTTTTTTTTTTTTACCATCCTGGCCACCCTCCTGCTTGTTGCAAAAATCCTAGTGTTGGAGGGCACCCTAAGGACCATCTAGTCCAGCCCCCTTACCAATAAATGGCATCCAGTCTCTGTTGAAAGATCTCCAAGAAACGAGTTTGCCACTTTGGTCTGTATCACTCCCTATCTAGGAAGAAAGCAATCAAACCAATTTGCTGATCAGCTGTTTGAGGCGGCTGCCTCACTCAGGTATCACCCCTGAGAAGAAGTGCCAACGACTGATTTTAAAATTCCCCCTCAAGAGAATACACTTATTCGTTAGAGCTAAAACACCGCAATGTGAATAACCTGTTCTCTGCCAAAAAAACCAAAAATAACCCCACAGTATTCAAAATGGCTTTAAAAGAAACTTCACATTTCAGAAAATAATGCTTTAAACTTTTTAGTTTTGCTTTCCAGCATGGCAGGGGGTTGGACTAGATGGCCCCAGTGGGTCCCCTCCAACTCTCAGATTCTATGATTCCAACGTCTTGAGTTTTCTCAAAAGCTCAATAGTTTTGGTGAGGGTTTTATGTTGGTTTAAAATTGAAATAGCAACTATAACTGTCCCATATTAGGGAGAAAGGTGGGATAGAAAATAGCATCAAATTTTAAATTATTGGGAAATATTGTGTGGCTCTGGCTCTGGGTTTGGGTATTTTTTGGACTGCAAGTCCCATAGTCCTTCACCATTGGCTCTTGATGGCAGTTGTAGCCCAAATGCAGAAAGTTTTTAAACAGTTTTATTTCATTTATATGCCACACCTTTCTCCCGACATGGGACCTAAGGCAGCTTCCATTAAAAAAATCAGATTAAAAATACAATATATGCAGTTAAAATATTATAAAATCATTTGTATTTTTATCATCATTATATTTTAACTGCCTTTAAGACAGGGGCTGCCTTTCAATTAATGCTTTCAGCATGATTCTTTGGGGCCTGTCCAAGATGGCCGCCCTTCGGCTCTGGGGCCCAGCGGCCATTTGGGGCCTATTCCTCCCAGTTCCCCACCAAGAATATGTGGCATGAAGGGGCCCCATGGCCATCTGTCAGGAGTGCTTGGATTGTTTATGCCTGCAGGGCAGAATGGGTGTGGACTGGATGGCCTTTGGGGTTGCCTTCCAGCTCTAGGACTCTATGATTGAAAAAGTTTTCCTTCCGTCCACTGCAATGGGGGATGACCTCATGTGTTGGAATCTCAGCCTGAAGTGAACCTGATTTATAGGTGAAATTAGAGCCGAGAAACAACCTTAGCAATTGATACCCTGCCCTTGCTCTACCCTGCTGAGCAAGGAAGGAGGCAGGGTGGGGAATATTATGGGGTGGGGGTGAAGTCAGTTGCCTTGACTGCCCAGGGAGCCCACCCACCCACTCATCTTTTGCACCCTGAATCTAGGCCCGGCGGCTTGTCACTTGATAGCTGTACAGTTGTCCCTCCACATTCGCGAACTTGACATTCGCGGTTTCGGTTATTCGCGGTTTTGGGAGGGCCCCCCCGGGCCCCCCCAAAACCGCGACATGGGGCCTCCAGAGGCCCCGTGAAAGACCTGGGAAGGGGTGGGGAGGCCTTCGCGGGACGCCCGGAGGCCCTCCGGAGGCCCCGCGAAGGCCTGGGGAGGGGTGGGGAGGCCTTCGCGGGATGCCCGGAGGCCCTCCGGAAGCCCCGCGAAGGCCTGGGGAGGGGTGGGGAGGCCTTCGCGGGACGCCCGGAGGCCCCGCGAAGGCCTGGGGAGGGGTGGGGAGGCCTTCGCGGGACGCCCGGAGGCCCTCCGGAGGCGCCGTGAAGGCCTGGGGAGGGGTGGAGAGGCCTTCGCGGGACGCCCGGAGGCGCCGCGAAGGCCTGGGGAGGGGTGGGTAGGCCTTCGCGGGACCCCCGGAGGCCCTCCGGAGGCCCCGCGAAGGCCTGGGGAGGGGTGGGTAGGCCTTCGCGGGACCCCCGGAGGCCCCGCGAAGGCCTGGGGAGGGAGGGA
Organism: Gambelia wislizenii; assembly: GCA_030847615.1. Classification (NCBI taxonomy): domain Eukaryota; kingdom Metazoa; phylum Chordata; class Lepidosauria; order Squamata; family Crotaphytidae; genus Gambelia; species Gambelia wislizenii. Next base: position 4,986,499 of record JAUMIR010000002.1, on the reverse strand, counting down.
GGGAGGGCCGTGGAGACCTCCGCGGGGCCTAGCAAGGCCCCGCAAAGGCCTGGGGAGGGAGGGAGGGAGGGCCGTGGAGACCTCCGCGGGGCCTAGCAAGGCCCCGCGAAGGCCTGGGGAGGGCGGGAGGGAGGGCCGTGGAGATCTCCGCGGGGCCTAGCAAGGCCCCGCGAAGGCCTGGGGAGGGAGGGAGGGAGGGCCGTGGAGACCTCCGCGGGGCCTAGCAAGGCCCCGCGAAGGCCTGGGGAGGGAGGGAGGGAGGGCCGGGGAGACCTCCGCGGGGCCTAGCAAGGCCCCGCGAAGGCCTGGGGAGGGAGGGAGGGAGGGCCGGGGAGACCTCCACGGGGCCTAGCAAGGCCCCGCGAAGGCCTGGGGAGGGAGGGAGGGCTGGGGAGACCTCCGCGGGGCCTAGCAAGGCCCCATGAAGGCCTGGGGAGGGAGGGAGGGAGGGAGGGCCGGGGAGACCTCCGTGGGGCCTAGGAAGGCCCCGCGAAGGCCTGGGGAGGGAGGGGGAGGGGTGTAGTTATTCGCGGATTTTTCACATTTGCGGGGGTCCGCGGAATGGAACCCCCGCGAATGTGAAGGGACGACTGTATTTGTGTTTGGCCCCTGGGGACATTCCTCCAGCTGAGCCAATCACAGGCTCTGGGGATGCCTGGTCATCAGTTGCTGGGTAAGGAAGGCATCACTTTGGGAAAAACCAACACTTGTGAGCATCACTGAGAATCACTGCAGGTCCCAGCAGGCTGGAAGTTGCCTTTCAGGGGGAAAGAAAGGAGGAAAGGGGCAAAATAGCTGGCGTGAATGCACAGCACCCCACTTCTCTGCCCCATTGCTTCTCTGGGGCAATGTGCTTATTGAACTCTTTATTTTTGGGAGTAACCAGTGCACATTCATATAAAAGGAACGGAGGCGCATCATCCTTTGTTTTCTTGCCTGTGGGGTGAAGGCTTTACAATGCGGGCAAGACTCCACATTATGAGCCTCTCCCAAACAAATCAAGCACTTAAGAGTGTCCATCAGAATTTGGCAGTTTAGCCTGGCAAATCTCACAGTGTTTAAAGGCTGCCATTTTTGAAGCCATTTTACCGCAAAATCAGAGCCCAGTCGTCGTCAGTATAAAGAAGTCGTTCAGTCCGGAGTTCGAGCCAAATTTGATGAAAGTTAGTGAGTGGAGTAATAGATCTTGCTGGAACCCACTTTCCCCACATAATTTGTGGGTCTAATAGAAACAGCACCCTTCCTAAACTGTTTCTTTTTATCTGGCAATAAAACATACATCCAGAGCTTCAACACAGATCAAAAGGACTGAAAACACATTTCCAAAATGTAGATTTTTATTCATTTCCTCCTGGAAATATGGAAGGATGTATAAAAGACAGAGTTAAAGTTGCCAAGTTAAAGACGAATCAGAGATCATCAAAAAGTTGAATGTGGCTGAATGCAGAAAGTGCAGAATGGAGCACGAATTTCTCCCAAAACTGGAGAGAGCAGTGAGGGAGATATTTATATTGATATTTGGAGGTAGGGAGGGGGGCAGAAACAAATGAAAGATTTTGGGAAAGAGAGACACCTAAGGAAGCTGCTGATTTGGCCAAAGCCACCAGCAACAAACTCAAACTTCAGGAAAAGAGGTTCCACCTAAATATTAGGAAGACCTTCCTGACCGTAAGCTGTTTGGCAGTGGAATCTGCTGCTCCCTGGGAGTGTGGTGCAGTCTCCTCCTTTGGAGGCTTTTAAAGGGTGGCTGGATGGCCATCTGTCAGAGTTGGGGTTGGACTAGATGGCCCTTGGGGGGGTCTCTTCCAACTCATCATTCTAAGAGCTGTTCAGCAGTGGAATGCACTGTCTTGGTGTGTGGTGGAGTCTCCTTCTTTGGAGGTCTTTAAACAAAGACTGGATGACCATCTGTTGGGCATGCTTAGATTGTGTATTCCCGCAGGGCAGAATGGGGTTGGACTAGATGGCTCTTGGGGTTCCTTCCAGCTCTATGATTCTGTGAAACAGTGGGTTCAAATTACAAGAAAAGAGATTCCACCTAAACATTAGGAAATAACTCTTAATTTTTTGTAGTTGTGGCTTCTTGCATGGCAGAATGAGAAACTGGGCTGTGCAGTATTCTAATATTCTGCCTGGGAGTGTGGTGGGGTCTATTCCTTCTTTGGAGGTTTTTTAAACAAAGGCTGGATGGCCATCTGTCAGGAATGCTTTTACTGTGTTAATTCTTTAAAATTAAGCATGTTAGACCTTGGAAGAGCCATGTTGAAAGCAGCCGCCAGGTGGCCAAGTTTGCCTCTCCCCAGATGACAAGAGAGGTCAGCAAAACGATCCAGAAACAGCAACTTATGTCTGAACCAAGAAATCCAGCCTGGATCCTGGGCAGCCCCGTAACTCCATTGAGAGGGTCTCCCTCTTTCGATAGACTCATGGAGTTGGAGGAGACCCCAAGGGTCAACTAATCCAACCCTTTGACCTGCAGGAATACACTGTCAAAGCATGGGAATTAACCCTTCCCTAGCCATGGCCTTCACAGGGCAAGGCAGCTGGACTTTGGTTCCAACTTCAGCCTGCAAAATGTGTATCCCTCCTGGGCCTTTGAGTCACTTGATTCACCCCATACAAAATTAGTTGAAACGAAATATCCCCATTAAGTGCAGAGTCCACAAGCCCTGTGGGGGAGGCTAGATAACACCCGCTCAGGGCTCCCCGATGGAGGGATGCTGGCAAAGCAGCACAGGCGTCTCCCTTCTCATCTCTGCGGGAGATTTTGGGGGTGCTGTGGGGCAGACAGAGCTGGTCATATGGGAAAGTGCCAGGTTCTTGTAGCTGATTATGGCCAGAAAGTCTCAGCAGGAGGGAAGGAAGGAGGCAGGTCAGGGTCTGGCAGAAAAGATGGAAAAGATGGAAAGGCCATAGTTAGCCAGGAACCCTAAAACCATGGATGGTTTCTCAGTTTCTTTTTCAATTCACAGGGTTTAAAATAGTTTGCATGTAAACATGAGGATATTGAGAAGCTGGAGCGTGTCCAGAGGAGGGCAGCCAGGATGGGAGGTCTGGAAGCAATTACGCCCTATGAGGAGCAGCTTAGGGAGCTGGGCATGTTTAGTCTGGAGGAGAGAAGATTAAGAGGTGACATGATAGCCATGTTGAAATATTTGAAAGAATGTCATACTGAGGATGGGGCAGCCTTGTTTTCTGCTGCTCCAGAGACTAGGACACGGAGCAATGGGTTCAAACTACAGGAAAAGAGATTCCATCTAAACCTTAGGAAGAACTTCCTGACAGTAAGAGCTGTTTGGAAGATGAATGTGCTGCTGCCTGGGAGTGTGGTGGAGTCTTCTTCTTTGTAGGTTTTTAAACAGATGCTGGATGGCCATCTGTCAGGAATGCTTGGATTGTTTATTCCTGCATGACAAGGGGTTGGACTAGATGGCCCTTATGGTCTCTTCCATAATGATTCTAGGATATAACAGAGGTTTCAAATCAGCAATCCTGAATCAAGCCCACATCTTATAGAATCCATGGGTCAACATAAAACTGGAATTGATGACACTTGCCGGTTTATTGTTGTGTTTCTACCATGGAAAGTTCCCTTTTCTGATGTTAGGGGCCTCCCAAACCCCGAACTCCTCTGTTCAGGCAAGATGGGGCAATTGGGTCCCAAATGAACGGGATGAAAACAGATCGGACTCACAGGCCACCCCAGCTGCGACTGTTGGGGTCATTCATCCTCATGGCCTTGAAGAAGAAGACGGTACCCGTGATGATGCCCACAATGCCAACAGCCAAGCCCAGGCCACAGAGGACGTTCTCGGTCGTCTCGGGGATGGGGGTGGGCTGCTTGGAACCTGAGGAGGGAGGGACAAGACAGGAGGTGGGAACAGAGTCCGTGGGCCCATGCATTTGCCCTCGTGCCCACTGGTTGGTTTGGAGAGAACCCAGAAATCCCGTTGCCACCACCCCTGGCCCAGAAGATATTTATCCCAGGAAATCCAGGCTCCGGTCTTCCCTCCTTTTGCTCCCCAAGAAATGTCCTCACAGCCCATCATCCCCAAAGGCACTCCTGTAAGCTCCATGTTGCCTATTGCAAGGAAGGGACAGTGTGACCACGCTCCCAGCATCCTTGCAACAAGCCCTTTACCTTCACCTCCAAGCATCCAAAAACAACACAGTCTGCTAGACCGGAAGAGGAAGGTGAAAGTGAATGACAGCCCCTCCTTCAAGCAGAGAGCCAGTGTGGGATTCAAATCCCCACTCAGCCCTGGAAACCCACTGGGTGACCTTGGCCAAGGCGCATACTCTCAGCCTCAGAGGAAGGCCATGGCAAACCTTCTCTGAATCACAAACTTTGCCAAGAAAACCCTGTGATAGGTTTCCTTTAGGGTCACCTTCAGTGGGAGATGAATCGTAGGCCCCCAACACAATCTCCCCCTGTAAAACCCAAGAGGAGGGTTGAGTAGAGGGTCTGCATAGCTCCCCCCTCTTCTCCGATCAATCAACCACAGAACCTATCAAGCAGGAATGCAGAGATGCCTCCTTTCCATGCATTGCTCTGGTCTTTGGGGTTTGTTTCTTCAGCCCAGAACCTGTATTTTGGACTTCTAAAGGGTCCCAAATCCCACAGACTTACGCCAGACCCTGGTGAGGCTCTGAGGGAGACCCCAGTGGTCCACCTGGCAGGCGTAGACATCTCCGTCCTGCGGGATGAAGGTCAGGTAGGAGAACTTGCGGAAAGTGAAGTCCACCCCGGGGTAGAAGTCCGTCTCCTGCACGTCTTTGGAAACCACCTCCCCGTTCTTCAGCCAGGTGATGTTCAGGACCGGAGGGAAGAACTGGTCCACGAAGCAGATGAGGACATTGGGGTCCCCCAGCTCCACGGGGTCTTTGGGGAAGACGGTTGCAGAAGGAGCCACTGAAAAAGATGAACAAGGAGTTAATAATCATCTTGAACCAAAAGTCCTTCTCGTTTCCCCTGATCAGATGTGTCTCCACTGTATGTCCCTCTCAGAGCTCAAAAGGGGCAGATTTTAGCACTGGAGCCTGTGAGATGGGGAGCAAACGGGTGATCCATAATTATAGAATTAATGATTGGATCTCAAACCATGGGAAACACTCTTTTGTGATGGAGATGTTCCATGGAATATGGGGTGAAATTATTAAATGGCTCACAAGGGATTTCAGAATAAACTCAACTGATCATTCCTTTTCCTCCAAGACTGAGGAAGAAGGGAAGAAATGATCAGGGAATTTTCAATGTTACTTCTGCATTATTAGATTCAGAGGGAGCTGTGTTGGCCATGTAGCAAAATACAACCAAACCCACAAAACAGCAGCAAGGCCTGTTTTGGGGACCTAACTCAAAAGTCCAAAATACATCATGTAAGCTTTCTTGGTTAAAATATTTTTATTAAATTGATTTTTAAAAGGAAACAAAAAGATGGGAAAAGAGGGAAAAAAAGATAAAACAAACAAACATCCATATTGACACATACAAGCGTTCAGAGCTTCACTGACTTCATCAGGTAAAAGATGCTTTAAAAAATCACACAGGAGAAGAAAAGTGACCATGGCAGAGTCACTGGCCTGCATTTTTGACCAGATGTGGTTTCTGTTGGGGTTCAACTATTGGGGTTCTGGAGGCCTCTTGATGGAGGGAGAGGCTGGTTCCCTTCTTGGCCATGTGGGGAGGGAGAAAACGGATGTGGAAAAGGTAGCTTCCCTTTAACAGGAGGATTAAGTTAAATTCTGGGGTGAGGCAAGGTTGTCCCCTAAGCCCTCTCTTGTATGTTATTGCTTTGGATGCTATCCTGTGTAAGATTAGTTTGAACAAGAGCATCTTGGGGATCCAAATTCCGCATCCGTTGGACAGTTCATGGTTGGTTTGATGTGAATCTGTTAAATTTGTTGCCCATGCTGATGATGTGTCCTTCTTGGTTAAGAACAGGATGGAAGTTAGAAAGATTAAAGATGCTTTTGAGGCCTACGGTCGAGTTTTTGGTGCTCGACTTAACATGGAAAAGAGTTTTTTGATCAGGATTTTTGCTGCAGAGGACAAGATGGCAGCTATTCCTCTAAAGGACATAGTTGGAGAAAAGGAAGGGTGGCAAGCAGAGCAAGAGGCAAAGATGGATAGGGTGAAGATCCTGGGGCTGAATTTTGCCGTGGCTCCAGAGGGATGGAAAGAAAATTGGTATCGCTGGTTGGAAAAAGTGAAGGAGAGGGTGGCCCTCTGGCAGAGATGGAAGCTGACCATTTACCAGAGAGCCGGTTTTGTAAATACCTACCTGCTTCCAGTGGCAGCCAACTTGGCGGCTGTTTTCCCACCTCCAGATTCAGTGATTAAAGAAGCCGATCGGGTTCTCTTCAAGTTCCTTTGGGGAATGGCCACATTCCCCCTGGCAAGAGCAGTGGCTTATGGGCAAGTAGAACAAGGGGGCCTAGACTTCCCAGCCCTGGGACCTAAGTTCATCGCCATCTTTTCTGCTCAAAACTTTGGGAAAGTTTCTCTGTTACAAAAGGGTCAGATTCAACCTCAGGCTTGGCTAGTTTTGTTTTGTGAGTGCTGGATAGGGACTAGATCGGGAAAGACTTGGTGGGAGGAAGGCTCATTAAGTTTTAGGTTTTCTTTACCTGAAAAATTGAAAGCACCAGATTATTTGAAAGACTTTGTTTTTTACATAAAGAAATATAAAATTCATGCTGAGGAGTTGAAGGGGGAAGACAGACCAGGTCAGAGCATCAAGAGGAGTTTGTACAGGAAAATAGTGGAGGAGATTTACGTTAACCCGTTTTTGCAAAAGCGTCAGGCCAAACTAGATTTATCAGAATACCTAAATCACCAGACTAACCCAATTGAGTATTTCATGGACAAAAGGCTCCCCAAAAAGTTGTGGGACTTGAGGTGGAGGCTCTACCATCAGGTTCTTAATCTGAGGGGAAAGAGACCATGGACCGCAGAGGATGAGCAGACCTGTCCGCGTCTGAAATGTAAAAAAGCTGAGATTTTGAGTGGCGTGGCACAAAAGGAGACGATCAGACATTTTGTCCAGGACTGCCCGAGTGCCCGGGAAACATGGGAGGAGGTGGCCCGGGTCCTGGATTGGCCAGATTTGGCACAGCAGGCTTGGGAGACAGTGCTTTTGGGGACTGAACCTCCAGAGGGTGTCAGGGGACCCAGAAAGTCAGTGGGCCAAAAAAGGAAGAGGAAGGAATACTGTCTCCCAGAATACTGTCTCCCTCCCCCATTTGACTCAGTTTAAAGCCCTCCTGATCAAATTCTTGAGACTGTTGGCAAAAATGTTTCTTCCAACTGTTGTGAGATGGGGTGTATTTTTCTCCCTCGCCCACCCACTTTCTGTCCTGAAAGACAATGAATGGCACCTTGGCCTTGGTGGAAGTCTTCCAGACTCCTTTTCCAAGGGACCCCTTCTCTGATCCCCCTCCCCAATTTTCTCTCCCTTCCTCCCCAGTTCAACCCACCCTGAAGGTCATCCCCGTGGACTACGATGCCTCCTCCCACAACACGGTGCTGATTTGCTCTGTCCATGGCTTTTCCCCTCCCAAGATTGATATCAAGTGGTTTAGGAATGGGAAGGAGGAAGGCAAAGTCATGACCACGGATCTCACCCAGAACGGAGATTGGACTTACCAGATCCAGGTGATCATAGAATCATAGAATCATAGAATTGCAGAGTTGGAAGAGACCACGAGGGCCATCCAGTCCAACCCCCTGCCACGCAGGAAATCACAATCAAAGCATCCCCGACAGATGGCCATCCAGCCTCTGTTTAAAGACCTCCAAGGAAGGAGACCCCACCACGCTCCGAGGGAGTGTGTTCCACTGCCGAACAGCTCTTACTGTCAAAAAGTTCCTCCTCATGTTGAGGTGGAATCTCTGTTCCTGGAGCTTGCACCCATTGCTCCGTGTTCCAGTCTCTGGAGCAGCAGAAAACAAGCCTGCTCCATCCTCAGCGTGACATCCCTTCAAATACTTAAACAGGGCTATCATATCGCCTCTAAACCGTCTTTTTTCCAGGCTAAACATACCCAGCTCCCTAAGTCTCTCCTCATAAGGCATCGTTTCCAGACCTTTCACCATTTTAGTTGCCCTTCTCTGGACACGCTCCAATTTGTCAATATCCTTTCTGAATTGTGGTGCCCAGAACTGGACACAGTATTCTAAGTGAGGTCTGACCAAGGCAGAATAGAGTGGCACTATTACTTCCCTTGATCTAGACACTATACTTCTATTGATACAGCCCAAAATTGCATTGGCCTTTTTAGCTGCCGCATCACACTGTTGGCTCATGTTCAACTTGTGGTCTACTAGGACTCCTAGATCCCTTTCGCACGTAGTCTCATTCAGCCAGGTCTCTCCCATCCTATATTTATGCATTTCATTTTTCCGCCCTAAATGCAGTACTTTACATTTCTCCATATTGAATTTCATTTTGTTAGCTTTGGCCCAGCTCTCCAGTCTATCCAGGTCATTCTGAATTTTGATCCTGTCCTCTAGGGTATTAGCTACTCCTCCCAATTTGGTGTCATCTGCAAATTTGATAAGTATGCCCCTAATTCCCTCATCTAAGTCGTTGATAAAGATGTTGAATAGCACTGGGCCCAGGACAGAACCCTGTGGCACCCCACTGGTCACATCTTTCCAAGACGAAGAGGAGCCACTGCTGAGCACCCTTTGGGTTCGGCCGGTCAACCAATTACAAATCCATTGAACAGTTAACTTGTCTAGCCCACATTCTACAAGCTTGTTTGCAAGAATGTCATGGGGAACCTTGTCAAAGGCCTTACTGAAATCAAGGTATGCAATGTCCACAGCATTCCCTTCATCTACCAAGCTGGTAACTTTATCAAAAAAAGAGATCAGATTAGTCTGGCATGACTTGTTTCTCTGAAACCCATGTTGACTTTTTGTGATTATGGCATTGCCTTCTAAATGTTCACAGACTCTCTGTTTAATGATCTGTTCTAGAATCTTCCCTGGTATTGATGTCAGACTAACTGGACGATAGTTGTTGGGATCCTCTTTTTTCCCCTTTTTGAAGATGGGAACAACGTTTGCCCTCCTCCAGTCTGCTGGGACTTCTCCTGTTCTCCAGGAGTTCTCAAATATTATTGCCAATGGCTCTGAGATTATATTTGCCAGCTCTTTTAATACTCTTGGATGTAGTTCATCTGGTCCTGGAGATTTAAATTCATTTAGATTAAGAAGGTATTCCTGTACTACCTCTTTACTTATTTTGAGCTGGATTTCCCCTATTGTGTCCTCTGTTCCATTCTCCTCAGGTTGGTCCTCCTTTTCCTTTTCTGAAAACACTGAGGCAAAAAAGGTGTTGAGTAATTCTGCCTTTTCTCTGTCCCCTGTTAGCATTTTGCCATCTTCTCCACGTAGCGGCCCTATCATTTCCTTCTTCCTCCTTTTGCTGCGGACATACCCCAAAAAACCCTTTTTATTGTTCTTAACCTCCCTAGCAAGCCTGAGCTCATTCTGCTCTTTAGCTTTTCTGACTTTACTCCTACACGTGTTCGCTATCTGTTTGAATTCTTCTTTGGTGATTTCCCCCCTTTTCCATTTCCTATACATGTTCCGTTTAAAACTTAGCTCCATTGAAAGTTCTTTAGTCATCCATCCTGGTTTCTTGAGACACCTCCCATTTTTCTTCCTCAATGGTACTGTTTGAAATTGTGCCTTCAGTATCTCCCTTTTGAGAAAGTCCCATCCGTCTTGAGGTCTCTTCTCTTTTAGTATTCTTGACCATGGGATCATCCCCAGTATTTCCCTGAGTTTACTGAAATCAGCTCTCCTAAAGTCAAGAATGCGTGTCTGACTATGCCTGGCTTCTCCTTTCCATTGTATAACAAACTCCAGGAGAACATGATCACTCTCACCTAAGGATCCCATCACTTGCACCCCATTAACCAGGCCGTCTCTGTTGGTTAGGATCAGATCTAAAATAGCTGACCCCCTTGTTGCCTCTTCCACCTTTTGGACCATGAAAGTGTCTTCCAGGCATGTAAGGAATTTGCTAGACCTTGTAGTTTTGGCTGAGTTAGATTGCCAGCAAATATTAGGATAGTTGAAATCACCCATCACTACTACATCTCTCCTTTCTGCATGTATGTTCATCTGTTCTAGAAAGGCAACATCCAATTCCTCCGTCTGATTTGGGGGTCTGTAGTAGAGTCCCACAATAACATCCCTGTTGTTTCCCTCCCCTTTAATTTTTATCCAGATGCTCTCCACCTGGCTTCCAGTATTGATGTCGTGGATCACTTCACTGGTGTAAATATCCCTGACATATAATGCTATTCCTCCTCCTTTCCTGTTTGGCCTGTTTCTCCTATAAAGGTTATACCCCTCTATTCCTACATTCCAATCATGAGACTCGTCCCACCAGGTTTCAGTAACGCCTATTATATCATACAGTTGTCCCTCCACATTCGCGAACTTGACATTCGCGGTTTCGGTTATTCGCGGTTTTGGGAGGGCCCCCCCGGGGCCCCCCCAAAACCGCGACACGGGGCCTTCAGAGGCCCCGTGAAATACCTGGGGAGGGGTGGGGAGGCCTTCGCGGGACGCCCGGAGGCCCTCCGGAGGCCCCGCGAAGGCCTGGGGAGGGTGGGAGGGAGGGCCGGTGAGGCCTCCGCGGGGCTTAGGAAGGCCCCGCGAAGGCCCGGGGAGGGTGGGAGGGAGGGCCGGTGAGGCCTCCGCGGGGCCTAGGAAGGCCCCGCGAAGGCCCGGGGAGGGAGGGAGGGAGGGCCGGTGAGGCCTCCGCGGGGCCTAGGAAGGCCCCGCGAAGGCCCGGGGAGGGTGGGAGGGAGGGCCGGTGAGGCCTCCGCGGGGCCTAGGAAGGCCCCGCGAAGGCCCGGGGAGGGTGGGAGGGAGGGCCGGTGAGGCCTCCGCGGGGCCTAGGAAGGCCCCGCGAAGGCCCGGGGAGGGTGGGAGGGAGGGCCGGTGAAGCCTCCGCGGGGCCTAGGAAGGCCCCGCGAAGGCCCGGGGAGGGTGGGAGGGAGGGCCGGTGAGGCCTCCGCGGGGCCTAGGAAGGCCCCGCGAAGGCCCGGGGAGGGAGGGAGGGAGGGCCGGTGAGGCCTCCGCGGGGCCTAGGAAGGCCCCGCGAAGGCCCGGGGAGGGTGGGAGGGAGGGCCGGTGAGGCCTCCGCGGGGCCTAGGAAGGCCCCGCGAAGGCCCGGGGAGGGTGGGAGGGAGGGCCGGTGAGGCCTCCGCGGGGCCTAGGAAGGCCCCGCGAAGGCCCGGGGAGGGTGGGAGGGAGGGCCGGTGAGGCCTCCGCGGGGCCTAGGAAGGCCCCGCGAAGGCCCGGGGAGGGAGGGAGGGAGGGCCGGTGAGGCCTCCGCGGGGCCTAGGAAGGCCCCGCGAAGGCCCGGGGAGGGAGGGAGGGAGGGCCGGTGAGGCCTCCGTGGGGCCTAGGAAGACCCCGCGAAGGCCCGGGGAGGGTGGGAGGGAGGCCCGGGGAGGGTGGGAGGGAGGCCCGGTGAGGCCTCCGCGGGGCCTAGGAAGGCCCCGCGAAGGCCTGGGGAGGGTGGGAGGGAGGCCCGGGGAGGGTGGGAGGGAGGCCCGGTGAGGCCTCCGCGGGGCCTAAGAAGGCCCCGCGAAGGCCCGTGGAGGGTGGGAGGGAGGGCCGGTGAGGCCTCCGCGGGGCCTAGGAAGGCCCCGCGAAGGCCCGTGGAGGGTGGGAGGGAGGGCCGGTGAGGCCTCCGCGGGGCCTAGGAAGGCCCCGCGAAGGCCCGCGGAGGGTGGGAGGGAGGGCCGGTGAGGCCTCCGCGGGGCCTAGGAAGGCCCCGCGAAGGCCCGGGGAGGGAGGGAGGGAGGGCCGGTGAGGCCTCCGCGGGGCCTAGGAAGGCCCCGCGAAGGCCCGGGGAGGGAGGGAGGGAGGGCCGGTGAGGCCTCCGCGGGGCCTAGGAAGGCCCCGCGAAGGCCCGGGGAGGGTGGGAGGGAGAGCCGGTGAGGCCTCCGCGGGGCCTAGGAAGGCCCCGCGAAGGCCCGGGGAGGGTGGGAGGGAGGGCTGGTGAGGCCTCCGCGGGGCCTAAGAAGGCCCCGCGAAGGCCTGGGGAGGGAGGGGGAGGGGTGTTTGTTATTCGCGGATTTTTCACATTCGCGGGGGTCCGCGGAACGGAACCCCCGCGAATGTGAAGGGACGACTGTATTTGTTTTGTAGTGCAAGGAGTTCAAGTTCATCTTGCTTATTTCCCATGCTCTGTGCATTAGTGTAGAGACATCTGAGACCATGTGTTCCCTTTACTTGCTCCCTGTGCAAGTTTTTTTGCCTCCCACTGTTGGGTCCTTGCGCTGTTTGCTGGAGACGAAGCCAGAGCGGGGAGACATCTATGCCTGCCAGGTGGAGCATGCCAGCTTTGCCAGTCCGTCCTCCATGGAGTGGAGTAAGAATCTTAGAATCACAGGGTCTTAGAGTTAGAAAGGATCCCAAGGGCCATCTAGTCCCTCCCCCTGTTGCCAGGCAGAAAGGCACAACTCAAGCACTCCTGAGAGATGCCCACCCAACCTCTCTTTAAAGACCTCCACCATCCTCCTCGGGTGTCCATATTCCACCCATCAGACAGCCCTTCCGTTCAGAAAGTTCTTCCTAATGTTCACATGGAATCTCTTTTCTTGTAATTTGAATTCACTGGTTTGTTTTTAGTCTCTGGAGCAACAGAAAACAAGCTGCCTCCATCGTCTCCTTCAGATCTCTAAAGATCATCTCCCCTCTCTGTCCTCTCCAGGCGAAAGCTGCCCAAATCCCTCACAGGGCTTTTGGGTTCCAGATCTTGAGACATCTCTTCCATCCCTGTAACCCACACCCTCAACCTGCTTCCTCACCTTCCAGTGTGGAGACTGGGGGGCTGTGGGTGGAGGGCTTTGGGGGGGGGGTTCAAGGTGCCCCCACCCTCCTGGTCTGACCCCAGAGGCTTTGCTGTTTTCTCACCCCCGTGCTTTCCTTCTGCAGCCCCCCAGTCGGACTCCGTCCGGAGCAAGATGTGGACGGGGGTTGTGAGCCTGGTGCTGGGGGTGGTCTCCGTGGCCGCCGGGCTCTCTTTCTACCTGAGGAATAAGAAAGGTGAGGGGAGGGCCTCTCTCTCTCTCTGTTTGTAATGTTATGGAAGTGGGACTGGCCAGAAGATCTGCACTTGCAAAAGACCCTCCCAATGTTGTCCAGGAAACAAGCAGAATTTAGTCTAAACTGGTCCCAGTAGAGGAGAACATGGCAGAAGACCATCACACAGGGAAGGAGAACATGGGAGAACTTCAGGAGGTGTTGGATTGCAAGTCTCAATGTTCCTTGCCACTGCAGAGGCTGGCCCATGAGTCTGATGGGACTTGTAGTCGAATGACATCTGAAGGGCCACAGGTTATCCATCTCCACCTTAATACCCTCTGTCTGTCTGTCTGTCTGTCTGATTATCTATCTGTCTGATTATCTATCTGATCATCTATCTATCCAATTGTCTGTCTGTCTGCCTATCTAATTATCTATCTATCTATCTATCTATCTATCTATCTAGCATCTCTATGTATAATCTCTATCATCTCTCTCTCTCTCTCTCTCTCTCTCTATCCATCTACCTAATCACATTTATCTATCACCTCTCAACCTGCTAGGACTCCTGGAGCAATGTACAAGAGATGAGAACAAAATTAAAACATTATATCCACAAATAAGAATATTTAAAACAGGCTAAAACAGTTCCTTTTAAACAGTTTAAGAACCAAATGGTTAAAGCAGCCAGAGCAGCTGGCCCTGGGTTTCAAGATTGGAGGCCATTTGAAGCGATGCTGTTTTGGCCGCTGCCAGGCTGAGAGCTGAGAAGGGATGGAGCCAGGCCATCTTCCCTTAGGAGAGAGTTCAGAGTCAGGGTGCCAGGACAAAAGAGGCCCTGTCAGGGGAACCCACCGATCTAGTCTCGATATTCATTTTTCTTTTCAGTGCTTCCATCTCCGGCCTCCACAGCTGAGCACTTGACCAAAAGGACCAGGACAGGGCCAAGGAAAAGGGTTTCTCAATTGAGGGGAAGGGTCCATTGGGGTAGTTCTGCCTCTGGCTCCAATCCTCCTCTCTCCTCACTGTGGCCTCTTCCTCCTTGGGAGGATGGAAAACTCAAACTCTAGGTCACCGACTCAGTCATGCAGGGCCTAAATGGGGGGCCACCCTTCTAGCTATCCCATATACGTGCACAAAGAAACACATGGGGGTGAGAGAGAGCATGAGAACATGCATAGACAATTGTGTGGGGTCCATGGAAGAGGCTCACTTGTAGGACATCTGTATGTCTTGTGCACCCCATTCCTTCCTTCCGAAGTTCAGCCTCCATAGACCAGGATGGAAGAGATCTGTTATGTATACAAAACAGACTGAAGGGGGCCATTTTGATGTGGCAGCTGAGAGGTCTCTGTGTGTGTGTGTGGTGGATTTGGGGGGCCCTTTGATCCTGAGTGACCCTGTCTGTCCTTTTCTTCCCACAGGCCGTGCTGTGCCTCCAACCACAGGTAAGTGGTCTCTCATTTCCACATCACCTTCTCCCCCTCCCTCCCAGTCTCAGACAGGTTGCTTAGGATCCCCTTTGTTTGGCTTTCATTTTCAGGATCCAGAATGGGAAGGAGGGCAATTTCGGAGAGAAAACGATTGTCTGACACCCGCAAAGTCTTTTGCTGCCTTCTAGGTCTGGAAGGGAAGAGTCCCATGGGAGGGAGTGGCTGAATGACCTTTCTTACGGGGGGGGGGTTGTCTTCTCCCCTCTTTGCAGTACAGAGAATAAAGGAAAATGTAATCATCCTAAAAATATTAAAGAATAGAATAATTTGAAAACTTAAAACTAAAACTATGTGTGCCTATAGGTTTGGATGGAATCTTTTGGACCCCAAACGATTTATTCCAAAGCCAGGCTTTAACTTGGCACTGGAATGGGAATAACATGGGTCCCAATTGGGGAGAGGGGTATTCTGCAACTGGGGGGCTTCAGCTGAGACAACCCTGATCCTCTTTCCTCCCCTGGTACATTACCGCACTGATGAGAGAGATGAGACCCCCACACACCAGCAGATCTCCGGCAGGCAGAGATACAGGGAGAGTCACTGTGAAGAAGGGGGGATTTCCACCTCCCACCCTGTCACCACTTGGTGACGCATGACCTCCTCTCACAGCCAAACTACTAGTAGATGGTGCTGCTGGCATGCAAACAATGCTGCAAGAGTGACACTGCAGAATGCATTGCACACTAATAACGACTGCTGCTTTTTTTGGAAACGGAATTAACAGCTTCCACAGCATGTCGCCCCAGCTTTTTATTATGATGGTACTCATTTTTACCGACTTATGGAAGGCTGAGTTGACCTGGGGGGGCCTGGAATCAAACTTATGAACTGAAGATCTACATGAGTTTTGGCTGCATTAGTTTACTGCACCACCAGGGCCAATGTCCTCATTGGCTCACTAGCTGTCCGTCACACACCTCCCCCCTTTGGAAAAGTTAACTATAATTATGACCTCTACAGGCCATAATTATAGCAAAAGGGGTTACATGTTACCCAGGTAAAACAATAATCACCTAAACACTCATTCTTGTGTTCATTGTACAATTATTTCCTTAAAACAGTGACTTATTGAATTATTTATGTAAACACTCTGGCAGTTGTACATCTCTCTCTCTGGCTTTTCTTCGCAAACGAAGATTCAGGAAGGACTCATCCTGCGCTTTCTGCAAGCGCGCTGATGACTAAAAAGGCCAATCTGAGATAGACAAGTCTGGTTGCAGAAAGCACAGCAGAAGGTTTCTTTGGGTGATGTTTCTGGGTTGTGATTCTTTCTGCGTTGTCGTTTCTCTTCAAGACTTGTTCGGCGTGAGTTCTCAAATAAGGCTGCAGCATTGTGGATAGTGCGTCTCCATGCCTCCCGATGTGAGGCCAGGGCGGACCATTGTTGGTGATCAATTTGGCCGAGCCTGAGGTGTTGTTTCAGGGAGTCCTTGTATCACTTTTTTGGAGCACCCCTCTTACGCTGACCCGTGGCCCGTAGAGTAGTATTTTTGGGAGGCGATGGTCCTCCATCCTAGAAACGTACACATAAACTTACCCATTCATTACAGGGCTATTCTACCTGACACTTCCTACAATTCAAACATTATCTAATCATCCTAACATTTTTTTATTTACTTAAACATTCTGTAAATTCTATACATTTACATAGACATAAGCATTCATTTCCTGTTCATTTCCCCCTTTAACCTTTCCCTCATTTGAAACATATACTAGCAGTGTTATTTCTGGGGCCCAGCTTTGCCTTGGTCCCTACAGGGTTCTGATGGCCCTCTGCCAGCTCTGATGGTTCCCTTGCCTCCACACTTGCTGCAACACTTTTCAATGTCCTTCCTGACTTTCTGCAGATTTATAAAGGATCCTGGATTCTCCAGAATCTTTCCTTCCCTGTCTTGGTCACGCTCCTCAATTTTCAAGATTCCAGGTTCTGGGTCCCACTGGTGAATCATCTGTGCCTGGACCAAGTGCTCTCGAACTCACATCCCAGCTGGGTTAATTGCTGGTTTTGTATCCAGAACTACACTTTCAGTCTGGGTCTCATTAATTAAGTTGCAGGACATTCCTAATTCATCAGAATACTCCTCAAGGTTTTCCTCATGCCATGGGCTTTTCTCTATGCTGTAACTGTCTTTGCTGTCCATAAGAACATTTCACCATCTCTGAAAACTACAATTGTTCTCCTGCTTTCAGGTCTTTTGCTGCCATTTATACACTCCAAAACTAGTTCTGAATCTTTTATGTTATTGGTACCCACATATTCATGAGTTAGTAGTTAGTGCAGAATCTTTTATAGGCACACTATGGGTAAGGCCTTTAAAGATTTTTCCTTCTAAACTTATTGGCTTTTCTTTGGCTTCACTGCTTAGGTCTCTCTGAGGCGTTTCGGTCTCCGTTGTAATGTCACTGTCTCTCTGGCCTGTAACTGAACCTTGGACTAAAGGACGACTGGCATTCCCACATAGATCCATTTTAACTTTTGAATATATATTTCTGTCACTTTGACTTGTAGAGTTAAATTGATAATGCCCCTGTTTTCTATGGTTAAAACACGTTTTCATCCTCATGTTCACATTGTTAGGGTGATTATATCCAACAAATTCTTTTTTCCTCTCAGGAAAGGTTTCCCTGACACTTCTCCAAGGCTTATATACTCTTTATTTTCCATGGCCCCTTTATCTAAGGCATTAGCTGAGGTAAATTTTTCCCTCATGAAATTGGCTACTTTCACCCTCCATTGGTTAAATTCCCTATTACTGTGTTCTGGGCTATAGGTAGAGTTTTCTTTATCATATGAGGGATTTCCCTCTCTATATATTTTTCTGTCAGCATACTGAGTTTTCAAATTTAAGTTCCAAGGTCTTCTATCAGTACTTCTAAACTTTTGCCTATAATGTACTGGTGTTAGTCCAAATCTATGTTTCACTTTTTCCGTGAATAAGGAATAATTTAAGGAATCTCCGAGTCTCATTTCACTATATATTTCTGTTAATACCCCACGTATCTGTGACCTTAGATATGCCATTCTTTCTTCATCTTTAATTCCCATTTCCACACAATCTTTTTCAAAAGAATTAAGGAAAGAATTCACATGATCTCCTCTAAAGTACCTTGGAAATCTGTCCACATCTACTGAAGGCCCATTAATTGTATTATTGTTTGTGTTCACTCTGGCTGCCAATTCTATCCTCTTCAATGTAGGATTATAAATTTTTTCTTCACAGGCTTTTTCTATTCCTATCCTCTCTCTCACTTCCCTCAACGTTCTCTCATGCTGCAGTTCTATTTCTTTTAATTTCTTCTCATGTTGCAGTTTTAATTCTCTTAATTTTCCCTTTAACTCATTTTCCTGTGTTCTATTTCTCTTATTTTTTCCTCATGTTCTTTTTAAAATTCTTGGTGTATTAATTCCCTTTCCTGTCTTTCTTATCTTATCCAGTTCATTTTTTCTATATGCTAAACTTTTAACTCTCTCCATTATTTCTTCCCCCTCTTCAGCCACAAAAGCCTTAACTGCTAATTCCATCTTCCTCACGCTGAGTCTATACATGTCCAACTCATATTCTCTCTCCTCTTCCTTTTTTTAAATTCTAGCTAATTCCTTATCTGTTTCTTGTTGTTTCAATTCCACTTCCTTTTCACTCTCTATTCTAGCCAATTCTTTCTTTTATTTCCCATACTTCCAAATTATCTGCATTTGCAGAGGTAATAGCGTCTACTCTTTCAGCCCTGGACATAACTTCCTCAATTTCCTCTTCCCCTTCAGCCACATCAGCGTTAGCGGCTTGTTTCATCTTTTGGGGCATTTGAAGTTGTTTCCTTACAATAACTACAGACTTTTACCTCAGAAAACACGAACAACTTTTACCTCAGAAGTCAATTGAATTTCCAATTTCAAACTGCCCAGCCCTTGTTTTGCTGGATAAACCACTAATATTTTAAAGATCTAAGTGATTTCTTACTTTACCCTGAGACTGTTACCTCAGAAATCACCTTTGTTTCAAATGTCAGACAGCTCAGCCCTTAGTTTGCAGGCTGTCTTTCCCTTTCCCTTTTAAAATGGCTCTAGAGCCTTGAGTCATTTTTTTCTCTTTTGTCTTGTATCCCTTACTTTATACCCAAGTCTTTTTACCTCAAGGAGACAGGTAATTCTTTTTAATGTGCAGGTCTGCGCTTAATGTCACTTTACTTAGAGGCTTTTCTCTCAGTGAATCCCTTACAATTACCATTGACTGATACCTCAGGGATTGCTGTGTCCACACACTCCAATACCCCCTTACTTTACCCGGTCTTTTTTTTTTTTTTTTTTAACCTCAGGGGTATACTGTACTTAGTTTAAACTTGCAGCACTTTTCCTGTCAGCACTTTATTTTGCGGCTTGACTTCAGCAACCCTTACATTTACCTTGAACAATTACCTCAGGGTTTGCTGTTGCCACTCACTCCAGTATCCTCTTAAGTTATCCAATCTTGTTATCTCAGGGGTATACTGTACTTTTTCCAGTCACAAGAATTCCTTACTTTACCACAGGATAATTACCTCAGGAATTACTTGTGCTTTTCCTTTCATTGCACACCTGTGCTATCCACACACACAAAACGTATATATTAACTGAAATCCTTCTCTGGCCACTGGATCTTTCTCCCCCAGCAATAGATCTCTCCTAGACCCTTCCATATTAGATTTCCTAGATCCCCTCTGCCAGATTCACCAAGGATTCAATCCTGGATTCTCAATCCCTAACTGGATCTTCTTGATCCCTTCACTGGATCCTTCGAATCCCAACGCTGCCACCACTTTGTGACGCCAGGCGTTCTCCTAGTGGCGTGGGAGCCTTTCCTATCCCACCGCTGCCACCACTTTGTGGAGAAGTATGGATTTCCACCTCCCACCCTGTCATCACTTGGTGACGCACGGCCTCCACATCACAGTCAAACTACGTCTCCCAGTGGTATAACACAAGCACTCAGGTGTGGCCATGTATTCCTGGCTGTGTCTCCTTCCCTGAGAATCACTCATGCCAGGCTGAATGTTTCTTTCATTAACAAAAGAACGTTTATTATCATCAGAATAAAACACATAACTGTATAAACAAGTTATTGGGCCTGCACAAACATTCACTCTCTCTCCAAGCCTCTAACAGACAAGGAACTTAAACTGTCTTGAATCACTCAAAGCCTCATCTCAACTCTTCAAAACTCAACTTAAACTGAAAACATTCCTCACTCACTCCCCCTTTATCTCCTCCAGAAGCCCCACCTCCTCCTGATTCCATGTCCTCATTGGCTCACTAGCTGTCCGTCACAGGCATTCCTGCAAGTATTGAGGCTCCACGCTGTTAAGGGCTCTGAGTTTCATCTGCAGCCTTTCCCTTGAACCAACTGAATGCATCACCCACCCTCCCCATTACTAGTGTCATCCTGAATGGATTAAAACATCATAGAGTTCTGTGTCGCTTGGAAGACTAACACTTTTATTTTAGTGCAAATTTCTGTGGACTGCACTTCACTTTGGTTTCCTGGGCAAGATTTGTTTATGATGATTTGCACCATTGCCTTCCTCTGAGGCTGAGAGAGTGTGACTTGCCCAAGGTCACCCAGTGGGTTTCCATGGCTGGGTGGGGATTCGAACCCTGTTCTTCAGAGCTGGAGTCCAATGCTCAAACTGCTATACCTACACTGGCTCTCTAATGGGCTTTACTGGGGGTCAGTTGATGCAGCCGGTGAAGCCCCACCTGTTGGGAGATGTGGAGCCCCCTCTTTCTTAATGGGGCTTTGACTCTTTCACACACCCAAGGGTCTCCCCATCGCCTGACAGGGACCATCTTCCTCCTTTCTCGACTATCCGCACTTGTCGCTCATGATTCTCTCTTAATCTCTCTCTTTTCTTCCTCTGCTTCCAGTTGGACTCATGGATTAGACTCCATTGCTTCTTCTTCGGGATGTGGAGAAACAGCCTTCCTTCCTTCCTTCCTGCCAACAGAACAACGTGTTTCCTTCCTCAGAAGGATGCAAACCTTGGAGGGGAAACAGGAGGATGGGAGAGAGAAAGAGGCCTTCAAAGCTCCAGCAGCTTCTTGCTCCTTTGGACACTCTCTGCCTTAGTTTCCCTTCCTTTTTCTTCCTTTTTTCTTGGGGATGAGGGTTGGGGAGGGGTCTATTCCTTTGGGGTTTGGGGGACCTCCATCTTGTGTTTTCATGAAGCCAGACCCCAAAATATATGTCCTGCAGATGGCACAGCCTCCGTTGGGTTTCCCTGGGAGAGAGCTGGACTCTCCCTTTAAGGAAAACCAAGAGTCCTGTTGCACCTTAAAGCAGCCTTTCAGGTCCCACGAGATTCTTTGCT
This sequence comes from Gambelia wislizenii, assembly GCA_030847615.1. NCBI lineage: Eukaryota > Metazoa > Chordata > Lepidosauria > Squamata > Crotaphytidae > Gambelia > Gambelia wislizenii. The sequence continues at coordinate 4,965,598 of JAUMIR010000002.1, read as the reverse complement.
GGTTTTCCTGAAACAAAATGGCAACCCTCCTCCTATCCTCTCTCTTGGGAAATGGCAAAGATACTTATGTGGGTTCCCACAGTTTCTCAGGCATGCCTGGAGTTACATTTGAGAAAAGTAACTTTTCTAAGCTCTATCAAATGCTTCCATGGGTATAAGGTTCTGCCTATCGTGGGCTTAGTTGAGGGCAGTTCAAGGGGAGATTGTTCTATGAGAGCCATCTGTGGGGGCACTGAGACATTTCCAGCTAAGGGCTCACCTACACGGGGCATAAAAACCCAGATGAAATTTGGACTACCCTGGCCTGGAACTGCACTGCATGAAATTTGGACTCCTCTGGTTCAGAGTTAAGTGCCACACGTTCATTGCTGTTGCGTGTTCTTTGCCCTGCTGGCGCACAGTCACTCACTCATGGCAAGGAGGCTGGATTAGATGTCCCTTGTGGTCTCTTCCCGGATTCTATTATATCAATTGGGATATCTGCTCACCGTATACTCCCTGGCTGGCCGCCTCCTTCTGACCTCAGAATGAGCCTCTGTGTTCCATTGCTGAGGAGAAAAGAAAATGGTGGAGAAGAAAAAAATTATCCTGTCCCCTACAGCCCCCTAATCCCCTAATTCTCTGGAGAGTCCAGCCAATTCTGGAGAAAACTGCGAGTTTTCTAAAACCTGAATTTTAAGGCAGTACCCCACTAGTTTGGTGGAGAGAGGGCATTATTGCATCGGATTTGGGGATAAGGCTGCCTGCTGTGTGTCCTTATTGGGCCAGATTTGGGGAGGTGGGTGCCCCCCCACTTGTGTAAACAAGGCCCTAAGAGAGTCATCCAAAGCTGCTTCTTCTGTGCCTGGCTTTGGGGGACCCTCTCGCGGGGGATTTTTGAGTGGAAGAGGTTTGCCATGGCCGGTCCTAGAGGCCGAGAGAACAGTGGGAATTGCCCTCTGACCTTGGGAGGAAGGGAGGAAGGAGGAGAAAGGAAAAAAAAAGAAGGAAGGAAGGAAGGAAGATGTTTTGTTCATGAGAGGGTGGTGCCTTCTTGGTGAAACTTTTCTTGTGCCTTGGAATCTAAGATTTATTTTCCCCAATGCACAGACTTGGTTTCTTCTGAGGAATGTAGAATCCTAGAGCTGGAAGTGACCCCCAAGGGCCATTCAGTCCAACCCCCTTTTGCCATGCAGGGACACACAATCAAAGCCCACCTGACAAATGTGCTTTCTTCAACCTGTCCCAACAACTCTGTTTTTTGTGATGTACCAAGCACACACGCTCACATTCAATCAATAAAGTTCTTTATTGGCAAGGATTCGTGTGTCAGGAACATAAAACAAAGCCGAAACTGAGTACAGCTAGAGAAGACCCCCAGATAAACCCCACAGCGTGAGAAAGGCCTCTAGGGAGGATAGATGCCTCTCTCTCAGGGCGTCTTGCACCTGGAAAATATGACCTTGAGCTGCAGTGGAGAGCAGCGTTCTCAGGCCAAGAAGGCGGGCTGGCCTCTCTCCAAAACCTCTAGGGGCCTAGGCGGGGAAACAAGCCAGAGACAGCCTCATGTCAGGGTCCTCCATGAATTCTACTCCAAATCCCAGAATTCAGGGATGAGCCTGACATACCACCCACCCGAAGAAAAATCCCCCCTTTTTAGCCCGGCTTATCAGGAAAGTGGGCATGGAACTTTCATAATAAGCGCAGAGCATTCACATGTTCACAATTAACCCATTCGGCATGACCTAACAGCAAATGTTTCCATTTCACCAAGTATTGTAAAGCCCCCCTGTGAACCCGAGAGTCCAACACTTCAGAAATTTCAAAATGTTGATCATAGTCGACCAGGATAGGACAGGTGCAGGTCCCGGGTCTGGATGATGACGGTCTGGAGGGCACGCCGGCTTGAGCAAGCTAGAATGAAACACAGGGTGAACATTACGGTACAGTTTGGGTAACATCAGTTCAAAAGCCATCGGGTTTATCACTCGAGTAATAGGAAAAGGACCTATGTATTTGGGCCCCAACTTCTTTGAAGGTTGGGGACTTTTAAGAAACTTGGTGGACAAAAAGACTAAGTCCCCTATGGCATATCCCGGGGTGGGGTCCCGTTTTTGGTCAGCATGATGTTTGTAACGTGCTTTTGCAAAGTCTAAGGCTGAAACGACTTTTGGCCAGGCATCTCTAACCTTTTGACTCCATTGGATCACTGAGACTGGGTCCTTGGAGGTCCCCTCCCCTAGTGGCAGAGGATTGAAATCTTGCCCTGAAACAATCTTAAAAGGGGAGAAGCCAGTGCTCTGGTGAGCGGCATTGTTATAGGCGACCTCCGCGAAAGGCAAGAGGTCCACCCAGTCAGATTGTTGGAAGTTCACATAACATCTCAAATATTGTTCAAGGACCTGATTAGTATGTTCGCACTGCCCATCACTCTGGGGATGATGGGAACTGCTGAGCCCCAATTTGACCCCTGGAAGGTTTGTGAATGCCTTCCAGAACTGGGAAGTGAACTGAGCCCCCCCCAGTCAGACACAATCTTAGCAGGAATCCCATGTAGTCTGTAAATGTGTTGAATAAACAACCTGGCTAATTGGGAGGCTGTTGGGAGTTTCTTGCAGGCCACAAAATGCACTTGTTTCGAAAACATGTCAGTCACCACCGAAATAACAGTCTTTTTCCTACTTTCAGGCAATTCCACTATAAAATCCATACTGATGACTTCCCAAGGCTTGGATGGGGTAGGCAGAGGCTGCAGCAGACCCTCCCTGTCCCCCTTTTTGCCATGGCACACGTGGAACACTCTTTTACATACTCCTCCACCTCCTTTCTCATCTTAGGCCACCAGAACTGTCTCCGGGCCAAATGCAAGGTTTTCACATACCCCAAATGCCCAGCACTTTTAACATCATGGCATTGCTTGAGAATGGTCGACCTCATGGCCTCTGGGACATACAGGCGCTCCCCCTTCCAAGCCAGGCCCTCCCGAAGGGCCACCTCCCCCTGGTGAGCCAAAAACCATGGGTCCTTAGGAAGGACTGATGCCATCTGGGATTGCCACCCACCCCCATCATCCCGGGAGGAGGGGGAAGGAGGAGCTAGCTCCGGTGTGGCCGGGGCTTTACCAGGGCCAGCATCTACAGTTGCTGGGACGGCATCGCCGGTTGCCTTAAGATCAGGTCCTGGCCCCAAAGAGGGGTTGGCTTGGGCCTCTTGACGCTTGGCCTTGCTGTGTGTTAGGACTGCTAATCCCAAGTGGGAGGGGGAGAAGACTGTGTCTATGACCTCTTTTCGTTTGCTGTCATGTTGGGGTAGTCTGGACAAAGCATCAGCTAGGAAATTCTTTTTTCCCAGGATAAACTTCAGGGTGAACTTGAACCGGTAAAAGAAACTGGCCCACCGCACCTGTTTGGGGCTCAACCTCCTTGGGGTGACTAAAACTTCCAAATTTTTGTGATCTGTCCAAACTTCAAAGGGTTTGGAAGATCCCTCCAATAGGTGGCGCCAAGTTTCTAAGGCCAGTTTGATTGCACCCGCCTCCTTTTCCCACACAGGCCAATTTCACTCAGTCTCATTGAATTTCTTGCACAAGGTCTAAGCTCCCCCTCTTCACCCCGCTGCAACAGCACCCCTCCCGTTGCTACATCTGAAGCGTCAACTTGGACTACAAAAGGTTGGGAGGGGTCAGGGTGTTTGAGAATTGGTTCAGAAGTGAAGAGTTTCTTCAGCTTATCAAAGGCCTGTTGGCATTGGTCAGACCACACTATCTTTTGGGGAGGTTTCTCTGCCTTCCCCGCTGCCTTTCGGGTTTTCTTCCCCACCTCTTTGGTTTTTAATAGATCAGTCAGTGGAAGGGCTACCGTAGCAAAGTCAGGGATGAAGGACCAGTAAAAGCTAGCAAATCCCAGGAAGCTCTGCAGCTGCTTCCTGGTCCTAGGGGCCTCCCATGCCAACACCCCTTTGACTTTTTCCGGGTCCATTTCTATCCCCTTGTTTGAGATGCGGTACCCCAAGTAGTCCAAGCAACAGCCTCATGTCAGGGTCCTCCATGAATTCTACTCCAAATCCCAGAATTCAGGGATGAGCCTGACATTTTTACCCTGGGTGGGCTTCTGGCTGTGAATGGGAGGGGGGCTCTCCCCATGGTATCCCACATCATCCTCTTGATCCAAAACCTCTCTTCCTCCTCCTCCGTCCTTTCCTCAACAGGCCTTGCAGGTCTCCTGTTCCTACCCCCTCCCTTTCCCCTGGGGAGGGGTTTCCCCATAGAGGCTTCCCACCCCAGAAACCAAGAAGGAATCCAGTTGTCAAATACAGAGTCCTCTGCATTGACTTTATTTGCTTTTGGCTCCTTTGTTGACTCTGCTATAAATTTCCACCTGTTTTTCTAGTATCAATCTTCATTTCTGTGGTCTGTCTCTTAAATCCATTTCCACGGCCTTGGTGGGATTTCTGCCTGATTTGTATCAATAAAGATATTGGCTTGGATGCTTTGGGAAAATTTTCTCTTTTTGCAAGTGGACATTACACCAACAGGAACTAAAACCCGACACTCCCATATATCTCGTGATGTGATGTGATGTGATTTACAGAGCAGAGCTGGCCAAGGGACCCTTGTGCCACAGGACTCATGCACAATGGGGTGCGCATTGCATGGGTCCCAATGTGCATTGTATCCATCCCAACGGGCATCAGGCCCGAACTCTTGCTGGTGTCCCATTGAGCACTGCCTTTGTGATTCACTCACAGGGTTTCTCAGCATCTCTGCTACATCACTTACGACGGGTAAAGTTACATAGCATAGATGGCGATAGAAGATTCTGGTGACTGACCATCTCCCTTCCAGCATTCCTTACTTCTCTTAAACCCAATTATTTTCTTCAACGGTGCTTTTAAAAGCAGCATGGATCTTGACGATGCTGAAGTCCATCGTCTACCCTCTACTACATGACACTCATCCAGAAGACATGTTTGCTATTTTGTGCCCAAACTCTAGATGAGGAACGGCTCTTAAAAAAAACATGCCCCATCCCACTTGAATTCAACATGATTATAGCAGATGGTGGGAAGAAGGGTAGGGGGTCAGACTAAATGGCCTCTGGGATTCCCTTCCCCATGAAGGTTTTGTAATGCTCTGCTTCTGTATCCGATCTATTAGCCACACTGTTAAGAGCTGAAAGCAACCAAAAATATTCTCCTGCTGCACTTTTAATCCTCACAACAACCATGCAAGATAGGCCAAGCTGAGAGAAGAGGAAAGACATGGTCAGCCCCATGGGGAGAGCTAGAACCACTCCTTTCCTCCTCCGTGAGGACTAGTCACCTCCTCCTGGGATGCCTCTAACCCTCCAGCCCCTAAAAATAGAAGGGGTGAATATAGATGGGGGGTCTACCCCTAATCTTAACCAAATAATGTCCCTCCCCTTTCCCTTGTTAGAGGCCCCTAAAGTGGGAGCTCCATAGCTCCATCTGCCTTCCTTTGGAGTCCAAATGCTCTCCTGGTTGTGGATGATGGTTTATTTCTTTATTTCCTGGGATGCAAAGTGACTTCCAACATATTTAAACACTTATTAAATGTATTTACTATTTTAGCGGGGAAAAGGTTCCATTGAAAACACAGAATACTATGCAGAGGATTAAGAGGAGAATGTTTTTTGGGGGGGGGCATGGCCGTGCCATCAGCTAGTGGGAACTGGAGAGGGCCAGGGAAGTGCCTCCCCCACCCCCCATCCAGCTCTCCAAGTGTATTTACAGAAGGGGAGGAAAAGGTTAGAAAGGAAAGAGCGGCGCTTGTGGGGAGGATGGTGGAAGTTCAGACAAAGGCGGGAGCGGACAGGAGGGCTGAGGTGGAAGGAAAGAAGAAAAGTCTGTAACAGGAACCCTCGTGGGGATGGATAGACTCATGGGAAAGAGCTCCCCTCCTCTGAAATCATGGTGTCTGGAAAGCTAGACTCGTGTTTGAGTGGTGAATTAGCCATAAGGAAACCTGGGTTCAAATCCTGCCCCCCCCGAGCCACGAAACTCATGGGGTGAAGATGGGTCAGCTACCCCCTCTCAGGCTAGCCGGAGATTAAATCTGGAGGCTCAGGAGAGCCCAAAGAGGGCATTGGCCCAGCCAAAACCCCAAAGGAGCTCCTGGGATTTTTATGTTAGGCATTACTACATGCATAGCCATGCAAAAGGGACAACAGGATACTGGGGATCAATTGATCACTTATTGGTCTTGCTTAAGCCATTCCTTTGATATAGGATGGGTGACACCTGGCTTGACATCAGGCCATGCAAAAGGTATTTAGGAGTCTTAATGGACCACAAGCTGAACATGAACCAGCAGTGTGATACAGCATCTAAAAAAACCAATGCGATTCTAGGCTGCATTAATAGGAGTACAGTGTCTAGACTGAGAGAAGTCATAGTGCCACTCTATTCTGCTTTGGTCAGATCTCACCCGGAATCCTGTGTCCAGATCTGGGCACCATAATTCAAGAAGGATATGGACAAGCTGGAGCGTGTCCAGAGGAAGATGACCAAAATGGTGGGAGGTCTGGAAGCCATGATGCCCTCTGAAGAGCGACTTAGGGAGCTGGGCATGGTTAGTCTGGAGAAGAGAAGGTTGAGAGGGAACATGATGGCCATATTTAAATATTTTAAGGGATGTTATACTGAGGATGGAGCAAGCTTGTTTTCTGCTGCTCCAGTGACTGGGACATGGAGCAATGGGTTCAAACTCCAGGAAAAGAGATTCCACCTAAACATTAGGAAGAACGTCCTGAGGGTAAGAGCTGTTCGGAAGTGGAACAGCTGCTGCCTGGGGTGGAGTCTCCTTCTTTAGAGGTTTTTAAACAGAGGCTGGATGGCCATCTGTTGGAGGGCTTGGATTGTGTCTTCTTGCATGGCAGAAAAGGGTTGGACTAAATGGCCTTTGGGGTCCCTTCCAACTCTCAGAGTCTCTGATTCCAGCTTGTTAGTATTCTTCTTAAACTCTGGTGCCCAGAACCAGATACAGGATCCCAGGTGGATAGACTGTATCAAGGAAACCCCTGTCCTGACCCTGCAAGACCTGAGCAGGGCTGTGCGTGGCCAAGGATTTTAGGGTGGGGTCTCTCATTGTGATAATGGGATGGGTACTACATCTCCCATTATCCTGCAATTCAGCAACCAGGTATCTATAAGCTCAGCTATAAGGTAAATAAAGAGTTACCTTTTCTCCAGAGCTCCAATTAACCCTTTATTTAACTGATAGCTGAGCTTATAGATACCTGATCAGTGAATTGCAGGATAATGGGAGATGTAGTACCCATCCCATTATCACACTCATTCATAAGAGTGACAGAAGCTGAAGCCAACCAGAGGGCAAGTAATCACAGCCAGTTCCAGGTGAGGTCTGACCAAAGTAGGATAGAGAGCTTTTTATTTGTCTTGTTTTCTGCTGCTCCAGAGAATGGTAGAAGAACTAAGGGATTCGAATTAGAAGAAAAGTCTAAATTCCACCTAATCACAAGGAGGAACTTCCTGGTTTTTTATTTTTAAAACTGGAGGGGCAAAAAGAGGACATTTCTCTATCTTCAGTGGAGGCTGGTGGCTCTCCAAGGTGCTGAAGGCATTTGGGGAGAGAGGTTCATTAGCTTGGAGAGGTCCTTTGAAGCCCAGACTAAAAATCCCGGGGAGGGATTTATTGCACCACCATGGACTTCACAGCTATATAATCCTGGACTCTGTGCATGAGATGGAGTCCTTCTCTTGAGAAGGCTCAGGAGGCTTCTGTTTCTCCCTTTCGCTTCGCTTGAATGCTTGCTGAAGGCCGCTTTGGTGCGTGGGGAAGCGAAACCAGAGCCCCTATGAGGCATCCTGTCTCCTGCCAGAGAATCTGGGGGAGGAAGGAAGATGGAGGTTGGGGCATTGAAGGTTTGTGTGTGACTCCTTTTGGGCCCTGAGAGGCTTCGCTTCAGTTGCCAGGGGACTTGAAAGGAAGCAACTGAGGTTAGGGGTTATGAAATAACAAATAAGCTGTAAATATTCAAGAAAGTTGCATTGTGTGTGTGTGTGTGTGTGTGTAAACTTAAAAACAACTAATATGTCACACAAAATGAAATAATCCAGTCAATATATTACAGTTGTCACTCCATATCCACGGATTGGTATCCATGGATAAAAGTATTCACAACTTGAAAATAATAATCCAAAAAGCAAACCTTGATTTTGCCATCTTGTATAAGAGACACCATTTTGCTATGCCAGGACCATCACCTCCCAAAAATACTACTCTACGGTGAACTCGCCACGGGTCAGCGTAAGAGGGGCGCTCCAAAAAAGCGATACAAAGACTCCCTGAAACAACATCTCAGGCTCGGCCAAATTGATCACCAACAGTGGTCCGCCCTGGCCTCACATCGGGAGGCATGGAGACGCACTATCCACAATGCTGCAGCCTTATTTGAGAACTCACGACGAACAAGTCTTGAAGAGAAACGACAACGCAGAAAGAATCACAACCCAAAAACATCACCCAAGGAGCCCTTCTGCTGTGCTTTTTGCAACCGGACTTGTTTATCTCGGATTGGCCTTTTTAGTCATCAGCGCGCTTGCAGAAAGCGCGGGATGAGTCCTTCCTGAATCTTCGTTCGCGAAGAAAAGCCAGAGAGAGCACATAACTTGGAAGACTTTACAAAAGAGTCTGGAGTAACAAACACCTGAGGCAAAGCTCAAAAATCAGTGTGTATAGAGCCATTGTACAGTCTATTCTCCTTTATGGATCTGAAATATGGGTCACCTATCGCCACCACTTACGACTCCTCGAACGCTTCCATCATCGCTGTATACGCACAATCTTAAATAAACACTGGACTGACTATGTGACAAATGTTGCTGTCCTTGAGCAAGCAGGGATCACCAGCATTGAGGCCATGATATTGAGAACACAGCTGCGCTGGGCAGGGCACGTTTCTAGGATGGAGGACCATCACCTGCCGAAATAGTACTCTACGGTGAACTCGCCACGGGTCAGTGTAAGAGGGGTGCTCTTACACTGCTGCAGCCTTATTTGAGAACTCACGCCGAACAAGTCTTGAAGAGAAACGACAACGCAGAAAGAATCACAACCCAGAAACATCACCCAAGGAGACCTTCTGCTGTGCTTTCTGCAACCAGACTTGTCTATCTCGGATTGGCCTTTTTAGTCATCAGCGTGCTTGCAGAAAGCGCAGGATGAGTCCTTCCTGAATCTTTGTTTGCGAAGAAAAGCCAGAGAGAGAGCATATAATGGGACTTGAGTATTCACAGATTTTGGTACCCACAAGGGATCCTGGAACCAAACCCCAGCGAACATGAAGGGACAACTGTATAACGTATACTGCAAAAAATATATTAATACATATATCACAAAGGTCTTGTGGGGAGACCTCCAGTTTCTACATGGTAAGAACCAGTTTGTGGGCTAGTAGGAGAAAACTGCTGGATGATCTCTTCCTATATACTGTGGAGTTATCTTTGATAAGGAAGTCCTGATAAAAACTTCAGCCACTGATGAAGACCCAAGGTCGCAACACGTCTGGCTGCTAACAGTGGTGGACTGCTAAGCAATAGACGTCAACAGACTTTATTCTTTGATATCAACTGATTTATTGCAGTCCTCTGTCTTCCTAGGGACTTCCATATTGTGCAAATTTACAATTTATCTCTGTTAATTGCCTTTAAACAAGGCTTTTATACTTTTAGGGACTGGAGGTCTCCCCAACAAGACCTTTGTGATATTTGTATTTATTTTTTTACAGTATACATTATAATATATTGACTGGATTATTTCATTTTATGTGATGTATTACAGTTGTCCCTCCGTATCCACGGATTTGGTATCCACAGATTTAAGTATTCACGGCTTGAAAATATCCTTAAAAAAATAATAATCCCAAAAGCAAACCTTGATTTTGCCATCTTATCTAAAGGACACCATTTTGCTACGCCATTGCATATCATGGGACTTGAGTATTCACGGATTTTGGTATCCATGAGGGGTCCTGGAACCAAACCCCAGCCAATATGAAGGGACAACTGTACTTGTTTTTTAAGTTTACACACACACACATACAAGTTTCTTGAATTTTTACAGTATTTGTTATTTCATAACCCCTAACCTCAGTTGCTTTCTTTCATTGGTATAGGTTAGGTTTAATGTCCCCCTTTGTTTTATCTTTGCCAGGGGACTTGAAACCATGGCCACACAGTGAGGGTCTGTACATATATGTCCAGGGTGGTTGATTTTTGGAAGGGTCTCCTTTTCCAGGTTCATGAGCTGGAATCAGTGGCCAGAGGTGTGTTTACTTCCACTTGTGGGCTGGCTGGAAAGGAGAGTTCTCCTGAGCATGTGCAGAGTGTACAAAGCCAAAGAAGCCATGTTCTTTGGCAACCTCCTGAATTTCATAGGGTTTTCTTATGCCAGGAATTCTCAAACACACCACACATGCCACGACACAAGAACCCCTCTGCTGCTGCCATGTTTAGAAAGGACTTTAAGCTGTCCACATGTTTCTGCCCTCAGTGTGCTGATTGGCAGGCCAATGGAGAGCTTTGATTGGTTGGGAAGTTTCCTAAGCAGCCAATCAACACACTGGGAATGGCAACATACCCAAGAGAATTATATATATAGATTTTCCATCCCATCCTGGAAGTTTTTTTTTTTAATATGATTTTTATTATTCCTTATCATCATTTATTAACAGTTTACATTTGTGGCTTCTTAACATTCTTGCATTCTTACATTCTTGCATTCTTACCTTTTAAACATCTTTTACCATTTATATATGCCTTAACTCCTATCATCCTCATTCAAAACACATTCAAAAACACCCACCTTTTCCTATTAACTAAAATCTTACCCCATCTTTTCTTCTATCATCTCCTACTCACCCTTCCAAATTTCATCTGTTACTTCCCATTGAGTCACATCATTAATGGTAATATTCTATCTATTATCAATCTCATCTCTCTTTTATGTCATCTTATTGTTCACAACGCTTTAATCTATCTTAATCTTTTCTGAAAATAAAACTTCCTATTATTCTTTATTCAAACAAGGAACCCTGTATCTATCCAGGTTCCCCATATTCCACTCAAATATTCCTTCATTTCCTTCCATTCTTTTTCAAATTCTCTAATATTCTTATTTTTAATAACAGAAGTTAATTTATCCAAATAAATAAGTTCGACCAGCTTGATTATCCACTCTTCCCATGTGGGGATTCTTTCCAACTTCCAGTGTCTAGCATATACGATTTTAGCCACAACAATTAAGTTAAATAAGATTTTCTCTTTCGCTTATATGGTTTGCCAACCTGAGATCCCATGCTAAAGGGCAGAGTAAAAGTGATTTGATGTGATTCAATTCAACTCTTCCTCATCCTCTGTCTAGCTGTACATTTTTTAGCAACGTCAGCATTGGTATAATGGTGGAGGAGGGCTAGAGCAACACAGACTTTCAGTGCTGGATTCCAGCATTTTGTTTGCAGTAAACAAATGCAATAAAAATTGAACTTTCCATGTTATGTCCGCCTCTCGCGCCAAGTTTTCTGTTAATGGAATCATGCCCAGGAATGCACTGATTTCACAAAGGGAGTTACATTGGGAGGAATGGATGGAAACCCTGAAATATATGTGCACACACATGTATACCTTCAAGTTGTATGGCCACGCTATGAATTTCAAAGAGGTTTCTTATGCAAGGAATACAAAGAGGTGTGTTTCTTTGAAACAGAGCCTCCAGTACCTAGGATTCATTGGTGGTCTCCCATCCAAGTCTTAACCATGGCCAACCCTGCTTAGCTTCCAAGACCAGACAGGATCTGGTGCCTTGAGGTTATTTAGGGCACAATTGTCATATAAATTCTGAGGTAATTTTCCAGGTAATCCCTCCTGCCACATCTCCTTGAGAGGTAAGTATGAGAAGTCATATATGTGTGTCTGTGCCTTCCAGTTGCCTGTTGACTTACAGCAATGAGCCCATGGATTTCAAAGGGTTTTCTTAGGCCAGGAATCCTCAGAAGTGGTTTTGCCAGTTCCTTCCTCTGAAAGAGAGCCCACAGCACCTGGGATTCCTTGGTAGTCTCCCATCCAAGTTCTATCCAGGGCTGACCCAACTTAGCTTCCAAGATTAGCCTGTTAACTTATGGCGACCCCATGTATTTTTTTCACAGGGTTTTTCTTAGGCAAAGAACTCTCAGAGGGGGTTTTGCCAGTTCCTTCCTCTGAAAGAGAGCCCACAGCACCTGGGATTCCTTGGTGGTCTCCCATCCAAGTCCCATCCAGGGCTTCAGGCTTGAAGATATTTAGGTCCTTTGCTATATTGTGAGTGTATGTGCCTCAGAATAAATTGATATTACTGTATATCTATATCTATATTGTTTTTTTCTATTTCCCCCCTCCTCTATATAAGTTGTTAAAGCCAATTTTTCTCTTATTATTGCGATTATTGTTATTTTATAATAGTTGGTCATTCAATTTCCCATTTTTTTTTACAAAGTTCCATTACTGGTTTCCCATTCCATTTCTTGAATTTTTAATTATTTTTTTTTTACGCATGCTTGCATCTTCTTGAGAACTGCTGAGATCACCAACGCAGAAGTAAACAGCGCTAGCGTCCATGCTCCAGTAATGCTGGGGCTGCTTCTTCACGCTATTACAGGCACGTATGGTAAAAAGGGTTATTTTGCCAGGAAAATTGGTTCGTCTGATAAAGTCCGTAGACCTGTAATATCCCATAATTGAATAGTGTCAAATAAGTGGAAAGGAACAAAGAACTTGGGCTGTGTTTCCCCCTTTCCAGCCATCTCTGAGCCCCCCAAACTTATACCCCTGCCCCCCTTCTAGGAGAAAACTTCCTCTGTCCAATGGTATTGGCTCCCCCCATCCAAACCCATAAATTTTCCTACATTTTCCTACTGGAATTTACAAAACAACCAGTGACTCAGAAAGCTCCCTTTCCATGCCTTTCCAGACTTCCTACAGGAGATGCATGCTGTTTTAAAAATATTTTTGTGATTTAAATTCTTTCAATATGGTTAGTAGTTTAATTCTCATTTAAGGTTGGCTTTTTGCATGCTTCTTAATTTTTTTATTTATAGATGTATTCATTTATTATCCCACCTTTCCCCAATTATATTGTATTCATTTCAATTTGTGAGCCACCTTGAGTCCCAATTTTTGGGGAAAAGGCAATCACAACAAGCACCGGTCTGCCACCCCCTTGCTCTTGAGAAGGAGAGTAACTGAAAGAGGCAAGAAAGAATTTCATTCATGGAAGCACAACCCAGAAATTGCTTCAAGATTTGTAAAACTGGTTGCTACATCTGTTGCTACTGTAAAGAGAAGTTTTATTATCAGAAAAATAAGTGGAATTTTATAACAATGTTAACAAAACACAAGCAAGCCAAGATGCCTGCTGCGAAGGGGATCCACGCCCAAGAAACTGGATATAATGTGAGTTATTTATGAAGATGGATGTCTGTCCAATTCTCTCCTCCCAGAAACCAGGGAGCTAGAGACTGCAGTCAAGAAATCAGAAGAAGGTGAGGACTTGGAAGGGCAGCTATGAAGGAACAAGACCAGCCCCTGAAGTGTGAAGATACATCATTGAATACTAAAGTTAGGATTGTCCATGCCATCGCATTTCCCATTTCTATACATGTGAAAGCTGGACCGTGAAGAAAGCTGAGAGGAAGAAATCTCCTTTGAAATGCAACGCTTGAGAAGAGCTCTATGGATATCATGGACTGCTAAAAAGATCAATAAATGAATCAGAGAGCAAATGAAGCCTGAACTCTCCCTAGAAGCCAAGTTGACTAAACTGAGGCTGTCATACTTTGGCCTTACAATGAGAAGACAGGATGCACCAGAAAAGGCAATAATACTTAGGAAGATAGAAGGCAGGAGGAAAAGAGGAAAACTGTATTGCAGATGGAGAGACCCCACCAAGGAAGCCATGAAGACTGCCCTGAGTCTGCAAGACCTGAGCAAGGCTGTGGAGGACTTGGAGGTGTCTCATTCATACAATCAGAGTTGGAAGGGACCCCAAAGGCCATCCAGTCCAATTTGCTTCTGCCCTGCACAAATACACAATCAAAGCCCTCCTGACAGATGGCTATTCAGCCTCTGTTTATAAACTGCTAAAGACGGAGACTCTATCACAATCCTAGACTTGGAATGGCCCACCAAAGACCATCTAGTCCAACCCTCCTGCTATGCAGGAATACACAATCAAATCATTCCCAACAGATGGCCATCCAGCCTCTGTTTATAAACTGCCAAAGAAGGAGACTCTATCACAATCCTAGACTTGGAATGTCCCACCAAAGACCATCTAGTCCAACCCCCCTGCTATGCAGGAATACACAATCAAATCATTCCCAACAGATGGCCATCCAGCCTCTGTTTAAAGACCTCCAAAAAAGGAGACTCCACCACACTACGAAACAGCAGTGGATTCCACTCTCCAACAGCTCTTCCTGTCAGGAAGTTCTTCCTAAAGTTTAGGTGGAATCTCTTTTCCTGGGGTTTGAACCCAATGCTCCATGTCCTAGTCTCTGGAGCAGCAGAAAACAAGCTTACTCCCTCTTCAATAGGACATTCTTTCAAACATGTCATAGAATCATAGAATAATAGAGCTGGAAGGGACACCCAAAGGCCATCAGTCCAACTCCCTTCTACCCTGCAGGAAGACACAATCCAAGCACTTCCAATGACAGGTGGCCATCCAGCCTCTGTTTAAAGCCTCTGTCCAAAGAAGAAGACTCCACCACACTACAGCCGAACAGCTCTTAATGTCATGAAGTTCTTCCTCATGTTTAGGTGGAATCTCTTTTCCTGTAGTTTGAACCCATTGTTCCATGCCCTAATCTCTGGAGCAGCAGAAAACAAGCTTGCTCCATCCTCAGTATGACATCCCTTCAAATTTTGAAACATGGCTGTCATGTCACCGCTCAACCTTCTCTTCTCCAGGCTAAACAGACCCAGCTGCCTGGGGTCAACATAGCTTACCTGGGGTCACCATAAGTCAAAGTCAACTTGACAGCAACAACAACAGAGACAGAGACACACATACACCCAGTCTCTGTCCTGTAGGAGCTGATCTAGACCTAATCTGATTTGTGTTTTGATCTCAAGTGTGTGGGGGGGATGACAAAAACACATTTGCACCCATGAAACCATTAAAAAAAAACCAAAAGCTCTCCCTTCACCCCTCTTTAGGACTGATCTACTACCCCCATGCCACCCCTGTACACACCCGCCCTTCCATCCTTCATGCACACCCAGCAACCTTGGACAGGAAAAGGCTGGGGGCGGGGGCTTTTATAGAAAGGAGGCTCATAAGTTCATGCCGCATGTGGTTGTGTTGATTAAACATTTCCAAAGGAGGAAGCCCTACAAGGAATGAATGAGGAATGTCTGGCCGGGAAGAGAGAAGACTAGAGAAAGGGGACATGATACAGCCATCTTTAAATATCTACGTGGAGAAAATGTGTTTTCTGCTGCTCCAGAGATTAGGACATGAGCCAGTAGATTCAAATCACAAAGAGATTCCACCTAAACACCAGGGCAGTGGTTCTCAACCTGGGGTCTGTGCATGCCCAGGGGTCTGTGATCTCCTCACAGGGGGTCCACAAAGGCTTGAAGGGTGCTTGGCCCACCTCCTCCTTGCAGTGGAGCAGCCACGTGACTGGCCCAGGCTGGCTGGCTTGGCCTGCACATTGCCATTCAATGCACTCCACCCACAAACTTGCAGGAAGAACAAGAGTGCCTCTGAGGAAAGGTTTGATGGATGGTGTAACTGTATTATTATTATTATTATTATTATTATTATTATTATTAGGTATTATTATTATCAGGTATTATTATTAGGGTTTTAAATCTTGAGTTAAGTCTTAGGGGTCTGTGGCAACAAAATATACCGTATTTAAAGGGGGTCCCTGGTAAAGAAAAGGCTAAGAGCCACCACATTAGAGGAACTAACATTAGATGAGGAAAGAGATGTTTGAGAGTGGAATAAGATTGCCTTGGAGGGTTGCGGAGTCTTCATTTTTAAACACAGGTTTATAGAATCATAGAGCTGGAAGAGACCACAAGGGCCATCTAGTCCAACCACCTGCCATGCAGTAATTTACAATCAAATCACTCCCGACAGATGGCCATCCAGCCTCTATTTAAAAACCTCCTTAGAAGGAGACTCCACCACACTCCCAGACAGTGCATTCCTCTGCCAAACAGCTCTTCCTGTGCAGGAAGTTCTTCCTAATGTTTAGGTGGGATCTCTTTTCCTGGAGTTTGAGTCCATTGCTCCATGTCTGAGTCTCTGGAGCAGCAGAAAATAAGCTTGCTCCATCCTCAGTATGACATCCCTTCAAATATTTAAACTTGATGGGTGGGCATCTCTCAGGAGGACTGCTTTAGCTGAGTATGCCTGCCTGGCAGGGGGTTGGACTAGATGGCCCTTGGCAGTCCCTTCCAACTCTGGGATTCTATGAAAAGATATTCCATCTGAAGATTAGGAAGAATTTATTGACTTTAAAAGCTGTTCAACAGTGGAACAGACTGCCTTGGAGAGTGATGGACTCTCCAATTTTTGGAGGTCTTTAAAGAGAGGCTGGGTGGAAGTGCTTTATCCATCCGTTCCTGTCTGCCAGGGCATTGGACTAGATGACCTTTGGGATCATTCCCAGCTCTATAGTTCTGTGAGGTGTTTTAAGCAGAAGTATGACAGCCCCCACTCAGGGATACTCTGCCAGTGGGTTTTTTGGAATGACTAAATGGTCTTTGGTGTCCCATCCAAATTAACAATCCCAAGACATGTGCCTCCAGGTAGTCCTCTGTGTGTGTGTGTGTGTCTGTCTGTCTCTTTCTCTCTCACATACACACATCTATTTCACAGGCAACTGACAAAGGGAATCCATGTTTTCTGCCACTGTTTTTCTTGCTAAGGGTTAGGGTTAGGGTTAGGCCCCTTTGAAGCGTGATAGTTTGGGGACTGAGACCATGCTTAGCTGTTCCAGTGGCACTTCAGCCTCCCTACACAGTAGCCATAGGTGGAAGGCATTTTGCAAAAATGTCAAGCAAAGTGGGAGATGATCAACAAGTCAAATAAAAGAGAAGCATCAATGGGTCCTTATTTGCATTTTCCTTCGCAACCCCTTTGCAAAAAGACAGAAACCAAGGCACGCTTCAGGCAGGGAAGATTAGCAGGATGTTGCTGTTATCTATGCATGGGTCTCTCCCTTCCTTCTTTCCTTCTTTCCTAATTTTGCATCACTGGAACAAAGAGAAGACATGGTCGTTGTCTGGGAGGAAGGCCTCTTCTCCACATTTGGACATAGTAGAGAGGTCTAATCCATGAGCCCTGTAGAAAAAAGAAGAGGGAAAGAGATAACTGTGACTATGGGGTAGTGGCGGCAGCAGACGAAGAAAGGGGGAGAAGAACCTCACACATCTCTAGTGTGACATGAACCAAAAAACAGCCAAGGTCAAGGGTTTGGAAGCTTCAAACTCCCCATCAAGGTTGATCCTCTATTTACCAGAGAATCCCTCCAACCAGCAGCTTTGTCTCCACTTGCTGGCTTTTAGAGAAAGAAAACCACACAGCATCTCAAGGTGCTTCAATGGTGTCCAATTAACTCTAGCACAACAGTACTTGAGGGCAAAGGGGGAGCAATGAACTTAGGCTTTGGAGGTGTTATCGCAATACAAACCAGCAGGAGGGCTGCAAAATGGGTGGGTGGGTGAGGAACCATTATGGAAGAAGCTCCCACTCAATGCAACCTTGCCTCCTTCTCCCAACTCTTGCTCAGGAGGTGTGTCTGGTGGTCTTACATATTGGGGGAGCTTTGCAGACCCTGAAACCCACTCCAGGGGGCAGAATTTGAGGTAATGGATGGAGGTGATTGCAAATGCCCGCCACCCATGAACCCTGTGACTGAAAAGCATGCAGAGACATCCTGGGGAGGGGGCGTCACAAGGAGGCATGGCTGAGGGTGGGTGGGAGGGTGGGCCGGAGCCGTAACCTCGAAGCAGAGGGAGGAAAATTACCTGGTGGCTGGAGAAGGACTTGCCCTGAAAATGATGGAAAGATAAAGTCAGGATCTGCAGGTATCCCCCCCCCCATCTCTGCATTCCACCCTCAAGTCCCCCCTTGGTTGGCAGATGAAAACCTCCCCATAGAAGACAATTGAGACCTGTGGTTAAATTCTAGTTTCGTGATTTTAATCTTAGTTTCCCACCCCTATCTTTTTAGCTATACAGGTTGCCCCTCTCCCTTCTCCATGGAGCAAATATCCATGGTTCCAGTTATCCACAGCTGGAAAAAGAGGGACACATACCATAGAGCTGTGCTGGAAAATGCGTAGAGAGGCATCCTCTCTAGGAATTACTAGGTCCTCCAATGCAACTCTATGGTACGTTTGTACCAGAAGTCCTTTATTTTAATAGTTTGCTATTATCCATGGTTTTGGTTATCCACGGCTGGAAAAAGAGGGACACATACCATAGAGCCATGATGGAAAATGCCTAGAGAGGTGTCCTGTCTAGGAATCATTGGGTCCTCCAGTGCAACTCTATGGTACATTTGTACCGGACATCCTTTATTTTAATAGGGTTTGCTATTATCCGCAGTTTCACTTATAAATGGTAAGTCCAGGAACATATTTCCTATGGTTTCCTTGGCTGATTAATAATACAAAACTATGTAAATTTATGCTTTAATTGCTAGCATTGTCTTGGTGTTGCTGTTATAATGAAATGGCAAATTTGAGTAAGGACAATAGGCAAGATATGAGTTGAATTAGGTGTGATAACTTAATGGGAAGTGTAGAATGAAGTAAGATTACAGGATGAAAGAATTATTGGTTATGGGTTTTGGATTATAGGTTATTGATATTCAATCAACCATAACTCTATTGAATCTATTATAATGTACATTGTATAATGTATGGGAGATGACTGTTGTGTAAATGTCAGATATATGGTAAAAATGTTTGAGTAACAATGTTAGATGGGCTGTTTGAAAAGTGTGCAATTATTTAAAAAATATGTTCAATTAAAAAAAGAAGGTAGGTCCGTGTACGTATCCCCGCGGATACAGGGAGGCAACCTGGATGTGGTTTTCTCTGCGTTTGTTTCTATTCTGTAAATCGCCCTCTTGTAAGCCCCACTCTTGGGGGGATGGGAGGTGGGATATCAGTAAAGTGATTGATGGATCAATCCGGTACACTTTAAGAGATGCTGCATATTCTCCCTGCCCTGGACCACTTTTAGAATAAAAGGTGAAATACCACCTGCATCTGAGGCCCCGAGGCCTCCTCTCTCTCTCTAGGAGTGGAGAAAACAGAGACCCCCACACCAAACCTCTGCCTGAGAAAAAGAAGGAGTGGAGAAGCTTCCACCTGTGTCCAGTCCCATGCAGAGAGGCACCATTTCTGCTTGAAACTGACCTTTCTTATTTTTCAGGAAGATGAAGAGCCCAGCTACCCAAAAGACCGTCCCCATTACAATGCCCATGACGCCCGTCCACATTTTGCTCCTGGCAGAATCTGACTGTGGTTCTGGAAAAGAAAAAAGGAGACTCCTAGAATCCTAGAATTGGAAGAGACCACAAGGGTCATCTAGTCAACCCCCTTTTGCCCTGCAGGAATACGCATGATATAATCATAGAATCATAGAGTTGGAAGAGTCCACAAGGGTCATCCAGTCCTACCTCCTTCTGGCCTGCAGGAAGTACACACAATCAAAGAAGGAGCCATCCGATGGGCAAAGAGGGCAGGATTGGGACCAGCCTCTCTGTCCCCCCCAATGGACCCTTAGTGACCTCTTTGAGTCCTGCAGGGCAGAGGATTGGACTAGATGGCCCTTGGGGTCTCTTCCAACTCTATGAGTTTACGACTCTACAATTCTAGGAGTTCATAAGTTTAATAACATGATTAGGATCTTGGGTTATAAGGAGGGAAGGTACGAGGTTTCTGATTCTCACCCCACTGGACTCTGGCAGGAGTGGCGAAGCTGGCGTGCTCCACCTGGCAGGTATAGACGTCTCCTCGCTCCGGCTTCGTCTCCAGCATCACGTGGATCTGGAAAGTCCAGTCTCCGTTCCGGATCAGGTCCGTGGTCATCACTTTGGCTCCCTGTTCCTCCTCCCCATTCCTGAACCACTTGACCTCAATCTCTGCGGGCCAGAATCCGGCCACGTTGCAAATCAGCAAAGTGTTTGGAGAGGAAGACGAAGGAGGAGGGGAGTCCTTGGAAGGAGTGATCTTCACTTTGGGCTGAACTGGAAGGAAATAAAGAAAGTGGATGAAATCAGAAACTCAGAGAAGGAAGAGGAGAGGTGCAGAAGCCTTTTTCAACAGGCTCTGGGTTTATTTATTCTTACTGGGACATTTTTAAAAATAAACTTTTTACTGTTTTAAATGAGTGTGTAAAAATAGAATTGCATATGCAGTTAGATTTTTTTTATAACTTTTTAATCACTGGGCTTTTAGCTGTACTTTTGTTTAATCTATGCTGTAAATCACTCTGGGTCACATATCTGGAGAAATTAAGCAAATACATGAAAAATAAAATAAATGGATTTTCCTGTGAACTTGAAACAAAATCTTGGTGTATTTTTGGAAGGGGTGGGGAAACAAAATGCATTTTCCAAAAAAACCTCTCCAGGTTTTGTTTTAAGTTCACAGGAAAATTCACATATTTTATTTCATAAATGTCTTGGTAGATTCCGTCACATTTGCTGGATGTCAGGAGAAAATTGTTTGACACTGGAAGAACCCCTGCATTTAAAATTAACTTTGGAAATAACAGTAGGTTATCTCTGAATTATTCTTTTCTGGTTATGAGACAATATAAAATGAGCAGAACTGAGATTTCACCATCATTCCTGTGAACAACAGATGTTCTCAGAATACAGACAGTCATTTTGAATGGTTTAGGAACTCAGATTTTTTTTTAAAAAAATCCTAAACCAGTGGTTCTTAACATGGGGCTCCCAGGGGTCCGTGATATCCTCACAGGGGGTTCTCAAAGGCTTGAAGGCTGCTTAGCCCATGTCTTCCCTGCAGTGGAGCGGCCATGTGACAGCAGCCAAGGCAAAGGCTGGTTGGCTGCCTTGGGCTGTGCATTGCCATTTAAACTGCTCAAGCCACAAACTTGAAGGAAGATGGAGAAAAGTCTTCCCTCTCCTCCAGTACCTCGGGAAGGTTTCATGGAGGGTGTGATTGTATTATTATTATCATTATCATTATCATTATTATTATTATTAGTTGTTGTTGTTATTGTTAGGGTTTTAAATCTTGAGTTAAGTCTTGGGTGTCTGTGGCAACAAAATATATTTAAAGGGGGTCCCTGGTAAAAAAAAAACCGTTAAGAACCACTGCCCTAAATGATTGAATATGGTTTGGTACCCGAATATGCTCCCTCCATTTTGGGTGGGGGGGTGATGTGAACGTCTTAACTTTTAAACATTCAACATGTTTTTCATCAACAGAAACAGTTCTTGAAATAAAACTCTCTTGCAAGAATTTTGAATAGCCAATTTCTTTATACCTTCAACACTTTGGTGCGCAAATACCGAAGTGTTGCACACACCAAATACTGAAGTGCTGAAGGGATAAAGAAATTGGCTAATTAAGATTCTTGCAAGAGGTTCTGCATGAGGCACCCTGGTCTCTGCCTCACCTCCCACAGTCTTCCCACTCAGTTCTCCAGCAAGGCAGGAAGAAAGGCGCCCCACCAGGAAAGGGAAAGGGAAAGGGAAAGGGAAAGGGAAAGGGAAAGGGAAAGGGAAAGGGAAAGGGAAAGGGAAAGGGAAAGGGAAAGGGAAAGGGAAAGGGAAAGGAAAGGGAAAGGAAAGGAAAGGAAAGGAAAGGGAAGGGAAAGAAAGGAAAGGGAAAGGGAAAGGGAAAGGGAAAGGAAAGGAAAGGAGGCCCCCCCTTTTCCAGCCCAGCTGCTGCCGTGGGCGGAGGGGGATTGCTCGCCCAGGACTCCGGGGTCTTTCCTTTCTGTCTGCATTTCCATGCCCCCTCCCCTTCCCTTCCCTCCCTCCCCCAGCCTCCCCCCCCCCCGGGACTCACTGAGCCTCAAGTGGGCGAAGGGCGCGGAGATCCCGTAGTTGTGGCGGCAGAAGCGATCCACTGCGCTCCGCCTGTAATCCAGCGTCTCTTTCTGGCTGTTCCAGCCTCGGGCGTCGGGCTCCCCCAGGGTGGAGACGGCCTCGAACTCCCCGCGGGCGCTGTCGAAGCGGACGTACTCCGCCCGGTCGTAGATGTACCTCTGGATGTAGCGGACCCCCCCGGGAGGCTCCTCGGGGCCGGTCCCGTTGGCACTGAAGTAGCACTCAGACCTGTGCTGGATCAGGAAATGCTCTGGAGGGGGGGGGGAGTAGAGAAAAGGGGAGGGGGGTCAGGGTGTGTGGAGGGGTGTGTGAGGGATCCCCCCCCCGCCAGGCCAAGGAGTGGGGAGGGCTAGGGGGCAGCAAATGAGGGGGGCTGGTGGAATGCTGGGGGCTTTAGCTCTATTTATCGTGTCTGTTTCTCTTTGATTGTGTATACTGTAGAGTATTTGATATCGGTGGGAACGGCCTTATCGATATAGGAAGGACCCCCCCCCAGTCGTGGCTTTTGAACCTCCCCCCCCCCCAGGGGAACAGCTGTGTATCCACCTCCAGGCTGAAATGCTCTTAAAGGCACCATCAGATCCCATCTGATCTTGGAAGCTAAGCAGGGCCAGCCGGTTTAAGGAATTTGCCCCCCCCCTGCAATGTTTTATTTGTGTGGGGGCATATGTTTATCTCAGGTCAATGTAACCTAACTCAACCTAAGCTATTCACAGTACAGGATATTCAGATTATTACTAATAATGTTTTTGCAGGAGGAGGGTTACTATTGGGGGCCCAACAATGATGGAGCCCCCTGAGGATGCTGACGACCCCGGTGCCTTAAACCAGCCCTGGGTCTTTGGATGGGAGACCACCAAGGAATCCCAGGTGCTGGAGGCTCTATTTGAGAGGGAGGAACTAGCAAAAGCATCTCTGAGGGTTCCTGGCCTAAGAAAACCCTGTGAAATTCATGGGGTCATTGCCAGAAGTTAACAGGCAACTTGAAGACACACACACACAAGATCTGACCTTGGTCCCTTTTCCCCAAATGCTGCAGGCATTTGGAACTAGAGCTTCCAGAGCATGGGGAAAGAAGGACCGCCAGGGAATTTCAACTGCTGGAGGCTCCGTTTGAGAGGAAGGGACTGGCAAAACCACCTTTGACTAATTCCTGGCCTAAGAAAACCCTCCGAAATCCATGGGGTCTCCATAAGTCAAGAGGTGGCTGGAAGGCACATATAGACACAGATAAGCCTAAATACCTTCCGGGCACCAGCAGATCCTGTCTGATCTTGGAAACTAAGCAGGATCAGCCCTGGTTAGGATTTGGATGGGAGACCACCAACGATTCCCAAGCACTGTAGGCAACATTTCAGAGGCAGGAACTGACAAAACCACCTCTGAGGATTCCTGGCCTAATAAAACCCTCTGAAAAAAATCATGGGGTTGCCATAAGTCTTGACTTGAAGGCAAAGATGCGAAGGATTTGATGTAGTGGAGAAGATATCAGTCATGAACCTATTGAAGGGGGGAATGGACACCCTGAAAGGATTCCGTTTTAAAAGGCCATGCCAAAACTGCCTCCAGAAGCGTCCCCCATGATGGTCTCGGATACACTTCCTGTCTCTTCCTTTTCAGGTCCTGCCTGGAGTGAGAGGGGAGCCAGACTAGAGGATCTCTAGGGTCCCTGTTGGGAAAACCCAGCATTCTTTCTCCCCCTCACTTGCTTGCTATCAGAGAAAGCAAGTAACAGATAGGATAGGAACTCTGGCATGTTGAAATCTTTCCCTTCCCTTCCTCTCAGTTTAACTTTAAAGACTTCACAAAAGAGTCTGGAGTAATAAACACCTGAGGCGAAGCACAAAAATCAGTGTGTATAGAGCCATTGTACTGTCTATTCTCCTTTATGGATCTGAAACATGGGTCACCTATCGCCACCACCTACGACTCCTCAAACGCTTTCATCAATGCTGTCTACGCACAATCCTAAATATACACTGGACTAACTATGTGACAAATGTTGCTGTCCTTGAGCAAGCAGGGATCACCAGCACTGAGGCCATGATATTGAGAACACAGCTGCGCTGGGCAGGGCACATTTCTAGGATGGAGGACTATCGCTTCCCCAAAATAGTACTCTACGGTGAACTCGCCACGGGTCAGCGTAAGAGGGGTGCTCCAAAAAAGCGATACAAGGACTCCCTGAAGCAACATCTCAGGCTCGGCCAAACTGATCACCAAGAATGGTCCGCCCTGGCCTCACATCGGGAGGCATGGAGACGCACTATCCACAATGCTGCAGCCTTATTTGAGGACTCATGCCGAACAAGTCTTGAAGAGAAACGACAACACAGAAAGAATCACAACCCAGAAACGTCACCCCAGGAGACCTTCTGCTGTGCTTTCTGCAACCGGACTTGTTTATCTCGGATTGGCCTTTTTAGTCAGCGCGCTCAATTTGGCCGAGCCTGAGATGTTGTTTCAGGGAGTCCTTGTATCGCTTTTTTGGAGCACCCCTCTTACGCTGACCCGTGGCGAGTTCACCGTAGAGTAGTATTTTGGGGAGGCGATGGTCCTCCATCCTAGAAACGTGCCCTGCCCAGCGCAGCTGCGTTCTCAATATCATGGCCTCAACGCTGGTGATCCCTGCTTGCTCAAGGACAGCAACATTCGTCACATAGTCAGTCCAGTGTAATAATGCAACTGCTAATACAACAATTAAAACAAAAATCCTTAGGCTTCAAATACCTGTGCTTTACCTGTACTTTGTTTTAATTTGCTGTAAGTCCTGTACTGGGAGGAAGTTATGCAATATTAAGTGAAATCATATTAATAAATATATATATATTTCTTTCTTTCCATTCCCATGACATCATCAGTTGACACCGAAGGCGACCTGGTCTTCTTCCAGGAGAGTTTCCCATCGGGAAAGGAATCTGGTGAGTACCTCCAGGACTTTGATGAGGAGGAGAAATTCCACGTAGATTGGGACCACAAGCAGAATGTCTGGAGGCTGCCCGACTTCACCCACTTCACCAGTTTTGATGCCCAGGGAGCCCTTAATGTCATGGCCACCATGAAGTTCAACCTGGGAGTCCTGATGAAGCGCAGCAACCGCACCCAGGCCCAGAACGGTACCTGAAATTGGGGCAGGGAGGGAGAAGAGGGCTGTAGGGAGTCCCTTCCCTTCCCCCATTGAGTCACTCTGCCCCTCCTGGCTTCCCTTTAAGTGACCCCACCAGTGAATCATAGAACTGGGACCCCAAGGGCTATCTAGTCCAACTGCCTCTTCTGCCATGCAGGAATCTGGAACTCAAGCACTCCTGGAAGATGCCCCTCTAGCTATTGTTTTGCTTGGAAGTGAGCCAATTTTCACAAAGGAAATGTTTCCTGGTAGCCATCAAGGGTGCTTTGAAGAGGGTTCAGGAAGAAGGAGAGGGGCACAGAACTCTGTGCATGCTCAGAGGCACTCTTGAGCCAGTGTATGCAAAGAAAAGCAGTCACTCCTAATGTAGAATGTGTGGTTGGTGGGGGGAGATCTTTATGTCCCAGCATCCAGAGTGTGGTTTTATCCATGCACAATGGGCACTTTCTCTCTGTGTGGGGGAGTGCCCATCTTTATTCTCAATGGCCCCGCAGATGCAACCAGTTCTGCAAGGGAGCTTACTCATGAATAAAACACCTACAGGAATCCTGCCAGGCCTTCCCTCCCAACTTCTGGCTTTGCTTTGGATGCAATTGCTCCTGCTAGGAAGAGCCTCAGAGGGGGCAGACTTGGGGTCCATCAAGGAAAAGGAGCCCCAAGGCCTTGGAGGGGCTGGGACCATGAGGTTCATGGGGAGGAGAGGGGAAGAAGGGCTTTGGGTGAGGGGACCCCTAACTTCTTCTCCCCATTTCTTAGTGGCTCCTTCAGCAACAGTGTACCCTGAAGACCCCGTGGAGCTGGGAGACCCCAACATCCTCATCTGCTTTGTGGACAGATTCTCTCCTCCAGTCCTGAACATCACCTGGCTGAAGAACGGGGAGGTAGTCTCCAAGGGGGTGCAGGAGACTGGCTTCTACCACAGTGTGGACTTCACTTTCCGGAAGTTCTCCTACCTGACCTTCATCCCAGAGGATGGAGACATCTACACCTGCCAGGTGGACCACTGGGGTCTCCCACAGCCTCTGACCAAGATCTGGTGTAAGTCGGCTGGATCCAGCCTCCTCCAGTCTTTTAAAAATTAGAAATCTGCATTCTGTGCTGAAAAGAACAAACCTCAAAGATCTGACCTATTCATGAAAATTTTGCATAGTTGCATCACTGTTGGGTACCTTCTGTTTTTGGCAAAGAGGAAAGAACTATTCAGCTTTAATGTGAAGTCAAAGGCTTTCATGGCCGGCATCCATAGATTTTCCTTGATTTTTTCCAGGCTGTGAGGCTGTGTTCTAGAATAGTTTCTTTCTGATGTTTCGCCTGCATCTGTGGCTGGCATCTTCAGTGAATTCTATTCCAGAAACTATTCCAGAACTTGGCCTCACAGCCTGGAAAAAGCCCAAGGAAAAACTATTCAGGTTCTTCCTCAGTTCTCTTCTTAGCGTTCGTGAACACTTGTCACTCTTCATTTTCTAGTTTTGCACTTTTGTTTTGTTTTGTCTTAAGCAGAGGTTTTTCCCCCAGGATGTATTAAAATGTGTTCCATGCAAACAATTTCCCTTTGTGCGGTGTGTGTCATCACACAGGTGTAACACACCATCCATTCCCTACCCCACATCCTGGCAGCTTCTAAGTCCAAAGGGCCTGCTGCCATTTACTCTAGGTGTATGGGTCAAGGTGGCATCTCAGAGGAGGAGGAAGTGGCTCATCTCAGCTGCTTTCTCTTCTCCCTCGCAGCCTAGACCAGCCACGTCAAACTCCTCCAAATTGCCTCTCCTCATCATTCCCTAGCCAGCCCAACAGAGAGTTTTACCTCTAGTACAGTGGGGTTTCCAGACTTTGGTCCTCCAGGTGTTTTGGACTTCAATTCCCAGAATCCCCAAGCAGCTTGTCCAATAGCCAGGAATTCTGGGAGCTGAAGTTCAAAACACCTGGAGGACCAAAGTTTGGAAACCACTGTTCTAGTAGATGTTAACTGCCAAGTGGGGAGGTTTCGGAAAGGGTGCAAGACTTTCATCCAAAGAAAAACATACACTCTAGTGCCATTCATCACTTACAGGTTTTCAGCCTGTGGTTTAATTTTTGGGATAACTGATAGAACATCACCCAGGGGCTGGAGGAGAAAAAAAACCCCCAGAGCTTCAGATGGATGTGAAGGAAGTAAAAGTCAGGTGGAAAGAAGGGAGTCTCTCTTCAGTCAAGCAGAGACATGGAGGGACTGATGGAGGAACAGAAAATCCTTCTGACCTTGTCCTGTCTTTCCCTCCACCTCCAGATCCACAGGAGCCGGCTCCCACCCCAGAGACGATGGAGAACGTGCTCTGTGGACTTGGCTTGGCCTATGGCACCTTGGGCATCCTTGCCGGCACTTTCCTTTTCTTCAAGGCCAGGAAGATAAGCCATGGTGGCAACCATGGTGGTGGCACGGGTGGAGGCTTGTGAGTCAAACTGCATTTCTATTTCCATGTTTAAATATTTGAAGGGATGTTATACTGAGGATGAGGCAAACTTGTTTTCTGCAGCTCCAGAGACTAGGACATGGAGCAATGGGTTCAAAATACAGGAAAAGAGATTCCACCGAAACATTAGGAAGAACTTCCAGATGGTAAGAACTGAGCAACAGTGCAATCCGCTGCTGCCTGTGAGTGTGGTGGAGTCTCCTTCTTTGGAGGTTTTTAAGCAGAGGCTGGATGGCCTTTTGTCGGGAGGGCTTTAATTGTGAATTCCTGCAGGGGGAGGGTGTTGGACTTGATGGCTCTTGGGGTCTCTTCCAACTCTATGATTCTATTATTCCAGCATCTGAGAGGTGAATGCAAGTAAACCCAAAGCATCCAGAAAGGCGCATGAGCCCCCAGGGGGAGGGACATCAGTAACTCCTCAGAGGTGACTACAAGCGGACCCCAGATGCCTGAGAAGGAAGGAGCTCCCCCCAGATGGGCTTCACCCTGACAGAGGGAGGGCTGAGGCCTTATGCCTGAAAGTTCACCATAGGACACTTAGCCAGTTGTGTGTAGAGTTGCCAGAGGGGCTCCTGTTGTTTAATGGAGAGCCAGCATAGTGTTGTGGTTTGAGTGTTGGGCTATTAGAGACCCTGATTTGAATCCCTGCTCGGCCATAGAAACCCACTGGGAGACCTTGGCTGCAAGTCAGACTCATCTCTCAGCCTCTGAGGAAAGCAGCAGATCTCTGAAGAAGTCTAGGACAGGGTCACCACAAGCCAGAGCTGACTTGACATCCCCAGAGTGAGCTTGAGGGCTTGAGGGTTG
Organism: Gambelia wislizenii; assembly: GCA_030847615.1. Taxonomy (NCBI): domain Eukaryota; kingdom Metazoa; phylum Chordata; class Lepidosauria; order Squamata; family Crotaphytidae; genus Gambelia; species Gambelia wislizenii. The sequence goes on along the minus strand of JAUMIR010000002.1, from coordinate 4,937,103 downwards.
GGTTGGGGCTCTGGGAGACCAGGGTTCGAATCCCTGCTTGGCCACAGAACCTCAGTTGGTAACCTTGGACATGTCACATTCTCTCAGCCTGAATCACAGAGTTTGAAAGGACTCCAAAGTCCCTTTGATAAAATCTGGCCAATCAACCCCTTTAACTGGTTCATCTTAGAATCGCCATAAGTCAGAAAGGACCTGAAAGCAGGAATTTCAACAAGGGTTGCTTGTTAGCAGGTTGTGTGAGAAGCAATGCCTGCTGAATTTCTGTCTTCTACACAGCTATTAAAGGTACAGGATCTCTCTCCAGTTTTCAGTCTGGGAACCCAAATGTCATTTGTGAAAATGAAACATAGCGCACATTAGCTGTGAGTAGTTCTGGCTGCCAAATGATCCACGAATGCGTCCATATACACACGACCCCCATATCCACAGGGGATACGTCCCTGGACATATCATGGAAATGTGAAACCATGGATAATAGTGAACCCTATTAAAATGAATGAGTTCTGACCCAAACATACCATAGAGTTGAGATACCATATTTTTTTTCAAGCGTGGATGCATGGATACGTGTCCCACAGATATGGGGGTTGTACTGTATTTGTCTGTTTATGTTTTGTGCTCTTGGTCCATCTCTTGCCAAACTTATGGGCGTGGAATCCTGGACTTGATGGGAGGAACAGCTTAATGGGGGTAATGAGTTTCCCTTTATTAAACCTTGAAGATATTTTATGCTCATAACCTGGAAAATAAACCCAGCGCAACCAGCTTTTAGGAATATCTCCATCTCCCTCTTCTTTTCCAGATAAATCAAGTTGGTTGTTGACTTCTGGCGATGACCCTACAAATTTCACAAGGTTTTCTTAGGCAAGGAATCCTCAGAGGTGGTTTTGCCAGTTCCTTCCTCTGAAATGGAGCCTCCAGCACCTGGGATTCATTGGCCATCTCGCATCCAAGGACTAACTAGGGCTGATGCTGTAATACAAAAATAATGATTTATTAAACAGAAGTTGAACACATCACAGATTGTTTATTTTATGCTTCAAGATGATGACTCACACTCACTCATATCCTAACACTGACTCTGAATCTAAACTCTGACTAACTCTCCTGACCTCTCAAACTCTTCTACCTACATCGCCACCATCGTCCTCATCTTCCCCTCTCCCAAGTTGCAGCTCAGGCTGGCTTGCAAGATTAAAACAAACACAACAGAGACAAAATCATACACAAAGTTGTCATTAAAATGGCTTCCATGATGGCTCAGGGGTGTTGCTCCTTCCTCGGCAATGCTCCTGCCCACCCTTCAATCCCCTTGGGGAATTGGGGGCTGGAAGGGGTGCATTTCTAGCCCCCTCTAAAGCCTACCAGGCTGTGATAATGTCCTCTCTTCCTCCATTCCTGGGATTACCTTGAAATGGGACAGTGAAGCCGGGCAGATCTGTGCAAGCCAGGGAGTGTGTGAGCCTGTTTTTGCTGGCGTTTGTGTGCCACTAACAGTTTTTTAAATTTTACTTTGAAAGACCTGAGCAGGGGGCCATGGAGGTCTCTGATTCAAAGCCTAAACTTTCCCTAGAATATGAAATAACTAAATGGAGTCTATCATACTTCAGAGACATCATGAGAAAACATGACACCCACTGGAAAAGACAAAAATGCTCAGTGAAGTGGAAGGCAGTTGGAAGAGTGGGAGACAACATTAAAACATGGGTGGTCTCCATCGAGGAAGCCATGGCAGCTGCCCTGTGTTTGCAAGCCCTAAGCAGAGCTGGAGGGGGCTGTTGGAGGTCTTCCATTCAGCAGGTCACCATAAATTGAAATCAACTTCACAGCAAAAAACAAAAACAAATAAAGTTAATAATAAAAATAATAATTTCCCCCCCAGTTCCAAAGTTCTGGGGACAGCTTGTTGTGGTGTGGGACATTGGGTATATCTGTTCCCCACCTGTTAGCAAAACGTCTCCACCTGAACCCACAGCTGGGACGAGTTTGCCTTGTGGGGCCTAGAACTGGCTTTTATGCTTCCTGGGGCATTCTGGAAGCTGCTGTCTGATGGAGTCACTTTTGCAAGGGCTGTGTATGCTTTTGTGCATTTAGCTGTCACCAGCAATGAGCCACAAGCCATGGGGGCAGGGAGACTGCCCACCTGTTCCCTCCTTTCCAAGGCCTTTGAGGAGAGCTTGCTGTGGTTTGGGGCATCGCAATGCTGAGAGTTATTCTCTTTCCAGCCTGTTAGCAAAACATCTGCACCAGAACCCACCACTGGGGAGAAACTGGTTTGTGGGGACTAGAACCAGCTTTTATACTGCCTGAAGCATTCTGGAAGCTGCCATCTGACCACGTAACTTTTGCAACGTCTGCCAACAAGAGCTGCCCTGGTATCCAACCTGTGCTGGGTGAGGTTACTCTCCATGAAAGGTGTGGGTTTGCAGTTTGGATGTCCTCAGAGATTCACCCTCCCACCTGGAAGCCCATCTTTCATCCAAGGCCAGGAGCTCCTTTGCAGAGTCAGAACCAGCACTCCCAGGGCAGCCTTTCTTGGGGAGGCCTGATTTGGGGAGTGGGGGTGTTTGGGGGGCAGACTGGGCACTGAAGCCACGTTGGAAGTTGGTACCCCATCCAGCCACCTCAAAGGGCTCCCTCCTACAACATGCAGCGAGGGCCCCCAATCTGTGAGTGCTTGTATGAGAGTTGGGGGGCTGCCTTGGCTCTGTGGGGGTGCAGAATCTAAGTTAATTTAGATAATTAACTTTATCTAAATGGGGAGGAAGTTTTGACTGACCACAGCAGCTTGGATCAGGCCATGTTTCTCCCTTTCACTTCCCTTGAATGCTTGCTAAGGGCTGCTTTGGTGCGTGGGGAAGCCGAGCCCCTCTGAAGCATCTTGTCCTCTGCCAGAGACTCTGGGGGAGGAAGGGAGATGGAGGTTGGGGGTGTTGAGGGGGGAGGGTTGACCCTTTCTGGGCCCTGAGAGGCTTTGCTTCCATTGCCAGGGGACTTGAAATGATGCCCACCTAATGTGAGTCTGTACATATGTCCAGGGTGGTAGAGATTTGCAAGGGTCTTCTTTTCTCTTGGCTACAGAGCTGAAGAAAATCACAGAGCCCACCCCCCCCCGCAGTTTCTGACTCTGCAAAGCCCTGATCCCCACACACACACTTGGCAGCCTTTAAATCTCTTCCATTTAACATTGAGGGTGGGGGGAGGTTTCAGATCTAGTCCAGCATTGTGTTCCCTCAGCAGCCAAATTGATGCACCATGAGATTGTCGTTGCTCTTGTGGGCCTTCAGGTCAGCTCTGACATATGGCAGCCCTATTGTGGGGTCTTCTTGGCCCAGCCATGGCCTTCTTCTGAGGCTGAGAGAGTGTGACTTGCCTAAGGTTTCCTGGTGGGTCTCCATGGCCAAGCAGAGGGCATTTGAACCCCAATCTAATCCAATGTGCAAACCACTACACCAGACTGTCTTTCTTCAATAAAATACCCCCCTATGAGGGCATGAGGGCAATAGCAGCCCCCCAGTCACATTCCCCAGAGACCCCCACTGTGGCTGATGCTGCTTTGGGAATTTTGCCGTTGGGAATTTTTTTATTGGAATAAGACCATTCTACTGAAAAATACACCCGACCACAAAAGGCCGTAACAATAACGCAATAATAATAATAATAATAGTTTTCCTCTTTTCTTACAAATACAAAAACAAAACTATCTATCCTAACACTAATATATTTTTCCTCTTAATCTAAACACACTATAATCACATTATATTTACACATTATAATTATAGGGCTCCTACACCAAAATAGTTCAGGATAGCCCTGAATAACACCCTCAGATAAAGAAGGCAACCTGGGACCATTCCTGATATTTACTGTTGCAAATAGAGTAACTTTTAGTGACAAGTAGAACAATTGATAACAAATACAGTCGTCCCTTCATATTTGCGGGGGTTAGGTTCCACAGACCCTGCGAATGTGAAAATTTCGCGAATGACTGCCTTTCCCCTCCCCCACTAAAGTGACCACGGGGCCTCCGGAGGCCCCGTAGTCGCTTTTCCCCGCCTCCCCCTCCCTCCCAAGGCCTTCACAGGGCCTCCAGAGATGCTCCTGAGGCCCCGTGGATGCCTCCCCGGCCCTCCCCTCTCCCTCCCAAGGCCGTCATAGGGCCTCCGGAGAGTCTCCTGAGGCCCCATGGAGGCCTCCCCGTCCCTCCCAAGGCCTTCACGGGGCCTCCAGAGAGTCTCCGGAGGCCCTGTGGATGCCTCCCCAGCCCTCCCCCTCCCTCCCAAGGCCTTTACGGGTCCTCAGGAGGGTCTCCAGAGGCCCCGTGGTCACCTCCCCGGCCCTCCCCCTCCCCCCCAAGACCTTCACAGGGCCTTCGGAGGCCCCGTGTTGCTGCTTTTGGGAGGGCCGGGGGGCCCTCCCAAAACCACAAATATGCAAAACCGCGAATGCTAAGTTCGCGAATGTGGAGGGGCAACTGTATAACTATATAGAGCAGGTTAGCCATGTCTGTTGTTAGCAAACATTGTTGAAGGTGGAAGAATAGGGTTATAATTGGAAATTTATGGATTTTTGCATAAACTATATAGAGTATAATGGGAAGCTGAAGAAGTCATTTCCCAGATGAAAGAGTTTATATTACCCGGGAGAAACTGGACTTCTCTTCTTGACCCTCCTCTTAAGTTCAGCTGCTTCCACAGTGAGTTATTGTTCTCCACATTGTATTTATCATTCTGCTGAATGCTCAACTTGCTCACTACCCTTATGATGATATGGTTTGGACATGTCTTGACAACATAAGGTTGTGTTTTGGAACATTAACAAGTATTTGTAAGATTGTATTTGTTAACAACAGACATAGCTGACTTGCTCTGTATATGATTAAATTTGTTGTCGATTGTTATACTTGTCACTAAAAGCTACTACAGTTGTCCCTTCACATTCGCTGGGGTTTGGTTCCAGGACCCCCCGTGAATACCCAAATCCGTGAATACTCAAGTCCCATTATATGCAGTGGCAGAGCAAAATGGTGTCCCTTATATAAGATGGCAAAATCAAGGTTTGCTATTAGGATTGTTATTTTTTTAAGAATATTTTCCAAGCCGTGAATACTCAAATCCGTGAATGTCAAATCCGTGAATGTGGAGGGACAACTGTATATTGTAACAGTCAATACCAGGAATGGTACCAGGTTGCCTTCTGTATCTGAGAGTTTGGGGGGCTCCTGTCAGGATCAGGGTCCAGCCATCAGGGTGACTCGTGTGTGTGTGTGTCTTCTTAGGGGTCTGTTCTTCAGAGAGTCACTGTCAATGGAAGTGGACCAAAAGGACAACATGGAGACCCATCGCTCCTTCACCCCTCCTGACCTCTCCTGACCCCCACCACTCTGCCCCTTTGCCCCAGCCTCTTCCCCCAAGAAGCCTCTGCCGCCCCCCTGAGCTCATGTCTCTAGGTCAATGGACCCACTGGTGTCCTTGGGGGTCTCATTTTGGCCAGGTCATTACAGAGGGATGGGTGATTTTGTCAGAACTCCATGAATTGGAATCACTGACCAGAGGTGTGTTCAGTTCCACTTGCTGTGTGCCTGGAGAGTTCTCCTGAGCATGTGCAGAGTGTAAACAGTGAAAGAAGCCATGTTCCCCCTGGGATGAAATGCAGAGAGAAAAACCATGGGGGAGGAGGAGGGGAGCATTTGAGGCAGGGTTTGGTCCAAAAAGGCTTCTCACTTCGGAGTTCGGAGCAGCATCAGCTCCAAGTCCTCCTGTCTGTTTGTACTCAGCCAGAATCTGCCGGCAACTGGTGATGTCACTGGCACTCTCTCAGCAGATTTGCTGGGATGATGGGGGTGGAGCAAGAGCTGAAAGATGGGGGGGGGGCTTTTTTCAGAAAAGTCTGGGACTGCCTGGAAATGGACTCTTTGGGTGGGTGTGAAGTCATAACAGAAAGGAAACACAGGAATGGAGGGAAAGTGTGCCACTGAGCATGGGCAGAGTGCATTTCTTCCTGTTCAGAACTAGGGAACAGAAACTGCAAAAGTGACTCAAACCAAAGAGAAAAAGCAGAACCAGGGACTTCCATATTGTTCTTGTGATGATGCTCAGCACCTGTCTTTTTGGGGGTTGGGGGGGCAGGTGGGGAAGTGTGCCTCTGAGCATGGGCAGGGTGCATTTCTTCCTCTCCTGCCTCCTCTAAGTAAGCCTCATCCTTCAGGAGCTGGTCATGGGTTGAGAACTGGGTGCCTGGGGAACAAAAGCTGTGCTTCTGAGCATGGCTAGAGTGCATTCCTTCCTCTCTTGCCCCCTCTAGTAAGCCATGTCCTTCAGGAGCTGGTCCTGTGTTCAGAACTAGGGAACAGAAACTGCCCAATTGACTCAAACCAGAGAAAAAGCAGAATCAGAGCCTTCCATCCTGTTCTTATGATGGTGCTCAATGCCTGCTTTTTTGAGGGGGGTGACAGATGGGGGAAGCAGAGCGCATTGATGTTCCTCAGTTTCCAAAGGTGCAGCAGCCAAATTCGTTCGGTCCCTTGCAGCAAAAATGGCAAAGACTCCTGGGACAACATTGATTATGGGATGAAGTTTCATACAGTCCAAGAAAAATCAGGCCATAATAAAGGGGTTCAGCAAGCTTCTGTTTCCCTTGCCTTGCCTTCTTCCCCTCCCCTACTCCTTCCTCCCCTTTTAGGTCTCTGCCCGGGGACTTTCCACACCTGGAGGTTCTCCCCCTGATGAGTCCCCTGCCTTTTATGCCTTGCAGGGATTTTCCTAGAGTCCAGACTCAATCTCAGCCAATCAGAGCCTACAGGACTGTCATGGTCATCGGCTGCCAGGCAGAGAAAGGATTTATTTTGCATCAACCATCTCTTGGTCTCCCATCAATTTCCCAGGAGAGTCCCTGAAGCAGCCAAGAAGAGGGGGAGAATTCCTTGGAGGAGGGGGCAAGGAGATGGGAAACCTCCCTCCGCAATGTCTTGCTAGGACCACCCCCTTCTCCCCCCATTCCCTCTTCCTTTGGACAAGGGAGATTCAAGCATCAATGGTCTCAGGTTGTTCCCTCAATTTGGTCTCAAGTTGTGAGGTGGAAGATCTGGAGATGTTGCGGGGGAGAGAAGGGGGCCATTTCCTCATGAGGTTCAGTTCCACAACACCAGACAGGGACCAATTCATGTCCTCACCCCCCCAGCATCTCAATTGACTACCCATAATTGGCATATGGTGGATTTTCTGGGGGGAGCAGAGCTGGTGGTCCAAACAAGGCCTTCAGGACTCACTTTGGATAGGAATTACCACCATCATTCCTCAAGTTTTGGGGTGTCTCTTGGGCTTCCCACCATCCAGGGAGTTGCAGGCAAGGTAAACACATCGGATGGTGGCCAGAGAGTTATACAGGTTGCATTCTCGACTTTAAGAAAGCTGATTTCAGTGAACTTAAGGAAGTATTGAGTTTGATCCCATGGCCAGCAACACTAAAAGAAAAGGTAGTTCTTGATGGATGGGAGTTTCTTCAAAGTGAGATATTGAAGGCACACCTTCAAACAATATGGAGTCTCCTTCTTTGGAGGTTTTTAAGCAGAGGCTGGATGACCATCTGTCAAGGGTGCTTAGATTGTATATTCCTGCAGGTCAGGGGACTGGACTAGATGGCCCTTGTGGTCCCTTCCAGCTCTATGATTCTATGAAAGCCTGGAGTTCTCTCTCCTCTGTGATTCTGTCATGCATATTCCTGCATGGCAGAAGGGGGTTGGATTAGAAGACCTTTGGGGGTCTCTTCCAACTTTAGGATTTTATCATGCATATTCCTGCAAGGCAGAATGGGGCTGGACTAGATGGGCTTTGGGGTCCCTTCCGACTCTATTTTTCTATGAAAATGGGAGGTATCTGAAGAAACCAGGATGGATGTCTAAAGAACTTCCAACCCAGCTAAGATTTAAAAGGAAGATCTATATGAGATCCCCACAACTGCGCAGGGACAGACCTCCGGCCATCCACACTCCAAGCTACGTGAAGGACAAAATGGGTTCCCTCAGGAAAACACAGTCCTCCCAGCGAAGTCCACCCTGTCCACCATGGGTGTGGACACCCTAAATACTAACCTCCTACACCAGGGTGGACCTCAAGCCACCAAGAAGCCATCTGGAAAGACTGAGGCCACCTCAGACCCAGCCACGGAGCTCTGCTGCTTTGGATCCACTCCCGACTCCTTCACTTTGGGGAAGAACATGGACCTCCCAGTCCGTGGCACTGCCGTGGGCACTCACGTGGCATCAGAGTATGCAAATACAATACGAGCAGCCAGGGAAATCCCAAGAGAGGCAGTGTGGTCCAGTTGTGGAGTGCTGGACTAGGACACAGAGAGATCAGGGTTCGAATCCCTACTCAGGAATGAAAACCAGTTGGATCACATTCTCAGCCTTAGAGGGAGGCCATTTGGGCAAAACCTTCTCAGAAGAAATCTTGCCAAGAAACCCCTGTGATAGGTTTGCCTGAGAGTCACCATAAATCAGAAATGAATTGAAGGCACAATACGACAACACTGTGAGACGATCTGGAAAATGCTGGGAAGAATTTTATTGATTAAAAGAGAGAGAAATCGTATTCGTATTTGCATGAATTGTTGCTAGACCGATCAAAGTGAAATGTAGAATATGCAATAAGAAGGTTTCTATTATCACAACAAAAAGTTTACAAAAGAGGCTGAAGTTGCTGTTTCTTCCTTTATCACGGTCATCTTCTGTCGCCATTCTTTTATGTTTATTAGTTTCCAAAAGTGGTTCAACAGAGTGGAAAGAAACCTCCTGTTCTTATTTACTAAGTCTCTTTCACACTGCACACTTAGACCACTTTGATTCCACTATAACTATCCTGCCTGAAACCTATGGGACCCTGGGATTTAGAATCAAAGGACCCTAGAGTTGGAAGGGTCCACAAAGGCCATCTAGTCAAACCCCCTGCTCAGGGCAGGAAATCCACCTAGAACCTCCCCAGCACTAAGTAGCTGTCTGGCCTCATTATGCAGATATCCCTCAAGGAGTTCCTTCGACTGTTCAATAGAAATCTACCTTCTTGTAACTTTGACCCATGAGACCCAATCCTCCCCTCTGGGGCAGCAGAGAACAAACCTGCCTCCTCCTCTCTGGGGAAGCCCTTGAGGTAATTAAAGAGGGCCATCATGTTACCTCCTCCATCTTCTCTTCACCAGCCTGAGCATCCTTCCACCTCTCCTCATAGGGTTTGTTCTCCATGCCTCTTATCATCCTTATTGCCCTCCTCTGAATTCACTCCAACCTCTCTATATCCTTCTTAAAATGAGGTGTCCAGAACACAGGAATCCAGATGAAGCCTGGCCAGTGCAGAATATAGCGGGACTATTACCTCCCTTGTCTTGGAGACTATGATTCTATTAATGCATTCTAAAATGCATTCGCCTTCTTTGCTGCAGCATCACACTGCTGGCTGATGTTCAATTTATGATCAACAATAATCCCAAGGTCCTTTGTCACTTCATGGCACACTAGTGCGCTCCAGAGAATTATAAACACAGTGAAAAACTTCAAATCCCAGGATTCCAAAAGATGCAGCCAGGGCAGTTAGGGTGGTCTAACTGAGCAGTGTGGAAGAGACTCCTGGATTTCATAGTCTGTTTTGATTTTTTTGTGTGAATAAGGAACTGGGCCATCTGTCAGGAGTGCTTTGATTAGGTATTCCTGCAGGGCAGAATAGGGTTGGACTGGATGGCCCTTGGGGGTCCTTTTCAGCTCTAGGATTCTATTATTCTGTCATACTTATTCCTGCAGGGCAGAAGGGGGCTGGACTAGATGCCCCTTGGGGTCTCTTCCAACTCTATGATTCTATGAAAAGGGAGCCATCTTCAGCCTCGCAACTTTACAACCCTGCAAATAAATCACCCAGAAGCAAATAAAAACCCAAAGCAATAAAGGGAAACAGGAGTTATAAGATGTGGGGGGAAAGTCTTCCGCTTCATGGAGTAGAATCCTTTGCTTTTGGCTGCAGGAAAAGTTTTGGGGGCCCTGAGAGTGACTCCCGGGGGCCACGGTCACCATGTGTGCATGCAAGGCCTTGCACAAAAGCTCAGCTCAAAGCGGCAGCATAAAGAGCAACGCAAATGCCAAAAGCCCCTCCCCATGGAACCCCCCCACCCCCCCAATAAAAAACAGAGACAGCAAAGGTAACTTCCTGTGCTCCTGCTTGGAGGGGAGAGGGGAGGGGTCTGGATCCGCAGGGGTCTCCCGCTCTTCCTCTCTCCTGTGGTTCTGCATTTTCCCCTTCAGACTTTGCCTCTTCTGAGCAAGGAAAAGATGCTGCCGCCGGTAGGAAGGAAAGAGGATTTCTAGCATCCACGAAGTGCAGAAGTCTAGCTCATGAGCGCAACTGTAGTCAGAGAAGGAAATGGAAAGATGAGGCCCCATGGAGGAGAGACCCTTCCCAACTTTGTGCCACCCCGGAGAAGCCACTGCCTGAGGCCTTCAAAATCCCCACCAGGAGGGAGTCTATGCCCACCAAGGAAAGGCAGGAAACACCAGCTGCAGTGCCCCCGGCTGGCCATTTGAAGAAAGAGTTCCACAGGGCATCGCAATGTATTTAAGTGTGGTTCAGTCAACTCTAACGGACTTAGAATGGATCAGTTGGGGCCTCTCAGTGAGAAGGCATTTCACACTGGCGGTTCTAGGCTCTGTGCCCTCTTTCCCACCTCAGTCTCAGTAGAGAATGGAGAAGGTTTTGCAATCATCCTCCACATCTTCTTGTGCCTGTGGTGGGAATTTTGGTGTCTAGCAGCGCAAATACGTTCAGAATTAATCCTTCTTCAAACGTTGGCTAAGATCCTCCATCAAGGTGGGCCAATGGGGGAGGCTGGGAGACTCCATGACCCCCCAAAGAGGCCAAAAGACTCTCCAAAATCCTACCACCAAAAAACCACCCTTTTTGCCCCCCAAATGCCCTCTCGGGGGCATTTTGCCATGTTTATAGGCCCAGGGGAGGACTTGTTAAGCAACAGGAAGTGACCAGATGTTACTTCCCATTTTAGAAAAAGGCTTCTCCTGGGTCTAAAATGGTTCGGGGGGGCATGGAAGAAATGCCTCATGCCCTCTAGATGATCATTTTTTTGAATTTTGGATTTTTGATATTTTTCTTAATTTTAAAATTATTTTCTATGAAATAATTCTATGATCTTTTGATTCCTGAGGGGCCCTGGGGTCCACATATGATGCTTGACACTCCCCCCCCCCATGTCCCATGTCAAGGGGACAGCATGTGGCTTTGCGCTGATGGTGTCACGAGGAGGGTGTGTGCTCCTCCTCTTCTTAGCAAATTGTGACTTTGTGCAACTGAAGGGGCAATTCATGTCTGCTTGTGCGCAATTGAAATACCTAAATATAATATATAACTCCTCTTCTGCAACTGAATGAAGAACTTATGCATCTGACAGAAATGCAAAACTGCCTGCCTAGGGGAGCTTACTCATGTGTAAGACACCAAACTGGATCACAGCCATGGAGGATTACTTTACTCACTTGGAGCCATCACAAGAGGAGGGTGGGGGACCGACGGAGCCATTCTGACTGATGCTCATGAATATGGGACTTGGCTCCTTTAAACCTATTCTAACTTGTTAAACATCCTGAGTATGTTTCTACTCTATCTTAATTTTTAAATATATTTGCACTCATTTCATTTTCAGGGTACCCTGAGATCTTTTGATATCATGAAGGAGGGGATAGAAATATTTTAATAATTAATAATAAACAAACCAGGCCTTCCCTGTTCATTCTGCCAATTCCTCCGTGGTCAAAAAGCATGCAGAGACACTCCGGGGAGCATCCCCGGCAGGCCTGGTCAGTTTGCATGGAGGGGGGCAGCGGAGGGGGTGCAGAAAAGCAGAGAAAAACTTACCTGGAGTTTGGGGCAGAACATCACCTGAAAAAAAAAAAGAGAGAGAGAGAGAGAGAGAGAGGTCATCATCATCCTCAGGCATCAGCTCCAAACTTCTGGAAGGAGGAATGCTCACCTCCAAGGCAGAACTCAATTTCTGCTGCTCTGGAAACCAGGGGCCCTCAAGGACACACATTATAGCAGTATGATTCCACTTTAACTCCCATGGCTGCATCCTATGGAATCCTGGGATGTGCAGTTTAGGGAGGAGGGGGTACTTAGAATTCTCACTCAGGGAATTCTAGTGCCTCATCAAACTATAAGCTCCAGAATTCCATAGGATGATGCAGCCGTGGCATCTATACTGGGACCATAGTGGTATAACTGTAGTGTGAAAAGACCCCAGGATGGATTCAAAGGGCAAGAAAAGAGATTCCACCTAAATGTGAGGAAGAACTTCCTGAGAATAAGAGTTGTTCGATAATGGAATAGAATGTGTTTCCATTTCAGATTAAAGTTTGGACCTAGGAATACTGACAATATTCACAGTGTGCTATATAATAATCTGTCCCACCAGGTAACAAATCTAGCACCCTTTCCCCAAACTGAGTCACCTGGGATCATCTAGTCCACCCTATGCAAAACAGTGCCTCATGGGATGGCATCACCTCCAACAGGAGACTGAAATGTTGCTGGAGATATGTGACAACCTGGATGATGTGAGATGCCACCTGTATGCACTTTTAAGAGTTTCCGCCTCACCTTTCTTGTTCCTGATGTAGAGGATGATTCCCGGAGCCAGAAAGGCCAGGCCCAGAATGATCCCAGCAACCCCCGTCCACATCTTGCTCCTGGCGGAGTCCGACTGGGGCTCTGCAGGGAAAGAAAAGGAAGCCCCCGGGTGAGGAAAAGAGGCAGGATTCGACTCAGCTTCTCAGTCCCCGTGAAGGGATGAAGGGAGGGGATTATATATTGATAGAACCCATATCTCCATTTCTCACCCCACTGGACTCTGGCGGGAGTGGCGAAGCTCACGTGCTCCACCTGGCAGGTGTAGACATCTCCCCGCTCCGGCTTCGTCTCCAGCATCACCTGGATCTGGAAAGTCCAGTCTCCATTCCGGATCAAGTCCGTGGTCATGACATGGCTCCCCTTTTCTTCTTTCCCATTCCTGAACCACGTGATGTTGATTTCTGAGGGCCAGAATCTGGCCACGTCACAGATAAGTACTGTGTGTCGAGAAGCTGAGTTGTGGTCCATGGGAATGATCTTTATCTTGGGCTGAACTGGAGAGGAAGGCAGAGAAAATTGGATGGGTATCAGCAACTGAAGAAGGAAAAAGGCATCATAGAGACCTAGAGGGCTATCCAGTCCTTCCTGACAGTAAAAGCAGTTTTTGACTGTCAGGTGTGGGCGTGTGTGTGCATTGTGGACTCTCCTTCTCTGGAGGCCTTTCAACAGGGTTTTGGTGGCCAACTCTCAGGACTGCTTCACTGGCATGGGGTTGGACTACATGGCTCTTGGGGTTCCCTTTCAAATCTACAATTCTTTGTTGTTAACTGCTGTCAAGTTATTTATTTATTTAAATTTAATTTGACATTTTAAATTATTCCATTAAGCATCACAATAGCCTAATCTTAATATCCAAGGTACCTTTCTGTATTCAAGGTGGTGCTGGGTTCCCCCCCCCCCCTTTTATAAAGGAATATAAAATTGGGCCACTGGAGACCCCCATGGAGTCCAGTCAGGAGTCAAGTGCTGAGAAATGTTTTTAAAAGTTCCAGATTGGAAAGACAAAACAAAACAAAACAACCCAAAAACAAACAAAAAACAAACTGGCAAAGAGATATTGTCATTTACTTTCTGAGGATAAATAAAAGGGACAGAATCTTACAATATCATTACAAAAATCAAATTAAAATCGGAGAAGACAATATTTCAATTTACAAAGATATCCTGAGTAGGATTCTAAGAAAAATGAAAGATTTTCATTTCCTCTCCATGAATTTGATTTTAAAAAGGAATCCGATTTAAGTGGTAACAATTAGAAGGTATCTCTCTCTCTCTGGCTTTTCTTTGCAAATGAAGATTCAGGAAGGACTCATCCTGCACTTTCTGTAAGCACGGTGATGACTGAAAAGGCCAATCTGAGATAAACATGTTCGGTTGCAGAAAGCACAGCAGAAGGTCTCCTTGGGTGATGTTTCCGGGTTGTGATTCTTTCCAGCTGCTCTTAACACCTCCTGGTTTCTCTCCCCTCCCTCCCTTTCCCCTTTGGTCTTCTTCAGCTTCCTCCCCTTGCTACCAACTGAGTTCAGCCTGCAAAAGAAATTTGTGTGTGTTTGCTCATGTGCCTTCAAGTCATTTCTGACTAAGGTGAACCTACCATGGGGGTTTTAAGGCAAGGTTTGTTCAAAGGGGGTGTGCCTTTGACTTCCTTTGAGGCTGAGAGAGTGTGACTTGCCCAAGATCACCCAGTGGGTATTCATGGCTGAGTAAGGATTCAAACCCTGGTCTCCACAGTCATAGTGCAATGCTGAAACTTCTACAACACTCTAGCTCTTTTAACAGAAGAATATGAAGAATATACATTAAAATTTGGAGTAATATTACTGGGAACAATGATTTTATTGTTGTCACTAAAACACTCCAGTATCCCATTAGTGTTATTTGAGAGCCAATGAGCTACAGCAGTGGTTCTTAACCTTTTCTTTACCAGGGACCCCCTTTAAATATCTTTTGTTGCCCCAAGACTTAACTCAAGATTTAAAACCCTAATAATAATAATATCTAACAACAACAACAATACAAGTACACCATCCATTAAACTTTCCCTCAGAGGCACTCTTGCTTCTTCCTGCATGTTTGTGGCTGGAGTGGATTGAATGGCAATGTGCAGGCCAAGCCAGCCAGTGGCTGCTCCACTACAGGGAGGAGGGGGGCCAAGCAGCCTTCAAGCCTTTGTGGACCCCCTGTGAGAACATCACGGACCCCAGGTTAAGAACCACTGGGCTACAGAATGCTGGAAAAGGAACAATGCACCCAGACCTTGAGAAGGGTGTTGGCAGGGGGATTCTGGGAGGTATAATCCAAAAGTAACTTTCCCAGGCTCTGAATGCAGCCTAGAATCATAGAATCATAGGGCTGGAAGGGACCCGAACAGCCATCCCAGCCAATCGGCTTCTGCCCTGCAGGAACACACAATCCAGGCCCTCAGGACAGATCCAGCCATCCAGCCTGTCTTAAAAACCTCCAAAGAAGGAGACTCCACCACACTCCGCAATAGCGCATTCCACTTCTGAACAGCTGTTACTGTCAGGAAGTTCTTCCTAATGTTTAGGTGGAATCTCTTTTCCTGGAGTTTGAACCATTGCTCCGTGTCCTAGTCTCTGGAGGAGCAGAAAACAAGCTTGCTCCATCCCCAGTATGATATCCCTTCAAATATTTAAACATGGCTATCATGTCACCTCTCAATCTTCTCTTCCCCAGGCTAAGCATACCCAGCTCCCTGAGCCGCTCCTCATAGGGCGTAATGACTTCCAGACCTCCTACCATCCTTCTTAGTATCCTTCTTGAATTGTTGTGCCCACAACTGGAAACAATATTCCAGGTGAGGTCTGACCAAAGCAGAATGGAGTGGTACTATTACTTCCCTTGATCTAGACACTATACTCCTATTAATGCAGCCTAGAACCACGTTGGGTTTTTTTTTTTTTTTTTTTTTTTTTGCTGCTGCATCACACTGCTAACTCGTAGCCCACTCTTTTCTTTGAGGAAATCTACACCATTATGTTAATTGCTAGTAAACAAAAAATATTATGTTAGTGCCTATAATATAGCTTTTAAACTAAATTATTGGTGGCAAATTATGTAATACAGTAGGTCCCCCCTTATCTGCTGGGGATTGGTTCTTGGGGGCATGGATACTGAAAACCTGTGGATAATAGTGAACACCATTGAACATAATGGGACTTCTAGTTTAAAATATCATAGAGTTGCCTTGGAGGATCTAGAAAATGGCTAGAGAGGACACATCTTCTAGGAAGACTGTATGGTAGGTGTGCTGTTTTGTGTCCCATAGATAATAAATCTGTGGATATGGGGGTCCAACTGTAATCTGAACATCCTGTACTGTGAATAGGTTACATTGACCTGAGATAAACATATGGGCCCCCCAAAATAAAGCATTGCAGGGCCCCCCAAAATTCCTTAAACCGGCCCTGAGTTTAGCCTTCACTTGTTGAAATGCTGCTGATATTCACTAAGATATGCACACAGACTGTAAGTAAAGATGTTTTTATTTTTTAAAACTACTTTTGAGTGTTTTGAGTCCTTTTTATGCTAGAGAAGATAAATCAGGGAAATTGTGTGGATGGTTATAAAGCAGAAAGAATCACAACCCGGAAACATCACCCAAGGAGACCTTCTGCTGTGCTTTCTGCAACCGGACTTGTTTATCTCGGATTGGCCTTTTTAGTCATCAGCGCGCTTGCAGAAAACGCGGGATGAGTCCTTCCTGAATCTTCCTTTGCAAAGTAAAGCCAGAGAGAGAGAATATCTTACACTTGCATGCTGGAATCAACACGTGTCTGCTGCATATGTATTTTAAATAGAAAACTCTGCTGATTAGCTCTGTGCTTTCTGAGGGAGTTAAAGCCACCCGTTTTATGGCGCCTGTTTTGTAAGATACTTCCAGTAAAGCACAGGGAGTAACAATAGTGTTATTTTTAACAAACCCCATTAATTTCGGGGGAGGGGAGACCGTCCCCAGCCTAGTCTTGAGGAGGAAGCCCTCTAGTCCTTTCTGTGCCCCCCCTCCATCCTCTGGGGTCTTTCCTTCCCATCTCTCTTTCCGTGCCCTCCTTCTCTCCCTCTCCCAACCCCCTCTGGAGGGACTCACCCCGCCGTGACTGGGCAAAGTCCTCCCAGTTCCCGTGGTTGTGGCGGCAGAAGTAGTCCACGGCGGCCCGGGCGTCCTCCAGCGTCTCCTTCTGGCTGTTCCAGTATCGGGCGTCGGGCTCCCCCAGGGTGGAGACGGCCTTGTACTCCCCCCAGGCGCTGTCGAAGCGGACGAACTCCGCCCGGTCGTAGATGTACCTCTCGATGAAGCGGACCCCCCCGGGAGGCTCCTCGGGGCCGGTCCCGTTGGCACTGAAGTAGCACTCGGCCGTGCCCTGGATCAGGAAATGCTCTGGATGGGGGGGGGGGGGAGAAAAGAGGAGGAGGGGGTCAGGGGGGTCTGGGTGGAGGGTGTGTGTGGGGGACCCCTGCTCCCCTCCCCGCCCCCAGCAGCCCTCCCTCAACGCCCCCCCTCCGCGCAGGCCAAGGGGAAAGGAGTGGGGAGGGCTGGGGGGCAGCAAGGGCGGGGCCTGGGGGGAAATCTATATCTATATCTATCTATCTATCTATCTATCTATATATATATTTATATGTTCTGTTTGGTCGTCTTGGTCTTTGATTGTCTATGTTTGATGTTGGTGGAAAAGGCCTTAGAAATAAACAGTGTTGCTGTTGTTGTTGTGTGTCCGAATGGACCTCCCCCCTCCCCAGTCATGGGTTTTGGACCCCCGGAGGAGAGAAACGAACGGATGCAACCTCACCTGCGAACCTAGCCGGCTTCTCTCTGTGCTTCAAGACCTCCTGGAAGGCCCAGTACAAAGTAGAGACTCCCCCGAGAAGAGAAACTTTTGGCAACCCCAGATCAGGTGTGTTTGTATGTGTGTGTTTTAAGAAACACAAACAAACTGATTATTCTGTATTCTGATAAGACTTCTAAGGGACCTTTCTTTTTAATTCAGATATTTTCTGGTGGTGGGCAACATAATAAAAATGGCTGGGACATTGAGGTGTGTGTGTAAATCCATTTGCAGCTCTGTCTCCACCTCCAACCTGGAACATAGTCAAGGAACCATCAGATCCCCCCTGCTCTTGGAAGCTAAGCAGAGTCAGCCCTGGTGGTGGGTCCTTGGATGGGAGACCACCAAAGAATCCCAGGTGCTGTGGGCTCTGTTTCAGAGGAAGGAACTGGCAAAACCATATCTGAGGATTCCTGGCCTAAGAAAAAACACCCTGTGAAATCCATGGGGTCATCGCCATAAGTCGACAGGTGACCTGAAGGATTGCTTGTAGCGGAGAAGGTATCACCTGTGAACCTCCTCCTAAAGGGGAGAATGGACACCCAGGATTTCTTTTTTAAAAGGCCCTGCCAGACCTGCCTCTGAGGGGAGTGACTGCGGAAGGGTCCCCCATGACTGTTCCAGATACAAGCTCCTCTCTCTCTTTTCCTTTTCAGGTCCTGCCTGGAGAGGGGGGTCAGACTAGAGGACCTCTAGGGTCCCTTTCCAACTCCAAAAGTCTCTGATTCCGTCGTTACAAATGGTGAATGAAATGCCAGGGATGAAGGAGAAGGAGAAGACTGGGGCGGAAGGGAGAGGGGGGCACCCCATTCAGACCGGGAGGGGTGCAAAAGGTGGGGCAGCCCCCATCTTGCTCACCTGGAGGTTCCGCCCCGATGACCCCCATCGCAGCCACAACCACAACCAGAGCCAGGATCCCCCCAAAGCCCATGGCGATGATGATTTCCTGGGAGGTATCAGGGAGAGAAGCTGGGGAGGGACCCCCAACTCCGGCGGACGGGGACTTTCCGGTCTCTGCCCTGTTGCAAGAATGAAGGCAAGCCAGCAAGCCCGGAGGGTGAAGTTCCATCTCTTTCCCTTCCGCCCCGGGGATTGGCCGAGGGCCCCGAGGAGCCTCCAATCATAGGCAGGGGCCCGCGCAGCGTCATCAGTCGCCAGGCAGGGAAGTCCAGAAAACGACTCCGTCGGACTGATGCGCTCCGGGGAGGATTGGCGCAGATTGGAAAAGGCAGCGGACAGTCCCGGGGGTTGGGGGTCTTCAATGGGGTCTCAGGGTCAGTGAGCAGCAGCGCTTTGGCGGAGGTGGGGGGTAGGAGGCAGGACTCTGGAGACCAGGGTTCGAATCCCCCTCTACTCGGCCATGAAGACCCCCTAGGTGGCCTCGGGCAAGTCACACTCTCTCAGCCTCAGAAGGAGGCCCAGAGTAATGCTCAGTGTCATGACCATAGGATTAGGGCCATTATACAGTGATAATAAGTGATAATAACCTTGAAGGCTGGATGCAGAAGAGGTGGCGTAGGTTCGCCTGAGGGTCGCCATCAGTCGGAAATTACTTGAAACAGCACAAGAACAACAGTAACAATTATGGTGAGTGTCATGATCATAGGATTAGGATTAGGGCCATCATACAGTGATACTAATCTGAAGGCCAGATGTCGGCGAGGTGGCATTAATTTTATTAAAACCTTTTGGCCTGACCAAGAAATTTGGATTTTTCGCAGGACAAAGTTCTCCCCAAGTCCCGGTGCGGCTCTTCTCGGTGGGAGTTTCACCTGGCAACAGAGTGCGCAGCTCCAGGGCCTTTTTCTCATTGGCTGAGCTGGCAGGGGCCCCTTGCCTTCGGGGGGGGGGTGAGAAGAGGAGAGGCGAGGAGGAACTGCGCTTTTCGTCCCTGGAAGAGCCCAGAGGATGTCGCCGGAGGCAAAGAGGGTCGTCCCCCCGGGGGGTCTCTGGGCCCCTCGCCCCGTCCTCCTCCTGCTCCTCCTGGCCCCAATCCTCGCCCCACCGGCTGCCAGAGCCCAGAAAGGTGAGCGGCCGGCTGTTTATTTAACAATACAACTGTTAATACAACTGCATATTTAATTTTTTTTTAAAAAAAACTTCTGCATCAAATACGTTTTATCTGTACTTTGTTTTAATTTGCATCCACACTACATAAATAATCCAGTTTGGACATAACTCTTATCTATGGGATCCTGGGATTTGTAATTTGGTGAGGCACCAGCATGCTTTGGCAGGGAAAGGCTAAAGACCTTATAAAACTACAAATCCCAGGATTCAACAGAAAGGAGCCATGGCAAGTAATCCAGTTTCAAATTGGGTTATTTGTGTAGTGTTTATAAGGGGCTACATGGTCCTGTACTGGGAGAAAGTCGTGCAATATAAAGTGAAATAATATTAATAACTATTTTTTCCTTCCCATGCCACTCCCTTCAGTTCACAGCGAAGTCCAGCTGGTCTTCTACCAAGAGAGTTTCCCCTCTGGAAAGGAGTCTGGAGAGTTCCTCCATGACTTTGATGAAGAGGAGAAATTCCACGTGGATTGGGACCGCAAGCAGAATGTCTGGAGGCTGCCTGAGTTCACCCGCTTCGTCAGGTTCGATGCCCAGGGGGCGGTGGGCAACATGGCCACCATGAAGTTCAACCTGGGAGTCCTGATGAAACGCAGCAACCGCACCCGGGCCCAGAACGGTACCTGGAATTGGGGCAGGGAGGGAGAATTGGGTGGCCCCATTGAGAGCCTCTGCCTCTCTTGGCTTTCCCCTAAGTGACCCCTCCTTTGAATCACAGAATCATAGAACTGGAAGGGACCCCAAGGGCAATCTAGTCCAACCCCCTTCGGCCATGGGGGAATCCACAACTCCAGCACTCCTGAAAGATTCCCCTTCAGCCACTGTTTTGTTTGGAAGCCAGCTGATTTATTTATTTATTTATTTATTGCAACAAAATGCTTCCCTGTTAAATTAGAGGTAGCCATTAAGGGCGCTTTGAAAAGGGTTCAGAAACTTCGTTTGGCCCAAAGAGCTTCAGCCAAATGGTTAACGGGGGGGGGGGGGGAAGCTGGCCTCCCTTGCTGTAGCTGGCTGCCAGCCCATTGCTGGGCAAGATTCGGAGTGCTGGTGATGACAGATCAGGTCATGCCTATTGAGGAGACCATGTTCTCCCCCCCCCCATAAGCCCACCCATGTTTTAAGATCTGCTGGGGAGTCCCTCTTCTCTCTCCCACAGTCCTTTGCGTTATTGTTACGGCCTTTTGTGGTCAGGTGTATTACTCTGTAGAATGGTTTTATTTCAATAAAAAAATTCCTAACCCCCCCCCCCAATTCCTAAATTCCTATCCTTCTTTCTCAGTGGCTCCTTCAGCAGCCTTGTACCCCGAAGGCCCCGTGGAGCTGGGAGAGCCCAACATCCTCATCTGTTTTGTGGACAGATTCTCCCCCCCAGTCCTGAACATCACCTGGCTGAAGAATGGGGAGGTGGTCTCCGAGGGCGTGCAGGAGACCGACTTCTACCGCAGTGTGGACTTCACCTTCCGGAAATTTTCCTACCTGACCTTCATCCCAGAGAACGGAGACATCTACACCTGCCAGGTGGACCACTGGGGACTCTCGGAGCCCCTGACCAAGATCTGGGGTAAGTCAGCCAGATTCGGCCTCTTTCCTTGGGGCGCCAGAAAACCCAGATTATGAGATGAGAAGACTAAAGCTTCTACAGATGTGAGCAAAATGTGAAAATTATGTGTAGTCTGTCCTGTTGTTCACAGATGTATGAGGGAGTAATGAGAGGTGCAGTAGGATCCTAGAATCTTAAGAGTTGAAAGGGTCATTTAGTTCAACCCCCAAGGGTCATCTAGTCCAAGCCCCTTCTGCCATGCAGGAAGACACAGTTGAAGGACCCATGAGAGATGTCCATTCAGAAGATGAGTTCACCACTCTCCAAGGCAGTCTGTTGAGCAGATCTTACAATTTTTTAAAAATGTTCTTCCTAAGAGAAATCTCTTTTCTTGTCATTTGAATCCATTGTGCTGTGTCCTAGTCTCTGAGCAGCAGAAAACAAGTTTGCTCCATCCTCAGTATGACATCCGTCTGACCTGTATATGGTGTAAGTCAGCAGGATTTGGCCTCATTCCCCTTTAGCGGGCAAAAATCCAGATTCTGGGCTGAGAAGAACAAATCCCTAAAATAGGGGTGTGAAAAATGGCCATCTTTGGGGCAGGGTGAGTCTCAGC
Organism: Gambelia wislizenii; assembly: GCA_030847615.1. Classification (NCBI taxonomy): domain Eukaryota; kingdom Metazoa; phylum Chordata; class Lepidosauria; order Squamata; family Crotaphytidae; genus Gambelia; species Gambelia wislizenii. The sequence continues at coordinate 4,915,354 of JAUMIR010000002.1, read as the reverse complement.
TCCTTTTTGGTAGCCCTCCAAGCAGCCAGAACCATTCTTCTAAAAAGTGAGGAGTGGGATATTATGCCCACAGAGCCCCAAACACTGCAAAGTGGCTTTAAAACATGATAATTTGGTTGGTTTGGGCATTCAGCCCTCCTCAGAACCCCAAATTCCTCAAAGAAAACCACAAGACCATGATATTGGCCAAAAACAAAGCATAATGTTCCTGGGGTTGCCAGGAATTGAGGCCTTAAACTCTCACCAAGTCCTGCAAATCAACATATTTGGGCAAATTAATTTGTTTTGCTATTTGTAGAGGTGTGAGAGAGGAAGAGGGATTATGTAAATGCACACAACAGCAAGGCTTAAGGATGGGAAAGAAGGAAGAGAAGCGTGACCCAGGGGGTCCTTCATGGGGGGGAGAAGAAGTGGAGCTGGGGGGGGGGAATGAGAGATCTGGGCCAGGCTTGGGAGAGAGACTGGGCTCTGGGATTTCCTTCTCACCCAAGTCCAAGGGACATGGATCAAGTTACACGCAGGCGGTTCTAACCTCCCTCCCTCTTATCTCTCCCAGATCCCCGGAATCCAGCTCCCATCCCGGAGACGATGGAGAACGTGCTCTGCGGCCTGGGCTTGGCCCTCGGCATCCTGGGCGTCATTGTGGGCCCGATCCTCTTCTTCAAGGCCAGGAAGATGCAGGAGGGCCACGGCGTCCGTCACAACAGGGGGGGGCTGTGAGTGCAAACCCATCGCCCTTTGGCAGCCGAGGATTCTTGGGGAGGCAGAGCTAGGGGCTGAAAAGGAGGTCTCTTGCTCTTCCTTCCCCGTATTCTTCTTCTTCCTCTTCCTTCCTCCTCTTCCCACTTCCTCTTCCTCCTTCATCCTCCTCCCCCTCTTCTTCTTCCTCTTCCACTTCCTCTTCTTCCTTCTTCTGTCTCCTCCTCCCTTCTCCTCTTCCTCCTACCTCCTCTTCTTCCTCTTCTACTTACTCCTTTCCTCTGTATTCATCGTCCCCCTCCTCTGCTTCCCTCCTCCCTCCTTTTCTTCCACTTCCTTTTCCACTTCCCCTTCCTTCTTTCCTCCTCCCTTCTCCTACTTCAACTTCTTCCACTTCCACTTCCTCCTCCTCCCTTCAATTGCCTCACTTGAGTCCTCTGGGCTTCCAGGGAGTGTTTAGTCCTGATTTCTTCTCCTCTCCTCGTATCCCCACCCCTCAGATAATCAACTTGAGCTCAGCTGGCCTTCCTCCTCTGCTTTCTATAAGGACCCTCTTGTGCCACCTTCCCCTCCTGGATGAGACTTCCTCCCAAGAATCAGCTGCTCCAAACTCCTTCCCTCCTCTACTGAAAGTGCCCCCATCCCCAAATTCCCGACATCTCTTCCACATTTCCAGCCTTGGTTCCTCAGTTATCAGCAGGCTGGCCATTTCAGGAACATCCCAGGCCCTGATATTTCTCAGCCAAAATGGATGTTGTTAAATGTTGTGCATTCAGTAACAACCCACAGTTCACAGCTTGCCATTCACACACACACACATTATATTTCCCTGTTTAGAATTCAAGACAGAGATCTCAGCTAAAGGGGCCACTTCCAGATCAAGGAGAAAGGAGAGGATTGTGAAGTCGAAGGCTTTCACGGCCAGCATCCATAGATTTTCCTTGGGGTTTTTTCCAGGCTGTGAGGCCTTGTTCTGGAAGAGTTTCTTTCTGACATTCGCCTGCATCTGTGTCTGGCATCTTCAGAGAAAGGAGGGGATTGTTCCTTCTCATTTACTTAGGGAGATGAGAAATGGGACACTTAGTCTAGCCTCATTGTTTCTACTTGTATGGAGAGCAGAGTGGAGGGTGTGCCCTGGCACCAGGACAACAAGGAGGGAAGGAAGAAGCTAACTCGTCAAATGCATACACCCCCTAGGGAACCTTTGCAAGAAATTTAGCCTTGGAAATCATAGCATGCCAGTGGTGCCTTGAGGAGAATAGGAATGTACAGTAGCTACTATTGGCTCATTAAGGCTCCTGTTTCTAAGCTCAGCAGAATAGAGTTTAAGAATGTCTGCTAAAACTGGTCATATGCTCCTCAATGGAGGTGACTTCGCATACCAGATTCTCTTTGCTAATGTAAGACTTTCTTGCTTCGAATAAAGCTTTCCTAAAAAGTTCGGCTCCTTTCCATTCACTTCATGCCCCTTTGCTTGGTTGTATGTATCTGTGCACATGTGAGTTTAGGATCCCCACCTCCCATGGGAGGTGAAGAGAAAGTCTCTGCAAAGTCAAAGGTGGGAAAAGAGCAAGGTAAACCCCTCAGTGACTTAAGGACAGAATTTGGAGAATGCGCAAGATTAGGAGTTGGGAATGAAATCCTAACCAGGAGAGCACCTTTCTTCTACAAAAGATCTTACACAATCTTAACCATTTTCTTCAGGATTCAATGGGGCGGGGGGGGGGGGAGAGAAACTGAGCCAAATGTCCATTTAGGGAGTGTGGTTTTGGTGATTTAGATCTTCATGTAGACTTTGAATATCTTCTATTGCCACATAAAGGCCAAAAGTTCAAACCATGAAAGGATGGCATGCAGTAGAGCATAGGTTCCCAAGACTAGAAGCCATTGAATTTTATTTAGTTGATAATTTAGATACCAACAGGCTACACACCATCCATCTTTATGTCAAACTACTCATGTAGTATCACACAGAAGACATCCGGTCTTGTTCAGTGCTTTCTTTCAGTTTAAGAGGAGAAAATGAGAGACCTTTAATTGCAGCTGAATCAAAACTGAAAGGACTGCATAACCCTTGGAGGTAGAATTCAAAGGCATAGAGCCGTGTTAGTCTGGAATATCAGGCTATGATTTCTTTCCCTGGCTCTGGTCATCTCAAAGTTGTGTTACCCAAAATGCTGGGGGGTCCATGGGCACCCTATAATATACTAATATTAATATTGGGATAATGCATTCAACTTGGCAATATGAGAAGCATGACCTTTTAACCACTAAGGAGGAGACTTCAAGCTAGATAGTACAATTAAATGGTCTTTATTGGAAAATAATATCAACTGCATTCACTCACACACTCAGTACTCACACAAGGCTAACAAAATAAGTAGGAAGTAATAAGTAGGAAGTATTTGGAGAGAGGAATAAAGAGAGAGGATGATGGGTGATACAACACCTGTCCTGTAGAGCAGAGATTCCTGCAGCAACAGGGGTCTTGGAGTTGTGTTTGGAGGGTCATGCAGCAAACCTGCAGTATGGAGGGTTGGAAGTGTAGCTGTGTGCAATTGGGTGTTGTTTTGGGGTGATATTTATATGAAATAATTCCCCTGAAGGGATAGGAGTTGTGGGTTAAATACAATAGCTCTCAGAGGTTCCCAGGCTAGAACAAAGGGAACTCTGGAAGAGTTAACTGTCATTAAAAATCAATACTTTTGGAACTGAATAGGAAATATAGGGGAGCAGGAGAGGGAAATCCTATTTTACAAGCAGTAAGGGTTTCTGACATCACTAAATAGAATAGTGATCCCCTCACCTCCAGGTGTTGCGTCTCACTTGAGAGTGTTTCTTTTTGGAAATTTCCACTGGCCCCTCCTTTGGTGCATCCATGAATCCCACCCTGGTATTAGGGGGTCCCTGGTTTACCTGTAACCACATGGATGGTGCAACTGAGCCAAATTATTAAATATAGCCAATTATTTTGATATTCCAAGATGGGGGCCATCATGACATGTGACAGGTGCTACAAGATCCCTTTGCAGGCTGATAACCCTTGGAGTCCAGGCTTCAAACTGCCTCTGAAGCAGTATAAAGAGGACAGTACTATATATTGATATTTATGAAGGGATTCATTACAAAGCAGAAATAAAACCAAACAGGGTCATCTAATATATCAGAGCTGAAAGAAAGAATGCAAGATAGACCATGTCCACACTGAGAAGCAGCAGCTGAGGAAAAATGTTTAGTTGGGATCACGAGAATATGATTCAACAACCTGACACTGCACCCAACACACACAAAAAAAGTGTGGGGAGAGCCCATTTTTGGCAACACACAACAACTTTATTTACATAAATAGTTTAACAACAACTATGATGGGTAGCACAACCGCTTTGGAGGAAGAGGAGATGTATTTGGGTGGGAACTCAATGCTGGCATTCAATTTCCTTTCAAACAACTATTTCATCACTTCTTCTCAATAGAAGTAACTGAGTTAGGGGGGCACATTTGAGGGTAGGATCACTCCCCTTTTGATCTCCCACTTTGAGCACTTTGAGTTTGACAGACTGAACCCAAAGGGTGGTCACCAATGGCTCCTCTTCATCCTAGAGAGAAGTGACTAGTGGGGTGCCACAGGGTTCTGTCCTGGGCCCAGTGCTATTCAACATCTTTATCAATGACTTCGATGAGGGAATAATAATAATAATAATAATAATGATGATGATATTTATTTATACCTCTCCCTCTACGGAACACAATTGGGGCAGCTTACAACATTTAAAATATACATCTAAAACCCCCCCCTCCCCCCTTAAAATACAATTAGATTATTAAAATTTAAAACATATTTAAAAAATACTAAAAAAAAACAATAGAGAGTGGCTGTAGTGAGGCAGGAACAAATTAGATTCTCTTTCTAATGGCTGGAATAGAGGGTATGCTTATCAAGTCTGCAGATGACACCCAATTAGGAGGGGTAGCTAATACCCCGGAGGACAGGATCAGAATTCAAAATGACCCCCTTAACAGATTAGAAAGCTGGGCCAAAACTAACAAAATGAATTTCTACAGGGAGAAATGTAGGATACTACACTTGGGCAGTAGTAAAAATGAAATGCAGATATAGGATGGGTGACACATAGTTTGATGGCAGTACATGCAAAAAGGATCTAGGAGTCTTAGTGGGCCACAACCTAACATGAGTCAGCAGCGTGATGCAGCAGCTAAAAAAAGCCAATGCGATTCTAGGCTGCATTAATAGGAGTATAGTGTCTAGATCAAGAGAAGTAATAGTGCCTCTCTATTCTGCTTTGGTCAGACCTCGCCTGGAATGCTGTGTCCAGTTCTGGGCACCACAATTCAGGAAGGATATTGAGAAGCTGGAATGTGTCCAGAGGAAGGCGACCAAAATGGGTGGGAGGTCTGGAAACCATTATGTCCTATGAGGAGTGGCTTAGGGAGCTGGGCATGTTTAGTCTGGAGAAGAGAAGGACAAGAGGGGACATGATAGCCAAATTTAAATATTTGAAGGGATGTCATACTAAGGATGGGGCAAGCTTGTTTTCTGCTGCTCCAGAGACTCTTTCCCAGGCTAAACATATTCAGCTCCCTACGCCGCTCCTCAAAGGGCATCATGGCTTCCAGACCTCCCACCATTTTGTTTGCCCTCCTCTGGACACCTTCCAGCTTGTCCATATCCTTCTTCAATTGTGGAGCCCAGAACTGGACACAGTATTCCAGGTGAGGCCTGACCAAAGCAGAATAGAGTGGCACTATGACTCCCCTCTGCAACTGGGCTTTGGAGTATTCTACGTAAGGGCCTTTTCAGGGTTGGAATAGATTGCCTCAGAGGCTGGTGGACTCTTCTTCCTTGAACAGAGGTTGGATGGGCATTGCTTCTGGGTGCTTTAGTTGTGGATTTCCTGCTTTGGTAACCAGAGGCTGGACTGGATGGCCTTGGGCCTCCTCTTAAGATCCTATGACTTTATAGAATCATAGAGATGGAAGGGACCACAAGGGCCATCTTGTCAACCTCCTGTCATGTCCAGTTTACCAGTTAAAATCCCATAATACTGTATTTTTTGTAATTTCACCATTTTGGACAGGTTTTTCAGGCTTATATTCTTTCAAGCTGTGGCTTGGAATTGAACCAAGTTTCACTGCAAGTGGTAAATCTCTTTCTACCCCCATAGATATCAACAAAACTCTACCAGGGTGCTTCTTATATCCAGCCTGTGCAATCTTGCTGAGTGTTAAATTAATAAAGGGCTCAACAGTTCCATCTTTTTCTTTACACAGATGATGTCTACAGATGTAGGAAAAATTTGGCCACTGACAATCAGCAGTTTTGGAGGATCTGACCAGCTCTATTCCAAGCCTCAGCTTGAAAGAAAAAGGCTGAGTGAGGAGGTGGGGATAATTGCTGCAGAATTATTTTTAAAATATCCCCTCCCTTCCTTGCTCCACTCCCAAAGTGAGTTTCTCCAGTCCTGCAGGATTTCCAGATCAGCTGAAGATGGGAGACCAAGACTTGGTTGTTGCAAAAGCCATCCTTTCCTTGCCTGGCAACTGATGACCAAGACACCTGCAGAGACTCTAATTGGCTCTGCTCAAAATTCCACTGGAAGAAAGTCCCAGCTGGAAGCAAAAGCCAGGCTTGGAAAGTCCCGGGGCAGAGACCTAAAGGGAGAAAGGAGAAGGGGGAAGGGAAAGGAGATGAAATGGCAAGCAAATATCCAGTGTAAGCAAATTATGTGGGTATTAAAAAAAAAATAAAAAAGCATCCCAGCTGCTTCACATAAACCCTGCTGGGGTCTGAGCTGGTAGCAACTGGCCAAGGAAGAGATTATGGAGGCTGCAATATAGTGGGTGGGGACTAAGATGTTGTTGGGTTTTTGCAATGGGCCCTGGGTGTCTCCTGGGGAGGGGGGCATGCAGAGGTTGTCTTGGATCAAAGTCCAGCGAAATTAATAAACTTTATGAAGCCTTGATTAGCCGCTGGACCTTTGGCATATGCTGCGCTTGCTTTCCAGCAACTTCTGAGGCTGAAGCCCATGGCCCCCAGCTGCCCCAATTTGGCATGGAGGGTCTTGATTAATCCTGTGCTGTCCTGCTTTTCCAGCTGCCTTTAACAGCGAAAATATTCCTCATAGAATTAAAGGCAAATACGATTTGTCTTAATAGGATCCCACATCATTTCACTGTATTCGGAGGGAAGGAGCAAAAACACAAAAACATTTTTGCAGGAAAAGCCTTTTCAGGTCTCCCTGTGTGTTTTTAAAAAGCTTCGTGGGGAATGGGCATTCTTGCTCGTTGGGACAACTGATTCGCTTTGCTGCACATTCCTGATAAGAGCGGAAGTGGAAAGCTGATTGGTTGGACGTGCGCAGGGGGTGGAGCTTGCTAACAAGGCAAGCGCCTGGAACCGCCATGTTGGATTGCTGCTGTAGCAATTGTGCATCGAGGCAACGAAATAGTCTTTTTCTTCTGTTTATTTTAGTGGAAGATCACACTTCCATACCTTAGATATGTGCTTAAAAAAAAAGTTTAGTGGTGGTGACTGGTGAGAATAAAAACATGATTAATTCATTACCGCCCGCCATCTTGATTTGCAGGCATACCTGTTTGAACAACAGACGCGTATAGCTGCACATGCTTGCAATCTTGAAAAATCCCCATGGAGAAAAATGAAAGCTGCTGTGAACTGGCATCACTGCACATCAATCCACACTATATTGCCTCCTATGGACAAGCCCCCGGTTTCTCTCTCCTCGTTGTCCTCCTGCCTCCTCGTTCCTGCTTCCATTGCTGCAAAGGGAGCTCAAACTGCAAAACTAGATTTTGCTTAATTAACTCAGCAGGAGGGGAAGTGGAAAGAGGGAGAGCAGAGCCTTGCATAAGCAAACTGCTCTCTTAGCTTGTCTGGCCTTCCCTATGAATAACTTTGGCCATCTTGACCCAAGTCTGGTGTCTCTTGGCCACATTCAGTCTCCATTTTCCATCTGGGAAGTATTGGAGGGTATGAGAAGCCAGCAAGTTGGGGGGCAGGGAGAAGAGAGCAGCCACATTTGCAGAAATCAACATCTCCTTTTAGGGAAGATGCAGCAAGGCAAAGTTGCTTGAATAAACGAAATTCTTCCCACCCCACCCCCTCGTGTCTTGCTCCCTTTCTGTGTCACCCCCACCCAGAACAGAGTCATTTTTCCAGGTAGAGACCTGCATGGCTTTTCTGAGAATTGCTCTCTTCCGCCCTCCCATCCTAAACTATCCTGGCCAATCTCCTCACAGAGCGTGTTTGACGTCATCAGTTGCCGGCAGACTCTGACTGAAAATTGGAGGCAGCAGGACTTAAAGACTAGTACCTGGTTCCCCAAAGCTCAGCACATGAAGGGGGATCCAAACCAAACCAAACCTTGTCTGGAATAGACCCCCTCCCATGGCCATGCGCTCTATCCTTTTAAGCTAGAGGGACAGATGCTGGCTGCAATTATAATAGAATAATAGAGTTGGAAGGGACCCCAAAGGCCATCCAGTCCAACCGCATCCTGCCATGCAGGAATACATGGTCAAAGCATGCCCGACATACAGCCATACAGCCTCTGTTTAAAAACCTACAAAGAAGGAGACTCCACCACACTCCCAGGCAGTGCATTCCATAGAATCATAGAGTTGGAAGGGCCCCCAAAGGCCATACAGTCCAACCCCATTCTGCCATGCAGGAAGACACCATTAAAGCATTCCTGACAGATGGTCATCCAGCCTAAAACCTCCAAAGAAGTAGACTCCACCACACTCCCAGGCAGCAGTGGATTCCACTGTCAATTCTTAGAATAGTTTTTTTTGTGGGTTTTTTTCCGGGTTGTGAGGCCATGTTCTAGAAGAGTTTGTTCCTGATGTTTCACCTGCATCTGTGGCTGGCATCTTCTCTCAGGAATAAACTCTTCTAGAGCCTCACAACCCGGAAAACCCCCACAAAAAACCTATGGATGCTGGCCCTGAAAGCCTTCACCTTCACAACTCTTAGAATATTGCAAAATACAGAATCTTAGGGCTGGAAGGGACCCCAAGGGCCATCCAGTCCAATTCTATCCTGCCATGTAGGGGTACCCAATCAAAGCAATCCTGACAGATTACCATCCACCCTAAAGTCTCCAAAGAAAGAGATTTCACCACACTCCCAGGCAGTGCATCCCACTGCCGAATAGCTCTTAACCTCAGGAACTTAAGCACTCGGTACATGTTCAGTGATTGATCCAAAGTATGGGAAATCTTTAACTATTTCAATGTCCTCGTTGTCATAAATTCAATCTAGATGATGAGGAAATTGAAACAGTTAAAGATTTCCCATACCTTGGATCAATCATTGATCGGAACAGAGATTGCAGTCAAGAAATCAGAAGAAAACTAGGACTGGGAAGGACAGCGATGAAAGAATTAGACAAAATCCTGAAGTGCAAAGATAGATCATTGAATACTAAAGTTAGGACTACCTATGCTATCCTATTTCCCAATTCTATGGATGATTGTGAAAGCTGGACAGTGAAGAAAGCTGATAGAAAGAGACTCAACTAATTTGAAATGTGGTGCTGGAGAAGATTTCTTCGGATACTATGGACTACTAAAAAGAGTAGGAGAACAAATCAAGCCTGAACTCTACCAAGAAGTCAAGATGACTGAAGTGAGACTGTCATACTTTGGCCACATCATGAGATGAGAAGATTCACAGGAATGCTTGGGAAGGCATGAAGGTAGGAGAAAAGAGGAAAACCCCATTCCAGATGGAGAGATTCCACCAAGGAAGCCACAGTTGCCACCCTGATGATGACTTGGGGTGACTTGGAGGTCTCTTGTTCATAGGGTCACCATAAGTCAAATTTTACTCGAAGGAAGTTAACAACAGCAACAAACATGCTCAGAGGTACTCTCCTTTCCAGCCAGACAACAAATGGAAATAATAAACATACAGTCGTCCCTTCACATTCACGGGGGTTACGTTCCACGGACCCCCGCGAATGTGAAAAATCCGCGAATACTGTTTGCCCCCCCCTCCCCTGCCATAGCGAATATGGGGCCTCCGGAGGCCCCATAGTCGCTTTCCCCCACCTCCCCAGGGCCTTCGCGGGGCCTCCGGAGACCCTCTGGAGGCCCCGTGGAGGCCTTCCCAGCCCTCCCCAATCCACCCCCAGGGCCTTCGCGGGGCCTCCGGAGACCCTCTGGAGGCCCCGTGGAGGCCTTCCCAGCCCTCCCCACTCCCCCCCAGGGCCTTTGCGGGGCCTCCGGAGACCCTCCGGAGGCCCCGCGGAGGCCTTCCCGGCCCTCCCCAATCCACCCCCAGGGCCTTCGCGGGGCCTCCGGAGACCCTCTGGAGGCCCCGCGGAGGCCTTCCCAGCCCTCCCCACTCCCCCCCAGGGCCTTTGCAGGGCCTCCGGAGGGTCTCCGGAGGCCCCGCGGAGGCCTTCCTGGCCCTCCCCAATCCACCCCCAGGGCCTTCGCGGGACCTCCGGAGGCCCCGTGGAGGCCTTCCCAGCCCTCCCCACTCCCCCCAGGGCCTTCGCGGGGCCTCCGGAGACCCTCCGGAGGCCCTGCGGAGGCCTTCCCGGCCCTCCCCAATCTACCCCCAGGGCCTTCGCGGGGCCTCTGGCGCGGAGGCCTTCCTGGCACTCCCCACTCCTCCCCAGGGCCTTCGCGGGGCCTCCAGAGGCCCCGCGGAGGCCTTCCCAGCCCTCCCAGGGCTTTCACGGGGCCTCTGGAGGCCCCATGTCGCGGTTTTGGGGGGGCCCTCCCAAAACCGCAAATACTCAAGACCGTGAATGTCGAGTTCGCGAATGTGGAGGGACAACTGTACTTCTAGCCACTGATTCCAATGCATGGAGTGGGCCAGAACCACCCAGCCCTTTGCAAGGAACCGGTGAAATTAGACGCCAGTGGATCAGTTGACCAACCTATCTCAGGGCCTGAACCCTGAAGCAGATATTATGGGTCAGCTCAGCTCCCACCTCCCCCCTGATCCCTAATTCTAAGGTGCATCAACCGGATCAAGATCAAGGGAAGTCATAGTGCCACTCTATTCTGCTTTGGTCAGACCTCACCTGGAAGACTGTGTCCAGTTCTGGGCACCACAATTCAGGAAGGATGTTGAGAAGCTGGAACGTGTCCAGAGGAGGGCAACCAGGATGGTGGGAGGTCTGGAAGCCATTATGCCCAATGAGGAGTGGCTTAGGGAGCTGGGTATGCTTAGCCTAGGGAAGAGAAGGACAAGAGGGGACATGATAGCCATGTTTAAATACTTGAAGAGAAGTCATACTGAGGATGGAGAAAGCTTGTTTTCTGTTGCTCCAGAGACTAGGACAAGGAGCAATAACTCAAACTCCAGGAAAAGAGATTCCAACTAAACATTATTAGGAAGAACTTCCTGACAGTAAGAGCTGTTCAGCAATGGAATGCATTGCCTGGGAGTGTGGTGGAGTCTCCTTCTTTGGTTGGAGGTCTTTCAACAGAAGTTGGATGGATTTCTTTCGGGAGTGTTTGAGTTGTGTATTCCTGCATGGCTGAAGGAGGTTGGACTAGATGGCCCCTTAGGGACCTTTCCAACACTAAGATTCTATGACTGAATGAACCTTGAGCATTAAGAGTGAGTTTCCACTCAGCTTTTGCACCATCAGGGATGGAGGAATCCTGAGGGGGTGGAAGGGGAGGGGGATGATCTTCTGCTGCTGAAGGGGAGGGGAAATAGGACCCTCCCAACAGGAAACTAGTCCCGATGGCTATGTGCAGCCTCCAGCATAAGCCACCGTGCTGTCTCTCAGAGCAAGAGGGCAGTAAAGCTCTCTTTACTTGGTGGTGGAGCAGACTGATGGACTAGAGAGGGACTTCTTGGGTGTCAGCTGGGAGACATTCTTCTTTTCTTAAGCTGCTTTGAGCACCACCTCTAAGGGACAGTCCAGGAAGAACTAAATAAAATAATAAATAATAACAATGGATGGAACTATCATTGTTCCCCATCTCCCTGAGCTGCTAGATTTCTCCCTGCGGGCATTGAATGTACAGTCCAAAACATGCAATGGGCCCCATGGCAGGGAAGGGGCTCTAATGGTCATCCCTTGAAAATATTCCAAGACCTTTGTCCATGGCTTCTCCCAGGGGTGATTTGTGCAAACAGAGGGCAAGGGAGGGCCCACGGGTGGCACTCAGCTTCCCAGGCCTTGATGGGTATAGCCAAGTCCAAGGGTTGCTAGCTCTCAGGGCCTGGCCAGGATCATCCAGTTTTCAGGGGTCATCTCCAGGTAGAGGACAGGGGTGCAATTTCACCAGTTTTGCTGAGCTCAGCTTTGGGGAAGAGGGAAGGACTGGGTGCTGCTCCAAAGATTAGGACATGGAGCAATGGACTCAAACCACTGCCTCGTAGTGTGGTGGAGTCTCCTTCTCTTGAGGTTTTTAAATGGAGGCTGGATGGCCATCTGTTGGGAATGATTTGATTGTGCATTCCTGCAGGGCTGAAGAGAGTTGGACTGGATGGCCCTTGTTATCTCTTCCAACTTTATGATTCTATGATTAATAATAATAATAATAATAATATTTCTATCCCACCCCTCTGCAACGCAATCGGGGCAGCTTACATCATAAAAATCCCACAATTACATTAATACCCTAACCCACACACCCCTTAAAACAGTATTAAATTAAACAGATTAAAAACATACAATAATTAAAAATAGGAAAACAAAGAAATAATCCAGTGGCTGCTTAAGGGAAAAGGCAGCCGAATCTTCGGGCTGGGATAGCTATTCAGGAAAGACCTGCCAGAAAAGATCCGTCTTGACAGCTTTTTTGAAGCTGTCTAAGGTGGTAATAAGACGGATCTCGTCCGGCAGGCCATTCCATAATCTGGGAGCAGCAGCAGAGAAGGCCCTCTGGGAGGTCACCGACAGCCTTGTTTTCATAGGTTGTAACAGATTTCTCCCAGAGAATCAAAGTGTGCGGGGAGGGTCGTGCGGTCCCAGAGATAAGTTGAACCCAAGCCATGTAGGGCTTTAAAGGTCATAACCAACACCTTGTGCTGTGCCCGGAAACTAATAGGCATGATTCTATCATGCATATTCCAGCAGAGCAGAAGGGGGTTGGACTAGATGGCCTTTGGGGTCTCTTCCATCTCTATGGTTCTATGATTGTATTACAAGGTTTCTTTGGAGTTTTCAAAGAGATCACAAGGGCCATCTAGTTCAATCCCCTTCCAAGCAGGAGTACCTAATCAAAACCTTCTATATGGAGGGCTTTGTGTCTTCCTGTGTCTTCCTCTCCCTTCCTTCCTTTTAAGGTTGCAAGAGATGAACATGGCTACTTTTTTGAAAACTTCCTCCCCCAGAGTCTCTCATAATTATCCCTGGCAGGAGACAGGATGCTATGGAGGGCTCTGGTTTCGCTTCCCCACGCACCAAAGCTGTCCTCAGCAAGCATTCATCCAAGCCGCTGTGGTCAGCCAAGAGCAAAGCAAAACTTCCTCCTAATTTAAGGTTGCTTCAGTTTCCAATCTGCACCCCCCCACATAGAGCAAAGGCACACAAACACACACACAGATTTGGGGCCCTTGCTTTATCGCCCAGGAAGGAGCGCTTTGGGGTGGCAGGACACGTTGCCAACTTCCTCCCAATGCGGCTTCAGTTCCCAGTCTGCACCCCCATGGAGCCAAGGGGAACCCACCCACCCCATCTCTCACACAAACACACACAGATGGGGGACCCTCGTTAAGTTGTCCAGGAGGGGGCATTTGGGGGTGGCACAATGGGATACCAACTTCCTCCCAATGGGGCTTCAGTTCCCAGTCTGACCCCCAAACACTCCCACTCCCCATATCAGGACTCCTGAAGAAAGGCTGCCCTGGGGGTCCTCTATTTAACTCTGCAAAGGTGCTCCTGGCCTTTGATGAAAGATGCGCTTCCAGGTGGGAGGGTAACTTTTAGAAGTCAGCCAGGAGTTGTCTAAACAGTGAAAATAACTCTCATGGGATTTGCTGGGATTCCAAGCTATCTAAATAAAGTTTATTAAAACTGTGAGGGGTGTGTGCATTCCTGCTCATTAGGACAAGCAATTCACTTTGAATTGCTTTCCCATAGGAGAGGAAGCACAAACCTGATTGGCCAGGTGAGTGCAGGGGGAGGGGCTTGCTAACAGGGCAAGCACCCACTGCCGCCATGTTGGAACAATCTCCTTAGCGAACAATCTCTAAGGTGATAAAATGGGGTGAGGTTTTTTGTTTTGCTGTCCTTTCAACTTGAAAAATTGCTCTATTGCTCCAGCACACCTTAGACAACTTTTTTAAAAAAGTTTGGCAGTGCTGAAGTACTAATGTGAGTAAATTACTCGTGGCTGACAGCTGGCATGCAAAGTTTATGTGGGCTTCTGGGGCCAAAAACACCATTAAGACAAGTCACTGCTACTACAAAATGCCATTATTAGGAGGTACTCCATCCCCCCACCTTGTCTAGATGGGACCCCAAACTGCAAACCCAAACCTTTCAGGGAGAATAACCAAACCCAGCATGAGTTGGATACAAGCACAATTGTTGTTGGCAGACCTTGCAAAAGTGACTCCATCAGAACACAGCTTCCAGAATGCCCCAGGAAGTATAAAAGCCAGTTAAAGTCCACACAAACTAGTTTCTCCCCAGCTGTGGGTTCTGGTGCAGATGTTTTGCTAACAGGCTGAAAACAGATATAACAACTCTCAGTGCTGCAATGCCCCAAACCATGGCAGGCTGTTCCCAAAGGCCTTGGAATGGTGGTGGTGGTGGGAATAGGTGAGCAGAGTCTCTCTCCCCCCCCCCCCAGGCTTGTGGCTTGTTGCTGGGGCCACCCAGATGTGCAAAAACAGACACAGTCCTTTTGCTTAACTCTCCAAGCCTCTTGTGTGTTCCTCAGAATAAATGGTTGCTGTGGAGCCACCCTCCTCATTTCAGACTGATCCATGAAATGTAGATGCCACAAACCATGTTTTGTTTTTTCATTATTACTGTTATAAGAGCCCTTGGGAGGCAGCACGGTGTAGTGGTAGGAGTGCTGGCCTAGGATGACTCCAGGAGAATATGGTTCAAATCCCTGCTCGGCTCTGGAAGCCCACTGAGTGACCTTGGGCAAATCACACTCTCTCAGCCTCAGAGGAAGCCCACAGTGGCAAATCCTCTCTAAATAAATCTTGCTGAGAAAAACCCAAAAGAGGGTTGCCTTAGGGTTGTTGTAAGTCGGAAACAACTTGAACAACAACAACAAACTGTCCCCAGTACCACCAGTTGGTTTTTCTTGTTCCAATTGTTTTATGGGTGTTAATGTCTTAATATAACTTTGATAAACAACATCCTATGCATCTAGTTTTGGATTTGTGGTCTGCCTTGTATATTTTGGACTGGTTGCCTCCATGTTACAATAAAACACATCCAGAATTTAAATGAAGCATTAAAAATGTAAATTTTATTCATCCCCCTCCCTTCAAAAAAAAAAAAAAGCAGAATCAGGATTGCAGAGATTCTGTCTGGGACATTTGGAGAAGGAAGGAGATTTTTTGCCCCAGTTCATACCGACAGAAAGAACTGTGAGTCCTAAATCCAACTAGATTGGAGTGATTGAATCAATTGTTGTGAGCACAAATTGAGCGCACAGGTAAACCCCATACATTCAATGGGTCTCCTCTAGTTGGATGCTAGGCCGTTGTGTGCTTTACACAAATGATGAATCATCATGTCAGGAGCATTTTAGCATCTGTCTGGCTGGATTCATCTTTCAAGAGGAGAGTGGAGCATCGGCTATTTGAGAGCAATCTGTATCTTTACACTGAGCAAACCGGAGAGGGAAGTGAATTATATATTTTTTGCTGTGGGAGGGAGGATGGGTTGCCACAGGAGCCCAAAAAAGCGGGGAAGGGGGAATCCTTGATTTTGAAAGAAGGGGAGAGCTGCCCTCCATCCACCAGACAGATGGCTGAGGAGCACCAGGGAAAAGATCCAGAGGTAGCAGCTGATGTCCCAGCAAAGAAATCTCCCCTGGATGTGGGGTAGCCTCCCAGAACCCCCTGGTCCCTTTTGCCTCATCTTTCAAAGAGAAAAGGAAGGGGCCCTAGGCTTAGCCCTTCCTGCAACCTCATCCTCACAGGACAGGATGATGAGCATTGCTTGCGTGGAATCGCGTCTGCCAAATTTAGCATTCTAGCAATATGAGTCCAGGCATTTCTCACTCTTTACACCACAGGGCTTTTGGGCTTGGAAATGTGCAGGAGTTTGGTGGAATCTGGGAAGTCAGGGGGTGGAGGCACTTGGAGTAGATGGAGAGAAGAGTCCCATGCTGGTCAGAGCTCAGGCCCATGAGTGGCAGGGAGACTTTGGCAGGGGCTGCGAGGGGGAAGGGGGAAGTGGAGACCCTTCCAGAAGCAACGGGCAGGGAGAGGAAGAGAAGGAGGCCTCTGTCTGCACCCCAATTATCTGCAAAAGAAGAAGAGGAGTTGGGGTTAGCAAGGAAGCATTAATGTCTTCCACACTCCACAATCACAGCACTTTGGTTCCACTTTCATTGCCACAGCTGCTGCATCCTCTGAAACCCTGGGATTTGTAGTTCAGAGAGGCATTAAGATCTCTCTGAGCAAGGATTCTAAATACCCCCTCCTCGAACTACAAATCCCAGAGTTCCTCGGGATGGAGCCCTGATGGCCATAAAAGTGGGGTCAAAGTCTTACAACCGGGCAGAGTGAAAGAGACCAACCATCATCATCATCCCCTGAGCAGCAGGGGGAGATAGACCAAAAAGCTGCCATGCCAGGGATTACTCCTGAGTCAAGGTGCTTGCTTGGGAAGTGTCCATACCTGTAAGAACTACACTTGCCCTGCCAACTCTCCTTTGGCCCCACCTGCTCTGTCCTTGGCCTCCACTCCCCACATGCCATACAACTGCTTTGGGAGGGTTTACAGATAGTCATTCCTCCCTGCTCCTCTCCCCAAATTGTGGGCCTGCAAAGAATCCTCCTCCCCACAAAATGCTCATGGTAACCCAGCCAGGCCAAGTGTGCTTTTGTTTGGAGCAGCCAGCCTCTCTCTCTCTCTGAAAGAGACATCAGACTCTTTCAAGGAAAGCAGAGAAGACAGGCAGCTAACTTTTAAAAACTCCTTAAAACAAATCCAGCTACCAAAGTCTCCTGTACAGTGCATGCTTTCCATGTGTCTCCTCTTCCTCTTCTTCCTCCCTCCCACCTTATTGCTGTCTCTCTCCACACACTCTAGAAAGCGGCAGCACAAGGCAGCCAACTTTGACAAGGTCCCCCCTAATATCCTTGCAAAAAAGTTAGTAACATGTGGGCTAGACAATGCATCTGTTAGGTGGATTTGCACATAAGTGTGGAGTGTGATAGAGTCTCCTTCTTTTGAGGTTTTTAAACATCTGTCGGGAATGCTTTGATTGTATTCCTGCATGGCAGAATGGGGTTGGAATAGATGGCCCTTGGGGGTCTCGTCCAACTCTATGATTCCATGTGATCCTTCCTCCTACCTGAGTCAGAACCCATGCAAAAACAAGTAACAGGCAGAGACACCATTAGCTTAGTGCAGTGGTTCTTAACTTGTGGTCCAGGCCCCCCAGGGGTCCACGATGTCTCACAGGGTGGTCCGCAAATACTTGAAGGCTGCTTGGCCCATCTCCTCCCTACAGTGGAGCTGCCACATGACAGGAGCCAAGGCAAAGGCTTGTCTCCTTCTTTGGAGGTTTTAAAACAGAGGCTGGATGGCCATCTGTTGGAAATGCTTGGATTGGGTATTCCTGCATGGCAGAAGGGGGACTGGCTGGCCCTTGGGGTCTCTTCCAACTCTATGATTCTATGGCTAGCTTGGCCTGCACATTGCCATTCAATCTGCTCCAGCCACAAACTTGCAGGAAGAAACAGGAGAAAAGTCTTCCCTCCCCGGCCAGTGCCTCTGAGGGAAGAGTTAATGGGTGGTGTGATTATATCATCATCATCATCATCATCATCATCATCTGTTGTTGTTGTTGTTGTTGTTAGGGTTTTAAATCTTGAGTTAATTCTTGGGGGATCCATGAAAACAAAAATATATTTAAAGGGGGTCCCTGGTAAAGAAAAGGTTAATAACCTCTGGCTTAGTGAATTGACTTAGTGAAAAAGCAGCAAGTTACAATGTTAGCCATTACTGTTAACAAAAAAGGAACACAATTCTAGCAGTTTGTTGTGGCAAAAGAGTAATTAGTTATCAAAGTTAGTGACTACAAGGAACATGTTCCATCCAGGCTCTGCTTCTCACCTCCCTTGTTTACATTTTTACATAATTTACCCCAGTACAAAATCTGCACTTCCTTGGAACAGAGGCTGTGTCCGCCTTGGTGCAGAACTTAGATTTTGCAGGGAGTGGAGGAAAGGTCAGAGTCCCAACATAAAGCCCCCTGCTGTCCAAAGTGAAACTAGTAGAAATGGATGTCACTCACTCACAACCCCCCTGTGCTGCGACGACGGTTGCCCCCTTCTTCCTTCATCTTCCTGGCCTTGAAGAACAGGATTGGGCCCACAATGACGCCCAGGAGGCCAACAGCCAAGCCTATGCCACAGACCATGTTCTCCATCGTCTCAGGGGTGGAGGCGGGTTCTATGAAGTCTGGGTGGGAAAGCAAGAGAGGGTGGGGTTCAGAAGGGGCACTCGGGATGTGTGGGTCCAACCTGGCTCCTGTCGCACCCACCCTCCCAAAATGCGCTTCTTGTCATTGCTAATTAGCTGTCATAAAGACTTCCAACTTATGGTGACCCTCCAAATGAGAGATCTCCTAGAGACACCCCGGTCATCCACAGCCCTGCTCAGGTCATCTTGCAAACTCAGGACCACAGCCGAGTCCATCTACCTTTACTAGGACTAGGACATGGAGCAATGGACTCAAACTCCAGGAAAAGAGATTCCACCTAAACATGAGGAAGAACAGTCTGACGGTAAGAGCTGTTTGACAATGGACTGCACTGCTGCCTGGGAGTTTCCTTTGGAGGTTTTTAAACAGAGGCTGGATGGCCATCTGTCGGGAGAGCTTAGTTGAAAAAATAAAATAAAATATTGGTATTTCAATAGCTGAGTAAAAATAAACACACATTTAGCAGAGCTTTTTTCTATATAGATCAGAAGCCAGCCAGCCAAAAACCCCTTTCATAGTCCAGCAAACAAGAAAAGACTTCTTTAGAAGTATATAAAGTTCAATTTAGTCACAGTATCTTGTGCAATAAATCACACAGGTACAGCTGCTTGAAAATACGGAAGCAGGGAAGTAAAAATATGCAGTTCTACATGCTACACATCTAATACCTGGTTCTACATTCTTGAAAATTAAAAAAAGTGTCGGCTCCCAAGAGCAGTCTAAAGCAGAATGGTGACAACCTCTTTAAAACCTAACAAAGGATCAAAGCATTTCTACTAGCAGAAAGACGGGTTGTAAAAGATAGGAAGTTAGTCATAAAAATTCCTTACATACAATCTAACTCTTTTAAACTACAATACCCTCAGGCATGCTAGACTGCACTTTTCCCAACAAGCTTTGATTGGGTATTCCTGCATGGCAGGATGGGGTTGGACTGGATGGCCCTCGGGGTCTCTTCCACCTCTAGGATTCTCAGATTTTACTGCTGTCTTCTTTTCCTGCTGCCTTCCACTTTACCAAGCATTTATTATTAGAAATGTATTCTCGTATGCCCAAAAGACTAATCAACATATCTGAGAGCAAATGCCAAGATGACCACTTTGGACATATCATATTTGGACACAAGGACTCACGAGAAAAAACAATCATGCTTGGAAAGGTAGAATGTGGTAGGAAAGGAGGAAGACCCCATTCCAGATGGATGGACTTTCCATCAAGGAAGCCACAATGGCTGCCCTGACTCTGCAAGACCAGTGTAGGTCTTTAAAAAGAGATTGAATGAGCATCTTTCAGGAATGCTTTAGCTGTGTGTTCCTGCAGATGGGGGCTGGACTAGATGGCCTTTGGAGTCACCTTCCAAAGCTAAGATTTGATGATTCTATGACCCAGAGAGCTCCCAGAAGCCTTTCATTCTGGCTGGCTTTTCTTCGCAAACGAAGATTCAGGAAGGACTCATCCCGCGCTTTCTGCAAGCACGCTGATGACTAAAAAGGCCAATCTGAGATGAACAAGTCCAGTTGCAAAAAGCACAGCAGAAGGTCTCCTTGGGTGATGTTAGAGGGGAAGTTAAACAGCAACAACAACCACTTTTGGATTTCTAAAAGCACAGAGGAGGCCAGATCCAGCTGACTTACACCAGATCTTGGTCAGGGGCTCTGGGAGCCCCCAGTGATCCACACGGCAGGTGTAGATGTCTCCGTCCCCCGGGATGAAGGGCAGGTAGGAGAACTTGCGGAAGGTGTGGTCCATGCTGGGGTAGAAGTCTGTCTCCTGTACTCCCTCGGAGACCACCTCCCCGTTCTTCAGCCAGGTGATGTTCAGGACTGGGGGAGAAAACTTGTCCACAAAGCAGATGAGGATGTTGGGGCTTCCTAGCTCCACGGGTTTCTTGGGGTACACCCTTGCAGAAGGAGAGACTGTGGAAAAGGGAGAAGGTGAGAAATTCCCTGGACCTAAAACCCTAATTCCACCCTGCATGATGACCCTGGCGGTCTCTAGTCAGAACTGTGGCTGCTCTGACCTGCTCCTTCCTGTTGTGTTTCCTGAACTGTTTCCTAAAACTGCCTTTTGTCCTTCTTCAAGTGTATGTTTTAAGTTGATTTAATATTTTAATCATTTAATTCTGTTTTCATGGGGGTTTTTTTTGCCACATTCTACTTTTCTTTAATATTAAGCTTCTCTGAAATCTGATTAATAGGTTGATTTAATATTTTTAATCATTTAATAGTGTTTCAACATAGATCTTATTTACATTTTTAGCCACAGTATACTGCTTTAAATATTAAGCTGCCTTGAGACCTATTTTGGAAGATAAAGATGAAGAGGAGGGAGAGGAGGAAGAGGTGGGGGTTGGACTAGATGACCCCTTGGAGTCCCTTCCAATGCTATGATTCTAATTTTGATAAAAAATTGATAACATTACCAGCTTGGTAGATGAAAGGAAAGCTGTGGTTATCGTATACCTTGATTTCAGTAAAGCCTTTGACAAGGTTCCCCATGACATTCTTGCAAACAAGCTTGTAAAATGTGGGCTAGACAAGTTAACTGTTCAATGGATTTGTAATTGGTTGACTGGCCGAACACAAAGGGTGCTCAGCAGTGGCTCCTCTTCGTCTTGAAAAGATGTGACCAGTGGGGTGCCACAGGGTTCTGTCCTGGGCCCAGTGCTATTCAACATCTTTATCAATGACTTGGATGAGGGAATTAGAGGCATACTTATCAAATTTGCAGATGACACCAAATTAGGAGGAGTAGCTAATACCCTAGAGGACAGGATCAAAATTCAAAATGACCTGGATAGACTGGAGAGCTGGGCCAAAGCTAACAAAATGAAATTCAATACGGAGAAATGTAAGGTACTGCACTTAGGGAGAAAAAAATGAAATGCATAGATATAGGATGGGGGAGACCTGGCTGAATGAGACTACATGCGAAAGGGATCTAGGAGTCCTAGTAGACCACAAGTTGAACATGAGTCAACAGTGTGATGCGGCAGCTAAAAAGGCCAATGTGATTTTGGGCTGTATCAATAGAAGTATAGTGTCCAGATCAAGGGAAGTAATAGTGCCGCTCTATTCTGCCTTAGTCATGCCTCACCTGGAATACTGTGTCCAGTTCTGGGCACCACAATTCAAAAAGGATATTGACAAATTGGAACGTGTCCAGAGAAGGGTGACTAAAATGGTGAAAGGTCTGGAAACGATGCCTTATGAGGAGAGAGTTAGGGAGCCGGGTATGTTTAGCCTGGAAAAAAGATGGTTAAGAGGCCATATGATAGCCTTGTTTAAGTATTTGAAGGGGTGTCACATTGAGGATGGAGCAGGCTTATTTTCTGCTGCTCCAGAGACTGGAACACGGAGCAATGGGTGCAAGCTCCAGGAACAGAGATTGCACCTCAACATTAGGAGGAACTTTTTGAGAGTAAGAGCTGTTCGGCAGTGGAACACACTCCCACGGAGCGTGGTGGGGTCTCCTTCCTTGGAGGTCTTTAAGCAGAGGCTGGAGGCCATCTATCAGGGATGCTTTGATCGTGATTTCCTGCGTGGCAAGGGGTTGGACTGGATGGCCCTTGGGGTCTCTTCAAACTCTACAATTCTATGATTCATAGAATCATAGAATTGCAGAGTTGGAAGAGACCACGAGGGCCATCCAGTCCAACCCCCCTGCCACGCAGGAAATCTTGATATGATTCTTGATTCTATGATATGATTCTATGATTCTATTGTTGTTATCGTGTTATAAATATATGACATATATTATTCTATTTTATATGTTTTGTTGTTCCTTTTCTTGTGTAGAGTGCTACACTTAAGCAATAAAAATGAAATGCAGAGATATAGTGTTGGTGACACCTGGCTTGATGGCAGTCTATGTGAAAGGGATCTATGAGTCTTAGTGGACCACAAGCTGAGCATGAGCCAGGAGTGTGATGCAGCAGCTAAAAAAGCCAATGTGATTCATAAGGTGGAGTCTTCTTTCTTGGAGATTTTTAAACAGAGGCTGGATGGCCATCTGTCAGGAGTGCTTTGATTGTGTGTTCCTGCAAGGAAGAAAGGGGGGTTGGACTACATCGCCCTTGTGGTCTCTTCCAGCTCTATGAGTTTATGATTCTACAGTTGTCCCCCCGTATCCATGGATTTCGTATCCTCGGATTTAAGTATTCACAGCTTGAAAATATTATTTAAAAAAACATAATCCAAAAAGCAAACCTTGATTTTGCCATCTTATATAAGGGCATTTTGCTATGCCATTGCAGATAATAGGACTTGAGTATTCACAGATTTTGGTATCCACGGGGGTCCTGGAACCAAACCTCAGCAAATATGAAGGGACAACTGTACTTGTAAATAATATTATATACAGATTGAGTAACCCTTATCCAAACTGCTTGGAACCAGAAGTATATGCATAACGAGATATCTTGGAGATGAGACCCAAGTCTAAGCACAAAAATAATTTATGTTATCTCTATATATGTCTGTGTTGATTGGCTGGGTGTGTTTCTTGAACAGTCAATCACCACCCACATGCAAATTCCCTCTCCACCTCACAATCCACTCCTGCCACTCAATCTGTGGTCCAGTTTGGGACCCAGACAATCAACTGGTGGCAGCAACAGGCTGCCTGCGATGGGATCTGGGCACTCAACTGGCAGCAGCCACAGCCACAGCAGGACAACAGAGCGTGTCACCCTCAATTCCAGGAAAAGTGTGGAATGCTGAGAAGGGGGAGGAGGAACTTAAAAATTGACTGGTCTACCTTACAGGGTTGTTGTCAGGTCTACCAGGCATTTCTGGGGGAGTTTTTTAATGGCATATGTTATGCTGGGTACAGCTAGTGTTTGTGTGTATGTATGTGTGTACACCTTATGCTCATAGCCTGAAGGTAATTTTTTATACAATATTTTAAAATAATGTTGTGTACTGTACATTGAACCTTCAGAAAGCAAAGATGTCACTGTATCTTAGCTACCCATGTAGACAATTTTGGATTTTGGAACATTTCCGATTTCAGAATTCTGGAGAAGGGAGACTCAACCTCTCTCTGTGTGTGTATGAGATCCATAATCCATAATCTATAATCCCTGTGCTGAATGGGGGAGGGGGAGACCGCAAAGGGGGAGGGCTTCTCACCCTCCTGGGCCTGGGTCCGGTTGCTGCGCTTGATCATGATCCCAAGGTTGTTCTTCAGGACGGCCAGGTCAGTCACCCCAGCCTGAGCCTCGAAGCTGGTGAAGCTGCTGAAGTCAGGGAGCCTCCAAACGGTCTGCTTCTGGCCCCAATCCACATGGAAGTTCTCCTCCTGGTCGAACTCATGCAGGTACTCCCCGGACTCCTTCTTGGAAGGGAAGCTCTCCTGGAAGAATTCGGCCTGCACGTAGATCTCCTCCACTGGTGGAAGGAGAGGAGAGGGAAGAGGAGGAGGAGGGAAGAGGAAAGAACGCCCCACCAGACACCACCACCCCCAGTTAGAAAATGAATCCCATCTTGGAAGGAAAGCAGGATATACTGTAAATCCAATAAATAAATACATATAGAAACATGAAGCCCCCCCCCAGGAAGTCTTGCTGGGAGGGGGACCCCCCACTTTCCCTGAGGAGAAGAGGGGAAGACTTTGAGCAAAGGTTGAGTGGTCCACCTCGCAGGGATGGGGTTATTGGTGGATTGCCTGAGCTGCCATGGGGTGGGGGGCTAGACTAGATGGCCCCTTGGGATCCCTTCCAACTCCTCATGGCAAAGCCCCAACCCACCTCTGGTTCTATTTTAGGGGTGCTCTTGAGAGATGCACCTCATAATCCATAATCCCCTGCGCCAGAGGAACCAGGAGGGGGAGGTAGTGGTACTTTGGGAGTTGAGGGGGGTGCCCCCATGGAGGGGGTCTGTCCTCCACTCGCCCTGGTCTCTCGCCTCGAGGGGGCTTCTGAAACCTCACCGAAACTTTGGAGAAGTTTGGAGGAAAGTCCTCCCTTCCCCTCCAGGATGTATCTCTGGGGGGCGACCCCCACCCCGGCAGCCGAGGCCCCTTCCCCACGCCCCCACCCCACCCCGGGGAGCCCCCTTACCTTCCACCGCTGGGGCAGCCGGCAGGGCGAGGAGGGCAAGGAGGCAGAAGACGTGGGGAGCCATCGCCGCCTCGAGGGGGCCAAAGAAGAGTCCCGAGCAAGAAGTCCGGAGCCGGAGGCTGGATCGGAGTCGCCTCGCTTCTCTTTCTGCCCCGCAAGGGGTGGGTGGGGGCCCTGGGTGGGGACCCCTCCACCCTTCATGACCAGCTCAGCCAATGGGGGAAAAGCAGCGGAGGTGACTCAGCTGTTGCCAGGTGAAAGTTTCCGGGCAGGAGCAGCAGAACAGAATCCGAGAATAATTTAGAGTTGGAAGGGTTTCCCAAAGGCTATCCAGTCCAACCCCATTCTGCCATGCAATAAATGCACAGTCCTGAACGAAGCCCACACAACCTGTTTAAGGACCCCCCCCCCAAAGATGGAGAGTCCACCACCTTCAGAGGGAATCCCTATTCCACTCTCAACGACTTGGAAGGGTTCTCCAAAGGCCATCCAGTCCAACCCCATTCTGCCATGTAGCAAATGCACAACTACAGCACTCCCAAGAGATGCCCTTCTAACCTCTGTTTAAGGACCCCCAACCCAAAGATGGAGGGTCCACCACCTTCAGAGGGAATCCCTATTCCACTCTCGAACGGCTCCTAACTTTTCGGTAGAACTACTTTTCCTGTACTTTGAACCCATTGGAGTGAAGAGAGGAGCCCCAAGAGAGGGAGGATATGGGGAGGGGGAGAATATTGGGGGCTGGTCCAGGGAAGTGGGGCGCAGAGATTAATAAATGACGCTAGTGATGGAGAGGGAACGGGGCAAGAGAAATCGAGCGGTCTGCTAATTTGATTTAATTTTTGCACGCGATTTTTTTCGGCTTTTAACCCGTGACTTTTTCGATGGGTCTCAGCCAGGGCTGCTGACACGTGTCAGGTGCGAGGAGCGGGTCCTCGTACATTCAGACCCCTCCAGGAGACCCTTCGAGAGCAAACGTCCATCTGTGGCACAGGGACCGTCCCTGGACTCCCCTGCCTAGCGACTGATGACGCGACCGGGGCTCTGCCTCTGATTGGATATCCCCGTGGGGAGGAGGTGGGGCGGGGCTGAGTTATTTTTTCCCCCCCAACGGGGCTGAACCCCGAAAATCCCAGACTGGGATCCTCGCTCCTCGTGATGGGGTCTCCCTCGCCTCCTCTTCCTCGCCTGGGCTGCAGGTGGGGGGTCCCGCCGGGGATGAGGGTGCTGCCAGTGGTGGTCTTCCTCTTCTTCCTCCCTCCAGGGGTCCAGAGCTCTGCCAAGCCCTCAGGTGAGCCAACAGCTCCAGTGGGGGGGGGGGAAGAGGGGGACCCCCCTGGACCCTCAAAGGGAGGGGGTCCTGCCAGAGGAGGGGGGAGGGGATGCAGAGACACCCCTCCCCCGGTGATCCCCGAAATCAGGAGCTGTGGGAGTGTGGGGGCAAGGAGGGAGACAGAAGCCCCCCCCCCAATTGATTCACTGATCGATCGATCGACGATGTTCTCTGGGCAGCTCACAGATTAAAACAAAGTCCAGCTAAAAAATTCTTTAAACAGAGGCTGGGTGGCCGGGACTGGATGGGGTTGGACTGGATAGCCTTTGGGGTCCCTTCCAACTCTTTGGTTTCTATGATGAAGAAAGTTTCGGTTTTGATTATGAGCCCCTCTCGCAAGCCAAGTCTGCAAGGAAAGAATAAGACAGTTTTTATCAATAAAGGCAGGGCCGGTTTAAGGCACTGGCAGCGTCAACATCCGCAGGGGGCTCTGTCATTGTGGGGGCCCCCATAGCAACCCTCCTCTTGCAAAAACATTATTAGTAATAATCTGAATATCCTGTACTTTGAATAGCTTAGGTTGAGTTAGGTTACATTGACCTGAGATAAACATATGGGGCCCCCGAAATAAAGTGTTGCAAGGGCCCCCAAAATTCCTTAAACCGGCCCTGAATAAGGGTTTGTCTTTCTTTTACATGGCAGTTTGGATTTTGCGTGTCAAAGTTCTGTCTTGTTTCTGGTGGTTTGTTTTAGTGAGTTTAAGCTAGCTTGTAATTACAGTAGTCGCGTAGTTTCGTCTAGTTTTAGTTTTTAAAGTTCCTTAGGTATTATGTAGGCTTTTCTTCTTTCTTCTTTTCCTTTTTTGGCCTTTTCCCCTTCCTCTCTGTTTCGTTGATGTGTATTGATTGGGTGTCGTGAGCCTCTTTGTATGTTTTAAAATTTAATAAATACACACAGAGATATACAGTTGTCCCTTCCTATTCGCTGGGGTTTGGTTCCAGGACCCCCTGTGAAAATACAAAATACTCAATTCCCATGATATACAATGGCACAGCAAAATGGTGCCCCTTATATAAGATGGCAAAATCAAGGTTTGCTTTCGGGATTATTATTTTTTAAAGAATATTTTCAAGCCGTGAATACTTAAATCCGTGGATACGGAGGGACAACTCTAAGGTAACTCCCCATCTGATCTATTGGAGCGTCTCTTGGAGCTCCCCTTCTTCCAGCCATCAAAGAAAGACCTGTTCATTTCATCTTTGGTACCATTCGGATTACCATTCTCATTAATTAAACGCTTTAATCTTGTTTTATCCTAGCAGATTTTTAATCAGATAGCTGGATGTATTGTCTCTTAACTATTTAAATATATACAGCCCCCCCTCCAGTTTCCTGAGTCTCATCTGGTTGGGGTGGGCAAGAGAGGGACAGGCCAAGAGACCCCTCCCTACCCCAAGTAAAACTGTTCCAATGGAGCAGAGTTTGGGAGCGGGAAGGGGCTCCAGGAGGTCATCTTGCTTGTCCTCCCTGCTCAGGACAGGATCCGCAGCCAAGGGCACCCCCATTCCCTTTTACTCCGGTCCCCCATGGATGCCACCAAGTCTCTGGGGCCCTTAAAGCCCCCACCCCATGCCTATGATCACATCCCTATGAAAGAAACGAGGAAAAGCCTTGTGGCTCTCAGTCCGATTGAAACATTCGTGTTACTCATCAGGAAATTGCATCCCAGTCGTGGTCACTCCATGGACATCGAGTTGGAAGGGACCCCCAAGGGCCATCTAGTCTAGTCTCTGGCTGTCCAGGAAATCCACCCGCTTGAAAGATGCCTGCCCACCCTCTGTTTATTTTTGTGTTATTGTTATGGCCTTTTGCGGTTGGGTATATTTTTCAGTAGAATGGTCTTCTTCCAATAAAAAATTCCTAATCCCAGAAAATTGCTAACCCCCAAAGAAGGAGATGGTGCCACCATCTATGAGCAGCTCTCCTCGGGCCGAGAAGTCACCCTCTGCCTCTTCTTCTGGGGTGGGAAGGGGGCAAGGGAGGTCGTGGGGGGATTGGTTAGAGGGGGGGGAGACCCTCCCTTCCCTCTATTTATACCCCCCTCTATTTATACCTCCCTGGATGGGATTTAGCAAAAATTGATGCAGACACATAGAGTTAAAACGTGCAAAACGGAGGCTGAAGTCCCCCTCCCCGTCCTTTCTCTCTGCTCTCAACCCCCCCCCAAAAAAAACTGCAGAGCATTTCCTCTACCAGGTGAAGCACGAGTGCCACTTCCCCCAGGGCAGCCCGGATCGGGTCCGCTTCATCCTGAGGTACATCTACGACCGGGCGGAGTTGGCCCGCTTCGACAGCGCCCTGGGCCAATACGTGGCCGTCACCCCCCTGGGGGAGCCCGACGCCCAGTACTGGAACAGCCAGAAGGAGACGCTGGATTACCAGCGGAGCGCGGTGGATCGCTTCTGCCGCCACAACTACGGGATCATCGCGCCCTTCAGCCGCCGCCGGAAAGGTGAGCCCCCAGGGGGAGGGCTGGGGGGGCACCAGTAAGGCCCAGGGGTTGGAGGGGGCCTGGGGGTCGGTTTAGGGGATTTTGGGAGGCCCTGCAATGCTTTATTTGGGGGGACCCATATGTTTATCCAGGTCAATGCAACCTCCCTTAGTCACAGTCCTGTACCCTTTTGCTTCGGTTTTCTCCCAAAACGAGAACTGTGCGCTTTTCCCAAGGGCGGCCCTTTTGTGAGACCTTTTTGATACTGAGGTTGCCAGTTGGTTTTATGGTAAGGCCAGTTGTCCCTTCATCTTCACTGGGGCTTGGAGGCTTCCGGTGGCCTTTTTTTTTTTTTTGGTCAATTTAAAACACGGACAAGTATAGCTGTTTATTTCTTTCAAATATATACCTAAAACCCACGGGTGCAGGAGCTCCGAGGGAACAAACAACTTAAGGCACGACCTTAAGAGCCCAAGAGCTGCGGTAGTCTTAAGAAAGAAGCCGTAAGAAGCAGAATAAGTAGGCGAGGAAGGGAAATAACCAGAATGAGGAGAGAAAGTTGAAAAGGCTAGAAAAAGTGGCGTATAAAACAGAAAGGAAATAAATATAAAGAATACACTATAAAGAATACAAGTTTATACAAAATACAAGGATATAAGGACTTGAAAATGGAAGTAAATCTCTCTCTGGCTTTTCTTCGCAAACGAAGATTCAGGAAGGACTCATCCCATAATAAGCAAACAAGGACAGTGTGTGAATCCGCAAATCTGTGAAAAGGAGAGACGAGAGTGTTTGAAAATGAAGGAGTTGGGGATAAACTAATTGTTTATTGATGAAAAGAAAGAAAGGAAAAGCATGAAATACTAGAAGGATATAACGACTGCTAAGGGTTATTAAGAGAATAAAGACTACTAAGAAATATGAAAAAACCCTTGAAGTAGTAGGGGAAAAGGTATTGTGAATAAGATCAAGACGGAAGACGCGAGAAAAAAAGACGGAGGGTGTGAGGATAAAGCTTTATTGAAGCCCCGTCTAGACCAGGGCAAATTAAACACCCCACAAATAAATACACCCCCCCCCAACCTGAGAAGAAGAGGGGAGATAGAGGGGTGCTCCCTGGAGCTCCGGGATTACCTCTTTGGAAGGCTTATTAGGGCGAAGGCTCAGGTCTAACACAGGGGAGGAAGGGAGCAAAAAGCCAGGCTCTGTAGGGTCTGGAACTAACTTTGAAGCATCACTTCGTTGGAACTATCTGGGGGAAATAAAAAGGAAAAAAAGGGGGAAAGGACGAGACAACGGAGAGACTAAAAACAAGACCTGTGACTTAGTTCCAAAAGGCAAGGATAGGTATTTTGTGTACCTTCAGCCATTGTTGTTATTATTGGTTACTCTCCCTGCCTACAATATTTCTCTCCAGGGGGAGAAGAAGGGGAAAGTGCTACTGAATAGAAGCGAGGTTGCTCTGTGTGGAGGAGGAGGAGGAGTGTAAAGAAACAAAGTGGAAAATTGCAGGACTGATTCTCAAAGGTGAAGGGGATGCGTGGGGGTAATTCTAGGTGAAGGGAAGATTAGTGACTGTTTGAGGGGTCATTATCATATTATACTCAGGGCTGGTTTAACCTGTCTGCCAAATCAGCATGGGAGGGGGGGGCAAGGTCAAGAGAGGGCCCCTGCTAGCCTCCTTAATCTGAAGGAGACAGCCAGGAGACAGCCAGGAGGAGCTCTCTCCTCCTCCAAAAACCGGCTGGCTTTTTTTTTTAAAAACGTCGTCTCCCAAACTAAAGAGAAAGCGAAAGAAACAGCAGCCCTCTGTGGCAGAAGCTGGAGGGAGTTTGCTGCTACTGCAGAGAGGGTGAGTGTGTGTGTATGAAAGAGACAGGGAATTTGAGCGTTGTCTCTTTCCCTGGGAAAGGGCTTCTTTCTTTCTTTCTTCCTTTCCTTTCCTTTCCTTTCCTTTCCTTTCCCTTGCCAACTGAGTTCAGCCTGCATTTGTGTGCGTTTGCCTATGTGCCTTCAAGTCATTTCTGACTAAGGCAAACCTATCATGGGGTTTTCTAGGCAAGGTTTGTTCAAAGGGGGTGTGCCTTTGCCTTCCTTTGAGGCTGAGAGAGTGTGACTTTGTTGTATGTGGGGAAATAATCATTGTAATGTAAAAGCAATCTTGTGTACCTCATTCACAATCTTAGATAACTCTAGGGTTTTTTCCCTGCATGCATTTTGTTCTCCCAAAATTCCCTTCTCTTACTTCACTGAGCACTTCTAGCCAACTGGAAGTGCTGAGTGATTCGACACATGACCTGATTTGAATTTATTGCTTTTGTGTAACTTGCCTCCCTTCTGAATCTGACTCTCCATGAGAATGGAGACATCTTAAGCTTTCCTGTAACCATGCCATGATGCATCGGAACTCAGCCACGGCTGTAGGCTGGTGAGTCTTTCCTACCCATTCTTAGTCAGTTAAGGACCTTTTCTTAAGTTTGTTTTAGTATGTAGATTGAGACTGATATACCTTCAGTAAACTTTGTTTTGCATTTTAAACTGACTCCTTTGTTTTGTAATGAGTCTAATTTAACTGGGGGATCCCAGATCTCTGAATACACTTTCAAATGATAATAGAGCTTAAGTCTGCTTGCTAACCACACTCTGCATAAAGCGTGAAGTCAAAGTTACTGAATGATTTTTAACTCCTTTTAAAAGGAAATAATTCTTGTTGTTTTTAAAGGACTAGATCCTGGAATTTTTTAATGCAATTTTATTTTTAGACTCATTACCTTCCAACAGACTTGCCCAAGGTCAGCCAGTGGGTATTCATGGCTGAGTAAGGATTCAAATCCTGGTCTCCATAGTCATAGTGCAATGCTGAAACTTTTACAACACTCTTAACCCTTTTAACAGAAGAATATAAAGAATATAAATTAAAATTTGGAGTAATATTACTGGGAACAATGGTTTTATTGTTGTCACTAAAACGCCAGTATCCCATTAGTGTTATGTGAGAGGCATTGGCCTAGAGCAGTGGTTCTTAACTTTTTCTTTACCAGGGACTCCCTTTAAATATCTTTTGTTGCCCCAAGACTTAACTCAAGATTTAAAACCCTAATAATAATAGCTAACAACAACAACAATACAATTACACCATCCATTAAACTTTCTGTGAGAGACACTCTTGCTTCTTCCTGCAAGTTTGTGGCTGGAGTGGATTGAATGGCAATGTGCAGGCCAAGCTAGCTAGCCTTTGCCTTGGTTCCTGTCACATGGCTACTCCACTACAGGGAGGAGGTGGGCCAAGCAGTCTTCAAGACTTTGTGGACCCCTTGTGAGGACATTGCGGATCCCAAGTTAAGAACCACTGGGCTACAGAATGCTGGGAAAGGAACAATGCAACCAGACCTTGAGAAGGGTGCTGGCAGGGGGATTCTGGGAGGTGTAATCCAAGAGTAACTTTCCCAGGCTCTGAATGCAGCCTAGAATCATAGGGCTGGAAGGGACCCCAACAGCCGTCCCATCCAATCGGCTTCTGCCCTGCAGGAACACACAATCCAAGCATTCCTGACAGATGGCCATCCAGCCTATCTTAATAACCTCCAAAGAAGGTGACTGCACCACACTCCAAGGCAGTGCATTCCACTTCTGAACAGCTCTTACTGTCAGGAACTTCTTCCTAATGTTTAGGTAGAATGTCTTTTCCTGTAGTTTGAACCCACTGCTCCATGTCCCTAGTCTCTGGAGCAGCAGAAAACAAGCTTGCTCCTTCCTCAGTATGACACCCCTTCAAATATTTAAACATGGCTATCATGTCCCCTCCTAACTTTCTCTTCTCTGGGCTAAACATGCCCAGCTCCCTAAGCCGTTCCTCGTAGGGTATAATGGCTTCCAGACCTCCCAACATCCTTCTCAGTATCTTTCTTGAATTGTGGTGCCCAGAACTGGAAACAATATTCCAGGTGAGGTCTGACCAAAGCAGAATGGAGTGATACTATTACTTCCCTTGATCTAGACAGTATTAATGCAGCCTAGAATCGCATTGACATTTTTTGCTGCTGCATCACACTGCTAACTCATGTTTAGCTTGTAGTCCACTCTTTCTTTTCTTTGAGGAAATCTACACCATTACATTAATTGCTAATAAACTAAAAATACTATGTTAGTGCCTATAATATAGTTTTTAAACTAAATTATTGGTGGTAAATTATGTAATACAG
This sequence comes from Gambelia wislizenii, assembly GCA_030847615.1. Classification (NCBI taxonomy): domain Eukaryota; kingdom Metazoa; phylum Chordata; class Lepidosauria; order Squamata; family Crotaphytidae; genus Gambelia; species Gambelia wislizenii. The sequence goes on along the minus strand of JAUMIR010000002.1, from coordinate 4,882,982 downwards.
TAGGCCTCTCTTATCCACTGGGGATTGGTTCGGGTGTGTGTGTGGATTCTGAAAACCATGAATAATAGTGAACACCATTGAAAATAATAGGACTTCTGGTTTAAAATACCATAGAGTTGCCTTGGAGGGCCTAGAAAACCACTAGGGAGGACACATTTTCTAGGAAGACTCTATGGTAGGTGTGCTGTTTTGTGTCCCATGGATAATGAATCCATGGATACGGGGGTCCTACTGTGATCTGAACATCCTGTATGGTGAATAGGTTAGGTTACATTGACCTGAGATAAACATATGGGGGCCCCAAAATAAAGCATTGCACGGGGCCCCAAAATTCCTTAAACCAGCCCTGATTATACTACATTGAGATTGAGAGATTAAAGGAGATAAATTGAAATAATTACTCCAGTGAACCAAAGAAGAAGAAGAAAGGAGTTTGATAATGCTTGTGATATATATATATATATATATATATATATAGTAAATGGTCATATGATTTAGTAAGTGGATATACATAATCCAGGCTATCTGTAACATGTAAATATTCATTATAGAATACTATTATTGATTTATGAACAGAGTTTGGTATTGTTATTGGTATAGGAAAACGATTTGGGAACTAAATTGTTTAGGTAGAGTATATAACAGAAGAGGTTTTTGCAACTTAAATGTAAATTAGAAGTAAAAAGTTAGGTTGGATTTGGAATAGCTTCAATATAAAAAAACATATATATACATATGATACGTAAAAAAAGTGAAAGATACAAAAAAAAGATACTTTATATCTGGAATTGGTATTTTGAATTATATATATATTACTCTCTCTATATATATATATTATATATATATATATATATATATATTACTATACATATATATATAGTTATATATATATATATATATATATATAGTAAATATTGAAGGGGAAGTGATATTTGTATGGTTAAAGGGTAATAGATTTGTGAAAGGAGGAGGGAAAATGTCAATTACAAAGAAAGGAACAATGCAAACAAGAGCGCAGACACAGACCCAGGAGGTGAGAAGATCGTCTGTAGAACTTTCAACAAGAATAGGGGATACAAATACTTTGTTGTTACAGGAACCTAGAAAACTAAGACTGGAACTAAACTCAGAGATGAAGGACTTGAAGGGGGAAATAAAAGTGGATTTACATGAGCAGCTAGAAAAATTTGGTACACAATTAGAGGGAGTGGTAAAAGATATAAATAAAATCACAAAAGACTTACATGAGTTACAAGTAAAAACAGAGAGTATAGAGAAGAGAACCCAACCATTAGAAAAAAGATTAGAGCAAGAAGAAAAATTGAAATTATCACAAGAAACAAACAAAAGAGCGAGATGTATTAAAATCAGGGGGGGGGGTGATAGAAACATATAATGAAGATCTAGCAACAAGGGTAATCACGGCCTTAGCAGATTATATAGGTTGGACTTATCATAGAATCATAGAATTGCAGAGTTGGAAGACACCACGAGGGCCATCCAGTCCAACCCCCTGCCACGCAGGAAATCTTGATCAAAGCATCCCCGACAGATGGACATCCAGCCTCTGTTTAAAGACCTCCAAGGAAGGAGACCCCACCACGCTCCGAGGGAGTGTGTTCCACTGCCGAACAGCTCTTACTGTCAAAAAGTTCCTCCTCATGTTGAGGTGGAATCTCTGTTCCTGGAGCTTGCATCCATTGCTCCGTGTTCCAGTCTCTGGAGGAGCAGAAAACAAGCCTGCTCCATCCTCAATGTGACACCCCCTTAAAATACTTAAACAGGGCTATCATATCGCCTCTTAATCATCTTTTTTCCAGGCTAAACATACCCAGCTCCCTAAGTCTCTCCTCATAAGGCCTGGTTTCCAGACCTTTCACCATTTTAGTTGCCCTTCTCTGGACATGCTTCAATTTGTAAATATCCTTTGTAATTTGTAAATATTGTGGTGCCCAGAACTGGACACAGTATTCTAGGTGAGGTCTGACCAAGGCAGAATAGAGCGGCACTATTACTTCCCTTGATCTGGACACTATACTTCTATTGATGCAGCCCAAAATCGCATTGGCCTTTTTAGCTGCCGCATCACACTGTTGACTCATGTTCAACTTGTGGTCTACTAGGACTCCTAGATCCCTTTCGCATGTAGTCTCATTCAGCCACGTCTCCCCCATCCTATATCTATGCATTTCATTTTTTCGCCCTAAGTGCAGTACCTTACACTTCTCCATATTGAATTTCATTTTGTTAGCTTTGGCCCAGCTCTCCAGTCTATCCAGGTCATTTTGAATTTTGATCCTGTCCTCTAGGGTATTAGCTACTCCTCCTAATTTGGTGTCATCTGCAAATTTGGTAAGTATGCTCCTAATTCCCTCATCCAAGTCATTGATAAAGATGTTGAATAGCACTGGGCCCAGGACAGAACCTTGTGGCACCCCACTGGTCACATCTTTCCAAGAGGAAGAGGAGCCACTGCTGAGCACCCTTTGGGTTCGGCCGGTCAACCAATTACAAATCCATTGAACAGTTAACTTGTCTAGCCCACATTTTACAAGCTTGTTTGCAAGAATGTCATGGGGAACCTTGTCAAAGACCTTACTGAAATCAAGGTATGCGATGTCCACAGCGTTCCCTTCATCTACCAAGCTGGTAATTTTATCAAAAAAAGAGATCAGATTAGTCTGGCATGACTTGTTTCTCTGAAACCCATGTTGACTTTTTGTGATTATGGCATTGCCTTCTAAATGTTCACAGACTCTGTTTAATGATCTGCTCTAGAATCTTCCCTGGTATTGATGTCAGACTAACTGGACGACAATTGTTGGGATCCTCTTTTTTCCCCTTTTTGAAGATGGGGACAACGTTTGCCCTCCTCCAGTCTGCTGGGACTTCTCCTGTTCTCCTGGAGTTCTCAAACATTATTACCAATGGCTCTGAGATTACATTTGCCAGCTCTTTTAATACTCTTGGATGTAGTTCATCTGGTCCTGGAGATTTAAATTCATTTAGCTTTATGATCAACTTGATTTGGAGGCGGATAAACTGTTTAGAGTCGATTCTTGGATAGCAAAGAAAAATAATCTCCCCCGAGATATAGTGATTTATTTTGTAAGAGAAAGGGTAAAGGATATTATAATACAGCAAAGTATAAAAGAAAACGTGGTGTTAGAAGGACAAGAGGTTAAAATTTATAAAGATATACCCCCACAGGTCTTGAAGAAGAAAAAATAATACAACTTCTTGACTCGAATTTTGAGAGAGAAGCAGATAAGATATAAATGGAATGCATTGGAAGGAATTTCTACAATGTATCAATCAAAAATATATGTGATAAATACCATAACTAAAGCAAAGAATTTTTTAGCAAAGGTACAAAATGCCAAAGATAAAAGGACAGAAATAGTAAATGAACAGAAAAGAGCGAAACGAAACAGAGAAGAAGGAAAAGAAAGAGGAAAACAAAAAGAGACAGAGGAAGAAACATCCAAACAAGAAACTGTAACGAAACAACAGAAAAAAGTAGGGAGGAAAAGGACAGAATTAAGACCAGACGAGGAGAATAAGGAAGAACAAAATAAATTAGACCCAGAAATGATAAAAATGAATGAAAAAGAGGTAGAAGAAGAAGAAGAAGGAACAGAATCAGAGGGGGAAGAAGAAGAAAGAGAGGCGCTTGAAAGTGAAGAAGAGGAAGTGATTGAATTGGTAGAAGGAACAGAAGGAGAAGAAGAGGACGAAGCAGAAAACTTAGAGTAGAAAGAATCAATATAAACAAAATACTGGAATGGGAGGAAAAATAATAAATTGGAATGTTCAAGGATTAAACAGTTCATATAAAAGACGTTTAGTATTTCACTTCCTGATAAAACAAAAACCTGATATCATATGTTTACAAGAGACACATATCAGGGACCAAGATAGGAGACTATTATAAAACAAAATACTTGGAGAACTATACATGATGAAATATAACAAAAAGAAAAGGGGCGTAGCAATTTTTGTGAGTAAGAACTTTGACTCAAGAGAAGTATTCAATGATAAAGAGGGCTATTTTCTAGGGGTAGAGATAAATAAACAAAATAAGAAGATCTTACTGGTAGGAGTATATGGTCCCCTAGAAAATAAAGGGAATTTTTTTAAAGGCCTCACAAATGAGATCCTAAAACATGATTATGATAATCTGATAGTTGCAGGGGATTGGAATGGGGTCCTTGATTTAGATCTGGATAGAACAACTAAAACAATACCTGCAAAAAGAAAGAAAACACAGGGGAAACTACCAAAAGAAGTAAAAGAAATGATGGAACAATTAGTTATAGAAGATTGCTGGCTGGAGAATTAAACATGGACAAGAGAGAGACTATACCTATTTTTCAGATCGTTTTAAAACTTGGTCAAGGTTGGACATGTTCATGATATCTAAAACATTACTAAAGGATGTAAGAAAAGTGGAAATTCTCCAAAAAGTAATATCTGATCATGGCCCAGTGATCCTAGAACTGGGATTTAAGAAACAACAATATAATTGGAAATTAAAAGACATAATATTAAAAAATGATAATGTAGTAGAAAAAAACAAAGAAACTAATAAAACAATTTTTTGAAGAAAACCTGGATAAAGGAATAGCGGATGAAATTGTCTGGGATGCGGGAAAAGCAGTATTAAGAGGACACCTGATGAAACAAGAGTTTGAAATTAAGAGAAATAGGCAAAAAAAAAAAAAGAATTGAAGGAAAAAATCTCTGAAAAAGAAAAAATACTAAAATTAAAACCTACGGATGAGAAAACAAGAAAAGAACTGTCGATATTGAAGAAAATATTAGAAGTGGAAATAGCAAATAAAATGAGATATACAAATCAAAGATACTTCGAGCAGGCTAACAGACCTGGAAAGTGGCTTGCCTACAAATTGAGGAAAGAGAGAGAGAAAAAAACAATAACAGAGATAAAATTAAATCAAGTAAGATATACAAAACAAAAAGATATACTTAAAATCTTCAAAGAGTATTATTCCACATTATATAAAAAACAGGGAAATTTAGAAAAAATAAAAACTAAAATGGAGGAATATCTGGATAAGGAAAAATTACCTATGGTTACGGAAGAAGAGAGAGGAAAGCTAAATAAGGAGATATCAAAATTAGAAGTCAGAGAGGCCATAAGAAAAATGTAGATAGGGAAAGCTCCAGGCCGGATGGCTTCTCGGTATTATATTATAAAGTTTTTAAAGAAGAGCTAATAGAACCATTATTTAGGTTACTAAATGGTATCAATGATGGGAAATGTCCTGACTCATGGAGTAAGGCAAATATAATATTAATACCGAAAGAGGGAAAGGATTTGGCAATGCCAGAAAATTATAGACCAATATCACTCTTGAACATCGACTATAAAATATTTTCAAATATACTGGCAGAGAGAATAAAAACAATTCTAAAGAATTGGATTTATGAAGATCAAAGCGGTTTCCTTCCAGGTAAACAAACAAAGGATAATGTGAGAGTATTGATAGACTTGATAGAATTTTATGAAAAACATAACGAGAAAAAACTTCTGATGATTTTTGCAGACGCAGAAAAAGCCTTCGACAATCTAAGATTGGAATTTATGTTCGAAGTGCTAAAAAGAATGAACATAGGGGAAAGATATCATGACTGGATAAATAAGATATATAGTAATCAGCAAGGCCAAATTATTGTAAATGGAGAAAAAACAAGTCCTTTCAAAATTGAAAGAGGGACACGTCAAGGGTGCCCTCTATCTCCTTTGCTATTTATTACAGTGATAGAAATCCTGAATAGAAAGATAAGATTAGATCGCCAGATAAAAGGGTGGAGATGGCAAGCTCAGGAATATAAGTATAAGGCCTTCGCAGACGATTTGGTTTTCATCTTAGAGGATCCGGAGAAAAGCATTGAAAAATTAAAGGAAGTGATCGAAGAATTTGGAGATCTGGCTGGATTAAAAATTAATAAAGAAAAGACAATAATGATATCTAAAAACTTAAAGAAACAAGAAGAAAGAGAATTAGAAAAGAAATCAGGATATAAAGTAGAGAAGAAAACAAAATACTTAGGTATAACAATTACAAATAAGAACACAGAGCTATTTGAAAATAATTACGTCAAAATTTGGAATAAAATAAAAGAAGAATTAAAGAAATGGGATAAATTGGAGTTATCTTTATTGGGAAGAATAGCGACTGTCAAAATGAATATATTGCCGAAGATGCTCTATCTATTTCAAAACATCCCGATTATAACCAACGATAAAGTAATGGAGATTTGGAAAAAAGACCTAACAAAATTCATATGGAGAGGGAAAAAACCCAGAAAATGGAATCTATTAATAGATGCACAAGAAAGAGGAGGCCTTGCACTACCAGACTTACAAACATACTATTATGCCAGCTCGATTTCTTGGATTATGGAATGGATAACATTGAAGAATGTAAGATTATTGACATTGGAAGGGTTTAATGTAAGATTCGGCTGGCACACCTACCTGTGGCACAATAAAGCAGCGGTGCATAAAGAATTTGAACATCATTATGTAAGAAAGGCACTGTTAAGAGTATGGACAAAATATAGGAGGAAATTATATTTAAAAACACCCTTGTGGTTATCTAACCATGAAGCATATTATAAAAGAGAAGATATTTATAAAGGACAGTGGTTGACATATAAGGACATATTAAAGAAAGAAGGTAATGAATACAAAATGAAAACACAAGAAGAATTGAAATTAGAGAACAGAGAATGCCATTGGTTGCTATATAGGCAACTAAACGAGAAGTTTAAGATAGACCGGAAAATTGGTGGAATAGAAAATGAAAATACAAAATTTGATGAGTTGATATGGGGAAAAAAAACAAAGAGGATATACAGAATATACAAAATGATATTACAGATAAATTTGGAACGGGAAATTATAAAGCCCTATATGTTAAAGTGGGCACATGATATAGGTCAGGGAATACAGGGAACAATGGGAAAAGCTTTGGGGGAAAAACGTTTTTACAAGAAGTTATAACCTAAAAGAAAACCTCTACAAGATAATGACAAGATGGTATTTAACACCAGTAAGGTTAGCAAAAATTTACAAGAAGATGTCTAATCAATGTTGGAAATGCCAAAAAGCCACAGGCTCCCTCTACCATATCTGGTGGAAGTGTGAGAAGGCAAAAAAATTCTGGGACAAAATAAATAAAATAGTTAGCAAATTATTTGATAGAGATCTCTTACCAACACCTGAGATGAATTTACTAAATATGTTTTATAATTTAGAAGACCAAATTCAAAAGAAATTTTGGCGAATCTTATCTTATATGACAACTGCGGCTAGATTACTCTATGCAAAATATTGGAAGACATCAAAGATTCCATCAATAGATGAATGGCTATTTAAACTGCGAGAAATGTGTGAAATGGGTTAACTAACAGTTTTTCTAGATCAGAAAAAAAACATCTAAGGATTTGAAAGAATGGGAAATCTTAAATCCCATATGGAAAGAGAAATGGGGAGAGGAATACGTACATAAATTAGATTGGTAGATTAGAGAATATATAAAATTTTTGAGAAAGGAAGAAAAACATGTAGTTATCATGTAATTATCAAAATTGACAGAAAAGGGAAAAGAGGAAGTAAAATATAGTTAAAGAAACTGTATGAAAGGGAATTATTGTATGGTCAAGAGGGGGAGAGGGGATGGTTTGAGGTGTATGGGGTATAAGATGCATGAGATGTATAGGATATGGATGATGGAAATATGTGATGGTTTCATGGATTGTTTTTATGGTATGTATGTTGGAGTTGAATAAAAAATATTTTTAAAAAAATTCACTGGGGTTTGGTTCCAGAACCTCCCTGCCGTGGATACCCAAATCCGTGAATACTCAAGTCCCATGATATGCAATGGCATAGCAAAATCGTGTCCCTTATATAAGATGGCAAAATCAAGGTTTGCTTTTTTGATTATTATTATTTTTTAAAAAATATTTTCAAACCATAAATACTTACATCCTTGGATACCATGGACAACTGTACAGGATATAGAAGTATAGTGTCCAGATCAAGGGAAGTAATAGTGCCGCTCTATTCTGCCTTGGTCAGACCTCACCTAGAATACTGTGTCCAGTTCTGGGCACCACAATTCAAAAAGGATATTCACAAATTGGAGCGTGTCCAGAGGAGGGCAACTAAAATGGTGAAAGGTCTAGAAACCATGCCTTATGAGGAGAGACGTAGGGAGCTGGGTATGTTTAGCCTGGAAAAAAGACGGTTAAGAGGCGATATGATAGCCCTGTTTAAGTATTTGAAGGGGTGTCACGTTGAGGATGGAGCAGGCTTGTTTTCTGCTGCTCCAGAGACTGCAACACGGAGCAATGGATGCAAGCTCCAGGAACAGAGATTCCACCTCAACATTAGGAGGAACTTTTTGACAGTAAGAGCTGTTCGGCAGTGGAACACACTCCCTCGGAGCGTGGTGGGGTCTCCTTCCTTGGAGGTCTTTAAACAGAGGCTGGATGGCCATCTGTCGGGGATGCTTTGATCAAGATTTCCTGCGTGGCAGGGGGGTTGGACTGGATGGCTCTCGTGGTCTCTTCCAACTTTACAATTCTATGATTCTATAATTATACAAAGATAATGAGGCACAGGTGATAGTAAATGGTAAAAAATCAAGAAACATCAAAGTAAAAAAATGGAATGAAACAGGGTTGCCTGCTATCTCCTTTATTATTTATAATGGCACTTGAGCTGGTAGCCAACAATATTAGAGATGAAAAAGAAATAATAGGATACAAACTAGGGGAAGAAAAAACTGGATAAAAAATCATAGAATTATAGAGTTGGGGAGAACCCCAACGACCATCTAGTCCAACCCCATTCTGCCAAGCTTTTAATATGTAGCTGCACTCACAGAGGCTTTTTATTGGGGTGTGTATTTATTTATTTATTTTTAAAAACACTTGTATCTTTTAAAAATAATTTTAAGGTTTTTTTAAAAAATGTGATTATTTTAATTATAAATTGTATATTTTATTAATTGAAGTTTTTGGTCCCACTCTGGGAGAAAGGCAGAATATAAATTTTATTTTTTAAAAAATGCAAGAAACCACAACTACAGGACTCCTGAAAGTATTTTTATTATTTATTCCATCTTCCACCTCTATGATTATATTACCAGTATTACTCTGTTTAAAGACCTCCAAAGTAGGAGAGTTCACCTCCCTCCAATACAGTCTATGTCCCACTACTGAACAGCTCCTACCATCAGAATATCCTGTCAGATAGGTAGAAGTGGCTCAATATCACCTAGAGTCAGAAGGGATCCTGGGGGTCATCTAGTCCAACCCCCTTCGGCCCTGCAGGAACAGACAGTTAAAGCAGTCTTTCCACACCATGATGGTGCATCTTCCCTGCTCACACCTTCTGCATCCAGCCCAATCTGAAGGTTAAGGCAACCGCCAGCCTTGCGTCCTTTTTTTGGGGGGGGGGGCTTTTTAGCTGCATGACAATTGTTCAGATGGGTTCTTTCTCATCTAAGAAGCTGGTGGCCTGTAATGTGGATTTAGACCAGGGTTCTATGGAGTGACAGGGGGCTTTGGGGGTGGGTGGGTGGGTGTTTGGCTGGGAACGTTTTGACAGGTCTCCTCTGTGGGGCTGTGTCATACATAGGGCCTTCCACCCAACCCTTTAAAGGGTGTGCATTCCCTTCTTCTCCATGTTTTTAAGCCCCCTTCTCTGTCCCCCTCCAGTCCAACCCACGGTGGTCATCACGCCCACAAAGGACTCCGCTTTGCCCACCTCTGGGAACACTTTGCTGATCTGTGACGTGGCCGGATTCTGGCCCTCAGGAATCAACATCACATGGTTCAAGAATGGGAAGGAGGAAAGGGGGAGCAAAGTCATGACCACGGACCTGATCCGGAACGGAGACTGGACTTTCCAGATCCAGGTGATGCTGGAGACAAAACCGGAGCGAGGAGATGTCTACACCTGCCAGGTGGAGCACGCCAGCTTCGCCACTCCTGCCAGAGTCCAGTGGGGTGAGAAACAGAGATATGGATTCTGCCCATATATAACCCCCTCCTTTCATCCCTTCATGGGGACCGAGAGGCTGATCCCAACCTTGCCCCCTCTCCCCACCTGGGGGCTTCCTTCTCTTTCCCTGCAGAGCCCCAGTCGGACTCCGCCAGGAGCAAGATGTGGACGGGGGTCGCAGGGATCATTCTGGGCCTGGCCTTCTTGATCCCGGGAATCATCCTCTATGCCGGGAACAAGAAAGGTGAGGCAGAAAGTCTTAAAAGTCACATATAGGTGGCATCTCACACCATCCATATTGTTACGTCTCTCCAGCAACATTTTGCTCTTCTGTTGGAGATGATGCCATCCAACAAGGCACCATTTCATGTAGGGTGGACTAAAAACCTCCCAAGTGGCTTAGTTTGGGGAAACGATTTCCTAGCAGATGCGTCAGATTGGAACATAGCACACTGTGAATATTGTCAGTTTTCCTAGGTCCAAACTTTATTGGAAACACAATCTATTCCATTATCGAATAACTCTTATTCTCAGGAAGTTCTTCCTCACATTTAGGTGGAATCTCTTTTCTTGCCCTTTGAATCCATCAGGTTTTGTCCTGGGATCTTTTCACACTACAGTTATACCACTATGGTCCCAGTATAAATGCCACGGCTGCATCGTCCTATGGAATCCTGGGGCTTATAGTTTGGTGAGGCACTAGAACTCCCTGGGTGAGAATTCTAGGTACCCCTGCCTCCCTAAACTGCACATCCCAGGATTCCATCGAATCCAGCCATGGCAGTTCAAGAGGAATCATAGTGCTATAATGTGTGTTGTGGGCGGAAGGGCCCTTGGTCTCCAGAGCAGCAGAAATTAAGCTCCACCTTTGAGGTGAGGATTCCTTCAGATGTTTGGAGATGATGCCTGAGGATGATGATGGCAACTCTGTCTCTTTTTTTCAGGGGATGTTCTGCCCCAGACACCAGGTAAGTTTTCTCTTGGCTTTTCCATACCCCCTCCACTGCCCCCCTCCCTGCAAACCAGCCAGGCCTGCCTGGGATGCTCCCGGAGTGTCTCTGCATGCTTTTTGGTCATGGAGGAATTGGCAGCGTGAAAGGGGAAGGCTTGGCTTGTTACTATTTCTTAAAATGTGCATTTATTTAATTTATTAGCATATATCCACCCCCTTCCCTATGATATCGGAATATCTCAGGTCAGCCTACTAGTGAAATGTGTGCAACCACATTTAAAAAATTAAATAGTGTAAAAATATACTGTATATGGATAAGAGGTTCAAACAGCTTTAAAAGATTCAAACCCAATATTCATGAGCATCAGCTAGAACAGCTCCCTCAGTCCACCACCCTCCTCTCGTGGTGTCTCCAGGTGAATAAGGAAGTTCTCCGTGGCTGCGATCCACTCCTCCTATTCTAATTCCGTTAGAGTTGACTGAACCACACTCAAGTGTATTGAGATGCCTTGTGTGGCTCTTTCTCCAAATGGCCAGCAGGGGCGGTGCAGCTGGTGCTTCCTGCCTTGGTGGGCAAAGACTCCCTCCTGGTGGGATTTTGAAGGCCTTGGCCAGTGGCTTCTCCAGGTGGCACAAAGTTAGGAAGGGTCTTTCCTCCATGATGTCTCATCTCTCCCTTTTCCCTTCTTTGCCTCCAGTGGCGCTCATGAGCTAGACTTCTTCACTTCGTGGATGCTGGAAATCCTCTTTCCTTCCTGCCGATGGCTGCATCTTTTCCTTGCTTGAAGGAGACAAGGTCTGGAGGGGAAAATGCAGAAGGACAGGAGAGAGGAAGAGCGCGAGACCCCCACGAATCCAGACCCCTTCCCTCTCCCCTGCAAAGCACAAGCCCAGCAGTTGCCTTTGCTTTCTCTATGATTTTTTTGGGAGGGTGGATTTCCCTGGGGAGGGGCTTTTGGCATTTATATTGCTCTCCTAGCTGCCACTTTGAGCTGAGCTTTTCTGCAAGGCCTTGCGTGCACACATGGCAACTGTGCCCCCTCGGATTCGCTCTTGGTGGACCCTAAAAAACTCTTCCTGCAGCTAAAAGCAAAGGATTCTTCTCCATGAAGCGGAAGATTCCCCCACACACACACATCTTATGTCTCCCGTTGCCTGCCCTTGGTGTGGGTTTTTATTTGCTTCTGGATGACTTGTTTGCAGGATTGTAAACTTACAAGGCTGAAGATGGTTCCTTTGTCCCAGTTCCTTATTTGCACAAAATGTCAGGACAAGAGATCCAGGAGTCTCTTCTGCACTGCACAATTACACAACTCTAACTGCCCTGGCTGCTCCTTTTGGAACCCTGGGATTTGTAGTTTTTCACAGTGTTTCTAATTCTCCTCTGGAGAGCACTAGTGTGCCATGAAGCAACAAAGGACCTTGGGATTATTGTTGATCATAAATTGAACATGAGCCAGCAGTGTGATGCTGCAGCAAAGAAGGTGAATGCTATTTTAGAATGCATTAATAGAAGCATAGTTTCCAAGAGAAGGGAGGTCACAGTCCCACTATATTCTGCGCTGGTCAGGCCTCGTGTGGAGTCCTGCATTCAGTTCTAGGCACCTCATTTTAAAAAGGATAGAGACAAGTTGGAACAAGTTCATAAAAGGGCAATGAGGATGATAAGATAAGACGTATGGAGAACAAAACCTATGAGGAGCAGTGGAAGGAGCTGGGCATGTTCATCTGGGGAAGAGAGGATGGAGGATTAGGTCTCATGGAGGACTAGGTCTCCTGGTCTGAAGGTACAGGAAGGTAGATTTCGATTGAACATCAGAAGGAACTGCTTGAGGGATATCTTCATAATGAGGCCAGACAGCTACTTGCTGCTGGGGAGGTTCTAGCTGGATTTCCTACCCTGAGCAAGGGGATGGGCTAGATGGCCTTTGGTGTCGACTAGATGGCCTTTGGTGGACCCTTCCAACTCTAGGGTTCTACGATTCCAAATCCCAGGATCCCACAGGTTGCAGCCAGGGTAGTTATAGTGGGATCAAAGTGGTCTAAGTGTGCAGTGTGAAAGAGACCCAGTGGATAAGGATGGGAGGTTTCTTTCTACTCTGATGAAAACTAAATAGACATAAAAGAAAGTGACAGCAACTTCAGCCTCTTTGTAAAATTATTTTTTGTGATAATGGAAACCTTATTGCATGTTCTACATTTTGCCTTGATCAGTCTACCAATAATCTATGCAAATATGAATATGATTTCTCTCTTTTTTAATCAATAAAATTCTTTCCAGACTTTTCAAGATCTCACAGTGTTGTCATTGTGATGTGCCTTCAATTTGTTTCCGGTTTAAGCAAACCTATCATGGGATTTTCTTGACAAGATTTCTTCTGAAAATGTTTGCCCAAATGGGCTCCCTCTGAGGCTGAGAGAGTGTGACCCAACCAGTTTCCATTCCTGAGCAGGGGTTTGAACCCTGATCTCTCTGTGTCCTAGTCCAGCATTCCAACAACTGGACCAAACTGCCTCTTTTGGGATTTCCCTGGCTCTTCGTATTGTATTTGCAAACTCTGGTGCCACATAGGTGCCCACGGCAGTGCCATGGACTGGGAGGTCCATGTTCTTCCCTAAAGTGAAGGAGTCGGGAGTGGGTCCAAAGCGGCAGAGCTCTGTGGGTGGGTCTGAGGTGGCCTCAGTCTTTCCAGATGGTGTTTGTGATGACTTGAGGTCCCCCCGGTGTGGGAGGTTGGTGTTTAGGGTGTCTCCACCCACAGTGGCCAGGGTGGCCTTCGCTGGGAGGACTGTGTTTTCCTCAGGGAACTCATTTTGTCCTCCATGTAGCTTGGAGTCTGGTTGGCCTGAGGACTGAGTCCCTGCGCAGTTGGAGGGATCTCATGTACATCTAGAAGTTCTTTGGCCATCCATCCTGGTTTCTTTAGACACCCTGGTTTCATTTTCCCTCAGAGGCTGGGTGGCCATCCGGCAGGAGTGCCTGGATTGTGTTTTCCTGCATGTCAGAATGGGGTGGGCTGGGTGGCCCTCAGGGTCTCTTCCACAGACTTTATGAGTCTAGGGGTCTGTGGTCATGACTCCAGACGGAGTTCTCCTGCTTGCCTTCTAAGCTGGGCAAAAGACAGCTCCTTGCTGTGGGCTGCTTCTGTGGGGGATGTTGATCAACCATGCAGGTCTTCTTCTTTTTCTGTGGAGAAACTCTGGTGCCTCATCTTCTGTACATCAGGTGGCACTTGGGTTATGGGTGAGTCCCAGGACTAGGGGAATGGATATAATTTACACCCTTTTATTACCTGGACCACCATCACCCCTTTACTGCCTCCTCTCCAACCTCTTTCGAAAACCTCCAGCAAAGGGGAAGGGGGTTGGTAGAGATGTAGGTTGATTATCTGGGCCCCACAAGTCAAGCAATGTGTGGCTCCCCTTCATAGCTGTGGTCAAAGTGGGAGATTAAAAGGAGGATGATTTCCCACCCACCCCCAAACGTGCCTCCCCAACTCAGTTACTTCTATTGAGAAGAAGCGATGGGATAGTCTTGCTGAAAAGAAATTGAGTTGCAACCAGCATTGAGTTTCCACCCAAATATATCCCCCACTTCCTCTGAAGTGCATGTGCTGCCCATCACAGTTGTTACTCAAACTATTTGTGTAAAGGTGTTGTGTGTTGCCAAAAATGGGCTTTCCCCCCTCTTTGTGTGTGTGTTGGGTGCAGTATCAGGTTGTTGAATCTTATTCTCTGTGTCCCCAACTAAGCATCTTTCCTCAGCTGCTCCTTCTCAGTACAGATCTGCTCCATCTTGCATTTCTTTCTTCCTGCTCTGTTGTATGACCCTGTTTGGTTTTAGTTCTGCTTTTTAATAAATTGTTCATAAATATGAATTTAATGGCCTTTTAGCACCACTTGAGAGAAAAACAGGGCAGTTTGAACACTGGCCTCCAAGGCTTGTAAGCCTGCAAAGGGATCTTGTTGCACCTTTGAGACGGACAGAGAGAAAGACATTGTAGCCTGAAATTCCACTCACAGATCTCCGATGTCTTTGAATTCTACCTCCAAGGGTAATGTGGCCCTTGGCTCAGCTGCAATTAAAAGCCTCTCATTTCCTCTTCCTAAACTGAAAAAAAAATATTGAACAATCCCAAATATAATCTATTGTCAAACATAAAGACAGATGGCGTGTAGCTCACTGGTATCTAAATTATGAACTGAACAAAATGCAATGGCTTCATTTTGCCATCCTTTCATGATGTGAACTGTTGGTCTTTATGTCGCAACAAAAGATATTCGACCCCTAAATATTCAAAGAAGGGAGAGGAGATCTAACTCACCCAAACCACACTCCCTAAATGGACATTTTCCCCACTTTCTTCCCCCCAGAAATCCTGAGAAAAAGGGTCAGGATTGTGTAAGGCCTTTTGCAGAAGAAAGGAACTCTACCCCTCAACCTGTTCAAATTTCTTCCCCATCTCCTAATCTTGAGTATCTATATATATAATTCTCGTGGGTATGTTGCCTTTCCCAGTGTGCTGATTGGCCGCTTAGGAAACATACCCAACCACGCCCTCAGCCAATCACCACCCACATGCAAATCTATATATTCCAATGTCATACTGGGAGCGACCAAACAATGTGTTACAGTGTTGGCTATAGTTACTAAAGCTGCAGGCCTTTCCAGTTCACCAATGTCTCAGGGCTGCACAATTCCCACTTATGATGTAAGTCTACACAGTAATACCATTTCTATTCCTGCTGCGCCAGGACCCAGGCAGTCAACTGGCGGCAGTACCCTGCTGCTGCAATTGGATCCAAGCAGTCAACTGGTGATGGCAGTGGCAGCAAGAAGCTGCCACCGCCAATCTAATAACCGGCAGTGGTGGCAGCAGGACAACAGAGTGAGTCACCCTCAGCAATTCTGGGGAAAGTGTGAGATGCTGAGAAGGGAGAGGAGGAATTCAAATTGACTGGCCTACCTTATAGGGTTGTTGTGAGGTTTATCAGGCATGCTTTGTCAGGGAAAATAGATATTGTAATTAGAAGTTTATCCCCCCCTTTGGGTAATTTTATTCACCAAGGCACTGAAGACACCAGCTTGTCTACTAGAACTCATAAATCTGTCTCTTTTTGTTATCTTTTTCTCTGTGCTTCGGAGTTGGAAAGCGAGAAATGAAACTAAGGCCTCTAGGTTTCTTGTTGCTTCTCAGAAGGATTGAATGTTTTGGAAAAGTATATAACTGGGAGGGGATTTTGGAGCTAGTGTGTGCCTCCTGCATTTTGGGGGCTCTTTTTCTTTTCTCTTAGCTCCTGAGGAACTTTGGAGCATACAGAAGCATGGATGAATTTCTTCTGTTGTTTATTTCATCTTTTGCTTTGCTTTTAATAAAACCATAAAAGAAAAACAGTCTTTCTTTTACACCAGAGGAGTGCATGGCTTTGCCCAAAAGCCCACGCTATTTCACTGCATGCATCTCTGCTCGGATGGGCAGAGAGTGAATGCGCTCTGCATATTTTACAACATGCTTTGGGTAGTTTCTTAACGGCATATGGTACACTAGTCCCAGCTAGTTCTCCAAATTTTGTCATCCTCTCCTGCACCCCAAAATTCCTTAACTTAGTGGGAAGCCACTGAGAGGTCTTGCTTACTCTTTTTCTACCTCTGACTTTGCAGGGACTTTCTCTTTGCCTCCCTTGGGAGGTGCGGATCCTAAACTCACATGCCCACAGACACAGACAACCAAGCAAAGGCACATTAAGAGAATGGAAAGGAGGCAATCTTCTTAAGAAAGCTTTTATTCAAAGCAAGAAAGTCTTACATCACCAAAGAGACTCTATTCCATTCAGGAGCAAATGACCAGGTTTAGTAGACATTTTAAAGTCTTATTCTGCAGAGCTTAGAAACAGGAGCCTTAATGAGAGCAGAAACTACACACATTCCTATTCTACTGAAGGCACAAGTGGCCTTCTGGGTCTCCAGAGGGGAGTCTGCTCCTCTTGATCCCTCCTACTGTAGTAGCCATTCCGACTCTAATGTCTATTTGCTGAATGCTGTAATCTAACAATCACTATTTGGGGTCAGACTAGATAGCCCACGAGACTCTGGGATTCTGCAAAGTCTTTTTCCTTTAACTCTCAGGCCTAGTCAATGTTCCTTACTAATCAACTCTATGTTCCAGAAACATATGATATGCTGATGTAAACAAATTCTTTCTCTAATAGCAGTTGAACTGTACCTAAATGTTCCTACGTTATCTTGCCTTGAACTATCAACAAATTGTCTCAAGGGAAACTGCTGGCACCAAAGAGAAGGAGGAGGGAATGGCTTTTTGCATACTTGTCATCACTGTATAAAAATATTCTGTAACTACAGCTCTGGGTTCTGACTCTTTGGAAGATATTCCAGTCAGGCCCACCGGTGTAATAAAACTCACTTTCCAATCCGTGAGTCTGCTGTTCCATGATTTCTGCAACACTACAGCCAACCTTCACTAGGGAGAGAGTCAGCAACTCTCCCCGCAATCAGTCCCAAAAGTCACCCCCATGCCTTGTTATTGTTTTTCTAAAACTTCTCCCTCCAAAGTATTGGGGTGTTTAAATTCAGGGTTCCAATATCGCTGTTTAAACAGAGCATATAACAAATGCTCTCCCCTCACTGCATTTCACCACTGGAAAATGCAGCCAATTAAGCAGAGTACACATCAGCATACATGTAAAAACACAGCTTAGAGATAACCAAATACCCTTATCCAATCCCAAGTTATTTGTTTAGCAAAATAAACACTCAAGACTCATGAAAGTAGTTTAAAATTACAAAACTTCATTCTACTTACAGTTTCAGAGCTCTATACATGGCAGAAATTGAGTACAGCATCAAAATAGACTAAGGAGATTTTCAGACAACACAGTTATAGTGTTACTATTCCACTTTATTTGCTATGGCTGCCTCCTGTTGAATCCTGGGATTTGCAGTTTAGGGAGGGGCATTTACAACTCTCAGCCAGAGAGCTCTTAGGCCTCCCTAAACTACAAACCCCAGAATTCCACAGGAGGAAGCCAGAGCAGTTAAAGTGGAATAGTAACACTATAACAGTGTAGTCTGAAAATCTCCAAAAAGTACTAAAAATGTCTAAAAACTACATTGTTACAAAAGAATATGCAGGACTCCCTGAGAGGGCGTTTTCTCACTATTAAAACATGGCGAGGTGAGGTGGAAGAGAGGAGTGGAGAAGAGAGGAGAGAGGTATAAACCTCCTGCTGGCTTCTAAGAACAAAGGAGGAAACTTTAGACACTCCCCTTTTCCCTAGAAGCCCAATAGGAAAACATTAGGAAGTTACATTAGGAAGTTAGACCAACACATCCTATCTGGCTTGTCAGTTAACCCTTCAATAGCAGAACATTTCCACTTATTGGATTGCAAACTATATATCCCAACAAAAAGCACCTGGGAGCTTTTGCACCTTCTCACAAGCTGCTCATTCCCGTTGGACGATTATGTGGTTTCTGCCAATCTCTGGTGAAGGTGGACTTTTAACCCAACCCACAGCCCATACGCCTACGCTGATAATGGAAACACAGATCATTAACACAACTGTTGGGGTGTATCAGTATACAAATTAAAAATGTATTAAAGATTCCAGGGAGCAAGCCCTTTAGGCATATCTTCTTAAGAAAAGTTTCTTTTAAAGTAAGTGCAGTTAGCCTAGGGAAGTCTGACCAAGCTCAATTTGTGTTTGTATGTATACTGAATCACCCAGTCATTGAAGTCAAGCAGACAAATTAAGGACAATAAAGACGTTTGCTTGAAAATACATATCAAAAACTTTACTGAAAGTATAGCAATCTTAATCTACATACTCAAAACAAATCTAGGTCCTTAACTAACTAAGAGGATTACAGTTTAGGGTAGTAAACTCACCCAATCTTGGGAGGTTCAGGTTAGGATAATCAAATCAGAAGTTTCTAAGTATTACAGCAGTAACATCGATATTTCCTCAGAAAAAGAGGTGGTTGTAGGTAAGTGAGAGCTCATCTCCTTCATGTATGGAGGTCAGATCCATGGTAGGAAGGGAAGAAAAGGGAATGAAGGTACCTCATGTTGAGACTGTAAAACCCCAAGAAGAGACAAAGAATCATAAAACATTTAAATTAGGAGGCCATGTGATGAATGACTCAATGGTCACCCTATAGTTCCAAATGGGTAAGTTAGCTTGAGATGACAAGGGGGGTAGGAACTTAAGCATACAAGGAATTTCTTAAACTTACTAAACAGGGGTGCAAGAAGAATGTAACATTTTCCACAATAACATATACACACCCATTCCAATAAGCCATGCCATATGAGGAGTGGCTTAGAGAGCTGGGTATATTTAGCCTGGAGAAGAGAAGGTTGAGATGTCAGGAGTCAGAGACTGAACTCCATAAAAAATGGCCAAACAACTGCTAAGTCATGCTAGCTGAGGCCAAGGAACTGCCAAGTCATGCTAGCCTTAAGTTCACAGCTGCACAAGAAGGTTACTGCAGGGCGTAGCATCAGGATAAGAGTCTGGAGTCTGGAATGCAAAATCTGATGTAATGCACCCATGTGGTTAGAATCATAGAATCATAGAATTGCAGAGTTGGAAGAGACCACGAGGGCCATCCAGTCCAACCCCCCTGCCACGCAGGAAATCACAATCAAAGCATCCCCGACAGATGGCCATCCAGCCTCTGTTTAAAGACCTCCAAGGAAGGAGACCCCACCACGCTCCGAGGGAGTGCGTTCCACTGCTGAACAGCTCTTACTGTCAAAAAGTTCCTCCTCATGTTGAGGTGGAATCTCTGTTCCTGGAGCTTGCACCCATTGCTCCGTGTTCCAGTCTCTGGAGCAGCAGAAAACAAGCCTGCTCCATCCTCAGCGTGACATCCCTTCAAATACTTAAACAGGGCTATCATATCGCCTCTTAACCATCTTTTTTCCAGGCTAAACATACCCAGCTCCCTAAGTCTCTCCTCATAAGGCATTGTTTCCAGACCTTTCACCATTTTAGTTGCCCTTATCTGGACATGCTCCAATTTGTCAATATCCTTTCTGAATTGTGGTGCCCAGAACTGGACACAGTATTCTAAGTGAGGTCTGACCAAGGCAGAATAGAGTGGCACTATTACTTGAGGGAGCCAATGCCCTGTAAATCTGTATAAAAGAAGGCCCAGTCCAGAAAGCCCAGTCCATTGATATCTGGCAAAGCAGTTTGTCTGTCTGATATATATATATACAGTTGCCCCTCCACATTTGTGGGGGTTAGGGCCGTGAGACCCCCGCGAATGTGAAAAAACCGCAAATAAAAAATAGGTCACGCCACTGCCCCCCCAATCCCCCTCCCCTCCCAGAAGCAGGGTCTGGGAGGGGGGAGAGAAGCGGCGAAGAGGCTTGACAAGCCCCATTGCTGCTTCTATCCCCCCTCCCAGACCCCCAGAAGCAGCAATGGGGCTTGTCAAGCCCCTTCACTGCTTCTCTCCCCCTCCCAGCCCCCCCAGAAGCAGCGATGGGGCTTGCCAAGCCCCATCGCAGTTTTTGGAATGGCAGGAGGGGGGCTCCAAAACCACGAATAGTCAAAACCGTGAATGTTAAAGCCACGAATGTGGAGGGGCAACTGTATCTGTACATATTGCAACTGCCTTGAGCTTGAAGATAAAGTGCCTCCTGTTTGTTTGGACAACAAACACTCTCTGTGTGAGTATTCTTGGGAACGTGTTGCTGGAAGTCCAAAGCCAGCAGTTTGACTCCCGGATGGAGGGGAGGATACAGCCACAGATAACCGGATGTAATTAAAAGAGCACAGCAACAGATCCAGAGGCATCTGAAATGGAGGAGGGAGTCTGCAGCTATGTGAGATGCTGCTTCAGATGCAAGAAGCCCAGGCATTTTCAGAGGGACTGTAAAATGCCTGCACAGGACAGGAGGGGTGGCACAGCTACAAAGCAAAGAAGGGGTGCATCCTCTCAGGCTGCTGGCCATGTTTCCGTAGCAAATAAATACCCTGAATGTGCTGAGAAGGTAGTATGATTGCTTGATAGTGGGGCAATGGATAATATGGTCAATGATTTGAGACTTTTAAGGAATATACAAACTGCTTCCATAACAAATATTTCCCTTGCAGATGGTGCTCTCAGCAAGGTCCAAAAAATGGGCACTGCATATATGCCAGCTTTTGGTAAAGAGTTTAAAAATGTGTTATGTGTCACCAGTCTAGGGAACTGTATATTAAGTGTGTCCCAAATGACTACTGATGGTTATAAAGTATTATTTGAGGGGGAACACTATACAGTAACAGACAAGCATAATGTCTGTGCCAAAGGGTTAAAGAAACAGGGATTGTACCACATGTTGCCCAAAGGGAAAGTGGTAAATATGAATCCTGCAGATAATGTGCCTCTGCATGATAAGTGTGTTCACTATTATCACAGAGTAATGTGCCATGCTAGCTATAAAGGGTTGAAAGAGCTGGCAAAGGTCTGCCCAGGTTTAAACATGAAAAATTGCCCAAGGTATCTGGAATGTGCAGTGTGCAGGAAAGTAAAGGTGAAAGCTTTCCCAACTGCCAAAAGGAGCCAGTGTGTCACTTAGAGACCTTTTGAGGTTGTCCACGCAGATTTAGCTGGTCCCTACAAGCCCACTGAAGGGGGAAACTGCTACTTCTTTGTGATTGTGGACAGGCACACCTATGTATACCTGCTAAAGGAGAAAAGCCAGGCTGCAGACCGGTTCCATGAGTGGGTGAAAACAGTTGAAAGGGAATTCTCCTTCCGGGTTGCCGGCTTGGTAACGGGCAGGGGAGGGGAATTCTTTTCTAAGAGTCTGCAGACCTGGATGCGTAGGAAGGGTAGTAGGCACAAAACCACAAACCCCGTGTCTCCAGGGGAAGATGGGCTTGCAGAAAGAAAAATTGGGATACTAAAACAAATGCAGGAGTGCTGGGCTATGGGGCGAAGCAGTGTTACTGCTAATTTCCATATGAATCGATAATGGATGTCTAGTTTCAATCAGACTCAGTATTATCTATTATATGGTAGAGCACCAAACCTTAAACATCTGCGCATATTTGGCCAATATGCAAATGTCCTTGTACCCCCAAACCTAAGGAAGCCTGGGCAGCCTAGAATCGGAAGGCTGTGTTTCCTTGGATATGAGGGCAATAAATACAGATTTTCTGTTCACCCCAGAAAGGTGGTTTACTCCAGAACTGCAAGTTTTAACTTGCACACAGGATGGGACAGGTTGCATTGCAATCAAGAGGTGTTCATTCCTTTGGGGAGAGATGTGCCAGCAACTCCCAAAAGCCCTACAAATGGAGGGGTGGTGATGTCTGATGATGAAAGGGAAGCAGAGGAAGAAAAGCCTAACAGTTCCCATGCCACTCCAACACACACAACAACAACACCAAGCTTTGAGCCTGGCATGTTCCTAAAAAGAGAGCTTGACACGGAGGGAGGCAGTAGCAGCAGCCCCAGTGAAGATGAATCAGGCAGGACTAGAGTGCTCATTCCTAGGAGGTCTCTCACTCTGACTTCCCTTCGCAAACGAAAATTCAGGAAGGACTCATCCCGCACTTTCTGCAAGCGCGCTGATGACTAAAAAGGCCAATCCAAGATAAACAACTCCGGTTGCAGAAAGCACAGCAGAAGGTCTCCTTCGGTGATGTTTCCGGGTTGTGATTCTTTCTGCGTTGTCGTTTCTCTTCAATACTTGTTCGGCGTGAGTTCTCAAATAAGGCTGCAGCATTATTGATAGTGCGTCTCCATGCCTCCCGATGTGAGGCCAGGGCGGACCATCGTTGGTGATCAATTTGGATGAGCCTGAGATGTTGTTTCGGGGGGTCCTTGTATCGCTTTTTTGGAGCACCCCTCTTACACTGACCTGTGGCGAGTTCACCGTAGAGTATTATTTTTGGGATGCGATGGTCCTCCATCCTAGAAACATGCCCAGCCCAGCGCAGCTGTGTTTTCAATATCATGGCCTCAATGCTGGTGATCCCTGCTTGCTCAAGGACAGCAACATTTGTCACATAGTCAGTCCAGTGTATATTTAGGATTGTGCGTAAACTGTGCTGATGGAAGCGTTTGAGGAGTTGTAAGTGTTGGCGATAGGTGACCCATGTTTCAGACCCATAAAGGAGAACAGACAGTTCAATGGCTCTATACACACTGATTTTTGTGTTTTGTCTCAGGTGTTTATTACTCCAGACTCTTTTGTAAAGGAGGTCTAAGAGAGTAAGAAAAGCCCCTGAAAGGTTTGTTGTCCAGGAGGCCAGATTGTGTAATGTTGTGGCAGATGAACCTGAGGGCTTTCAGGAACTCCTAAAGCTTCCTCAGGAGGAGAAAGAAAAGTGGAAGTGGCAATGGATTCTGAGTTCGAGTCATTGGTTGAAAGGCAAGTGTTTCAAGTGGTTGAGAGGCCCAAAGATCAAAAGGTTATTGGTTGCTGGTGGGCATATAAGCTTAAGGACATGCCTGACAGGACACAGAAGTGCAAGGCACGTTTAGTTGTGAAGGGTTTTTGCAAGAGCGCTACACCAACTTTGATAAGATGTTTTCTCCCACAGCGAAGCCAGAGAGTCTGAGGATGGTGTTAGCTGTTGCAGCCAAAAGGTGAAGGGTAGTGCAGTATTTTGATTTTGAGACAGCATATTTGAATGCTGATCTGGAGGAGACAGTGTACATGGAGCAGGCCCCAGGGTATGACAGTGCAGGAGAGAGTAAGGTGTACTTGTTGTGCAAAGCACTTTATGGCGCATGCTGTTGGAACAGGTGCATCCATCAAGTTTTGGTGTCACTTGGATATACAAGAAGTGTTGCTGACGCTTGTGTATATACCAAGGGGGCAGGTGACAATGCTGTCATGTTAGTGATGTATGTGGATGACCTTTGTGTGGTGGCAAAGAGTGCCAATGATGTGAAGCAAGTCCAGGTGCAGTTGGAAAAACAGTTCAAGCTGAAGGACCTAGGCAGCCTAAAGTGTCATTTAGGTATAGAAATAGAGAGAACCGGTCTTGGTGAGTTTTTCCTGAGCCAGAGGAAAAGGACAGACAATCTTGTAGCCAAGTGTGGGCTAAGTGAGGCCAAGGTAGTCAGAACCCCCATGACTACAGATTTTGTGAACTTGGAGGTAGAAAGGTGTTTTGAAAGGCCTGATTTGTATAGCTCTGTGGTTGGTAGTTTGTTGTTGATTGCCAACAACACCAAACCTGACATAAGTTTTGCTGTTGGGGTGCTTAATAGGAGGGTATCCAAACCTAGGAAGGTGGATTAAAATGCTCTGAAGAGAGTCATCAGGTATCTCAAGGGGACCAGGGACTTGTGTCTAAATTTGGCAGGGAGCCAGATGACACTTAAGTGCAATGTAGACAGCTCTTTTGCAGCAGAAACTTCTGACAAGAAGTCTGTGACCAAGTTGGTGGTCAGATATGCAGAGAGTCCCATAGTGTGGAGAGCCAGAAAGCAGAATTGTGTGGTATTAAGCACAACAGAAGCTGAATTTGCTGCCTTATCTGAAATGGCAAGTGAAATACAATGGTTAAGACAGATGCTAACAGATCTTGGAGAGCCGTGAAACATGCCTGTTGAGGTGCACAAAGACTCCCAAGCTTGTATTGCAATGGCAGAGACAGAAAACCTAAAGTGTAGGATGAAATACATTGCGGTATGCTACCAGAATGTGAGGCAGTTGATACAAGAGGGTGTCCTGTGTCTGCGTTACTGTCCATCCAAAGACAACATTGCAGACCTGCTCATGAAAGCCCTTCCAGCAAGAAGCCATGATGAGCTGGCAAAGAAGCTGGGCCTTGCCACCAAAGTGTAAGGTGGAGGCGTCATAAGGGAAGGTCAACCAAAATACCATTGGTGTCTTACAATGTATGTAAATGTATACAATGTACTGTTGTTGTGTCTGTATGACTGTACCATGTTTGTATATATATTAATTTTATTAATTTTATAATCATACATTATAATATCCAATCAATACTTATTTAGTAAAACACATAATATTACCATAAGCATCGCAATTTTTCTATTAACTAATTTGAAAAGTTAACATAAATTCTTTGCTATAATTCTTTTCAAGAATATTAATTCTCCTACCTTCCTACCACCTCAGTGCTCCCCTTCACTAGAGCCGTTATCCCTTACCTGATCTTTCCAGAATCTCATTTCTTCTCGTGGAGGTAACCTCCCATCTTTTGTCTGTAATACTTTTTTCACAAATACTTTCCAAATTTTATAAAAATCACTTTCTTTCCAACTTCCTCTTCTTACTTTAATTCTACATATTAACTTATCATTTATTGCCATTTTCCAAACTTCTTTGTACCACTCCTCCACTTGTACATTTATTTGCATTTTCCAATGTCTTGCTATAATTAATCTTGCTGCCATTAATAAATTTGTTATTAAATCCTTTTCTGCTTGGTTCCCATTCTCTCCATTATAAATTGACTGCAATGCTATACTCGGTTTCCTTTCTATATTTATATTCAAAATATTCTCTATTTCTATAAAGACCATTTCCCAAAACTGCTGTACAAATTTACAATTTCACCACATATGCATATACGTACCCATTTCTTTCCAACAATACAGTCGTCCCTTCACATTCGCGGGGGTTACGTTCCACGGACCCCCGCGAATGTGAAAAAACCGCAAATACTGTTTCCCCCCCTCCCCTGCCATAGCGACCATGGGGCCTCCGGAGGCCCCATAGTCGCTTTCCCTTGCCTCCCCAGGGCCTTCGCGGGGCTTCCGGAGACCCTCCGGAGGCCCCGCGGAGGCCTTCCCTGCCCTCCCCAATCCACCCCCAGGGCCTTCGCGGGGCCTCCAGAGCGTCTCCGGAGGCCCCGCGGAGGCCTTCCCAGCCCTCCCCACTCCCCCACAGGGCCTTCGCGGGGCCTCCAGAGCGTCTCCGGAGGCCCCGCGGAGGCCTTCCCTGCCCTCCCCAATCCACCCCCAGGGCCTTCGCGGGGCCTCCGGAGGGTCTCCGGAGGCCCCGCGGAGGCCTTCCCTGCCCTCCCCAATCCACCCCCAGGGCCTTCGCGGGGCCTCCAGAGCGTCTCTGGAGGCTCCGCGGAGGCCTTCCCTGCCCTCCCCAATCCACTCCCAGGGCCTTCGCGGGGCCTCCGGAGGGTCTCCGGAGGCCCCGCGGAGGCCTTCCCTGCCCTCCCCAATCTACCCCAGGGCCTTCGCGGGGCCTCCGGAGGGTCTCCGGAGGCCCCGGGGAGGCCTTCCCAGCCCTCCCCACTCCCCCACAGGGCCTTCGCGGGGCCTCCGGAGACCCTCCGGAGGCCCCGCGGAGGCCTTCCCTGCCCTCCCCACTCCCCCACAGGGCCTTTGCGGGGCCTCCGGAGGGTCTCCGGTGGCCCCGCGGAGGCCTTCCCAGCCCTCCCCACTCCCCCACAGGGCCTTCGCGGGGCCTCCGGAGGGTCTCCGGAGGCCCCGCGGAGGCCTTCCCTGCCCTCCCCAATCCACCCCCAGGGCCTTCGCGGGGCCTCCAGAGCGTCTCCGGAGGCCCCGCGGAGGCCTTCCCAGCCCTCCCCACTCCCCCACAGGGCCTTCGCGGGGCCTCCGGAGCGTCTCCGGAGGCCCCGCGGAGGCCTTCCCTGCCCTCCCCAATCCACCCCCAGGGCCTTCGCGGGGCCTCCAGAGCGTCTCTGGAGGCCCCGCGGAGGCCTTCCCTGCCCTCCCCAATCCACTCCCAGGGCCTTCGCGGGGCCTCCGGAGGGTCTCCGGAGGCCCCGCGGAGGCCTTCCCTGCCCTCCCCAATCCACCCCCAGGGCCTTCGCGGGGCCTCCGGAGGCCCCGCGGAGGCCTTCCCTGCCCTCCCCAATCTACCCCAGGGCCTTCGCGGGGCCTCCGGAGGGTCTCCGGAGGCCCCGGGGAGGCCTTCCCAGCCCTCCCCACTCCCCCACAGGGCCTTCGCGGGGCCTCCGGAGGGTCTCCGGAGGCCCCGGGGAGGCCTTCCCAGCCCTCCCCACTCCCCCACAGGGCCTTCGCGGGGCCTCCGGAGGGTCTCCGGAGGCCCCGGGGAGGCCTTCCCAGCCCTCCCCACTCCCCCACAGGGCCTTCGCGGGGCCTCCGGAGGGTCTCCGGAGGCCCCGCGGAGGCCTTCCCTGCCCTCCCCACTCCCCCCACAGGGCCTTCGCAGGGCCTCCGGAGACCCTCCGGAGGCCCCGCAGAGGCCTTCCCTGCCCTCTCCACTCCCCCACAGGGCCTTTGCGGTGCTTCCGGAGGGTCTCCGGTGGCCCCGCAGAGGCCTTCCGTGCCCTCCCCAATCCACCGCCAGGGCCTTTGCGGGGCCTCCGGAGACCCTCCGGAGGCCCCGCGGAGGCCTTCCCTGCCCTCCCCACTCCCCCACAGGGCCTTCGTGGGGCCTCCGGAGGGTCTCCGGAGGCCCCGCGGAGGCCTTCCCTGCCCTCCCCACTCCCCCACAGGTCCTTTGCGGGGCCTCCGGAGGGTCTCCGGTGGCCCTGCGGAGGCCTTCCCTGCCCTCCCCAATCCACTCCCAGGGCCTTTGCGGGGCCTCCGGAGACCCTCCGGAGGCCCCGCGGAGGCCTTCCCTGCCCTCCCCACTCCCCCACAGGGCTTCGCGGGGCCTCCGGAGGGTCTCCGGAGGCCCCGCGGAGGCCTTCCCAGCCCTCCCCACTCCCCCACAGGGCCTTCGCGGGGCCTCCGGAGTGTCTCCGGAGGCCCCGCGGAGGCCTTCCCAGCCCTCCCCACTCCCCCACAGGGCCTTCGCGGGGCCTCCGGAGGCTCTCCGGAGGCCCCGTGGAGGCCTTCCCTGCCCTCCCCACTCCCCCCATAGGGCCTTCGCGGGGCCTCCGGAGGCCCCGCGGAGGCCTTCCCTGCCCTCCCCACTCCCCCACAGGGCCTTCGCGGGGCCTCCGGAGAGTCTCCGGAGGCCCTGCGGAGGCCTTCCCTTCCCTCCCAGGGCTTTCACGGGGCCTCCGGAGGCCCCGTGTCACGGTTTTGGGGGGGCCCTGGGGGGGCCCTCCCAAAACCGCGAATACTCGAAACCACGAATGTCGAGTTCGCGAATGTGGAGGGACAACTGTATTTAGAGTTATTCTTGTCTATATTATGCAATCTTACTGGTGTCAAATACCATCTCCATATTATTTTATAGTAATTTTCTTTTATATCCGTATTGACATATTTTTAGTTGTCTTTGTTTCCAAATCTTATCCCACTCATGATCTCCAACTTTTTGTTTCAAATCTTCCTCCCATATTCTCCTTAAATATTCATCTTTGTCATTTTTATCCTTATTTTTATCAATATTTTATATAATTCACTTGTAATACCTTTCAAACGTTCATTATTATCCATCTTTTCACCTTTTTTCACCAAATTTTCAAATTTTGTGAACTCCCTTGTTTCTTTATGATTCTTTTTCCAATTTTTAATCCATTGTTCTAACTGTATGCAATTAAACTATGAAATGTTCATTCCATATAATTTCTCTCTTGTACTCCCTTTCTCACTCATCCATCCTATCCATCCCTCTATTTTGTCTAGTCCTCTTTTCTTTAATTCCTTTCCCATTTTTCCTTCAAATTATTTGGGAATTTTTTCCCCATTATAACTGGTGTTAAAACTGAATCAATAGGCAAAAATTCTTTCTTATATTTATACCATATTTCCCATATATTTTGCAGAAATGGGTTCTCAATTCCTTTAATTTCCTTTTTTGTAAAATTACCAAAAATATATTCCATATTCTCTTATCTATTCTCCCTATATCTATCTCTAACCATTCTAAATCTCCCTGTCCTATAATTCCTTCTATAACATATCTCAATTGATTAGCTTCACAAGATCCTTTTATATTGGGAAGGCCAAGTCCTCCCTCCTTCTGTGATATATACCAAAATAATTCATTTAATCTTGTCCTTTAACCTCCATTACTATATTTATTCAACATATTTTGCCATTTTTTCAGTTCTACTTCTGATATTTTTATTGGTAACATTCTAAACAAAAAATTTATTTTAGGTAATATTTTCATTTTAACTAAAGCTACTCTTCCAAACCATGATAGTTGAATATTTTTATATTCTTCCAACTTCTTTTCCATTTCTTTCCTTAATACCATAATATTTTTCTCTTCTACTTCTTTTAAATCTTTTGTAATATTTATTCCTAAATACTTAATATTACTTTTAAATCTTACTTCTAATTTTTTCTCTTTTACAAATATATTTTCTTCTTCCTTAGTATAGTTAAACAACATCATGTCTAATTTATTCCAATTAACCTGTAAACCTGTCATCTCCCCAAATAATTTTAAATGTTCTTTAATTTTTCCTATTCCATTAAATCAACTCCTTAATTGTTAACAATGTATCATCAGTAAACAAACTTATCTTGTGTTTTGTTTCTAATCCAATTTCTTCTATACTAGTATCATTTCTTTTCACATTTGCTAGAATTTCTATTACCATTGCAAACAATATTGGAGAAAGTGGGCAACCTTATCTTGCTCCTCTTGCTATTTTTTATCTCTCTTGTTATTCCATCATTAACCATCACTGTAGCTGTGTTATAGGAATATATGTCTGGCTTTTCTTCGCAAACGAAGATTCAGGAAGGACTCATCCCGTGCTTTCTGCAAGTGCGCTGATGACTAAAAAGGCCAATCCGAGATAAACAAGTCCAGTTGCAGAAAGCACAGCAGAAGGTCTCCTTGGGTGATCTTTCCGGGTTGTGATTCTTTCTGCGTTGTCGTTTCTCTTCAAGACTTGTTCGGCGTGAGTTCTCAAATAAGGCTGCAGCATTGTGGATAGTGATCTATTAATCCTCTAAACCTCTTCCTCATTCCAAATTCTTTCAGTATTATTTTTAATATTGGCCATTCCACACAGTCAAATGCTTTAAAAATATCTAATACTAATCTCCTTGCCTTTAATTTTGTTTTTCTGATTACATGTATTTTATTTAACACCCTTCCTATTAAATTTGACATTTGTCTTCCTTTCACAAACCCACATTGATCCTTTAATATATACTTATGCATACAACTATTCATTCTCTTTGCCATTATTGCTGATAATAACTTTGCATCTTGATTTATCAATGATATTGGCCTGTACGATCCAGGGTCCATCAAATCCTTATCTGGTTTTGTGTATACTTTGTACATATCGTAACTGCTTTGAGCTTCAAGATAAAGTACCTCATGTTTATTTGGAAGACAATCTCTCTGTCTGTGAGTATCCTTCTTGGGAACGGGTTGCTGCTGACTTCTACTGAGATATTTTTTGCTTCCTCTGGGGATTGAGTGTCCTATCATCCCCAACAAATAAATCTCCCCTTCCTCCAAAGCGCATGTGCTGCCCATCACAGTTGTTACTCAAACTATTTGTGTAAATAAAGATGTTGCAAAAAATGGGCTCTCCCCGCTCTTTGTGTGTGTGTGTGTGTGTGCATGTGTGTGCAGTATCAGGTTGTTGAATCATATTCTCTGTGTCCCCACTAAGCGTCTTTCCTCAGCTGCTGCTTCTCAGTACAGATCTGCTCCATCTTGCATTTCTTTCTTCCTGCTTTCTTCCTGCTATATTAGATGACCCTGTTTGGTTTTAGTTCTGCTTTTTAATAAATCTCTTCATAACTATCAATTTACCGGCCTCTTAGAACTGGTTGAGAAAGAGACAGGGCAGTTTGAGCCCCAGACTCCAAGAGTTATCAGCCTTCAAGGGATCTTGTAGCACTTGTATGCCCTGTTAGCCCCCATCTTGGAATATCAAAATATGGTAATAGGCTATATTTAATAATTTGGCTCAGTTGGGCTATCCATGTGCTTACAGGTAAACCAGGACAGGTGGAAATTGCCAAAAAAACCTCTTTCAAGTGAGACTCAACACTAATCCACTCAGTAATGGCAGAAACCCTTTATTGCTTGTAAAATAGGATTTCCCTCTCCTGCTCCCCTCCAACAATAGACCTTGCTGGTTTCCTATTCAATTCCAAAGTACTGATTATTAACGATCATTAACTCTTCCTGAGTATCCTTTGTTTTAGTCCTGGGAACCTCCGAGAACTATTGTATTTCATGCACAACTCTTATCCCTGCAAGGGAATAATTTCATATACATATCACTCTAAAACAGTGATGGCGAACCTATGACACGCGTGTCAGTACTGACACGCGTAGCCATTTGGGCTGACACGTGGCCATAGGCCTCTTCCCCCCCATCCGCAACCTCCCCCTCCCTAAAGTGCCGATCGGTTGCCACTTTAGGGAGGGTGGGAGGGTGGAGGAAAGTGGTGGGCAGGGCTACGAAGCCCCGATTGCCACTTTAGGGAGGAGGGGGGTGGAGCCTCCCCCCACCTGGCCACCCCTCCCCTGAGGCCTGCCGTGCTTCCCCAGAGCTACCTCAGAAAGGCCGGGTAAGGCAGCGGGCAGGCAGGTGGGAGTCTGCCCGGCCTCTCCCTGGCCTTCCCGAGGGGGCTCCGAGGCTTCAAAGCCCAGGAGCCGCCTCAGAAAGGCTGGGGAAGGCGGTGGGTGGGCGGGCGTCTCCCCGTACTCTTCCCAGCCTTCCCGAGGGCACTCCGATGCTTTGAAGGTCTGGAGCTGCCTCGGAAAGGCCGGGGAAAGCGGTAGGCGGGCAGGCGGGAGTCTCCCCAGCCTCTCCCCGGCCTTCCTGAGCGGGCTCCAGGGCTTTGAAACCCCGGAGCCACCTCAGGAAGGCCGGAGAAGGCGACGGGAGGGTGGGAGGGCATCTGGCTGGCCTCTCCCCAGGCTTTCCAAAGGGGCTCTGGGGATTGAGTGCCCCATATAGCCTCTTCAGGAAGGTTGGGAGGGGTGGAAGGAGCGCGGCGTAGAGGCTTTTCAGCCACCCCCACCCTCCCAAAGCCGCAACAAGGCTTAGAAAGCTCAATAGTGGCTTTGGGAAGGGCTTGGCTCCCCCCCCCCAATGGAGCCAAGCCCCAGGAGAGCGGGGAGTTGAGCACCTGGCTTTATCAGCAAGCACTCTGTTTAAATCAGCCCCTCTCCCCTGAGCGGGAGGGAGAGAAGCTGATTTAAATGGGGTGCTTGCTGAGCAAACCGTGAATAATCAAAACCGCGAGTGTGAAAGCTGCGAATGTGGAGGGGCAACTGTATACATTTATGTTATTTAAACAATAAATATTGCAAAATAATGTTTTTTCCTCAAAGTGACACACCACCCGAGTTATGCTCAGTTTTTTTGGCAAAGTTTGACACACCAAGCTCAAAAGGTTGCCCATCACTGCCCTAAAACAACACCCAGTTGCACACAGTTCCACTTCCAACCCTCCATACTGCTGGTTTGCTGCATGACCCTCCGAACACAACTCTGAGATCCTTGTTGCTGCAGGAACCTCTGGTCTCCTGTACAGGTGTTGTGTCACCCATCATCCCCCTCTCTATCCCTATCCAAATACTTCCTACTTATTTCATTAGCCATGTGTGAGTACTGAGTGTGTACATGAATGCTGTTGATATTATTTTCCAATAAAGACCATTCAATTGTACCTTTTGGCTTAGCGTCTCCTCCTTAGTATCAGTCTCCAAGATCCTGCTCATAACCTGCCTCTTGCATTGCCTAGTTGAGTGCATTAATTCCCCATACTAATATTAGTGTATTAGAGGGCCCTCACAGACCCCCAGCACTTTGGGTAACACATTTGAGATGAACAGAGATAAAGAAATCATAGCCTGATATTCCAGACTGACACAGATCTATGCCTTTGAATACTACCTCCAAGGGTTATGCAGTCCTTTCAGTTTTGGTTCAGCTGCAATTAAAGGCCTCTTATTTTCTCCTTTTAAACTGGAAGAAAACATTGAACAAGGCTGGATGTGTGAAACTGTGTGAAACTGCATGAGTAATTTGACATAATGATGGATGGTGTGTAGGCTGTTGGTATTTAAATTAACTAAATAAAATGCAATGGCTTCTAGTTTTGGAAACCTATGCTCTACTGCATGCCATCCTTTAATGGTTTGAACTGTTGGCTTTTATGTCTCAATAAAAGATATACAAAGCCTAAATGAAGATCTAAATCACCAAATCCACACTCCCTAAGTGGACATTTGGCTCAGTTTCCTGTCCCAGATGCAAGCTCCAGGAACAGAGATTCCACCTCAACATTAGGAGGAACTTTTTGACAGTAAGAGCTGTTCAGCAGTGGAACACACTCCCTCGGAGCGTGGTGGGGTCTCCTTCCTTGGAGGTCTTTAAACAGAGGTTGGATGGCCATCTGTCAGGGATGCTTTGATTGTGTATTCCTGTGTGGCAGGGGGTTGGACTGGATGGCCCTCGTGGTCTCGTCCAACTCTGCAATTCTATGATTCTAAATCCTGAAGAAAATGGTTAAGATTGTGTAAGACCTTTTGTAGAAGAAAGGTGCTCTCCCAGTTAGGATTTCCTTCCCAACTCCTAATCTTGAGTATGGTATTCTCCAAATTCTGGCAGCCCACTCCCATCCCGACTTTGCAAAGACTTTCTCTTCGCCTCCCATGGGAGGTGGGGATCCTAAACTCACATGTGCATGGACACATACAATCAAGCAAAGGCACATGAAGGGACTGGAATGAAGCTGAAGTTTTTAGGAAAGCTTTATTTGAAGCAAGAAAGTCTTACATTAGCAAAGAGAATCTGTATGTGAAATCACCTCAATTCAGGAGCAAATGACAAGGATTAGTAGACATTCTTACACCCTATTCTGCTGAGCTTAGTTAGAAACAGGGGCCTTAATGAGCCAATAGTAGCTCCGCACATTCCTATTCTTTTTAAGGCACCAATGGCATGCCATGATTTCCAAGGCTAAATTTCTTGCAAAGATTTCCCAGGGGGTTATGCATTTGAATGATTAGCTTCTTTCTTCCCTCCTTGTTGTTCTGGTGTCAGGGCACACCCTCTGCTCTGCTCTCCATACAAGTAGAAGCAAAGAGGCTAGACTAAATGTTTCTTGTCTCGTCTCCCAAAGTAAGTAAGAAGAAACAATCCCCTCCTTTCTCCTTGATCTGGGAGCGGCCCCTTTAGCTGAATTCTCTCTCTTGATTTCCAAACAGGGAAATATGTCCTCTGTGTGTGTGTGTGTGTGTGTGTGTGAATGGCAAGCTGTGAGCAATTGTGGGTTGTTACTGAATGCACAGCATTTAATGACATCAATTTTGGCTGAGAAATATCAGGGCTATGGGGGGAGTGGAAGTGGAACAGGAAGAAAGGGAGGGAGGAAGAGGAAGGGGAGGAAGAAGAGGAGGGAGGAGGAGGAAGAAGTGGAAGAGGAAGAATAAGAGAGAGAAGAAGGAAGTAGAAGAGGAAGAAGAGGAGGGGGAGGAGGGAAGAAGGAAGGGGAAGGGGAAAAGGAAGAGGAAGAAGAGGAGGGAGGAAAGAAGAGGAGGAATAAGGGATGGAGGAGGAAGAAGAGGAAGAAGGAGCAGAAGGAAGAGGAGGAAGTGAGCAGTGAGGAGCAGCTGATTTTTGCCAGGAAGTCTCATCCAGGAGGGGGAGGTGGCACAAGAGGGTCCTACCAGAAAGCGGAGGAGGAAGGTTGGCTGCACTCAAGTTGATTATCTAGGGGAGGGGAACAAGAGGAGAGGAGAAGAAATCAGGACTAAATACTCCCTGGAAGCCCAGAGGACTCAAGTGAGGCTATTGAAGGAGGAGGAGGAAGTGGAACAGGAAGAAAGGGAGGGAGGAGGGAGGAAAAGGAGGAGGAAGAGGAAGGAGGAAAGGAGGAAGAAGAAGAGGAAAAAGAGGAGGGAGGAGGAGGAAGAAGAGGAAGAAGGGAAGGAGGAGGAAGAAAAGGAAAGAAGAAGATGGAAGAGGAAGTAAAAGAGGAAGAGGGAGGAGGAAGAGTAAGGAGAAGGAGGAAGAAGAGCAGGAGACCTCCTGTTCACCCCCCCCCCCATCATTGGCTGCCAAACTGACATGGGTTTCCACTCACAGGCCCCCCCCTGTGGTGACGGACGCCGGGGCCCTCCTGCATCTTCCTGGCCTTGAAGAAGAGGATTGGGCCCATGACGACGCCCAGGATGCCGAGGGCCAAGCCCAGGCCACAGAGCACGTTCTCCATTGTCTCCGGGATGGGAGCTGGATTCCGGGGATCTGGGAGAGATAAGAGGAGTGGGAGGTCAGAACCGCCTGCGTGGATGTTCATCAGAGTAACTTGGACTTGGCTGAGAAGCAAAGCCCAGACAGACCTTTTCCTTTCTCCCATCACCTGGCCTGGATCTCTCATGTTTCCCCCCTGAATCAGAAGCTCCCTTTTCTTCTCCCCTGCCAAGAAGGACCCCCTGGGTCACACTCCCAGTCTTCCTTCTCCCTCAGCTTTGTTGTTGTGTTCATTTACATACACCCCCTTCCTCCCTCACACCTCTACCTACAACAAAATAAATTAATTTACCCAAATATGTTGATTTGCATGACTTGGTGAGAGCTTAAGGGCTCACTTCCAGGCAACCCCAGAAGCAACATTGTGCCACTCCCAGGTGTATTTTTGGCCAATACCACCCTCCCATTCTTTCCTTTGAAGAATTTGGGGTTCTTGTGGGGAGGTGTTGAAAGTGTGAAACCAACCAAATGGCCATGTTTTAAAGCCACTTTGCCGTGTTTGGGGCTCTTTGGGCATAATCCCACCCCTCACTTTTCAGAAGAATTGTTCTGGCTGCTTGGAGGGCTACCAAAAAGTAGCTGGACTAACCCTACCCCAAAGATGGCCATTTTTTTCTGCACCCCTATTTTAGGGTTTTGTTCTTCTCAGCCCAGAATCTGGACATTTGACTCCTAAAGTAAAGAGGAATGAGTCCAAATCCTACTGACTTACACCAGATCTTGGTCAGAGGCTCCTGGAGTCCCCAGTGGTCCACCCGGCAGGTGTAGATGTCTCCGTCCTTTGGGATGAACTTCAGGTAGGAGAACTTCCGGAAAGTGAAGTCCACGCTACGGTAGAAGCCAGTCTCCTGAACCCCATTGGAGACTACCTCCCCGTTTTTCAGCCAGGTGATGTTCAGGACTGGGGGGGAGAATTTGTCCACGAAGCAGATGAGCATGTTGGGGTCTCCCAACTCCATGGGACTTTTGGGGTACACAGTTGCTGAAGGAGCCACTGAGAAAGGGGGAGAAGAAGTTAGGGGTCCCCTGACCCAAAGCCCTTCTTCCCCTCTCCTCCCCAACACCTTCACACTCCCAGCCCCTCCAAGGCCTTGGGGTTCCTTTTCCCTGATGTCCCCCTAAGTCTGCCCCCTCTGAGGCTCTTCCTAGCAGCAGCAATTGCATCTAAAGCAAAGCCAGAGGTAGGGAAGGAAGGCCTGGCCCTGCAGGTGTTATACTCATGAGTAAGCTCCTTTGCAGAACTGGTTGCACCTGTGGGGTGCATGTGCACGTGCGCACACACACACACACACACACAGTACCCATTGTGCATGGATAAAAACACATATGCTGGGATATGAAAATCTCCCACCAACCATACATTAGGTATGCTTTTCTTTGCATGCACTCACTCAAGAGTTCCTCTGAGCATGCACAGAGTTCTGTGTCCCTCTAATTAACAAGTGGAGTGGTTGGGCTTTGGGGGAGGCACTAGTTGGTGGGGGTTCCTGGCCTGGCGGGTGACTCTCCAGCCCCATACCTCAAGGGGGTGCTGGAGAGAAGTTGGGGGGATGCAGGGTGGGCAGGAATTTGGTGCTCCAGAGCAGTCCCCCTTCCCAGCCAAGGTGGGTCACCAGGTCTGCCCCGCATCAGAGCTGTGGCATTTTTGGAAGAGGGGAGACTTCCCTTGGCAGCTTCAATCTATTGGGGAACTGGGAAAGGGGGTTGCAGGTCCAGAGAGGAGAAATTGGGAAATCCTGGGTGTTAATACTGGATTATTCTTTTAATTATGACCATCCTGGATTTTCCCCCAACCCGGGACTCTGGGTAGATGTTTGCAAATGTTAAAACAGCTGTAATTTTAAAAAATCTACATTGTAGCAAAGTTTAAAATATAATTGAACTATCAATGCAATGAAAACAAGTCAAAAGCAAAAGCATTGAAGCAGCATCCACAAATAAAGAGGGCAGGATATGCAGGATGGCCCTTTTCTCCCTGAGCCATCCACTCTTCTCACATGATTGCCTGGGAAAGGAGAGGAAGGAAGGGACACTCTAACCTCTCCTGGAAGGGAGGTCCAGAGCCTGGGAGGGGTAGCCACTAAAAAGGCCCCGATTCTCCCAAGTTCCCACACCAGATGTACCCATGAGGGTGGTGGGAGGGAGAGAGAAGATCTGAGAAGATGTCCTGAAAAGATCTGAAGACACAGGGAGGCTTCTGGGGGGGAGAACAGGGTCCTCCCCATAGGTGTGACCTGGACCATCATCACCAGTGCTTTGAATGCTGCCCTGCAATGGACTGGCAGCCAGTTGCAGTGAATGAGTGCCATGAGAGGCCACCTCCTGACTTAAGCTCTTTGGGCCAAATGAAGTTTGCGAACTCTCTTTGAAGAGCCCCTAATTTAACCAGGAAGCATTTCCTTGCAATAAAACAAAACAAAATACATCAGCTTGCTTCAAAACAAAATAGCAACTGCACAGGCATCTTTCAGGAGTGCCTGAGTTGCTGATTCCCCCATGGCAGAAAGGGGGTAGGACTAGATGGCCCTTTGGGTCTCTTTCATCTCTAGGATTCTATGAAATAAATCAGCCTTAAAGGTGCTTGAAATCCATGAAATGGCCATCCGTTGGGAGTGTTTTGACTGGGTTTTCCTGCCAGGCAGAAGGGGGTTGGACTAGA
The DNA here is from genome assembly GCA_030847615.1 of Gambelia wislizenii. NCBI lineage: Eukaryota > Metazoa > Chordata > Lepidosauria > Squamata > Crotaphytidae > Gambelia > Gambelia wislizenii. Next base: position 4,845,227 of record JAUMIR010000002.1, on the reverse strand, counting down.
TGGCCCTTGGGGGTCCCTTCCAGTTGTATGATTCAAAGGAGGTGTCACTCAGAGGGAAGCCAGGAGGGGCAGAGGCTTTCAATGGGGGAAGGGAAGGGACCCCACAAGCACCCCATTCTCCCCACCCCAGTTCCAGATACCATTCTGGGCCGGGGTGTGGTTGCTGCGTTTCATCAAGACTTCCAGGTTGAACTTCATGGTGGCCATGTTGCCCACCGCCCCCTGGGCATCGAAATCGGCGAAGTGGGTGAAGTCGGGCAGCCTCCAGACATTCTGCTTGTGGTCCCAATCCACGTGGAGGATCTCCTCATCATCAAAGTCATGGAGGAACTCCCCGGACTCCTTTCCCGAGGGGAAACTCTCCAGGAAGAAGACCAGATGGATTTCGCTGTCAACTGAAGGCAGAGGCATTTGAGGGGAAAAGGAGAAAAAATATTAATATGATTTCACTGAATATTGCATGGCTTTCTCCCAGTACAGGACCCTGTAAGGGGGCTTACAGCAAAAAAGCAGAGTACAGATAAAACCTATTTGAGGCACATTTTTTTAAATAGTTGTACAGTTGTCCCTTCATATTCGCTGGGGTTTGGTTCCAGGACACCCCCCCCCCGTGAATACCGAAATCCGTGAATACTCAAGTCCCATGATATGCAATGACATAGCAAAATGGTGTCCCTGAAATAAGATGGCAAAATCAAGGTTTGCTTTTTGGATTATTATTTTTTAAAGAATATTTTCAAGCTGTGAATACTGAAATTCGCGGATTCCAAATCCGTGGATATGGAGGGACAAGTGTATTAGCAGTTGTCTTGTCAAGTAAAGAGGCGCCTCCTCACCTTTCACGGCTCTGGCACCCTGGGGGGCGAGGATTGGGACCAGGAGGAGGAGAGGCCCCCAGAGACCCCCCGGGGGGGAGACCCTCTTTGCCCCCATCGCCATCCTCTGGGCTCTCTTGCACAAGGGGCGAAAAGCGAAGCTGCTCCGTCCTCTCCTCTTCTGCCCCCCAAGTGGAAGCCCCCCCAGCCAGCTCAGCCAATGAGAAAAATCCCCTGCCTCTGCGTCATCTGTTGCCAGGTGGAACTCCCCCGAGAGGAGTCCCATCTGAACTTGGGGGAACTTTTCCTTCCTCCAGCTAAAAATCCTTCGAAGACCTATCTTCCTCAGGCAATTAAAAAAAAAAAAGCCCATTAAATTCCAACTTACCTTAAAGACCCCTTCTCTGACCCTCGTAATGTATCCTTTTTCTTAATAGTACAGTATATACAAACAATCATAGAGTTGGAGGGGACCCCAAAGGGCCATCTAGTCCAACCCCTTCATCCATTCAGGAAGACACCATCAAAGCACAAACAATCCAGCCTCTGTTTAAAATCGTCCAAGCAGCATTAACACACACACACCCCATTGGAAATGTTGCTTTGGGGGGGGCAGTCCATGCAGGCTGCGGGGATTATGGGAGTCGCAGTCCATACTGGCAGAAAAGTAACCAAGATAGTATCTGTCCATCTATTTGTTAATTTTTTAAAAAATTCAGATCTACTATTTAATTGCATCAATCTCATAACTGCCTTCAAAAACTATCAAAGGTCCCTATTTCTTTCTTTTCGGATGATTATCATAGTTAATCAACGTTTTCATTGCCATGGCCCGAGTCATAATCCTACGATCCTTTACATTGACCCATCAGTCCGCTGGACTCGCCTTCCGGACTTCCCTGCCTGGCGACTGATGACGCTGTGCAGGTCCCTGCCTCTGATTGGAGGATCGGCGGGGCGGGAGGGAAAAGGCTGGACGTTCTTGCTTGCTTTTATTCTGGAGACGGGGCTCGTCGGCCTTTTGCCCCCCCCAGGAAATCATCGCCATGCGCTTTAGGGGGATCCTGGCCTTGGCGGCGGCGATGGTGCTCAGCGGGGCGGAGTCCCCCCCAAGTGAGTTATATTTTGGGGTCCCGATGAGGGCGCTGTGTCCCCATTTGCACCCTCTCCCCGTCTGAATGTGGTCCCCCTCTTTCCCTTCCTGCCCAGTCTAGCTAGCTCTCCTTCTCCTTCATCCCGGAGAACCGGGAGACTTTGGGAGTTGGAGAGGGACCCTAGAGGTCATCTAGTCTGACTCCCCCGCTCCAGGCAGCATCTCCTGCCCTGTGTGTGTGTGTGCGCGCGCGCACCTTCAAGTCACCTGCCGACTTCTGGCGACCCCATAAATTTCGAAGGGTTTTCTTAGGCCAGGAGTAACTCAGAGGTGGTTTTGCCAGTTTCTTCCTCTGAAAGAAGAGCCTGGTATATTTTAGCAATCCTTCTGGGCTTGGGACAGGTTCTTCTTTTTGGACTGCCACTCCCAGAATCCCCCTTTCTGGGCACCTTTCCCCATGCTCTGGAAATTCTAGTCTGCAGCATTTGGAGAAAAGGGACCAAGGTCAGATCTAGCGCGTGTGTCTGATCCTCCAGGTTGCCTCTGGACTTGGCAGGAGGTTGGACTAGATGGCCCTTGGGGGTCTCTTCTTACTGTTATTCTATGATTCTATGCCTTGTGGCGACCCCATGAATTTCAGAGGGTTTTCTTAGGCAAGGAGTAGTCAGAGGTGGTTTTGCCACTTCCTTCCTCTGAAATACTGTTTACAGCCCCCGGGATTTATTGGCGGTCTCCCATCCAAGTCCTGTCCAGGGCTGACCCTGCTGAGCTCAATGGCTAGGGCATTTAATTTAGGCCGGGAAGTCAATAGGGAGCGACCACACAAGCGAACACTTCAACAGGGCTTGAGTTTGGTGCCTTGCCTTCTTCCCACCCCCGCCCCCATGGACCCCAAAAGGGGGCGGGGAACTGGGGGGGGGGAGAAGATATCAGTCCCCCACAAAGGATCCGGCAAGATTGAACTACAGTACAAACATAACGCCCGCGTACACACACACACACACACACACACACACACAGGAATCCCAACCAGGAGTTTCTATGTGGGGGGGCACTCCCCCTCTTGCACCCACACCCCCTCTTGCTGCCCCCCAGCCCTCCCCACTCCTTTCCCCTTGGCCTGCGCGGAGGGGGGGCGTTGAGGGAGGGCTGCTGGGGGCGGGGAGGGGAGCAGGGGTCCCCCACACACACCCTCCACCCAGACCCCCCTGACCCCCTCCTCCTCTTTTCTCCCCCCCCCCCTCCAGAGCATTTCCTAATCCAGCACACGGCCGAGTGCTACTTCAGTGCCAACGGGACCGGCCCCGAGGAGCCTCCCGGGGGGGTCCGCTTCATCGAGAGGTACATCTACGACCGGGGGGAGTACGTCCGCTTCGACAGCGCCCGCGGGGAGTACCAGGCCGTCTCCACCCTGGGGGAGCCCGTCGCCCAGTACTGGAACAGCCAGAAGGAGACGCTGGAGGACGCCCGGGCCGCCGTGGACTACTTCTGCCCCCACAACTACGGGATCTCCGCGCCCTTCGCCCACTTGCGGCAGAGTGAGTCCCTCCAGAGGGGGGCTTGGGGGGGAGGGAAGGAGGGGGCACGGAAATCGAGACAGAAAGGAAAGACCCCAGATCCCAAGCTGACTGGGGGGGCACACAGATGGACCAATGGTCTCCCCCCCTCCCAACTAGGCTGGGGAGGGCTGACCCCTTCCCCCGAAAGGCTCTGGCCAAACGCTCCCCTCCAGTCTCGATGGAGCCCCTTTCTCCTTGAAAGAACATTTCTCAGTGCTTGACCCCTGGCTGGATCCTGCCCAGAGTCTAGATGGCTATCTGTTGGGAATGCTTTGATTGTGTATTCCTGCAGGGGAGAAGGGGGTTGGACTAGATGGTCCTTGGGGTTCTCTTCCAACTCTATGAATTGAAAACACTGTCTTGGTGTGTGGTGGAGGCTCCTTCTTTTGGAGTTTTTTAAACAGAGGCTGGATGGCCATCTGTCCGGGATGCTTTGATTGTGCATTCCTGCATGGCAGAAGAGGGTTGGACCGGATGACCTCTGGGGGTATCTTCCAACTCTATGATGCTATGTGGGCGGGGGTCTCTGGTGGCCCAGTTATTTATTTATTTATTTATACCCCACTCTTCATCCACAAGGCTATCAGAACAGCTTACAAATTGTTTTAAGCAATAGCAATTTACACATCTACACTGCATTAAGCAGCTTCCAATGTGTGTTAGCTAATTTATAGTTTTTTAGAAGGCGGGGGGAAGGCACCCAATAGCACTTTGAGGACTAAGATTAGACCAGGGCCAGTTTAAGGCACCAGCAGCATCCGCATCTGCAGGGGGCCCCATCATTGTGGGGCCCTCATAGTAGTAACCCTCCCCCTGCAAAAACAGTATTAGTAATAATCTGAATATCCTGTACTATGAATAGCTTAGCCAAACAAGTCTTGAAGAGAAACAACAATGCAGAAAGAATCACAACCTGGAAACATCACCCAAGGTGACCCTCTGCTGTGCTTTCTGCAACCAGACTTGTTTATCTCGGACTGGCCTTTTAGTCATCAGCGTCCTTGCAGAAAGCACAGGATGAGTCCTTCCTGAATCATCATTTACAAAGAAAAGCCAGAGAGAGAGAGAGAGAATAGCTTAGGTTGAGTTAGGTTACATTGACTTGAGGTAAACATACGGCCCCCCCAAAATAAAGCATTGCAGGCCCCCCTGAAATTCCTTAAAGCGGTCCTGGATTAGACTCCTCTGATGCTAAATTAAATAATTTTAAAATATTAAATTAAATCTAAATAAATAATATTAATAATATTACATATTTTAAAAAATTGAATGATTAAAAATAATTAAAATTGAAGATTTTCCTTGAGTTTTTTCCAGGCTGTGAGGCCGTGTTCTGGAAGAGATTACTTCTGACGTTTCGCCTGCGTCTGTGGCTGGCATCTTCAGAGAATGGTTGGGTAGGAATGTGTGTGGAGTCTTACCCAACCCTTCTCTGAAGATGCCAGCCACAGATGCAGGCGAAATGTCAGAAAGAAACTATTCCAGAACACAGCCTCACAGCCTGGAAAACCCCCCACGGACAATCTATGGATGCCAGCTGTGAAAGCCTTCGACTTCACAATTAAAACTGTAATACTGTAGTGAAGTCAGCTTGACAGCAGTTAACAACAAAGAATCGTAGAATCTTCTTAAAGTTTGAAGGGAACCCCAGGGGCCATCTAGTCCAACCCCATCCTGCCAGGGCAGAAACCTACAGCTGAAGCAGACTTGAGAGGCAGACACCCAAACTCTGTTGAAAGGCCTCCAGAGAAGGAAAGTCCACTATGGACATACAAACATGACCATCCATTCCACTGGCGATGATTCTTGAATCCTTCACCTTGTTCTCTCTCACACACATGCACAGAGTTTGTGATCCCACATCTGCAGCTTGCCTCTCCTTACCTTTTGGGGCTTGAGACCTCCCAAGTGTTGGAAGGTTTTTGGACAGAGAAGAGGTGCAAGTGAGTAGCCCTGTGTGCCCCATCCACAAAGGGATTTACACATGTGTAAAGCTGCATTCACACACACACAAACATCACCAACAGGATGTGGCCATGCTTTGCTGGCCTCCATCTTTAAATTGCATTTGTAATGGAGGGTTTTATTTATTTATTGTTTTAAATGCTTCAACTTATCATCACACCTCCTGAGAAGTCTTTGGGCCCCTTCCTTTCTCCTCCTCCAGTTTCTGACCCCCTCCCTCTTTTTCTCTGCCTTCCTCTCCAGTTCAGCCCAAGATAATGATCACCCCCACGGACCATGATGACTCTTCTCGACACACTTTGCTGATCTGTGATGTGGCCGGATTCTGGCCTGCAGAGATCGAGATCAAGTGGTTCAGGAATGGCAAGGAGGAAAGGGGATCCAAAGTCATGACTACAGATCTCATCCGGGATGGGGACTGGACGTTCCAGATCCAGGTGATGCTGGAGACAAAACCAGAGCGGGGAGACATCTACGCCTGCCAGGTGGAGCACGCCAGCTTCACCACCCCTGCCAGAGTCCAGTGGGGTGAGAAATGAAGTTATGGGTCCTGTCCACATAACCCCAACCCTTCATCCCTCTCCCTCATCCTCTGGATTTTCGGGAGTAACTTGGGGTCCCTTCAAGGACTAATACCAATCCTTCCCCTTTCTTCACCTGGGGTGTTCCTTCTCTTTCCCTGCAGAGCCCCAGTCGGACTCCGCCAGGAGCAAAATGTGGACGGGGGTCGCCGGGATCATTCTGGGCCTGGCCTTCCTGGCTCCAGGAATCATCCTCTATGCCAGGAACAAGAAAGGTGAGGTGGAAAGTCTTAAAAGTGGTGTATAGGTGGCATCTCATGCCATCAGATTGTCACGGCTCTCCAGCAACATTTTGCTCTTCTGTGCGAGAGGATGCCGTCTCATGAGGCACCGTTTCACATAGGGTGGACTAGTAGCTCCCAAGTGGACCAGTTCGGGGAAAGCATGCTAGATGTCTTAGCTGATGTGACAAAATCTGTGAATATTGTCAGTTTTCCTAGGTCCAAACATTAATATGAAATGGAAACAGGCAATCTATTCCACTGTCAAACAGCTCTTACTCTCATGAAGTTCTTCCTAATGTTTAGGTGGAATCTCTTTTCTTGCCATTTGAATCCATTGGTTTTGTGTCCTGGGTCCCTTTCACACTCCACTGTTATACCACTATGATCCCAGTACAAATGCCACGACTGCATTGTCCTGTGGAGTCCTGGGGCATATACTTTCTTGAGGCACTAGAACTCCCTGGCTGGGAATTCTAAGTACCCCCTCCTCCCTAAACTACACATCCCAGGAATGCATAGGATGCAGCCATGGCAGTGAAAGTGGAATCATAGTGCTATAATGTGTGTTGTGTGCGGAAGGGCCCCTGGTCTCTGGAGAAGCAGAAACTGAGCTTTGCCTTTGAGGTGAGGATCTCTCCAGATGTTTGGAGATGATTCCTCAGGATGCTGACAGCGTGTCTCTCTCTCTCTCTTTTTCACGGGATGTTCTTCCCCAGACTCCAGGTAAGTTTTTTCTCTGATTTTCCACACCCCCTCCACTGCCCCCCTCCCTGCAAACCAGCCAGGCCTGCCTGGGATGCTCCCAGAGTGTCTCTGCATGCTTTTTGGCCATGGAGGAATTGGCAGCGTGAAAAGAGAAGGCCTGGCTTGTTAATTATTAATTATTAATTATTAAAATATTTCTGTCACCTCCACCATAATATGAAAAGATCTCAGGGTGCCCTTCAAATGAAATCAGTGCAAATATATTTAAAAGTGTAAATAGAGCAGAAACATACTGAGGATGGTTAACAAGTTAAAACAGGTTTAAAAGATCCAAATCCAATATTCATGAGCATCAACCAGAATGGCTCCCTCTTCCCGCCACCCTCCTCTCATGGTGTCTCTTGGTGAGTAAGGAAATCCTCTATGGCTGTGATCCAGTTTGGTGTCTTACGCATGAGTAAGCTCCCCTGCGGAGCCAGTTGGGCATTTCTGTCCAATGCAGAAGTTCTGCATTCAGTTGCAAAAGCAGAGTTGCACACAAGCAGGCACAAATTGCACCTTCAGCTGCACAAAGTCACAATTCGCTAAGATGGGGAGGAGCACATACCCTCTATATAACTCCATGAGCACAAAGCCATACGCCTTCCCCTTGACGTACGATGTGGGGGAGAGCGTGAACCAAGGATCAGAAGTAGATCCCAAGGCCCCTCAGGAGTCGAATTTTTTTAAAAAAATCATTTCAAAACTTTCATACGAAAAAATTAAAATAAACAAAAATTTTGATTGTTTTTTCAAAGAAAATTAAAAATTCAAACATTTTAAATTTTTAAAGAATATTTTTACCCAAATGCCATCTAGGGAGCATGGGGGGCATTTTTGCCATGTTACCTTCCCCGCCCCCCCGAGCCATTTTAGACCCAGGAGAGCCCTATTTCTAAAACAGGACGTAATGTCTGGTCACTTCCTACTGCTTAAAAAGCCCTCTTTTGGTCTCTTTGGGGGCTCATGGGGGTCTCCCAACCTCCCCCAATGGCCCACCCCAATGGGGGATCTTGGCCAACATTTGAAGTAGGACTAATTCTGAACATATTTGAACTGCTGGATGGACACCAACATTCCCATCACAGGCACAAGAAGGATAGAGATGTGGAGGATGATGAGGATGATTGCAAAACCTTCTCCATTCTCTGCTGAGACTGAGAGGGGAAAGAGGGCTCAGAGCCCAGAACCACCTGTGCGAAATGCCTTCTTAGTGAGCAGCCCCACGTGATCCATTCTAAATCCATTAGAGTTGACTGAACCGCACTCGAGTGCATTGAGATGCCCTGTGTAGCTCTTTCTCTAAATGGCCAGCAGGGGGTGACACATTAGCGCACTGGTACCTCTGAGCATATCAAGAGGTCCAGGCAGCAAATTTCTCGTAGCAGTGTCATCAGTACGCTGATGACACCCAGATCATCGGCGTCGAATTCCAGTGGCATCTCTCCTCTTAATTATTGTCTTAAAGCAGTAATGGGCTGGATGAGGAAAAACAGATTGAGATTAAATCCGGACAAAACGGAGGTGCTCAAGGTAGCGGCCCCGAAACCAGGAGTTGGGTTGCAATCGCCAGTCCTGGACGGGGTCACGCTCTCCGTTAAGGACTGTGTTCGCAGTCTGGGGGTGCTCCTTGATTCATCACTTCAGATGACTAGTCAAGTGAATGCGACGGTCAGGAGTGCTTGTTATCAGCTTCGGCTGATACGCCAGCTGCGCCCTTTCCTGGAAGGAAGGGACCTCGAGACTGTGGTGCATGCACTGGTAACCTCCCGTCTGGATTTCTGCAATGCGCTCTACATGGGGCTACCCTCATGCTTGGTCCGAAAACTTCTGTTGGTACAAAATATGGCAGCCAGAGTGGTCTCGGGAACATCTCAGAGAGATCATATAACTCCAGTATTAAAATCTCTCCACTGGCTGCCAATCAGTTTCCGGGCCCAGTATAAGGTGTTGGTTATTACCTTTAAAGCCCTAAATGGCTTGGGTCCAACTTATCTCCGGAACCGCCTCCTCCCATACAATCCTCCTGGCGCACTCCGGTCCTCTGGGAGGAATCTGCTTCAGCCACAAAAATCTAGGCTGTCTGCAATCTCCCAGAGGGCCTTTTTGGTAATCGCCCCCAATTTATGGAATGACCTGCCGAATGAGATCCATCAGTTGACAAGCTTGAGTAGCTTAAAAAAAGCACTAAAGACGGATGTCTTTCGCCAGGCCTTTCCTGATTAGATCCCGGCCTCAGGAGCTCAGTCTCCTGCCTTTTTAAAATTATGTATATATTTGTTTTTAATGTGTTTTTAGTTAGAAGGTTTTAATTTTATAGTGTTTAATGTCTTTTTATGGGGGTGGGTGGGGGTGGGTGGTGTTTTTAGTCATTATTATAATGTTTTAATTGTTGGAAGCCGCCCCGATTGTTTTTAGCAGAGGGGCGGGGTATAAATTATTATTATTATTATTATTATTATTATTATTAGAGTTTTATCCGTCAGGTGAAGAAATAAGCACACGGATACAGACATGTGTCTAAACTACTTCTTTTTACTAAAGCATAATATAGTGATATTTACAGTGAGTCTGAGACTCCTCTCATAAAGACTAAATATCACAGCATAACGTCCTTTCACTGCAATGCCCAGACAGAACTACACTGTCACAATGCATAGTCCAACAGAATGCATAACAGAGACACTGGTTCACACGCAGATTCTCTCATTCTCTCACAGAGATAAGGAATCCTTCCAAGGCTAGCTTCCCAGGCCTAACCATGACACTTCAGCTGCTGGATTTAGCCCTGGCCCCTGCAGGCTGTAACATGTCATACTTGCTCTTTACAGTATAAATTTACCAGGTTGCATATCCCATTATCCTGACAGGGGGTTCTGCAGCTGGCGCTTCCAGCCTTTCCTTGGGGAGCAGAGAGTCCCTCCTGGTGGGGATTTTGAAGGCCTCAGGCAGTGGCTTCTCCGGGGTGGCACAAAGTTGGGAAGGGTCTCTCCTCCATGGGGTCTCATCTCTCCGTTTCCTTCTCTGGCTACAGTGGCACTCATGAGCTAGACGTCTGCACTTCATGGATGCTGGGAATCCTCTTTCCTTCCTGCCAGCGGCTGCATCTTTTCCTCGCTCGGAGGAGGCAAAGTCTGGAGGGGAAAACACAGAAGCACAGGAGAGAGGAAGAGCACGAGACCCCCGGATCCAGACCCCTCCCCTCTCCCCTCCAAAGCACAAGCCCATCAGTTGCCTTTGCTGTCTCTATTTTTTGTGTGTGTGAGTTCCTTGGAGAGGGGCTTTTGGCGTTTGCGTTACTCTTTATGCTGCCGCTTTGAGCTGAGCTTTTGCGCAAGGCCTTGCATGCACACACAGCGACTGTGGCCCCCGGGAGTCACTCTCGGGGGGCCCAAAACTGTCCATGCAGCCAAAAGCAAAGGATTCTTCTTCAGGAAGCAAAAGATATTCTTTGACATCTTATGATTCCTCTTTCCTGCCCTTGGTGTGAGTTTTTATTTGCTTCTGGGTGATTTTTTTGCAGGATTGTAAATTTATGAGGCTGAAGATGGCTTTTCCCCAGTTCCTTATTTGCATGAAATGTCAAAACAAGAGATCCAGGAGTCTCTTCCGCACTGCAGGTCAGGCCTCATCTAGAGTCCTGTGTTCAGTTCTGAATGCCTCATTTTAGGAAGGATAGAGACAAGTTGGAACAAGTTCATAGAAGGGCAATGAGGATTATACGAGGATGGAGAACAAAACACATGAGGAGCGGTGGAAGTATCTGGACATGTTCAGAAGAGAGGGGTAACATGATGACCCTCTTTAATTACCTCAAGGGCTGCCCCAGAGGGGAGGACCAGGTCTCATGGTTTGACGTTACAGGAGGCTAAATTTTGGTTGAACATTAGAAGGAAGTGCTTGGAGGATGTCTTCATAAAGAGGCCAGAAAGCTACTTGCTGCTGGGGAGGCCCTAGCTGGATTTCCTGTACTAAACAAGGGGTTGGACTAGATGGCCTCTTGGGGACCCTGCCAACTCTAGAGTTCTATGAGTCCAAATCCCAGGATCCCACAGGTTGCAGCCAGGATAGTTATAATGGGAGTAAAATGGTCTAAGTGTGTAGTGTGAAAGGAACCCAGTGAATAAGGGCAGAGGGTTCTTTCCACTCTGTTGAGCCATTTTTGGAAATTAATAAAAATAAAATAACGGTGACAGAAGATGACACTGCTAAAGGAAGAAATAGCAACCTCAGCCTCTTTGTAAACTTATTTTTTGTGATAATAGAAACCTTCTTATTGCATATTCTACATTTCGCCTGGATCAGTCTAGCAACAGTTCATGGAAATATGAATACGATTTCTGTCTCTTTAATCAATAACATTCTTTCCAGCACTTTCCAGATCTCCTCACAGTGTTGTCATTGTGTTGTTTCTTCAATGTGTTTCCGATTTATGGTGACTCTCAACAAAGCTACCATGGAATTTTCTTGGCAAGATTTGTTCAGAGAAGGTTTGTCCCCATGGCCTTCCTCTGAGGCTGAGAGAGTGTGACCCAATGGGTTTCCATGGCCGAGCAGAGATATGAACCCTGGTCTCTCTGAGTCCTAGTTCAGCAGCATTCCAACAACTATGCTATACAACATCAAGGAGCCCTGGTGGTGCAGTGGTTAAATGCCAGTACTACAAGTCACCACATTGCAAGTTTGATTCCAGTGGGCTCCAAGGTTCACTTAGCCTTCCATCTTTTCGTAGGTCGGTAAAATAAATAAATAAATAAATAAACACTAGACCACACTGCCTTGCTCAGGATTTTCCTGGCTCCTCGTACTGTATTTGCAAACTCTGGTGCCACACGGGCACACACGGCAGTGCCACAAACTGGGAGGTCCATGTTCTTCCCCAAAGTGAAGGAGTCAGGAGTGGGTCCAAAGCATCAGAGATTGGTGGATTGGTCTGAGGTGGCCTCATTTTTTTTATGGTGTCTTTGGTGGCTTGGTGTCCACCCTGGTATGGGAGGCTGGTGTGTAGGGTATCCCCACCTATGGTGGCCAGGGTGGCCGTCTCTGGGCAGACTCTGTTTTTCTCAAGGAATTCTCAAGGAATCCATTTTGTTCTCCATGTAGCTTGGAGTGTGGATGGCCTGAGGACTGAGTCCATGTGCAGTTGGAGGAATCTCCATTTCTTCTACATCTTCCTTTTAAATTTTAGCTGAGTTGGAAGTTCTTTAGACATCCATCCTGGTTTCTTTAGAAACCTCCTGTCTTTCCTTCTCATAGAATCATAGAGTTGGACAAGACCTCCAAGACTATCTACTCCAACCCCTTTCTGCCCTGCAGGAATATGCATGATAGAATCATAGAGGAGAGAGAACTCCAGGCTTTCATAGAATCATACAGTTGGAAGAGGCCACGAGGATCATCTAGTCCAACTCCCCTCTGCCCTGCAGGAACACACAACCCAAGCATTCCCAACAGATGGTCATCCAGCCTCTGCTTAAAAACCTCCAAAAAAGGAGACTCCATATTGTTTGAAGGTGTGCCTTCAATATCTCACTTTGAAGAAACTCCCATCCATCATGAACTCCCTTCTCTTTTAGTGCTCCTGGCCATGGGATCAAACTCAATATTTCCTTACGTTTACTGAAATCAGCTTTCTTAAAGCTGAGAATGCAACCTGTGTAACTCTCTGACCACCATCCCACATGTTTACCTTACCTGCAACTCCCTGGATGATGGGAAGCCAAAGGGACACCCGAAATCTCCAGGAACAATGGTGCCAATGCTTCTCCAAAGTGAGTCCTGAAGGCCTTGTCTGGACTGACAGCCCTTCACCCTGGAAAATCCCCCCCATGCCAATTAGTGGGGGGGGGGGGATGGAGATGATGGGGGGAGTGAGGACATGAACTGGTCCCTGTCTGGCATTGTGGGGCTGAATCTCATAAGAAAATGCCCTCTTTCCTTCTCCCCCCCCCCCCACATCTCCAGATCTTCCATCTCACAACTTGGGACCAAACTTGGGTAACAACCTGAGACCATTAATGCTTGAACCTCCATGGTCCAAAGGAAGGGGGTGGAAGGGAGAAGGGGGTGGTCCTAGCAGGACATTTGTGGGGGAGGTTACCCATCTCCTTGCCCCCTCCTCCAAGAAATTTCCCCCCTCTTCTTGGCTGCTTTAGGGACTCTCCTGGGAAACTGATGGGAGACCAGAGATGGTTGAGGCAAAAGAAATCCTTTCTCTGCCTGGCAACCGATGACCATGACAGTCCTGGAGGCTCTGATTGGCTGAACTTGAGTCTGGACTCCAGGAAAATCTCTGCAGGGCATAAAAGACAGGGGACTCATCAGGGGGAGACCCTCCAGCCATGGAAAGTCCCTGGGGCAGAGACCTAAAAGGAGAGGAAGAAGTAGGGGAGGGGGAGAAGGCAAGGCAAGGTAACAGAGGTCTGCTGGGCCCTTTTTATTATGATCTGAATTTTCCTGGACTACCCAGAAACTTCATGCCATAACCATGTTGTCCCAGGAATCTTTGCCATTTTTGCTGCAAGGCACCAATCAGGGCTGCTGCACCTTTGGAAACTGAGGAGCAACAATGTCCTCTGCTCCTTCTACCTGCCCCTCCCCCAAAAGCAGGCACTGAGCACCATCAAAAAAACAGGCCCCAATTCTGGGTTTTCTCTTTGGTTTGGGCAAGTTTTGCAGTTTCTCTTCCCTAGTTCTGAACACCAGGCTGGGGAGGAAGAAATGCACCCTGCCCATGCTCAGAGGCACACTTTCCCACCTGTCATCCACCCACCCAAAAAACGCAGGTGCTGAGCATCATCACAATAACAGGATGGAAGGCCCTAATTCTGCTTTTTCTCTTTGGTTTGAGTCATAGAATCATAAGTGTTGGAAGATACCACAAGGGCCATCTAGTCCAACCCCCTTCTGCCATGCAGGAATAGACAATCAAATCATTCCCGACATATGGCCATCCAGCCTCTGTTTAAAAAACTCCAAAGAAGGAGACTCTATCACAGTCCAAGGCAGTGCATTTTGAAGTTTCTGTTCCCTAGTTCTGAACAGGAAGAAATGCACTCTGCCCATGCTCAGAGGCACCCTTTCCCTCCCTTCTTGTGTTGCCTTCCTGTATTGCCATTTCACACCCACCCAAAGAGTCCATTTCCAGGCAGTCCCTGACTTTTCTGAAAAAAGCCCCCCATCCTTCAGCTCTTGCTCCCCCCCATCATCCCAGCCAATCTGCTGAGAGAGTGTCAGTGACATCACCAGTTGCCACCAAACTCTGTCTGAACACAAATAGACAGGAGGACTTGGAGCTGATGCTGCTCCGAATTCAGAAAGTGAGAAGCCTTTTTGGACCAGATCCTGCCTTCAATGCCCCCACTCCTCCCAATGGCTATTCTCTCTGCATTTCATCCCAGAGGGAATATGGCTTCTTTCACACTCTGCACATGTTCAGGAGAACTCTCCTCTCCAGCCAGCCAGCAAGTGGAACTAAATACACCTCTGGCCACTGATTCCAGCTCATGAAGTTCTGACAAAACCGCCCATCCCTTTGTAATGACTAAGCCAAAATGAGACCCCCAAGGACACCAGTGGGTCCATTGACTTAGAGATGTGAGCTCAGGGGGGCAGCAGAGGCTTCTTGGGGGAAGAGACTGGGGCAAAGGGGCAGAGTGGTGGGGTCAGGGAGGGTGAAATGGGTCTCCATGTTGTCCTTGTGGTCCACTTCCATTGATGGTGATCCTCTGAAGAAGACACCCCTAAGAAGAGAGAGAGAGAGAGAGTCTGGTCACTCATGGTTGGACCCTGATCCTGACAGGAGCCTCCAAAGCTCTCAGATACAGAAGGCAACCTGGTACCATTCCTGGTATTGACTGTTACAATATAGTAGCTTTTAGTGACTAATATAACAATCGACAACAAATTTAATCGTATAGACCAAGTTAGCCACGTCTATTGTTGACAAATACAATCTTACAAACAAATTGACAGTACAAAATCTCTGGCTTTTCTTCGCAAACGAAGATTCAGGAAGGACTCATCCCGCGCCTTCTGCAAGCGCGCTGATGACTAAAAAGGCCAATCCAAGATAAACAAGTCCGGTTGCAAAAAGCGCAGCAGAAGGTCTCCTTGGGTGATGTTTTTGGGTTGTGATTCTTTCTGCGTTGTCGTTTCTCTTCAAGACTTGTTCGTCGTGAGTTCTCAAATAAGGCTGCAGCATTGTGGATAGTGCGTCTCCATGCCTCCCGATGTGAGGCCAGGGCGGACCACTGTTGGTGATCAATTTGGCCAAGCCTGAGATGTTGTTTCAGGGAGTCTTTGTATCGCTTTTTTGGAGCGCCCCTCTTACGCTGACCCGTGGCGAGTTCACCGTAGAGTAGTATTTTTGGGAGGTGATGGTCCTCCATCCTAGAAACGCGCCCTGCCCAGCGCAGCTGTGTTCTCAATATCATGGCCTCAATGCTGGTGATCCCTGCTTGCTCAAGGACAGCAACATTCGTCACATAGTCAGTCCAGTGTATATTTAGGATTGTGCGTAGACAGCGCTGATGAAAGCGCTCGAGGAGTCGTAGGTGGTGGCGATAGGTAACCCATGTTTAGCTGAATGGTAATACAATGTGAAGAACAATAGCTCACTGTAGAAGCTGCTGAATATAAGATGAGGATCACTAAAAACGACTCTATTTGCAACCGTAAATATCAGGAATGGTCCCAGGTTGCCTTCTATATCTGAGGGTGGTATTCAGGGCTATCCTGAACGATTTCGGGGCAGGAGCCCCCAAATGAACATCGGCCACAGTGGGGGGGGGGATCTCTGGGGAGCATGAGTAGGTGGACCTCTATTGCCCTCATGCCCTCGTAGGGGGGGTATTTTTTTGAAGAAAGGCAGTCTGGAGTACTGGTTTGCATGTTAGATTAGATTGGCATTCAAATTCCCTCTGCTCGGCCATGGAGACCCATGGGAGACCTTGGGCAAGTCACACTCTCTCAGCCTCAGAAGAAGACCATGGTTGGGCCAAGGAGACCCCACAATAGGGCTGCCGTATGTCAGAGCTGACCTGAAGGCCCACAAGAGCAACGACAATCTCATGGGGCATCAATTTGGCTGCTGAGGGAACACAATGCTGGATTAGATCTGAAACACACACCCCCAGGTTAAATGGAAGAGATTGAAAGGCTGCCAAGTGTGGGATGGGGTGAAATCAGGGCTTTGGAGAGTCATAAACTCAGCCCCCTGCACTCTGTGATTTTCTTTAGCTCTGTAGCCAAGAGAAAAGGAGACCCTTGCAAATACCTACCACCCTGGACATAAGTACAGACCCACATTAGGTGGGCATCATTTCAAGTCCCCTGGCAATGGAAGCAAAGCCTCTCAGGGCCCAGAAAGGGTCAACTCTCTCCCCTCAATACTCCCAACCTCCATCTTCCTTCCTCCCCCAGAGTCTCTGGCAGGAGACAGGATGCCTCATAGGGGCTCCAAAGCAGCCCTCAGCAAGCATTCAAGGGAAGCGAAAGGGAGAAACAGGGCCTGATCCAAGCTGCTGTGGTCAGCCAAAACTTCCTCCCCATCTAAGGCTGCTTCAGTTTCCAATCTGCACCCCCACGGAGCCAAAGCAACCCCCCATCTCTCAGACAAACACACACAGATTTGGGGCCCTCACTGCATGTCCCAGGAGGGAGCCCTTGGGGGTGGCTGGATGGGGTGCCAACTTCCTCCCAACACAGCTTCAGTTCCCAGTCTGTCCCCCAAACACCCCCACTCCCCAAATCAGGCCACCCCAAGAAAGGCTGCCCTGGAGGTGCTGGTTTTAACTCTGCAAAGGAGCTCCTGGCCTTTGATGAAAGATGAGCTTCCAGGAGCAGGTGGAATATAGACTCATGGAATCATAGAGTTGGAAGAGACCCCTAAGGGTCATCCAGTCCAACCCCCTTCTGCCATAAAGGAAGAAAAAATCAAAGCATTTCCAACAGAGGGCTATCCAACCTCTGTTTAAACTGCCATCACACACAAAAAAAATGAGAAATCTGCCACTGAGCCAGGCAGAAACAGCTGATAACAGACTTCCAGGTGAACCTTCTCCACTTACCACTTCTGTGGTCACATCTCTTTCTATAGACTTGTTTTGGTTCTTTAAAAAAACCCACACACACACTGCTTAGGATGTTTAACGGAGTTGTGGGTTGATTACAGAACCCAGCAGGCCTTCCAGTTTGGCACCCGAGCCTCCTTATTCCATTGGAATTGGATAGAATCATAGAATCAATAGAGTTAGAAGGGACTCCCAAGGGCCATCTGGTCCAACCCCATTCTGCCATACAAGAATATCCAATCGAAGCACTCCTGACTGATGGCCATCCAGCCTCTAGTCATAAACAATTTAAGCACCATAGAGAGCTCATAGGACCCTAGAGTTGTAAGGGACCCCAAGGGTCATCTAGTCCAATGCCATTCTGCCCTGCAGGAATACCCAATCAAAGCACTCCCAATGACGAATGGCCAATCAGCCTCGGTTTAAAAACCTCCAAAGAAGGAAAATCCACCATACTCCCAGGCAGCACAAACAAACCCAAACACTTCAGAGCGTGTTACCCTATCTAGTGCAGGCGGAATACCAGGGCAGGTCTTGGCCAACCTTGGACAAATGATCTCATCCAAGGACAATTTCCAGCCAGCCTAACAGGCCATGCTAGTCTTGTCTTTGTAAAAACCATCTTTCCCCAACGGTTCTGGGTTCTGGGTCAGGCATTTTGCTAACAGGCCAGGAAGAGAGACAGATATGACCTAACATTGCAGTGCCCCAAACTGCAATAGGCGCTCCCCAAAAACTTGAAATGGTGGGAATTATAATTTTTGTTGTCTTTATTTGCTTTCAAGTTGGCTTCAATTTATGGCACCCATCTGACTGAGGGGCCTCCAAGAACACCAGTCACCCCCAGCCCTGCTCAGGTTTGGCAAATGCAGGGCTTCTTTCACTGAGGGCTTGTCTACATGAGCAATTTGCCCTATTTTGAGCCCTGCAGTCCTGAGGGGGCTAAGACAGGGAGAAGACAGGGCAGGACTCGATAAAGCATCTTATGTGGGGACAGGTAGGCCAGCAGGGAGCTGCCGTATCCTGGCCCATGTAGATGAGTCCAGAGTTTTTCCAACCGTAATGCAGTCTTCTTTTCCTACTGCCTCCCCACTTACCAAGCATTACAGTCTTTCTCCAATGAGTCCTGTCTTTGTTTCAGGATATGGCCAAAGTACAACCGTCTCAGTTTATTTAGTCACCTTGGCTTTGAGGGAGAGTTCAGGCTTGATAATTGCTCTTGGACACATGTATTGGTTCATGCTCTAATCTCTGGCGTAGCCAAAAACACACTGGCTCCATCTTCTCTGTGACATCCCTTCAGTGATTTAGAGATGGCCCTTTCATGTCACCTTCCAGCCTTCTCTTCTCCAAGTCAAACAAACTGGCCTCCTCATAAAATCCGTGGATGCTCAAGTCCCATTGTATGCAATGGCACAATAGTAAAACGATGCCCCTGATAAAAAATGTCAAAATCAAGGTTTGTTTTTTTTGGATTTTATTTTATTTTATATTTATTTATTTGGAATATTTTATTTTATTTTTTTAACCACATTTTATTCAAGGAAAAGTGAATGTACAAAATATCTCCATATCCCTTTGCCATTTTAATCTTCTTCCTTTTCCTCCTCCTCCTCTTCATCCTGGTTGATCTGGAAATACCATAACTCGTTGCTGTTGGCAACGACACACAACCAGTCATGCATGTTGTTCTTCAGGTATTTCTTAGTGAGGTATTTCAGGTACCCCTTGGAGAAAGGGACCTCAGAGCAATTTTCAAGCCGTGGATGGTGGAATCTGTGTATAGTGAACGCTGACTGTACCTCTATATGTTATAAAGGCTGGTGGCTGTCCGAGGTGCTGAAGGTATTTGGGGCAAGGGCTTCAGTACTTTAGAGAGGTCCTTTGAAAATCTGGGGAAGGGATTTATTGCACCACCATTGGCTTCACAGCTATAATCCCGGACTCTGTGCATGAGATAGAATCATAGAATCATAGAATTGTAGAATTGGAAGAGACCACGAGGGAGATGGAGGCCTTCTCTTGAGAAGGCATAGAAGCTTTCTAGCTAGACTTTTTCTGGGTGAGACAGGATCAGAAAATCAAAAAATCCCGCCATGGCCAAGCTTCTTAACTGTGCTTTGCTTAGGTTGTATATCCTGGATTATGGGAGTTGCTGCTCAGGAGATGTGATGAAATACTAGCAAAGGTTTATGTTTTAAAGTTCAGGTTAATGAGCAGATGTCTGAGAGAGCAAAATGGATTGTAAAATGCCAAGGCTGTTCCTATTGAAAACCCTGAATTGCTTTGCATCATATCTTGTATAGTTGGAAAACTCTTTAGTCCTGCCAAGAAATGGTGTACCATGATCTGCGCTGCTTGAGCAATAAAGTGTCTCTGGACCCCTCAGGCCAGTGTTTCCCAAACTCTGGTCTTTCAGGTGTTTTGGACTTCAACTCCCAGAATCCCTCATCATTGGCCAAGGAGCCGGAGGCTTCTGGGAAATGAAGTCCAAAAGACCTGGACGACTAGAGTTTGGGGCTCACTGCCTCAGGCTGTCACTTCTGAGGTGGGGTCAACATGACACAGAGAAGGGGTTTCATGCCTCCCTCCCTTCTTCCTTCCTTCCCTCCTTCCCCATGGCTTGAAGTACCTTCCCTGCCCCCCACAAACCTAAAGCACAGCAGGCCCTTTCAACCCTGGGGAGTGTTGGAGTCTTCGATGGCTTGGAAAAGTAATCTTTTTGCTCAAATGCATAATTGAGACTTGAATCCTTTAAAAATCAATGGAGTCCCTAATTTGAGACTCTACTATGAGGCGAGTTGTCTGACATGGATGAGGGAATGGACGACATTGGAGGATGAAAGACTTTTGAGGATAGAGGGAGCGGGTAAAAGATTTGGCTTCCACACGTATCTCATGTATGGCAAAGACAAAATTAATAAAGACTTCAATAATCATTATATTAGAGGCTCATTATTAAGAATTTGGAAAAAGTATAAAGAAAGGTTATGCCCAAACATTCCAATATGGACATCCCCTCACGAAGCTTTCTTTAGCAAAGAGGGTATTCCATCGAAAAAGTGGATCACCTATAAAGACATGGTAGTTTTCCTTTTTCCTGTTGTAATTTTTACTTTTTCTTTTCCCTTGTTGGTCTTCTTCTGTTTGATTCTCCTATTTCAACCCCAAAGTTCTTAGTTCCCGTTGCAAATTTTCTCACAATACTCAGGATTTTAAGTTGCACTCAAACAGGGTAACAAGAAACCCAGGATAAAATGGAAATACCTAAAAGATTCAATAGAAAGAGGAGGTTGGGGGATGCCAGATCTCAAACTGTACTATTATGCAGCCTCGTTATTGTGGATACAGGATTGGGTGAAATTAGAAAATGAGAAAGTATTAGCTACGGAAGGGCACGATAACCGTTACGGCTGGCACGCCTATCTGTGCTATGATAAGGATAAGATAAACAGAGACTTCTGTAACCGTTTTGTAAGAAGAGCCTTATTACAAACCTGGCAAAATATCAAAAAACTGTTTTACATTAAACTTCCTTATTGGACTTCCCCTCAGGAGACTTTTCAAAACAAGTGGAAAACAACCAGTGTCTGGCTAAAATATAAAGATTTACTGAAGGAAAACAAAGAGGGAGAAATAATTTTGAAACCCATAGATGGATTAGAAGGGACAGAAAGAATAAACTGGTTCACCAATGCTCAGATAAAAGCAAGATTCCAGGAAGACCTGAAGTTAGGTAATATAGAGAGGGATGGAAATGAGTTAGACAGATTGTTGTGGGAAGGGAGAGACAAAGGAAAAATTGAGAAATTCTATAAATTGTTATTAACCAGGAGTTTAGAGGCAGATAATATTAAAAATTATATGATTGACTGGGCTAAGGACTTTGGATATCCATTAGAACTAGAAGCATGGGAAAAAGCCAGAAAAAGAACCCACAAATTCTTGAGTTGTCAAAATCTGAAAGAGAATTACCAGAAAGTAGCTCACAGGTGGTACTTTACTCTGACAAAATTAAACAAAATCAATAATTCTATTAGTAATAATTGTTGGAAATGCAATGAAATGTTGGGACCTTGGTACATATATGGTGGAGATGCAAGATAGTTAAGAGGTTTTGGGGTAAAATTCATAAAATTTTGGAAGAAATCTTTCAATTCCACTTTGAGTTAAAACCTGAAATATTTTTATTAAATATGATTGAGACACTTGAAAAAGGCATCGTTATAAGAAATTGGAAGATTATATTGTATCTGATATCAGCAGCTAGATTGACAATTGCACAGGTATGGAAATCTCATAAGACTCCCACAATAGAAGATTGGATAAGAAAATCTCAAGATTTATTGGAAATCATAGAATCATAGAATTGCAGAGTTGGAAGAGACCACGAGGGCCATCCAGTCCAACCCCCTGCCAGGCAGGAAATCTTGATCAAAGCATCCCCGACAGATGGCAATCCAGCCTCTGTTTAAAGACCTCCAAGGAATGAACATATTGACTTCCAAAATCCACAGTCTGCCCAAGAAGAAAACAATTGAGAAATGGAGACCAGTACTAAAGTACTGGGAAACAAGAGGACTGTGTTACAACGATGAGGATTTGTTACTAATGGGATGAAGAAGGGAAGGGAAAGGAATATAAGGTCTGGGCTGTATCAAAAAAAGAGAATACTGTGAGATTGTCAATAAGATATTTTTAGTACTAGATGAAGTTGTAGGAAGAGTAGTATAAGATTGGGGTTGATTTCGAAAGTATTAACTATTAGGAAGTCAATTGTTGTTGGTTACTATATCGTAAGAAATTGGTCTTTTGGTTACTGCATAGCAAGCACCATTTGGTTATTGTATTTAAGGTGTAAAATACGAAGAAAGTAATCAAGGATATTAACATGTGATTAAGGAATATTAGAAATATGAGTTATAATTAAAATTTAATGTACAAGAGATATGTAGAAGAAAGTTGTATTTGGAGAATGGAAATTGAATAAAATATTAATTCAAAAAAAATAAAGACATGGTAGTGGGAAGGATAATCAACATCGTATAAAAACACAAGAAGAACTCGGAGCAGAGGGGATCAACTGTCATTGGTATCTGTATAGACAGATAAAAGAAAGCTATAACATGGATAAGAAATTAGAGGGTATTGAAACAAATACATTGGTATGGGATAAAATTGTTCAAGCAGGGAATAAAAATATGATTACGAGATTTTATAAAGTACTATTGGAATGGGAAACAGAAGATAATGTCATCAAAGAAGCAATGATAAAATGGGCTCAGAATATAGGTCACCAAATTGAATTAAAGCAATGGGAGAAACTGTGGATCAAGCGGATGAAATATACCCTAAGCCAAAATGTTAGAGAGAATAACTATAAGATGTACCTGAGATGGCATTATTCACCATATAAGATATCAAGAATGTACAAAAATACTAAGAGCAACTGCTGGAAATGTGGTCATGAAATGGGCACCTTTTTCCACCTATGGTGGACTTGTAAAGAAGCTGGAAAATACTGGAAAACAATACAAAAAACTATAAATGAAATTTTAAACACCAATATTCCATTTAAACCAGAACTCTATCTTTTGGGGATGATGGATGATGAGATGGGAAAGGAACATGGTAAAATGTTGTTTTATATGCTAACGGCTGCGCGAATTGAATATGCAAAAATATGGAAGGCTAAAATAACACCCACAGTGGAAGATTGGATCATAAACCCGAGAAATGGTTGAATTGGATAGACTTACAACTTTACTGAAGGGTAAATCACTGGGAAGGCATTATGAAGACTGGAAAGCTTTCTCAAATTTTTTAAATCATAGAATCATAGAATCATAGAATTGCAGAGTTGGAAGAGACCACGAGGGCCATCCAGTCCAACCCCCCTGCCACGCAGGAAATCTTGATCAAAGCATCCCCGACAGATAGCCATCCAGCCTCTGTTTAAAGACCTCCAAGGAAGGAGACCCCACCATGCTCCGAGGGAGTGCGTTCCACTGCCTAACAGCTCTTACTGTCAAAAAGTTCCTCCTCATGTTGAGGTGGAATCTCTGTTCCTGGAGCTTGCACCCATTGCTCCGTGTTCCAGTTTCTGGAGCAGCAGAAAACAAGCCTGCTCCATCCTCAACGTGACATCCCTTCAAATACTTAAACAGGGCTATCATATCGCCTCTTAACCGTCTTTTTTCCAGGCTAAACATACCCAGCTCCCTAAGTCTCTCCTCATAAGGCATCGTTTCCAGACCTTTCACCATTTTAGTTGCCCTTCTCTGGACACGCTCCAATTTGTCAATATCCTTTCTGAATTGTGGTGCCCAGAACTGGACACAGTATTCTAAGTGAGGTCTGACCAAGGCAGAATAGAGTGGCACTATTACTTCCCTTGATCTAGACACTATACTTCTATTGATGCAGCCCAAAATTGCATTGGCCTTTTTAGCTGCCGCATCACACTGTTGGCTCATGTTCAACTTGTGGTCTACTAGGACTCCTAGATCCCTTTCGCACGTAGTCTCATTCAGCCAGGTCTCTCCCATCCTATATTTATGCATTTCATTTTTCCGCCCTAAATGCAGTACTTTACATTTCTCCGTATTGAATTTCATTTTGTTAGCTTTGGCCCAGCTCTCCAGTCTATCCAGGTCATTCTGAATTTTGATCCTGTCCTCTAGGGTATTAGCTACTCCTCCCAATTTGGTGTCATCTGCAAATTTGATAAGTATGCCCCTAATTCCCTCATCCAAGTCATTGATAAAGATGTTGAATAGCACTGGGCCCAGGACAGAACCCTGTGGCACCCCACTGGTCACGTCTTTCCAAGACGAAGAGGAGCCACTGCTGAGCACCCTTTGGGTTCAGCCAGTCAACCAGTTACAAATCCATTGAACAGTTAACTTGTCTAGCCCACATTCTACAAGCTTGTTTGCAAGAATGTCATGGGGAACCTTGTCAAAGGCCTTACTGAAATCAAGGTATGCAATGTCCACAGCATTCCCTTCATCTACCAAGCTGGTAACTTTATCAAAAAAAGAGATCAGATTAGTCTGGCATGACTTGTTTCTCTGAAACCCATGCTGACTTTTTGTGATTATGGCATTGCCTTCTAAATGTTCACAGACTCTCTGTTTAATGATCTGCTCTAGAATCTTCCCTGGTATTGATGTCAGACTAACTGGACGATAGTTGTTGGGATCCTCTTTTTTCCCCTTTTTGAAGATGGGAACAACGTTTGCCCTCCTCCAGTCTGCTGGGACTTCTCCTGTTCTCCAGGAGTTCTCAAATATTATTGCCAATGGCTCTGAGATTATATTTGCCAGCTCTTTTAATACTCTTGGATGTAGTTCATCTGGTCCTGGAGATTTAAATTCATTTAGATTAAGAAGGTATTCCTGTACTACCTCTTTACTTATTTTGAGCTGGATTTCCCCTATTGTGTCCTCTGTTCCATTCTCCTCAGGTTGGTCCTCCTTTTCCTTTTCTGAAAACACTGAGGCAAAGAAGGTGTTGAGTAATTCTGCCTTTTCTCTGTCCCCTGTTAGCATTTTGCCATCTTCTCCACGTAGCAGCCCTATCATTTCCTTCTTCCTCCTTTTGCTGCGGACATACCCCAAAAAAAACCTTTTTATTGTTCTTAACCTCCCTAGAAAGCCTGAGCTCATTCTGCGCTTTAGCTTTTCTGACTTTGCTCCTACACATGTTCGCTATCTGTTTGAATTCTTCTTTGGTGATTTCCCCGCTTTTCCATTTCCTATACATGTTCCGTTTAAAATTTAGCTCCATTGAAAGTTCTTTAGTCATCCATCCTGGTTTCTTGAGACACCTCCCATTTTTCTTCCTCAATGGTACTGTTTGAAATTGTGCCTTCAGTATCTCCCTTTTGAGAAAGTCCCATCCGTCTTGAGGTCCCTTCTCTTTTAGTATTCTTGACCATGGGATCATCCCCAGTATTTCCCTGAGTTTATTGAAATCAGCTCTCCTAAAGTCAAGAATGCGTGTCTGACTATGCCTGGCTTCTCCTTTCCATTGTATAACAAACTCCAGGAGAACATGATCACTCTCACCTAAGGATCCCACCACTTGCACCCCATTAACCAGGTTGTCTCTGTTGGTTAGGATCAGATCTAAAATAGCTGACCCCCTTGTTGCCTCTTCCACCTTTTGGACCATGAAATTGTCTTCCAGGCATGTAAGGAATTTGCTAGACCTTGTAGTTTTGGCTGAGTTAGATTGCCAGCAAATATCAGGATAGTTGAAGTCACCCATCACTACTACATCTCTCCTTTCTGCAAGTATGTTCATCTGTTCTAGAAAGGCAACATCCAATTCCTCCATCTGATTTGGGGATCTGTAGTAGAGTCCCACAATAACATCCCTGTTGTTTCCCTCCCCTTTAATTTTTATCCAGATGCTCTCCACCTGGCTTCCAGTATTGATGTCGTGGATCACTTCACTGGTGTAAATATCCCTGACATATAATGCTATTCCTCCTCCTTTCCTGTTTGGCCTGTTTCTCCTATAAAGGTTATACCCCTCTATTCCTACATTCCAATCATGAGACTCGTCCCACCAGGTTTCAGTAACGCCTATTATATCATATTTGTTTTGTAGTGCAAGGAGTTCAAGTTCATCTTGCTTATTTCCCATGCTCTGTGCATTAGTGTAGAGACATCTAAGACCATCTGTTCCCTTTAGCTGCCTGTGCAAGTTTTTTTGCCTCCCACTGTTGGGTCCTTGCACTGTTTGCCTTGTTCCCTCTATGACAGTTTGACTATTTTCTCCAGCACTTTTGCCTTCCAGAATACTGTCTCCCTCCCCCATTTGACTCAGTTTAAAGCCCTCCTGATCAAATTCTTGAGACTGTTGGCAAAAATGTTTCTGCCAACTGTTGTAAGATGCACCCCATCTCTTGCCAGAAGTCCCCCTGCATGGAAGCGCAGTCCATGATCCAAGAATCCAATTTGTTCTCGGCGACACCATCTACGGAGCCAGTTAAAGGATAAATGGGGAGAAATGGCAGCAATTAATGTATACATTAAATTTAATTCTTCCCACCAAACAGGAAAAAAAAAGAAGGGGGGGCAGAAAAGAGAGAAGGAAATGGAGAGAATAAGAGAATATAAAGAATGAACAAATAAGCATATAAATAAATAAATAAAAATAAAAGATATCAATAAGCAGGCAATGGCAATACAGTTCAACATAACAATACGAATAGTAACATCAACTCTAGTGGAACACTAGGTAATGGAGATATATTAAGTTTTGGACAGATAACGATTTCAATTAATAGCTTTAAAGAGTTTTTAGATAGGGGCAATACAGAGGGAAATGTATGGATTTAGCAAAAGTAAACAGATAGAAACATGTGATAAGATGAAACAGAAAAAGGGCAGTAAGGCAGAGCTAGCTTCAGACAGGAAGTTTATTTAGGGGAAGGGTATTTTAGAAGATCAGAAGATAGTAGAAGATAGTAGAAGATAGGGGGTGGGGGTTTTTTCTTTTCTTTTTTCTTTTGAGTTTAGGGGGATTTTTTACATCAGACAAGGGAGAGAACTTATATAAGTAATAGCATACACATATATATACATCAATTAAAATATGTGTAATTCTTAACGGTTACAAAGCGCAGGATCTTAAAGAATAGAAGTAAAATCATGATTTATGGGTGGGGAAAGTTTATGGAATAAGATGTATGACACAATTGATTGTATGATTTTGCTTTTCATTTTGATTTTTCCTTTATTTCTTTTGTTGATTTAGCATTTTATATAATAAAAATATGTGGGGGGAAAAATCAATGGAGTCCCTGAAATGCACCAGGAGTATTAATTATTATTAGTATTAACATTATTTAGTACTAGCTGGACTCAGCATACCATACGCCATTTAAAAAACTCCCCCAAAAATGTCCATTAGACCTCATGACACCCCTGTAAGGTAGGCTGGTGGATTTAAATTCTTTCTGTTGTCCTGCCGCTGCCGCCACCAGTTGACTGCCTGGGTCCCAATCTGGGCCACAGATTGAGTGACAGGAGTGCATTGTGAGGTGGAGAGGGAATTTGCAGGTGATTGGTTGGGAGTGGGTTGGGTGTGTTTCCTGAGCAGCCAGTCAGCACACTGGGAAAGGCAACATACCCAAGAGAATTATATATATAGATTGCTAGTTAGTTATTAATATGTTATTGACACAGTAGCACACTGGCACCTCTGAGCCTATGAAGAGGACCAGGCAGCAAAAGTTGTTGTAGCAGAGTTGCAATCATCAGACAAAGAAATGACCACACAGACACAGACATGTGTCTAAACAATTTCTCTTTACTAAAGCATATTATAGTGATATTTACAATGAGTCTGAGACTCCTATCATACAGACTACATATCACAGCACAAAGTACAGTGCAGTCATGTCACTGTACAGCCCAGACTAAACTATGCAGTCTCAGAGCAAAATCCAAATCAATAGCAAAGAGACAGTGGCTCTCACACACATTCTCTCATAGAGATAAGGATTTTGGCCTTCCTCCCAGGCCTAATCAAGATATGCTAGCTAGTTGCATTTAGCCTTCTCACCACTGGCCCCTGCAGGCTCTAACATAGTATACTAGCTCTTTATAGTATACATTTCCAGGTTGTATATCCCAGCACCCTGACAGTTATAGGATTATAGGCACAGTTAGAACAACACCAACAAAATGCTCTGGCTTGGAAGGTACATAATTGGTAAATTTGAAATTAAAAAGCTCATAGAATCATTGAAACTTGGAGCTGGAAGGGTACCCCAAGGGTCATCTAGACCAACTCACTTCTGCCGTGTAGGAGTACATAGCTAAAGAAACTCCTGAACGATGCCCATCCAACCTTTCTCTAAAGAACCCCAAAGATGGAGAGTCCAGCCCCCTTTGTCACAGTCCATTCTGCCACTGGACCACTCTCATAGTAAAAATGTTCTTCCTAATGTTTAGGTGGAATCACTTTTCCTGGAGTTTGAACCCATTGCTCCGTGTCCTAGTCTCTGGAGCAGCAGAAAACAAGCTTGCTCCATCCTCAGTATGACATCCCTTCCAATGTTTAAACATGGCTTGCCAGAGTATGGGATTTGCAATCCATGAAATCCATGTTGTAAAAAGAGACTCTGACAATATGTCTACCAGTAGGGGGCATGCAAACTGTACAAGCTGTAAACATGATGTGCAGCTGGGTTTTGTTGTGAGAGTGTATCCTTGAACAAGTCCCATGCTTATCTATGTGGGAACTAGAAGAGACAGGATTTACTGCATGTAATGATGTAATGTGAAGCTCTGTATCTGTACTCAGTGTGTGTGTGTGTGCGTGTGCGTGTGTATTCTATGCTGCCTGTAGGACAGAGCAGTGACTGCTGTGTCCTGTGATTTTGCCACAGAGGGGATTCTCTGTTTTCTGTAAATATTCTAACACGTAGCAGTAAAGTATAGTTTAGACATCAAAGTGTCTGTTTGCTTTATGGAACATCCTAAAGGAAATGCTGGGGGCAACTGGAGGTATTTCTGCTACTCTGCTAATTTTTTTGGCTGCATGGTTCTCTGAGCATGTACAGAGTATCCAGTGCGCTACATAACGTGTCATGGCTATCATGTCACCTCTCAACCTTCTCTTCTCCAGAATAAACATGTCCCGCTCCCTAAGCCACTCCTCGTAGGGCATCATAGCTTCCAGACCTCCCACCCTCCTGGTCACCCTCCTCTGGACACGTTCCAGCTTCTCAATATCCTTCCTGAATTGTGGTGCCCAGAACAAGACACAGTATTATTCCAGGTGAGGTCTGACCAAAGCAGAATAGAGTGGCACTATTACTTTCCTTGATTTAGACACTATACTCCTATTAATGCAGCCTAGAATCACATTGGCTTTTTTTAGCTGCTGCATCACACTGCTGACTCATGTTCAGCTTGTGGTCCACTAAGATTCCTAGATCCCTTTCCCATGTACTGCCATCAAGCCAGGTGTCACCCATCCTATATCAAAGGAATGGCTTATGTGAGACCAACAAGTGATCAATTGATCTCCCATATCCTGGCATCCTTTTCACAGGCTATGCATGTAATAATGCCTAACATAAAAAGCCCAGGATTTCCTTTGGTGTTTTGGCTGGGCCAATGTCCTCTTTCAGGTCTACCTGGTCTCTAGATTTAATCTCTGGCTAGCCTGAGAGGGAGTGACAGACCCACCTTCACTCCATGAGTTGCACAGCTCTGGGGGAATTTGAACCCAGGTTTCTTACAGGCCATCTAGTCTGACCCTTGCCCTTATTCCCACCCTCTTCTATAAACACATTGAACTCAAGTGTGTGGGGGATGTTTTTTAAGAGAAGTTCCTTGTCTAGAGTTTGGACACAAAATAGCAAATGTGTCTTCTGGATGAGTGTCGTGTGGTAGAGGGTGGATGATGGTCTTTGTTGGGGAAATTTACATTGTAAATTTCTCCCAGCTTCGTTAGCATTTCTCTTGTTGTGGAACATTTAATTACATAAATTAGCTGATCCTCCCTCAGGCTTTGAAAAATTATCTCCTGCCCGGCTGCATCCTTGCTCTGCCAAACTCTTCTTTCATCAGCATTTTTTGGCTGATTTTGCATTACAACATCATATATTTTATTTGCCTTTAATCTTGTTTCCACAACTTTTAGCCACATAAAATAATTACTGTCTGTGAGATTTACTAGGCGTTTGAGCTGCTGATTCTCAACTGCTGCCATGATGGCTTTGCCTTTGTTATGCAAGGACTCTTAATTACTCTCTGCTCTCAGCTCTGAAGAAAGAAAAAATGTCCCTTTTAAATTCAGCTTGCTAGCTTGCTAGAAACTGCTGGGGGGTGGTGGAAAAACAATGCTTTCAACTTTGAAAATAACAAACTACGAAAAATTGGTTATCTTAGCAAAAACTCAAAACTAAAAAACTAAAAAAAAAACCCACAGCCTGGAATCACAAAACTGGGCCCATAACCTGTTGCGAATATCAATGTTTCCCTTCTTTGCTTTACTGAAAGTACCTTTACAAGTCAGGCAGCCATGAAATGGATGGCTTTTAAACCTCCTTAGAAAGCACAGTAAATCAGCAGAGTTTAACTGTTTAAAATACATATGCAGCAGACATGTATTGATTCCAGCATGCAAGCTTAAGATAACCACCACACAACCACCCCAAGTTATATTTCTAGCATATTTCAGCAGGAAGTTACATCAAGGATTCTATTTGCTTCTACCAGTTAACCCTTTAGCAGTAAAAACATCGCAATTTATTGGGTTGCAAACTACATATCCCAATAGACTTCAGCATCATCAAGATATATGGGGCTTTTAAAAGTGTCATTGAAGGAAAGAATTGGATTTAAGACAAGTGAGGAATGCTGAAAGGGAGGGGTCAGTCTCCAGAATCCTCCATCACCATCTACACTACGTAACTTTACGCATCCTAAGCAACATAGCAGAGACACTGAGAAACCCTGTGAGTGAATGATGAAGATGATGCACAATTGGACACCAGCAAGAATTCAGGCCCAAAGCCCGTTGGGATGCAACGTGCAATGAACATTGGGAGCTATTGTGGTGCAAGTGTCCCTTTGCCGGCTCTGCTCTGTAAATCACATCACATCACAAGATACATGGAAGTGCCCAGTTCTAATTCCTGCAGGCATTAAGTCCACTTGCAAAAAGAGAAAACTCCCCCAAAGCATCTAAGCCAATCTCTTTATTGATACAAATCAGGCAGAAATCCCATCAAGGATGTGGAAATAGATTTAAGAGACAGGCCACAGAAAAGAGGATTTTTATCTGAAAAAACAGATAGAAATTTACAGCACAATCAACAAGGGAGCCAGGAGTAAATAAAGTAAATGCGGAGTCCTCCATCTTTGACAGCCGGACTCCTCCTTGGTTTCTGGGGTGGGGGGGACCTTGATGGAGGAACCCCTCCCCAGGGAAAATGGAAGGGGTGGGAACAGGAGACCTGCAGGGGGATGCCACCTTAAAATCTGGGTTTTAGAAAACTTGCAGTTTTCTTCAGGATTTGTTGGAAATTCCAGAGAAAACTGTCTTGTGGGCAAAGGATGGGGGGGGGAGAACAATTTTTTTTCCTCTCCACCATTTTTTTCTCTCCTTGGCACTGGTGCTACTGGTGTGCAGGCACTCAATCTGAGGTCGGAAGGCCAGCCAGGGGATCAATGGTGAGTGGATAGCCTGATTGACCTGGAAGAGCTGGAAGAGACCACAAGGGCCATCTAGTCCAACCTCCTCACCATGGATCTGAAGGCTGACTGCCTTGTTCTCACCTCAGAGTGAGTGACTGTGCACCAGCAGAGTGGCAGACATGCAGCAGCAACCAATGTCTGGTGTTTAACTATGGGCCAGAGGAGTCCGAATTTCATCCGTATTTTTACACACACCCCTATGTAGATAAGCCTCAAGCTGGAAATGTCTCGGTGCTGCCATGGACGACTCTCATAGAACAATCTCCCCTTGAACTGCTCTCAGCTGAGCCCACTTTAGACAGAAGCCTCCACCTATGGAAGCATTTGATAGAGCTTAGAAAAGTTACTTTTCTCAAGTATAATTCCTGGCAGGCCTGAGACATTCTGGGAACCCAAAGTAGCTCTGCCATTTCCCAAGAGGGAGGGAAGGGGGTGGCTGCCATTTTGTTTCAGGAAAACCAGCAACGAGTCCTGTGGGACCTGAAAAGCTCACAGGCTGTCTTTAGGGTGCAAGGAGACTCTTGGTTTTCCTTAAAGGGAGAGTCCAGCTCGCTCCCAGGGGAACACAAGGGAGGCTGTGCCACCTGCAGGAGATATATTTTGGAGAGAAGCTTAACAAAAACTAGGAATCCACAAAATGGAGACACCCCCCCAACCCCAAAGGAATAAACTCCTCCCCAACCTTTGTCCCCAAGAAAAAAGGAAGGAAAAGGAAGGAAAGCCAAGGCGTGGAGCGTCCAAAGGAACAGGAAGCTGATGAAGCCGTGAGGGTCTCTATCTCTCTCCCATCCTCCTGTTTTCCCTCCAAACTTTGCATCCTACGAGGAAGGCGAAGCATCTGTTAGCAGGCAGGCAGGCAGTTTCTCCACATCCCAACGAAGCAGCAGAGTCTAATCCATGAGCCCAACTGGAAGCAGAGAAAGAAGAGAGAGAGAGACTGAGAGAGAATCATGAGACAAGTATGGACAGTAGAGAAAGGGGGAAGATGGTCCCTGTCAGGGGATGGGGAGACCGTCAGGTGTGTGAAAGCGTCAAAGCCCCAGCAAGAAAGAGGGGGTTCCACATCTCCCCACAGGAGGGGCTTTACCAGCTGCATCAACTGACCCCCAGTAAAGCCCATTAGAGAGCCAGCGTGGGTGTACTGGTTTGAACATTGGGCTATAACTCTGGAGAACAGGGTTCGAATCCTCTTGGGTAAGTCACATTATCTCAGCCTTAGAAGAAGGCAATGGGGGCAAACCCCCACTGAACAAATCTTGCCCAGAAAAATGAAGTGGAGTGCTGTACAGAGAGGTTTGTGTTGAAATAAAAGTGTTAGTTTTCCAAGCGACCCAGGGCTCTATGGCGTTTTAATTCATCTAGGATGATACTAGCAATGGGGAAGGTGGGTGACACATTCAACTGGTTGAAGAGAAAGGCTGGAGATGACATTCAAAGTCCTTAATGGCTTGAGGTCTCAATATTTGGAGGAGCACCTTTCCCTATATCTGCCTGCCAGAGGTCTGCTGGTGGGGGGGGGTCCTCTCTCTCTCTGTCTCCCACCAGTGGGGGTAATGCACCGGGGGAGGAAGGAGGATTGGGGCCTTCTCAGCTGAAGCCCCCCAGTTGCAAAATACCCCCCTCCCCAATTGTGACTGATGTTAGTGCCTTTCCAGTGCCAAGTTAAAACCTGGCTTTGGAATAAAGCCTTGAGTCCAAAAGATTCCATCCAAATTT
Source organism: Gambelia wislizenii (assembly GCA_030847615.1). NCBI lineage: Eukaryota > Metazoa > Chordata > Lepidosauria > Squamata > Crotaphytidae > Gambelia > Gambelia wislizenii. Next base: position 4,812,226 of record JAUMIR010000002.1, on the reverse strand, counting down.
ATAGGCACACATAGTTTTAGTGTTAAGTTTTCAAATTATTCTATTCTTTAATATTTTTAGGATGATTCAGTTTTCTTTTATTCTCTGTACTGCAAAGAGGGGAGAAGACAACCCCCTCCCCAGGTAAGAAAGGTCATTCGGCTGCTCCCTCCCATGGGACTTTTCCCTTATAGACCTAGATGGCAGCAAAAGTCTTTGCAGGTGTCAGATGATGGTTTTCTCTCTGAAAACACCCTCCCTCCCATTCTGGACACTGAAAATGAAAGGCAACCACAGGAACTTTGCTTTTTTGGGGAGGGGGATCCCAAGCAACCTGCCTGGGACTGGAAGAGAGGGAGAGAAGGTGATGTGTCGTTCTGACGTGGAAGAGAAGAGAGACCACTTACCTGTGGTTGGAGGCACAGCACGGCCTGCAGGGAGAAAAGGACAGAGAGGGTCGCTCAGGATCAAAGGGCCCCTCAAAATTCACACACAAACACACACACCCTCAGCTGGCACATCAAAATGGCCCCCTCAGTCCTCTTCTGTATATATAACAGATCTCTCCCATCCTGATCTATGGAGACTGAACTTCGGAAGGAAGGAATTTCCATTGTGACAAAATGGGATGCACAAGACATACAGACTTCTCACAAGTGAGCCTCTTCCATGATGCTCCAAAAATGTCATGTTGCTGACCCTGAGTTTGAGTTTTCAGTCCTCCCAAGGAAGAAGAGGCCAAAGTGAGGAGAGGGGAGGATTGGGGCCAGAGGCTGAACTACCCCAATGGGCCCTCCTCCCTCAATTGAGAAAGCATTTTCCGTTGCACTGTCCTGGTCCTTTTGGTCAAGTGCTCAGCTGTGGAGGTCCGAGGGGTTCAGAGCATCGGACCATCCAGACCTGGAAGCACTGAAAAGAAGGATTAGTCCAGAGACAGGGGTGGTGGGTACCCATGATGGGCCTCCTCTGTCCTGGCACCCTGACTCCAAACTCCCTCCCAAGGGGAGACGACCTGGATCCATCCCTTCTGAGCTCCCAGCCAGACAGCAGCCAAAACAGTATTGCTTCAAGTGGCCTCTGGTCCTGAAACCCAGGACCAGCTGCTCTGGCTGTTTTAACTACCTGTGGCTTTTAAACTATTTTAAAGAAATAGTTTTAGCCTGTTTTAAGTGTTTTTATTTGTGGATATAACATTTTAATTTTGTTCCCATCTCTTGTACATTGTCCCAGGAGTCTTGGCAGGTTGAAAAGTGATAAATGTGATAAGATAGATAGATAGATAGATAGATAGATAGATATTATAGCTAGGGATGATAGACAGAGAGAGAGAGAGAGATAGGATAGAGAGACAAATAGATATTCAGAAAGACAGAAAGATAGATAGGTAGATAATGATCGATAGATAGACAGACAATTAGATAGGCAGAGAGACAGACAGACAGATAGATAATTAGGAAGGCAGAGAGACAGACAGAAAATCAGATAGATAGATAATCAGATAGATAGATAGATAATCAGACAGACAGATAAATAATCAGATAGATAGATAATTAAATAGGCAGAGAGACAGACAGACAATCAGATAGATAGATGATCAGATAGATAATCAGACAGACAGACAGACACAGGAAATTAAGGTGGAGATGGAGAACCAGTGGCCTTTCAGATGTCATTCAACTGCAAGTCCCATCAGGCTCATGGGCCAGCCTAGACAGTGGCAAGGAACATTGGGACTCGCAATCCAACAACTCCTGAAGTCCTCCCACATTCCCCCTCCCTGTGTGATGGTCTTCACTGGGACCAGTTTAGATTAAATTATGCTCCTGTCTGCAACAATACTGGGAAGGCCTTTTGCAAGTGCAGATCTTCTGGCCAGTCCCACTTCTAAAACATTACAAACACACACACACACACACACAGAGGCCCTCCCCTCACCTTTCTTATTCCTCAGGTAGAAAGAGAGCCCAGCAGCCACGAAGACCACCCCCAGCACCAGGCCCACGACCCCCGTCCACATCTTGCTCCGGGCAGAGTCCGACTGGGGGGCTGCAGAAGGAAAGCAAGGGGGTGAGAAAACAGCAAGGCCTCTGGGGTCAGACCAGAAGGGTGGGGGCACCTTGAACCCCCCCCCCCAGAGCTCCCTTCCCACAGCCCCCCCAATCTCCACACTAGAAAGTGAGGAAGCGGGTTGAGGGTGTGGGTTACACGGATGGAAGAGATATCTCTGTCTGGAACCTAAAAGCCCTGTGAGGAAGGAGTGAGGGATTTAACTTGGAGAGGACAGAGAGGGGAGATGATCTTTAGAGATCTGAAGGAGACGATGGGGCCAGCTTGTTTTCTGCTGCTCCAGAGACTAAAAACAAAACAGGGAATTCAAATTACAAGAAAAGATATTCCTTGTGAACATTAGGAAGAACTTCTTGAATGGAAGAGCTGTCTGACAGATGGAATATGGACACTGGAGGAGGATGGTGGAGGTCTTTAAAGAGAGGTTGGGTGGGCATCTCTCAGGAGTGCTTGAGTTGTGCCTTTCTGCCCGGCAACAGGGGGAGGGACTAGATGGCCCTTGGGATCCCTCCCAGCTCTAAGACCCTGTGATTCTAAGGTTCTTACTCCACTCCACAGAGGCCAGAGTGGCAAAGCTGGCGTGCTCCACCTGGCAGGCGTAGACGTCTCCCCGCTCTGGCTTCGTCTCCAGCATCACCTGGATCTGGTAAGTCCAGTCTCCGTTCTGGGTGAGATCCGTGGTCATGACTTTGCCTTCCTCCTTCCCATTCCTAAACCACTTGATATCAATCTTGGGAGGGAAAAAGCCATGGAGGGAGCAAATCAGCATCGTGTTGTGGGAGGAGGCATCGTAGTCCATGGGGATGATCTTCAGGGTGGGTTGAACTGGGGAGGAAAGGAGAGAAAATTGGAGAGGAGTATCAGAGAAGGGGTCCCTTGGAAAAGGTGTCTGGAAGACTTCAACCAAGGCTAAGGTGCAATTCATTGTTTTTCAGGAGAGAAAGTGGGTGGGTGAGGGAGAAAAACTGGGGCAGAGACACAGAAATATTGCCAATTAATTGTAATTGAAGAGGGAGCTCTAACGTGGTGATGTGCATTTTTCTGGCTCCTGCCCAGTGGAACTCAGTGCCACCAGAAATGCCCCCCTTCCTGTGGAAACCCTTCCCTTGGTCAAGCTGAGGTTGATTTTGCTCAGGAAAATGGTTTCTTAAATGTCCTCCTGTTGGATGTCTGGCTGGCACCTGTCTTTCAAGAGGGCATTTGACATGGTCCCCCCACCTGGGATGTTTTCAGGGTTCGTGAGGCAGCTGACTTGGGGAGTCTCCAAAGGTCAGCCAAGTCTTCATTCTTCTGCTCCTATTTTTCTTCCAGGGAGAATAAACCTTGCCTGGGCTTTGTCTGTTTCTGGTGCGAAAATTTCCTGGTGGGACTCAGATGTGGGGCTGGGGGAACTTTTATAGGGAGCCTCAAATGGACTTGAGGGTCAGGATTTTGGCTTCCTTAAAAGAGGAAACAGGCTGTTGGTGAATTAGGTGCTTTAGAGAAGTATATATATATATATATATATATATATATATATATATAAATCAGCCTTGTCTTCTGGATATGCCAGGTGGGCTTCAGCCGGTCCTTAGACGACAGGATATTGGAGACCAATTGATCATTTATTGGTCTTGCTTAAGCCATTCTTTTGATACTAGAGCTTCTTAGTGAATTGGGGGTTGCTTTATTTATTTCTTAACTTTTGCATTTTAAAAAATGTTTTATATTGTTTTAATTCTGATTATTTTAATTGTTTCTAAAATTGGATTGGTGTAGTGTATTTTTAATGGATTTTTGTCTGTGAGTTTCCTTGGGTTCCAGCCCAGGGGAGAAAGGTGGCATGTAAATATATTAAGTTAGAGATCAGTCAATCCCTTGATTGGCCTGGCTGAGCTGTCATGTTTTTTTTGTGTGTGGACAATATATTTTATTAATTTTAACAAACATGCAATAGACAAACAACAACAGGTAGACAAAAACATCAACCCCATATAATCTCCCCCCCCCTTGACTTCCCATTTTCCGCTGATTACTTTCAAGTAGTATAATAGTTCACCTGAATATTTTAATACCATATACATTTAAAGCCTGGGTTTTCTTTTAACATATTGGTTAATTTATCTGATTCTTTAAATTCTTGTAGTTTCCTTAACCATTCTTTGATAGCTGGAATCTTCTTTTGTTTCCAATATTTGACATACACTATTCTTGCGGCTTTAATCAAATAACAAATCAATATCTTATTCTCTCTTTCAATTTTGTTTTCCATATATCTATCATATTTAGTAGAAATAATTCTGGTCTAAATTCTATAGTTACCTTTAACATTTTTTGTATCATCTTATTAATTAATAACCAATATTTTCTTGCCTTTTTACAGGTCCACTAAAGGTGATATAGAAGAAACCCACATGATCTTTACATTTCCAGCATTTTTTACTGACCTTATATATTGTAGCCAATTTCTCCAGAGACATGTACCATCTGTACATCATTTTATAGCACAGTAGTTTTATTTTAAATCATAACAGCAAATGAATTTTAAACCTGTATGCCACACTAATTCCCACTGACCTAACAGTAATGTATGTACAATATTCCTTACCCATTTCACCATGCAATCTTTACTTTGCTCATCCTCTGTTTCCCATATTAACAACATTTTATATACTTCGGTAATTAAGTGAGGATTTGCAGAGCATATCAGTTCTTCAAATTTCGTTTTATCTTTTTCAAAACCCCAATTCTTAACACCTGCTTTAAAATCTATCCTTCAATGGATAATACGTTGACCATTGAATGTTATGTCCCTCTTTCTCTAATTGTTGCCTGTCCTTAAACACCCATGTTCCTTGTTGTACCTTCAGTAGGTCTTTATATTTCAACCACTTCTGTAGATGTCCCATTTCCCTTCCATAAAATGCTTCTTGTGGGGGATACCCATCTGGCTAATGTTGTCCCCAGTCCCTACGTTTATATTTTCCCCCAATTTTCATGAACACCTTTCTGTGTAATGTGATTCCTAGACTCATGAGATTGACCCTGGGCTTCTCCTCCTCCTCCGCTCCAGAATTGGGGTTCAGGGGGAGACCCACCGGACATGCCTTCCCCCCCCCCACTCCTTGGGGGTCCCCCTCTCCCCCTTCCCAAAGGTTTCCCTTCCAGCCCAGAAGGAAAGGGACCCCGCTCCTCCCCCCTCCCCATTCACCCCCCTTGGGTCCCCCTGCGCCCCTTCCTCGGGGATGGAAAAAGAGGGGAGGGGTCTCACCCTTCCTGCGGGAGAGGACCTCCTCGGTGATCCCGTAGTCGTAGCGGCAGAAGGCGTCCACCTGGCTCCGCAGGTAATCCAGCGTCTCCTTCTGGCTGTTCCAGTACTGGGCGTCGGGCTCCCCCAGGGGGGTGACGGCCACGAATTGGCCCAGGTCGCTGTCGAAGCGGACGTACTCCTCCCGGCCGTAGGCGTACCTCTGGATGTAGCGCACCCGCGGAGGAGGCGGTTTGGGCTGCCCGTCCGGAGGGGGGCTCCCGTGGGCGGCAGGGGGGGCGAGGAAGTGGCACTCGCCCCTCCCCTGGAAGAGGAAGTGCTCTGGGGGGGGAGAAGGAGGGGAGGGGGTCAGAAGAGAGGAGCAGGCTGGGGGGGGTCTCCCTTCCCCTTGGAAAGGGCCCAGGCCCGACCCCGTGGCCTCCCCAGCCCCACTCCGCTTGTCAGGTTGGTCTCAAGGAAGGGGTGGTCTCTCTTGTTAGAGGAAGGAAGAGGCTGGACAGCCACAGGCTGGGGATGCTGGGACTGAGGATTCCCCACTGAGGAATAATAATAATAATAATAATAATATTTATTTATACCCCACCCCTCTGTTAAAACAATCCGGGCGGCTTACAAAAATTAAAATACAATACAGATAAAAATCCCCAAACACCCCCCACCCCCACCCTCCCCCATAAAAAAATATTAAACAAATATAAATTAAAAGCAACTGTCTTTTAATTTAGGGATGGATTGGATGGCCTCCAGGATACCCACCCATTCTTAGAATAGTCTGTGAAAGGAGGCCATGACTGAGGGCTTGGGGCTGACACCAGCCCTGCAGAGTGGGCCAGTGAGAATCGCATGGCCATTTGGAAGGGGAGGAAGAGATTGGGGGGGGGGGTCCGACGCGTTAGCAAAGTTAGTGAGTCAAGTCTGCAGAAACAACAACTGAATAACGCGCACACACACACACTTTCGCAGGAGACGTGTTAAGGCAGTTTTAACTGGTGGGGAAGAGAGTTTTCAACTTGGCAAGCCGTGCCAATGGTCAATGGCCAAGACCCGCAGAAGGGTAGAGATGGAGGGGACCCCCAATGGCCATCTAGTCCAACCCCTCACCTTCTCCCATGCAGGAACCTACAACTGCAGCACTCCTGAGACCAAACCCAGTTCAAAGATCTCAAAAAAAAAAAAAAAAAGGAGGGGAGCCCACCCCCACCCCATAAGGCAGCCCCTCTCCCGCTCCTAAACCGCTCTTGCCACGGGAAAACTCTAGAAATCCAGGTGGGAAATCCTCCCATGGGAATCTATGGGTTCGCCTTCTTTTCTCCCCTCCACACTCTGTCCTGCCAGCCCCAGAAAAAGCCCCCTTGGCTGCCCTACAAGGGGTGGGGGGCTATAAAACAGTAACCTATCCCCCCCCCCAAAAAAACCACCCTTGCTCACCGGGAGACCCCTGGGCGCCCTCCACCTGCGGGGGGAAGAAGGAGAAGAAGGCGAAGGAGACCCCCAGGGCCGCCACGGCCACGAAGCCCTCCGAAGCCCCCCGAGAGCCCATGATGGGGACCCCCTTGCTCCTGCCGCTGCCGGACTCCGGAGGGGACTTTCTGGGCTCAGCCCCGAGGGGAGAAGCCCCTTTGGGTGCCCAAGCCACGCCCCCTGGCCAAGGGGAGCCAATCAGCGGGCGAGACTCCGGTGGCGTCATCGGTCACTAGGCAGGAGTGTCCGGGAAATGGCCCGACCGCAGAGTTGGTCTCTCGGAGGCAAGAGGGAGGAAAGTGGGGGGGTCCCTGGGGGGGGGGGTAAACCTCTGGGAGGGGGCTTAACCCCCCCAGCCCATGGAAGAGCCCCTCCCTCCCTCTTTCCCCATCCCACCCACCCGCCCTGGAGTCCGACTTGGGGGTCGCATTTCCTTCTCATTGATGGCGCCCCTCCAAAAGGATAATATTGGGGGTCCAAATAATGGCCCCCCGCAAACCTTGTCTCTGGATCCCCCCGTGGAAGCCCCCGAAGTAGGGGGAGAGTAATAGCCACCCCCAAAAAACATACACCCCACCCAGGAAAGGAGGGCTGGATGCCAGAACCATCAGAGGCGTCCTTTTGGGGGGGGACTGAAGGATTTGCAAGGGGACCCTTTGATTCGCCGCTCAAAGCCCCGAACTCCCCAGGAAAGAAGATAAACGGACCCCCCCCAAAAGGAACCCCCCCTCCAGCCAAACCAAAATCTTTCCTAGGAGCATGGGGGGGGGTTAAGGGCTAAGAAGACGCCCCCCCTCCCGAGAGACCACCCCAGGTGGGGGCCCCGATCCAGAGAGACCGCCTCTCCACCCCCCGGCTGGAAAGGGGGTGCCCGGGAAGGACGGGGGGAGTCGTAAGGTCTCCCCCAGTTGGTCCCAGTGGGTGGGGGTGGGAGGACTGGGTCTGAGGGGGGTCCCATTCTGGAAATGGGGCCGCCCCCCAGCCCCTAAAAAGGGACAGACCCCTCCCCTCTTGGCTCCGAGGGGGCTACCAGGATATGGGGGGGACACATTTCTGCCCCTCCCTCTGAAAGGGTCCCAATTTCTCCTCTTTCGGGCCCTTAAAACTCTCCCCCCCCGTGGAGAATGAGGAGGGGGCTCACAACAGCCCTGCTAAGTAGGCCCCCGCCCCCCTTTAAGAGAGGGTGGCTGTGAACTGGGGGCGGGGGATGTATAGCCCCCCCCCTGCTTGGAAAGGAGAAGCCAGACCCCCCCTCTTCACTTCGCCCCCTCCCCTCCCCCCAAAGCCCCCCTTCTTCTCGCCCGTGTTTCTATCTCCCGCTGCGACTCCGTCCCGGGGAAGTTCTACCTGGCAACAGACTCGTCATCGCCGGGCCCTTTTTCTCATTGGCTGAGCTCCGTCTATGGGCGATAGAGGAGGGCTTCCACTCAACTTCCACTCTACATATCCCTAAAGGGGAGACATAGACTCTTTCACAGGAGGGACCAGATCGCCTTGACAGAACCCAGATGGCAGCAATGGCAGAAGACAAGCAATCCCATCATCCTCCGACCCTCCTCCTCCTCTCCTTCCTCTACCTCGCCCTGCCAGACGCCAGAGCCCTGGAAAGTGAGGAGGGGGCTTCGGGGAGGGGGGGAAGGGGCTCCTCCCTCAAGGAAGGAGAAGGGAAGCCTATAGAGCCCTAGAGTGGGAAGGGATCCCCAGGGGTCATCTAGTCCAACCCCTTCGGCCATAGAGGACCCAGGACGGAGTGGGGAGGGAGAGAGATTCCTCGGGGTCCCAGCTGCAGAGGGTTAGGGTCCTTTCTCCTAGGAAGGAAATCGATTCCACAAAGCAGACATTCCACCTGGGAAGCACCAGATAACCTGCGGAACTCCCCGCCCCTGAAAGAAAGACCCCATTCGGAGACTTTCCACCCTTGGGGTCTCCTCCACCTCCCTTGGGGAGTTCCCTTTGAGGAAGATAAGTTTCAGCCACAACGGAGGGGGGCTTCGGGTCAGTCAGGGTCTTCCACACACAGGGAAGGATTGGGACTGGCTTGGCCTCTGCCCCCCTTGAAAGCAGAGTCAAGCCAGTGGGGCTGTGGGATCAGGCCAGCGGGTTTGCAGAGGAGGAAGGGATAGGGGTCTCTCTTGCCCCCCCCTCCCTTCCCCCAGGGGAGATACAAGCCCCATTTCAGCTCCCTACCCAGCCAATGGTCAGCGTGTCCACACTGTAGAGTTATGCCAGTTTAATACCAACATAACTGCCGTGGCTCTATCCTACAAAAGCCTCCTGGGATTTGTAGTTTGGGGGCAGCAACAGCACTCTGAAACAGAGGGGGCTAAAAAGGCCTTGGAAAACTACAAATCCTGGGACCCCATAGAATGGAGCGCTTCAAGGGGTGCCAAACTGCTACAAAGTCTTATGGTGGGGGAGGGGAGGCCAACCCCTCCACCTGCCAGCGGCCCCCTTTTCCTTTGGGCCCCCTTGCCCCCTGGTGGAGGGGGTCTGCCCCCCACATCCCGCTCTGGACCACCCCCTCCCTCTCCTGCCCCCCACCTCTCCCTCTGTCTCTCCCTCTCTTGCTCAGGGGAAGATGTCCTGGTGCAGCTGCAGTTCTTCCAGGAAAGCTTCCCTTCCAAGAAGGAGGCCGGGGAGTTCATGTTTGAGTTTGACCGCGAGGAGATCCTCCATGTGGATTGGGACCAGAAGGCGGCCGTCTGGAGGCTCCCCGACTTCACCCGCTTCACCAGCTTCGAGGCCCAGGGGGGCATGGGGCAGATCGCCGTCATGAAGGCCAACCTGGGGGTCATGATGCAACGCACCAACCGCAGCCACCAGGAGAACGGTACCGGGGTGGGGGGGTGGGGGAGATGGCTGGGGACCCCCTATTCCTTCCCTTGGCCACTTAGGGAGATTTGCCCCTCTGTAGCCCCACGGCCTCCCCTTTGGCACCTTCACAGGGAAGGGAAGCCCTCCACAGTCTGGCTGGACTGGAAAGAAAAGTCCCTCCACCCAACTTAGAGTTTTCATTTTTTGAGGGGGAGACACCCCACAATGTCCCCATTTGCATTAAGCCTGTCGCACCCCTTTTCTATCTCTCCACCCCTCCTTTTATGATCCACTTTGGGGGTCCCACAGTCCTTCCCTTCACACCCAGAGACCCTTCCCAGTCTTGTTATCTGTTGCTCACACAACTGGCAACACCATTAGAAACACGGCACACACAGATAAGCAGCCACAGCTACCGTGTGGGGTGAAGTATCACCAGGCACCCCAAATATACCTGAGATCATAGTCAATGCCTAGAGAGAAAAGACTTCACCCCAACTCACAGCCTCTTCCTTCTGGGTTCAACACCCTCCCTGACCAAGGCTGAGGTTCAGTCCTGGGAGCTCATAATGCCGGTTGCAAAAGATAGAGGACCCCAAGAGAAGTTACTTTACTCCTGCTAAAGGGAAGTTACCTTTTTCACATCCTTTTTCTCCCTCCCCACATGGCCAAGAAGGGAACCAGCCTCTCCCTCCATCAAGAGGCCTCCAGAACCCCAATAGTTGAACCCCAACAGAAACCACAGCTGGTCAAAAATGCAGGCCAGTGACTCTGCCACTGTCACTTTTCTTCTCCTGTGTGATTTTTAAAAGCATCTTTTGCCTGATGAAGAAGTCAGTGGGGCTCTGAAATGCATGATGTATTTTGGACTTTTGAGTTAGGTCCCCAAAACAGGCCTTGCTGCTGTTTTGTGGGTTTGGTTGTATTTTGCTACATGGCCAACACAGCTCCCTCTGAATCTAATAATGCAGAAGTAATATTGAAAATTCCCTGATCATTTCTTCCCTTCTTCCTCAATCTGGGAGGAAAAGGAATGATCAGTTGAGCTTATTCTTCAATCCTTGTGCACCGTTTAATAATTTCACCCCAGATTCCATGGAAAGTCTCCATCAAAAAAGAGTGTTTCCCATGGTTTGAGTTCCAATCATTAATTCTATAATTATGGATCACCTGTTTGCTCCCCATCTCACAGGCTCCAGTGCTAAAATCTGCCCCTTTTGAGCTCTGAGCGGGACATACAGTGGAGACACATCTGATCAGGGGAAACTTTTGGTTCAAGATGATTATTAACTCCTTGTTCGTCTTTCTCAGTGGCTCCTTCTGCAACCGTCTTCCCCAAAGACCCTGTGGAGCTGGGGGACCCCAACGTCCTCATCTGCTTCGTGGACCAGTTCTTCCCTCCGGTCCTGAACATCACCTGGCTGAAGAACGGGGAGGTGGTCTCCAAAGACGTGCAGGAGACAGACTTCTACCCCGGGGTGGACTTCACTTTCCGCAAGTTCTCCTACCTGACCTTCATCCCGCAGGACGGAGATGTCTACGCCTGCCAGGTGGACCACTGGGGTCTCCCTCAGAGCCTCACCAGGGTCTGGCGTAAGTCCGTGGGATTTGGGACCCTTTAGAAGTCCAAAATACAGGTTCTGTGCTGACGAAGCAAACCCCAAAGACCAGAGCAATGCATGGAAAGGAGGCATCTCTGCATTCCTGCTTGATAGGTTCTGTGGTTGATTGATCGGAGAAGAGGGGGGAGCTATGCAGACCCTCTACTCAACCCTCCTCTTGGGTTTTAAAGGGGGAGATTATGTTGGGGGCCTATGATTCATCTCCCACTGAAGGTGACCCTAAGGGAAACCTATCACAGGGTTTTCTTGACAAGATTTATGATTCAGAGAAGGTTTGCCATGGCCTTCCTCTGAGGCTGAGAGTGTACGCCTTGGCCAAGGTCACCCAGTGGGTTTCCAGGGCTGAGTGGGGATTTGAATCCCACACTGGCTCTCTGCTTGAAGGAGGTGCTGTCATTCACTTTCACCTTCTTCTTCTGGTCTAGCAGACTGTGTTGTTTTTGATGCTTGGAGGTGAAGGTAAAGGGCTTGTTGCAAGGATGCTGGGAGCGTGGTCACACTGTCCCTTCCTTGCAATAGGCAACATGGAGCTTACAGGAGTGCCTTTGGGGATGATGGGCTGTGAGGACATTTCTTGGGCAGCAAAAGGAGGGAAGACTGGAGTCTGGGTTTGCTGGGATAAATATCTTCTGGGCCAGGGGTGGTGGCCACGGGATTTCTGGGTTCTCTCCAAACCAGCCAGTGGGCACGAGGGCAAATGCATGGGCCCACGGACTCTGTTCCCACCCCCTGCCTTGTCCCTCCCTCCTCAGGTTCCAAGCAGCCCACCCCCATCCCCGAGACGACCGAGAACGTCCTCTGTGGCCTGGGCTTGGCTGTTGGCATTGTGGGCATCATCACGGGTACCGTCTTCTTCTTCAAGGCCATGAGGATGAATGACCCCAACAGTCGCAGCTGGGGTGGCCTGTGAGTCCGATCTGTTCTCATCCCGTTCATTTCAACGTGGCTAGCATATCAACTCTTAATCTTCTCTTCTCCAGACTAAACATGCTCCCTAAACTGCTCCTCAGAGGGCATAATGGCTTCCAGACCACTCACCATCCTGGTCGCCCTCCTCTGGACACCTTCCAGCTTCTCAATATCCTCATGTTTACATGCAAACAATTTAAAACCCTGTGAACTGAAAAAGAGTGCACTAAGAAGCCATCCATTTTTTAAGGGTTCCCAGCTAACCGTGACCTTTCCATCTTTTCCAGGTAACCTTTCTGCCAGATCCTGACCTGCCTCCTTCCTTCCTGCTGAGACCTTCCAGCCATAATCAGCTACAAGAACCCAGCACTTTCCCATAGGACTGGCTCTGCCTGCCCCACAGCACCCCTGAAATCCCCCACGGAAATGGGAAGGGAACTGCCTGCACTACTTTACCAGCAACCTTCCATCAGGCAGCCCTAAGCAGGTGTTTTCTAGCCTCCCCCACAGGGCTTGTGGACTCTGCACTTAAAAGGGAATACAGTTGTCCCTTCATGTTAACTGGGGTTTGGTTCCAGGACCCTCAAGGATACCAAAATCTGTGAATACTCAAGTCCCACTATATGCAATGGCATAGCAAAATGGTGTCCCTTATATAAGATGGCAAAATCAAAGTTTGCCTTTTAGATTATTTTATTTTTAAAAGAATATTTTCAAGCCATGAATACCTTAAATCCATGGATACGGAGGGACAATTGTATTTAGTTTCCACTAGTTTTGTACGGGGTGAATCAAGAGACTCTCAAAGGCTCTGGAAGGATACCCATATCCTGACATCTTAGAGCAAAAAAACTCTGTGTTTTCCCAATGGGCAACACATGTTGTCGGAATTCTACATTTTGCAGGCAGAAGTGGGAACCAAAGGCCACCCGCCTTGCCCTGCAAAGGCCATGGCTCAGGAAGGGTTAATCCCTGTGCTTTGACTGTTTATTCCTGCAGTTCAAAGGGTTGGACTAGTTGACCCTTGGGGTCTCCTCCAACTCTATGAGTCTATGATTCTCTTCCACTTTGTCAAAAGAGGGAGACCCTTTCTCAATGGAGTTATGGGGCTGCCCAGGATCCAGGCTGGATTTCTTGGTTCAGACATAGGTTGCATTTTCTGGATCATTTTTGCTGACCACTGTCATCCAGGGAGAGGCACACTTGGCCACCTGGCGGTGGGTCTCCCCTGCTTTCAACCTGGCTCTTCCTAGCATGCTCAGTTTTGAAGAAGGAGCATTTGCAGGTCCAAAGGAGTCATAGAATCACAGAGTTGGATGAAATCCCCAAGGGTCATCTAGTCCAATCCCAATTCTGCCATGCACGAATACCCAATCAAAGCACTCTCGACAGATGACCATCCAGCCTCCATTTAAAAACCTACAAAGAAGGGGACTCCACCACACTCCCAGGGAGCAGCAGATTCCACTGCCAAACACCTCTTACAGTTAGGAAGGTCTTCCTAATATTTAGGTGGAATCTCTTTTCCTGAAGTTTGAGTCCTTTGCTGGTGGCAATGGCCAAATCAGCAGCTTACTTAGGTGTCCCTCCTTCCCAAAATCCTTCATATGTCTTTGCCCCCATCCCTATCTCCAAATATAAATATCTCCGCCACTGCTCTCTCCAGTTTTGGGAGAAATTCTTGCTTCGTTCTGCACTTTCTGCATTCAGCTACATTCAACTTTTTGATTATCTCTGATTCATCTTTAACTCAGCATGGCATGCTTCAGATGGTATCTCTGCAACCCTAAATCTTCCTTTTATACATCCTTCCATATTTCCAGGAGGAAATGAATAAAAATCTACATTTTGGAAATGTGTTTCCAGTCCTTTTGATCTGTGTTGAAGCTCTGGATGTTTTCTACGAGCCCTTCTGGGAACGTGCAGTTGACTTCCAGGAACAAGGAAGCCAGGAAACAGTTTAGGAAGGGTGTGTTTCTATTAGACCCACAAGTTATGTGGGGAAAGTGGGTTCTAGCGAGATCTATTACTCCACTGACTTCCATCAAATGGCACAGAGGCAGCATGGCCTAGTGGTGTGAGCATTGGAGAGTAGGGTTGAAATCCTCACTCGGCCATGAAAACTCATTGGGTGACCTTTGGGCAAGTCATACACTCAGCCTCAGAAAACCCCATGATAGGGGGCAGCTTTGGGGAAATAATAACAAGAGTAATTCACTCGCGGCCACCATCTTTACTCGCGGGCACGCTCCGTATGCACTCCAAATACAGAAAGCTTTCCATGCCTCAGATCTTGCAAATGCATCGTGGAGACGTACGAATGCTACAGCAAAGGTGAGTTAAGGAGTTCTTTCCCACAATTAATTCTGCCGTCTAGCTGAGCCCTTAGATGGGGTGGTGCTGAATATTTTACTTAAACTTGTGTGGAAACAAAAGAAATGTAATTATTTACAATCAAATGTTTAATTAAAATTTTCAAGCTTCATAAAATAGAACAATAGGAACACATAATTAAATGGGGGGGAAATAAAGGCAAGGAAAAACAGGAGAAGAAAGAAAGATAAATCCGAGGAAAAGAAAGATGCAATAATAATAATAATAATAATAATTTTATTTCTATCCCGCCCCTCTGCAATGCAATCGGGGTGGCTTACAATATAAAAACTCCATAATCACAGTACCCTAGCCCACCCACCCCTTAAAATAATATTAAATTTAAAAGGATTAAAAACATACAATGATTAAAAATATACTAAATTAGAAAAAAAATTAAACATACAATAATTTTAAAAACATAATCCAATGTCAGCTCAAAGGGAAAGGACAGCCAAGTCTTGGGCCGAGATACTTATTCAGGAAAAGCCTGCCAGAAAAGATCTGTCTTGACAGCTTTTTTAAAGCTGTCTAAGGTGGTAATAAGACGGATCTCGTCCGGCAGGCCATTCCATAATCTGGGAGCGGCAGCAGAGAAGGCCCTCTTGTGAATGAAAGCAACTTCCAATTTTTTTTCAGTGGTTATTATAAAACAGGTAGCGTCTCCCTTATTTGAAATGCTTGGTAGAGTTGCCATAAGTTGAAAGTGACTAGAAGAAGTCACGCAACATGTCACAACAAGGCAATATTGAGCTTTTCAGAACCACAAGAACAAACATCCTGCTGGGTTTTCTACGGACCCTTCTGGGAATGTGCAGTTGACTTCCAGGAACAAGGAAGCCAGGAAAATGCAGAATATATTAATAAAAAAACTCAGGGCAAAATAGAGGATTTATCCGAGTTGGGTGTGGGGAGGGAGGACAGAGATGCTTCATTTGAGCATAGTCTGCATCCTGAGATGTCATAGAATCTTAGAGCTGGATGGGACCCCAAAGGCCATCTAGTCCAACCCCATTCTGCCATAGACACAGTCAAAGCCCTCCTGATAGATGGCCATCCAGCCTCTGTTTAAAAACCTCCAAAGGAGAAGACTCCACCACACTCCCAAGCAGTAGCAGATTAAAACAGCGCAAAGTCAGAAAATTCTTCCTAATGTTTAGGTGGAATCTCTTTTCATGTAGTTTGAGCCCATTGCTCCATGTCCCAGTCTCTGGAGCAGCAGAAAACAAGCTTGCCCCATTCTCAGTATGACATTCCTTCAAATATTTAAATAGGGATATCATGTCCCCGCTTAACCTTCTCTTCTCCAGACTAAACATGCCCAGCTCCCTAAGCCGCTCCTCATGGGGCATCATGGCTTCCAGACCTCCCACCATCCTGGTCGCCCTCCTCTGGACACATTCCAACTTCTCAAAATTCTTCCTGAGTTGTGGTGCCCAGAACTGGACATGGTATTCCAGGTGTGGCCTGACCAAAGCAGAGTAGAGTGGCACTATGACTTCCCTTGATCTAGGCACTATACTCCTATTAATGCAGCCTAGAATCACATTGGCTTTTTTAGCTGCTGCATCACACTGCTGACTCATGTTCAGTTTGTGGTCCACTAAGACTCCTAGATCCCTTTCGCATGCACTGCCATCAAGCCAGGTTTCACCCATCCTATATCTGTGCATTTCATTTTTACTGCCCAAGTGTTTTAAATGTTTAATTATTTAATTATATTTTAAGGGGTGGGTGGGATGGAGGGGTTGTATGTAGATTTTAATGTTGTAAGCCGCCCCGATTGCATTTTGTAGGGGGTCGGGATACAAATAAATAAGTAGTAGTAGTAGTAGTAGTAGTATTCTACATTTCTCCCTGTTCAAATTCATTTAGTTAGTTTTGGCCCAGCTTTCTAATCTGTTAAGGGGTTCGTTTTGAATCCTGATCCCGTCTTCTGGGGGTCATTGTCCGTAGCAGCTGCACAGGGGTTTAGCTGCAGACAGGTTGTGCTCCCAAAAATAAAGAATTCAGTGAGCACATTGCCCCAGAGAAGCAATGGGGCAGAGAAGTGGGGTGCTGTGCATTCACGCCAGCTGTTTTGCTCCTTCCCTCCTCTCTTCCCCCTGAAAGGCACCTTCTGTCAAGGATGATGGGAGTTGTAGCTCTTCACCTCTGGCTCAAACTCACCACCTTTTTATGCAGCAGAGCTGACCAGCTTAGATCAGTGGTTAATGCTTTCCTCCAAAGCAGCAGAGTTTCAGAGAATAGGCTGAAGATCCTGACAAACTCTCCAAGCCTTCTCACTCTTCTCCAGGTGTCTCCAAAACGTCTCCAGGAATCACCCAGGCAACTCAGTAGTTTTATACAAAACCTACTTTATTCTTCTATATAAATATACTATATGGTCAACAAATCACAATCTCTATACACTACACCACCTCTACTCCACCACAATACATTGGCAAACATTACAATTTTATAGCCATTGTTTATCACCACCCACTAGTTAGTTTCCACCCAGTGGGTGTGTACTTCCATTCTGATTGGTCCACATAGTTCCACCCATGCTTAAGACCAACCCATGTATTTCAACATTTCACCTTGTACACTTAATGATTCTCAGGTGTTTCCAATCTGCATTCAGTACCTCTGTCCTTGGCTCTCAGGCCTTCTAGATTACATTAGCAGTTTCACCTGTGTAGCCCCATAATTGCTCTTGCTTAGTCATTGTGACTTTCACATACATATTTTATTTCTTTCACTGTATGTCCCATGTTGCATTTTCCTTAACAATCCCCTCCGAAATAAAATATTGTATGTGTCTTACAATGTCATTCCAACCTTTTGTGTCAGCCTTTCATGTTTTTCTGCTGTCAATGCTTTTGTGAACAAATCTGCTATGTTGTGTTGTGTTTCTATATATCTCAATTCTATTTCACCCTTCTGAACCATGTCTCGCACATTTTGATATCTTACACCAACATATTTTGTTCTGTTCTTCAAACTTTCAGTTTCAGCCATCGCTATGCATGACTGTGAATCTTCCAGAATTTCCACTGGTATCTTGTAACTTTCATTTAAATCATTTAGCAATTGCTTAATCCACTGTACCTCATTTACTATCTCATTCAAAGCAGCGAATTCTGCTTCCGTTGTGCTTATCACTACATTAGTTTGTTTTCTACTTCTCCAAACTATTGGACTTTCACTATATTTAATTATCATTCCTGTAACTGACTTCTTGTCTCCTAATTCTGATGCAAATGAACTGTCTACATAACAATCTAGATCTGAACTACTGCTTCTTATAATCAATTTCCTATCTAAGGTTCCTTTCAAATATCTCAATAAATGTTTTACCGCTGTCCAGTCTTCAATTTTTGGATCATTAACCCTTCTAGACAATACATTTACAGCATAGGAAATGTCTGGTCTGGTGTGGCAAGATATGAATTGTAACGATCCTATTATACTTCTGAAGAGATTCTTGTCCTCAAACGCTCTAGTTGTTTCCTCAGACACAAAACCAGTTGTCATTGGAGCTCTTACTATTTTTGCATTCTGTAATCCACACTTTTCAATCAATCTTTCAATTTTATTTCTCTGACTTAACAAACAATGTCCTTCTTCTGTCCATTCAACGCAAATTCCTAAATAAGACTTCAATACACCTAAGTCCTTCAAAACAAACTTCTCAGACAATTCTCTTTTTACTGACTCAATTTCCTGTTTTGACTTTGCTGCTACGCACAAATCATCTACATAAATTACTAATACTATGTCTCCTTTTGTATAAACACAAGCATCTGCAATGCTCCTCTTGTAACCTAGCTTAACTAGCTCATCATTGATGTACAGATTCCACGCTCTGGCACTTTGTTTTAAACCATACAACGCTTTCTTTAATTTATATACTCTCTGACTACCATTTTCTTCGAAACCTTGTGGCTGTTCCATAAATATTTCTTCATCCAGAACTGCATTCAAGTAAGCTGTCTCAAAATCAAAATGTTCTACAACTAAATTCCTTTTTACTGCTACTGCTAGAACCATTCTCAGACTTTCTGGCTTTGCAGTTGGAGAATATGTCTTATCATAGTTCTCATACTGCTGTTGTGCAAAACCCTTAGCCACTAACCTAGCTTTATATCTGATACTTCCATCTGGCATTTCTTTCCTTTTGTATACCCATTTACAACCAATTACTTTCTTGTCTTTGGGTCTGTCAACAATTTCAAAAACATCTTTATTTACCAGGCAACCAAACTCATTATCCATTGCATCAAACCATCTTTCCTGTTCTTCGCTAGAATAACTTTCCAACTCTTCAAAACTTTCAGGCTCTTCTACTGCTAAACAAGCTCTTGCCTTTGTCACAACAAACCTATCTGGAGGCTTTCTAACTCTATGACTACGCCTGGGAATAAAATCTGCTGTTCTGTCTCTTTCATCCTCACTTTCTCTACTGGGAGTTGTAGTTCTATGACTAAATCTCTTGTCTTCAGTCATTCGAGTAGTAGTAGGCCTAGATGCTATCTCATCATCAGAAGAACTACCACTGCTGCTAGGTGATGCTTCCTGCTTAACTGAAACCCCTCCGTTTCCTGAGGTTGGTTCAGTTTGTGCTTCTGGCTCATTTGAACTCCCTAATCTCAAAAACACTTCTTTATTGGCATGCAGTTTGTCCCAACCAGCATGTCTCTCGAAATTTGCAGACCTAGAATACTGCACTTGTTTTCCTCCCAAATGAAACTTGTAGCTATTTCCAGAATACCCCAAAAACCTAAGCCTTTTGCTTTTGGGTTCTCCTTTCCTCCTGAAACAAGCAGGTGTGTAAACATGAGCAAATTGTCCAAAAACCCTTAAGTACTTGTAATTTGGCATTCTCCCATACAATACCCTGTAGGGAATGTCTTCAATTTCTGAATGATACAATCTGTTACTGATATGTATTGCAGTCAAAGTTGCTTCTGCCCAAAAACTATCTTTCACCCCTGCATCTGCCATCATACAAGCAGTAATTCTTTTTATATCTTGTATTTTCTTCTCTGCTAACCCATCCTCACTAGGACAAGCAGGGTTTGTAGTTTCATGCCTTATTCCCACCTTTTGAAACCAGTTAAACAATTGATTATTTAAAAATTCTCCTCCTCTATCAGTAATGATGGTGCCTACTCTGCTATCAAATTGTCTTTCCACCATTCTTACCCATGCTTTTAAACTTTGCCCAGCGTCAGATTTGTTTTTCATTATTCTCACAAATGCAAACCTTGTATACCTATCAACAATTACTAGGAAATACTTGCTTCCCCCTAAGGACAAGCAATTAGCTTGGGCGACATCTGCATGTACATACTGAAATGGTCTTTGAGCAATTCTTTTTGTTTTCTTAGCTACTGGAAAAGCTCTGACCTTTACCTGATGACACACTGTACAATCTAAGTGGTTTTTGCATTCAGTAACTTTTAACTCTGGACACATACTGATTAAATTCTTTAAACATTTGAAGCTCGCATGGCCAAATTTTCTGTGAAGCTCGTGTATGCAGTCTTTGTGGATTGGAATATTTTCTATGTTATTAGCTTCTTCAACCCTGTAGCTATCAATATTGTCCTCCAAATAATAAAGTTTGTCCTTTTTCAAACCTATGCCACGCAATTCCCCATTCAGTTTTATCTTACACATGTTCTTTTCAAAGATGACTGTGTAGTCTCTTTCTGTTAATCTGCTTACTGATAACAAATTATTTTCTAACTCCTTTACATGTAAGACATCATTAAAATTCTCTTTTAGCCCTGGAATGTACACAGTACCCATTTGATTTACAGTACTTAGCTCTTTCCCGTCAGCCAAAACTACAGCATTTACATTAGCTGATTTTCTATTACTTATTAAATTTATGTCATTACACATCAATGATGTGGCTCCTGAATCAACTAGCCACTTA
Organism: Gambelia wislizenii; assembly: GCA_030847615.1. Classification (NCBI taxonomy): domain Eukaryota; kingdom Metazoa; phylum Chordata; class Lepidosauria; order Squamata; family Crotaphytidae; genus Gambelia; species Gambelia wislizenii. Next base: position 4,791,825 of record JAUMIR010000002.1, on the reverse strand, counting down.
GAATTTGCATTTTGTTTTTCCTTAATCATGGTTGCAACCCCCTTCTTATTACCACTGTCCCTCAAAAATGGAGGTCTGGACTGTTTTTGATACTGCCGCGGCTGCCATCTGCTCTCTGCTTGCTTGCGTCTCTCAGCTGCAAAATGTTTACAATGTCTCTGCAGATGACCAATCTTCTTACAATAAAAGCACCTCCGTTGCTCCCTTGTAGAGGCTGCTTCCTCCTGCGTTCGCCAGTCAGGAGTTGTTCGTTGTTTTGGCACAGTCTTTAAGCTTGCTGAGTCACCCTGCTCAGACATTCTTCTCTGGTTCTCTTCCAGTATTCTGGCCACAATTAAGTCTCTATTAAGCTCAGCTTCTGGCAAGTTCTGCAAGCTGTTCGTTATGTTGTCCCACGAAGAGTCTAGCGATTCTACTAAAATGTAGCATTGCTGCTCTTTGCTAATTTGCACTCCCCTCAGTTCAGCTTGCACAAACAAATCTTGCATTATTTTTAAATGTTCTATCACACACTGCCCTTTAGCCATCTTTTGCCTGTATATTCTTTTAGACCATAGCATTTTTGCAAAAGCAGTTGAAGGAGTGTGTAATCTCTGCAAGGTATCCCACACATCCTTGGCAGACGTTTTATCTCTGACGTCATTAATTAAGTCTTCTTCAAGCATGAGATAAAGACAGGCTTTTGCTTTACTATCTCTCTCTTGAGTGGCTTCATCAGCATCGGCTGCCAGCCCTGTTTCAACTGTTAACCACAGACCTTCCTTTACTAGTAGAGATTGGGCATAAATCTTCCAGGTAGAGTAGTTGTTTCTATTTAATTTACTAAACTTTAGAAATTCCATCTTGATTTGTGCAGTGACTCAATTTGACACAGTCCTTCTGAGTATGCACAGCCGACCCGTCTGGGCTTAAGCAAAACACAAAATGATTTACTCACGAGGCTTATCAGTGCAGCACAAACAACTTGCTCTGATCTGTCGTCCACAAAGCTTTCTTCCACTTTCTGGAACTTTCAGCTTCTGTGGATGCTGGGTGCTCTAGTAACTGGGCCCATAACCCTTGTCAAGGATGATGGGAGTTGTAGCTCTTCACCTCTGGCTCAAACTCACCACCTTTTTATGCAGCAGAGCTGACCAGCTTAGATCAGTGGTTAATGCTTTCCTCCAAAGCAGCAGAGTTTCAGAGAATAGGCTGAAGATCCTGACAAACTCTCCAAGCCTTCTCACTCTTCTCCAGGTGTCTCCAAAACGTCTCCAGGAATCACCCAGGCAACTCAGTAGTTTTATACAAAACCTACTTTATTCTTCTATATAAATATACTATATGGTCAACAAATCACAATCTCTATACACTACACCACCTCTACTCCACCACAATACATTGGCAAACATTACAATTTTATAGCCATTGTTTATCACCACCCACTAGTTAGTTTCCACCCAGTGGGTGTGTACTTCCATTCTGATTGGTCCACATAGTTCCACCCATGCTTAAGACCAACCCATGTATTTCAACATTTCACCTTGTACACTTAATGATTCTCAGGTGTTTCCAATCTGCATTCAGTACCTCTGTCCTTGGCTCTCAGGCCTTCTAGATTACATTAGCAGTTTCACCTGTGTAGCCCCATAATTGCTCTTGCTTAGTCATTGTGACTTTCACATACATATTTTATTTCTTTCACTGTATGTCCCATGTTGCATTTTCCTTAACACCTTCTAGCCTGCTGGGACCTGCAATGATTCTCAGTGATGCTCACAAGTGTTGTTTTTCCCCAAAGTGATGCCTTCCTTACCCAGCAACTGATGACCAGGCATCCCCAGAGCCTGTGATTGGCTCAGCTGGAGGAAAGTCCCCAGGGGACAAACACAAATACAGCTATCAAGTGACAAGCAGAAGGAAGCCAGGCATGGAAAATCCTGGGCCTAGATCCAGGCTGCAAAAGTGTGTGTGTGTGTGTGGGGGGCACCCTAGGCAGTCAAAGCTACTAACTTCTCCCCCACCCCATAATATTCCCCACCCTGCCTCCTTCCTTGCTCAGCAGGATAGAGCAAGGGCAGCATATCAGTTGTTTTCTCATCTCTAATTTCACCTATAAAACAGGTTCACTCCAGGCTGAGATTCCAACACATGAGCTCATCCCTCATTGCAGTGGATGGAAGGAAAACTTTTTCAACCAGACTCCTAGAGTTGGAAGGGAACCCCAAAGGCCATCCAGTCCAACCCTATTCTGCCCTGCAGGCATAAACAATCCAAGCACTCCTGACAGATGGCCATGGGGGAGGGGCTGACAGGGCTCTAGCCTGGGGGGTTGGTGGGCGATGTGATATTATTGTATTTATTTATTATGTAAATACATCTAGTGTTTTCTTTAAATAAATATAAATATTACTTTGGTCTCATCCTTTAAACTGACTTATTTTAATTTTTATTCTGAATCCTGTAGAAGTGCATCTCACTGCCCCTTAACAGTAGGTAGGTAGCCCTCCACACGCCAAAGATCCTGGCCTAGGGGGGGCCTTTTCAGGATGTGGGGCCCATGCTGGATGGAGAATGGTTGGGGACTGTTTGGTGGCACAGTGGTTAAATGCCAGTACTGCAAGCCACCACGTTGCAAGTTCGATTCCAGCAGGCTCCAAGGTTCACTCTGCCTTCCATCCTTTCGTAGGTCGGTAAAATGAGTACCCGGCTTGTGGGGGCAATTAGCTAACACACATTGGAAACTGCTTAATGCAGTGTAGATGTGTAAATTTGCTATTGCTTAAAACAATTTGTAAGCTGCTCTGATAGCCTTGTGGCTGAAGAGCGGGGTATAAATAAATAAATAAATAAATAAAATATTTGCTGGGAGCCTGAAGGGGGTCGAGTTCTAAGATGCCGTGGTTCTATGCATGCCTTCCTGTGACTTCAGTTTCGTGGGGTTGCTGGGGGTAAAAAGGGTGGGGGGAGGCCCCTAGAAAAAGGCCAGAGAATGGATAATAATAGCACTTTAACAGTGTAGTGTGATAAAAGTCCTTAGTTGAGTATTCCCTAGAAGGCTGAAGGGAGTTGGACTAGATGGCTGCTAGAGACCCCTTCAAATTCTTTAAAAGCCCTGTGTGCCTCGTTTCCCACTCCTTAGCCATAGGAGCAAAGACTCTCTGGGCCTGCAAGGAGTTGTCACTTCAATACGCGCGCGCGCACACACACACACAAGCCTCCTTTTTCCTTGGCCAGGCACAGTTTCGCTTCCTGCATTCAAGGGAAATGAAAGAGAGGAAGGGGCCCCGATCCAAGAGGCTGCAATCAGCCAAGATGGGAAGCACCACTTCTTTCCAATTGAAGGCTTCTGCAGTTTTTAGCCTGCAACACAGGGTTTCTTTTTTAATTAATTAACTGGTTAGGTGTTTGGGTTTTTTTATTGGAAGAGCTTTCGTGGATATAAATCCACTTCTTTGGATGCAGTACCAAGTGGTCATAAAGCCTCACACATAAAACATATTTATGCAGTTATGGGAGTGGGACAGGATGGGATAGGATCCAGAAGGATGCAAATCATGAGGCTTGTGCTAAATTTTCAGAAGGAGAAAGAGGTGTTTCCGATTTCTGTAGTGGTCAGTTAGTGTTGGTGTGTGAAACCAATTAATCTGCTGTCCAAAAGTGCGTTTCTTTGATCCCAAAATATTCTCTGAGGGTTGTCTAAATGGTGAAAATACTCCTCCTAGAATTTGAGGAGAATACCTTCTGTCCTAATGGGATCCCGCATCATTTCGCCATATTCGAAAGAAGGGGGGGCAAATACTCCATATACCCCATGGGGAAAGTTGTTTTAAAAACAGCACCGGAAATGCGCATTCCTGCTCATTGAGACAAGCGACATGAATTGATGCTCTTTCCTGATATGAGCGGAAGTGGGAAGATGATTGGTTGGACATGTGTGTGTGGGGGGTGGTGGAGCTTGCCAACAAGGCAAGTGCCCAGAACCACCATTTTGTATTTTTGCCATCATACGCTACAGCAAGAAAATAGCCTTTTTGTTTGTTAGCTTGCTTCTTTGCTAAAGTGGAAGATCTCACCTTGGATTTAGGTTTGTTTTTTGTTTTTTTGTAAACTGTTTGGCAGAAACAACTCAAGGTAAATAAAAACATGAGTAATTCACTCGTATCCACCACCTTGGTTCACAGGCATGCCAATTCGAACAATGAAAATGGATAGCTCCACATGCCTGCAATCTTTTCTAAAAAACTGTTGAGACAAACAGAAGCTGCTGTGAATTGGCGTTAGTATGCCGATCCACATTTTATTACTTCATATAGACAAGCCCTGAGAAGATCCATTTTGCTACATGTGCAGTGGCAAGAGGACTCTTCTATTAATTAATACATGTAGCATGCCATGAAGCCATTATCTTTGTTGATGCCTCTGTTCATGGATTGGGTATTGGGAACATAACTCAATTCAGCTGCTTCCCTTTCCGTTTAGTCTTCCTTTGCAATTTCTTGTTCAAAGACTGCAATCTGTAAATCCCTCATGGTATGTCCAGGGAGGCTGAAATATTCAGCAACTGTTTCCTGGAGGTTGCCATTTCTAATGTCCAATTAATGTTCTCCATTAATCCTCTTGCACAGAGACTGTCCTCTTCATCCAATGCAGGAATAACCTTGCATTTTAGGATGGCAAATATCATAATGGAGAAAAAGCAAGCAAATGCACCTCTGATGTTGTGGGTGATGTTATAAAGGCCTACCTCGCAGGGCTTGTGAGAGGGTTGTGTCATTCTCCAGAACTGGTTTCAATTTACAAGAGGAAGAGAATCACAGAGTTGGAAGAGACACCCCCCCAAGGACCATTTTTAAAAAAGAATTAAATATTACCATTGTTAAAATTGTTACTGATATTATTATTATTCATTTCTATCCTGCCTTTCTCCCACCAATGAGACTCAAGGTGGCTCACAACATCATAATAAAAACAAAATAAGCTAAAAACAGTACAAAGTTAAAATCACATTTATAAATATATTTTTTTCAAAAAAGGAATTAAACAATTTACAAGTTAAAAACAATACAGTAAAAGTTAAAATACCTTTTTAAATTTTTTTTTTTAAAGAAACTCATAATTTTTTTAAAAACGTAATTATAACAATTAAATTTCAGCTGGGACTGCTTGTTATGAAAATTGCCTCTTCCAGACCACCCTTTAAAAGGGAGGGGAAAAAACCTCTCTGGATTTAGACCTGGGTCAGTGTTTTCCGAACTCTGGTCTTCCAGGTGTTTTGGACTTCAGCTCCCAGAATCCCTCATTGTCAGCCAAGGAGGCTGAGGCTTCTGGGAAATGAAGTCCAAAATACCTGGAGGACTAGAGTTTGGGACTCACTAATCTCCATGGAGAGACATGGAGGTCTCCTCTCAGATCCACACTGCTTTAAGTCTAAATGAAAGACTATTCTATTCAGGGAAGCCTTCCAACTTTCATCTTGATTTTATGTCCATATTATTTGTATTAATTTACACTTTTATAGTATTGTTTTAATTTTGTTACAGCAATATTTTATTAATTTTATGATTTTTTGTGGTTTTAGATTGTGCGCCATTGGCAGATCCTTGTGTTCATTTTGGATTGTGTTTTTTCTCCGCTGTAAAGCACTATGTAAAGCCTATGGCACTATATAAATAAACGCAATAATAATAATAATTTGCCCATGGCACCATCCTTCCTTCCTATGGGATCTTGGGATGTGTAGTTTTACAAGGTCTTTTTAGCCTTCTCTGTGTCAAAGAAAATAGTACGGGTGACTACACCCAAACTACACATCCCAGGCTTTGATAGGAATAAAGGAGCCATGACAAATAATCATCCAGTGCCAAACTGGATGATTACAATTGTCCCTTCACATTCGTTGGGGTTTGGTTACAGGAGCCCCCGTGGATACCAAAATCTGTGAATACTCAAGCCCATTATATGCAATGGCATAGTAAAATGGTGTCCCTTATATAAGATGGCCAAATCAAGGTTTGCTTTTCAGCTTATTATTATTTTTTAAAGAATATTTTCAAGCCGGGAATACTTAAATCCGTAGATACCAAATCCGTGGATACGGAGGGATGACTTGTTTTTTGGATTTGGCCGTTCCTCAAGTCTCAGGTTGAACCTGAATCGGGCCAACACCCTCCCAGCCTCTCCACCTCAACCCTGGAATCATAGAATCATAGATTTGTAGAGTTGGAAGAGACCACAAGGGCCATCCAGTCCAACCCCCTGCCATGCAGGAAATCTTCATCAAAGCATCCCTGACAGATGGCCATCCAGCCTCCGTTTAAAGACCTCCAAGGAAGGAGACCCCACCACTCTCCGAGGGAGTGTGTTCCACTGCCAAAGAGCTCTTACTGTCAAAAAGTTCCTCCTAATGTTGAGGTGGAATCTCTGTTCCTGGAGCTTGCATCCATTGCTCCGTGTTCTAGTCTCTGGAGCAGCAGAAAACAAGCCTGCTCCATCCTCAATGTAACACCCCCTCAAATACTTAAACAGGGCTATCATATTGCCCCTTAACTGTCTTTTTTCCAGGCTAAACATACCCAGCTCCCTAAGACTTTCCTCATAAGGCATGGTTTCCAGACCTTTAATCGTTTTAGTCACCCTCCTCTGGACATGCTCCAATTTGTCCATATCCTTTTTGAATTGTGGTGCCCAGAACTGGACACAGTATTCCAGGTGAGGTCTGACCAAGGCAGAATAGAGTGGCACTATGACTTCCCTTGATCTGGACACTATACAGTACTTCTATTTATGCAGCCCAAAATCGCATTGGCCTTTGTAGCTGCCGCATCACACTGTTGACTCATGTTGAACTTGTGATCTACTAGGACTCCTAGATCCCTTTCGCACATAGTCTCCTTCAGCCAGCCTGCATCTATGCTCCAGCCTGCATCTATGCTTTTCGTTTTTCCGCCCTAAGTGGAATGGACCCTCACTCCATGCACATTAAATATAAACTTGCAGAGTTCCTTTTTTTTGGGGGGGGGCGCCCAGACACTCCCCCAAAGTAACCTCTTCCCCCATCCCCATTTGCTCTCCCTCTTGCATTTCAGCACCAGGACAGCGACCTTTCCTCCTCCTCCTCCTCCTCCTCCTCCAAGAGTTAAAGCCAACGAGAGGGTCCCCTCCCCAGTCCTAGAGAGGCAAGGGCGGGGGTCTTAATGGGGGGGGACCAGCAAGGGAAGCCATTTCTTCCCCTTTGCAAAGAAAGCCACGTGAGACCCCCAGGAGGAGGGTCTCTGTCCCAGATGGTTCAGGTTTGGAAGGTGGGGGGGGGGTCTGTTCTGGGGGGAAAGGAAAATGTGTGTGGGGGGTCTGTGCAAAAATCCCCCCCTCAAAAAAAGATAGCTAAGAAAATAGAAGTGCCAGGGAGGGAGGCAGCTCGTTTTGGAGGAGGGGAGACGTTTGGCTCTTTGCAATCATGCCCCACCCCAATTTCTCCTCTCCCCCGAAAATTTTTTAGGGTGGGTTCTAAGTAAAAAAAAAAACCAAACCTTTTCGCCTCCCTGAAATTTCTGAAGTTACACTGATGTTGAGTTTCATAATTGCACCGGATTTTTGTTCGGTTGCGTCTGTGTGTGTTTTGCATCTCTTGGTCTTTGGCTGTGGGGTGAAATTACTTTCATGCAAACCCCCACTCTTGTTGAGGGGGGGAGAAAATGGTCAGTTGGCTAAAGAAAGGCCATCAAGATGTGTTGGGGCTCTTAAAGGACTAAGAGGGTTTGACTCTGCTCTGGACGCTGATTTTAACCTAATTAAAACATTTGCAGCCAGCATTTTTGGATTGTATCTTCCTGCAGGGCTGAAGGGGGTTGGACTAAATGGCAATTTGGGTCTCTTCCAACTCTGTGATTCTGTGATTGTATCATACATATTCCTGCAGGGCAGAAGGGGTTGGACTAGATGGCCCTTGGGGTCTCTTCCAACTCTATGATTGTATGATTCTATCCCCTTCCAACTCTCATGATCTCTGATTCTCTGGTTTAATGCTTCTGCTCCACGTTGGATGTGGATTCCAATCCTGGGTGTAAAACAGTGTGGCAGAGAATAAATAATTTTCCCCACCAACCACATTAAAAATCTTTTTTTCTCTTCTAGGTGGTCAGGTAGGTACAAAGAGACATTCCCTTCCGGATCCTGCCCTCTTTCTGGTGGAAGCAAAAGAGGACTCACTCCCATGGAGCCCCTGAAGGTGAAGGACGGATCCTTCAGAACAACCATGCATGCTTCAGGGTCCCCCCACCCAGTTTTGCTCATGTTCATCCTTTTAATTGCACAGAAACCCCACCCCCAAAAAAAGAAACCTTTGAAGGAGAATTTTGGAAGCAGAATCACTTCTCAATCCATTTTATCTTTTGGGCCATCATTAAAAATCCTGGGAATATTTCAAAGCGTTCCTCCTTTGTCCTTGCAAAGGAATCAGTCTTGCTCTCCCAGGTGATTTTTGGGGTCCCCACCTTTTAATGTGGCCACTTGACCATTTTGTTGGTGAAACAGGCCGGACCTGAAGATCAGAGATCATCCCAAAGGCCAAAGTAAGATATAGTGAGATAAAGCCAGGCTAAAGGCAAAATCACCTTGGATCCCATCTTGGGAGAAAGGCAGGATATAAATCTAATAAATAAATATACAGTAGGACACCCTTATCCATGGGGGATTGGTTCCAGACCCCAGCGTGGATACCAAAAACTGTGGATAATAACAAACACCATTGAAAATAATGGAACTTCCAATTTAGAATACCATAGAGTTGCCGTGGAGGACCTAGGAAATCACTAGAGAGGACACACTTTCCTAGGAAGACTCTATGGTAGCTGTGCTGAAACGGAAACCGTGGATAATTGAATCTGGATAATGAATCAGCGGATACAGGGGTCCTACTGTAAATAAATAAAGTGTTCTCAATCAAGGAAGAATGTAAAGGTACTCTCCTCGAATTCTATGAGGATTATTTTCACCATATTTTCACCATGGGGGCACATTTCAAGGCTCAATAATAGGGTTCCCTATTACCCAAGGATACCTGAAAGTATGGGTAATAGGGAACCCTATTATTTATTTTCAATGAGATAAATGCTGGAATTTGGCCATAGAGTTGCATTGGAGGACCTAGAAATGCCTAGAGAGAACATACTTCTTTCCGATGTGGATAAATGAAACCATGGATACCGAATCTGTGGATACAGGGGTCAACCTGTCCTTTTACTAGGTGCTTGCTTGGTAATTTTCCACCATGGCTTAATGGCTGCTGTCTTCCTGATTGGCTAATATATCTCCACTACCCTTCTCTGATTGGCTTGGCTATATGTTCTTGCATGCTGTTGCTAGGTAGATTTTCCAACATGGCTATCAATGGTCAGGTGCCAGATTGCTCAGTTGAATTGCTGTCTTCTGGACCAACATTGTGTCATTGAACAGACTCATTATGGACACATTTCCCCTTCCAATCCTCTCGCCCCTTCCTCCTGCAGGGGGTCTCCTTCGAGGAGGTGGCCGTTCCTTTCAGCGCGGAGGAGTGGGGCCTTCTGGATCTGGCCCAGAGAGCCCTCTACCGGGAAGTCACGCTGGAGAATTATGGGATCGTGACCTCTCTGGGTAAGCCCCCAAAATGTATTGCTCTGCACTAATAGCAATTCGCAGCAGCTGCAACCTGTCTTAATGATTTTACATCCCCCATAAAGTTTGCATGTCCTCTTGCCAAGATGGCAGCCTCGAGTGCACTCGAGAGTGAGAAAGATCACCGTTTAATCACCTTACCAATCACTCACTAAGCCAAAAATCCAACATGGCGGCAGCGGGCACTTGCCCTGTTTGCAAGCCATGCCCCCCCATGCTCATCCAGCCAATCATGGGAAAGCACTGCAATTCGAATGTGACTGTCTTAACAAGCAGATATGCACATCCTTTACGGAGCTTTACTCCTAGAAACGCTGTGAAGGCTCTCCAGGTGCAGTTTTTGGAGTTTTTAGCTGCTCTCCCTTCCAAATACGACACATTGATGTGGATTTCCATTAAGTCAGATCGGTTTCAAAGTGAATTCTATGAGGATTATTTTGACCAAAGACAGGACCTTTGTCCTTGCTTGAGAGAGAGAATTCATGGCTTTCTACTGTAAGGGGTGCAGTTGTGTGTGTGTGGGGGAGTTATTTCTGAATGGGATTTCCCTCCCCCCCCACACACACACACGTGTGGGGAGGGTCCTTTCCCTTCATGGGAAAAGAGCTGGGAATGGTGGGGGGAGAGGAAATAGATTTCCCATCATCCACTCCACTCATCTCTTTCCTGATGCTTCAATCTAAACTAGGCTAGGACTGAAAAGGGGGTGTGGATGGATGACCTTCCTGGACCCCAATTTTCCTTCCCATTCCCCTCTGACTTGCCCTTCTTAAAGCCTTCTTTGTGTCATATGCTGGGAGAGAGTTGGGATATTATTACAGTAGGGCCCCTGTATCTGCTGATTCATTATCCACTGATTCAGTTATCCATAGGGTGCAAATCAGCAACACCTACCATAGAGTCTTCCTGGAAAATGCATCCTCTCTAGCCATTTCTAGGTCCTCCAAGGCAACTCTATGGTATTTTAAACTGGAAGTCCCATTATTTTCAATGGTGTTTGCTGTTATCCACAGTTTTCGGTATCCAGGGGCCCCTGGAACCAATCTCCCATGGATACAGGGATCCTACTGTATTATCATTATCATTATTGTCATTGTTGTTGTGTTATTTCTTACTTGCCTCTATGGATCAAGGCGGGGAACAACAAATTAACACACAAACATAACATTGGTTAAAAGAACATATCAATTAAAAACATATCAATCAATTTAAAAGAACAAGTAAAACCAAGACATTTTAACAGTCAACACACAATTTTAAAATTCACATTTTAAAATCATTTGGATAGGTCTGCCAGAAGTTACTTCTCTCCTTGGCTCACAAAGGGAGGTCCATCTTTCCCTCCCTGGGTTTTTACAAATAATCATAATTATCCATAATTATATGCAGGATATTCAAATACTACTGTTGGACCCCTGTGTCCATGGGGGAATCTGGTTGCCATGGAAACTGCAGATAACAGGGAGCCATTGATTGGAGGGTGGGCCAGGCTGGATCTCAATGGGAAAGAGAGAGAAAAGAAAGAATTAAAACAGTAGGTTTGGAAGGTTCACCCAAGGACCATCTAGTCCAACCCCCTGAGGCTAGTGTAGGAAATCCACAGATAAAGGAAGAGTGGAGTCTGCCAGGGAAGAAATACACAGAGTTGGAAGAGGGACCCCCAAGGGCTATCTTGTCCCATGCCCTGAGGCTAGTGTAGGAAATCCACAGATAGAGAAAGGAAGAGTGGAGTCTGCCAGGGAAAAAATACATAGAGTTGGGAGAAGTACCCCCAAAGGTCATCTAGTCCAACCCCTTGAGGCTAGTGTAGGAAATCCACAGGTAGAAAAGGGGAGAGAAGGTGGGGAAGCGAAAGATAAAGGGGAAGGAGAGAGAGAGGCACACTTTGTGGGGGAGATAATAAGGACCCCTCCAGACCAGCAACCCCCAGTCCCTCCCCTTCCTCTTCTTGTGTAGGGCATGTGCTTGGTTTTTCTTTTAAGCTTCAGGCATGTTAGGAAAATGATAAGTATTTACCTCTTTCATTAGGGTGTGAACAACCACCCCCACCACAAGCCATCTTTAATTCTTACCTATAAACGAAGCATAATGGTTGAAGTCCTCCTTTCATGGGTGGAGTCATATATCCATGACATTATTTAGTACTTCGTCAGCATGCACCATGATTTTTTCCAGCAGCCTGGGGAGGGACTCCTTGAATGGGTATTGGCTCCGCCTCCAACCATTCATAGGCAGGACACCTGAAACAAAAAAGCCTAAGACCACCCCTGCCAGGAGGAGGAGCCAACCCCATCCTCCCCAGTTCCGTTCTGCCTCTGCTGGAATAGGCAGGGTTTTGCAGTTGCTCCGGAGCTTCAGTCAGCAAACAAAGGATCCAAGATGGCGGCGCCCAGGCACAGCCTCGTGCATGGGGGGAATCTTTCCTCGGAGGAGGAGGATTCTTCCCTGGGCCTGCCAGTGGACGGCCTGCAGTCCCCAGATAAGGTGCTCCGTGGTCCCTTTATGGGACACACGTTGAGCCAAGCCGCCCAGGGCCGGGCGGAACGCGATGGGGTCTCCGACCAGGAGACGGACCGTGCGGAGGGGGCAGCCCGACCAGCGGCGGACTCCCCCAGGACTCGGACCCCCGAGGAGGACACCTCTTCCATGGAGGACCTACCACCACTATTGGTTGGAGGTAAGGCCCTGCTGCCAGAACTGACCACCTGGTTCGCCCTGGTGGCCAGGCAGGTTTTGGCGGCGGGCGCTAGCGTGGCAGGTCCGTCGAGGGTGGGCGCTACGGGCAGGGGGAAGGGTTCGGGCCCTAGTCCCCCGCCCCAGGGGGCCAAGCAGGAGAGCGGCTGGGCCGCCAAGAGGAACGCGGCAGGCGTGGGAGAGAACCGGGCGCCTTTGCTGCCAAGCCGCGCGGAGCCGCGGGAACCGTGCGAGGGGGGGACTCTCCCCCTCCGCGCAAAAGGCAGAGAAAAGAAAAACATCTGGAGGCCCCCGTCAGGGAGCAGGACCTGGAGGAGGAGGAGTTGGCCCAGGAACCCCGGGAGGAGGGGGAGCTCTCCTCGGAGGGGGAAAGCGGGGAGGGGGATGAAGGTGATTCACCCTGGCTGTTCGAGAATGCCTCCTTCTCTCTTCTCCTTAAGAAGGCCTTAAGGGCCTTAGAACTTGAGCCAACGAACCCTAAGGAGGGGGGAGCCAAGCAGGGGGTCCCTGAGCTTAGGGCTTCCAGCAAGTCTTCAGGGAACATTTTGCCATTCCCAGATATTTTGAGGGGTGCATTTTTGGGAGAGTGGACGCTACCAGGCGCCCCCAGGACGCAACCTTCCTTCGCTAAACAGCTGTACACCTTTGCTGGGGACGTGATGGAGTTACTAAAACTTCCTGCCATTGATGCGCCAGTGGTTGGCCTGGTTTCTGGTTCGCTCTTCCCCAGAGATGGGGACGAACATCTCAAGACGCCAGATGACAAACGCATTGAGACTTTTCTGCGTAGGTCACACGAGGCCGCAGCGCTGGCCATTAGAGCAGCGGCGTCGGCGTCAATCTTTTCCAGGGCCACCATCAGGTGGGCCAAGGATCTCATGACCAATGTGCCCGAGGACGAAATTAAATTTCGTCAGGGCATGAACAAGATAGCGAAGGCATCGGCTTATGTGGCAGACGCTGGTTTGGACGCGCTCCGTTTCACGTCCAGGGCTGTGGCAGTTAATGTGGCTGCCAGGCGTCATCTTTGGTTGCAGAATTGGAATGCGGACAGCAAAGCCAAATCCAACCTGGCGGGTTGCGCGTTCAACGGCAAGAAGTTATTTGGGGAGACGCTAGAGGAGGTCCTGGTGGAGACCAAGGACAAGAAGAAGATGCTCCCGTCCTTACCAAAAAAGGAGGAGCGCAGGTTTTTTCGTCCCACCTTTCAGAACTTTCGTGGAGCACAGTTCAGTGGTTTCAGTCAACCAAGGGGTAACTGGAATTCTTCCAAGCAGTTCCCAAGACCGAAGTCCCAACAGTTCCCCAAGGCGTCCACCAGCCAACCCGCCAAGCAGGGAGGCAAAGGTGGACAAACCGCATGACTATCAAGCGCTTCAGGTAGGGGACAAACTGGCCGTCTTTGCAGAAATCTGGCAGAGTACATCTTCTGATGCTTGGGTCAACAGGACGGTGAGTCAGGGTCACACGATAGATTTCATAGCAAGACCGCCTCCCACCTTCATTCAGTCTTGCACGACAATGGGCGAGGACAAACAGAGTTTGATGTCGGAAGCCATCAACCACTTACTTCAGGTTCGAGCAATAGAACCAGTACCACAGGGGGAGAGGTTCAAGGGAACTTACTCTCTTCTTTTCTTGGTGCCCAAGAAGAACAAGGATTGGAGGGCCATATTGAACCTACAAGGGGTCAATCGGTTTGTGGCAAGACGCAAGTTTCGGATGGAGACTCTACGCTCAATTCTGGAAGGGATTCAGGAAGGGGACTTCCTGGCGTCCTTGGATTTACAGGAAGCGTACTTGCACATAATGATTCATCCTGCGCACAGATGCTTTCTCAGATTTGCCTTCAAGGAGGGTCATGTTCAGTACAGAGCACTTCCGTTTGGCCTATCCTCTTCACCAAGGGTGTTCACCAAGGTGCTGGTGGCGCTGGTGTCATACCTAAGGTCCTAGGGTATACACGTATTCCCTTATCTGGACAATCTGCTGATCATGTCCTCTTCCGAGAGCGAGTCGAAGAGAAGTGTGCTCAGGACTATGCAGGTCCTGGAATCTCATGGATTCATGGTGAACAGGGGGAAAAGCCACATGGATCCAGTTCAGAGAATTCATCATCTGGGCAGCATTCTGGACACCAGGGTGTACCGGGTATTTTTGCCAGTGGAAAAGAGGATGAAGATTCAGGAGGCTGTCACGTCGGTGTTAGACCAGGCCAAGTCTCCTCTGATGTTCTTGGCAAGTCTGTTAGGACTGATGATTTCGTGCATAGACTCGGTAGCATGGGCCAGGTTCCATCTCAGGAAGTTACAGTGGTTTCTACTTCCCTATCAGGATCTCATTGTGATAAAGGCCTCCATATTCCTAAGGGTTCTGTCGGAGGTGAAGGAGTCTCTGAAGTGGTGGCTATCGGAAAATCTATCATTGGGAGTGCCAATAGCGGAACCCAGGAGAGTGGTAGTGACGACGGATGCGTCCCTGAAGGGTTGGGGTGCCCATTGCGGGGACCAGATGGCACAGGGCCTGTGGTCGTCACAGGAACACGACTGCAGCATCAACCTGTTGGAGCTACGCGCAGTCAGACTGGCATTGGCGGAGTTTGTCAACCTGGTGAGGGGGACCCATGTTTTAGTCCGGACGGACAACATATCGACCAGATGTCACATAAACAAACAATGGGGGACTCACTCCCGGGTCCTCATGGAGGAGACCAAGTTGTTATTCCAGTGGGCGGAGAGACACCTGCTGTTGATCAGAGGAGAATACCTCCAAGGGAGGTTGAATGTGCAGGCCGATTGGCTGAGTCGTCATTCACTGAGTCAGAGCGAGTGGAGCCTCAACAATCTGGTGTTTCAGATGATAGTCTTTCGTTTTGGGGAACCCTCGATAGATCTTTTCGCCTCGGAGGAAAATCACAAACTCCCTCAGTTTGTTTCAAGATTCTGGACTCAGGGGGCAGTAGCCTTTGATGCTCTAACGATCCCATGGCCTCAGATGTTGTGTTATGTCTTTCCACCAACAGCACTCCTGGGGCGTGTGCTAAGGAAGATCAAGCAAAAGAGAGCAGAGGTCGTCTTGATTGCTCCAAACTGGCCGAGGAGACCATGGTACCCAGACTTGATACGGCTGCGGATTCAAGAGCCGTGGCCGCTGCCACCGTGGCCGGACCTTCTAGTTCAGGACGGCACCATGCATCCAGATCCAGGCTGGTTACGACTGCATGCCTGGAGGTTGAGCGGGAGAGATTGTTAAAACAGGGATACGAGGCGGAGGTGGTCAGCACCATGCTGGCTTCGCGTAGGCCTTCCACCATCAGATTGTACGAGGTCACGTGGAGAGCGTTCTGCAGGTGGTGTAGGAGTAAGGGAACCAACCCATTACAAGCTTCTGTCTCTGTGGTGTTGTCCTTCCTACAATCAGGATTGAAAAAAGGCCTAGCACCCAGCACTCTGAAGAGACATGTGGCTGCATTAGGTTCTATCTTGAAGTTGACGCGAGGAGGGACTTTGGCTTCTCACCCACATATTCGCAGGTTTTTAAAGGGGGTCTCCTTGTTGCGTCCACCTGTAGTGCATAGGTTTCCGTCCTGGAAGCTGAATGTGGTGTTGAAGGCGCTAGTGAAGGAACCTTTCGAGCCTATCAGTTCGGTGGATTTCAGTTTTCTCACTTGGAAGGTGGCCTTCCTCGTAGCTATTACCTCGGCCAGAAGAGTATCAGAGTTGAGCGCGTTGTCAGTAAGGGAGGAATTGTGTGTCTTTCAGAAGGACTCGGTAACTCTCAGGTTAGACCCATCGTTTGTACCCAAGGTCAATTCCCTTTTTCATAGGTCTCAGGAGATAGTACTGCCATCTTTCTGTCCACATCCGGTGGCGGATTTGGAAAAATTATGGCACAAGTTAGACGTCAGAAGGGCGCTAAAGATGTATATCAAGAGAACTCAGGTATTCCGCAGATCGGATGCTTTGTTTGTAGCCTATACAGGTTCTACGAAAGGTAAGAAGGTGTCTGCGTCTACGATAGCGAGATGGTTGCGCAAGTGCATTGAGCAGGCGTATGTTGCTAGTGAATTACAGGTTCCTCAGGGCATTTTGGCTCATTCCACTCGCAGCGCTGCGACTTCGGCGGTGTTAGGGAGAGCTCATTCCATTCTGGAGATTTGCAGGGCCGCCACCTGGGCCTCGGCATCTACCTTTACTAGGCATTATCGGATTGATGAATATGCGTCTGCTGATGCGGCCTTTGGTCGCAAGGTCTTGCAGCAGGTGGTGCATTAGTCTAGCTTCAGAGTTTCCCCCCCTGCCTATTTTTGGACCGCTGTGTTACGCCCCATTCAAGGAGTCCCTCCCCAGGCTGCTGGAAAACGGAACATTGGTACTTACCATGAAGGTTCCTTTTCAGCAGCCATAGGGAGGGAATCCTTACCCACCCAAAAAAAAAAAAAAAAAAAGGAGGGTTGTTCAGTTTGGTGTGTTATTTGCGTATTACTTTATGTGTAGGGTTCTGGAGCTGTTCTGACTTCTCTGGGGAGGATGGGGTTGGCTCCTCCTCCTGGCAGGGGTGGTCTTAGGCTTTTTTTGTTTCAGGTGTCCTGCCTATGAATGGTTGGAGGCGGAGCCAATACCCATTCAAGGATTCCCTCCCCATGGCTGCTGAAAAGGAACCTTCACGGTAAGTACCAATGTTCCGATCTCACCAACATCCATCTCTCCCAAATTCTGCAAGGAAAGTGTTCATAAATGTGTGGTCTGGGTGATGTAGTTTTCCCCTTTGACTTTTTTTTGTGGGGTGGGGGAACACACACGTCATTTGGATTCCCCAGATACATTCACAGCCTCTCCAAAGCTGGAAATCTCTCTTGTTTCCATCGGTTTCTTTGTTCCCTTTCTCCTGTGAAGAAGGAATCCAAAGGCCTAAACCTCTCCTCGTGGCCTGGCTGGAAGACTTGAAACAGGAAGAGTGGAGACCCCCAGAGGCTCTGGCAGGTAGGGGGGGTCCTGTCAGGGGGGAACACCTTTATCCAGATATTGTGAGACTGTGTGCTTCCATTTGGAAAGCCAGCCACTGTCGAGCAAGCTTCATGGGCAGTTTCATTTATTAGCAGTAAGTCCAGGACGATAACCCCCATGGGTATGGGGGCAATTGTACATTTGGGGGGGGCAACCAAAAGATGGCACCCACCCACCTTAAGATCAATAAACATTGACTGGGATCCTTTTGGTTCACGCTAGCTAGAGTAGACCTATTCAGTCAGGTGCTGAATGGTGACTCAGCTTGTCTATAAACCCAATTACCTCAGTGCCTTTTCTCCTGCTGGGAGTAACGTTAGGATTGTGACCCTTATTTCTGTTCTTTGAGGCTCCTTGGGTCTCACGAAGGGAGAAACAAGGGATATTAAATCATAGAATCATAGAGTTGGAAGAGACCGCAAGGGCCATCTAGTCCAACCCCCTGCCATGAAGGAATACACCATCAAATCATTCCCGACAGATGGTTGTCCAGCCTCTGTTTCAAAACCTCCAAAGAAGGAGGAGACTCCGCCACACTCCCAGGCAGTGTATTCCACTTCCGAACAGCACTTTCTGTCAGGAAGTTC
The DNA here is from genome assembly GCA_030847615.1 of Gambelia wislizenii. NCBI lineage: Eukaryota > Metazoa > Chordata > Lepidosauria > Squamata > Crotaphytidae > Gambelia > Gambelia wislizenii. The sequence continues at coordinate 4,773,908 of JAUMIR010000002.1, read as the reverse complement.
TTCCTAATGTTTAGGTGGAATCTCTTTTCCTGTAGTATGAACCCACTGCTCCGTGTCCTGGAGCAGTAGAAAACAAGATTGCTCCATCCTCAATATGACATCCCTTCAAATATTTAAACATGGCTATCATGTCCCCTAAATACTATTGTCAGACTCCCATACCCAAGAGGATTCAATTTCCAAGCTTACTGTGGATATCGGAAACTGTGGATAGCAGAGAAGCCTATTTAAAAAAAGGACTTCTGGTAAAAATATACCATAGAGTTGCATTGGAGGACTCAGAAGATACCTAGAGAGGGTGCCTTTCTAGGCATTTTCCAGTGTGACTCTATGGTAAGTATCCCTTATTTTGTGTCCCACGCATAAGTGAAACTGCCAATATTGGTTCTGTGGATATGGGGCTCAGACTGGATTGTTATTGTTGTTGTTGTTATTGGTTTATATCTTTTCTTTTCCCCAATATTGGGACTCAAGGAAGCTTACAGAATATTAAAACCAGAAGTGATTAAAAACATGAGCAAAATATATTCAATCAAGTCAAGTGTTGAATGGTGAGTCAGCTTGTCAATACAATATCTGCGTAACCAATATCTGCGTTTTCAGTTATCTGCGACTGAAAAAATGGGGGCACATACCATAGAGTCGTGCTGGGAAATGCCTAGAGAGGTTCCTTTCTAGAAATTGCTAGGTCCTCCAACACAACTCTGTGGTATGTCTGTACCAGAAGTCCCTTATTTTAATAAGGTTTGCTATTATCCATAGTTTTGGTTGTCCACGGCTGAAAAAAGAGGGACACATACCATAGAGTCACACTGGAAAATGCCTAGAGAGGTGGCCTCTTTAGGTCCTCCAAGTGTGCAACTCTGTGGTATGTTTGTACCGGAAGTCCTTTATTTTAATAGGGTTTGCTATTATATGGTTTTGGTTATCCATGGCTGAAAAAAGAGGGACACATACCAAAGAGATACACTGGTTAATGCCTGGAGAGGCTTCATCTCTAGAAATTGCTAGGTCTTCCAGCACAACTCTATGGTAGGTCTGCACTGAAAGTCCTTTATTTTAATAGGGTTTGCTATTATCCATGGTTTTGGTTATCCACGGCTGAAAAAAGAGGGACACATACCATAGTGTCACACTGGAAAATGCCTAGAGAGCCTTCCTCTCTAGGAATTGCTAGGTCCTCCAATGCAACTCTATGGTCTGTTTGTTCCGGAAGTCCTTTATTTTAATAGGGCTTCCTATTATTCATGGTTTAGCTTATAAACAATAAGTCTAGGAACATATGCCCCACAGATATGGGGGTGACCTTAGTACACGTTGCAACCTATGAGGCTGACGAGCTCCATTTTAATCTCAGCCAAATTAAAAACCACAGCTTTTCTCTCTCTGTTTCAGCAAGTGGCAATGAATGGAGGGTCTGTCCGGTGATTGAGGAAAGTGACCAGTGCATCATCCTTGAATTGGATGCTGGGAATGAAGAGGGAGACCTAAGCAATGGGGAGAGGAAGGGAGCCGTCCCTTGTCTGGAGGGTGGTACCTGTGGAGGTCCAACCTGTCCGCAAACACACCAAGGAGGGAAGAAGAAGGAGTGCCCAGCCTGTGGGAAGATGTTTGCTTGCAAGACAGCCCTTGATGACCACTGGAAAGCCCATGGAGGAGAGCGAAAGTTCAAATGCTTGGAGTGTGGCAGGAGCTTCAATCGGCCGTGGAGACTCTCTTTACACCGGAGAATCCACACTGGGCAGGATCTCTTTAAATGCCTGGTGTGTGGAAAGAGCTTCCAACGGAGTGGAAACCTTACTACTCATCAGAGAACTCACACTACAGAACAGCCTTTCAAATGCCCGGAGTGTGGGAAAAATTTCAGTGCAAGAGGAGAACTAGCTTCCCATCGTGCCGTTCACATAGGAGCGGAGCTATTCTTGTGCCTGGAATGTGGGAAGACCTTCAACCAGAGCGGAGACTTCATGAAACATCAGAGAATCCACAGAAACGAGAGACCCTTCAAATGCCAGAGGTGTGGGAAGAGCTTCCGTTGGAGGCCGGCTCTGGTTTCCCATCACAGAATCCACGCAGAGGAAAAGGGCTTGTGGGCCAGGAATGGGAGGAGAGCTCCAAATCCAGAGCAGACCTTAGTCCTCATTAAGGAATCCACACAAGGGAACGGCATTTTATACACCTGGAATGTGGAAACCCTTTCAGGGAGAACATTGCCCTGATTTCATGCACCCAGGACGACTGATTCCCATGTCAAAGAGTGTGGAAAGATGATCAGGGACAGCACACATCTCCCCACAGTGCAAAGCAGGCCAGGAAATGGGTTATTTAAAATGCTTTGGATGTGGGAAGAGCAGAGACGTGAAGAGAAATATTACTTCGCATCCAACACTGTGCAGAATGGAAACAGTTTTACTGATTATTTTTTAAAAGAAAGAATACCTTATTAATTTCATTTGTATCAATTTATAAGTTTACATCCCACATTCGCAGGGTAGAGGGTTGGACTAGATGGCCTTTGTGGTCTCTTCCAACTCTATGATTCTATGAAAGATGGCACTCAAGATTGCAAGCAAAGGTAAAATCCGAATTAATATCAGAAATGCAATTAATGTTTTTATTATATATGGAGACAAATGAAAATGCCACATAAACACAAACTTATTTTTGAATACGTAAAACACACAAACTAATAAACAAAAAAGCCCACAAACTTAAAATGAACTACAGGAATACAAACAAGGGTACAAGTGACTCCCACCCCCTCAACTGATGATTATACTCCACTAATAAAGTGATTCCATTAAGTGATATTTATAGTCAAACTTCTACTTTTGATTTTTAGACAGGGGCTGTTTAATTGTTTGATGGTGTGTTCCTACATGGCAGAAGGGGGTTAGACTGGATGATCTTTAGGGGTCTCTTCCAACTATAATTCTATGATCCTAACTCCCAAGAAAAGATTTGTGGCCCTGTACCCCCCATGGCCAGCAGGTGGCATGATGGGAACAGCAGATGCTGCAGGTTTACAAACTGTTTGCTGATGGCAACAGTTCCTGTTGTGTGTAACTTGGTTGTTGTCGTTGTTGTCATCTTTATTTGTACTTTTCTCTCAGCCTCAGAGGAAAGCAGACTCCTCAGAACAAATGTGGCAGCCAGGAAAAACCCAGAATGGATTCACCATAAGCCAGAAAGGACTTCAAGCTGTGTCTACACTGTAGTAATAATGTGTTTGGACACCACTTTAAGTATTGTCATTCCATCCTATGGAATCTTGGGATTTGTAGTTTTGCAAGGTCTTTTTTTTAGCCTTCTCTGCCAAAGAGTGCCGGTGTCTCACCAAGCTACAAATGGGATGATTCTGTAGGATGGAGCCATGGCTGTTAAAGTGATAGAATCATAGATCTGGAAGACATCTAGTCCAACCCCCTTCTGCCCTGCAGGAAGTGGTGTCAAACTGTGTTATTTCTACAGTGTAGATGCAGAAAACAGCAGCAAGATCAACCACTCTAAAACTAGAGGGGAAATACAACATATTTAAAGATTACAAAATGACAGTATTAAAATGGGATCAAAAACAATGAGCAACATTAATAACAGTTCAAAGTGTACCATTAAAAATGAAGCAGTATTACTGTCGGGAGTGCTTTGTGTGTTCCTGCATGGCAGGGGGTTGGACTGGATGGCCCTTATGGTCTCTTCCAACTCTATGATTCTATCATGCATATTCCTGCAGAGCAGAAGGGAGTTGGACTGAATGGCCTTCGGGGTCCCTTCCAAGTCTTCACCCAAGTGATTCAAAGCGAACTGCTTATCCTAACAAGCAGGAATTTGCACCCCTTCGCTGTTTTTTAAAGGCTTTTCCTGCATTGTTTTTACTGTACCACCCTCATTCCGAAAACTGTGGATTTATGTGGGATCCTATTTAGACAGGTTGGATTCCCAGCAAATTCCATGAGGTTTATTTTCACCATTTAGACTAGTCTCTGGAGCACCATGGGGTGTCCTGGTTTGAGTGTTGGACTAGGATACTGGGAGACCAGGGCTCAAATCCCTTTTGCTCAGCCATGGAAACCCACATGGGCAAATCACACTCTCTCAGCCTCAGAGAAAGGCAAAGGCAACCCCCCTCTGGCCATAAGTCAGAAATTACTCAAAGGCACAAAACCACAAGAGCATAGAGTTGGAAGAAGGGAACCCTTTGGCAAACTGCAGGTTCATGGCTTAAACTGGGTAAAGATATTGATTTTTAGGGGAACAAAATTCCAGGACCAAGGCTGAAAGTTTTGGAGATGGCTGGGAGGTGCCAAATGTGGCTTTTTCCAAAGCAGACATTTGCAAAACTGGAGAGGAATCTACTTTTGTTTGCACAAAGCCACTTTTGCTAACTATTCTCTTTGAAAACTGTTCTGGCAACCATCCATCCAGATGGGTTTTATTGTTTTATTCTGAAAGAGTTCCAGCAACTAACTCAAGGGCTTCTTAACAGCAGACAGTTCTGTTGATTTCTATTGTTTGACTTCTTAATGGGTTCATTTTGAATACTATATGTTATTTTGAATTCATTTTTAAGAATGCATTTAACGGGAAACTATAGGTTGCTTTTAAAGAAATGGGTGTGCCACTACATTTGATTGTCCTAATGTGACAGGACCACCATAAGAATGGAATATGGAGAAACTGAGAAGTACCCCAAAGGCCATCTAGTCCAACTCCCCAGCTTTGCAGGGATACCTAATCAAAGCACTCCAGACAGTAATGCTGCTTCATTTTTAATTGTACACTTTGAACTGTTATTAATGTTGCTCATCATTTTTTATCCCATTTTAATGTTGGCATTTTGTATGCTTTAAATATGTTGTATTTCCCCCCTAGTTTTGGGCTGGGTGATCTTGCTGCTGTTTTCTGCATCTATGCAGTAGAAATAATGCAGTTTGATACCACTTTAACGGCCATGGTTCCATCCTACAGAATCATCCTAAGATTTATAGTTTGGCGAGGCAGCAGTACTCTTTGGCACGGAAAGCTAAAAAATACCTTGCAAACTACGAATCCCACTATTTCATAGGACAGAGTGACACAATTATCAGGGGGAGGGTCTTGGAGAGGTCTCATCCATGGGTCAGCAGTGTGATGCAGCAGCTAAAAAAGCCAATGTGATTCTAGGCTGCATTAATAGGAGTCTAGTGTCTAGATCGAGGGAAGTAATAGTGCCAGTCTATTCTGCTTTGGTCAGACCTCACCTGGAATGATGTGTCCAGTTCTGGGCACCACAATTCAGGAAGGATGGCCACCCACCCTGGAAGTGTGCAGAGGAGGGTGACCAGGATGGTGGGAGGTCTGGAAGCCATTATGTCCTATGAGGAGCGGCTTAGGGAGCTGGGCATGTTTAGCCTGGGGAAGAGAAGGTCCAGAGGGAACATAATAGCCTTGTTTAAATATTTGGAGGGATGTCAAACTGAGGATGGAGCAAGCTTGTTTTCTACTGCTCCAGAAATTAGGACACAGAGTAATAGAGTCAAACTACAGGAAAAGAGATTCCACCTATGATTCTAGGAAATACCAGGATTGTACTCCAGCCAATGCTACTATAGCTGTGTCTACCTGCCTATAAACATTAGGAAGAACTTCCTAACAGTAAGAGCTGTTCAGAAGTGGAATACTATATACTGTTGCTTGGGAGTGTGGTGGAGTCTCCTCCTTTGGAGGTTTTTAAGGTGGGTGGGTGGCCATCTGTCAGGAATGATTTGATTGTGTATTCCTGCATGGCAGGGGGTTGGACTGGATGGCCCTTGGGGTCTCTTCCAACTCTGATTCTATGATTCTATGAACAGAAGCCAACTTGAAGGCAGTTAACAAGGGCAACAGCAATTTAAACCAAGGGCTTGGTTTGGGGGATTATCTCCCCTTCAGAACCATTACTCTCAGATTCCCCCACACAGCTATCTGGGGATGCTGGGATTTGTAGGCCAACCACATAGCTCCCCTGTGTTCTGTATGAGGGTCCCCATCCATCCTGGGCAGATGGCTTCATTTAACTACAAAAAAACTTCTACAGCCATAGATGACTTTCCAGGCTTCCCCAATTTTTAGGTTTTCCTCATTTGGTATGTTTTAGCTTTTATATATTTTAATGTGATTTTTCTTTAATATTTTAATGGTATATATTGTATTTTCTTTTACCCTGTTGTTTCATAAAAGCCACCTGGGGTCCCATCTTGGGAGAAAGGTGGCATACAAATTAATTAAATAAATAAACAATAAAATAGTTTTTTTTAATTAATTGTATATATTGTATTTTTAAAATCTGTTTTATGGAATCCACCTTGGGTCCCATCTTGGGAGAAAGGCAGCACACAAATGAAATAAGTAAACAAATAATAAAATAAATAATAATATAGTGTGGCACCAAAATCCCCTGGGGAAGGATTAAGGGATTAAGGATTAACCCACCCCTGCTGAGTTCTAAAGCCCACCCACACACTGCAATATGTCCTTTAGGCCTCCAGCAAGGGAATGCACAACCTAGGAGAACAGAGTTCGAATCCCCAGTCAGCCACAGAAACCCCTTGGGTAACCTTGGGCCAGGCAGTCACACTCTCTCAGCCTTAGGGGAAGAAAACCTTAGGAGAAGGTGGCACAGCACCAGGTTCAAGGCTGATGCTTCCATATTTTATTTTGCGGCATTTGACAGGGAGCACCTATGAGCCTCCATGTTTGCAACACACCCCATCCCACACAAAGTGAAACCCGACAGGCCGTCTTCCCTTTCTCCCAGCACCCAAAATATCTGAAGGGATTCTTAGAAATGAAAACATATTGATACGGGTGTGAAAGGTGGCAGGAAGAAGATAGGCTCCACCTGAACGTGTGGAAGAACTGCATGACAATAAGAGTTGCTGGACAGTGGAATCCACTGCTGCCTGAGAGTGTGGTGGAGACTCCTTCTTTCGAGCTAGGTGGCCATCAGTCAGGAAGGCTTGGATTCTGTCTTCCTGCATGGCAGGATGGGGCTGGACTGGATGAGCTCTGGGGATCCCTTCCAACTCTATGATTCTATGAGCTCTCTGTGGTGCCAACATTATTTAGGACTAGAGGCTGGGTGGCTGTCTTGTTAGGAGAGCTTTGATTGTGTCTTCCTGCATGGCAGAATGGGGTTGGACTGGATGGCCTTTGGAGTACCTTCCCACTCGATGGTTCTATGACTCCTTTGAAATCTGCTGCTAGAGGAGAGTTTACCAGATACTGTAGGCTGCTAAAAAGACCAATAAATCTGGTAGGCATATCCCAGTGATTTTAAAGAGTGAATTTTAAATTGTGGGTTGACTGTTTTAAAATGTCTTGGTCTTACTTGTTCTTTAAAATTGATTATATGTTTTTAATTGATATGTGCTTTTAACCAATGTTATGTTTATGTCTTAATTTCTTGTTCCCTGCCTCGATTCATAGGGAGAGGTGGGCAAGAAGTTGTTGTTGTTGTTGTTGTGCTAGAGCCAGTATAGTATAGTGTAGTTTGAGTGTTGGACTAGGGCTCAAGAGACCAAGGCTTAAATCCCCGCTTGGCCCACTGGGTGACCTTGGGCAAGTCACACTCTCTCAGCCTCCGAGGAAGACAAAGGCAAACCCCCTCTGAACAAATCTTGCCAAGAAAACCCATGATCGATTTGGTTTGGGTCGGCATAAGTACAAAACAATAATAGCAACAATCAGAGAGGAAATCAAGTTTAAATTCTCCTTAGAAACCAAGATGATTAAACTGAATTCGTTATACTTTGGACATATCATGAGAAGACACTGGAAAGTACAATATTTATTTACTTATTGCATTAATGCTTTTGTTTATTTAAATGTTATTGCAATATTTCTTAGAAAGGTGGAAGGAAATGTTATTGCAATATTTCTTAGAAAGGTGGAAGGAAATGTTATTGCAATATTTCTTAGAAAGGTGGAAGGAAGTAAGAAAAGAGGGAAATTGCCTTGCAGGTGGAGAGACTCGGCATAAGTTGAAGTCGACTTGATGGCAGTGAACAACAACAAAATAGACAGAAAAAGTTAGATAAACTTAGACCATCAGATTTCAAAGCTACAGCCAAAGCTGACACTTGGCACTTCAATGTGTTTCGTCTCAATCCTGCACTAAAACCATCTTTCAAAAACTGCAAAACATTCCCAACAGATGGTGCTTAAAAACTTCCAGAGAAGGAGACTCCATCACACTCCCAAGCAGCATATTCTACTGTTGAATTATAGGATCACAGTTGGAAGAAACCCTGAGGGTCATCCAGTCTGACCCCATTCTGCCCTACAGGAATAAATAGTCAAAGTATTCCCAACTGATGATCATCCAACCTCCCAAGAAGGAGACCATCACACTCCCAGGCAGCAGCAGATTCCACTGCCAAGCTCTTACATTCAGGAAGTTCTTCCTCATGTTTAGATGTAATCTCTTTTCCTGTTGTTTGAACCCACTGCTCTGTGCCCTAGTCTCTGGAGCAGCAGAAAACAAGTTTGCTCCATCCTCAATATGACATCCCTTCAAGTATTTAAACATGGATCATAGAATCATAGAATAGTTGGAGGATACCCCCAAGGGCCATCTAGTCCAACCCCCTTCTGCCCTGCAGGAATACCCAACCAAAGTACTCCTGATAGCTGGCCAGCCATCCTCTGTTTTAAAACCTCCAAAGTTAAAAACTGTCAGGATAATGGGATATACATTCTAGTAAATTTATACTGTAAAGAGCAAAAGTGTAACATGTAACAGCCTGCAGGGGCCAGTGGTGAGAAGCAAATGCAGCTGGCCTGAGTATCAAGATTAAAGGCCTGGGAAGCTAGCCTTGAAGGGAAAGCTTGCTTATCTCTGTGAGTGTGGATATCTGTGGGTGAACCAAATGCCTCCGAATGCTGTATACTGTTGAGCTATGCTATGATACTAAGAGAAGTTCTGCCTGGGCTTTGCAATGACAGAATTGTACTTTACTGAATGCTGTGTAATGTAGTCATTGGAGAGGAGGTCTCTGATTCACTGTAAATATTCCTATAACTATCCACAATGCTGCAGCCTTATTTGAGAACTCACGCCGAACAAGTCTTGAAGAGAAACGACAACGCAGAAAGACTCACAACCCGGAAACATCACCCAAGGAAACCTTCTACTGTGTTTTCTGCAACTGGACTTATCTCGGATTGGCCTTTTTAGTCATCAGCGCGCTTGCAGAAAGCACTGGATGAATCCTTCCTGAATCTTCGTTTGCGAAGAAAAGCCAGAGAGAGATGCAGTAGTAAAGAAAAGTAGTTTAGACACATGTTTGTGTCTGTGTGCTTATTTTCCTCGCCTGGAGAATGAAAACTCTGCTACAATACTTTTTGCTGCCTGGACCTCTTGACATGCTCAGAGGTTCCAGCATGCTAACATGTCAAAAACCTCCAAAGGATCCGATTAGCCCATTCTTTAGTAACGGGTGTGTGTTTATCAAGAGTAACCCCATGTTGTTGAGCTATTTTGCAATAAACATTTCCAGGCACCTTCCTGGGTCCAGTGACCTCCAGCTCAACTCTGCCTGTTTCAGAATTGTCCTGATTATGTTCATAATGTCCAATTGTAAGATATTATAGGGAGGGGGTGTAAGGCATGGAAGCAGCATAATTTCCAGCATCTTCTTTCCAAAGGCCTCCTCCAGCCTGGAGAATGTGCAGCTTTGTACTTTCATAGAAAGAGAAAAAGAAAGAAAGAAAGAAAGAAAGAAAGAAAGAAAGAAAGAAAGACATTGAGCAGGGAGCATTATTTGGAAACATTTTTGGAAGAGTTGTTCCAGTAAACTACATCTCAAAAAAAGCTTCTTCTTTTTCCTTTTCTTTTCTTTGCAGAAATCTATCACAGAAGATGAGCCATAAAGAGCCTGCATGCACACAGGTTCTGGTTTCTGTTGTTTTTGGCCTCACCTTGGCCCCTGGGGCAAAGGAGCTGGTTTGTTCCAGGGAGGAAGAAAGAGGGAGAGAAGGCATGAGGAAGATGGCCAAGAACCTGACAGTCAGGGGTGCAGCCGGAGAGAGGGAGAGAAAGTGCCTTCCTTGGGTGGCAGCCAGGAGCTGGCATCAGATTTCCAAACTCTGTCCTTGGCTGACTGAACCATTAGAAGGAGTTGCCCAATGGGACGGGGAGTGCCTGCAAGGGGGGGGGGAGGGGATAAGAACTGACCAAATCAATCCTACTTTTCATAGGATCATAGAGCTGGAAGGGACCACCAAGGGCCATCTAGTCCAACCCCTGCCATGCAGGAATAGATAGATAAAGCACTCCTGAAAGATACCCATTCGACCTCTGTTTAAAGACCTCCATAGAATCCTAGATTTGGAAGGGACCCCAAGGGCCATCTAGTTCAACCCCCTTCTGCCCTGCAGGAATATGTATGATAGGACTATACTGTAGAATCCTAATTGTAAGACAGCACAAGGGTCATCTAGTCCAGCCCCTTTCTGGCCTGCAGGAATATGCATGATATAATCATAGAATGATAGTTGGAACCAGTCCAACCCCCTTCTGCCCTGCAGGAACATGTATGCTATAATCATAGACTCATAGAGCTGGAAGAGACCCCAAAGGCCATCTAGTCCAACCCATTCATCCCTGCAGGAATATGCATGATATAACCATAAAATCCTAGTTGGAAGGGAGCACAAGGGCTATCCAGTCCAGCCCCCTTCTGCCATGCAGGAACACAAAATCAAAGCCCTCCCGACAGGTAGCCATCTGTTTTAAAACCTCCAAAGGAGGAGACTCCATCACACTCCTAGACAGCAGCAGATTCCTCTGCCAAACAGCTCTTACTGTTAGGAAGTTCTTCCTAATGATCTTCCTAATGATGTCCCTTCAGATATTTTAACATGGCTATCATGTCCCCTCTCAACCTTCTCTTCTCTAGGCTAAACATACCCAGCTCCCTAAGCCGCTCCTCATAGGGCATCATGGCTTCCAGACCTCCCACCATTTTGGTCACCCTCCTTTGGACATATTCCAGCTTCTCAATATCTATATATATAATTTTCTTGGGTATGTTGCCATTTCCAGTGTGCTTATTCGCTGCTTAGGGAACTGACCAACCAATCAAAGCTCTGTTGGGTTGCCAATTAACACACTGGGGATGGGACCATTCCAAACATGGCGGCAGCTAGAGACGGAGAGTGAGTAACATGGGAGTGGATGCGGTGTGTGCATATGTGCCAGAGAGCAGCGGGTGGGGGGGCAGTTCTGTGGCGGGAGGAGTTTGGCAGGGAGGGGTGAATTTGGCAGTGTAGGTGATGAGTTTGCCAGAGGGATGGCGACCAGCGGGGGGGGGGTTGGAGGAGGGGGCCAGGGCGACCAATGGGGGGGCAGGGTGAGCGACGGAGGGGTGACCAGTGGGGGAGTGACTGACGGGGGGCAGGCAGAGCGACAGGAGGGCAGGGCAGGGCAGGTGATGGGGGGGCAGGCCAAGCAATGGGGGGGAGTGGCAGGGGAGGCATGCGATGGGGGGACCACGGCGGGCAACAGGGGGGCCAAGTTGAGCAACAGGGGAGCTGGGGCGAGTGATGGGGGACAGGGCGAGCAAAAGGGGGGACAGGGCGAGCAAAAGGGAGAAAGGGCGAGTGACAGGGGGACAGGGTGAGTGATGGGGAAACAAGGCAAGCGACGGGGGGCCAAGAGGCAGGGGAGGCAAGTGACGGGGACAGCACGGGGGGCAACGGGGGGGCCAGGCTGAGCAACAGAGGAGGTGGGGCAAGTACCGGGAGGACAGGGCAAGCAAAAGGGGAGACAGGGCGAGCGACAGAGGAAACAGGGCGAGCGACAGAGGAAACAGGGCGAATGACGGGGGACATGGCGAGCAAAAGGGGGGACAGGGCGAGCAAAAGGGGGGACAGGGCGAGCGACAGAGGGACAGGGCGAGCAACAGGGGAGACAGGGCGAGTGACGGGGTACATGGCGAATGACGGGGGGACATGGCGAGCAAAAGGGGGGACAGGGCGAGCGATGGGGGGACAGGGCAAGGAAAAGGGAGAAAGGGCGAGTGACAGGGGGGACAGGGCGAGCAAAAGGGGGGACAGGGCGAGCGATGGAGGGACAGAGTGAGCTACAGGGGGGACAAGGCAAGCAAAAGGGGAGACAGGGCAAGTGATGGGGGACAGGGCGAGCGACACGGGGGAAAGGGCAAATGAGGGGGGGACAGGCCGAGCGACGGGGGACAGGGTGGGCGACGGGGGGACAGGGCAAGCAAAAGGGGACAGGGCGAGCAACGGGAGGACAGGGCGAGCGACGGGGACAGGATGAGCAAAAGGAGAAATAGAGTGAGCAATGGGGGGACAGGGCAAGCGACGGGGGGGACAGGGCAAGCGACAGGGGGGCATGGCAACTGACTGGAGAGTAAGGCCGAGCAATGGGAAGGCTAGTGGCAGGGGAGGCAAGCGACATGGAGGCCAGTGTGAGTGATGGGAAGGCCAGGCGAGCGACGGGGGGGGGGGGCGAGCGACAGGGGAGCCAGTGCGAGTGACGGGGGCGAGTGGCAGGGGAGGCGAGTGATGAGGGGGACTGGGTGAGCGACGGGGGCGAGTTAAGCCCAACAGCCTATCTTAAAGGGTTGTCATGAAGTCTAGTGGGCATTTGGGGGGATTATCCTTGGGTTTTTTACAAGGCTGTGAGGCCATGTTCTGGAAGAGTTTATTCCTGACATTTCGCCTGCATCTGTGGCTGGCATCTTCAGAGAAGGGTTGGGTAAGTGTGTGTGTGTGTGTGTGTGTGTGTGTGTGTGTGTGTGGCAGGGGGTTATACGCTATGACAACTTCAACAAGAAACAAGAAACCCTAAAAGTAAACAATATCTGGCTTCCACTCCTGAAAAACAATAAAATCAAAACTCAACACTTGCAAATGAATTCCACCCAGGGACAGGGGAATTTCCAGCAGATAATGGCCCATCAACCAACCGTTAACCAGACCTAATCCTCCTTGCATATCTCTACCCAGAAACTAGCCATTCAAATACACAAATTCACATATCCTCCCCAACAGGGATTCATAGTATATAACCCTACACACACACACACTCCTACCCAACCATTCTCTGAAGATGCCAGCCACAGATGCAGGCGAAATGTCAGAAATAAACTCTTCCAGAACATGGCCTCACAGCCCGGAAAAAAAGCAAGGATAATATATGGATGCCGGCCATGAAAGCCTTCAACTTCACATTTGGGGGGGGGGAGTTTTTTAATGGCGTATGGTATGCCAGGTCCAGCTAGTCCTTCCTGAATTGTGGTTCCCAGAATGGGACACAGTATTCCAGGAGAGGTCTGACCAAAGTAGAATAGAGTTGCACTATGATTTCCCTTGATCTAGACACTATACTCCTATTAATGCAGCCTAGAATTGCATTGGCTTTTTTAGCTGCTGCATCACACTGCTGGCTCATGTTCAGCTTGTGGTCCACTAAGACTCCTAGATCCCTTTCGCATGGACTGCCCTCAAGCCAGGTGTCACCCATCCTATATCTGTGCATTTCATTTTTACTGCCCAAGTGTACTACCCTACATTTCTCCCTATTGAAATTCATTTTGTTAGTTTTGGCCCAGCTTTCTAATCTGTTAAGGCGGTCATTTTGGATTCTGATCCTGTCCTCTGGGGTTTTCATTACTCCTCTTAATTTGGTGCCATCTGCACAACCACCCTTCTCCCAGGAAGTCCAAACAAGTGGTTTTAATACCTTTCGTTTCTTCAAAACTGGGAGTTGTAACATGATCTTTAAAAACAACAGCTACCCAGCCAACCATGGAAACTTCCTGGATGACCTTGAGCAAGTCCCCACCTCTATCCAGCTCAGAGCCAAGTCGTGGTGAAGAAACCTGCCCAAGAAAACTCTAGGCGGGGTGGGGATGGGGGGGGGGTACAATACTGGAACCTGTCAGGGGCACTGGTTTAAATGTTGGAGACAGACTCCTACAGGAGACCAGGGTTTGAGTTTCTTCTGCTTGAAAGAATGTCATACTGAGGATGGAGCAGGCTTGTTTTCTGCTGCTCCAGAGACTGGGACACAAAGCAATGGGTTCAAACTCCAAGAAAAGAGATTGCACCTAAACATTATTAGGATGAACTTCCTGATGGTAAGAGCTGTTTGACAGTGGAATCCGCTGCTGCTGCCTGGGAGTGTGGTGGAGTCTCCTTCTTTGGAGGTTTTTAAACACAATGTTGATTGGTCATCTGTCGAGGGTGCTCTGATTGTGTATTCCTGCATGGCAGGATGGGGTTGGACTAGATGGGCTTTGGTGGTCCCTTCCAAGTCTAGTATTGTACTGGAATCTCCTTCTGTGGAGGTTTTTAAACAGAGCCTGGATAGCCATCTTTCTGGAATGATTTCATTGGGTATTCCTGCATGGCAAAAGGAGGTTGGACTCTTCCAATTCTATGATTCTATGATTCTAGTCCAACACTATTTATTTATTTCGTTTATATCCTCCCTTTCTCCTACAATGGGATTTGAGGCTGCTTACAATAATTTAAAAAAATACAACTAAAACATCACAAGTTACAAAAGTTAAAAAAATGTATCTATCTATATCTATCTAGCTGGAACACCTACCAGCCAGCCAGCCAGCCAGCCAAGACTCTGGAGGACTGCGAGGAAGCCTTCCTTCCCCTTTACACCGGGGTAAGGGCAGTTGAGCAGGGAGCTGGGGTGTGGCCAGGAGGGGCTGGCCTTAAAAGTCACTCCACCACCCCACCCCAGGAACACCTACCAGGGGAAGGGAAGGTATGGCGGCAACAGAGTGAAAAATTGTTACAAAAGAAGGCAGGATCGATGTTTAATGTCTACCCCGCCTTCAGTTCACTCTGTTTCCCAAAATAAATTGGAGAGTGCACCAACCATTCCACAGACCCTTACTCTGCTCCTTTGCAATGCCAGGTCGGTTAAAAACAAGACGCATATTATCCATGACCTTTTATTGGATGAGGCTGCTGACCTGGCATGCTTTACGGAGACCTGGCTGGGAGAGGCCAGTGCTGCGACTTGGACGCAGGCACTCCTGGCCGGGTACTCAGTTAGTGAGCAGGTAAGGAAAAGGGGGGGGGCGGAGTGGCTGTGGTTCATAAAAACAATCTAACCTTGACCAGGAAGCCTATCCAGAACACAGTCCACATCGAGTGTATGTACCTAAGCCTGAGGTCCAGGGATAGGTTAGGGATTCTGTTAGTATACCGGCCACCCCGTTGTCTAACAGACTCCCTAACCGAGCTAACATAGCTGGTCTCAGAGTTGCTGCTGGAGTCGCCCAGACTTTTAGTTCTTGGCGACTTCAACATCCCACTCGAGTCCAGCTTGCTAAATCTAACTGGCGCAGCTCGGGAGTTCATGGAATCCATGACAAACATGGGGCTATCCCAATTGGTTGTCGGGCCTACTCACTGTGCAGGTCATACCCTCGATGCGGCCTTTAGTACGGAACAGGAATATCCGTGGGCGGAGGTTATTAAAACCTCTGCATTGTCCTGGACGGATCATTTCCTGGTCAAGATGGAGCTAAGAGCCACTGTCTGCCCCACCGGGGGTGGTGGACCTATTAGAATGGTCCGCCCTCAAAGGCTAATGGAACCAACTGGATTCCAGAAAGCCTTGGAGGGTTTAATGGTTGGTAACGCAGGTGATTCTGTTGAAGCTTTGGTTAATATTTGGAACACCGACCTCAACAAGGCTATTGACACAATCGCTCCCAAACGTCCTTTCCAGCCTGCTCCTAACCGTAAGCCCTGGTATTCAGAGGAGCTTAGGAAGATGAAGCAGGCTGGACAACGACTAGAGCGCACCTGGCGGAAGACTCGACTCTTATCCGACAAGACTCGTCATAGGAATTTCCTTGATTCTTATCGAGAGGCAATACGTGCAGCGCAGAAGTCTTTCTCCTCTGCACGTATTGCGTCTGCAGAGTCCCGTCCAAAAGAACTGTTTAGGGTGGTGGGGGAGCTGACGCAGATTCCACCTGCACAGAACCCCTTACTCAACCTGACAACGGCCTGCTGTGATGCGTTTAACATCCACTTTGCAGATAAAATCTCTCGGATAAGAGCCGACTTAGATGCCAGTGTTATGACAGAATCTATAGATGAGGTGTCCAGCAACTCCGTTGATGAAATTTTATTGGATCAGCTTCAATCTGTGAGTACCGATGACGTGGACAAGCTCCTTGGTAGAGTGAGGAAGACAACCTGTCCCCTTGATCCCTGTCCATCTTGGCTGGCCACCCAAGGGGGAGACGCATCGAGAGTACTCCTTAGGGATATTATCAATGCGTCCTTCAGGGAGGGGTCTGTTCCACCCTGTTTGAAGGAAGCGGCGGTTAAGCCGCTCCTGAAAAAGCCTTCCCTGGACCCCTTGGATAGGAACAACTATAGACCAGTGTCCTTGCTGCCTTTTTAAAGCAAGGTGATTGAAAGGGCGGTCGCTTCCCAACTCCAAGCTGACTTGGATGAAACCGATTATCTAGATCCATTTCAAACTGGATTTAGGACAGGATATGGAGTGGAGACTGCCATGGTTGCTCTGGCTGACTGACCTCCGCTTGAGTATGGACAGGGGTAGTGTGACCATGTTGGTGCTCTTGGACCTCTCAGTGGCCTTTGATACAATAGATCATTCCATCCTCCTGGATCGCCTGAGGGGGTTAGGAACTGGAGGCACTACCTTGCAGTGGTTCCGTTCCTTCCTCTCGGGCAGATCCCAGAGGGTGAGGCTCGGGGATAGTTGCTCTACCAGAATAGAGCTCAGCTGTGGCATTCCTCAGGGCGCCATCCTGTCCCCGATGCTATTTAACATCTATATGAAGCCGCTGGGAGAGATCATTCGGAGGTATGGAGTGCGGTGTCATCAGTATGCTGATGACACCCAGATATACTTCTCCATGTCTCGGTCATCGGCTTCAACTTCAGATGGCGTCTCTCCTCTCAATGATTGTCTTAAAGCAGTAATGGACTGGATGAGGAAAAACAAATTGAGACTGAATCCAGATAAAACGGAGGTACTAACAGTTACAGGCCCAAAACCAGGTCTGGGAATACAACTTCCAGTCCTGGATGGAACTACACTCTCCTCCAAGGACTGTGTTCGCAGTCTGGGGGTGCTCCTGGACCCGACGCTCCAGATGTCTAATCAGGTAAATGCGACGGTCAGGAGTGCCTGTTATCAACTTTGGCTGATACGCCAGCTGCGCCCTTTCCTGGAAACCAGGGACCTCGAAACTGTGGTACATGCACTGGTAACCTCCCTTCTGGATTTCTGTAATGTGCTCTACATGGGGCTACCCTTGTGCTTGACTTGGAAACTTCAACTAGTTCAGAACATGGCAGCCAGGTTGATTTCTGGCGCTTCCAGAAGAGAGCATATAACACCTGTGCTAAAAGCTCTCCACTGGCTGCCTATTAGTTTCCGGGCACAGTACAAGGTGTTGGTTATAACCTTTAAAACCCTACATGGCTTGGGTCCAACTTATCTTCGGGACCGCCTCCTTCCGTACGACCCTCCCTGCACACTTCGGTCCTCTGGGGGGAACCTGTTACAACCTGTGAAAACAAGGTTGTCGGTGACCTCCCAGAGGGCCTTCTCTGCTGCTGCTCCCAGATTATGGAATGGCCTGCCGGACGAGATCCGTCTTATTACCACCTTAGACAGCTTTAAAAAAGCTGTCAAGACGGATCTTTTCCGGCAGGCCTTTCCTGAATAACTATCCCGGCCCAAGACTCGGCTGTCCTTTCTGAGCTGCAATCGGATTTTTTTTTAACTATTTTATGTTTTATTTTTTCCCCCTAATTTATATATTTCTATTATTGTATGTTTTTAATCTTTTATAATTTAATATTATTTTAAGGGGTGGGTGGGTTAGGGTACTGTGACTATGGAGTTTTTATATTGTAAGCCACCCCGATTGCGTTGCAGAGGGGCGGGATAGAAATAAAATTTTATTATTTTTTATTATTTTTATTATTATTATTAGCAAACTACAGTATCTATCTATCTATCCTGCCTCCCCTCCTTCCCTCAGCCAATCAAGACCCACATGCAAATTCCCTCTCCACCTCACAATCCACTCCTGCCACTTAATCTGCATCTACACCCCCAACCTTACAAGCCCCCCCCTCCCCTCCCTCCCTCAGCCAATCACCACCCACATGCAAATCCCCGCTCCATTTCACAATCCACTCCTGCCACTCAATCTGCATCTATACCTCCAGCCACACAAGGGCCCCTCCCTCCCTTCTCTCTCTCGGCCAATCACCACCCACATGCAAATTCCACCTCACAATCCACCCCTGCCACTCAATCTGCATCTACACCCCCAGCCTCACAAGGGCCCCTCCCTCTTATCGCTCCCTCAGCCAATACCACCCACATGCAAATTCCCTCTCCACCTCACAATCCACTCTTGCCTCTCAATTTGCATCTACACCCCCAGCCTCACAAGGGCCACTCCTTCCTTCCTCTCCCTCCCTCAGCCAATCATCACCCACATGCAAATTCCCTCTCCACCTCACAATCACTCCTGCCAATCAATCTGCATCTACACCCCCTGCAGCCTCATAAGGGCCCCTCCCTCCCTCAGCCATTCACCATCCACATTTAAAACAATGCACTATTTTACAAATTTAGTAAGATGGGAAATACAATCAAATGTAGGTAGTATACTACTGCAAATTATGATTTGGGGAGCTAAAATAACAGTGTGTGAACCTTTCAAATCTACTATAGTGGGGTATATTACACTGGGTCAGCTAGTTAAATTAAATTATCATTATTAAAATACAGTTAAAAACCTAACATTGATAAAAAATACAACATTAAAACCAAGTAAAATTCACATTTCAAACTACACCATGATGCCTCTCAAATGGGAGATAATGTTACATAAATAAACAGAGTTGGGTGCCCATCTCTTTAGCTGCAGGTTCCTGCATGGGTAGGGGGGACGACTAGATGGTCCTTGGGGGATCCCTACCAAATCTATGACTTTATGCCTTCCCAGTCTTCTGCCCTCAGCTTTCTCACTTGTTGATGTGATGAATAAACTCCCACCCACAATATTGGCACACACACACACGCACCACTGCTGGCAATTAATCCACTCCCAGCATCAGTCTGAACTTTAAAAGTCTCTCCTAGGGGCTGCACCCCACCCCCTCCCCGAAACTCCCCCGTGACATGCACCCAGCCCACCCCATGAGAGGTGAATCATTGTCAGGTTTAGTGACTTTCTCCAGCCAAATCCAGCTCTGTCTCAGTTCTTTTGTGTGGCTTTGTGGTTAATTGTGTTCCCATTCCTTTGTCCTTGCTAACAAGCAGGTGTGTGGGAGAAAGGAGGATATGTTCTGTGCCTGTACCCACTGTTTAATTATTAGCTACCCCTCCTATTTTGGTCTCATCTGCAAACTTGATCATCATGCCCATCATGGATAAAGATATTGAATAGCACTGGGCCCAGGACACAACCCTGTGGCACCCTGCTGGTCACTTCTCTCCAGGATGAAGAGGAGCCATTGGTGAGGACCCTGATAGATCCATAGTTGGTTGGAAAACCATAATCAAAGAGTTGTCACCAGTGGCTGAGCTTTAAATTGGAAGGAGGTCTGGAGTGGAGTGCTGCAGGGTTTTACTTTTCAAGATCTTAATGATTCAGATCAGTGGCTCTTAACCTGGGGTCTACAGACCCCCAGGGGTCCATGATGTCCTCACAGGGGGTCTGCGAAGGCTTGAAAGTTGCTTGGCCCACCTCCTCCCTGCATTGGAGCGGCCACGTGACAGAAGCCCAGGCAAAGGTTGGCTGGCTGGCTGGCTGGCTTGGCCTGCACATTGCCATTCAATCCGCTCCAGCCAGGAAGAAGCAGGAGAAAAGTCTTCCCTCCCTTCCAGAGAAGGTTTAATGAATGGTGTAATTATGTTGTTTTTAATCTTGAATTAAATCTTGAGGGACTGCAGCAACAAAATATATTTAAAGGGGGTCCCTGGTACAGAAAGGTTAAGAACCACTGAATTAGATGATGTGGTGGAGAGAATCCTTATCAAATCAGTAGATGATACAAACCTGAGAGGGGCAGCTAACACATTGGAAGATAGGGACAGAACTCAAAAGGACCCTGATAAACTAGATAAACTATGCTAAAATTGATAAAAAATGAAATAATACAGAGACATGTGCAAAATTCTACATTTAGGCCACATCTATATCTATATCTATCTATCTCTATCTCTATCTCTATATCTATTGCTCTTAGGTATGTTGCCGTTTCCAGTGTGCTGATTGGCCACTTAGAAAACTGACCAACCAATCAAAGCTCTGTTGGGCAACCAATCAGCACACTGGGAGCAGGACCATATGGCAGTCTCACTCCTTTCTAAACATGGCGGAGGCAGAGGGTGTGTGAGTAGCACGGGGGTGTGTGTGTGTGGCATGGTGGGTGTGTGCAGCATGTATGGGGCGTAGGAGGGTGGCATGAGTGTGGGGAGGGAGGCACAGGGTACGGGGAAGGCAACACCGGGTACAGGGAGGGCGGTGCGAGTCCGGGGAGGGTGGCACAGGGTGTGGGGAGGGTGGTGCAAGGGTGAGGAGGGCAACACAGGGTGGCACGGTGTGAGAGAGGGTGGCATGAGTGTGGGGAGGGGGTGCAAGCACAGGGAGGGCGACATGGGGGAGTGGCAAGTGTACTGTGGGGGGGTGTAGTGCAGGGGGCTGGGACAGTGTATGTTACACTGGGTATAGCTAGTAAAACCAAATGCACAGGTATAGGATGTGGGATGCGTGGCTCACTAGTATTGTGTGCAAAAAGGACCATGGGATTATTGTTCATCGTAAATTGAACATGAGCTAGCAGTGTCATGCTGCAGCAAAGAAGGTGAATGCTATTTAAGCCTGTGTTAATAGAAGCACAGCTTCCAAGTTGTAGGAAGTCATGGTCCCAATATATTCTGCATTAGTCAGGCCTCATCTGGAGTCCTGTGTTCGTTTCTGGGCACCTCATTTTTAAGAAATATATAGAGAAGTTGGAGCAGGTTTAGAGAAGGGCAACAAGGATGATGGGAGGGAACAAAACCTATGAGGAGCGATGGAAGGAGCTGAGCATGTTCAGCGTGGGGAAGAGATGATGGAGGAGGTCACATGATGACCCTCTTTAAATCCCTCACGGGCTGCCCCAGAGAGGAGGGGGCAGGTTTGTTCTCTGCTGCCCTAGAGGGGAGGACCAGGTCTCATGGTTTGAAGTTACAGGAAGGTAGATTTCAGTTGAACATTAGGAGGAACTTCTTGATGGTAAAAGCAGTTGGGCAATGGGACCCATTGCCTAGAGAGGTGGTGTTGGGGTCTCTTTCTCTGGGCCTCTTCCAAAAGACGCTGGGCAACTCCCTGCTTCTGGAGATGCATTAGCTGGAGATCCTACACTAAGCAGGAAGGGTTTGGATTGGATGGCCTCTGGGAAACCCTTCCAACTCTATGATTAAACTGTTTGTCCTTTTGCCAGAAAGGCTGGGTTTTTTAGGTGAAAGAGGACAGGCCCCTTACTTACTTATTTGAGTCTATACTGGTCAACCTTTGTATCTGTGAGGGATACATTTGAAGATCTCCCCGTGGATACCTGAAACAGTGGATAACAGGGAACTCGATTATTTTCATTTAGACAAATGCCAAAAGCTGATGATCGAAAACATTGGAGGACCTAGAAATGTCTAGAGAGAGAACATATTTCTCTATATATGCGGGGGCGGGGAGGAATTGAGAGCTGCTCCATTCGGAGGGGGGCATCTAAGGATCACCCCCCATTAATCACCCTTACATGGGGGTTACCCACTGGATCTTAATTTGGCAATGGAGGACCTGCACCTCCCCAACAATCTCTCCCCCTTGCCCTGACCAGTTGGGGAGGAGGAGAGATAAGGGAGGGGGGCTTCTGGGAGAACTTGGGGAGGAAGGGATGTAAAGACCCCCACACACACCCTTCTGTGTGCACCTTCCCCCAATTTCCCAGAACCAGAATGCGCAACACAGCCCCTCCCTCCAATAATCTGGACAGGTTGAGGAGAGGAAGAGCCCTGCCTCACCTTGTCTCACCTTGCAAGGCTGTTGTGACCCCAAGGGGGAGAGAAGTGGCCCTTCCCTCTTTTTCTCCCCTCCCTCCTTTCTTTCTTCCTTTCCTTATTATATTTGCCTCCTTCCCTGCTGTGTTTGTTTTTTCCTTCCTTCCTTCCCTGCTGTGTTTGCCTCCTTTCTTCCCTCCCTGCTGTGTTTGCCTTCTTTCTTTCTTCCCTTCCTGCTGTGCTTGCCTACTTCCTTCCTTCCTACTCTTTTTACCTCCTTCCTTTCTTCCCTTCCTGCTGTGCTTGTTTGCTTCCTTCTTTCCTCCTTCCTTTGCTTCCGTGTTTGCCTCCTTTCTTTCCTTCTTTCCTACTGTACTTGTCTCCTTCCTTCCTTCCCTGCTGTGCTTGCCTCCTTCCTTCCAACTCTCTTTACCTCCTTCCTTCCCTTCCTGCTGTGCTTGCTTGCTTCCTCCTTCCTTTCCTACTGTTTGCCTCCTTTCTTTCCTTCTTTCCTGCTGTATTTGCCTTCCTTCCCTTCCTGCTGTTCTTGCCTCCTTCCTTCCTACTCCCTTTGCCTCCTTCCGTCTTTCCCATCCTGCTGTGCTGTGCTTGCTTTCTCCTTCCTTTCTTTCTGTGTTTGCCTCCCTTTCTTTCTTTCCTTCTTTCCTGCTGTGTTTGCCTCATTCCTTCCTTCCTTCCTTCCTTTGCCTCCTTCCTTTCTTCCCTTTCTGCTGCATTTGCCTCCTTCTTTCCTTCCTTCCTTCCCTGCTGCATTTACCTCCTTCTTTCCTTCCTTCCCTTCCCTGCTGCATTTGCCTCCTTCCTTCCTTCCTTCTGCATTTGCCTCCTTCTTTCCTTCCATCCTTCCCTTCCCTGCTGAATTTGCCTCCTTCTTTCCTTCCCTTCCCTGCAGCATTTGCCTCCTTCTTTCCTTCCCTTCCCTGCAGCATTTGCCTCCTTCTTTCCTTCCTTCCCTTCCATGCTGCATTTGCCTCCTTCTTTCCTTCCATCCTTCCCTTCCCTGCTGAATTTGCCTCCTTCTTTCCTTCCTTCCTGCTGCATTTGCCTCCTTCTTTCCTTCCTTCCTTCCTTCTGCATTTGCCTCCTTCCTTCCTTCCCTGCTGCATTTGCCTCCTTCTTTCCTTCCTTTCCCTGCTGCATTTGCCTCCTTCTTTCTTTCTTTCCTTCCTTCCCTTCCCTGCAGCATTTGCCTCCTTCCTTCCTTCCTTCCTTCCTTCCTCTCCCTCCCTCCCTCCTGCTGTGTTTGCAGATTAAACAGTGAGGGCGCCTGCTGCTGCTGCTGCTGCTGCTGGGGCAGGATCCGACTCGCCCCGCCCGGCCCCCGGCCACAAACAACTGAAGGGCATGTGCTCGCCCCGCCCCCCGCCCACAACTCCCCCCCGACCTCAGACGGCATGCCCGGAGGGATCGGCAGCCCAGCCGAGGAGCCCCGGAGCCCCGGTTCCAATCCGCGCCCCCCACCTCCGGGCCTTCCTCCTCCTTCCCACCCCCCTGGGGAAACAAGACCTAGGTTGGGGACAGGGGGTGGAGGGGGTCTCTCTTCTGCTGCACCCCAACCCGAGGTGAGTCCGCTTCGACTTCGCTTCAGCCCCCTCCCCTATACATCCCCGGGCAGGGAAAGTCGAGGGTGGTCGCCGGGGAGGGGGGGCAAGGGGGTGTACTCATGGGTGGGGGGGTCTCTCGTGGGTCGCCCCTTCTAGCCTTTTGCTCGGCCTTAGCGCTGGGGGGGGGGTGTCTACTTTTCACTCTGTCCCTGAATTCCCCCCCCCAAAAAAATCTGGACCCAATGGTTCAGAGGATGACACAAGAAACAGGGGGGTCTATTTCCATTTCCGAAGCGCAATGCCCCCCCCAAGCAGGGGGGAGACAACATCAGACAACAACTCCCCCCCCAGAAGCTACATCCACCTACAGAGGATTTTCAAGAGGGTCCCCCCATTTGGGGGGGGTGCGGGTACAGTCCGCAGCTAATTTGGGAGCTCCTTGCAGGCGGAGACCCTTCTTCTTTGGGGGAGTGGCAGTTTCCCTCCCCCCTGTCCTTAGGTTCCCCCCTCCCGTCGCCCTGGCACCGTCCTACTTATCTCCCCCCATAGGGGTTGACCAACCTTAAAGGGATGGACTACAGTTTGGAGGTGGGGAGGGTGGAAGCAGGCGAGGATGGGGTGATAAATGGCAGAGGAAAAACCACTAGAAGACCCCACCCTCCTTTGACCTCCTTCCCTCCCCCCCTTTTTTAATAAAGCCCATGGTTGCAGCCACCATGCCCTGTGGCAGGGAGTTCCACTGGTCCAAGGCTGGATGGCCATCTGTTGGGAGTGCTTTAATTGTGTGTTCCTGCATGGCAGGTTGTCTTCTAACTCTATGATTCTCATTATATCATGTGTATTCCTGCTGGGCAGAAAGGGATTGGACTAGATGGCCCTTGGGGTCCCTTCCAACTCTAGGATTCTATGGTCAACCCACTGCAGGACGCTGGGTAACTCCTCCCAACTATCAATGTCACCAACACCAAGTTGGCCAAAAAAAGAGTGTGCCCCCCCCACCTGCCATGCTCTGTCTCCTTTTCCTCCACCCCCTCCCATGAATAATCCTACCAAATAGTCACACTCTCTCAGCCTTAAATTAAAAACCCCCTACTGTAGACTCCATCCACCCACTGCCAAGAAGGTATTCCCACTCCTTGAAAAATATTTTGTTTGCTCTCTTTTTCTTTCCATCTGTCTCTCCCTGGGTTGAGCTTCCCTGTCCCAGCAGAGTCTACCTCTACCAGGGAACACCATTTTGGTGTAGTATTTTTTTCCTCTGGCCTCAGACAGACTTCCATCCTTATGGGGAGGGTCTGCCTTCCCAGGGGACCCTTAGAGACCACCCCTACCCCATGAGCCAGAGGGTCCAGGGAAACTCACCAAACTAGAAATCCCATGCTCCGAAGCCATGGCAATTAGTGGATACTGTCCTTCTGAGGGAGTAAGGAAAAACAACCTTTTTTGAACTGTGGGGATGGGGGTGGAATTTTGGAACTATTGTCCAAAAAAGCAAATTTTCCAAGGTCTGTGTGTAACCTTAACCATAAATGTCGATAATCAATAGTTGAATATTGTATATTGAATCAATATACACACACACACAAATACTGGACTGATTACGTGAGGAATGTTGCTGTCATTGAGCAAGCAGGGATCACCAGTATTGAGGCCATGATATTGAGAATGCAGCTGCGCTGGGCAGGGCACGTTTCTAGGATGGAGGACCATCGCCTCCCAAAAATACTACTCTACGGTGAACTCCCCAAAAAAGCGATACAAAGACTCCCTGAAACAACATCTCAGGCTTGGCCAAATTGATCACCAACAGTGGTCCGCCCTGGCCTCAGATCGGGAGGCATGGAGATGCACTATCCACAATGCTGCAGCCTTATTTGAGAACTCACGCTGAACAAGTCTTGAAAAGAAACGACAACGCAGAAAGAATCACAACCCAGAAACATAACCTGAGGAGACCTTCTGCTGTGCTTTTTGCAACCGGACTTGTTTATCTCGGATTGGCCTTTTTAGTCATCACCACGCTTGCAGAAAACGCGGGATGAGTCCTTCCTGAATCTTAGTTTGCGAAGAAAAGCCAGAGATTATATATATATATATATATTCCTTTCTCCTTGGAAGGGACTCAAAGCATCTTACTAAATGTGATGCCTAAATATCCAAAATGTACAGAATCCTGGCTGGTCTTGGAAGCTAAGCAGGGTCAGCTCTGGATAGTCCTTGGATGGGAGGACTGCCATGGAATCCCTGGTGCTGGAGGCTCTATTTTAGAGGGAGGAACTGGCAAAACCACCTCTGAGGAGGATTCCTGGCTTAAGAAAACCCTCTGAAATCCATGGGCTCACCATAAGTCAACAGGTGAATTTAAGGCACAGACACACGATGATGATGATGATGATGATGAATTATTTACTTAAGACAGGGACTTGAGGATTTGGGAATTTTGGTATCTGCAGCGGGTCCTGGAACCAATCCCCCATGGATACCATGGGACAACTGTACCCTAAAGGCACCAGATCCTATCTGATCTTGCAAGCTAAGCAGGGTCAGCCCTGGATAGTACTTGGATGGGAGACCACTCATGTCTCCCAGGTGCTGTAGGCGTCTCATTTCAGAGGAAGGAACTGGCAAAACCACCTCTGAGGATTCCTTACCTAAGAAAACCCTATGAAAAAAAACCATGTGGTTACCATAAATCGACAGGCAACTGACTTGAAGGTGTATACATATAGGCCTAAATCCCCTAAAGGCACTGATCTTGGAAGCTAAGCAAGGCCAGCCCTGGTTATTGCTTGGATGGGAGACTGCCAAGGCATCTCACGTGCTGGAGGTTGTATTTTAAAAGAATGAACTGGCAAAACCACCTCTGAGGATTCCTGGCCTAAGAAAAACTTGCAAAATTCATAGGGTCTTCATGAGTCAACAAGTAACTTGAGGGCACAGAGACACACAAGATCTGACCTTGGTCCCTTTTCGCCAAATGCTGAAGGCTAGAACTTCCAGAGCATGGGAAAAGGTGCCTTTTTGGACTGTCACTCCCAGAATCCCCCAGCCAGCATAGCTGGGAGTGGCAGTCCAAAAAGAAGAACCTTCCTCAAGGCCAGAAGGACTGCCAAGGAATCCCTGGTGTTGGAGGCTCCATTTCAGAAGGAACTGACAAAACCATCTCTAATTCCTGGCCTAAGAAAACCCCATGAAATCCATGGGGTCATCGCCATAAGTCTGCAGGTGACTTGAAGGGACATATAGACACACATATAGGCCTAAATGCCCTAAATTCACCAGCAGATCCTGTCTGATCTTGGAAGCTAAGCAGGGTCAGCCCTGGATAGGAATTGGGTGGGAGACTGCCAATGAAAACAGGTGCTGCAGGCTCTACTTCAGAGGAAGGAATTGGCAAAACCACCTCTAAGTATTCCTGGCCTAAGAAAACCCTGTGAAATTATTCATGGAGTCACCATAAGTCAATAAGTGATTTGAAGGCACACAAAGCAAAGTCCAGCTGAAATCTCAGTCTGAAGAGTATTTATTTAGTTTTTTAATTGAGCAAACAATTATATTTAAAAAGCACTTAGTTTTAAAAAAATGGAGTTCCACAGCCTGGGAGCGGCCACAGATAAAGCCTTATTTCTGGTGCCGCCATGGCCACATCTGACATCACTATGAACAGACAAATTTTAACTGCGCCAATGAACTGATGAAACCTGAGCCTCCAAGCTCAGATCCGAGTCCAAGGAGTAAAACACCCCAATCTGTGAGCCTGAGATTTTGGGGGTGAGGGTGGTAGCGTGACCCTCATTCGGCGCAGGTGGAGTCCTATTTTCCCTGACCTGCCTTCTGATGACCAGGAGCACCTCCGTCTTGTTTGGATTCAGCTTCAGCTTGGTTGCCCTCCTCCAGTCATTGAATGATAGAGTTGAAAGAGACCCCAAGGGCCAGCTAGTCCAACCCCTTCTGCCATGCAGGAATATGCATGATAGAATCATAGAGTTGAAAGAGACCCCCAATGTCCATCTAGTCCAACACCATTCTGCCATGTGGGAATACACATGATAGAATCATAGAATTGTAGAGTTGGAAGAGATCCCAGGTCCAACCCCGTTCTACCATGCAGAAACACACAATCAAAGCACTCCCAATGACAGATGGCTATCCAGCCTCTGTTTAAAAACCTCCAAAGGAGACTCCACTACTGTACACTCCTAGGAAGCAACAGATTTGAACAGCTCTTGCCCTTAAGAAATTCTTCTTAATGTTTAGGTGGAATCTCATTTCCTGTAGCTTGAGTCCATTGTTCTGTGTTCTTGTCTCTGGAGCAGGAGAAAACAAGTTTGCTCCATCCTCAGTATGACATTCCTTCAAATATTTAAACATGGCTATCATATTTTTAAAATATTCAGGGGGGGGGAAACATATTCCAAAAAGCCAAACCTTGCCATTTGCCATTTTATATAAGGGGCACCATTGTATATATAATGGGACTTCAGCATCCATGGATTTGTGTATGCACCAGGGGTGGGGGGGGTGTTGTGAAACCAAACCAACTCTCTGTTTTGGAAGTTTTTCAAACAGAGGCGGGATGGTCATCTGTCAGGAGTGCTTGGATTGGGTCTTCCTGCATGGCAAAGGGTTGGACTAGATGGCCTTTGGTGAGCCCTTCCAGGTCTAGGATTGTGGTGGAGTCTCCTTTGGAGGTTTTTAAACGGAGGCTGGATGGCCCTCTATTGGGAATGCTTTGATTGGGTGTTCGTGGCAGAATGGGGTTGGATTGGATGACTCTTGGGGGTCTCTTCCAACTCTATGATTCTATGAAATCCCAGTGGAGACTGAGGGTCTACTTCATTATAACAGGGACCCTAAGAGAGAGAGGAGTCCTGTAAGAGAAGCAGAGGTGCCCTCTTTGCCGAAAAAACACATACCCAGGATGACAGGAGAGTGAAGGAAGACCCTCATCCCAACTTTTTATTTCTAGGGTCTGCAACTCTGAGGTTGACAATCTTACCTTTAAGCTAGGAACTGGTTTTTTTAAAGGCTAGCCTCTTCTGCAACCCCCCCCCCAAATAAAAATTGCAAGGCCTCCCTGCCTTTTCAGGATCACCTCCTTACCTCAACCCGATTAATTTTCTGGGTGTTCCACCTTTTTGAGGTGGACATTTCAGCTAGGAAGGGGTTTTATGTTTTTTATCCCACTATTTTGTTATTTTCTACGCAATTAAAAACACATCTCTCTCTCTGGCTTTTCTTCGCAAACGAAGATCCAGGAAGGACTCATCCTGCGCTTTCTGCAAGTGCGCTGATGACTAAAATGGCCAATCCGAGATAAACAAGTCCGGTTGCAGAAAGCACAGCAGAAAGTCTCCTTGGATGATGTTTCTGGGTTGTGATTCTTTCTGCGTTGTCATTTCTCTTCAAGACTTATTTGGCATGAGTTCTCAAATAAGGCGGCAGCATTGTGGATAGTGCGTCTCCATGCTTCCCAATGTGAGGCCAGGGCGGACTAAAAACACATAAAACATTCTAAACAAACCCAGTCAACATATAACAATACAAAACAACAAACCAAGGTTTACAAATACACAAATCAGATGAACTTATTACAATTAACACTTAAAATGACTTCCTTCTAATTCCTAGCTAAATTTGTATGTTATAATAACATTATTTTATATAATTTATTTGTGTGTGTGTGTGTGTTTTTAAAGACTAGCCTCTTCTGCACCCCAAAAATGCAAGGCCTCCCTGGCTTTTCTGCATGACTTAACTAGGTACTCTTGGGGGGGGCATTGAAAAGCTCCCCTATACACACAACACACACAAGTATCTCTTTCCGTGTGTGTGTGTGTGTGTGTGTGTGTGTGTGTGGTTCCTTCTTTCCTTTATTCCTTTTATTCTGTGGATGAAAAAAAATTCTTTCCTTTGCAGGGCAGAAGGGGGTTGGACTAGATGGCCTTTGGGGGTCTCTTCCAACCCTATGATTCTATGATTGTACATCATGCATATTCCTGCAGGGCAGAATGGGGTAGGACTGGGTGGCCCTTGGGATCTCTTTCAACAATATGATTCAGGTGTTTGTTTTTTGCTGAAGGAAGGCAATTGGATCTCTCCCCTTCCCTCCCTCTTCTGGACCCCCCCCCCCAACTTTAATTAATTAAAAACTAATCCCCCCCAAAAGCAGCTGCAGCAACAGCATCAAAGAGGAAGCGAAATCTTCCGCTGCGGAGGCGAGGATGCAAAGGGGAAGAGGAGGAGCATGAATGCATGAGTGCATGCATTGCTTTAAGACTCCGGGGGTCTGCAAAAGGGGGTCTCCACTCCCCACACTGACAGCCTCGAGGAGACCCCAAAAAAGAGGAGGAGGAGGAGGAGGAGGAAGAAGAAGAAGAAAACAGAGCATCCCACAAAGAGCGGGAGGGGAGGGGAGTACCGGAGGGGGGACTGGCCTTCCTCCTCCTCCTCTTTTTAGGGGGTCTTCTCCTCCTCCGGATGGGCGGCGGAACAAAGAGGTGAGACCCTCCCCTCTTTTCCCTTCCGCAGCCCCCTAGACCACTCACCCCATCTTTCCTTCCTAGGCCTCACCATCAGCCCCAGCATCCCCTGCCTGCCCTACCTTGCTTGGCCTTCCTTTCTCCCACCACCCCCAAATTCAGCACCAGGGGTCGGGAATGGGGGGGGGCAGTGAGGGAGGTGGAGCAGAATCCCAGTTGGGGAGGGGAGAGAGAGAGAGAGCTGGGGAAAAAAAATTGGGGGGGGGGGAGAGAGATGGAGAAATTATCTCCAAGGAAGGGGCTGTTATTGGGTCGGGGGCTCCAAGGGGAAGGGGGTCCCCACATCTCTCCTGGGAGGGGTCATAGCTGAAGGGAGTTCCTGCATCTTTCCTGGGGGGGGGTCACAGCTGAAAGGGGTCCCCACCTCTCTCCTGGGGGGGGGTCACAGCTGAAGGGGTCCCCGCATCTTTCCTGGGGGGGGTCACAGCTGAAGGGGGTCCCCACATCTCTCATGGGAGGGTCACAGCTGAAGGGGGTCCCCACCTCCCTCCTGGGGGGGGGTCACAGCTGAAGGGGTCCCCACATCTCTCCAGGGGGGTCACAACTGAAGGACCCCTCCCACATCTCCCCTGGGGGGATTCAGGTCAGCAGATCCAAAGGAATAATTCTTCACCCATTTCTCTTTCTTTGCACTGTGGGAACTCCCTGCTACAGAGTGAAAGATGTTAATTTCGGGGAGCTTTTTTAAAGGGGGGGGGTTGGATTAATCCCTGAAGGTGGATTGACTGGGACCCCAGCACCATTGTGCCAGTTTTGCACTTGTACCAAATTGCAGCAGTGAATCCCCCCTTTCCTTCTGGAACTCTGGGATTTGTAGTTGGGACTAAGGCTGCTGGCACACAGCAGAAATAATCCAGTTTGGCACTGCTTTAAAATGGCCATGGCTCAATGCTCTGGGTTTTTGGGATGCAGTGTGGCTTTAGACTCTTCAGGCTAGTGTGGTGCACTCCTATTGAACTACAATTCCCCCAGGTTACTTGGCAAAGAGGGACAACATACAACATAGTTAATCTTGTTTTGCAACACTTTTAAAACTGCCACAGCTCTGGGATTTTTAGTGTGGTGAGGGGCACCTGCTGTTCTCTGGTACTAGAGAGCCGTACTGCACAACCCATATCCCCCAAAATAAATTTGCACCCTTAGAGCTCTCTCTCCGGAATGCGTTGATTGGGTATTCCTGCATGGCAGGGGGTTGGACTAGATGGCCCTTGGGGGTCCCTTCCAATTCTATGATTCTATGATAGTAGTAGTAATAAAAATAATAGTAATACTATTGAGGCTGGATGGTCTTCAGGGTCTCTTCCAACTCTATGATTCTATCATTCTGTGTATCAGAAAATCCTAAGTATCCTCCCCTCCCCAAACTACAAATCCCAGGATTCCCACTTGATCATTGTGCTGTGCAGAAACATGACCACTCAGGGGAGCTCATAATTACTGTAGATTTAATTCATGTCTTTTAAACTAAATTTTAATAATGGAAATTTAATTTAATTCTATTTTAACTTTTGTAACTTGTGAGGCTTTCGTTGTTTTTTTAAACTATCGTAAGCCGCCTTGAATCCCATTTTAGGAGATAAAAATCCAATAAAAACAATGTATTTATGGGACTTTGGGGTTCTAAATAACCCCCAAAATGACCTCAAATTTGCTCCATCCGCCTAGTTTTTCCACAACTCACTTTGACATTTTTGTTTTGCAATATACGTGACTGAACAAAACTAAAAGTAGCAATAAATTTTCTGATAGAAATGTGCGCGGCACGACATTTTGATTGTGTTTTTATTGCATGTTTTAAATTCAGTGCTGCAAAAATACGTTAAAAACGGTTGTGTGTTTGCGTGCATGTGCATTCAAGACGCCTGTTGACTTATGGCGAGCCCATGAATTTTTTCACAGGGTTTTCTTAGGCCAGGAATTAGTCAGAGGTGGTTTTTGCCATTTCCTCCCTCTGAAGTAGAGCCTCCAGCAACTAGTACTGTATACTTTAGCAATCCTTCTGGGCTTCAGGAAGGTTCTTTTTGTTCTGCTACTCCCATTGGCTGGGGGATTCTGGGAGTGGCAGTCTGAAAAGGCACCTTCTTCTCATGCTCTGGAAGTTCAGAAAGGATCTGGCCCCTTTAGGGCTCTGTGTGTGTTTCTGTGTCTTCACATTGCATGTCGACTTAGGGTGACCCATAAGTCACACACTTATTGTGTGGGTTCCTCCATGGCAGAAGGGGGTTGGACTAGATGGCCCTTGGGGGGATCTCTTCCAACTCTTCTATGATTCTATGACCCCATGAATTTTGTAGGGTTTTGTTTAAGCCAGGAATCCTCAGAAGTAGTTTTGCCAATTCTTTCCTCTGAAATAGAGCCTCCAGCAGCTGGTATTTCTTGGTGGTCTCCCATCCAAGTCCTAACCAAGGTTGACCCTGCTTAGCTTTCAAGATCAGACCAAATCTAGTGCGTTTAGTGTATTTAGGACTATGTGTGTCTATATGTGCCTTCAAGTCACCTGTGGACTTAATTTTGACCCCATTAATTTCTTATAGGGGTTTCTTAGAGGTGGTTTTTGCCAGTTCCTTCCTTTGAAATGGAGCCTCAAGTACCTGGGTTTCCTTGCTTGTCTCCCATCCACATCCTGTCCAGGGTTGACCCTGCTTAGATTCCAAAATCTAACAGGATGTGCAGGTGTCTTTAGGGCATTTAGGCTTATATGTGCGTCCATATGTCCCTTCAAGTCACCTGTCTACTTATGGCAATGACCCCATGGATTTCACAGGGTTTTCTTAGGCCAGGAATTAGTCAGAGGTGGTTTTGCCAGTTCCTTCCTCTGAAGTAGAGCCTCCAGCACCAAGGATTCCGTGGCCATCCTTCTGGCTTTGGGGAAGGTTCTCTTCTTTTTGGACTGCCACTTCCAGAATCCCCTAGCCAGCTTTTCCCATGTTTTGCAAGTTCTAGCCTGTAGCATTTGGGGAAAAGGGACCAAGGTCAGATCTTGTGAGTGTGTCTATGTGGTCTCAAGTCACCTCGACTCACGGCAACCTCTAGAATTTTGCAAGATTTTCGTAAGCAAGGAGTCCTGAGGTGCTTTTCCCAGTTCCTTTGTCTGAAACGGAGCCTCCAGCAACTGCTATTTCTTGGCAGGGGCTGACCCTTCTTAGTTTCCAAAATCAAACTTTTTAAGGCCCTTTAAAAAAAACAGTTACAAAACTGAAAAAAAGTTTTTTTCATCATGGACCTGTGATATATTTTCATAGAATCATAGAGTTGGAAGAGAATCCAAGGGACATCTAGTCCAACCCTCTTCTGCCCTGCAGGAATAGGCATGATAGAATCCTAGAGTTGTAAGGTACCTCCAAAGACCATCTAGTCCAACTTCCTGCCCTTTGTACAATGTGAACTTTCTCTCTCAAACTTTTGTAAGCTGCTAAGCTGCCCTGAGTCCCAGAGCTAACAGAGAGGTAAGATATGGTAATAATAATAATAACAATTTGTTTCTTATCTATCTATATAATTACCCCAAAATAGTACTCTACGGTGAACTTGCCACGGGTCAGCGTAAGAGGGGTGCTCCAAAAAAGTGATACAAGGACTCCCTGAAACAACATCTCAGGCTCGGCCAAATTGATCACCAACAATGGTCCGCCCTGGCCTCACATCGGGAGGCATGGAGACGCACTATCCACAATGCTGCAGCCTTATTTGAGAACTCATGCCGAACAAGTCTTGAAGAGAAACGACAACACAGAAAAAATCACAACCTGGAAACATCACCCAAGGAGACCTTCTGCTGTGCTTTCTGCAACCGGACTTGTCTATCTCGGATTGGCCTTTTTAGTCATCAGCGCGCTTGCAGAAAGCGCGGGATGAGCCCTTCCTGAATCTTTGTTTGCGAAGAAGCCAGAGAGATATATTACTCTTAGGTATGTTGCCATTTCCAGTGTGCTGATTGGCTGCTTAGGGAACTGACCAACCAATCAAAGCTCTCTGTTGGGCAGCCAATCTGCACACAGGGGGCGGGACCATGTGGAAGTTGAAATCCTTTCCAAACATGGTGGAGGCAGAGGGAGTGTGAGTAGTAGCATGGGGGGAGTGTGGTGTGTCTGTGTGTCTGTGTAGCATGACATGTGCTGGAGCCCAGGGGGGCAGCGGAGGGGGACGTTTGGCGGAGGCAGGTCGAGTTCGTTGGCAGGGGGACTGAGTTTGCAGGGGACGAGTTCAGTGGCGGCAGGGGGCAAGTTCAGCCGGGGGAAGGAAGGAGTTCGGCTGCAGGGAGGCAACCGGTGGGGGGGGGGCAGTTTGGCGGCAGGAGGGCAAGAGGCGGGGGGGGGTGAATTCAGTGGCGGGGGGCCAGTTTGGTGCTGGGGGTCCAAATTTGGCAGGGGAGAGTTCGGTGGCGGCGGGGGGCCCGAGTTTGGCAGGGTGAGAGTTCGGCAGCAGCAGGGGACAAGTTCAGAGGCAGGAGTTTGGCAACGTGGGCGGTGGGAGGGCTGAGTTTGGTGGGGGGCAAGTTTGGCAGTGAGAGTGCTGAGTTTGGGGGCGGGTGGGGGGGAGTTAAACCCACCAGCCTACCTTCCAGGGTTGTCATGAGGACTACTGGGCATTTTGGGGGGAGTTTTTTTACACCGTATGGTACACCGGGTCCAGCTAGTTATTTAGAATATAAATGTCACCTCGTTACTGGAGGACAGTTAATGCCTTTCTTTTCTTTATTGCTGGGGGTGGGGGCCATCAGAGAAGGGGGTTCATTTTCAGTGGTGGTGGTGGTCTTCCCATTTTGGGTTGGGGGGGCCAACTGGTCAGCCAGTGCTGGGTGAGAAACCTGAGACAACCAGGCCTTCCTTCTTTCGTTGCATGCTTTGCTTCCTCTGACCTCCTCCCTTCCTCTCACCTGCAGGGCGACCCCTTCTCTGGACAGTTCCTGACCTCCTCTGGACCCCTCCACCAACCATGGCTCTGCCGGTCTGGCCCAAATGCTGCTCCCGCCACCGGCGTCTGTTTTTGGGACTATTCTACAGCCTGACGGCTCTTTCGGCTCTCAGCTTCCTTGTCAGCGGGGGCCATGAGGCGCTGCTCTCGCACTCGCTGCCTTACCTCCTGCCCGGCAGGGGCCACCTCATCAGCGCCCCGCTCCTGCCCTCCTCAGATGCCTTCCTCCTCTTGCCAACACCTGAGGCCTGCGCCCCTAGGGCCCCCTCCCTCCTCATCCTGGTGGCCAGCGCTCCCCAACACGTGGTGCAGCGCCAGGCGGTCCGGGCCACGTGGGGAGGGACCCACTGGGCGGGGGAGTTCACTGTCCGGACCTTCTTCATCCTGGGGGTGCCCCCAGACCCCTCGCTTCAGGTGGCGCTGGAGCGAGAGGCGGCCGAGCACAGGGACCTGATCCAGGGCCGGTTCCTGGACACTTACGCCAACCTGACACTCAAGACGCTGGCTCTGATGGGCTGGGCGGCCACGCAGTGCCCCGGCGCCCTTTTCTTGGTCAAGGCGGATGACGATGTCTTCCTCAACCTGCCTGCCTTGGCTGAGGAACTGGCACGGCGCGCCACGCTGGAGCCCACCTACTTCGGCCGGATCCACTGGCGCGTCTGGCCTAAGCGCGACCCCAGCGACCGGCACCATGTCCCCACCAACCTCTACCCGGAGGGCCCCTTCCCACCATACTGTAGCGGCTCCACCTACATCCTCTCGGGGGCTGCTGTGCCCGCCCTTCTGGGGGCTGCCCGCCATGTGCCACTGGTGCCCCTGGAGGACGTTTTTGTGGGGCTCTGCGCCCAGCAGGCGGGCATCGTCCCCCAGCACTTGGTCCGCATGTCCGGGGCAGCCCACCTCCCGCTCGACCCCTGCTGCTACCGGCGGGTGCTTCTGAGCGTCCACGGAGTGCCCCCCGCCGACATGGTGGCTATCTGGGACTCGGCCGCCCCTCACGAGGAGACCTGCAGCCTCTGGCAGTGGACGCTGGGGCTCCTCCGCTGTAAAGCCTTGGCGCAAATGGCTGTCCTCCTGTGAGCGGAGAGGCAGCCGGAGGTCACGACAAGTAGACATCTGTCCAGGAAGCCAAACTGTCCGGAAGTAAAGCAGGGGACAAGGCTCTCTGGACAGGTGGGTGGGCATCTCCGTCTCTCCAGTGGATGCAAGCCGCTCCACGAAACCAAACCTCACTCCTGCTACTTCAGACTGTGACTGGGAGCAGATAAACCAGCTCGGTTAAGAGGGGTGCGCAAAAACCCCTTTGCCCACCATCTTGGATTTACCACTACCTCAAATGTGCTTGGCTCAGACAAAGGGGAGGTTTCTGCAAAACCTTCAGACTGTCCTGCCTTGCAGGGTGGATGTTCTTCCTTTCATAA
Organism: Gambelia wislizenii; assembly: GCA_030847615.1. NCBI lineage: Eukaryota > Metazoa > Chordata > Lepidosauria > Squamata > Crotaphytidae > Gambelia > Gambelia wislizenii. The sequence goes on along the minus strand of JAUMIR010000002.1, from coordinate 4,737,397 downwards.
TAATACAAGCCTGCAGATTCCTGTCTTGCTGACATAACGGAAGAAAAAAATGTCCCAAACCTGCCGCCTTCTTTTGGGGATGAGGTGGAACAAAGGAAATTGATTGCATGATTGATCAATTGATTGATTATACCACTGTGGGGTTCCACGCGTGACCAGGAAGCTTCAAGACCCCAAAGAAGAGGAGGAGCCGGGATTGGCAGTGCCGCATAGTGGGGGGAGAATGAGAAGGGGTTTCTTCTCTACCCCTGCAACTGACTTTTGCACTAAAAAAAAGGGAAACTAAAATTTTATGCAAAAAAAAGTTGCTTTTCCTCCTTGGAAATGGCTGGATTTCCCTGGATTTTGGACTTATCCTTATGGGTTCTTTGCTCATAAACTGGGGAAGCAATTGTGGGGGGGGGGAGGAGGGACAAGATAAAGGGGGGGAGGAGGTTTGCTATGACTTTGCTCTAGCAAGACCTCCAGGTCATAGAGCGGAGGGGAAGGAAGGGTAGTTTCCATCCTCAGCCTCTTGACCCTCCTGTTTACTCATTCCCTTTTTACTCATTCTCCTGTTTACTTACTTAAAGCAACCCTGGAGATAGGGTGGGAACTTGAACCCGGCACCTTTATCTTACAAACCACAAAGTGGGTGGAGGCGGCGAAACCGTTTGGGCGCTTCCTTTCGCAAAGTCTGTTATTGAAGATTTTGCAACACTTCAAAACCACAGCAAACACAGAAGAGAGGGGCTTTTTTTGGCGTGTGTATGTCAGGGCGGTCGAATTATACCTACTAGAACCTTCCAGCCTGGGTACACATGGAGAAATTTCCACACACACCTGCCCCCCCCCCCAGCAACCACTATGCCCCAAATAAACATCACTGAAATCTGCTCCTCTAGGAACGCCTGCCTTTCCCTCCCACCCACCCCCGAGTTTTCCCAAGTCCCAGAGGTGAGAAACTCTTCCCTCCGAAACCGCACCAAAGGGGTGTAAGGCAACCAAAAGAGGGGGGAAAATGGAAGTACAAGTTTTTATTTTAAACCTGCCCCTCCATACAAAATATTAAGGGGTCATTTAAGGAGGAGGGTTTAAGGGAATGTTAAGGGGGGAGCAATGGCCAAATCTGCCTCCTAACCCCCCCCCATGGGGAAATACTAAAAAAAGTCCTCCTGGGGGAACTGGAAGGGGGGGGGTTTCCTTTTCACCCCCATGGGGGGCAATCGCTGCTCCTCTTCATTCCCCTCTTGCCATGTCGGGATTCCTCCCCCCATGGTGGGGGGACTACTTTCGGAACCGATCCAGCGCAGACCGCAGGCCGGCTGGAGTGGTGGCCCCCTTGGGCACCTTCCTTTCCTTTTCTGGCTGCTGTACCGGAACCTTTCCTGCTACTGCTTTCTTCTCCGCCACACTCTTCCGGATTGCAGCCTGCAAGGGGGGGGGGGATTTAGGGGAGGTTGAAAGGGAAACATTAGCCAAGGAGGTGAGGTGGGTGGGGGTCCTTGGTCACACAGACTACCAAAAAAAGCAAGAAAGGGAAAATACAGGAGGGGGTATCTTCCTGCAAGGCAGAACGGGGTTGGACTAGATGGCCTTTGGGGGTATCTTCCAACTCTACGATTCTATCAGTCTCTCTGTTTTGAGAATTACCAAAAAAAAAAAAAATGCTAGAAAGGGAAAATACAGGAGGGGCTGAAATGGAGAAAGGCAGGACAATCGTGGAAATAAATTTTTTTTTAATCTGAAAATTTAAAATAGAAACCTAAATTTTTTGAAGACATTTCTGTTATTAAAATCTATTTTTTTAAAAAATACAACATGCAGTGTATATATATATATATAGAGAGAGAGAGAGAGAGAGAATGGTAATGGTTCTATGCAGAAAATATTATTTTCGTTGGTAGAAAATCTCGCCCCCCCGTCCCCTGTGCAGAAAAAGGCCATTTTCTCTAATAATCCCCCCTCAAACTGTAAATAACAGAAGGTTTTATTTCTCCACCCCAAACCCCATTCCAGCCACGCTGGAAGCCCCATGTATATATTTTGGGGGGGCTGATTTAAAACCAGAGGGAGACAAATCTGTCATTTGCCCCATTTCTATCCCAAAACCACAAAAAACAGAGAGCCATACATATCGCTCACCTTATAAAATCTTAAAACTGGAAAGGACCTCAAAGGCCATCTAGTCCAACCCCTTGTCAATTATTTTTTTCAGGGAAACTTTCTCCAGGTATTTTGTTCTGTTTATTTATTTACTGTTGTGTTGATGTTGTTATTTTTACCTTCCTGTCCATTAATAAATTTTTAAATGCTTTTGATTTTATATACTGTAGGTGGTTTAATTGTATATATACATACATATATATATATATATATATGTATGTATGTATGTATGTATTTTTACTGATCTTTTTGCATGGTTTCAATCTATTCTGGTTTTAATATTCTGTAACATGCAGTTGCACTATAGGGAAAAGGAAATGATAGAAAATAAACTGTCTTGAATACCACCTGATCTTTTTGATGATTTTAATTTATTCTGGTTTTAATATTCTGTAAACTGCCATTACATCTAGGAAATGATAGAAAATAGTAGTAGTAGTAGTAGTAATGATAAATATTAATATTACCATTATTTGGGGAGTGTTTTAAACTGTCTTGAATACCACCTGATCTTTTTGATGATTTTAATTTATTCTGGTTTTAATATTCTGTAAGCTGCCATTACATCTAGGAAATGATAGAAAATAGTAGTAGTAGTAGTAGTAGTAGTAATGATAAATATTAATATTATCATTATTTGGGGGGTGTTTTAAACTGTCTTGAATACCACTTGATCTTTTTGATGATTTTAATTTATTCTGGTTTTAATATTCTGTAAGCTGCCATTACATCTAGGAAATGATAGAAAATAGTAGTAGTAGTAGTAGTAGTAGTAATGATAAATATTAATATTATCATTATTTGGGGGGTGTTTTAAACTGTCTTGAATACCACTTGATCTTTTTGATGATTTTAATTTATTCTGGTTTTAATATTCTGTAAGCTGCCATTACATCTAGGAAATGATAGAAAATAGTAGTAGTAGTAGTAGTAGTAGTAATGATAAATATTAATATTATCATTATTTGGGGGGTGTTTTAAACTGTCTTGAATACCACTTGATCTTTTTGATGATTTTAATTTATTCTGGTTTTAATATTCTGTAAGCTGCCATTACATCTAGGAAATGATAGAAAATAGTAGTAGTAGTAGTAGTAGTAGTAATGATAAATATTATTATTATTTGGAGGGCTGTTTTAAACCATCTTGCCTCTCTTGGATGCTGCCTACAGACTTTTCTGGGGCACTTACTTTGGCCTACAAAATTTGGGGTGCACAGAGGGATTGAGGAAAGATTTGGGGGAGCAGTGGGAGGCCACAATCCGGTGTTTGCCCACATATCTGCGCTGCAAGGGTCTGTCATAAGTCTTCGGGGTCCCCAAGCCCAGGGGAAACGTGAGGGGTGAGGCTGCTTACCCGCTGTTCCTCTGCCGCCACCTTCTTCTTCCGCCTGAGGCGGTTGCCGGCCGAGTCACGCCCCTTCAGCCGGCGCCGGGGGGAGAACTTCACTTTGGCGCTTGGATCAAACCCCTGAAAAAAAGATGGGAGGAAGGTGGAAAGGTTGAGAGTGTGAGTGTTGTTCCCCCCACAGTTCTTTAAAAACAAGATCAGGTCTCTCTTTCTCGTCATCCCCAGCCCTATGCAGAAATGAAAAAGGAGATCAGTGCGGGAAATCTGCTGCTGTGAGGTTGACCCTAAGACAGCTCAGCGAAGAAAGGGAAGCCCAGTGTGCTGGGCCTCCTCCTAAGGGAATCTCTCCCACACTCCCAAATAGCTCTCCACGAGGTTTAGTCATGGGGCCCCAAAGGCCATCTAGTCCAACCCCCTACCCAACTTGAGGAGAAATTAACCCGTAGAAAGCAAAAATCTTCTCTTGTCATTGGAACCCACTGCTCCGTCTCCTAGTCTCTGGAGTAGCAGAAAACCATCTTCTCCATGATTTCCTTTCTGTAACATACGCCGTTAAAAAAAACTCCCCCCCCCCCAAACGAAGCTGGTAGACCTCGGGTCTGACCAAAACAGAATAGAGTGGCATTTATACTTCCCTCGATCTGGATGCTCTACTCCTATTGATGCAGGCTAGAATCGCATTGGCTTGTTTAGCTGCTGCGTCACAGCTGGCTCATGTCCAGCTTGTGGTCTACTAGATGTTTTTCACATGAACTGTTTTCAAGCCATCCTATATTTATGGCTTTCATTTTCCCTGCCTAAATGTGGACTGAAGATCATGGTTGCATTTTCCCTCAGACTTCCAGACCCTTCCCCACTGCAAAGACAGATCCTTCTCGCCTCCAGACCCTTCTCGCCTCCAGACCCTCACCAGCCTCTCCACGCGTTCCTTATGCCGCTGCTCCATGGAAATGGCGTCCACTGCACCCAGCTGCCCGGGGTCTGGGGAGATCAGCTCAAAGGGTACCTGTGTGGAGGAAAAGGTTGGAGGCAGTGAGAAAAGGAGGTGGATTGGGCTCTTTTCCCTCACGCTCTGCAGAAACAATTGGAGTGGGAGAATTTCCACTGCCACCAAGATGGCAGAATGGACACGGGTCCAAGAAAGGACAAATTCGCACTGAATTTGCACTCACACCCTGAGGAATCAACCAGAGTGACAGATTTCAAACTGGTCATGTGTTCAAAAAAGGGCTACGGGAATACCCTGGAACATCAGAGGCAAATTAGCAGGAAACTGTAATCTAGAGCATGGAAAAAGTTACTTCCTGGGACCTCCGACTGCCAGAACATACACATAACCAAATATATATATATACTAGCTGTCCCCAGAGTAAAATAAGCAATTAAAAACTTCCCAAAAAAACACCCGGTAGACCTCACAACAACCCTGCAAGATAGGCCAGTGGATTTTTAAATTCCTCCTCCCACTTCTCAGCGTTCCATACTTTTCCCAAAATTGCTGTGGGTGACTTGCTCTGTTGCCCTGCCACCGCCACCACTGCCACCACCTGACTGTCTGAGTCTGAATCTTGGCCACAGATTGAGCGGCAGGAGTGGATTGTGAGGTGGAGAGGGGATTTACATGTGGGTGGTGATTGGTTGGGTGTGTTTCATGAGCAGCCAGTCAGCACATTGGGAAAGGAAACATATCCAAGAGAATTACATATATAAATATAGATAACTTTTTCTCAGCTGTGGCACTCTTACAGTCGAGTCCTGATGATAAATTTTGTATTGGAGGGGCAACTTCAGAGAAGTTACTTCTTGGGACTGCCACTCCCAGAGCACACACACGGAGCCAAAAGAGTAACTTTTTGCCCCATGTCCTACTTTATAGGTTGGAAGGAAACCCAGTTGGAAGAACAGGGTGGGGAAACAGGATGCTGGGCTATCTAGTCCTTCCTTTGGAGCCCTGATCCTGCACCGTAATGTGTTTTCTGCTTTGGAGTTGACCCCAAAAAAGTATCACTGGTTGTGGATTTGGGATTTTGTTGTATAATTGTCCCTCTGTATCCACGGATTTAAGTATTCATGGCTTGAAAATATTATTTAAAAAATAATAATCCAAAAAGAAAACCTTGATTTTGCCATCTTATATAAGGGACACCATTTTGCTATACCATTGCATGTAATGGGACTTGAGTATTCACAGACTTTGGTATCCACAGGGGGTCCTGGAACCAAACCCCAGTGAGTATGAAGGGACAACTGTATTTTACTGCATGGCCAACACAGCTTACCCGTGAATATGTTTGTTTGTTTGTTGGATTTACACCCTGTCTTTCTCCCAAGATGGGATTTTAAAGCAGCTTACAATAATTAAATACTGTATGTGTATATATATATATATATATATATATATACACACACACACAATTAAAACATCATGAGTTACAAAAGTTAAAAAAAAGAATTAAATTAAATTATTAAAATATAGTTTGAAACACATGAATTAAAAATGTAACATTGATTTAAAATAGCAGCACACATTCTTTTTTAGATGCAGGATTAGGTGGTGATTGAGAAGTGAGGAGTTATTTTGAGGGGTGGGGGGCCATCTGCTCTGAACTGTTTCACATGCAGGATCATGTAAGGTACCCCCAAAGGAGATAATCTAGTCCAACCTGCTTCCACACAGGCTATAGAGGCTGGGGAAAATGATAAGGCCTGGAAGCGCCACCTCGAACCCAGGGCCAGGGTGAACCCAGAATGGTCCCCTCTGATTGGAAGTCTCTATCTCTCTGCAGACACAAGCCAAAAGAGGTGGGGGTGTCTTCTAGCCCACCCACCCCAAAAAACAGCCTCCCCACCCTGAGATGCCTTCAAAGTGCCTTTTAGGACTGTCACTCCCAGAACCCCCCTATACTGGCTGGGGGATTCTGGGAGTGGCAATCCAAAAAGAAAAACCAAGGGGACTCTTAGAAGTCCCTCATTCAGAGAGTGGCGAGTCAGATCCGTGGCAGATATGTTCCCAGACTTACCATGTATAAGTGAAACCGTGGAAAATTGCAAACCCTATTAAAATAAAGGATTCCCGGTACAAACACACCATAGAGTTGCCTTGGAGGACCTAGAAGATTCCTAGAAAGGACATTTTCCCCCCCAGCACAACTGTATGGTACGTGTCCCTGTTTTCTCAGCTGTGGATAACTGAAACTGTGGGTATTGGTTCTGTGGATACGGTGGGGAAGAAGCTTTATGTGAATGAAGGCCTTCAGAGAGAGGGACTTCCTCTGAGATGGCAAGACCCGAGAACAAAGCAGCCAATAATATAAGAGGGTCACTCGGAAGACCCTCATTCACGGGTTCAGCATAAGCAGGCTGACTCAGCATCTCTCTCCGCCTCAGAGGAAGACAACAGCTAAACCTCTCGAGAGGCAGGATGGTGTAGTAGTATGAGCATTGGACTAGGACTCTGGAGACCAGGGTTCAAACCCTGCTTGGTCAGGGAGACCCCACTGGGTGACTTTGGGACCCTGAGTTTGCAAGACCTCAGTAGCGCTGTGGATGACCAGATTAGCTCTTGGGGGGGTCTCTCGTCCAGAGGTAAGTTGAAGACAACTTGATGTCAAAGAATAACCATGTGCCTACAGTGTGCCATTTTGACAGGACCCTTCCTCAGCAAGGGAGGGGGCACGCTGACCACCCCACCCAACCCCAGGGTCCTTACCTTCTCCAATAGTGCCTTGACTTCCCACTCCTGCCGCTGCTTCTTGCTCCGGAAGGGGTTGCTCTCCAAGGCATCAAAATTGGGCTCCCCAGCTCCTGCAAAATGGAGACAGGACGGGGGGGACGGGGGTTAACAGGGGAGGGTCTAATACTCACCCCACCAAGCTCAAAAGTGCCTATCCAAGGCCATCTCCACCATGGCTTCGAAGCAGCCCACCCTGTCCTTCCTTCCTGCCCTGGGAGCAAATCACAGTTGGAAGGGATCCCCCAAAGACCATCCAGTCCAACCCACTTCTGCCCTTCAGGAATACCCAATCAAAGCATTCCTGACAGATAGCCATTCAACCTCTGTTTAAAAACCTCCAAAGGAGACTCCACCACAATCCCAGGCAGTGCGTTCCATAGATTCACAGAGCTGGAAGGGCCCCCAAAGGCCATCCAGTCCAAACCCTGCTTTATAGGAAGACACCATCAAACCGTCCCCGACAGATGGCCATCCAGCCTCTGTTTAAAAACCTCTAAAGAAGGAGACTTCACCACACTCACAGGCAAACTAGTAGCAGATCCCACTGCCAAACAGCTCATGAATCCTGCAACAGAAGGGGGCTGGACTGGATGGGCCCTTGGGGTCCCATCCTGCTCTATGATTCCATGAACTTTCACTTTGCACTCTTCCTACTTCCTTTATAGTTGGGGTCGGACACCTAAAAAATCCAGGCCTCCATGGCACTGCAATGCAATTTGGGGTGTGGGGGAGTCCTCGCAGTCCCTTATGGACACCCTATATGCATGAACTTGTGTGTCTGCATCTTCATTTCTCCAGCTGAAAAAAGGATAAAGAGGAAACTGCCAGGAATGGAAACTCTCCTTTGAACATGACCATGTGCCTGGTGGCGCAGTGGTTAAATGCCAGTACTGCAAGTCACCACGTTGCAAGTCCAGCCGGCTCCAAGGTTCACTCAGCCTTCCATCCTTTCGTAGGTTGGTAAAATGAGTACCCAGCTTGTGGGGGCAATTAGCTAACACACATTGGAAACTGCTTAATGCAGTGTAGATGTGTAAATAGCTATTGCTTAAAAAACAATTTGTAAGCCACTCTGATAGCCTTGTGGCTGAAGAGCAGGGTATAAATAACTAAATAAAAAAAGTCATTACTTCTATTATTTTTTAACTTATATGCTTTATATATAATTTAAAATTGTTATGACTTTGTCATATTTTTAAATTGTAGTTTTGTGTGTTGTGAGCCACCTTGGGTACCATTCTGAGAGAAAGGTGGCATATAAATCAAATAAATAGAACAATCTCTCTCTGGCTTTTCTTCGCAAACGAAGATTCGGGAATAATAAATAACTAGGATAGCTGTACCTGGTGCAATATACACCGTTATACGAGATTGTAAAAGGTATAAATTAATAACTCATTTTATATATGGAAAATTCTGTTAAAAATTTGGTTTAATTGCTTGTTCAGATTGGAACCAGGGGCCTTCCACGCCAGCGCTGTGCCGTTAAGTAAATCTACGATCAGGCTCCATGCGTGGACATGAAAGTGTTTAAAAGGTTCCTCTTCAGAACCTTTAAATGTGTGTGTGTATATGCACAGAGGAACCTGCCTCGCATCTGAAACCTGGCAGAATATAATCAATTAATTAAAAAAAACACATCAGAACTTTTTTTTTTCACGGCCATCATGCCATTTGGGGGTTCCTTACACCCCTCAGCCCTCCCCCTCCCTTGCTTGACCACAGTCCATGCGAAAGGGATCTAGGAGTCTTAGTGGACCACAAGCTGAACATGAGCCAGCAGTGTGATGCAGCAGCTAAAAAAGCCAATGCGATTCTAGGCTGCATTAATAGGAGTATAGTGTCTAGATCAAGGGATGGTGGGTGGTCTGGAAGCCATGGCCTATGAAGAGCAGCTTAGGGAGCTGGTCAAGTTTAGTCTGGAGAAGAGAAGGTTGAGAGGGGACATGATAGCCAAGTTTAAATATTTGAAGGGATGTCATACAGAGGATGAATCAAGCTTGTTTCATCCTAGAGACTTGGACACGGAGCAATGGGTTCAAACTCCAGGAAAAGAGATTCCATCTAAACATTAGGAAGAACTTCCTGACAGTAAGAGCTGTTCGGAAGTGGAATACACTGCCTGGGAGTGTGGTGGAGTCTCCTTTGGAGGTTTTTAAACAGAAGCTGGATGGCCATCTGTTGGGAATGATTTGTTTGTGTATTCCTGCATGGCAGGGGGCTGGACTGGATGGCCCTTGAGGTCCCCTCCAACTCTATGATTCTATGAAGTAATGGTGCCACTCTATTCTGCTCTGGTCAGACCTCAACTGGAATCCTGTGTCCAGTTCTGGGCACCACAATTCAGGAAGGATATGGACAAGCTGGAACACGTCTAGAGAAAAGTGACCAAAATGGTTGGAGGTCTTAATACTAAAGCTAAACATGAACCAGCAGTGTGACGCAACAGCTAAAAAAGCCAATGCAATTCTAGGCTGCATCAATAGGAGTCTAGTGTCCAGATCAAGGGAAGTATGAATCTCTAGGGACAATCTCCCTGCCTCCCACCCCAGCAACTCACCAGCCCCTTCCCTGCCCAAATCCCGCTTACCTGGCACGAGGAGGCTGGCAAACCCCTCTTCATGCCCGACGCCCAGGACGTCCTCAAAGGGGCAGAAGCGGAGGCCGTGGGCAGGGCGTGGCAGGGCGTGGCAGAGGTAGGGCTTGGCAGGGGGGGCGACCAGGATGTCTTTGTACACCTGGGGGAGGGGGGTTGCAGGAAGAAGAGGAGGAATCACAATCCGAAAAGTATCCCAATGCGAACACCAGCAGGGGCTTGCTTTGGGGAAGAACTCTGAAAAACCACTTCCAAAGTGTGGGAGGGGCTCTACATTTCCCAGAATCCCCCAGGCCAACCAGAGTCCCCCCCCCTCCTAAAAAATGGGGGAAGCTGTGAATCGAAGGCATGGAAACGAGAGTCTCTCCAGTTGGCATTGGACTATATTTCCCATCAGGCAGCATGGAACAGGGTTAGAGATGTCAAGGCCTGAAAAAAACATGGAAAAATTCAGGAAAAAAAGCCCATGGTTTTTTTTTTTCCAAAGCCATTTTTCTTTTTCTTGAAAAAATTGAAAAAAAGGAAGAAAATGGATTATGGAATGTTTTTCTTCATTATGAATGTTGATAGTTTCTTTAAAATTGTTTTTTTTTTTGCCTGCTCCATATAAACTAGCAAAACCAAAGAGGTTTCCGTACAGCTCAGGATATGGTTGCTCCATTTGTTACAAATAAAAATAAATTTTTATTTTATTTTTGTGGTCTACTTTATTTAAAATAAATAAAAAGTAAATTCTGTTTGCAACAATTGCTTGCATACACTGTATTTTTAATATACCAACTGGAATAAAAATTTAAGCCAAATCGATTTGCAAAAGCTTCCCCCTTTATATTGAAGAGAAAGCAACCCCGAAATCTTTGCCAGACAGACCGGCCAAAGAAAAGGAAATATGGGTGCCTTTTTGCCCCACTCTACTCCACCCACCCTTTACCTGGACGACTTCTTGGCAGGCGGCCCCCAAGACCCCCCGCTGGCTGAAGTCCAGATGTCCAGCCCCCGTGGGAAGCAGGAGGGAGTGGAGGCGCCGATAGGCTCGCAAGTCATAGATGTGCAGCTTCCGGTCTATGCCTGAGGTTGCCATATAGCTGCGCCGGAAAAAGAGGGACACGGATGCCCACGCGGGTCAGGCTAAAGCCATCTTTCCTTTCCCACCCCTTGTCCTGTCCCACTCCAATCCAGCATTTTACTCACGTCCCGGAGGCATCAACCGCCAAGGCCCTAACTGCCGCCCGGTGGCAAAGCATCCGGACCAACGGTTCCTTGACGTTGGGGCTCCACAGGGTCACCGTGCCTGAAAAACGGGGGACGGAGGAGGGAGGGGAGAAAAGAAAGAGATGAGAGGGTCAATTTGCCAGCACAGGATGGGACAAAGCTTTGATTGTGTGTGTATTCCTCAGGACACGGGGTTGGACTAGATGGCCTTTGGGGATGTTTTCCAGCTCTATGATTATATCATGCATATTCCTGCAGGGCAGAAGGGGGTTGGACTAGTTGGTCCTTGGGGTCTCTTCCAACTCTATGATTCTATGATGCATATTCCTGCAGGGCAGAAGGGAGTTGGACTGGATGGCCATTAGGGGTCTCTTCCAACTCTATGATTCTATCATGTGTATTCCTGCAGGGCAAAAGGGGGTTGGACTAGATAGCCTTTGGGGTCTCTTCCACAACTCTCTGATGTTATGATTCTAAGGTATTTGGTTTAATTTTTCTAAGCTCCCCTGAGCCACAGGTTTGGGGAAAAGGCAGGACATAAAACAACGTTAACAACAACAGGTAGAGCCGTCCCCTCTGGGCACCACACCTGACCACCCAAACTCTTGCCTGATTTTGGAAGCCCAGGTCTTGTGTTTTGTCATGGGATGAACTAAATTACTGCCCCCCTCAAACCCCCTCCCCATTCCTGGCAGAACCAATATTTGCGGTTTCCATTCTCTGTGTGACACAAAAGGGGAACACCTAACATTGAGTCTTCCAAGAAAATATCTAGAAAGACATCCTTTCTAAACATCTTCTAGGTCCTCCAAGACAACTCTATGATATTTTTCACAATTATTTTAATAATGGTGTTTGCTGTTATCCACCATTTACTGTATGTGCAGCAAGTATCTGAGAACCAAACCCCCATGGATATGGGGGTCTGATTGTACAGTGGGAAAGACTCCTTCTTGAAAATGCCACACAGCTGGTCCTGGGTTCAAACCTAGCCGCATCCCCAAGGCCGCCGATATGAGACTGCATGGAACCTGCTCCCCTTCCTGAATGCAGCTTCCGTCCTGGAAAGTAGACCCCCCCCCCTGCAACCTAAAGATGTGACAGTCTGCGGGAGGAACCAGAAAAATTCAAGAAAAAAAAACCATGTTTTTTCCCTGAAGCCTTTTTTGTTTTGTTTTGTTTTCTGAAAAATTAAAAAGAAGGAAAAAAGGAAGAAAATTTGATTATGGAATGTTTTATTTTAGAATGATGAATAAAATCTTTCGAGGGGGAATCCACATGGCATAAATAATCCAGTTTGAAACTCGATTATTTGCCATGGCTCCTTCCTATGGAATCCTGGGATGTATAGTTTCACAAAATCTTTCACCTTCTCTGCCCAAGAGTGCTACTGCCTCACCAAAATACAAATCCCAGGATCCCATCAGAAAGACCCATAGCAAAATAAACCAGTTTCAAATTGGATTACTTCTCTAGTCTGGATGCCCCTTAATGAAGACAATAAAATCTTCAATATACCAATGGTGATAATTTAATGCCAAATCAAATTGTACGTATTCAAATTTTATGTTAATGTTGCATTTTTTCCATTTTTCCAAAAATTTCCGTTTTTTCCCCATGGCTTCAAAATTTCCAGAATTTTTACCTCTCTACCCCCCACCCACCCCCCACGTGCGCGCCCGGCTCACCGTTGCTGTGGCCCAGGTGAACAATGGCGTTGGAGGGGTTCTGCGCCATCACCGCTAGCCGGCCCCCCTTGGTGCAAAGCGTGGCCACCTCCTTCCCCACCGAGATGTCCAGGTATTGCAGGAAACCCGTCTCGCTCTGTGCCGACGGGGGAATGCGAAGGAGGAAAAAAATGGGAAAATTAAGTTTGGGAAAAAAGTGTTGGGGGGATAAAAATCCAGATGGGTTTCAGACTACTTTGGCCCATAGTAGTGGCGTAGAAAATTCAGACTATTCTGGCCCAGATTTTAGCGCTGCATCTGGCAAAGCCATAATCTGTGTTGGGTTTTTACTTCTTACGCTTGGCTCTGAGCTCTGCAAAAATCAAAGCGCCAGCAGTAGTTGCCTTCTCTGAAGGCAGAACAGGCAGCTTATTCACAAGGCCGGCACACGTCCTGCCTTCGGACTGGGTGACTCACACTGGTGGTTTGCTTTCCTGGCGCACAATCACACACAAAAATGGGAGTCGCCTCTCAGAAGCCAGGCCGAGTGTGTACCACTGGCACTTTGCTTTTCAGCCGGGCCAGAACCCTCTCTGAAGGCAGGACAGGCGGCTTCCACACACACTTTGCTTTTCAGAGCAGCCAGAATCCGGTGCAGATGACTTGTTCACAAGGCTGTTTTCTCCGGAGTTTTGAGAAAACTATGAGTTTTCTAAAACCCGAATTAAGGAGGCATTCCCCAAACCTGGTGCGAATTAGGCCTTACAGAGTGTCTCCAGAATCACCCCCAGCCTCAATAGCTGGGAACTGTAGTGCAGAAGAGGTCATTTTCTGCAGCTTTGCCAAAGCACACACACAAAATACACTCAAACGGGTAAAACTGAAGGATTAGCTAATGATACCAAGGGCTGTCGTTTGCAGAATTATCTGGCACAAAGGCGAAGACACACTCTCCCCAACCATCAACCCTATTGTCCCCTGAGGAAGCAAAAAAAGACTGGGTATTCCTGCATGGGAGGGGATTAGACTAGATGGCCCTTGGGGGTCTCTTCAAACTCTATGATTCTTATGATTCTAAGATGTCGGTCGTCTTGTCCTCAGGCAGAAACCCAGACAGGCTTTGCGGCAAAGGGAGATGAGTGAGTGAGTCCGATGGAGCTTGCGAGGGGGTAGGGATCAGCTCTGGTCACCTCTCTGTCCACCACCTGCCCTCCCTCCACCCCGCCAGGCTCACCGCGGTGGCCAGGAGGAAGTGGTAGGGCAGGAACTCCATGCGCTGGACGCCGTGGAAGCGCTTGAGACAGTGGAGCTCCACTCCTTGGTTGTCGTAGACATAGACCCACTTGCGCTGCGCCACTGCAAACATCGTCTCCGTGTGGAGCCACCTGCGTAGGAGGGGGAGAGAAGGAAGTGGGGCGTGAGGAAGAGGAGGATGAGGACGCCAAATAGGGGAACCCCCACCCCACCCACTCCTTTGTCCCCCTTTGAAAGAGACGCTACCCCATTCCTCCCCTAGTAGAGGAGAAAATGATAAATAAGAATATTATGTAGCATAGTAAAACGTTTGATTTGAGGAAGACAAAGAAAAAGGGAGTTGGATACAGTAAAGACATAAGGATGGAAGTACAGTAATAGAACAATGTCAGGTGAACAATATTAAAATAGTATATAAAGACAAATATGTCATTCGCAAATCATGAACACAGTAAGAAAAAGGTAATATTTTGTTTTATCTTTTTTTCTTTCTCTTTTGCTGATTGTATTTTAAATAAAAAAAGAATATATATAATTATCCAAATCTACATATATAAAACTCTTGGGTATGTTGCCTTTCCCCATGTGCTGATTAGCTGTTCAGGAAACACCCCAACCAATCACCACCCACATGCAAAATCCCTCTCCACCTCATAATCCACTCCTGCCACTCAATCTATGGCCCAGATTGGGACCCAGTTAGTCAACTGGCAGCAGTAGCAGGCCGCTTGCGACGGAAACCAGGCAGTCAATTAGCGGCGGTGGCAGGACGTCATTGCGACGGGACCCAGGCAATCAACTGGTGGTGGTGGCAGCAGCGCAATAGAGGAAGTCACCCTCAGCAATTCCTGGAAAAGTGTGGAATGCTGAGAAGGGGGAGAAGGAATTTAAAAACCCACCAGCCTACCTTATAGGGTTCTTGTGAGCTCTACTGGGCCTTTTGGGGGGAAATATTTAGACATTAATGGCTTCTGTGCCGAGGAGGGAGGTCTTAAAAGGAGAGCAAGGCAACCAGGACAAATGTGAAACGCACACCAGTGTGTGTGTGTGTCTCTTCTTCACACTCACGTGAGGTCAGTGACTGACTCCATGACGTTGATCTCGCACATCAAAGACTTGGTGTGCCAATCGAGGGCAGCCACGTGGCCCCGGCGCCCACCCAGGAGGAGGTGCCTGCGGAACAACCAGAGACTTGAAATGTTGCGGGGGGGGGGGAAGAGAAGAACCCACCCATCAGCTCCGTCCAGATTTACTCGCAGCGAAAGAGCCAAGTCTGGGCCTTCCAAAGACGGGAAACCGGACAGACCGAACCTCCCCCATATTGCCCAGAGAAGACCTCCTTCTCTGCCCCATCACCACCTTCACAAATACGTCGAGACTTTTCGGTGGCTGCCTCTAGACTCAAGAACCACCTGGGAGTGTGCTGGAGTCTCCTTCTTTGGAGGTTTTTATGTAGAGGCTGGATGGCCACCTGTCATGGGGAGTGCTTGGATTGTGTATTCCTCCAGAGCAGAATGGGGTTGGACTAGATAGCTTTTGGTGTTCCTTCCAACTCTGTGATTCTATAAGGGTGGCAGCAAATGCTCTATGGCTGCTGGAAGCAACATCCATCGCCCACTCCATGAGAGACAACCAAGCCAGCTCAAAGATTCGGCCTTGTTCCTTGAATCCAGAGTGGTCTTCCCTGGACCACCATTTTAGTTTTGAGTCCCTGGTTTCTGGCTGGCACTCAACCCAGTGGCACTCACCATTTTGACCACCCAGCTTCTGTATGTATTTTAAACAGTTCTGACTACAGTAGGACCCCCGTATCCACTGGGGATTGGTTCTGGGGGGCCCGTTGATACCGCAAACCGTGGATAATAGCGAACGCCATTAAAAATAATGGGACTTCCAGTTTAAAATACCACAGAGTTGCCTTGGAGAACCTAGAAAATAGCCAGAGAGGACACATTTTCTAGGAAATATGAAGCTGTGATGCTTTGTTTCCCATGGATAACTGAATCACTGGATAATGAATAAGTAGATACAGGGCTCCTACTGTATTTTATTTTTAAACAGAATCTTTCATTTAATGGCTTTTTAACTTTTGTAGATAAGGTTTTAAGCAAGATTTTACTTTATTTTTATTTTATTTTTTGTGAGCCACTTAAAGTTCCTTCCCAGGAGAGAGGCAATTTGATTTTAATCTTAATATAATTTTAAATTTAACTTAAATCTAAAAAATTAAACAAAATACAGTGATCCCTCCTCATTGGTGGGCTCCGGATCCGCGATTTCGAGCAACTGCAGATCATAATGTCCTTGGATCCCATTCTGGGAGAAAGATGGCATGTTAAATTAAGTTATCAATTAATTAATGAATTCTAATCTCCACACTAGAAGGCACCCACCAAAAGCACCTGTAATGGCGGTGGGAACGAGAGAAAGCCCAAGAGAATACAGGTCAACCTCTGTTTATGTGGGGGGTACTTTCCCAAACTTCCTACATATGCAAAACCATGTATAATAACGAACCACCATATTATACCATAGAATTGCACTGGAGGAACTAGAAAATGCCTAGAAAGGATTCCTCTCTTGGCATCTGGCACAACTCTATGGTCAACTTGGCAGAGGTTGACCATAGAGTTGCACTAGAGGACCTCCCGATGCCTAGAGAGGCATGACTATGGTCCTCCGGGTGCCCAGAGAGACCTTTTCTCTTCTCTGATTGCAGGAAAGTGAAACCAGATTTGCCTTGGATTATTCCCGCAAGGAGCCAGATCAGCAAACCCACCACCACTACTCACCTGCCGTTGCGCGTGTAGTTAACCCGGTAAGGCCCAAACTGGTTCAGCCTCAGTTCAAAATGCTGTTTGGGGGAAGAAGGAGAGAAAACAAAACTCAGATGAGGGATGGAGTTCCCCATGGGAAGCCCCCAAACCCACCCCACCATGAGGAACCCACCCACCTACCTTGGCGCTGGCAGCCAAGTCGACAGCCTCAGCAATGTCCGCCTGGGCGATGGTGCAGGTGTCTTCACCCTCATCGCCTTCCAAAAAACTGAGAGAGGAAAGGGGGTGAAGATAAGTGAAATCACGTATGATAGCAAACCGCCCTATTATGCCATAGAATTGTGTCGGAGGACCTAGAAATGCCTAGAAATGATGCCTCTCTAGGCATCTGGCATGACTCTATGGTCAACTTCCAGTAGAAATTAACCAGAGCCGTGCCTCCAGCGTGACTCTATGGTCCTTTGGATGCCTAGAAAGAACTTTTCCCATGATTGCAGGAGAGTGAAATCGTGGGTACCGATCCCACATAAACAGGGGGGAGGGGTGGACAATATGTATTTCAATATCCGAAAAATCCAAAATATGGGAGACGTCTGGTGCTAATTATATTATTACTATTTTATTTATATAACAACAACAACATTATCTTATTCTCGTCTCCCTACAGATCATGGCGGGGAGCAGCAAATTAACATATAAACATAATGTTAAAAAAACACTTATCAGTTAAAACATATATAAAGTTAAAAGAACAGGTGAGACTAAGATATTTTAAAACAATCAACACATATGATAGAACGTTTTTAAAATGCCATAAAAATTAAAGTAGATCTTAAAAACAGGAGCAGCACCAACAGTCCAGCTGAGTATTTCGGAGGCTCAACCTTTAATAAATATTTTTGCTGCAAAGACAACAAGCCCAATCTTCCTCCACTGCTTATATTTGTTATATTACATTATATTTATTCATAATAACTATGACAACGGCAACAACCAGAGATGACAAAAGATTGGAATGAAATCATTACAGAATCACAGGATCATAAAGTTGGAAGGTACACCCAAGGGCCATCTAGTCCAACCCCATTCTGCCATAGAGTTGTGTCACAGGACCTAGAAGATGCCTAGAGAGGATGTCTCTCTAGGTATTTTCCAGTGTGATTCTATGGCATGTGTCCTGTATTTTGTGTCCCACAAAAACTGAAACTACACATATTGGTTCCAGGGATACAGTATATTTTAAATTATTGTTGGATAGTTAAAATTCCATTTCCATGCTGATCTTCTGTATGTCAATTTTAACTACATTGCATTGTATTTGTGGTCCCAATTTTGGGGGAGGATTGTGGGATATAAACGCAGTTAATACTAATACCACGGAGAACTGAAACAGCGGATATTACTGTAATTCCGCGGATACAGGAGTCCAAATGTACATTTTAAATTGTTGTTTAAAATATTCAATGCTTATCTTTTGTATGTTTTTAACTACATTGCGTTGCATTTGCGGTCCCAACTTTGGCGGAGGAAAGCAAGATATAAATGCAATTAATCCTCTCTCTCTCTCTCTCTGGCTTTTCTTCGCAAATGAAGATTCAGGAAGGACTCATCCCGCGCTTTCTGCAAGCGCGCTGATGACTAAAAAGGCCAATCCGAGATAATGATAACGAAGAAGATAACTTACCCAGGCTCCTCCAAAAGAAGCAGCTCCATCCGGGCCGCCTGTTTGGCGGCAGATTCAGCCTTTTCCTCCTGGGACGCCAACTGGCGCTTCAGCCGCCGGTTCAAGACCGACCTCTACAGAAGAGAGGAAAAAAAGAGGGATAGGAGGCAGCCGCGGCAGGAGAGGGGCTTCCACGGGAAACGGCGAGGAATCTCACCAGCTTCTGCTTCATTCCACGCTGGAATTTTTCCACCCGTTCACGAGGGACAGCGGCTGAGCCAGGGAATGGATCCATCTTCTGCAACAGGAAAGAAAGGAAATTTAAATTAATCTGTTTAAAATATTTTTCACACTACGCAATTGTAGCACTATGATTCCACTCTAACAGGCCACACCTACATCCCGTGGGGTTGGAGCCAGTGGTTTCCTAACTTTGGTCCTCCAGATGTTTTGGACTTCAGCTCCCAGAATTCCTGACAGTTGGCCAAGCTGGCTAGGGCTTCTGGGAATTGGAGTCCAAAACACCTGGAGGACCAAAGTTTGGAAAGCCCTAGATTAAACCGTGGTTTAAACCTTTGTTTAAACCAAATGACTTTAAAAACAAATACACACACTCCTGGTTTTTAAAATTGATTATAGTCTGCCCTCCATATCCATTGATTCCACCATCCATGGCTTGAAAATATTCCCCCAAAAATATATTCCAAAAAGCATACCATGATTTTGCCATTTTGTACGAGAGACACCATTTTACTATGCCATTGTGTATAATGGCACTTGAGCTTCCATGGATTTCATTATTCACGATAATATCAATATTCACGATAGTGGGCAGATATCAAGATATATCAAATTGTATATATATATATATATATATATATATATAATTATTATTACTACTACAGTAGGACCCCCTTATCCACTGGGTACTATTACTGGGGGCTCCCGTGAATACTGAAAACCATGGATAATAGTGAACACCATTGAAAATAATGGGACTTCTGGTTTAAAATACCATAGAGTTGTCTTGGAGGACCTAGAAAATGGCTAGAGAGGACACATTTTCAAGGAAGACTATGGTAGGTGTGCTGTTTTGTGTTGTTACGGATCCCAAGGGCCATCTAGTCCAACCCCCTGCTCTGCAGGAATACACAATCAAAGCACTCCAAATAGATGGTCATCCCGCCTCTGTTTAAAAACCTCCAAAGGTTTGTTCCAATGCTGATCCTTTGGGCCTTACATGCTAGTCTGTCAACTTCACATGTCCTGAGTTTTGGACAATAAATCCCACACCCATTTCCTAGTTTTGTGTTTGTGTGTGCGTGTGTGTGCATGTAGTCATTCATCTCAGGTGAGAGGCGGACCCAATTTCACCATGGAAGCCAGTCCAGCTTTTGGAGTTTTTTCCTATTTATTTAAAACGCCAAAAAATAATTACAGTTGGGAGGGAGTGGATCATTCGCCCCCCCCCTTTTTTTTTTGCTCCAACCCCCTGCTGCCCAAATGTATTCCTGGTGGCTTCTTCCCCAAAAGTACACCATTCCCCCCATTCCTTACCCCCGAGATCCAGGTCTTGCCGCTGCCTTTCGTCGGTTTCCTCCGGGGTCTCCCATCCTGCCGTGGCGTCTTGGTTTTCAGAGAGCCGGCCGGCTCTGGTTTCCCTGGGCCCAGTTCTGCCTCCCAGTACCGACGGGGTGGCTTCTTTTAAGGGGAAAAGAGGGTCAGGAAGCATAGAATCACAAGAGTAGGAAGGGGTCCCAAGGAGCCATCTAGTCCAACCCCATTCTGCCATGAAGGAAGACCCGATCCAAGCATTCAGGACAGATGGCCATCCAGCCTCTGTTTAAAATCTCCAAAGCACCCTCACCCCCCCCCCCAGCCCCATGGCAACCCAGCCTCTAACAAGACGCACTGAGATGTAGTGGGTCTGAGACACTAGGCAAATGGGTTCTAGAGTCTTTGCCAGCATCACGGATGAATGTTAATACCCTCCCTGTGGTATAAAAGGGTTTGTTTATAGTGTTTAACTGGCTCTGCTAGACAGCTGATGCTTTAGCCTGTCAGTTTAAGGAGAGGAAGAGATTTGGGGATATCATAGAATCATAGAGTTGGGAGGGACGTCCAAGGGCCATCTAGTCCAACCCCATTCTGCTCTGTAGGAATACTCATGATAGAATCATAGAACTGGAAGAGACCCCAAGGGCCATCTAATCCAAACCAATTCTGTCATGTAGGAATAAACAAAACATTCCTGACAGATGACCATCTGGCCTTATTATTATTCTCTCTCTGGCTCTTCTTCACAAACGAATATTCAGGAAGGACTCATCCCGCACTTTCTGCAAGCGCGCTGAGGACTAAAAAGGCCAATCCGAGATAAATAAATCCTATTACTGTACTATTAGAATCATAAAATCACAAGAGTTGGAAGGGACCCAATGGCCATCTAGTCCAATCCCCTTCTGCCATGCAGGAAAAAACAATCCAAGCACAACTGGACAGATGGCCATCCAGCCTCTGTTTAAAAAATCCAAAGGAGGAGACTCCACCACACTCCCAAGCAGCATATTCCACTGTTGAACAGCTGTTATCCTCACGTAGATTTCAATTTAAACATTAGAAGGAACTCCTTAACAGTGAGAGCAGTTTGGCAATGGAACCACATGCCTAAAGAGGTGTGTGTGTGTGTCGGCGGAGAATTTTCATTTGAGGAGCCAGGGCTGACCCTCCACTCTGCTCTGCATCCGCCTTACACCTAGTAGCAAGGAAGCTAGATTAAATTGGTTTTTTTCTCCTGTTTCAATAAATCATAGCATTCTTGAGTTGGAAGGAACCCCAAGGGCCATCCAGTCCAACCCCATATTGCCCGGCAGGAACACACAATCAGAGCATTCATTCCTGACAGATGGCCATCCAGCCTCTGTTTAAAAACCTCGAAAGAAGGAGACTCTACCGCACTCCCAGGCAGCAGCGGATTCCACTGCCAAACAGCCCTAACCCTAACCTTAACCCTAAAGAGGTGGCAAAAAGAATTCTTATTTTGGAGAGCCAAGGTCGACCCGCCACTCTGCTCTGCATCCACGTTATGCCTAGCATCAAGGAAGCTAGATTAAGTGGGTTTTTTTCACTCCTGTTTCCATAAGTCATTCACAGAGTGGGAAGGAAACCCCCCCGCCCGGGCCATTCAGTCCAGTACTTTCTGCTCTGCAGGAACACACAATCAAAGCATTCAAAGATAGCCACCCAGCCTCTGTTTGAAAACCTCCAAAGAAGGAGACTCCACCGCACTCCCAGGCAGCAGCGCAGTCCACTGGCGAACAGCCCTAACCCTATCCTTAACCCTAAAGAGGTGGTATTAAGAATTCTTATTTTGGAGAGCCAGTGCTGACCCTCCACTCTGCTCTGCATCCACTTTGCAGCAAAGAAGCTAGATTAAATGGTTTTTTCCCCTCCTTTTTTAATAAGTCATACAATCAGAGTTGGACGGGAGCCCCAAAGGCCATCTAGTCCTACCCCTTCTGCCATGTAGGAAGACGCCATCAAAGCACAAACAATCCAGTCTCTGTTTAAAATCGTCCAAGCAGCATTAAAACACACACACCATTGGAAATGTTGCTTTTGGGAGGGGCACTCCATGCAGGCTGCGGGGATTATGGGACTCTCAATCCATGCTGGCAGAAAAGTAACTTTTTCCAGGCTCCGAGAACCAACATCTCACCTTCTTCTTCTTCTGAGCTGCTGGTGTTGGGGCTGCTGCCCTGGGGGCGACCTCCTTGTCCCCCTCCATGGCCCCCAAACCGAAAAAAGACCCCCGACCCACACTTCCCTTCCTTCCCACCCGCGTGGAGCCCCACTCCAAAGCAGACTTCCGGGTGACTCTCCCTCCTTGGCCAATCACAGTTCAGGGCCCGCCTTCCTTCTCCTCCCATCACCGCACGATTGGTACAAACCATCCCGGAGGGAAGGGCAACTGTCTGCAAGGGCGCCATCTTGGATGAGGGCAGCCGCCATTTTCCCCACCCAGCACCAGCCGCGGCTATTTTAAAAACGGGCAGAGGAAAGGCGGCGGCCATTTTGAGTGCGGGACTAGAGCAGTCGCCATTTTCCCCAACCACCACTACCCGCGTCCATTTTAAAAACGGGCGGAGGAAGGGCGGCGGCCATTTTGGTTGAGGGCACTTGGTTCACTCTATTAGTACAATGGGACAGGAGGAAATTATCGAAATCATAAATTTATTTTTAATTTATTTTTATTTAGATCCTATTTTCTTCCCCCCCAAAGGAAAATATTACAGTAATCTCATGTTTCTTATTTTATTTATATTTATATCCTGCTTTCTTCCTCCAAGAGGAGGAAAAAATTCAATGATCTCTAGGTTTATGTTATTTTATTTTTATTTATATCCTGCTTTCTTCTTCCAAGGAGGAAACAGTACAGTAATCTCATATTTTTTCATTTTATTTTTATTTATATCCTGCTTTGTTCCTCCAAAGAGGAAATACTACAATATCTCAAGGTTTATATTATTTTATTTTAATGTATATCTTGCTTTCTTCCTCAAAGGAGGAAATATTACCGTAATCTCAAGGTTTGTTATTTTATTTTTATTTATATCCTGCTTTCTTCCTCCTGGGATTTGTAGTTTGGTGAGGCACCAGCACATCTTTTGCAGAGAAGACCTTGCGAAACTACAAATCCCAGGATTCCATAGGAAGGAAGGAGCCACAGCAAATAATAATCCAGTTTGAAACTGGATTATTTGCATAGTCCTCTCCATTGACGCCCCCTTGTCGTGGGAGAGAGGCTTGCGTACCCTAATGATGTTTTGAGCTATGCTGGCGGTGGCATAATAGCCACTGGTAGGGTCTCCCATGCCAGACAGGTCTAAACCGAAGGGTCTGACAAAGAGCGTCAAAGGGCAGGATGGGCTCTCCAGCCTTGTGGCAACCGTCCTAGGAGAAGGAAAACTCCAATCCCAAACCCGGGCAGATGGTGCTCGTCCAACCCTGTAAGGTCAACCATCTAAGAGAAGGAAACTCTAATCAAACCTACGGCCCGAGGACCTCACTGCCACGTCCATGCTTGCAAGGCCACGGCAGATGAATCTCTGGTTTAAAGGGTGAGGCCAGTTCTGTGCACGCTGCGCTCCACCAGAAAAATCCATTGCACAGGCTCGAAGGACAAATCCATTTCCAAAAAAGCCCTGTAGCGACTGGCGAGGGACGAAACCGGCAGGTGTAAAGATGCACTGGAAGCCGCAGCCCCAACCCTGCATGCAGGCGGTTCAGGACATTGGTCGCTCAAGCCTGACCCGGGAGATGACAGTCTTGTTCGGCAGCATTCTGAACGACCAAGCAGCCTTTTTTAAGGAGAGCACTGCTTGCTCCACATGGAGAGGGGCCTAGAAAAGGTGGCCTAAAGAAAGCTCATCCCCAACTACCTGGTTGGCTAGCCGCGGCCAACGGGAATCTTCTGATGCGGTCAAACCAAGGCAAAGAAACAAAGGCACACACCGGCCTCCAAAGGTGTAAATAAACTGACACTTGCATGCTGGAACATCAGAACCATGCAAGACTCTGAAGATAGTGGACGGCCTGAGCGTCGTTCTGCCCTAATAGCCCTTGAACTATCACGGCTTAATATTGACATCGCTGCTCTTAGTGAAGTTCGCTTCCATGAGGAAGGCAGCCTTAAAGAACATGGCGCCGGCTACACACTTTACTGGTCTGGCAAACCCAAAACCGAAAAACATCTGTCAGGAGTAGGCTTTATGATTAAAAACTCCATTGCCTCCAAACTCGAAACCTTGCCAACAGGACACTCTGATCGCATTATTTCCTTACGCCTCCCACATGTTGTTCTCTTTAGTGTATATGCCCCAACTATGCAAGCTGACCCTGTAGAGAAAGACAAATTCTACACAGACCTACGCCAACTCATACAAAAAGTCCCTGTAGAAGATAAAATTATTATCCTTGGTGACTTCAACGCCAGAGTAGGAAAGAACTCCGAAGCCTGGAAAGGTGTCTTAGGCAAGCATGGTGTTGGAAATTGCAATGATAACGGACGCCTCCTGCTAGAGTTCTGTGCAGAACAACAGCTGACTATTACAAACACAATCTTTCAGCAGAAAGATAGCTTGAAGACAACCTGGATGCATCCCCGATCCAAACATTGGCACCTCATTGACTACGTTCTAGTCCGTCAGAGAGACATTCGTGATGTCCGTCATACCCGAGTGATGCCCAGTGCAGAATGCCAAACAGATCATCGCCTTGTCAGATGTAAACTAAATCTTCATCTTAAGTTCAAACCTAAGAGGGGTGGCATCTTAAAGAAGAGACTCCAAGTCAACAATCTTCAACAAGCTACCATGAGAGACAACTTCCAGGCAAATCTACAAACGAAACTTGAAGACCACCCTACAGATCCTTCTCCTACAGTGCTTTGGCAACATATCAAAAACAGTATCCTCCAGTCTGCAGAAGAATCCCTTGGCTTCTCCCACAAGAAAAATCAAGACTAGTTTGATGAAAACAACCAAGAGATCCAGGAACTGTTGGCAAGGAAGAGAGCTGCTCACCAGGCATACCTCGCCCAGCCAACCTGTCATGTAAGAAAAGCAGCTTTCCGCCTCACATGTAGCAAACTACAACAAAAACTCCGAGACATGCAGAACAAGTGGTGGATCAGTATAGCAGAAAAGACACAACGCTGTGCAGATCTGGGTGATCATAGAGGATTTTATGAAGCTCTTAAAGCAGTGTTTGGACCTACTTATCAGGTCCAAAGCTCCTTATACAGTACAGATGGTCAAACATTAATTACTGATAAAGCCTCCATCCTAAATCGTTGGGCTGAACATTTTCAAAGTCTCTTTAGCGCCAACCGAGTAGTCCAAGCCTCAGCTATCCAAGATATGATACAAAAACCAATGAAAAATGAATTGGACATAGCTCCCACTTTGGAAGAGACCTTTAAGGCCATACAGCAGATGAAAAACGGCAAGGCAGCTGGGATTGATGGAATCCCACCTGAAGTTTGGTAACACGGAGGTCATGCACTCCACGAAAAATTCCACGAATTCCTTGTGAATTGCTGGGAAAAAGGGGAACTGCCATCAGACCTCCGAGATGCAGTCATCATCACCCTGTACAAGAAAAAAGGAGCAAAATCCGACTGCTCAAACTATCGAGGCATAACACTGCTCTCTATTGCTGGAAAAATCCTTGCAAGGATACTCCTGAACAGGTTAGTTCCTGCTATTGCAGAAGAACTTCTCCCTGAAAGCCAATGTGGCTTCAGAGCCAATAGGAGTACTACAGACATGGTATTTGCCCTTAGGCAACTGCAAGAAAAATGTAGGGAGCAGAACAAGGGTCTCTATGTAACATTTGTCGACCTCACCAAAGCCTTTGACACTGTAAGTAGAAAAGGTCTGTGGCAGATCCTGGAAAGACTAGGATGCCCCCCCAAATTCCTTAAAATGATTATCTTGCTACACGAGGGACAGCGTGGTCAAGTCAGATATGGCGATGCTCTTTCAGAGCCATTTCTAATAACTAATGGAGTGAAGCAAGGTTGTGTTCTTGCACCAACTTTATTTACAATCTTCTTTAGCATGATGCTCCAAAGGGCTATGGCAGAGCTTGAAGAAGACGACGGCATCTATATACGCTACCGTACTGATGGTAGCTTGTTTAACTTAAGCCGTCTGAGGGCTCACACTAAGACTCTAAACTATCTAGTCCGTGAGCTGCTCTTCGCCGATGATGCTGCCCTTGTTGCCCACACAGAAGGAGCTCTGCAGCGCCTAACGTCCTGCTTTGCAACAGCTGCAGAGCTGTTTGGGCTAGAAGTCAACCTGAAGAAAACAGAAGTTCTTTACCAGCCTGCACCACAGGACGAACACCACCATCCCCACATTGCCGTCGGCAAATCAGTGCTCAAGTCCGTTCAGCAGTTCACCTACCTGGGAAGCATCATCTCCTCAGATGCCAAGATTGACAAAGAGATCGATCACAGATTAGCAAAGGCATATAGTGCATTTGGAAGACTTCACAAAAGAGTCTGGAGCAATAAACACCTGAGGCAAAGCACAAAAATCAGTGTGTATAGAGCCATCGTACTGTCTATCCTCCTTTATGGATCTGAAACATGGGTCACCTATCGCCACCACCTACGACTCCTCGAGCGCTTTCATCAGCGCTGTCTACGCACAATCCTAAATATACACTGGACTGACTATGTGACGAATGTTGCTGTCCTTGAGCAAGCAGGGATCACCAGCATTGAGGCCATGATATTGAGAACACAGCTGCGCTGGGCAGGGCACGTTTCTAGGATGGAGGACCATCGCCTCCCAAAAATACTACTCTACGGTGAACTCGCCACGGGTCAGCGTAAGAGGGGCGCTCCAAAAAAGCGATACAAAGACTCCCTGAAACAACATCTCAGGCTTGGCCAAATTGATCACCAACAGTGGTCCGCCCTGGCCTCACATCGGGAGGCATGGAGACGCACTATCCACAATGCTGCAGCCTTATTTGAGAACTCACGACGAACAAGTCTTGAAGAGAAACGACAACGCAGAAAGAATCACAACCCAAAAACATCACCCAAGGAGACCTTCTGCTGTGCTTTTTGCAACCGGACTTGTTTATCTCGGATTGGCCTTTTTAGTCATCAGCGCGCTTGCAGAAAGCGCGGGATGAGTCCTTCCTGAATCTTCGTTTGCGAAGAAAAGCCAGAGAGAGATTTGCATAGTGTGGATTAGACATTTTAAAATAATCAGCACACAGATAAAAATTCATAATTTAAAATCATCTGGATAGTTGGAAGGAATAAAAAGGTCTTTACTGATCATCCTACATGTTTCTGACTCCTCAAAAATGTATACATCTTGGCCGTGACATCCAGCCTAACTTTAGGTCTTTTGATGATTAATTAAGCTGCTCTGGGTCAGCACACCATTTTTCTGCCCCTTCCAGACCCTGCAGGGGTTGCCAAAAATAAATAAAATCAGAAATACAGTAGGACCCTAATATCCACTGATTCCTTATCCACTGATCCAATTATCCACAGGACACAAAACAACCATAGAGTCTTCCTAGAAACTGCATACCTCTAGCCATTTTCTAGGTCCTCCAAGGTAACGTATGGTGTTTTATATTGGAAATCCCATTATTTTGAATGGTGTTTCCTATTATCCGTAGTTTTCAGTATCCACGTCCCACCCCCCGAACCAATCCCAACAGATACAGGGGTCCTACTATATCCAAAAGTCTATTTCTAGATTAGAAAAAATTGTGTGTGTTTGTGTGTGATTTACAAGTTAAGCATGATTGGGAGGACCCAGTTGCAGTTTATTTAAAAGGTAGACTGCCACTGCTGCTGAAGGCTTTATGTCCAGGGCATGAGAAGCCTTAATGGGCTGCTATGAATGGCAGAAGGGGAACGGAGCAGCTGAGCTGTTGGCAATCCTGAACAGTTGGTTCACCCATGGGAACACCAGCAGACCAGGGGACAGAAAGGGACAGTTGTGTCCAACCTCCCCAGAGGTAGGGAAGTTACTTTTGGAAATTACAGTTATAATTTCAAGGGCAGGGCAATATTGTTCCCGTATGAGTTGTGCATGTATACTCTTTGCTTTCCCATTTCCTCCCAAGCAGTTGCTTTAACTTTTCTGAAAGCAACAGGCTCTTGCTGCTTGGGGAAAATTTTAATAGTAACTCTTTACTTTCCCATTTCCTTCCAATTAATTACTTTAATTTTTCTGAAAGCAACAGGGTCTCACCGCTTGGGGAAAGTGTTAATAGTAACTCTTTACCAAAGAAACAGGGTCTCACCGCTTGGGAAAAGTTTTCATAGTAATTCTTTACTTTCCCATTTCCTCCCAATTAGTTACTTTAACTTTCCTGGAAAACTTTTCTGAAAGCAACAGGGTCTCACTGCTTGGGGAAAGTGTTAATAGTAACTCTTTACTTTCCCATTTCCTCCCAATTAGTTACTTTAACTTTCCTGGAAACTTTTCTGAAAGCAACAAGATCTCACTGCTTGTGGAAAGTTTTAAAAGTAATTCTTTACTTTCCCATTTCCTCCCAATTAGTTACTTTAATTTTTCTGAAAAACTTTTCTGAAAGCCACAGGGTCTCACCACTTGGGGAAAGTTTTAAAAGTAACACACAAAACTGCTACAGAGCCCACCCCACAAAAACCCACAAAGATAACAAATTTGTCTTTCTTTCTCTTTAAAGTTTATTTATCCAGCGTGTCGGGAAGCCACCCAGAAAACCCAGAACACACCCCAACCGTCTGGGCTCTGCCCACAAGGAGCTTACAGGGTCTGGGGGCTGTACCCTGTAGAAGTGCAGGCAGGTGACAGGCCCCCCCCCCCTTTGCAAATTCACTTCGATGGTGTCCAAAGAGACTCACTCAATTTATTCCCCAGTATGGGAGAACTACACATCACATTTTGTGCTGTGATTTCACATTTTGTGCTGGGGGCGGAAACCTCATTCTTGGGGAGCTCTAATTTTGGAGGGGGGGCTTTTGTAGAGTGCAAAGGGGCAACCCCCAAACCGCAAGCCTCCCAGCTTGCAAGAGAGAAAGAATAGGGTGGAATAATAAGGGAGAAACCACACTACACAAATAATCCAGTTTGAAACTGGCTCCTTCCTTTCTACGGAATGCTGGGATTTGAAGTTTTGCAAGGTTGACCCTTCTCTACCAAAGAATGCTGCTGGTGCCTCATCAAAACTACAAATCCCAGGATTCCATAGGGAAAGAAGGAGCCATGGGAAAGGAAACTGGATTATTTGTGCAGTGTGGATACACCCTAAATCATGTGAAGAAAAGTTGTTTGCTTGTAAATTCCGCACCCTTCCAAACACACACACACACAAACACCATCTGGTTATACTGGGTTGAAATTGCTAGATTTTGTCTGAATTTCATTATAACAATTTAAAGCATGGCTTTAATTTTTGATTCGGTCACAGGAGGAGAATGAAACCACCAATTCTCTGACCCCAAGCTAGAGATGTGAAAGCCTGGAAAAAATCTGGAAAAATTCAGAAAAAAAAAATTCCCCTTTTTTCCCCTGAAGCTTCCCCCCCCCCCCCGAAAAATTGAAACAGTTGGAAAAAAAGAAGAAAATCGATTCTGGAATGTTTTATTTTAGCATGATGAATAAAATCTATAAGACAAGGTGTTCATATATTCTCCACATCAACTAGCAAAACCAAAGAAGTTCCTTAGAGTTTAGGAGATTAGTTGTTCCATTTTATTACAAATAAAAATAAATAACTTTTTTTTAAAAAAAGTAAATTCTGTTTTTAATAATTGTTTGAATGACACTGTATTTTTAATATACCAAAGGTGATCATTTTATGCCAAATCAAGATTGTACATTTGTCATATTTTATGTTCCTAAAGGAACAGAGTGACTTTCAATCTGTAAAAAGTGCTAATGTTGCATTTTTAAATTTTTTTCTGAAAATTTCCATTTTTTTCTGAAAAAATAATTAAAAAAAACATTTTTTTCCATGGCTTCAAACTGTCTGGAAATTTTACATCTCTAGGTCTGACCAAAGCAGAATAGAGTGGCATTCGTACTTCCCTTGATCTGGACACTAGACTCCTATTGATGCAGCCTAGAATCGCATTGGCTTTTTTAGCTGCTGCATCACATTGCTGACTTATGTTATAATAATAATAATAATTTGTGGTTCAGTTTGTGGTTCAGTTTGTGGTCTACGAGATGCTTTTTACATGCTTTCAAACCAGGGGGTCATTGCAATGAATTCAAGTGTGGCTTTAATTTTTGTTTTCCAATTCTGCCACAGGAGAATAAAAACCACCAATTCTCCAAACCTGAGGAAACCTTTTTAAAAAAAGTGAATGCAACACAACTGCACCAAAAAGCAAAGTTTTCACCCTATAAAGGAAATGCAGAGGTTAAGCGGTGTGGGGCGGGGGGGGGGGACTAATATGTACATCTTAACACCCCCCCCCCCATATAAAAACACAAACTCAGTAGAATTTTCCTCAGTGCAGCCACACAACACAAAATAAATCACACACACATCCACACATGCAGCAAGGGATCCCAGCCTTCACACATCTGTCCATTGCTTGCATAGTGATGGGGGAAGGAACAGAGGTGTCCAGTGTTGCCCCCTTTCCAACACATGGGAGGGAGGGAGGGGGTCCCCGTCTGCCCAGTTCACTCCAGTTTCTGCAGAAAGAAAGGAATCAGAGAGTTAGAAGGGAGCCCCAAAGACCATCCAGTCCAACCTCATTCTGCCATGCAGGAGTACTCAATCCAAGTCCTCCCAACAGATGGCTTGTATCTGGCTTGTGGGGACAATTAGCTAACACACACTGGAAACCACTTAATGTGGTGTTGATGTGTAAATTGCTATTGCTTAAACAATTTGTAAGCTGCTCTGAGAGTCTTTGTGGCTGAAGAGCAGGGTATAAATACCTAAATAAAACAAATAAATAAAAATGGCCACCCAGCCTCTGTTTGAAAACCTGCAAAGAAGGAGACTCCGCCACACTCTGGGGCAGCAGCGGATTCCACTGCCCAACAACTCTTTGAATTATAGAGTTGGAAGGGACCCCCAAAGGCCATCTAGTCCAACCCCATTCTGCCATACAGAAAGAAACAATCCAAGCATTCCCGATGACAGGTGACCATCAAGCTTCTGTTTAGAAGCCTCCAAAGAAGGAGACTCACCACATAGGGGAGGGGGGAGATGCCAAAACAGCTGTGGGTGTCTTTATCTGGCCCCCCAAAATAGGAATCTTGCAAGAAAACCACCACCACCACCCAGCTTCTGTGCTGCTGAACACCACATCTCACCCAGACCCAAATCCGCCATATGTGGAAGGAGAGGGGGCTAAAAACACCAAAAGAGAGAAAAAGGCTGTTTCATTGTCTCAGCGCCCGATTGTTACGGCGGAAAGCCAAGATGGTGGTTTCGTGTGTTTGCCTTGTTAGCAAGCTCTGTTCCCTGTGCATGTCCAACCAATCAGCTTTCCACGTCCGCTCTTATTGGGAATGCACAGCAAAGCGGATTGGTTGTCCCAACAAGCGGGAACGCGCAATCCCCATGGAGCTTTTTGAAAACATATGGGAAAAGCCACAAAGGTTTTTCCCACATAGTATTTTGAGGTTTTGGCCCCCCTCCTTCCGAATATGGAGAAATGATGCTGGATTTTATTGGGACAAAATGTATTCTCTTCAAATTCTATGAGGTGTATTTTTGCCATATAGACAAGCCGCATGTTTGTGTTAATAAAAATATATTGGGGGGGGGAGTTACCCCACCCCATAAAAGGTGAGGAATGCCCCCCCAGCAGCTGAGGTGGGGGGCTTGGCACATGGGGGGGGTGGGGAGAGGGGGTTTCTATAACTTTACCTCCGACTTGGTTTTCTCTCCGAACACTGTAAAAGAAAAGGAGAGAGAAAAGGTCAAAAGGGGGAATCCAAATGTCCAAGGAGAGGCATGCACAGAGACAACGAAGTGGGGGCTTGACGTGGTCTTGGTGTATTTATAGGAAGCATCAATTAGTTAAGCAGCGGCTGCATTAGATAGCTGAGCTATAAATATGTAGCCCTGACCTCCAGGGATTGTCGGAGGTTATCTGACCTACCTGAATACCTGTTGTGTTCCCACTCGCTGTGTTTGACCTGGACTGTGTTTGCCTGACCTGGATTCTGCTGGAACTACCGTGAACTCTGTTTGCCAAACCACTACCTTGTCTATGGACTCAGCTTGTGGACTTGTGTTTTGCTTGTTAGTAAAGTAAGTGTCTGAATTGATGCCTTTGCCTGTCATTAGCCTGGTTGTGCTGTGCCTCTGCTTATCAGCTGTGTAGTAATCATCCTTTGTCTGGTTGCCTGGACAGTGCTGGGACAATACCTATTAAAATCAATCAATGAATCGAGTAGGGCCCCAGTATCTACTGATTAATTATCCACTGACTCAGTTATCCATGGGACACAAAACAGCAGACCTACCATAGAGTCTTCCTAGAAAATGCCTAGAGAGGCATCCTTCTCTAGACATTTTCTACGTCCTGCAAGGCAAACTCTATGGTATTTTAAACCGGAAGTCCCATTATTTTCAATGCCATTTGCTGTTATCTGTAGTTTTCGGTATGCACAGGGGAGGGGGCGGAACCAATCCCCAACAGATACAAGGGTCCTACTGTACTTTAAAATGTATAATTTAAAAATAATCTCAATGGGCCCACCAGATAATAGTTGAGGAGGATGTTTTCCTTGTTTTCTGCCCAGCCATTGGGGGACAATGACAGGTGTTTACAGGGTCAGGGAGTCTGTCTCATGGGTCAGTGGAAAGCACAAGCTCTATAAATATGCAGGACTGCCCTTCAGGGGTTGTCAGAGGTTATCTGACCTACCTGAGTACCCGTCATGTTCCTGCTCACTATGTTTGACCCGGACTGTGTTTGTTGACTCTGGACTCTGTTTGCCTGACCTGGATTCTGCTGGACTACCCTGAACTCTCTTTGTCTGTGGACCTGTATTTTGCTTGCTAGTAAAGTAAGTGTCTGACTTCACGCTGCCTTGACTCCTTTGCCTGTAATTAGCTTGACTGTGCTGTGCCTCTGTTTATCAGCTGTGTAGAAATCAGCCTTTGGCTCGTGGCCCGGACATTATTAGGATAGAGAAGGAGCCAGCTTAAAAGGGTTCTCTTTGCCGGACCTGGACCTTGTACAGTATATTGGACTTTTGTTTGGGGACTTTTGTTTTGCTTGCTAGTAAAGTAAGTGCCTGATGTCACACTGCCTTGATTCCTTTGCTTGTAATTAGCTTGACTGTGCTGCGCCTCTGATTATCAGCTATGCAGTAATCAGCCTTTGGCTGCTGGCCCGGACAGTGTTGGGACAGCATGGGAAGAGAGCTGACGTGTCCAGATCCCAAGAGACCACCAGCTTAAGCCACCCCCTGATCTCATGGATCAGCACCAATGTGGAGGTGGGGATGCAAATCCTTTGGCGTTCCTGCGTTTCTCTCATTGTCCATGCAGCTTGCAAAGATTAAAGTTGCTGAAGCTTGCAAAACCTCCCATGGGGCCCTTCCAATGAGTTTCCTGGCTAAACATCCTCCGATCCCCACTTCTGTGTGACCTCACCGGGACTAGGTGGGAGGCAACCCTAGATCCCAGAAAATGTGAGGTGATCCCGACCTGGATGCCCCAAATGGGTCACTCACCCCGCCTGAAGAAGGCCTGTAGGAATCCAAAGAGTGCAAAGGCGATGAGGAAGCAACCAATGGCGTCCTCCATGGAGGGGCCTGAAGAACCTTTGTGGGGTATGGGGGGGGAGAGAAACAGAGATGTTTTGAGTGGGGGGGAAAGAGCCACACATTCGCAAACCAGACCATCTCCCCCCCCCGACTTGACCGTCTCCTGTCATCCTGTCCTGGCACCGTCTGCCGTCCTTAAAAAGGAACCACAATTTTATCAGCTGGGGAGTGAGGGGTGAAGCCCCCCCCAAGAGACCTTTGCAGCTTCATAGCAAAGCAACCCCGCAAGATCTTTGTCTGCAAGGAGGGCCAAAGCTTCCGGTATCATTTAGATTATCTTTTGCAAATTAATTAATCTTTTGCAAATTAACCGATTGTCCTGCCTGCAGTTTTTCTTTAATACAGTAGGATCCCCATATACACTGATTCATTATCCACTGATTCAATTATCCATGGGACACAAAACATCACACCTGCTTCCTAGAATATGTGTCCCCTCTAGCAATTTTCTAGGTCCTCCAATGCAACTCTATGGTATTTTAAACTGTAAGTCCCATAATTTTCAACAGCATTCACTAGTATTTAAGTATTTGAAGGGGTGTCACATTGAGGATGGAGCAAGCTTATTTTCTGCAGCTCCAGAGACTGGAACACGGAGCAATGGATGAAGCTCCAGGAACAGAGATTCCACCTCAACATTAGGAGGAACTTTTTGACAGTAAGAGCTGTTTGGCAGTGGAACACACTCCCTCGGAGCGTGATGGGGTCTCCTTCCTTGGAGGTCTTTAAACAGAGGCTGGATGTCCATCTGTCGGGGATGCTTTGATCATGATTTCCTGCGTGGCAGGGGGTTGGACTGGATGGCCCTTGTGGTCTCTTCCAACTCTACAATTCTATGATTCTATGATTCATTTTATTTTTTTTAATATCTGTAATGGTTTGAAACAGTAATTAGACTAATTCAATCAATAAAATAACTATATTTTAATAGTAGCAAATAACTTAATTTTTCTTTTTTAAAACTTTTGTAATTTATGATGCTTTATTGTATCTATCTATATAATTCTCTTGGGTATGTTGCCTTTCCCAGTATGCTGATTGGCTGCTCAGGAAACACCCAACCAATCACCAACCACATGCAAATTCCCTTTCCTCCTCACAATGCACTCAGTCTGTGGTCCAGATTGGGACCCAGGCAATCAACTGGTGGTGGCGGCACAACGCTGCTGCCGCTGCAACAGGACCCAAACAGTCAACTGGTGGTGGTGGTGGCAGGGCAGCAGAGCAAGTCACCCTCAGCAATTCCAGGAAAAGTGTAACACTGAGAATGGGGAGCAGGAATTGAAACCCACTGGCCTACCTTACAGGGTTGTTGTGAGGTCTACTGGCTGTTTTGGGGGAAGTTTTTTTTAATGGTGTACGGTACATTGAGTCTAGCTAGTGTGTGTGTGTGTATAATATATAATTATTGCAAGGTGCCTTGAATCCCATCTTGAGAGAAAGGAGGGATATAAATCCAAATGAACAAGTAAATATTTATGCTATAAAAAGAAGAAAAGGAAGAAAAAGAATCTAGCAGCAGCTTGAGAACAACTGACTCCTTTTCACATTTGCAAAAGTTAGTCTGTTTTCTGAAACTGGCCAGTACAGCTCTCTCTCTCTGAATATAAGGTATATAGTCATAGAATCATAGAGCTGGAAGAGACCCCAAGGGCCATCTAGTCCAACCTCCTTCTGCCCTGCAGGAATACACAATCAAACTGGAGGTGAAGTCAACTATTTTGCAGGCACCAGTTGTGAGTCTACAACTTTATGGACGCATGAGTCCTTCTATCTCCTTGCACACCAATGAAAACTCCCATGCTAGGTCTCTCCCACCCACCCCCCGCCACCTCCAGCACCCACCTGCCACGTGGAGTGTCACAGACTTCCGAAGGCTGCCCTCCCCAAGGGCCGGGTGGGTGATGTGGCAACTGACGGAGGCACCATGGTCTTCGGCTCGGACGGCCCCCAGCCGGGCATAGCTGGTGAAGCTGTAGGTGCCGTCAGCAGACTGGCGGTGTCCCGATTCCCAAGTGCTCAGCAGGTCCTCGTAGACGTCCCCGGGGCCCCGGCGCCTCCAGACCACGGAGACACTTTGGGGGTAATGGCCGGAGATCTCGCAGGCCACCTCGGGGTGGGCGTAGGGGGCCACCATGAGTGGGGCTGGGTGGAGGCTGACCTTGGGGGGCTCTGAGGAGATGAGGGGGGACAGAGAGAGAACACAAGATCAGAATGCAAGGAAGGTGGTTTACCCAAATGAAGGCATACTCTCTCAGCCTCAGAGGAAGGCAAAGGCAAGCCCGCTCTGAAGAAAACCCCATGATAGGTTCTCTTTGGGGTTGCCAGAAGTTGAAAATAACTTGAAGGCACACAACAACAAAGTGTTAAGAAGGAAGGTATCATAGAGTTGGAAGGGACCCTAAGGGCCATCTAATCCAACCCCTTCTTCCATGCAGGAAGACTCAATCAAAGCATTCCCGACAGATGGCCATCCAGCCTCTTGATCAGATCTTGGGATATGATAGCCATGTTTAAAAATTTGAAGGGATGTCATACTGAGGATGGAGCAAGCTTGGTTTCTGCTGCTCCAGAAACTGGGACACGGAGCAATGGACTCAAACTACAGGAAAAGAGATTCCACCTGAATATTTGGAAGAACCTCCTGACAGTAAGAGCTGTTCGGAAGTGGAATACACTGGAGTGTGGTGGAGTCTCCTTCTTTGGAGGTTTTTAAACAGAGTCTAGATGGCTATCTGTTGGGAATGCTTTGATTGTGTATTCCTGCAGGGGAGAAGGGGGTTGGACTAGATGGTCCTTGGGGTTCTCTTCCAACTCTATGAATTGAAAACACTGTCTTGGTGTGTGGTGGAGGCTCCTTCTTTTGGAGGTTTTTAAACAGAGGCTGGATGGCCATCTGTCATCAGGAGTCCTTGGATTGTGTATTCCTGCGGGGCAAAATGGGGTCAGACTAGATGGCCTTTGCAGGTGCCTTCCAACACTTATGACTCTATGGTCTTCCTCATTCATAACTTCTGCCATTTTGACCACACATCCAAGTTTTCATCTGTGGAGTGTTGGATAGTATGGGGGGGTTTTTTGTTGCATTGTTTTTGTTTTTGCACCTTCACAGAATACTAGAG
This sequence comes from Gambelia wislizenii, assembly GCA_030847615.1. Classification (NCBI taxonomy): domain Eukaryota; kingdom Metazoa; phylum Chordata; class Lepidosauria; order Squamata; family Crotaphytidae; genus Gambelia; species Gambelia wislizenii. Next base: position 4,700,537 of record JAUMIR010000002.1, on the reverse strand, counting down.
TTGGAAGGAACCCCCAAAAGCCATCCAGTCCAGCCCCATTCTGCCTTGAAAGAAGACACCATCCAAACATGCCCGATAGATGGCCATCAAGCCTCTTGATCAGAAGCTTTTTGTGGTGCAGCATCCAGTCCAGAATTTGCAGCCAGGGACCATCTCCCGCCCTTTTATGTATATATTTGATAATTATTAAAACACACACAACCCACATATCCCTGTACCTGACATTCCCTCAAGGTTGCTGCTCTCCTGCAAGGAAAATCTGGCCCCAGGGACACTTTCCAGCCGCTTGGGAAGAGAGGGAGAGCAGCTCAGCCCATGTGGGGGTCCCAAGGTGAACGCCCCCCCCCCCGGTCCACTCACCGAGGACCCTCAGCTCCACAGCCTGCTGGGCGTGCAGGTGTGGTAGGTAGACAGTGCAGATGTAGGTCCCTTCATGTCGCACACCCACGGTCTGCAGCTGCAAGGAGACGTTGCTGCTGTCGGGGTCCAGGAATAGCCGGGCTCCCTCCTCGGCCACCAAGACCTTCCCGGCCGCCCCGTCATAGGCCAGGACCACCCGGCCCGCTCCACCGTGCTGGTGCCTCCACTCCACCGAGAAGGGTGAGGCCGGGCCAGAGAAGCCGCAGTCGATTGTGACATCTTGACCCAGCCGGGTCTGGAGGAGGGGGGTCCGGGTGAAGACTGAGAGCACAGCTGGAATTGAGAGAAAGAGAGAGAGACCCCCATCAGCAAAGAGTGGGGCACATGTGGAGGCCAGTGAGCCTCTGCCCCCCCAAAAACAGACAACCGTTCCAACCTTATTGGTTTTGGCCCCATGGGCTTAGAAAACCATAGGAAGGATATACAGGGCCTGATTGGTGGCTGCACCCAGATTTTTAGAGGTGGGAAACCCAGAAGCTTTTAGGAATAGACTCTAAGAGTGTGCCTGTGTAGAGATGTGAAGGCCTGAAAAAAAAACCAGAAAAATTCAGGAAAAAAACTGTTCCCCCCGTTTTTTACCTGAAGCATTTTTTTGTTTTTTTCCAAAAAAATTGGAAAAAATGAAGAAAATTTATTATGGAATGTGTTTGTTTATTACTCATGTTGATGGTTTCTTCTGTTGTTGTTTTTTAATTTGTTTTTGCCTGCTCTACATTAACTAACAAAACCAAAAAGATTCTCCTAAAGTTTGGGAGATGGTTGCTCCATTTGTTACAACTAAAAATTAAAAAGATAAAAGAAAAGTAAATTCTGTTTGTAATAATTGTTTAAATACTTTGTAATTAAATTGTATATAGTCATCTTTTATGTTTCTAAAGAAACAGAATGACTTTGAATCTGTAAAAAGGGCTAATGTTGCATTTTTTCCATTTTTCTGAAAGTTCCATTTTTTTCTGGAAAAAAAAGAAAAAAATGGGTCCCCTACCACCATCATGGCTTCAAAATTTCTGGAAATTTTACATCTCCATGCCTGTGCTGTCTTGTCAATTTTTTTAAAATCTTGCCTTTTCATGAATTTCAAATAATGATGATGATGATGATGATGATTTCTTATCCGCCTCTCTCTGTGGATCGAGGCAGGGAACAACACATAAACATATAAACATAATATTAGTTAAAAACAGATATCAGTTAAAACTTATCAGTTTAAAAAACAAGTAAGATTAAGGCCAAATCGATACTAAAGAAATACTACAATTTGAACCTAATTATTTGCCCTGGCTACTTCCTTCCGATGGAATCCTGGGATTTGTAGTTTTTACAAGGTCTTCCCTGCAAAAGAGTGATTGTGCCTCGCCAAAACTACAAATCCCACGATTCCATAGGAAGGATGAAGCCATGAGAAATAGTCCAGTTTCAAAGTGGTTTTATTTGTTTAGTGTGGATTTGGTCTGACTTTGTGGGGAAATTAGCCCTTTGGGGTATTTTCCTTTAAAGTTCGGAGTAAAACCCAGAGAGGTCTCACCACACCTCACCATTCCTTCTGCCCACCCTCAGTTTTAATCCGCCCAAGTCTCCATTAGGCACCTACCTGTTGCTGTGGTGACCACACTGCCCGTTATGACCCCATCCTGGTGTTTCGAAGGTGACGGCGGCAGCGAGGGCTCCTCGCTGTGCAGGATGGCGCTGACCCCGTAGCCGGCCTCCGGGCTCTGGACGGTGGCGATGAACCACTTGCCTCCCTCCAAGGAACGGGGGCAGCCCTTCTGCCCCACCAGCCCAGCCGCCCAGGGGACGTGAGCCTCTTGCGGAGTGTAGGCATTGACCTCACAGGAAATGGTGCCTTCCGCTGCGTCCTTGGGATCGGGGCCATCCCCCAGCCAGAGGGGTCTGGAGACGCCAGGGCTGCCCCCGCCCCACATAATCCCCGAAGGGTCTGCAAAGAGAAAGGGGGGGTCAGTCTGGGGAATTCACTAGCCACCAAATTTGGAGGGCTCCCAAGGGTCATCTAGACAAACCCCATGCCTCGCAGGAAGCTTCTGCTGAAAAAAGGCACTGCTGCAGGGGCTGATGGGACTGATAGTCCAACAACAACAACAACACAGGCAGCTTTACCCTAAAATGACTGGGATGGGATGCAGCGAATTGGACACTGTCATGACTACAAACTGGGTGGGTTGGTTACCCTTTTGTAAATCCCTTATATCTAATGGGTCTACTCTAGTGAGGATGAGCAACTAGTTTTTGGCCAGGAGGGCAAAAGACAGCAAAGCAGTATCTCTCAGTATGAATCCCATCATGCTGTGTAAGCTGGCCCCTGGGGATGATGGGAACTGCAGGCTAACTACAATGCCCCCCATATCTTAAATTGTTCAATGCCAATTTCTCTGTTACAACGTTTTCTCCCCCTAGCAAAAAGCATTTAAACTGAAATATAAAACTGCCTAGCAAGGAGAGCGGTGGAAACCATCTTGAAATACACTGTCAATTCAAAGCCAGAATGCTGTTTGGCTGGCCAGGGGATTCTGGGAGTTGTAGTCCAAAATAGGAGATTGTTTCTCAGTGCCCCAATCTGCATGCTGTGTGTGTGTGTGTGTGATTCAGCCCACCTACCCAG